>JAZHEH010000851.1:1767500-3191543 GCA_036589455.1 Ateles fusciceps
TAAGTAAACCTTCAGTGGGAAAAGAAGTTTTCCCTTGGCCCCTGCAATATCCATTACATGTAAAGGTCTATTATTGTACTCGTCTTATTTCAACAAAATTGCTCTTGTCTTTTTCTACCATAATACTGTGGCAAAATTAACCCTGATATAACTCAAACGTCCGTCATCTCTCTCCCCATTCATTTATTCATTTGGTCATCCATTTGTCATGGGATGCCCACTCTGCTCAGAGCTAGATAGAACAATGAACAAATAAAGTTCCTTGCCTTCATAAAACTTATACTCAACACTGCTAGATTTTCTTAGACTCCTCTTTTTACCTTCTTGGAAACATTTTTTTTTCTTTATTTCTTCTCACCTAGAACATTCCACATATTTCCCCCTCTATTCTTAGGTATTCACCCAGCCATAGGATAAAAGAAACTAATGAGAGATGTAGATTTTTTGTTCCCACCTCCTAACATACCCAACTGTGTGTGTACCCATCTGTCTTCCTTCCATTTACCTGTTTTTTTTTTGTTTGTTTTTGTTTTTGTTTTTGTACACATTTCTTCTCTTGTGCTGCCTTCTTTTGAGGGCTTTGTTTCCCTGAATCATCAGTTTTCTTTTCTGAGCTGGTTCCCACTAGCATGTAAGAATGCCAAAACAAGTATCTTTCACATTAAAAACAAAAAACACAACAAAACATAAAAACGACAGAAACTGCAAACCTCTACTGACCCCAGAGTCCCTTCCTGTGCTTCAAAGCAAAATTTCCCTAAAAATTGATGTTCATGTAATCTCTTTTTCACTCTTCATGGTCTCCAAGCCAGATCCATCTTCTCCACGCCGTTAAAAGTCTCCTTGCCATGAGGCACATCTTTCCTTAGTTGCATTGAGACCACATTGCCCTGAGTTTCTTCAGTTTCTCCCTGCCTTTTTGGTTATTCTTTTCCCGTCATTTTCAATGGCTACTTCTCCCGTATTTCTCTCTAAATGTTGGAGTGACCTGAGACCAGTCCTAGACCATCTTATCTTCCGCTGCTTTCTCTCCCTAGCTGACCTCATCTAGCCTATGGCTTTAAATAATACCTACATGTATATATTTATACCTCTGGCTGTACCTTCTCCCATGAGACCCAAATACTTATTGCCTACTCAGGATGTCCTCTTAGATATGTGGTAGACATCTAGTCATTGCAAACTTAATGTGTTTAAGAAGTCTTGATTTATCCCTTTACTAAACTATCTTTGCTCCCCACTCTTTACCATTTTAATAAATGGCACTAACATCTAGCATCTTAGATGGAAAGCTGGGGAAAACTCCCTGATTCCTCCTGTTTCCCTTCACTCTCTAAGATCAATCCATCTATGTGTCATCTTGATCATTTTTCTGAAAGGTATTTCCATCTTCTCTGCTTCCATCCTTGTCCACATCATTGTCTGTTGCTTTGTCTCCCTGCTTCCATTCTACAACTGTTGTAATCATTCTGTACGCAGAAGCTATAATGATCAGTTAAATCGGATCATGTAGCTCCCCTGACTACAATGATGTTAGGCTGCCAGTATCACTTAGAATGAAGCCTTGAATACCTTGTAATTCCCCATAGGGCTCCCTCTGTTCTCTCTGGTGTCATCACATAATACTTCCTGCCTCACTATTTTCCCACTGTGCTTCTCTGTCTTCTGTGTCAAAACTGCATGAACGAGCTCATCTATGCCCTTGTGGTTGCCTTTCCCTGGAATGTTGATTTCTGGTCTCATCATGTGATGCCTCCTTTTGTATTTGTTTCCACAACATCCAGTGAAATGTAAGCACCTCTCAGACCTTCTAAAGTGGACTCTGCCCTACCTAAAGTGGATGTCTTATCACCACTCCACATCCTCATAGTGTAATTGTCTTTATTCTCTGAGAGAAGTTACAAGCTAAGACTATCTTTTTTATTTGACTAATTATGTGTTGTTTGCTGCTTCCAGTAGAACATAAACTACTTGAGGTCAGGGACCTGGTCAGATTCAATACATTCTGTATCTCCATAACCTAAAACAGTGCCTTTCCTAAGCAAGGCTCACAGTAAATATAGGTTGAATGAATGAATGAATGAATTACAACCATTAATGCCATGAAGGAACTCATAGGTAAAAGGAAACACACCTGCAAGAAGGCAGGAGACAGAATCAGTTCTGGAATGGTAAATTTGTGTCCCAAGGAGCCTAGAGAAAAGTGTTGGTTTAAATTTTTCCTCCCTTGGTTATGAAAAATTAGTTGCTATATAGCATTTAAAACCAGTGAACTACATCCATATACCAGGTTGCCCAGATGGTAAAAACAACATGAAAGTGAAAAAGTAAGTTTTGAAATGATAGAGTATCCATGTATAAAAAAAGCAAACTACATAATACACATATTGTTTATATATGCAACTTATGTGGTAAAAGTCTAAAGCATTGATTTTTTTCCAGAAGAATCCATGCCATATTCATTATAGTGGTTACTTCTGAGGTGGGAAGGGAACGAACTACAGGAAGGGAACAAAAGACACTTTGATTTTATCTGCAAAGTTTCTTTTCTGTTACTTAAAAAGTCTGAAGCAAGTTTGATGAAGTGCTATCATTCTGCAGTTGGGTGGGGGTGGGTTGATATGCATTTATTATATTTTTCTTTATAATTACTGTACTTTAGCATTAAAAAAAGTCAGAGGTTATTATATACCTGTGGCCTGAGGGTAACTTTAGGAATGAGTCATAAAATATAATGTCCTTATATTTAAATCAAGAGTTAACTAATTCAATTTGGCATCTATCTGTGTGATTCTTGGGTGGGCTTCCTTCTGACTGGCGTCTGTGTTTTTGGGTTAGACTGAAGTGGTGTGGAATGTGGAAATAGGAGGGAAAACATCTGTTCACTAACTCAGATATCTCCACTGTTCCTCCAGGGTCTTAGTTTGTGTGTTTGTTTTGCTTTGTTTTCTGACATAAGGGTGGCAAAAGCAACAAATGTCATTTATTAAGGATGTTTAACATGTTTGGGACTCACTGTACATTAGTGCATTCAATACTCACAACAATGGTGTTAGGTGGGTATTAGTATCCCCATTTTATAGGTGAGAGGCTGAGACTTTGAGGTAACTTATACCCTGGGCACACAGCTAGTAGATGCAACAGAGACAGGAGTCAAAGCTAAGTTTATTTGACCCTAAAGCTGGTGGGTTTCTATTATACTACGTTGCCTATTGCACTCTGACCCCAAAATTTCTCTAACTTCTAGAATGTTCATTTCAGGCTTTGCTTTGCTTTTAAAGCTCCCTCCCTTTCACTCACACATTTGGTCAATGATCTAGATCTTTCATGAAAGATGAATTAAACTGAGCTGAGTTTCAAGTCTAAGAGACTCATAGTCATATGACTTAGTATCCAGCATTCCTACCACAAACTGGAATTTTATGAATAAAAAGTCATATATTTATGTCATATGTGTATATGTACTAACTTCTCAAGTATATACATATATGTACTACTCAACAAAACACGTATATGTGTGTCTTAAGAGTTTGGCAAAAGATGCCAAGTGAAAGTAAAGAAGCAAAAATGAATAATAAGAACTGTACTCCCAAAATTTTGAATTTGAGCTAACCAATACTGTGCTGTGCGAAGTACTCAAGACTTATTATTTCATTATTTCATGATTCATTTTTTTTCTTTTCTTTTTTTTTTTTTTTAGAGACAGAGGGCTGGAGTACAGTGACATGATCTTGGCTCACTGCAACCTCCACCTCCTGGGTTCAAGCAATTCTTCTGCCTCAGTCTATTGAGTAGTAGGGATTACAGGCACATGCCACCACATTCCTCTAATTTTTGTATTTTTTGTAGACACTGGGTTTCACCATGTTGACCAGGCTGGTCTCGAGCTCCTGACCTCAGGTGATCTGCCTGCCTTAGCCTCCCAAAGTGTTGGGATTACAGGCGTGAGCCACCACTCCTGGCCTCAGGATTCATTTCATTTTGATGTTCCCCAAAGCAGCTAGAGCAATGTCTTTGGCATGAATTTGTCAAACGAGTGACATGCATTTGGACAACTATCCCCTACATGGGGCCCTGCCTCTCATCTGAATTTTGCATGTTGTTCTGGTGTGCCAGAGTCTACGGTCCCCCAGGACTCGCCCCAGGTGCCACTCCTAGAAGCTCCTACCACAGCAACAGCCCATGAGAGATGAATCTGCCTTGCTACCTGCTGGACGGAAAGGTCCATGTAGGCTACTCTGTTCATGAATGTAAAATGGCTTATAAACTATTCAAAAACAAGTCATACATTTTCCTTTTAAAAGGTCTTTTGATAGAGGGATCCAAGATGGTAGATTAGGAGCGGTTCAGGATTGCAGCTCCCAGTGAAAGCACGGAGGGTGAGTGGACGTGACATTTACAGACAGATTTTTATTGCCCACAGACCAGGAGATTCGCAGGTGGAGGAGACCCACAGGTTGCCAGCATGCTGGTTTGGTCGGCAAGGCTGTTTTGCCGGTGTGCCGGCGTGACTGTTCTCTGTACAAAATACACAGGTCCGGGCGCCATTTTAGCTGGTGATTGGAGCTCCAGGAAGGCAGAGTCACCCATTCATCTGATTAAAAAGGAAACTGAAACAGGGAGCCAGGCCAGGAGATTACCGGGGAAAAAAAGTGCCACAAATCTAAGCACCGCTATTTCAGCTTGTGCAGTGGGTCACTACATGGGAAAACACAGATCCCGGTGCCTTTTCAACAGGTGACTGGAACACCTGGGAGAGAGTTGACCATTCAACTTTAAAAAAAAAAAAAAAAGCTCTGAGGCAGGGAGCCAGGTGATCAGGCGCAGCTGGTCCCACCCCCACAAAAAACGGCAATCGGAATGCTCTGGATTGAGAGTTTCACAGCAAGCACAGCTGAACCCGGGATGGTCCAGCTCTGTGGGGGGAAGGGTGTCCACCACTGCCGAGGCAGCCTGCCATTACAGAGAGAGTCCACCATTATAGAGGTGGGCTGCCATTGCCAAGGCAGTTCTAACTACACCCGTATAAACAGGATGGCAGGGAAGTTCACACGGCAACTGGGCTCAGCAAAGCCACTGCAGGCAGCCAGTGACTAGGCTGCCTCCTCGCTGGGCAGGGCAGCCCTGAAAAAGGCAGCAGCACAACAGAAACTCAAATAAAGCCCTAAATCTCCAGGACAGAGAACGTGGGGAAAAAAGGGGGGGGATTTACGAGTTCTGCTGCAGCAGACTTAACGTACCTGCCCAGCAGCTTTGAACAATGGAGCTCACAGCTCAGCACTTGAGCTCCTATAAAGGAGCTCTCCTCAAGCAGCTCCCTGACTCCTGTATATCCAAAGAGTCACCTCATAAAGGAGAGCCCAGACTGACATCTGGTGGGTATCCTTCTGGGACAAAGATAGCAGAAGAAGAAACTGGCAGCAACCCTTACTGTTCTGCAGCTGCTGCAGGTGATCCCCCAGGCAAGCAGGGCCTGGAGTGGACCTCAGCAGTCCTACAGCAGAGGGGCCAGACTGTTAGAAGGAAAACTAAGAAACAGAAAGAAATAACTTCATCATCAACAAACCAGATGTCCACTCAGACCCAATCTGAAAGTCAACAACTACAAAGACGACAGGTGGATAAATCCACAAAGATGGGAAGAAACCAGTGCAAAAAGGATGAAAACACCTGAAACCAGAATGCCTCTTCTCCTACAAGGGATCGCAATTCCTCACCAGCAAGGGAACAAGGCTGGATGGAGAATGAGTGTGATGAATTGACAGAATCAGGCTTCAGAAGGTAGGTAATAAGAAACTTCTGTGAGCTAAAAGAACATGTTCTAACCCAATGCAAAGAAACTAAGAACCTTGAGAAAAGATTTGACGAAATGCTATGAGAATAAACAACTTAGAGAGGAATGTAAGTGAATTGATGGAGCTGAAAAACAACACGAGAACTTCACGAAGCATACACAAGTTTCAACAGCTGAATTGACCAAGCAGAAGAAAGGATATCAGAGGTTGAAGATAATTCAATGAAATAAAACAAGAAGGCAAGATTAGAGAAAAAAGTAAAAAGGAATGAACAAAGTCTCCAAGAAATATGGGACTATGTGAAAAGACCTAATCTACGTTTGATAGGTGTACCTGAATGTGACGGAGAGAATGAATCCAAGCTAGAAAATGCTCCTCAGGATATTATCCAGGAAAACTTCCCCAACCTAGCAAGGCAGGCCAATATTCAAGTCCAGTAAATACAGAGAACACCACAAAGATATTCCTCAAGAAGAGCAACCCAAAGGCACATAATCATCAGATTCACCAGGGTTGAAATGAAGGAGAAAATGCTAAGGGCAGTCAGAGAGAAAGGTTGGGTTATCCACAAAGGGAAGCCCATCAGACTCACAGCAGATCTCTCAGCAGAAACCCTACAAGCCAGAAGAGAGTGGAGGGGCAATATTCAACATCCTTAAAGAAAAGAACTTTCAACTCAGAATTTCATATCCAGCCAAACTAAGCTTCATAAGTGAAGGAAAAATAAAATCCTTTATGAACAAGCAATTGCTCAGAGATTTCATCACCACCAGGCCTGCTTTACAAGAGCTCCTGAAAGAGGCACTAAGCATAGAAAGGAACAACCAGTACCAGCCACTACAAAAACATTCCAAATGGTAAAGAGCATCAACACAATGAAGAAACTACAACTAACGGGGCAAAACAGCCAGCTAGCATCAAAATGGCAGGATCAAATTCATGCATAACAATATTAACCCTAAATGTAAATGGACTAAACGCCTCAATCAAAAGACACAGACTGGCAAATTGGATAAAAAGCCAAAATCCATCAGTGTGCAGTATCCAGGAAACCCATCTCACATGCAAGGATACACAAAGGCTCAAAATAAAGGGATGGAGGAAGATTTACCAAGCAAATGGAGAGCAAAAAAAAAGCAGGAGTTGCAATTCTCGTCTCTGATAAAATAGACTTTAAACCAACAAAGATCAAAAGAGACAAAGAAGGACATTATATAATGGTAAAAGGATCAATACAACAAGAAGAACTAATGATCCTAATATATATGCACCCAATACAGGAGTGCCCAGATACATAAGGCAAGTTCTTAATGATTTACAAAGAGACTTAAACTCTCAAACAATAATAGTGGGAGAATTTAACACCCCATTGTCAATATTAGATCAATGAGACAGAAAATTAACAAGGATATCCAGGACTTGAACTCAGACCTGGACCAAGCTAACCTAATAGATATTTACAGAACTCTCCACCCCAAATCCACAGAATATACATTCTTCTCAGCACCACATTGCGCCTACTCTAATACTGACCACATAATTGGAAGTAAATCACTCCTCAGCAAATGCAGAAGAACGGAAATCATAACAAACAGTCTCTCAGACCACAGTGCAATCAAGTTAGAACTCAGAATTCAGAAACTAACTCAGAACTGCACAGCTTCATGGAAACTGAACAACTGGCTCTTGAATGTTGACTGGATAAACAATGGAGGCAGAAATAAAGATGTTCTTCGAAACCGATGAGAATGAAAACACGACATACTAGAATTTCTGGGACACATTTAAAGCA
This sequence comes from Ateles fusciceps, assembly GCA_036589455.1. Taxonomy (NCBI): domain Eukaryota; kingdom Metazoa; phylum Chordata; class Mammalia; order Primates; family Atelidae; genus Ateles; species Ateles fusciceps. Next base: position 1,775,088 of record JAZHEH010000851.1, read on the forward strand.
GTCTCTAGAGGAAAATATATAGCCATAAATGCCCACATGAGAAGCAAGGAGAGATCTAAAATTGACACCCTATTGTCAAAATTGAAAGAGCTAGAGGAGCAAGATCAAAAAAACTCAAAACCTAGTAGAAGACAAGAATTAAGATCAGAGCAGAACTGAAGGAGAGAGAAACACAACCCTTCAAAAAATCAATAAATCCAGGAGCTGGTTTTTCAAAAGATCAACAAAAATTGACTACTAGCCAGATTAATAAAAAAGAAAAGAATAATCATACAGGTACAATAAAAAACGGTAAATGGGATATCACGACAGATTCCACAGAAATACAAACCATCATCAGAAACTATTACAACTATGCATATAAACTAGTAAACCTGGAAGAAATGGATAAATTCCTGGACACTTGCACCCTTCCAAGCCTAAACCACGAAGAAGTCAAAACCCTGAATAGACCAATAACAAGGTCTGAAGTTGAGGCAGCAATAAGGGCCTACCACCCAAAAAAGCCCAGGTCCAGATGGGTTCACAGCCGAATTCTATCAGACATACAAAAAGGAGCTGTTACCATTCCTTCTGAAACTATTCCAAACAATCCAAAAACAGGGGAATCCTTCCCAAATCGTTTTATGAGACCAACATCATCCTGATACCAAAACCTGGCAGAGACTCAGCAAGAAAAGAAAACTTCGGGCCAATATCCATGATGAACATAGATGTAAACATTTTCAATAAAATACTGGCAAACCAATTGCAACAGCACATCTAAAAGCTTATCCACCATGATCAAGTAGGATTCATCCCGGGGATGCAAAGCTGGTTCAACATATGCAAGTCTATAAACATAATTCACCATATACACAGAACCAAAGACAAAAACCACATGATTATCTCAGTTGATGCAGAGAAGGCCTTTGACAAAATTCAACAGCCCTATATGCTAAAAACCCTCAATAAACTAGGTATTGATGGAACGTAGCTCAAAACAATAAAAGCTATTTACGACAAACCCACAGACAATATCATACTGAATGGGCAAAAACTGGAAGCATTCCCTTTGAAATCTGGCACTCGACAAGGATGCCTTTCTCACCACTCCTATTCAATATAGTACTGGAAGTTCTAGCCAGTGCAATCAGGCAAGAAAAAGAAATAAAGAGTATTCAAACAGGAAAGGAGGAAGTCAAATTGTCTCTATTTGCGGATGACATGATTGTATATTTAGAATACCATCTCAGCCCAAAATCTCCTGAAACTGATAAACAACTTCAGCAAAGTCTCAGGATACAAAATCAATGTGCAAAAATCACAAGTATTCATACACACCAATAACAGACTTAAAGAGAGCCAAATCAAGAATGAACTGCCATTCACAATTGCTACAAAGAGAATAAAATACCTAGGAATACAACTAACACGGAACATAAAAGACCTCTTCAAGGAGAACTACAAACCACTGCTCAATGAAATAAGACACAAACAGATGGAGAAACATTCCATGTTCATGGTTAGGAAGATTCAATATCGTGAAAATGGCCATACTGCCCAAAGTAATTTACAGATTCAATGCTATCCCCCATCAAGCTACCAATGATCTTCACAGAACTGGAAAAAACCACCTTAAACTTCATATGTGGGAACCAAAAGAGAGCCTGCATAGCCAAGTCAATTCTAAGCAAAAAGAACAAAGCAGGAGGCATCACACTACCAGACTTCAAACTGTACTACAAGGCTACAGTAATCAAAACAGCATGATACTGGTACCACAACAGAGATATAGACCAATGGAACAGAACAGACGCCTCAGAGGCAACACAAAACATCTAGAACCAATCAATCTTTGACAAACCTGACAAAAACAAGCAATGGGAAAACGATTCCCTGTTTAATAAATGATGTTGGGAAAACTGGCTAGCCATGTGCAGAAAGCAGAAACTGGACCCCTTCCTGACACCTTACACTAAAATTAACTCCAGATGGATTAAAGACTTAAACATAAGACCTAACACCATAAAAACCCTAGAAGAAAATCTAGGCAAAACCATTCAGGACATAGGCGTACACGAGGACTTCATGACCAAAACACCAAAAGCATTGGCAACAAAAGCCAAAATAGACAAATGGGACCTAATCAAACTCCACAGCTTCTGCACAGCAAAAGAAATGGTCATTAGAGTGAATCGGCAACCAACAGAATGGGAGAAATTTTTTGCAGTCTACCCATCTGACAAAGGGCTGATATCCAGAATCTACAAAGAGCTAAAACAGATTTACAAGAAAAAAAACAAGCCCATTCAAAAGTGGGTGAAGGATATGAAACACTTGACAAAAGAAGACATACACGAGGCCAACAAACATGTGGGAAAAATGCTCATCATTGCTGGTCATTAGAGAAATGCAAATCAAAATTGCATTGATATACCATCTCACGCCAGTTAGAATGGCGATCATTAAAAAATCTGAAGACAACAGATGTTGGAGAGGATGTGGAGAAATAGGAACACTTTTACACTGTTGGTAGGAGTGTAAATTAGTTCAACCATTGTGGAAGACAGTGTGGCGATTCCTCAAGGACCTAGAAATAGAAATACCATTTAACCCAGCAATCCCATTACTGGGTATATATCCAAAGGATTATAAATCATTCTACTATAAAGACACATGCACACAAATGTTCATTGCAGCACAGTTTACAATAGCAAAGACCTGGAACCAACCCAAATGCCCATCAATAATAGACTGGACAGGGAAAATGTGGCACATATACACCATGGAATATTATGCAGCCATCAAAAACGATGACTTAGTGTCCTTTGCAGGGACATGGACGAACCTGGAAACCATCATTCTCAGCAAACTGACACAAGAACAGAAAATCAAACACTGCATGTTCTCACTCATAGACAGGTGTTGAACAATGAGAACACATGGACACAGGGAGGGAAGCATCACACACTGGGGTCTGTTGGGGGAAAATGGGGAGGGACAGTGGGCGGTGGGGGAGTTGGGGAGAGATAGCATGGGGAGAAATGCCAGATATAGGTGATGGGGAGGAAGGCAGCAAATCACACTGCCATGTGTGTACCTATGCAACAATTTTGCATGTTCTTCATATGTACCCCAAAACCTAAAATGCAATTAAAAAATAATAAAATTAAGAAAAATATCTTTCCACTGTTGCTAATAACAGAATACTTGAAGCTGGGTAATTTATAAAGGAAAACAATGTGTGGAGGCTGAGAAGTCCACATCTGGTAAGAGCCTGCTTGCTGGTGAGGACTCTCTGAAGAATGGCAGAGTGTGCCACCATGCTCACTCAAGCCTTTCTTCCTCTCCGATAAAGCCACCAGTGCCCCTCCCATGATAACCCACTAACCTATGAACCTATTAATTCATAAATAGATTGATGCATTCATGAAGGCAGAGCTCTTGTGATCCAATCACCTTTTAAAGGCCCTCCCTCTTGGCATTACCACATTGGGGATCAAGTTTCAACAAGTGTTTTGAGAGAGGACACTGAAACCACAGCACTCACTTACCCCTCCACAAGTGACTGTGAGTTTTCAGGCCTTATAGTATAAAAATAGAAAAAATGTTTTTGGGGAAAAGACCCTGCTATGTGTCTCAAAGAAGGTATGTTGCTGCTTTTCTGTTTTTCTGTGTTATAATTCTAGAATTGCTATCATCAGGTAGGATACCAACGAGTACAAATAAAAGTATGAAACAGCTTTTTCTGGAAGTATGTAGATAGTTTTCCTCTTTCAGGGCTGATTGAGGAAAAGAGTTCTTTTTAATGAAGGCAAATGAAGAATATCATTTAAAGTTATATAAACGTAGGTGAAAAAGGATTTTTAACAAAGTCGTAGCCATATTGAAAATATGAGAGAGAAGGAATTTTTAAAAATCGAGACATAAAAGTTCTGAGCCTGAGTCCTTGCAAAAATAAAATTTTATATTAACATGTATAGATGCATATTTTCTCTAATTTGTTGCTGTGAAATCATTTTGTTGAATTCATTGAATGTCCACCTTTGGGCTTTGAGACATACTTATATTGGCCAGGATAACAGTGATAACAGCAACTGTAATGCCACAAGCTTCTTTTCAGCCTTCTTCAGTATTTTGAAAAATTTAAATGCTAACAAAAAATCAATTTCTTGGATATAGTGGGCAGTTATACAAGTCAGTTTGTGCCCACCTGGGAGAGTGGATTTATTTGTAGAAGTTTTAAATAACTCATCTAAGGGGAAAGAAGCAATTAGATCATATAAAGGAAAATTTCTGAGATTAGTCTCCTTTGTGACCTTTTATTTTGATTCCTTCACAGATACACTTGAGAATCACCTTGGGGTGGGGCTGGCAGGAGTAGTCCCAGGCCCAAGATTTACTTAGAAAGGTAAATAAAGCTTCTTTTTATTGTCAAGTAAATTGAAATGCACTACAGCCTGATAACTGCAGCCCATCCTGACAGTTTTTATTGGTCTCAATTTCTTCTTGGGCTCTGTGTCCATTTTGAGAGCAGTGATTAGTTATTGTACCCTTCCCCATCTCGCTCATGAAAATGAATTTGTCTTTTAAATTTCTTCAGTGCTCTGTATGTTGATTGGATGGTGACATGGTTTGGCTCTGTGTTCTCACCCAAATCTCATGTGGAATTATGATCTTTAATGTTGGAGGGAGGGGCCTGGTGGTGGTGATTGAATCATGGGGTGTAGGTTTCCCCTTGCTGTCTCTCATGATAATGAGTGAGTGCTCATGGGATCTGATGGTTTAAAAGTGTATGGTGCTTTCCCCTTAGCTCGCCCTCTCCTGGTCTGCCACTGTAAGACGTAATTGCTTCCCATTTGCCTTCTACCATGATTGTAAGTTTCCTGAGGTCTTCCAGCCATTCTTCCTGTACAGCCTGTGGAATTGTGAGTCAATTAAACCTCTTTTCTTTATAAATTACCCAGTCTCAGGCATGCCTTTATTGCTGTGGGAGAAGGGACTAATACAGATGGTTAGGTGAGATAACTCATGAAAAGTCACTTCTGTCTGATCTATTTTTTTTTTACCTGCAGTATAATTTCTGACTGTATAACAGAGGACCTTTTCAGGTACCTTTTAAACAAATTTACAGGTGAAATGAGATAATGGCTCAAATGTGCTTTAAAACATTCTAACAAAAAAAAAGTGGTAGATAAGATTAAAAAAATGTTACTACCTGTTAAAGCTAGGCAATGAATATCTAGAGCTTTATTACATTATTGTGTCTACTTTTGAGTATGTGTAAAATTTTTCTTTTGCATTTCTTAGCTGAAATTTTATAAAAATTTCTCCTAATCAACTATGGTTATCCTACTCATATAAGAGAGTTAGAATAAATGCTTGGTTTGTTTCCTTTTGGTTTCAGTTTTCAGAGTGTTTGTTTTCTTAGTGTCATTTTTTTTTTTGTTTTGTGAGCAGTGAATTTGTATTTCCTTTCTTTTGTTAGTGTAGTTACCCGGATTTAGGAAACATTTTTGATATCTTTTGAGCTACTATAGTTATTACACATTGTGCTGCTTAGTTTATGGCATCTTATGACAATAGAAGTCTCTTCAGGTTGGTTTTGGCACCTTTTGAGCCGATTCTATTACTCTTTGGTGGCTCCCTTGTCTTTGGCACAATGAGCTGCTCCAGAGTCACACCTTGTACATTTCCTGTCCAAGATCAAGAATCTGTTATTTCTCCAAGACCTTGGGCATTTTAATCCATGCCACAGAGGTGTCTACCTGTTCACACTACATATAGTGCACACTGTGAAGTAAGGTTACATTGTGATGATATTGGTTAACAGAAATTTCATGGAAATGTTTCTTTGGAAAAGCTTCTGTCAGACATTTGTTCTCATGACTGGGGATATGGCGCAGTCCTTGCACAGATACTACTTAATATTATAGCTGGCCTGTACCAGCCAGCTAGCTCTTTTTGCTTGCTCAAGATTTATTTTGGCTTCCAAACCCCTGCCCTGCTGGGTTCTATATGTAATAGATTCAGTGGACTTGAATTTTTCTAGTGTCCAACTTTGCTTGTAGAATAACTGGCTTCTAAGTTATATTTGGTTCACGCTTTTCCACTCGGTGTCTAAAGGAGTCAGAAGAAACATCAACATTGTTACCAGTTGACTTGTCTTAATAACTTTCTTGGGCATGATAGTGATTGCTAAAACTATAGTTACCAATTAGTGCACACTTTCCTTCAAGGCTTTGCATGTACAATCTCATCATCTCACATAATTCTCACCTCACCACAATCCTATGAAGTGAGTGTTACTGTTGCCATTTTACAGGTGAGCACACTGAGATATGGAGAGGTCAGGCTGCTGCTTTAAGGAGCTGGGAGTCACACAGAGAATTCTCTGAATCCAAAGCTGGCATCTTCAACAATGGTTTAATACTTTCTCCATGGCTCAGAAATGTTGGAGATACAAAGATACGTAAGGCATGGTTTTTCTTCTCAAGGATTTATAATCCTAATTGAGAAAGATAGGATCTCCACAGAAAAAAATATTTTTTCCAGTACAGAGAAGCCTATGAAAAGACATATGTAGATGTTTCCCTTTCAATCCACCTACCTGGTGTTGCCAGATTAATTTTACAAAAACATTTTGCTGTCATCACCCTCCTGTTTACAACTTCAAAGGTCCCCCCACTGCCTGCAGGATAAAGTCCAACTCTATTGCTTGGCATTTTAGGGCTTCCAAAATTTGGCCCTTACCTGTCTTCTCATGTGTAAAATTCTGCTGTGAAGCTGGCTCATGAACTGGGCTTCTACACCAAAGGACACGTCTGGTGCTCTAATGCTTTTGTGTTCCAGAAATGTTGTCACATTAAAGGCAACCGTGTTTTCCTTATTTATTTATTCATTTATTTTTTGAGACGGAGTTTCGCTCTTCTTGCCAAGGCTGGAGTGCAGTGGCATGATCTTGGCTCACTGCAACCTCCATCTCCTGTCTCAGCCTCCTGAGTAGCTGAGATTGCAGGTGGCTACCACTGTGCCTGGCTAATTTTTTGTACTTTTAGTAGAGATGGGGTTTCATCATGTTGGCCAGTCTGGTCTGAAGCTCCTGACCTCAGGTGATCCATCCGCCTCGGCCTCCCAAAGTGCTGGGATTACAGATGTGAGCCACTGTGCCTGGCCAATCTTGTTTTCCTTAGTCCTTCTTTTTAAAAAGATGATCCGTAAACGATGCAAAGCCAATTGTCCCTCTAACTCCTCCATGGACACTCAAACTGGTCTTAAAAATACATCTTGTCAATTTCATCTCTGGGCCTTTGCTTGTGTCACACTTCTGGCTTGATGACTTCCTTTATTCCTTGAGTCAACTGTTCTTCAAGACCCCCTTGCTATCATGGAGCCTTTCCTGGATTATCCAGGCCCTCATTTAACATGATCTCATTTGAAATTCTATAGAACGTTTTGTCTGTATCAATTACCATATATAGCCTTAAATTATCACTTATATATTTTTAAAATTATACTTGGGCTTTTTCTAATTATGAAAGTAGCAAATGCCAAAAGCAAAAACTTGAAGATGTGCCAGGAGCAATGGGAGAAAATTAATTACTGACAATCTCACAACCAGAGGATCACTACTACTAATATTTTGTTGTGTGTGTGTATATACATAGTACAGCATATAAACAGTAGCATCATATTGTACCTATTATTCTGTAACCTGCTTCCTTCCATTAGCAAATTTCTTTTGCCAATAGTATTTAAACACAACTGATTTTAAATGTCTCCATGATATTTCATCATATAAGTGTTCCTTTGTGTAATTATTTGATTTTATATTGCTATATATTTATATTATTTTTCTATTATAAATAATGTTAAATATATTCAGGGTAATACTCTAATACTTTTTATCTTTTTCGTACAGAGGAGCTAAAAATATTTGTCTAAAGGTAGACATACCTGGCTCAAAGTCACTTCTTAGCTCTGTTCCCTTGGGCAATGATGTAACTTTTCTAAGCTTACATTTTCTCATCTTTGAAATATTCATTACCTTACTGCCTGCATCATGGAATTGTTGCAAGATAACTGGCATGTAGTAAGTTGCGGTAGTAAGTGTGGGACATTATGATTTTTGTTTTTGGTTTTTTTGCCTCATCTCTCTTCATCTATGACTATATAATAAATCCCCTAAGAAAAAGGTTTTGTTTCTGGGGTCTGTGTTTGCTGTCCTCTTGTCTGTACCACTGTATTGTGCGTAAGTGGTGGCTGACAATTGTTGGTTGATAATGGCATGGATGCCCAGATATATACTGAATACTTGCTGTGTAAAAAGTTACCCTTAGCAGTACCTCCATGCAAATTTGAAACTTTTCTTGAGACCTGAAGACTTTAAACTTTTCTCATCCAAATGCTCATTCTTGTTGCTAATCTTAGTTTTCTAATGTTCCAATTTTTCCCTGTGTTCTTTACCTTCTGGTTGTTACCATCTGTGTTGACTGGCCCTCCTAGTTATAGATCATGTTTACATACAAGGGGCTGGGAAGATCTGTGCTCCCCCTCATGCGATGGTATTTCTGGGGCACTAATGCATGGCACTGTGAAACACATCTTTGGCTGAGCTAGCCAGTTCAAAAGCCAGCTTCACAGCAGAATTTCACACATGCAAATGAACCATTGTGATTTTAGTCATGAAAATTCATGGAATAGTGGCTAGTTCAGTGTGGATGACCTGTCAATTTGGCAGCCAATCAGTTGGTTAAACATCCAAATTACTGGCCAGTTACTCAGTCTAAAGCTAGTCTTCCTGCATGTTCCTGGAGTCTATGTAATCCTATTAAAAGCAATGACATTCCCTTTGATTTGTGGCAGCTAATGGTGTAGAAGTACCACACAGGCACAGGACATGTGTCTGGCACAGTTTACATGTGGGCATTGTGAAAATGAACCACTTGTGTTACTGTTGGATTTATTCTTAAAACGCTAAATATCCTCTGTTGAATAATAGGCAAAATATCTTAATGTCGTGGGTGCCTCTATTTACTATTTTTATCCATTATAAATGGGAGTTTCTGTAAGGATTGAATTATTTTTTTTGTTATGTACTAACTTTGGTTGGAGCTATAGTTAGCCCCTTGGACTTACTTGTACTGTCAGGCAGTTCGACAGAAAGCCTTTGGAGACTCCTCAGGGCCTGATAGAACTTGGGATTTGATTGGCAGTGACCCTTCTGCAGTTCAGTTTAGACGAAAGATAGTAGTATTGATAGGCTGGGAAAAAATTTTAGAACAGTAATTCCTAGTCACAGAGCTCTTTGAGAATATGATGAAAACTCCAGACTTGGACTCCAGAAAAATGTGCCAAAAATCTAGCATGAAGGTTCTGAGAGTTCATGCATCTGTTGAAGTCCAGGGGTCCAGGGACCCATGAAACCTATGTTAAAATTCCTGCATGAATGTCAGGGTAGGGAGTGGGAATAAAGAGAGACAGAGAAACAGAGAAGGAGACACAGAGATAGAAAAAGATAAAGAGAGCCACGGAAGAGAGTAGACCTGGAAGTAGAGAGAGACTGAGAGGCTGAAAGTAGATGTAACTGTAGTTCTCTGAGCAGAACATAATCTCCCAATGCTGTGCACTATTAGGTGCTAATAAATACCTTCTCATGTCCAGAATCTTGAGTTATCCCATCAACTAAAAATCTCCCATATGAAAGACATGATATATCTTTCACCTGAGGATTTTTGATAGTGTGGAGAAAATATATAGGAATAAGCATTTCATTTTAAAGGCAAGTATGAAGACTTTTAAAAGAATAGTATAAGTTAAAGGGACAGTTGGCTTGTAAATGCAAAAGCATTTGTGTTTATTGAAGGCTACTGATAGAAAAATTGTAGTAAAAATAATACTGATTGGGAAGCCTCAGTCATATTTTTATCCAAAGAGTTTTTAATGAATAGTATTGTATTTTCACAACAATACTTTTTGTTAGATAGGGCAAAAACTACCATATGTACTTTGAACATGAAGAAATGGAGACTTGTCTGGAATGATGAATACTCCATGAAAAAGTGAATTCTGGAAACCAGATTTCCCAGCTCTGATTCTCAGGTGAACCATATATCCCTGTTGAATATTAATACCCATATAGCCAGTGCATATTACAAATATAGTATCCTTTTGTTTCTTAAAATGAAATAAAATTAATGAATTGAAACATAATGAACTGAAAATAGTGTTCTTGAAATATAACAAAATAACAGGATCATAGAACTTTAGAATGTAGGAGACCCTAGACATGACTAATCTCTCCTACTCATGCTAAAGACGAGGACCTGACCTACAGGGCTTGAGATTTGAAAAAGGACCTGATGTGAATGGAGACATATAGAAGAGACACTAACAGTATGATGATATAAGGACTTTGCTCTAAATTCTTTTTTTCACCCCCAACCCCAAGGGGGAGAAGCAGGATTTAAAAGCATCTATTCTATGTTTTACATAATTTAGGTGAAATGATTTGGTAACAATTTTGAAAAATCAGGTGTGAATCAAATCCAGTTTTCTTCTCAGACTCTACCTGGGAACTTTAAAATTCCAAACAGGGTTTCTCAGAAATTGTCTCTATAGGATAATGTAAAATTCTTTACATTCTGTTGGACTGGGAAATTTTACATGACCAAGGAAATATAGCAGAATAATTGCTCTGCTTCTCAGACTATAGCAGAGATTCCTAGGTTAGAATAGGTAATTCATGTTTCAAGGATGAATATGTTCATATGTATCCACACATGTCCACATTCAATTATATATGATTGTATATATACACACACACACATATAGATATATAATTGTGAGCATTTATAGAAAGTATTAGGTCTCCGGGATATTTAAACACTCTTCATTTATAACTTGCTTTTTTTGGGAATTATTTAGCTATACAAGATATCACCATATTCAGTTTTTTTTTAATATAATAAACATGTCTAGTCAAAGACGGCATTAATGAAGCAATTCCCCAAATAAAACAGCCCATGATATCTGAGTTGCAGCAGAGAGAGAGTGTGGTCTTTGTAGTTTAATCAAGATCACAAGACTTGTTTTGAGCGTCTGTCATCTTTAATTTTACGGCACTTCATTTCAGAGTAGGACTGCCAGGGTCACATGCAATTAAAACACAGGCAAGATTTGTCTTGTGAAATCTTAACATAAAAAGTAATGTGTTACTCCATTTTAACTTTTCTACTGAACTCTGTGAACTCACTAATTACTTTTCCCCCCTCTTGTCACCTTTTTGATATGACATGTATTTTATAGAGGAGATAGAAATTTGGATTTTTTTAATATCATGCATATGATTGAGGATAACAAAATTAAACCAGAGAAAAAAGGAATGCGTTTTTCAGAAATACATTTTTTAAGTAATATCTGAGTACTCCAGCTTCAATTACAAAGAACCTCATAGATCAAATTCTAGGAAATAACTGTTAATCTGCTTAACTAGGGCAGGTAGAAGTATAATAACAGACCAGAGATTTTACAGAGGCCAGGATCGTGAACCGGAGTTTATTCTCTGGGGTGCGGGCAAAAGCGCTTTTATGTGATTGGCTGAGAAAAGCATTAAAAGCCAGCGCCTACGTGGAGATTTGGAGCACAAGGAGGGTTGTTGCATCACAGTGATCAGTAAATTACATAGACTCTTATTAACCTTATTGATAAGGAGCTTAGGGAAGACCCAGTCAGGCTGCAATATATTCTTCTTTTTGTTCTCCTGTCTCGGTTTGCAATCCCGGCCGCTTTGTATGGAGAGCTTTTATGCAGCACCTCAAAATTCAGTGTGAGTAGCTGCGCCTTTAAGTTAGAGCCAGGGAATGGAGCGAGAGCCTGCCCGTGCACAGGGGTCTCAGGGCCTATTTAACTGGTGCTGGGGGAACCTGGAGAATGTTTGAAAATTTTGTGCTTAAAGAATCTTTTATATTATCCTTCTTTCAATGCAGCTGGGGTCTGTGGGGGATCAGGGGATTATTTTTGATACCTGTCGAAAAGAGTTATGTCTACACTGATTTTCCATCCCTCACTACTAATTAACCTTATTGTATACAGGAAACAGTCTATTTAATACCTGCATTCTTCCTGTAATGCCAAGTAAAATGAAATCCAGTGTGAAATCTAGTTAGCGTTTGCCTTTTTGAAGTCATTTTTAAGTTTCCAGTTTTAGTGACTGTGACCTCAGAACTGATAGCTACAAAAATGGTGAGCTCAAACCAGTTTTGGTTTCAATTGTATTCCTCACTCCCTCCAACTTAAAAGCTGCCTTTCTTTCACCTGGTCTGGTGAGGAGACTGGAGGAATGGAACATCCCAAGCTGGACCATGTTTCTCTGGAGTCTTCCATGTTGGCCTCTGCCTGTAGTTGTGAGGTTTCCCTTTATGTCCCATAGGCTGACCCCTACTCCATTAACCTGGTTTCTCTCCTTGGCAGTTGAACACCCGTGTCCCCTTCTTTTCAGTCCAGGAGGTTGAAATTTGACAGATAGGCATATCATGGCAAAGTTGTGCAGCAGCGATGCAAATAGATGCTGAAGAAAGGGAGGAATCTGAGCCCAGGATAAAATGCTCAGAAAATCCCATTGGTGGAATGTTTGTGAGAGAAAAAAAGGTAGGGTCTAGCAAGAAAGAGCAGAAATTAAACTGTGTAAAATGTCACCAAATGATGTGGAAAAATCCACATGTCTTCAAGTATGCTGCACAATATGGACTTAGAACACATTTTGCGAGTGATGTGAGAATGGTTAGCACAATGGTTACATTCCTGCTCTTCAAATTCCAGTGTGTGTGCATGTACGTGTGTGTGCACGTGTGTCAAGTAAACTTGTCAGCTTAAATGGTGCCAGAGGAAAGTGAGGATTTTCAGGCCACTGCCTTGCATTTTCCAGATTTCTTGGCTTTTGAGATTTTCATATGTTGGTCGGAATGCCTATGCCCTATAGCGTTTGTCTGACATGTAAACCACACATGGATAAGTGCAGGGAAGGGGAGTGGAAGATGCTGCTGGGTGTCACAAATTCCTAAGACCCCCTTCTCTTCCCAGTTGATCTGAAGCAGGACATCAAAATTTGCTGTCAGACTTATATGAGTTAGATTGGTGAATCTTACCAGCTCTCCGCTGCTTCTGTGATTTAGTTAAACATTTCTTGGGGACTTACACTTCAAGAGAGGTAGCTGAAGGAATGTCTGTGTGATGGCCCTTGTTTGGGTGGGACTAAGAGTTAACACAAATACCAGTGATTTGGCTGCATGCAAGATGCTACATTTAACTTAATAGGAAACCCAACAGTGGATCATAACTGTATTTAATGTTGCTTATGTTCTGGGTGTTTGGGTTCATTGATGCATCAAGTGTGTACAGAGCCCCAGCCATGGGCATTGCACGGCCACTCTCACTCACTGCTTTCTTAGTGCTCTCCTTATTGAATAAGAAGTGTTCTATAAAATCCAGATGATTAATTAAGAATTTTGTGGACCCTGCATACTTCGCTTCAAGCATAAAATAGCAAAAATCAGCTGGATGAGTCTATGGAGAGAGAGAGTGTGCGTGTGTGTGTGTGTATGTATGTATCCTTCCAGGTCTCTTATCATCATTTGACAAGCTAGACATTTTCATTTTGACAATACTACTACAGAAAATTATCATCTTTTTGTACAAAATGTTCACTGTATTCTCATTTAAATGATTCAGGATCACTCTCTGACAGCATGAGACATGGCATGTCTTGATGCCTGCCTCTTTTTCAGTTATATTTAAGAGGAAGGCTGCTGGGACCCACTTTTTAAATCTTTCACAGGGACCCCTAAAGGGCCAGATTTTAGTTCAGTACAATATTAGACAGTATGATATGATAGTTGGTAACAGGACATTGACAAATATGATCCAACACAGCATAATACAATGTAACGTGGGGTCGAAAGCTACCCCAACAGGTACCTGTAAAGACAGGTAAAGATGCTTCTGTTCTGTCCTCTCCATAATGCAGTAAAAAAAATAGTACAATGTCTGCAAAACATGTAGGCAAATGAAATGCTACACAAATACTAAAATTAATAGAAATAATGTGAATGAGATTAACCATCTACTCATAAAAACAGGTACTCTATATTTGAAAAAAAATTCGTAATATCCCCCTTGTTTTTTTATGAAAATTCATATGAAAGTGAAACTTTCATCAGGTATTTTAACAGGAGAGTGATCAGGAACCCACACGAGTAGTAGAAATATTTGGGGATGTTTATGCACTTACATTTTTCAGTGTCTTTTCCTAACTAAATGATCACATGGTACAGTGGTTAAGGTAGGGGCCTCTGGGTCATATTATTTATATTCAAATACTGACCTGGCACATACTACTTACATGAACTTGGTAATTTCATTATTTTTTCCTCTCGATTTCCTTAAGTATAAATCAGGGATAATAATAGTGTCTCCCCACCATAGAGTTACCAAAATTAAATAAAACAATATGTATCAGTTGCAGTTCCTAACATATAACAAGTACTCTATAAATGTTAGCTAATCAAAATTAGTCTTCCCCGGACTTAATTTCTTGATGATCCTCTGGGTGGCCAGAGAAGCAACATTGGCTCAAGAGAAAGGAGGGCGAGGTCAGAACCAGGTGTGATAGAAGTGACCCTACGATCATCTGGGGATAATGCTGGTACCATGCACGCTCATTGACTTGGGCATGACTTGGCTAAAATAGCTTAAGATGGTTACTGTCACATGCCAAATCCACTGCCAGAATCCATAATTAACCTCTATTGCAACCTAGCAAGTAAGTCAGAAACAGGCCTGGTATGGGAGTTCTGCATAACAAGAGGTGGTCTTTGCACTTAGCAGTCATAATGAAGAGATGTCAGGTAAAGCCTCAAAGAAGTTTAATAGCATGATGCACCGTAGTATTAGCTTCTCTATCTGTTGCTGCTCTCTGAATTTAGACTTGCATTACCAGTCCTATAGCAATAATCTTCTGTCTGGCAATGGTGCCTATAATTTCTTCCTGCTTCAAATTCCACTCCATAATGTTGCCATGAGAATCTTTACGGCTTTGATCAAGTTACTTCCCTGCTAAAAAAAAAGACCTTCAGGGTCTCAGAATTGACTAGAGACTTAGAATAACACATCTTAGTATGGCTATTCAAGATTTTTTTTGAGTTGGTTTCAATCTTCCTTCTCATTGTTTTCAGAACATAAAGTTATTATTAGTTAATAAACTAGAAATCCATCATCCACATCTTTTAGGGATAACTTGGAATTTCATGATGTATTACCTGTTTGAATTTCCTTCACATTATTTACTCTATGTAATTCCATTATATAGCCCTGAAAGGCAAAATAAGACAAGTAGAAAACAGAGACCCAGTTAGAGTATATAATTTGCTCAGGGTCGACAGAGTAAGTTCTTCTAAGTGCAAAGTGTGACATTTTCTGCTTTTTCACATTGCTCTGGCTCATTCACTCATCCCCACAATCTGTTCCTTGTGATACCACTTTCTGGGGAGCAAGTTTTGTGACACTGAGGTCCTTGGGCTGAGTCCGCTGAGCTGTTTTATTTGGTGCCCTTAAAAATCAGATTTCACATAAGATCCTGCATTTCTGGCTTTTCGTGAAAGAGCCGAAGGTCTGGCAACATTGTGCCCACATTCCCACGTAAGCAACATCAGCTCCAGCTGAGTAGAAGCCGACCCTTTTGGCCAGGGGTTGAGCTTGACTTTTCCACAGCTGCTACCGCTTCATACGCCTGCTGCCTGCTGCCTGCTGCCTGCTCCTCTTGACTCGTTTCTATCACTGCCCGGCCCCCCCAGGCATCTGAGTTTGCAAACCTTGGTTTAAAGAAAGAAAGAAAGAAAAAAAAAGCCATCTATGTTCTAAAGATAAGACGAAACAGTGTTGAAGATATAAAATGTGATTATTCTATTTCAAGAAAGTCTTCATTTTTTGGTATTAAGATGTAAGTTTCCCAGGAGAAAGTTGATGTTTTGGTTTTATTTTTCATTTTTGACAACAGAGCAATTTGACCCAGAACCCTTAGCAACAGTCCTTTTTGGATGAAAATCTTTGCTGGGCCTTTTAATTAGGAATTGACAGGGTGATTAACTTACAATTCACAAAAATAAATGTGGAAAGAGAAGTACAGGTCAATTTCTAGCTGTGTTAAACTGCAAGGACAGCACCATTGGCAAGTGATTGCTTCCTTTTAACAGCTTTTAAAATTTTTCTTAATTGGATCCTTTGTTTTCTAATTGGATGGGGAGAACCATCATATGGCTTTCAATTATTAGCTGTGGCACGGTGTTCCTGTCATATGGCACACGCTAAGAAAGTCAGACTGTCAACATATAAGATGAAATATATACCATCTCCAAGAAGCTTTTTGTGTCCATAAGAAAGAGGGGAAGGAAACCTCCCATGTCCTGGGTAGGTAAAAGCATGCTGAAACAGGACATAGTAACTAGCTTGATTTTCCAGGGGCTTGTGTTTCCATTGTACAGACTAGGTTATAATTGATTAAAATGTTTCATCATCATAATTAGAACTGACCCTAAGAATATAAAATTATAATTTTATTCCTAGAAAGTGTTACAAATTTTAAAATCACACATATACTCACACACAAACACATACATGAGAAAATGCTGCTCTCCCCAAACTAATTTTTCCCCTGCCCATTGGTGAATTTAGAGATTCTCTAAGAAACAAAGTTTCTCTATAGCTTTCTGACTTTACAACCTCGATGGAATCCCTTTGGCCTACAGGATTAAATCTGAGTATTTTATCGTGGTCTATATCTGATTCCAACATCTTTCTGTAGCTTCATATTCCGAAATGGCTAGGCATGCACTTCACCCTTTGTTCCATGAGCTGCTCACTTTTCCTTGAAGATGTCAGGTCTTTCATGACTCTGTTCATGCCATTCCTGCTTCCTGGTATGTCTTCAGCATTTTTATTTGGTAAGTCTTATTCATTGTCAAGATTAGATTGAAAAGGTTACCTTCCCAATGAAGCCTCATCTGACTCTGTAACAGAGTCAGAGGACAGTTATTATCTGTAACTGAGTTTTTTGGTCTTCTGTCAACCACTGAGCATTGTTAATATCTCCGGAATAGCTTCTGTTCTGTTTGCCCATTCATTCAACAATACGTTTTGAGCATCTTTATGTATGGGTACTGAATCCTGGGTCTACATGCTTACCAAGATGGCTAAGGCACTTGATTTTGTATTGAACTGTAATTAATCATTAGGGATAGTCTCCCTCACTGGACTGAAACTACAGAGGGTAGAAATACTTGTCTTTTATATTTGTGTCACCAGTGCCTAGAATTTTGCATAGTTCGAACTAGGTGATAAAGAAATGTTCACTGGCTTTTCATGACTTCTTGCTGGAGAATATTGACCAGTTTTATGAAATGTATCCTCGTAGTCAACCTAGTATACTTATAATCTCAGCTTTTAAACATGGAAGACTTGATATGTCCATCGTCGTTGTATTTGAGATGTTACAGAATCTAATAACCTTTTGGTGTAACCCTTTTTATGCCTTTAGTGTGTTAAGTCAGATCCTGTGATGGGCACTTTGGCTCAGCACCTTGGAATGGCCTTTTCCCAGAGAGGAAACACATTCTCTAATTAATGCCCTTAGCAGGCAGGGACAGGACACAGCTGGGGTCTGAATCAGGCTAAATCCCATCAGATTGGAAATCAAGAAGCTGGTGCTTTTGAAGATTATAAATCTGGAAAGCAGCAGAGACAAGGGGCTGTGAGTCCCTGCCCAAAGCAGGTAGTGCCACTTCTCTTCGGCTTTCAGTGCCTCTTCTCTCTGGCTGATGCTTCCAGAATAACTTTAAAGATGGACACGTGTGAAGGGATAAGATTTTAATGCTACAACGACTAAATCTACTCTCCCCCCAACCCTTCAAAAAGGGAAGTAATCAAAGTCTTGGGAAAGACCTAATTGAGAGTATGGAATGGCATGGAAATGAGAAGGACTTGAAATAGAACACCAGAAACTCTTGTTTCATATCTCCATGTTTTTCTGAAAGGCATAATTATAATTTTACATTTAAGAATCGCTTAAAGCTAGCAAGTCTGCCAGCCTGCTGTTACTGGTGACTTCAGATCATGGGGTTCTGATTCATGTGACTTTTTTCAGATGAAACTGCACTTCAGCAGGTATTATGGTGGCTTCTCTGTTCTTGGCCACAAGCCCACTTACTGGCGCCATTGCTAAAATGAAGACATTCAAGAGGGGCAAGAGAGTCCTCTGCTTCCTCAGGCAGCTCCATGGATGCTGGAGCTGCCTGCACATCTGGCTGTCTGTTGAGCAGACTCTCCCCTCTCCTGAATACCCCATCTAGACAGACAGCCTATGCCGTGGAGCTCATTATTGCTCTAAGAGTTTGCTCTGGATCTGTGCTTCATGCGTTTTATTTACATGCTTTATTTTTCATTTTATGAACAAATCGATAACTAGACTTACTCTTTATCACACTGGATTAGTTTTATTTATTCCATTTGAATTTGATTAAAAAGCTGTCAAACATAAGTCTACATTTTTATCAGCAGAATACTTTCATAAAACCGGTATGAGATGTGTTCAACTAGAACATACTTTTCAAAATAAAACAATGTTTGATATATTCTAGACACTTACCCTTTTGTTTATCCGTGACAACTGAAAGTAACCATCAAATGGATAAAGCAATCTAAGTCTAGTCAAGTAATCCTTAGGGCATATGAAAAAAAGCCTTTAAAAAAAGTTCTTTCTAGATGGATTTAATGTAATTCACCAATAAAGCATCCTCAGAAGCATAATAAAAATTCTACATAAAATGACATAGCCAGGGAAAAGGAAGATATACAGTTTGATGAAGATTCAAAATGGATGTTAACATTAAAAATGAGCAGTCATGCAATTCCTGTGTAATATAAAGATCAAAATTGCAGGGGCACTAATTTTGCTTCTAATTTATAAGATAGTATATTTATGGGACTACAAATAGTATTTATAAAAGAATTCAATGGCAAATGCTTTGAACTGTCATTTTTCTTGAGAAAAATTGCCATTCAACATGTTATATTTACAAATTTCACTGTATACCACTGCAAATAACTGGACTATATATATACAAAAATGTTCTGGAAAGATGAAATATATCTGTTTTAGTTGTGAATCCGATCTCCGTCATTATATTTACAAATTATTAGCTTCTGCCCTCCTACCTCTGTGTTCTGTGTCCGAGTAAGAGTATGGAGTCATGCCTAAGGCAGCGTGGATATTGGGGAAGCACATGTGTGCACATGCACCCCTACTCTCAACCACACTCACTCACATCTCCACGTATACAACCACACACCCAATGTCCTGGAGCAGCACTAAGGCAATTTTTGAATCTGTGCTATTCTTTGCATGTTATTTAATAGCATGAGTTATGCATAATGTGCTCCTAGAAGTGCTAGAAGGCATAACACTGAAGGGGTTAATGTAGAACACATATACACAAATATTGTCAATTATTTTATTCAAATGTTTGGAACTTAAACACAAAATCATCGTTAAGTTTTCACAAAATGAGGCATCTGTCGCTTGAAAGGCAAAAAATATTTCAGAAATATGTTTACAGAAATGTAAAAATATTAGGCATCAAGACAGATGTGAATGTATTCAGTAGCTTGTCTGTCAGTCTTCCTCTGAGCCGAAGATTTTACTGTACTCGCTCAGCATGAGCTCAGCTATCTGGTTCTGGTAGACCATGTGGATTGCCATGTTTCCCGTTTCATTTTCAGCTCGCAGAAGGGTGGGTCCAAATACAATCCCTAAGCTTTGCGTCGACATGAGATTCTTGGAGGCTTTGGCCACTATCCTGTGGAGAGAGAGAGAAAAAAAAATTCCACTGGAGTTTGAAGTGAAATTGTACTTTGGAGTGATTAAAAAAGGTTTCTTGTTCAGAAAAAATAACTATATTACAACACTATTTAATCTTTTATCCTACATACTTTACTGTATGGAATTAGAATGTATAAGTTTTGGCAAAAGGATACATTGCCTTGTCCAACTTTTTACTGCCACAATACCTGGGAATTGTGAGTACTCAACAAATATTTGTGAAATAAATGAGTAAATACATTAAGCAGCAAAAATGACTGAAGTTAACGTGATTCAGCCTTTGAAATGCTTAGCAACAATTGAGGAGACAGGTGAGAGGCACGCAAAAATACATAAGAATCCAAACAAAATACCCAGAACAGTATCTGCATAATTAATAGCTGAAGGTAGACATGAGGGCTGAAAACAATTAAGTTGTTCATGATTAGCATTGAGTAAAGTATTCTTGGCAAATGCTGATTGGAATATGTTTTGTGGAGGAGATAGGTTCTGAGACAGTTTGGTATATGGCAAAATTCTAAGTATCTCCATTCGTTTGGACAGCCAATTTAGCTTATGCTGCAATAAAATGCAGAATCCTGTAGCATTTGCACAGGAAAAGAGCCCCATTGGAATCAAATATGTATTTGCTTGTGTGAGGACCCTATGGAGAGCTGGAATTGCCTGTTCCAACACAGGACTCCTAAAAAAGAAAATAAAGCCCTATCCCAGAAACTGATGATTAAAAAAGTAATACTATTCTGATGGCTGAAGCCTACTTGATTTTATATTAAAATTCAGAAGAGTGGTGTTTAAGTGATAAGGAAATAAGGACAGCATATGGAAGAACAGGGTGCTAAGAAATATCAAACCCTTCATTCTACCAGACATCCCAACCCAAGGGAAATAAGAGTGTAGAAAATAAAGCAAGGCAAAGGAACACTTTTTTACAAGACAGTGGGGTCTCTGGCTTCAGAGCTCAGTGTGGAACATTGTTGTGTTGGTTGGACTTCAGTAGGTTCTCTCTCTGTTTGGCCTAAGTGGGCCTACATATCTCTGAATCACAGGAGGCAGAAAGACTGGCATTATAGTAGTCCCCCCATCTCTTTGGGGAATATGTTCCAGGATCCCCCCTCCCACCTGTTTCTCCCAGTGGATGCCTGAGACCTTGGATAGGACTGAACCAGATTGCCATCAATTAGAACATGTTTCTGTACCATCCACAGATGTAATGCCCTTTCCATCTTAACTAAGCACTCATCATGCACTGTGGCCATGACTTTTGCAGTCTGAGGTAAAACAGCAAAACTAGCACAAATTTATTTGTCCTTCTTGACAATTTCACAGATGTAAGATTTAGTCTCATTGTAAATCATAGCAATCTCAGCATACAATTTTTATTATTTCCTTATTAAGTCGAGACCTTCCACCCTTTCACTGAAAGGAAGCACGTTACGGCTTCTCTTTGGCAATCTGAATTGCCAGCATCACTGCTCTTGTGCTTTGGGGGCCATTATGAAGTAAAATGAGGAATCCTCGAACATAAGCACTTTGATGCCACAACAGTGGATCTGATAACTGGGAGGGCTACTCTGACAAACGGCACTGAGTGCAGACAGCTTGGAGACGCTAGACAAAGGGAGGAGTTATGCCCCAGGTGGGATAACTCATCATGCTATTCAGAATGCTGTGCCACTTATTAATTGTATATTTCTGGAATTTTCCATTTCATACTTTCAGACTGGTTGACTTTGGGTAATTGAAACCACGGAAAGTAAAACCACAGACAACGGGGACTGTTGCATTTTTTTTTCCCTTCACAAATGTGAATTTCTGAAGAACCACTTTTGTGACCAAGAGGCCATGCTGTCCATCTCTTGAAAGAGATTGAGCAGGGCCAAAGCCACGTGCCTACTGCCTGGTACCTGCCCACCACCAAGCAAACTCATGGCATGTACTGTGGTCTGAAAACCATATTTGACCTGACTGATGATAATCAACTATTGTTCTAAGCAATTTTATTGTCTCATTTCATCATCATAACAATCTGATGAAGTAGCTTCTACTGTTAAGCTCATTCAACAAATGAGAAGACTGAGGCATAGAGTGGTGTAATAGCCAGTGTCACACAGAGCTGAGGTTCAAGCCCCGGCAGTCTGGGTCTGGTACCTGTGGAAGCATCACTGCCAGTGTCTGCAGTGCCTCCTGGACCTAGTAACTTGGCCTGCTTTTCACTCTGTCACCTTCCACATGACTATACGATCCATTGTAAGAAGGTCTGAAGTTTCATTTTTCCCTCTTAGAATTGTAATTGACAGCATGGTGATAGTAGATTTCTTGTGGGCAAAATGACTCAAATTTAGACTGAATATTTAGGATATGCTGCTTCCCATCTTCCCTTTTCTTCTGCTTTAAGAAGAGGGCATTTGAGAATGATGGTTTCCAGATTCATCCAAGTCCCTACAAAGGACACGATTTGTACCCGTGAGCACTGTTGGCATGGGTACATTTCTGGAAGGGATTCTTATGTTTTTAGAGCATCAGTGAATTATCTGAGACTTCAAATTGAAAGTTTCCTTTGGATATAAGTAGCTGTGCCACTTTGCTATTTCATTTGCCAAAGTCCTATTGCGTGAATTAAGCATCCTCCTATCTATCTGTAGAGGGCAAGTGGAATGGACCTTTGCTTCTCTTTAACATGCCCATCTACCTCAGTTTAAGATCTATCCTGAGCCTCTCCTAGACATGCATATTGTAAAAGCCATTAGTAAGAGTCAATACAGGCAATGCAGGTTTTTCCCTTTTGGTTTTAAATTAATACCATTTTATGATGCTAACTCCATTCCTCACACACAAACATTTTAAAGGCAAATAAGGAGATAAATAAAATAAATAATCAGTTGAGTATTTATTAGATGAACGTTGTTTTAATAACTTTACATATTGGTAGCAAATGTCTAAATTGATAAGATTTTTCTAGCAGAGAACAGGGCTCAGAAGTCATGGGCCATGGAGAAGGTAGAAGCAAAAGCAAGACTGCATTAAAGGTACAAAGGTAAATGGGGTATCTTGGCGAACAGGGTAGTAGAACATTAGGACTTGGAGTCCAGGAAATCTGAAAGGGCAAAAGGATGATGTAAAAATAGAGGATTGAAGATACTGTTACCTATTTAATTATGGCTATAATTTTAGTTGGCATAGAGACAGTGAGATTAAGGTATCTGGGAGCCAAAACTGAGTCAGATCCACAAAGGCAAGGCTAAAAATCAAGGGAAGTCCAAGAGCTTATTACTGGAGTGACAGTCTGAGGTTATGGGAGTGGAATCTGGAAGGAGACTATAGCTTTGGAGAGCTTAGGTGGGTGGAGGAGTAACTCAGCTCTCCAGAAGGACTCAGGCCTTGGAGAGCAAGAAAACTGAAATGGGGCTAGATAATTTACTATTTCTGCAGCATTCTTTATATTTTTCCAGCTCAGCAAAAGACCTGGTCTTAGAAACCAGAGTAGGGCCAATGTAGGGGGGAGGGAAACAAGGAAGTATGAAGGGGGAAAGAGATGTTGTAAAAAGAGATGAAGATAGTTGTAGAAGGAAGATTTGGAGGCTAGAGCTGCGTGTCCAAGTGTCTCCCTGGGGGAAGCATGTGTCTGCATGTCTGAGGGCCCCTTGGGAGAAGGCTTCTCTATCTTGGCCACTGGGCCATCGTGGGGGACTCCTGTAATGAATTTCTCTGAATGCATGTTACCTAAATTTGCTGTGGAAAAATGTTCATTTTGTGCTTTTATGCCTGTGTAAATATAAAATATTCCGCCTCAAACCTGAATCCTTCATATCCATTTTCCTGCACATTTTCCATTTGCTTTTAATAAAACTTTAACTTATGAATGTTTTAAATTATCTCATTTAAGTAAAATTTTAAAAATAACACATAGTTTTGTATTCCTGTTATATTTGCATTATTGCACGTTACATTTTTTCGGCAGGTTGGAATTTTTTCCCTGAGGTAGGAAAATCAAGTTACTTATAGTAACTTTTAGGAAAATTAAGAGTCATTAAGAAAGCTAGTAATAAAATATAGTATTATATACAATGTAGGCTATCTTGCTTATTCACTATTTCAAAATTTGTATACTAATACAAAACATAGTATTATATACAATGTAGGCTATGTCGCTTATTCACTATTTCAAAATTTTGTATACATATATGCATATACACATGTATATATATTTATACACATGCAAACATATATATATATATATATAAATTGGCAATTTATATTCTAAATATCAACCAAACAGTAGTTCATGTGTTAAGAAATCATTCAGTTTTTAGGTTAGAAAAGGTGAGGGTAAAGATCAATTTGGAGTAGAAGTCACCAAATACTGAGCTACATGGTTCATGTTGACTGCCTAATAATTCTCATATTAAATTTTAAATTATGTGTGGATAGACATTTCCAGCAAAGAAGGCCCCAAACTGGGATGTCTGGGAAAATGTATTAGTGCTGTTATAAATGTCATGATTCAAATGAAAACTTATGTATTCCTTACCATGCTGGTAGTTAAGTAGTTGATTATTTAGAACCACAGAAGGAGTCAACCACAATTTCAAAAATATAGTTAGAATATTTTCCTGCAAAATTACATTATTATCTTTCTCTTTTTATATCTAATTATTGTATATATATCTCTCTTTTAACCTCACATTGATATAATTCTCACTCTTACTATGGGGACCAGCTGGGCATTGCAAATGCCATTATTTCTGAAGGTTTCAACTAGTAAAACTTATGTAGAAAAGAAATATAGGCTGTTGGAAGAAATAAAATATAGGCTGTTGCATGGAATAAAATAATTCAATTTAGTGTCTTAGATGCAAAACTCTCAAAAACAGTCAGTTGTCCTTCAAGTAGCTTGAACTTCAGTTGAGTTGTATTGTTGGAGGGGTGAATCTGATCCAGAAACCATACACATTTTTACCATGGCTTTGGCAATACCTTTCAATAAAGTGGGTTCTGTAAAACACCATTTCTCTGATATGCCACACAAAAATGGCATTCCAAAGTAAAGGTTTTAGAGAAAATTGAGTGCCACTTTTCTTCTTGGATATTCACAATTATGCACAAAAGCACAATAAAGGCTCTGAAAAGTCCTGCAGAAAAAAAAAAATACCTTTGCCTATCTTTAACTTGTGTTCTCCCTAAATTACCTGAATCTTGTACATAGATCCTCTTTTCTGAGTAACACTGAAGAGTGTATATTAGGAAATGCTGCTCTCATGTGTTTTGCTAAGGACCTACCATGTATAAGTCTCAAAATGTTAGGAATTTATCCTCCTATACCACCGTGGCTTCACAGCTCTGTAGCAGCTAACTCAGAAGTCAGATTGTGGTCATTCTGGCTAGTTCTACCCCTCTGGGAGGGCTTAGGTTTCATTAGGCTCTTAAACTCCATGACTGGTGTTATAAGTTTTGAGCTACCATTTAACCTGTTTTTAGCAAAGAAATGAAAGAAACTCCCCTTTTATGACAAAACAGAGGCCAAAAGGCAACAGAATGAATCCGAATGAGAAAGGTAAGAGAAAGACATAGTTGAGACATTAACATACACTGAGCTGATGGTGGGCAAGAAGGCACAAAAACATTTAGACCGTATGTCAATATTTGGGAATTCTTCTTGATGTATATTGACTTACCATTAATTTACTTCCAAGAAATCATAGCAAAGATACCTGATTCTAAGCAACATGAAGAGCTCAAAGTTTAGTGCCTCTGAATGCTTAACTAATAGAAAAAAAGATCCCAATTCAATTCTTGAGAAAGGCTATTTATTTATATTACTTAGTTTTAAATAGTCTGACAAAAATAATTATGATTTTATGAATTTGTTCATGAAATAGCACTTTGCATATATTCCTAGTAAAAGCATTTCCTATACCACTAAGTAAAATTCAAGTTTATAAAATCTTAAAATGAGTTAGAATTCATTTTTCTAGCAAGAGCTGAAAAGCGATACACAGTTTATGGCATTAAAAAAAAAGCTACCTTTTGTCAGGCCCAAATGGGAAGAACAATGATCCATCAATTTAAGTTTATTTTAGAAACAATTTACAATCCAGTGCTACAGATGTTGGACCCCCAGAAAAGAAATCCTCTCAAAAAAGCCTTATGCTGGGTAAGTTTTTCCAAAAATGAGCTGAATTGCTAATTCAAAGAAATTTCTTAGTCGCATAAAATCACAGCCAAATGACTGGAACTGAAAGAAAACTTTACCATACAACTAAAAATTAATGCTGAATTAAGAAGACCAAAGCATTTAATAATAGTTCAGCTCCAAACAGATTTATGGATGCGAACTTTCTTTCAAGTTTGTGCTTTGCTGTTACTATAGCGACTTGCAATGTGTGTTAGAAGCCACATAATTGCCTGCAGGACAACTCTGAAGTTATGAAGGTGAATTAGAAATGTTCTTCTCTGTATCTGTAGAATGCCGTGATTTTCCAACACACATAACTTTAGGACAGTTTTACTGGAATGGAGAAAGTGGTGGTAAATGTATTCCTGCCATCAGGTCACACCTGGCTTGCAAAATATAGCTCAGCCACTGCATATGAAATGTTAATTGTGCCTTTGACCACTTAACTAAAGAGAGGCTGTTAAAAATAGAATAAATTTTCAATATGCTCAACTTATGTTTCCTATGTGCTATAACTATTTTGGGGGGATCCATGCTAACCATATGCTTGCCTACCCTCAATTTGCACAAACTATACTGCTATCTACACTGGCCTTTTTTATAAGATTGAGGACTTAGCAGAAATTCCACCTTCTTCTTTAAAGTTATAGTTGTATACCAGAAACATTCTCAAGTATTGCAAAAGGAGAGCATTCACAAGTGTTTTTGCATTTAACATTAGTGTGTTTCAAGGTGGTCATTCAAGATAATTCAGCCATTTTTATATGCCAGTTTATATATCCATTGGCTTAAACAAATAGAAAAGTCTTCAATTTTATATCTAAACATCATGACATTATTTTCTAAAATAAATATCATCCTAAATAGGAATTATTGCTGTATTCTGACATTTTTGCTTTTAAATAAAAGCAAAAAATTATACACACATTTCTTTAAAAGTATGTGTATATAATTATTAAGTACATTATAACAAAGAAGCATTATATGACAGTTGAGTGATGATAACTACCACGGCCAGATTCTTCGCATTTATTGAACCTCTTTGCATTAATTTCAATGTAGAAGATTGAAACATTTGCAGTTATTCACTTGTTTCATATTTTTATAGATTGGGCATTACAGTGATACTCTAAAGTATCTCTAAAGCAATATTTAGACTATTTAATAAGATGTGAGAACTAAAAAGTAAAAAAACAGTGGCCCATAGTCTTCAATAATTTGTTTCTAATTGGAATATGTGTTCTGTAAGGTGATAACAACCACAGATAAAATGGAATATCAGAACCAAACCCCTGACATAGTAGATAATACCAAAAAGAAACATTTACAGTAGTTGCTGTGTGTTACTATTAATACCTTCTATGTGCTAATCACGGTGCTTCAAATATATCACAAATTTTAAAGGCAGATTTTAAAATCACCTTTAATTTTTTTTGATGATAAAGAAATACATTCTATGAGAGAAAATTTGAAAAGCTTAGAGTATAATTAAAAAACACTGGTAACTCAATGTAACCATTTATTTATGCATAAAAATCTATTGAGTACTAACTATGTGTTTGACACTCTTCTGGATATTAGGGATGGTGCAATGAGTAAAACAGACAACATCCCTGCCCAGATGAAGCTTATAATCTATTGGGAAAACAGACAACAAACCATACACTAAGCAATATGTAATGTGACTTCAGGCCCTGAAGTACTCCAAGAAAAGCTGAGAAAAAGAGAAGTAATGGTTCTTCCACCGGCCCTAGGGAGCTTTAAAAAAAAACCCTGATGGCTTGGAATCCATTCCCAGAGATTCTCTTATTTAATATTGGGCAAGGCCAGGCTTCCCTCATTTGTGAATAGCCCCCAGGTAATGTTAATGAGCAGAGAGTGGTAAGAAGTGCTACGTGTATTAGAGGGCTCAGAGAAGCCCTGTCTATGGAAGGGAGATTTCAGCAGAGTCCTGTTGAGGTGCACATATCAGAAGAATGAGAGTTCTGGGCATGGAATGGTAGGTACAATACCCTGGTGGTGAGCAATGTAGAGCATAGTCTGGCTGGAGGCCAGGGAGTGAGGGGAAAGAGGTAGGAGATGCTGTGGAGGGACTTGGAGGTCATGGTAAAAATCTGAGACTTATTTCTAAAGGTGACAGAAATCATTTCTTGGGGTTTGAGCAGGAGAGTGATACTGCTAGAATTTAGTGATGATAGAAATGTTTATATAATGTATCTACACACAACTTTGAGAAAATATACTTTATATAATTCTGCATCTGGTATTTTTCACTTCTAACAGAAATAATTCCTATGTCTTATATATGTAATATATATCACTTTGTCATTACCTAATATGGAAGAGAATGAGTTGTGCCCTATGCTTTCTTAGTATAAGTGAGGTAAATAAATAAAATCTTTTCATGTTCTCTTTCTCCACATTTTGGAGTGTTTCTTTAGGCAGTGGTTCCCATTCAGGAGCAACATTGTTCCCTACCCGCCAAGCCCCACTCCTCCACCCATGAGGCACTTGGCAATATCTGGAGACAGTTTTAATTATCATGAACAGGTGGGGTGGGAAATTGCTACTGGTATCTAGAGGATACAGGCAAAGGATGCTGCTAAACATTTTGCAGTGCACAGGCAGCCCTGATGACAAAGAATTATCTAGCCCCAAATGGCAATAATGCTGCAGTTGAAGACCCCTGCCTTAGTGTAAAATAATAGAAATGTAACAACATGACCAGTGGTTCTCAAACTTTACCCTTCATGATCATAATTGGAAGGTATTAAAAGGTAGGTTGCTGGGCTCCACTCCCAGATTTCTGATTCAGCGAGTCTGGGGGAGACGCTTGATAACCAGCATTCCTATCAAGTTCCCAAGTTGTAACAGTACTGCTGGTCTGGTTGGGAATCCACACCTTGAGAACCACCACCAGATTATCAAGTTACAGCTCTTTTTTCCTTAAAACATAACATGTGGGAGGGGCTGTTAGTCCCGTTAGCAGTATTATAATTTGGTATTATTCTTTTTAAAAATGACTGCCATACATGAACAGTAGTCTGTCTGTCTTTGAACTTAGGATTCTTTGAATTTAGGAAATGGGGAAGAAGTTAACAAAGCAAACAAGCAGCCATGTGTGTCTCCTGTCCTGCGAATATCTCCTGCCCTCTTTCACATTTAGAGTGTACACTTTTATGTTTGTTTGTTTAACCCATTTTTTTTGTATAGCAAAATGAATACATAAGTCTTTTGGAAAAAAAAGTACTAATCGGAATTATTGAAAAGTAGAAAGTAAAAACCTCCCCTGTTTCCTAGTCAAATTCCTTCATAACTATAATTAACAGATGGATGTTCCTTCTGGATGTTTTTCTACTCATCTATCTATCCATCTACCTATCTTTACATATATATACAATTATATATATACACACATACAATTATATATATATATACAATTATATATATATATATATACATACAATTTATATATATATATAAAACATTTTTTTCCTTTTTAAAAAATGAAATAAAAAATACATAATGTGCTATAATTTGCTTTCCCCCACTTAACTATATATTACGGGCATGTTTCCAAGTCAGTACATATAAAAATACCTCATTCTTTTTTAAAAAGTTGTTACATTTCATAGTATGGAAATACCTTAATTTATTTAACCATTTCTCTGCTGGTAGGCTTTTAGGTTGCTTCTTCTAATTCTAATTCTTTGCGATTACAGACAATGCTACAATAAAATCCTTGTATATGTAGATTTCTAAGTTTCTAAGTATCAAGAAGAGTAACTTTTCATTACTTTTGTGGCACATATGTTCTCCCAATTCTTGTGTTTCTTAATTTTATTTACTTAAATTCTTATGCGGTCATACCTAGTACTATTTCTTTTGGATTATATCATTGTTTTTATTATTATAAAATTAGATCAGATAACTATTATCAGTCTTCTTGTTTTTAAAAATGATTTTAAATAGTTTCTAAAAGCATATAATGTAATTCATTGTAAGTATGTTTTATTGTGTGAAATTTGATGGTAATCTAAATTTACTTATTTTCGGGAAGCCAGCTAATTTTCCCCATGACATTTGTTGAAAAAACCACCATTCTCCATTGATTTGTGATACTGCCTTTTTTTGTGCAATTTGCCTGCACTCAGCCACACACCCTGGCATACCCTACTGTGTTGATTATCTGACTGTATGTACGTGTGTGTGTGTGTGTGTATATATATATATATGTGTGTGTGTGTGTATATATGTGTGTGTGTATATATATATACACGTATATACACGTACATATTTTTATATATGTGTATTTTAATATGATTTATATATAATAAATCAATTAGATATTAAAAATATAGGTGTATAAAAATATATAAACACACACACACACACACATATATACATATTTTTTGAGACAGAGTCTCACTCTGTCACCTATGCTGGAGTGCAGTGGCATGATCTTGGTTCACTGCAATCTTTGCCTCCCCGGGTTCAAGCAATTCTCCTGCCTCAGCCTCCCAAGTAGCTGGGATTACAGGCATGTGTCACCATGCCTGGCTGGGTGTATTTTTAGTAGACTTTGGGTTTCACTATATTGGCCAGGCTGGTCTCAAACTTGTAATCTCAAGTGGTCTGCCTGTTTCAGCCTCCCAAAGTGCTGGGATTACAGGCATGAGCAACTGTGCTTGGCCTCTCTGTGTATTTTGATCCAGTACTCTGCTGTTTAAATCACTGTGAGCTTACTGTATAACGGGATATTTCTCTTTCTCTTTTTTTCTTTTGTTCAGCAGTAAGAGAAAAATTTCAGGTGAACTTTTTCAGATGAACAAAATGAGCCTGAGAAAGACTGAAAATTTGATTCAAGCCACACAGGAAGTAAGTGGCAGAGTACAGATTAAGACGCAGATCTTTATTACTCTGGGATATAAATATACTTTCTGCAAATAGCTAAGATCCAAGCATTTTGAGTTTGACATGAAGGGACTTCCTAATGGAGAGGCCTGAGACCTGAGGAGGACTTGGGAGAAAAGTGAGTCAGAGTCAACAAGAAGTCTTGGGTGACATGTTTTGATTTCTTTTTATCACCTAATTCACATCCAAGGATATATCTGCACATATGGGAAGGGTGTTCAGATGGAAGAAAAACCAAATTAACATGTATTACCTTTTTTCCCAGATTCACACGGATTTAAAAACTTCTGAAAACATTCATTTCTCATTGTAAATGGAAATGCCCTATTAGCAAAATGATTATTTCAGTTACTGTTTTTTTGAGGTGTTTTTCCCCATGCTTTTAAAATGGTTTTAGCCATTCACATTTAACTGTCTCAGCATTAAAAGAATTCTTAATTTTTATTCTCTGGACTCCGCTGATATACCAATAACCACTGATAATATCAACATCCTGGGAAGGCATTGCTCTGCGTTTAGGGGAGAAAGGCTAGAAAATATATTATGTTGGGAATACTTTTAGAAAGAAAAAAATTGTAAGACTGTAGTTATTTTCTACCTAAATTTGTCCAGTGTAGCTGTTCAAAAACTAGTATGTGCTAGTAACATTCTAGACAGAATATTGAGTGTTGTGCATGGATCAGCATTAATTACGCCAAGCAGAATAATGCGTCTAATTATAAGATATTAGTGGAATATATGGTACTTAAATATTTGCCTTGTGATGTTAGATAAACAAAGAAGGAATATTTTCAGTATGCAGAGTATTCCTCAACTTCTCTTTTATTTTTCCTTTTCATATAGGTGAAGAGAAGAGCACTTTTGCTTTTCATTAAGGGCACCTACATAAAATCTTTAGCAGTTTTCTTGAAAATTGTCTCCTTGTTTAAAAGGTCGTAAAATAGTCAAAGGAGAATCAATTACAATTTGGGTATTATTATTCAATTTGTATGTGTTTAATTTTACTTTCTGAGGAAAAATAAGTTTTAGACACCTTCTTTCTTTTTTTGAGAGACAGACTTTTGCTCTGTTGGCCAGGCTGGAGTGCAATGGCAAGATCTCGGCTCACTGCAATCTCCACCTCCCGGTTTCAAGTGATTCTCCTGCCTCAGCCTCCTGAGTAGCTGGGACTACAGGCGCTCACAACCACACCCAACTAATTTTTGTATTTTTAGTAGAGACAGGGGTTTCACTATGTTGGCCAGGATGGTCTCAAAATCCCTACCTCAGGTGATCTGCCCGCTTCGGCCTCCCAAAGTGCTGGGATTACAGGCATGAGCCACCATGCCTGGCCAGTTTTAGACACTTTCTGCAGTGACTTTCAGATGGATGCTGTAAAACTAGTTAGCCCCAAGGTGGATGTGCCCAGCAGTGTGGCTCCTATGTGGAAGAGCACAGGAACTGAAGGTGTTTTGGGAAAAGAAACTTAAGGTGTTGGGTTGTTGAGGGGAGGAAAAGAATAGTTAGGGAAGCCATGATAACTGAATGCAAAAAGCCATGACATGAAAGAAAGAGTCAAATTTCCTCTTCTAATCCAGTTACTGGAATTGGCCCAGAGATGAATTTTACCTTTGTATGAAGAATTAGTGTTGTAAAAATAGAAAAGACTGCTTCAAAACAGTAATGCATTTATATTTACTATAGAAAATTTAGAAAATGTAGATAAAGAAAATAGGAATCACTCATAATTCTACCACTTAGATATTACCACTATTAACATTTGGTATAGATTCCCCCTCCCCCAATGTACTGGCAAAGCATTGGGAGCACCTATCAAAGATATTAAATAATTTATAGCAAAACAATGCTATGAGTTCCCCATCAGGAGAAGTATTCAGGCAGGATGTTTCAGATTCTTGTATTGGATGGAAGTTTGAACAATCTTTAAAGTGTGGTTTGGGCTGCCAGATTAATGATGAAAGAATGGCCGTTCTGGGAAAGTCAAAGTGTCATTTGGGGGATAAGATGAGATAGTAGATAATGACCAAGGCGTCTTCTCTATCCTTCCTTGTACCTTGGGCCTTTCCCCAAGGTTCAGTCAGCAGCATGGTGGCCTCAGTTCAGGGATGATACAGCAGAAAAGCAGAAGTGCTTTTAATTTTTACAAGGCAAGGCATTCGAGTTGCAAAGGACTGTGCTTTTGAGTTTCAAAACCCTAAGTGCCAAAGGCCTCAGAGCTGCAGCCAAAATATGGATCAGTAGATTGGAAGGTAGATGAAGACCCAGACTACTTTGCTGCCAGACTAGAGAAAGATTTTCTGGACTTGGGGTGAGAAGGTCAAGGAAAGGTGAGACTTTGATGAGGTCCCACGTAAGTGGCTCAGGCCCTGGTTCTTCCTACTCCCGTTCCCTGGGAGTGCAGGGTGTTAGAAGATTTGAGGATCCTGAGATCAGACAGACCCATATTCTTCTCGTTGGGTAAGACCTAGTAGTATGGCAGGATTCCAGAGCTGCCTACACCTAGTATGCCAGTAGTAGTTAAGTAGAAATTGCTGCCTTGTACATCCAGGCAGGGTGGCCAAAGATACTTTCACAGAGTACTCCGTGAAAAGTGACAAAGATCCAGACCTGGGATTGGAAGTTGGGGGAAGACAACTGTAAATAAAAAGGGAATGAGGACTAGCCTGCAGAGGTGACAAGAGCTAGACACTTTCTCTGCTGCTAATCTGCTTTATTATCTTTCTCCAGTGGAATATAAATGCCTTAAGCACAAGGACTTTGTTTTTGCTTAGTGCCGTATCCATAGACTAAGATTAGTGTTTGGCTCATGATATTAAGGGTTCAATAAGTATTTGTTGAAATGCTCTATTAATGAATATCCTTTCTACCCCCTCCACCAAATGCTTCAGCTTTACCTAGCCCTCCAGAACTAACAACATCACCAGGAAAAATCTGGAAGACAGTCTTAATTGAACAACTTTAAGTGATTTGGAAGAATAAGGCCTTGACAGAGAAATTAATTTTAATGTTGGACAATAATTTCTTGCACACCTAAATTTCATATCTACTGTGAGAGGACAAGCAGGTGAGGGCAAAAATAAAAGGCGCAACTATTTGAGAATTTAAGGGCCTGTAATTGTTCAGTGTGTCTTTCCTTCCCATACACTATCTGACAATGAGTTTCCAACATGTACCTAATTTGAACAAAACTGGCGAGAGGAATTTAGAATAGAGAGTAATTTTTATCTGCTTTATAATGTGGTTGGATTGAAGCTAAAGATAATGATGCCATTTTTTTTGGCCATCTAAAATTTGACCGTATAATTTTATTTTTGGTAAAATGCTCGATGCATCTGCAGAAATATAAACCCTTTCAAAACGTATATAATACTTTGCTTAAAGATAGAAAATAATTTATTTTGCATTTACACATATAAATTTATCATCTGTACTACGGTGAAGGAATGAATTGTGCCAGTTTCTGCATATGTCTCTGTAAATACGGATGCTGGGCTAACTCATGATTCTATCGTCCGGCATGTAGAACTGTGATCACCTGTTCTAAGAATTCCTACATGAAATGCCTCATGTTTTAGGGACCACTATCAAGCATTCAAGTATTATATTAAGCTTTATAACAGAGGCTCTTAGTCTCTAGGCTGTTAAGGGGTCATTCGTACATTTGTCAATTTGATTATTATGGTAGTTGCTTTGGTTGCAGAGATGGGCCACTCAGATCTCTTTTCAAGGAAGGACCCCATGCATAGTTGCAGGGGTAGCTGATGGCTACCAGCTGTCTTCTTTAGGGTTTGCCTCAATAGCTATAAGCCTCCTTGCTCAAGGACACTGATCTGTCAACATATATTTTATTTATTCATTTATTTTAGAGATAAGGGCTTGCTCTGTCACCCAGGCTAGAGTGCAGTGACACAATCATAGCTCATTGTAAGCTCAAATTCCTGGGGTTAAGCGATCTTCCCACCTCAACCTCCTGTATAGCTAGGATTACAGGTGTGTGCCACCATGCCCAGCTAATTAAAAAAAATTTTTTTTTATAGAAATGGAGTTTCACTATGTTTCCCAGGCCGGTCTCGAATCCTGGCCTCTGACGATCCTCCTGCCTCAGCCTCCTGAAATGCTGGGATTACAGGTGTGAGCCACTGTTCTGGTCCCCACTGTCTGTCAGTATAAAAGCTGGACTATTTCTGCCCACTGTGGGACAACTTTGACAGGCTCTGTGTGCCCCAGAGCTTCCTGTGGGTCTGGCTGAATCTTTCTTTGGTCTGCACTTCAGTTCAGCTTCTTCCTCTGCCTAATCCTATTGCCACCTTTTTCCTTCCACAGGGATTAACCTTTAACAATGCCATGGATGGCAAACTCTGTTTTGGGGGCTCCTTCTGGTGAACCGAACCCATGATTATTGGTTCTATGAGTGGTCCCAGAAAGCCAGCAATAAGATGGGGATTTGGAACTGGGTCACTTGCAGCCTGACTAGCAATGAAGAGTCCATCAATGGTGGCAGGTGGAACGCAGACTGGTCCTGGCACAAGGTGGCAGTCCAATTGTGAAAACTCACCCTGGTGGTGAATTAGGACATTAGATCTGTGGAAGAGACTAGCTGGTGTAATGTATGAGGAATTTAGAAATGATAGTGGGAGGTTGTGGATAGTAACTCCAAGGTCAATGAAATTGAAGGGCTGTTGCTAAGCACCATTGATATTCTGCAGAAAGTTGTATGTGATTATAGGAGCCTTTACTCTGTAAATGAGGGTTGACTGTAGGAGAGTCTATTACAGAACTAGGCTCACTGATTGCAATGGGGATGCTGAGACACTGGTAATAGAAGCTGGGTGGTGGGGCTTAATTGCTAAAAGCCAGGTAGATGCAATTTTAATAACAAGTGGCAGGGCTGAGGGGGCAGCCAATGGGGGCCGACTCACAGAATTATGAGATGGTCACCAGAACATAGCATCTTGTGGAGCAAAATAAATGGGCAGTCAGAGAACTGTTTATATTATTGTGTTAGTGATATATCAGATCACTGATATATATATCTTCTAAGCTACTGCTGCTTTCTAGGCACGTGGAGCTTCTTGGGTTCGGGCACCAGCAATCAAGGCAGAGTCACCATCTAGGCAGGTATAATTAGCTGTGATCATAGGGAGGAGGCAAGGTTGCTGTTGCACCGGGGTACAGGGTGACACCAGATTATCCACACAGAGCTTCCAAGTTCTCTGTTGCCCAATTGTGATGGGTCATGAACAGGGCAGAAATTCTTGTCTGAGAAGACGTGGTACACAGGAGCTTGGATCCCTCATGGATGAGGGTCTGGGATGCTGCATCAGGGAAGCCACCATGACCAGCAGAGGCCATTGTTGAGGATGAGTGGAGTCTAGAATAGATAGCAGAAGATGGAGACAATGAGCTGGGCTGAGAAAGGCAAAAATAAAAGGCGGGCTCATTGTCTCCATCTTCTGCTATCTACTCTAGACTCCCCCTCATCCTCAGACTACAGAGCTTGTAGTTCATCCTTCTAAAGCTTCCTCTTCAAAGGTCTTCTCAGGTAGAGAGGCCTCCTGGAGTCCTGGGGGAGCTGCTTCTCAAATGAACATGAAGAACACACTCGAGCGCCACAAAGGGCGTACTGTGGTGGACACTTGATGTGGTGGACAGGTCTCTTTTTGAGGAAAGACTTGTTGCTCAGCTTCCAGGTGTCAAGTCTGCAGGCAGCTTCAGCTGTCAGCCCCTGCAGGGTTTGCCTCAGCTGAAGAGAGCCACCTCACCCCAAGAGACTCTTGGAGACAGCCCACAGCCAATGACTGATGGCAGTGAGTGTATCAAGGCCAAGCCATCTTCATCCTCCCAGAGACAACTGTGATGGCCCTGGATGCCCCAGAGCTTCTGTGGGTAGCCAGGCTTTGTTGGGTCCAGTGTCACAGTTTGACTTCTCTTTCTGCCCCATGCTGCTCCATCTTTACTTCTGTTGGTGTTAATAGGTAACTGGCGCCATATTAAATCTAATCATGAGCAGCCATGGGCTCTGGGGGAGTCAGAGAAGTTCCAATAGAAAGAGAGCTGGTTCATGAAAGAGAAAACCTGAAATCTAATCCTGAGCCTAGATCTGACCAGCCCTGTGTTCACGCATCATTTCCTTCCACTTTGAACTCATACTTAATTATTGGCAAAACTGTGATAAAATCATCATGCTATTTCTGTATAGTACTTTATATTTTCCAAACTTGTTCTGATCATTCTAGGGCAGAAATTCTCTATCCAGCCTGCATATTAATATCATCTGTCAAACATTCAAAACCATATTAACCTCTGGGACACATTCACATAGAATGTGTTGCAAATGGCTTGTAGTGAGGCCTGGGTATGTTTTAAAAGCTCTGCATGTGATTCTCTTCTAGCTGTGGGGGGAGAACCATTGCTGTTGATCTGGAATCACAAAATCTTAAGCGCTAGTTCTATAGGTACTGACTGTGTGATCTTAGATGGGCCCTAGCAGTTCTCCCAGCCTCAGATTCCTCATTTACAAAGTGAAGTTAATGGCAAAACTGATCTCATAGGTTGTTTTGAAGATTAAATTTATATACGTATTTGAAAACCCTTTGCAAACTATAGAAACATTATTATTATTGATACTGAGTTTTGTTCTTTTTTGCCCAGGCTGGAGTGCAATGGTGTGGTCCTGGCTCACTGCAACCTCTGCCTCCCAGGTTCAAGCAGTTCTCCTGTCTCAGCCTCTCAAGTAGCTGGGATTATAGGCATGCACCACCATGCCTGACTAATTTTTTTGTATTTTTAGTAGAGATGGGGTTTCACCATGTTGGCCAGGCTGGTCTCAAACTCCTGACCTCAGGTGATCTGCCCACCTTGGCCTCCCAAAGTGCTAGGATTACAGATGTGAGGCACCACAATTGGCCAGAAACATTAATTTTTATTATATGTGATTACATTTTCTTCTGTCAATTGTTTTATAAGCAAAGAAAGGGAGATTAGAATTCACTGGTTTTCCACTCTGGCTCAAGCTTTTAATAAAAGGAATTGCAGAGATTCTGATTTGGTAGTTCAGGGTTGAGACCTGGGACTCAGAGTTTCTAAAAAGATTCACAGATGAGCCTGGTGTGCAGCCAGGGTTAGGGACTTCTTGGTTAATGATCTCTCCAAAGGTTACACAGTGCTAATAAAGTCAAAGAACAGGGACTCCACTCTCGCCCTTTCTATGCCTCTCTAGAGTTCTTTCTACTATTATCCATGCTGAGTGCTCATTCGTGTACATACTTATCGTAACATTGAATGTTAATCATAAAATATAATAGAGATAAAAGGAATTTTGAATTTAAAACATATAAATATAATGTTCTGATTATTAAATATTAAAATAATTACTCCTATCCCATTAATGCTACATCATATGATTTGTATGCTTTTAGTAAGGGATGAAACTCTGTAGGTAACACAAGCTATTTTTAAGATTATATGAACCAAACATAAATTAAACAATGTGACACCAAGGCTGAAATAATGTAAGCAAGCACTAAATGAAACGTTTAAGAGAATTCAAAATAGAGTAATGAACTGTTACCTACTGTTCCCCTATGTTAAACATGCTGACTTAATGTGGCATCATGAAGGAAGAGAATGGAATAGAGAGAGAGAGAAGGATACACAGACAAATGAAGATCATTTTCGTGTGATCATGACTGGGCCATTCATATTTCTCATATAGCCTGGAAACAATTTCATACTTATTAGAAGATGTGACCTTTAAATGTTGGTTACTTGCAAAAAGACAGATATTCTCAGAGCTGGGTGTTAGCTGGTGGACTCATCTGTCCTGCCTGCTCTTCGATTGGAGGCCACTGCAGGGAGAATGCAGACTGGAGTGTGGTACTTACTCTTTACATTTCCAGACTTTAGGGTAAGCTCTCTTTGACAGCTCCCTGATTTCTTTAACACAGCAAATCTTTAATCAGTGTAGATATGTTAAAATGTGATTTTTTACAGTGAATTGACCTGTGTTGAGTACTTGAGTTGTAATGTGTATTTCTTCCTCCTCTCAAAAGCTGACTTGTAGGGAAAAAAAAAAATCAGATATTCTATGATATACTTTGCCTTAGTGACAAGATGTTTTGGGGGAAATCATCCAAGCTTGAAATAAAATCTTTATTGAAAGTAATTCTACATTCATGCCAGTCAGATACATTGTTGGATTAGACCAGATACCCTAGGGGAAAACTATGGTATATTCACCAGGCTGAGTTGATTATTTGGGCCTCCTGTCAGTTTTTAACTTCCTGACTATGGCTGAAGCATTCACGGCTGCTACAACTCTGTTTTCATCTTTGTTTTGAGAGAAAGTTAATATACTTTACCTTAACTATGCCAAATGTACTGGAAAATAACCCAGTAATAAGATATACCCCGCCTACCAAGTGATATCTGTGTGTAGAGAGCATTTAGCTGTGCATTTTAAGGAAACAAATACACACAGCAAATGACTGAAAGATAATGTGATTATTTTTTCTGCTTGAACTTTAAAATTTTTTGGCAAAGCCTCCTGTGTGCTGTCTTAAAACCAGTATGTATACATAATCATGGGGCCAAGTAAGTGGATTTCATTGCAAATTCCCTTCAAATGGCAGGGCAGCTTTTTTTTCTATATTAGAGTGATTTAGTTATCAATGTTATTTGATGTCAAAAACAAAGACACAGGTGGGCCAGGTGACATTTCTTTCCACATAGAGAATCAACAACAGCTTAGGATGTCACTTTTGAAAAGGTCATAGAATTACTTTTTGGACATAATTAACAGTGTAACCAAAGAAGAGAGAAAAAGGCAGAATTTCAAATTTGGAATCATATTCTGATTCATTGTGAAGACAACATAGTGTTGTATTTGCAGAGAAAAGAAAGACATGACCTCTAGTAGATGTTTGATAGTAACCAAGTAACCACATTTATTTGAAAATTCGCAACTTAATTTTGCAATTCTTATCTTTTGGTTCTGTATTCTAAAATTATTGCTCTCACATCACCAGAGAACAAAAGAAGGTGAAGTGGCCTTTGATTCAAGTTTAAGAACAGAAATGATAGTTTAGTATTGTGTTGCAGAAAATCACAACATATTCCCTCAGACAAGTCTCAAGGTAAAAAATATATGTGTTCTGAGAACCATATTTCCTACCAGAAAAATGTGTTGGTTATGAAACTTAAGTTTAAAATTTTTTGTTTTTAAGTTCAAAAAGATCCTGTATGTCTTCTGATAGATGAATGGATAAACAGCTGTGGTATATTCATACAATGGAATACAGTTTAGTAATAAAAATAAATGAGCTATCAAACCATAAAAGAACAAGAAATAATCTTTTTTTTTTTTTTTTTTTTTTGACACGGAGTCTCTCTCTGACACCAGGCTGGAGTGTAGTGGCATGGTCTCGGCTCACTGTAACCTCCACCTCCTGGTTCAAGTTTTCCGCTTCAGCCTCCCATGTAGCTGGGACTACAGGTGTGCACCACATGCCTGGCTAATTTTTGTATTTTTAGTAGAGATGGGGTTTCAGCATGTTCGTCAGCATAGTCTCGATCTCTTGACCTTGTGATCCATCAGCCTTGGCCTCCCAAAGTGCTGGGATTACAGGTGTGAGCCACTGCACCTGGCCGGAAGAATCTTAGAATACGTATCGCCAGGTGAAAGAGGCCAATTTAAAAATACTGTATACTATATGATTCCAAGCACCTGACATTCTGGAGAAGGCAAATCTTTGGAGACAGAAAAAGAATAGTGGTTGCAGAGATTTTGGGGAGGGAGGGAGTAATGAAGAGGTGGAACACAGGAGACTTTTAGGGTAGTGAAACTATTCTGACACTATAATGGTGGTTACATGTCATCATACATTGGTCAAAATCCATAGCATGTACAGTGCAAAGAGTGAAGCCTAAAGTATGAACTTTAGTTAATAATAATGTCTCAATATTGGCTCACAAGTTACAACAAATATACCACATGAATACAAGATTTGACTGATAGGGGACCTTGTATCTGGTGGGTGGAGAGGAGGTATATGAGATGAGAAGTCTGTGATCAGTTTGTTTTTTTACATTTTACTTTAGGTTTTGGGATACATGTGCTGAACATGCGGGTTTTTACATAGGTATACATGTGCCATAGTGGCTTGCTCTACCTAGGTTTAGGTTTTAAGCCCCACATGCATTAGGTATTTGTCCCAGTGCTCTCCCTCCCCTTTCCTTCCACCACTGACAGGCCCCAGTGTGTGACTCTGATCAGTTTTTTAAACCTAAATCTGCTGCTTTTTTTTTTTTGGAGACAGTTTCACTTTGTCACCCAGGCTGGAGTGCAATGGCATGATATTGGCTCATTGCAGTCTCTGCCTCCCAGGTTCATGCAGTTTTCCTGCCTCAGCCTCCAGAGTAGCTGGGATTACAGGCACCCGCCACCATGCTCAGCTAATTTTTTGTATTTTTAGTAGAGATGGGGTTTTACCATGTTGGTCAGGCTGGTCTCAAACTCCTGACCTCAGTTGATCCACAGCCCCCACCTCCGCCCCTGCCACCATGCCCTCAGCCTCCCAAAGTGCTGGGATTATAGGTGTGAGTCACTGTGCCTGGCCAAGTCTGCTTTGAAAAATAAAGTCTATGAACTAAAAAAAAAAAAAAAAAAAAAAAAGTTAAAAAATGATAAAGGAGATTGCATCAGTTTAGGGCTTAGAGGTCAGTTTACCTGCTCATCTATCCTTATGGCTACACACATTTGAGTTGTTTTGCACTTACATTACTACTATTTTTATTGCCACATCTATGCCAATCATGTTACCCAAAACCATATTTAAGCATGTTTCTACTAGGAAGCCTTTAAGAATCATATTCTGATCACTTGCTTATTTGCTTTCTTGGCATTTAAACATTCAGATTGTATTACATTGTTGTTGACATGTTTTATTTTTATCTCTAAGTTACTTCATGCACATATGTTTTACTCTCAATTAGACTGCAAAATCTTTGCAGTTAGGTGGTTTGTTACCTTCAGCTTTACTCCTATTTCATTTGTGGTAGAAAGTTTGGGCGTTGTATACCTTCTTATTATAGTTTTTGTTTTATGTTTGGTTGACAGATTATACTTTTTCTCATCCAAAAGGGACTAACTGAACAGAAGTGAGGTACTCCCCAATATTTTTCTGTCTGCAGTCAGAACAACTCTGTCAACAGACATTCATGTTTGTTAGATGTTGAGGCTTTTTCTGTGTCATTTCTCCCTATGTTCCTCCTATCTTCTATGTTTTACTGTCCTTGAAAAAATTATAGAGGATGACTAGAGGATATAATTTGCAAATACAACAATATAACATAACATTTAGAGGGGTTTTGTTTCTTGAAAAAGGAATTTGGTAAGTGCAAAATATCATCTGTGGATGCTCCATTTTCAAAGGTTTTATGAGAGTGTGAAATTACTTTAGGTTAAGGTGTCAAAAATAGAATATGGAAGTCATGAAATTTGTGTTGAAAAGTCTTGGTTACTTACGGATAATTTCTACATAATCCAAATAAGAATATATACAGAAGAGAATGTCTAAATAGTCTACTTCACTGACTTACAGAATTGTGTGGAGATTCGTGAGGCCAGCCAATCCAGAATACCATAGGAAGTGGGAGAAAAAAGGTGATTTGATGAAGCTGCTTTAACCTCATTACTGTATACCAGCTTTAATTACTGGAATGAGAGATCAACTTGAACAAGAAAACAGCCTGATTTTTTCTCCTGGCTTTGCTTCTTACTACCTCTAGGACTTTAGGCACTCACTTAGCCTTGCTCAGACTCAGTTTCCTCATTTGGAATATCAGATAGTTGGGCGGAAGGATTTCTAATTTCCTTGTGCCGCAAATCCTATTAATTTTAAACACCTTTTCTTCCTTTAACTTGAAATACTTTGTGAGGAAAGTTGACAAGCTCAGAAACAAACAGCAAGCACAGCAATCAATTGCAAAATTAATGAACCCTAAAGTGCAAAAAGTTTGTAGTAATCTCTTGCATATATATGTATATTT
Source organism: Ateles fusciceps (assembly GCA_036589455.1). Classification (NCBI taxonomy): domain Eukaryota; kingdom Metazoa; phylum Chordata; class Mammalia; order Primates; family Atelidae; genus Ateles; species Ateles fusciceps. The sequence continues at coordinate 1,818,131 of JAZHEH010000851.1, forward strand.
AAAATGTATATTTATACGTTATATATAGGATGTTTATATGTATCTTTATATTTATTTATTGAAGTGATGAAATAGGCAGAAACAGATTTTTAAGGAAACAGACATGAGTCTCTCTTGGAAGCATAAGGGTAGGTCTATAGTCTGTGTTTTTGTTTTCATAATACTTATAAAGTAATGGTGGCATTGGACAAAGAGACCTGCCATAGCAGAGGGATGGCACACAAATTTGCTTCACCTGGCTGATGGTGGCTGCCTGCTCTGTGAGAAAGGACCCTGAAGGTGAAGCCACAGTGCAAAAGGGTGATATAATCAGTAATGTCAACATGGGTTTGGGAATAGAGAATGGTGGCATGTGTGCCAGGAATGTGCCACTCAGCAGAAAAGTAATTTCAAAAGGTAACCAGATACATCTATAGAAGCAACAAAAGTTATTCCTGCATGAGAAGGAATCTGAACTTGAGAGGCAAGCTGCTGGGGGTTTTGAACCATGTTGCCCTTAAGTCAGTATAAAAAGAAGGGGAAAATCTTAAAGGAATAGAGGTATCAATGCAGACAAACAGTGACTTTAGGAATATATTAGAAGTAATTTACAAAGATAAATATTTGGAGCAGATTTTAGAAAAATCTATATAAATGGGATATGTCTTGGTGATCCCTTCAGGTTAGCACATGCAGATCTGTTTCATTTTTTAAAAAGCAACCTTACAATATTCATAATATGTATTATTAAAATCCAGTTCCCAATGGGTGTACGTATTCTCCTTCCCCCAAGTCAAAGTTTTGTTGACTTTATAATCGTGAAAAGTTCAGGCCTTTCCATGGTTGTAGGTGCAGATTGAAGACAGAATCATAGAAAGGAAAAGGATAATACTCTCTCAATGATTAAAAAGACTTACTAATATTGGTTATTAAGTGATCATTTTATTGTAATAGTGATTATAAAGAGAGGGGAAGATGTACAAGAATGCTGAATAAAAGAGGTTCAGTAGATTCCCTGTATTTTGTATTTATACATTTGCACTCTTGTGTGGCGCCTCATTGCAGTGCCTTATCTAGGAGGATTACTAATATGACAACACTCCTGATTTATAGAGCTCAATTAGGTTAAACAGTTTGATTCATTTCAATTGGATAAAAAAATCCTCGTTGAATCTGAATTCTTGCTCTGCAACTAACACAAACTCACACTCATTATTACTTATGGTGCTTTTCTTTATGGATGAAGTGCTTCTCAGCCAAGTAGCGGTAGTCACCCAGCTGATGACCATAAGGAAAAGCAAACACTGTCAGTAGAATAACATCCTTAGCCAAGTGTTTATGTTGGATACATATACAATGCAGAACTGTTCTTAACTAATGATACAAAGTTGGCCTCCCCAAGTCTCTCCTTTTGTATTATTCCTTGCCACCCATGTGTTGAGCTAGATTTTCTCAGGACCTAAGCCCCACCCTAAAAGTAAGTTCTGCTTCTTTGCAAGCTGGATTTATTATTTCCAGCTTCCAAGTGAACATCATACATCAAATAACTGTGAGTTAGCTATAAATACAGTTGTGATGTGACTGTTAACGCATTTTCCAAAGGTGATTAATTTGTGTACACGGGGTATCTTAAACAATGAAATGATCTGAATAATTTGATATTTTAAAATACTGTCCTTTATGGCATTTTGTTTATATTTTCTTTGTAAATCTTTTGGTTCATTATATTAATAAAGAATTTCTTTTCTTCTGGAAGGCAGAGAGAACATCTAAACCTTCCTCCTAAGGACTTTATTTTCTTTCCTCCCTGCTTGCTCCCACTTTCCCTGTTTTGAATCCTCTCTAACCTACAATCTGGAAGTTTCTCCTCAGTTGGCTGAAATAATGTTTTGCTGGCATTCTTCTAACCAGATATCCCCTTGATATGTTTTATACCAAGCTGAAAGATCTGGCAAACTGCTGAAACGGGGAACAAGGCATTGGTACAGCAAGGGAAGACAGGCCAGGCACAGCTGCCCCCGAACATGGCACTCAAAGCAGAGAGGTCACAGGAGTCAGTACTTAGATCGCAGGAAACTAAGCAGCACAGGTTGATAAAGCAACTTAACACAGGCCACAGGCAGGGGAAGACCAACATCCACAGGAACCACATGGAGATTGTCCAAGTCAATAGGACACCATCCATAGGGCCTTCCCTACTCATGACTGAGGTAGAATGCCCCTTAGTAGACGTCTTCTACCTCTATACCTCTACACCTCAAGGACTGTCTGGGGGAGCCCTCTTCTAAAGAAGCTAATGCATGTTCAGTCCTTGCTTTGTTCTGCTGAAGTGCATTATCTTATTTTTCATGAAAACATTATGAGACAGGTACTATTATTATTCCCATTTTAAAGACAAAAAACCTGAGGCTCAGGGAGGTTGCCCCAGGGACATAGCGAAAATGTTGTGCCAAGATTTAAACCCAGCTCACCTGAGTCTAGAATCTGAATTCTGCTCACCCCACTGCCTACCTGTCCTCAGTTTGTTTGGTTTCTCTGCTCTTCTTTTTCCTCAGTCACCACTCTCATTATTTCCCAATAAGATATCCCTTTTCTCTATACCCAGAGCTGGGAGCCAGCCTGTCCCCTTTCTTCCCCTGGTCCCAGCTCACTTAACCCCAGCCTGGGTCAGAGCCCCAGGCCCCTTGCTTTCCTGGCAGGAGAATAAAGACAGCTGGCAGTGAGAAAAGTCTGTGAAGGAGAATATGAGCAGTCATGGTTATGGCTTTGCTGTGTGAGAACTCCCTCTGTCAGGAAGCTGCATGGGCTTCCCACACGAGCTGCATGGACAGATGTTTTCAATTATTATCACTGACAAGCCTCCAGGCCAGGTTCCTTTCTGATTGGCTGTCACTGGACTGTGAGGGGGAATAAAGGAAACTGAGGCTAGGATGCAAAACACCTCAGTCATCACTTTAATCATGTTTCTCCAAAGCAACTGGTTGAGTTGGACAGTTCACCCAGAATTGGAATCCTTTTGTAAACACAGACTCAATTTCCTTTTAAACTTTTCTTTCATTCTGGTTTCAATTTTTCTGCCCATAGTTCTTCTGACATTATAAGAGTGAGACATTTGTCATTTCTTTACCAATTCTTTCCTTTTGTTGGTTTTCCCGTGTTTTGGGTATGTACCAGAATGTAGTAGGAGTTCTGACTTAGAGAAATTTAACTTGATATTATTAGACCTCTAGATTTGGCATTGCACAGTCTTCTACAAAAATGACCTATGTCTGATCTAGAAGCATCAGTATCATCCTATGTTCCATCTATAGTCACGTGGGAAATATCTCACCCTAAGTCAGAAGCTGCTTCTCACATCAGGTTTGTACCAACCGTGGAGCCATTTGACATAGCTCTCAGCATTACTAGAATTGTTGTCTGCCTTCCTAACTCATGATCAGATCTGCCATAAGAAGTCTTACTTCTTTTCTTTACTGCCTCTAGTGTGTCCTAAGGAGATCCAAAGACCAGTTGGTCCCATGGGAAATCTGACAAATCATGGGCATGGTCATTAATAAAAAAGAATGTAGACCTGGCTCTCTGAAGTCTCCCTGGTAACTGTCTCCTCTATGCATCTTCTTCAACAGGAAGAAGTCGTATTTTGGTACCACTCAGTTTCTAGCTGCTCATTATTTTTTCTTCCCTTCCCTTTTCTATAAATTACAAGGGAAAATAAGATCATCAGGTGGATTAAAGCTTTCTAAGTTCATTTTTATTTCTCATTCTTCATGTCATATATTTGGTTGGAAAAAATGTATTCAAGATGCTCCAGTGTTTCTGCATATTAGTTTTATACCCTTTTGATGTCCTGACATTCAGTTTGTGTGTGGTCCATCTTGCTGAAGTCTCCAGGCTGCCTTGTCCCTGCTGCCATTTTAAAACAATAGCAGCAAACATGCAAGTCTCCAAATGCATTTGGTAAAGCAGATACAATCCACAGTCTTAATTCCTGAAGGCCCAAGTCTCCATTTCAATTTCTGAAAAATGTCTCTTTGACTTTCAAACTAAACTTTTTATTTTAAGCTCAAAGATAAAATATTATAGGATGTTAATTCATCCTTTTCAAAAAAGGCACATGAGGGTTAAAACATATGCTTCCTTCTTCACTCAGAAAAAAAAATTCATTCCAACCTTTTTGGGGGGATCACATATAGCTCTAAAACAGCTGAAGCTAAAAACATCAAAGTTGGCATGACTTCAGTTATCACTGAATCAGGAGGATCAAGCCAAGTTTTTGAAGAAAATGGTTGAGCATTTTAAAAATAAAAGAAGTCAAAATGCTTTCTCTGAGCATGCTCAGTGGGAGGTTTTAAAATATTTTCTTTAGGTCAGCTTTAATTTTGCTCATTTCTTTGGAAATATTTCAACAAAAGCCATCTAATTAGTCCTTAATAACATTGTTCACTAATGCCCTAGCCAAGGCCCAAGTGTCTGTCATCTGCCAAGGTTATGTTTTCACCGTGTTTGCCAAGGGACCACAACTGGGCAATGCTGGTGAGTTGCTTTGGTCCTTTTATATTTTTGTCATTGTTTGGTTCAGTGATTTGGGGTGGGACAAGAATGGAAGAGGGAAATGAGTGACAGGATGTGAAGTAGTTTTATAGCAATACAGTACATTGAACATAGCTGCTAAATCCTCGCCTTTTTTTTTTTCTATTAACTGCAACTTCAATATTTCTGGAAAAATATGGATGGATGGTATTAGCATTTGAAAAACAAAAGGCAGTTTAAATCAATGCTCAAACACATAAATAACGGCTCTCAAACTGGAAGCTGAGTAGATCCTGTGTTTCTAATTTCCTGAGAGAATTTCATTGTCTTTTAAGGCACTAAAAAGCTCTGTGCTACTGACAGTTTTGGGCCCCACATTTATTCTGCAATAAGACAGCAGACTGCCCCTGCTTTACCTGGGGACTACATCAACTGGCAGACCTGGCGGATCTCGTTGACACTGCACTTGTCATCACCACCACTGACACTATTTTGATGTAAATTTCTCAAATGGTATCAACAGCCTGGTGAGAATATTGCTTCTTATTGCAGAGCTCTTTTATGAGTTTTTACAGAGCAATTTCAGGAATTTCTTTCCTAGAGTTCTCTGTGAAATTTTCCAGCAGCAATTTTCAATTGAGGAAATATTTTGCATGTGTAATGGCTCAAGGGAATCGCCTTACTGGAGACATTACATTTCTACCAGTCACAGAAAGTCAAGAGGTAGATTCTGATGTATCTGTTATTCCTAATATGCAGACAGACAGTGGTAGCCAGGAGGGTCAGGACATACACAGGTAGCCCCAGTAGACTGGATTGGTTTAGATCTATCAATCCTTGTCTAAGCTAATAAGAGATATAATTATACTCATCTTATAGATTCATGTATATGAGGGAAAATGCTATTTTAATAGCTGACAGCAAAATTCCTCCTAGGGGAGAAAATCATATTTATTTTCTGTTTTGCTTAGCAAAACATTTTGATGGACCATTTTGGTTGTAGAAACATAATCTTTCAAACACAGCCAGAAAAAGAGAGAACCAAATTATCTGCATAAAACACAAAAATGGACTTATGAGGGTTGTGTGCAAAAAGAGATTATGAAAGTAGAGTGTTGGGGCAGAATGACATGGTGGGACCAAATGGAAATGACAATCTATGAAAATCCCTTAGTTGGGGGTGTGGGGGAGAATGATGAAGCTGCATTTTGGTAATGGGGTGCCTGTTATGTAAGTTTACATAGTTTACATTTTAAATTATCAGCTAGGCTTGGTGTGATGTGATCTCTCTATCCCCTATAAATCTTCAGTAAAAGTCCACTGAATGCTATTGCCTAGAGTGAGTGTTGGAAAACGGTGAAAAGGAATTATCAAGATAAGAGAGCATTGGCCAATGGTAAGGCACGAGTCAGTGGGTTCAAGGGTAGCAGGAAATCAGACCAGAAATACCTAAAGGAAATATCAACTTTCTGATAACCTGAAAGACACTGAGGTTCTAATTTCATAAGAGTTGGAGCTTTGAACAAATTTTAATTTTAAGAGGAATGATGATGCACAATTCCCAAGGACTCTGGGCGCTATTTCTTGCCTACTTCAGCTATACCGAAGTTTCTTATAAGAGCCCATGGACCTTGCCAGCTCACTGATTCCAGGATGCAGCAGGACTGAGCTGCATGTGGCCAGTTTTCCCAAATGGGCTCTATGCTTGTGGTATTGATTACTGGTTTTATTTTTCATTTCCCATGAGGACCAGAATCTAACTTTGAACCCCGGCAGGATTGCTGAGGAGCTTGATTCTCTCGTGTCATTTTTGCCACCTCCTTTTCCTAAGGCTGCTTTTTCTGCTCTTCCAAGTATACTTCACCTGCCATCACTGTTTGCCCTCACACAGGTCACAGAGCCTTCCAAGATTGAGTTTGCATGCAGGTGGGCTCTCTTAGCCTCATCACTGGGTCGATCTTCTCTGCTTAATAACCAGCAGCTGGTCCTATTGTCCATATGGCAAAATCTCAGCTCTGTAATAGGACACACTATTTCTTTGGTAACCTGGTTTCAGCCACTCTTTCCAATGACCTTCATTCAAAATTCTCCATGATCATTCACCAGAATATTCCTTTTTCTCCCAGTAAGTAGACCTGACCATGTTTTTCATTACGGCTATTTGAATCATGGGTGGAAGTTTCCACCAAGGAATGGGACCAACCAGACTGCCTTTTGTTGGCACTTAAACCTGGTGTTAAGGACATTTCAATCTGTGTAATTGCTAGTGAATATAAGTTCTTTACAAAGTAGAGCATGTGATTTGCATTGTGGAGCTCAGTCAATTGATGGATTAAAAAAAGAAATAGAAACAAAGTAAAAATGATACTTTTGCTCACAAATATTTTTCTCACCAAAAGTAATTAGTAAACTTTAAATTGTTACACAAAAATGTTTGACATTATAGTGACTATAGAGAACCTATCTCATATAAATGATGATTATCAGTCTCCATAATGTTCAAAGAGAGCCCAGAAGTTGTTCAAGTCAAAGGAATTGATCTGGCTGAAGTCAGCTTTAACCAGTCAACCATTCTGTACAATATTGGTATCTGCTGGGATGGCCAGTGATTACTTGGGAAAAATCCAAATGTTCAAATCCACAGTTGAGGATTGAAATATGCCTTTATTGGTTAGAACTCTAAATGACTCCACATACTCCTAGTGAAAGGCATATTCCTTCTGGATTTGACCAGTTCTATATAACAGCTTATTTGCTACTCAGATCAAAAATTTTAATTTCCTGAGGCGCAGATTGAGCTATTTCTAAGGCTTGTCTCAGCAGAAGTACCTGCTTATAAATAAGAACTTATTTAGATTTTAGCTGCTAGTGACTATTACTATTACATAATTACAACAATATTTTTATGTATGAATGGCACCATGAATCCTCCACCAAATCCCAAATTAAAATATATATCTGTATATGCTGCCAGTGCTTCTCATGTTTGTGGTGATCTGATTCTGAATATTGCAATGCAGTTAAAAAACAGGTTTCAAAAGTTTTCATGAGATTACCATTAGAGGTAGGAAGAATGGTCCCTTATTTTTGTGCACTTGGCCAGTCAGAAAGCCAGAGGACATTAAATAAGCATGTTAGAATCTTCTTTTGATTCTACTCAATTGATAGTGTCATTTTCGTGTGCAAGACACATTTCTATCATTCCCTTCTTAGGAATAAATGTATAACCTATTGTTTAAGACTGGCAGAAGAAATGTACAAAGGGCAGTGCCCAGTATTCATCCTTGTGTTCTACATTTTCTGTTTGCATTGCTTTCCCTGCCCAATGTATGGTGTGACTATGTAGAATAACAAAATGATTCTATAGGGCATATTTAAAATTCTAATAATAAAGTTTTCTGCAGATCAGCTACCAAAGGATGTTTAGAAAATGCATAAATAGGTCAAACATGAGACAAAGTTTTAAGAACCAGGAGTATTCATGTAAATGAAGAGAATGCGGGGAGATTGCTGTAATGCAGTGGAAGCTCTCTTGGCTGACTCCCACTTAATCAGCTCTCTGTCTCCCCCGTTAAAACATACTGACCAATGCCCACAACACATGCAACGTCCCCGGCTAGTTAATGACTCTCAACTGCACACATCTGTTCCCACTAGAGGAAAGTCCCAGGAGAGAGTCCCAAACAGTTTATGCCAGTTGTACTTATTATTGTAATTATGTAATTTAATTAAATATTATGTAAACTGATGAAATGTGAGCACAAAAGGAAGACAGTTGCTTTGCAAACACTTTCTTTGGAGAGAAAAAATATCTGATTACAGCTCAAATTACTTAAGTGTTTTCTCTGAGGATAGGGATAGATCTGGGTGAACTCTCAAGGTCTTTTCCAAATTTTTCAGGATAGATGTTGGTTGGGTTTTGAAATATTGTTTTCTTTTAGATCTAGTCCTTCATTCTATTTCATGACAATAGCTGCCAGCTATCATTTCCTGAGGGCTTACTATGTACCAGGCATTGTGTAAAGCAATTTGTTTGTGTTATCTCATTTGATATACACAGTGGTAACCGTTAATTTTTGAAAAATTATGTCATGTGCATGGCTCTATGCTGGACACCTACTATATATTACCCATTTAATTCTTATAATTTGTAGACTTTGTAGATGTGAAAACTGAAGGTCAGAAGAAATGAGAAATTTGTCTATACTCTACACTCTATACTTTGTATAAGTAAAAGAGCTGGGATTGGAACCCAACTCATTTAATTCCAAAGCCTTATCTCCTATCACTATACTCTACCATCTCCACATATAAGTTTTTTGAGACGGAGTTTTGCTCTTGTTGCCCAGGCTGGAGTGCAATGGCACAATCTTGGCTCACTGTAACCTCTGCCTCCTGGGTTCAAGTGATTCTCCTGCATCAGCCTCCTGAGTAGCTGAGATTACAGGAATGCACCACCATGCCTGGCTAATTTTTTGTATTTAGTGGAGACGGGGTTTCACCATGTTGGTCAGGCTGGTCTCAAACTCTTGACCTCAGGTGATTCACCCACCTTGGCCTCCCAAAGTGCTGGGATTACAGGCATGAGCCATTGTACCCAGCATTCATAGGTTCTTTAAGGACCTGGCTTACTTATTCTTATAGTCCCAGTGCCTAATTTAGTGCCTGTCTCGGCATATGTGCTCAAGAGTGTTATATGTATGAAGAAATGCACGGATGGATGGATATTACTTTGATATTCTTGATAGGCCTTGTCAATTTGCTAGCAAATGAGAATGAGAGATAGGCAACCTTTTCTAATTATAGGCACTAGTACCTTAATGTGAGTTAGCCTTCCTTTACTTCTATTGATTGAAATATTATTGCACTCAGGGACAGGATAGTTTTGTTGGACAAAATGATTGTAGTTATACTTTACTGTGGATAAGTGGATTTTTTTTTCTTTTTTGCCTTCTAGTTATTATTTATTTATTCTTTTTGGTAAGACCATCATAGGGGAAAACTGCTTCTCCCTCACTTCTAGTCTGTGTGGTTGGGTGGGCCTGCATCTCAAGCCTGACTAATGAGAGCCATGCAGTCCTCTGCCATAAAGAATAGATTAGGAACAAACAAGTAATAAACAAGGGGCCTAATCCAGGAAAAGAGAAAAAAATTTTGAGAATTTTCTTTTTTCACAGTGAAAGAGAAGCTTATTTGCCATTGAGGATGCTAAGCTGATAAGATACAATTCTCGTGTTGCCATCTTGCTATCAGGGAGAAAGATTTTTAAGTCAAAACAAAGCTAACTCAGAGGCAAGCTGAGTTTAGAAATGGAAAGAAGCTAATTCCATGCAATACTCTTTGGCAATTGAATCTAGTCATGCCCAAAGCCACATCTGATTATGGAATTTTTAATTATGTAATCCAGCAAATTCTCTTTTTTGTCTAAACTGTTTGAGTTGGGCTTTTGTCACTTGCACTAAACTTAGCATTTCTTAAGTACCTATGGAAGCCTAAGACAGGTTTTCAGCTGTCACAGTGGCTCACGCCTGTAATCCCAGCACTTTGGGAGGCCAAGGTAGACAGATCACGAGGGGGAGGCATTAGAGACCAGCCTGACCAACGTGGTGAAACCGCGTCTCTACTAAAAATACAAAAATTAGCCAGGCGCGTCTCTACTAAAAATACAAAAATTAGCCAGGCGTGGTGGCACGTTCCTGTAATCCCAGCTACTCAGGAGGCTAAGGCAGGAGAATCGCTTGAACCCAGGAAGCAGAGGTTGCAGTGAGCTGAGATCATGCCACTGCACTCCAGCCTGGGTGACAAAGCAAGACTCCATCTCAAAAAAAAAAAAAGAAAGAAAGAAAGAAAAAGTTTTTACATAGTACATAATGGGATCAAATGAATTGATCCAGAAACTATGGCTTGTAAATATTTTGGAGAGAAAAATAAATTATGTTTAAAACAAAACAAATTATACATGAAGCTGAATCTAATATCTGTCTCTAAAATCTTGGTTCCATGGGTGTTTTAATTTTGGTGCTTAGTACCAGTATTTTGTTTTTTAATTTGAAGGAATATTTGCTAATCTGCTAAATAAAAATGTCTTGATTAAGAGAGAGGACACAAAATATCAGGATCTGTACTTCTTAGGAGTCTTCTGATAAAGTCAGAATATTCAGGAGGAGAACCCCCCCCACCAGCATGTTTAAATGAATTCTTTAATTCAAGACTTCTTCAAGGAGTATTTTTGTTCTACTCACTTGCAAATCACACACTCGTGTATACATATGCACGTAGAAACAGAAATCCATTCAGGTACAATCTAACTTGCAATCAGGAAATGCTAAAATAGGACCTTTATCATCAGCACAGCACATCTCAAAATGTATTTGTAAAATAAATCAAATTATATGAGTTAATTGATTCCAGGCAACATCAGCAACTGCAGGTGGAGACAGAATAACAGGATGTTTATTAATGAAGTATTATTAATCAAAATTGACAATACCAATTCCTGTTTCTTGTGTTTGAAAGCTACCTGCAGTGGCTATAGATATGTTTGTTGAATTTTTAAAACACATTTTTTTTTTCCACAAGAGAAAAAAGGGGGATTTATGAAAACATGGGATTTTTAGCTGTGGATTTTGGACTACTGATGTTTAAACGGTGAAAATATACTCCTAAATGCAATTTGACAAGCAATACCAAAGATGCCAGTGGTAATTAATTAGCACTTAATTGAGACCACAGACCAACAGGACACAGGAATTGGTCCTCAGTGCCATTTCCCCCTTAGGCTCCATCTCATGAGGGTCAGGAGTGTGGCTGCAAGCTGAAGGTCAGTAAGTAAATTGAGAGAACACATTGACACTGGACATTTCATGATGGATCTCCTTCACCTTTTGCTGCCATCCCTGGCTATCTCTGATGAGAAAAGGACTGTGACTGTTCGAAGAGGAACTTAGCGTTCATGCACATGTAAACCAAGGTAGGCAAGGCCCTCCTCAGCTGCTAGACTAGACTGGATGCTTCATGAAAAGATCAAGATCAAATATTAACATAAATGAGGGGCAGGGTTATAGTTAAGATTTTTGTAAAATACATTTAGATAAAAGAAAAATTTCTTAAATCTTTTGCAGAAATAATTTTTCAGTAAAAATGTAGATAAGAAATTTCTTAAATATTTTTTAAAGAAAAATTTTAATAGATATTATAATAGATTATGGACTTAAAGATTTTAAAGACTTCTAGAAGTTCCATCTTAGATATTGTACATATTCCCTAAGACCTCCCCAAGATACATACTTTTTATCTTACTAAGTAGGGGTCAATGCCCTTAAGCAGAGAGAAAAATTCTTGATTCATAATCTCATAGACTAAGCAAATGAAGAAATGGAAATGAATTCTTTCAAGCTCTGAATAAATTATAGACAGCTTCTGACTGAAAATTTATGGTAGCTTGTCTTATAACATGAGTTGGGAAATAAGTTTTTTAAACTTGCTGCCATATTTTCTGGAAAACGAAGCTGGGACAGTTTTTATTTTTCTGGCTTAGAGTTGAAATCAGTAATTCAAGGCATAGTTAATGGATGTAACTGGGAATTGAGGTCTGGGTTCTTGAGTACCAAACCCTCAATCCACACAGATTATTTTACTTTTGAAGGACCTTCACTCTCCAAAATGGGCTCAGATAAAAGTACAAATGCGACATATATATCTGGAAAAAGACTCTTCAGGGATCTGCTTTATTTGGTCACACACATGCCTACCATTAAAAAGAATCAGATCTCCATCCTTTTCAGCATTCTTAGAAAGGGCTTGACTCAGATTCTTCAGAGGTCCTTGAAAACTTGTCTTAGACAATGATGCTCCCTGATGGAGCAGAGGCACAATGACGATTTGATAATGAGTACTCTTTCTCTTCTCCCAACTGACCTCCTGCCCATGGCTCATTCATTGACCTAAGTTTGTTCCCATGAACTGAGAGTCGCCTCAACGTCACTGCTCCTTTACCACAACTGGAGAAATTCCGGACAAAGGCTTTCTTTATGAAAGTGGAGATATTCATGCGACATGACTGGGGTAGATCAATGACTCCCAGCCTCCCTCTCTATTAGAAAACATAATTGTGTGTCACTGATGGCAACAGAGAGAAATGCCATCTGGTGTGCTCAGAATGAAAAACCAAAACCAAAAATGGGGAAGGAGGTTCTCTTTATTATCTTGATATTAATTTACCAAGAAACTTCAAAAAAATCATGTCTTTCAGTCTTAGTCAACCCTCATCTCTGTTTTTAAAAAGCAGTTTGCAAACCTTACAGGGTATTTAAAGATAAAATCATTTTCAAACCAGGAGATATGTGTACTGTTTAGTGAGTTGTTTTTTTTTTGTTTTTGTTTTTAATTCTCTGAAAATCTCACATCTTTTCCATTGGCCTTGACTCTTCTGACTTTAATACTGACCAACCTGTATTATCTAGACACCTCCTGGAAATCCATACCTTTTAGATCTTCCCTGAAATACAGCTTTACAGTCATAGTTCTATGCTTGGCTAAAATTAAATGTGAGGTTGTGAGCTACCTACTTCTACCCTTTCAGTAAACATTTCTGAACTTATTTTGTAAATATGAGCACCAATTTTATTTTATTTTGTATTAACCTGATTTATACTTCCATGAAGAGTATAATGCCTTTTAAAAATGCATTCAATATAAACAAGTTAAAATATATTTAAAATAACTAAGACAATAAAGGTGAAGGGAAAATAAGGGATGAAGGTAGTATTCAAAATGCATACTATGAGGTTCCAAATGCTTGCTAGATTTGGGCCAAATTTGATTCAAGGATTGCTTCATTCCCTGTGAGTCATTTTACCTCCATGTAGGTATCCAGTGATTGACTTTACTGTTAACTTGTGAGAACATTTCTGCTTTCCGTGTGTTCTCTAACTGACCACATCTGTCCAGAGGCACCAAGATTCAGAATTTCTTATTTCCCCATTTGCAAGTCTAATTGGTGAAAGGAGCAGGTTCCAAGTCATTCATTCATTCATCTCTCCAACTCAAAAATATTTAGTGATTTTTATGTGTACAAGTTACTCTGAGAAGGAAGCCAGTTTTGCATGGAAGCTGGCCCGTAAGAGCTTTCGATTCAGACATACCGGCATTTCAAATACTGGCCCCTTCACGTTTTAGTTGGTTGATGTAGGAAAATAACATGTTCTCTTTGGATGCTAGATTTTGCTTCCATAAATTGAGGATAATAATGACTTTACATGATTGTTGAATTGAGATCATGTATTTAAAAATTTTCAGCAAGATATGGGACATATGATCAGTACTCAATAAACTGTGTCTATTCATGCTAGACATTCTGCAAGAATTAAAAAAGAATAAGCACAGCCTTTGCCTTTCATTCACCATGCTATATGTAAGCATCTAATTCACCTATACAGCTATTCATAAGAAAGGCTATGAATTCAAAATAGGGAAAGATCTCTGCAGTTAGGACCAGATCCCTGAGTAGCAGATCTAAAAGAGGAGGACATTGAGCCAAGTCCTCTTAAGAAGTGGTAGAATCTGGGGTAAGCAGAGAGCACACAGAGGAACCTGAACTGGAGGGGAAGAGTGTGGACAAAGTCCGAGAGAGGGGGATATATGAGGCATGATTAGAACTGATGAGAAAATTCATTCATTTGGTGGAGTAAAGCCTTCTTATGGAAGTAATAGTTAGGGACCACCAGGCAGAGCTAAGCCAATGAGGTACCAACAATTTGATAGAACAGGGATCTCTGTAATGGAATTACCCTCGCTGGAAAAGAGAAAAATCTAATAACTTCAACTGTATTTAACAACCTAGAATAATTAGTCAGTTGGAGTTCAAATCCCTTCGGGGTAGTTTATATCTATTTTCTTTCCACAATTTAAAGTAAATTTGGGTTACAGGACATGCAAAGTGGCTAGATGACTTGGGAAAGTCCCAAGTTTGCTAAACTTTGAGAGGATTGGGCAGCTTCCGTTCTAGCATTTCACCTCTAAAACCAATAATCCATTTACCTCTTAAAAATGAGCAAACAGTCAACTATTACTTTCTATTGCTGCTCCACCTCTACTGGCCTTTTGGATGCCTCCGGTTAAACCCCCAGATGTCTGCAAGAAATTATTTGCACACTGAATTATTCAAAAAAAAAAATTTTTTTTTTTTTTAAATAAAGGAGTGGTTAGTCTAGGTGTTGATTGGATTGAAACTGCACACAACTGAAAACAAAACCAATTCCTTCCCATACACCACCCAAACAAAAACGTTCCATGTGCATCTGGAAACCACTTTACTACTTCCTGATTTTTAAACTCAACAGTTACATTTTTAAAGAGACACTGCACTGTGAAATATAAACGTGTGAAATCTAAATACAAATTATAATGAAGCCGCTTGAACCAAGTCATGCAATGAGATTTTCTTTATTTTCTTTTTTTAATTTTAGGCCAGCCAAGCACTTTTGACTTTTGAACTCTGTTTCTAGCTGTGCTGCTGTTACTTGGTGGGTTTCAAGATGAGGCCAGCAATGTCCTAAGTGGCTTAGTTCACTCATTTTCAGAAGACACCCCTTATTCTCGTGTTTTCAGCATCATTCTTATAAGGGGCTCAGGATATTTAAGCCTCAACATTGCCCAATACAGAATAGCATACAGTCTTTCTGAATTACCGATTTGAGATGGTGAAAGACAAATATTGCATACTTTTGTGTAAGCATAGGAAACACCCTTTTGTGATTTACTCTCCATGCAAACTGAGAGAG
Organism: Ateles fusciceps; assembly: GCA_036589455.1. Lineage (NCBI taxonomy): Eukaryota > Metazoa > Chordata > Mammalia > Primates > Atelidae > Ateles > Ateles fusciceps. Next base: position 1,833,421 of record JAZHEH010000851.1, read on the forward strand.
ACATATGATTACAGTGTGTGTCTAGGCCTTTCTAAGCTCCAGCTCTGGGGACAATGAAGAACAGTAGAGGATGGTGGCTGGCACCTAGCACAGGTGACCTGGGAAATATCTTCTCACTTTGGCGGCATCGTGGCAGCTCTTATTTTGGAATTTCTGCTCTAGTATATACCCAATCGTGTTACTAACAAACTCTTATATTTTCAAAGTAGCTTTCTATCCATGATGGTCTTTATCTTCTTCGAAAGCCATTCAGTAGAACATTCCAAGTAATCTAACTTTCCTCTATTCTCAATTCCTTGCCTCCTCTGTTTTTCTAAAGTCCATTCCTAACCTCTATTTCTAGTAATACTTTCAGGACTCCTCTGTGGTCTGACTCCATTTTCTAGAATACATACTTATTTATGATTTCTCCCTTCCATCATCACAAAAATCCCTACATTTATACTTCTTCCAGAAAACTTTTCCTGGCTAAATGCCAGGAAAGATAACTTTCGACATGTACTTTCTAAAAATGCATTTAGTCACTTAAAGACTAGCCAAGATAACTTTCAACATGTACTTTCTAAAAATGCATTTAGTCACTTTGATTTAAGGCAATCTAAATCATTATTTCATTAGGTTTTTAATCTGTGTCTGCAATATCTCTGCTTTGCTGTGATCTGTCTTAGCTTGTAACTTTGTAGAGAGAGCAGGATGTGTTAAATTCATTTTGAGAATGCCTTTGTAGAGTACTATGAAATTTGTTGTGTACACATCTCGTATTTATTGAGCACCTACTATATGCCAAGCACTGGACCAATTTCTAGCATTACAGGGATGAACAATGTATGATCCCTACTGTGGAAATCATCAAAAGCAGTAGCTGTTTCAGTGGAAGTAGGCATAATTTGCAGTGATGATAAAAACTTGGAAAACAAAAACGAATCAGACCAGACAACAGCCCTGCTGAAGATGTGGGTGGCCAGTGAAAGTTTCTCTCTAAGGCCTTTTGACTTGATGAAAGACTGTATTTAAATTCAGTGTCAAACAGACTTGACCCAGGAAATAATGACCGGTGAACAACAAGCAGGGCCTGATTGATTTCTACTTCCTGCATTGCTTAATAATCCTTTTAAAAGTGTTATTGTAGATGCCCTTGATTAGGGAAATATATTTCCATTTTCTGAGCTTTAGGGTCTAAAACTGCATTTGCTTTCTTTCTTTGTTCTTGGTTAGGTACTTCATTTATCAGAACAACACTATTAAATGGCTCTTTTCTCAATTTCTCAGGTATTTGAGTAGCAGGGTTACTCAGACCTGAGTTGCCTTTTCACTTTTTTTCTTGCTATGCATGCACATGCAAAAACATCCACCTTCAGACTTTTTACTGGCACATTGCAGAGGAAATTTGAGCATTGGTTTAAGTCTGCATAACTGAGACCATAGCTCTGTGGCTTTCACTGCACTTCACAGTGCTGAGTAGACTGCTGGGATTCCACAAATAAATAATAAAAATAATAATGATTTTCAAGCATTTGGAAATGCTGAGTTGAAAGGTGTGGTGTAAGTGCAATGTTTTATTGTGAAAGTGGTAGCTCAAGCATTATCTGCTCCTAATGGAGGGCAGCAGTAATGGAGAGGGGAGGCACTTACGCCTCTAGACTGGGGTCCCTGAAGGCAGGGTGGGGCTCGGTCGGGCACTGTGGTAACACTTACTGTACACAGGAACTGCTTCCTTCCAGTCTTGCAAGAAGGTATGAGAAGAGTCACGCTGCGGCTTGTTCCCCTAAACCTTACAAAGGCATCATTGTTTTAAACCCATAGAGGATGTGACTGAGAAATCATACTGGAAGAATACTCCAGACTTAAAAATATTAATTTAGGTTTTAGTTTGGGGCTCAAATAAATACACCATTGGCATGGAGCGTATCAACAGCTTGGATGTGAATATACCCTTTGTGTGTGACCTGGGCTGAGTTATCCCACTCGACTCCACCCCAGTTTCTATGATAAAGCCCTAGCTCCGGTTAGCTCAGAATGTGACTGCATTTGAAGATTGGACCTTTAAAAAGGTCCTTAAGTGAAAATAAGACCATTAGGGTGGATTTTAATCCAATCTGACTAATGTCCTTATAAAAAGATGAAATTTAGACACGTAGAGGGACACCAAAGAAAAACCATGTGAGGGTAAAACAGCAAGAAGGTGGCCATGTGCAAGCCAAGCGGAGAGACCTCAGAAGAAAGCAAACCTGCTGATATCTTGACCTTGAACTTCCAGCCTCCAGAACTGTGAGAACATAAATGGCTGCTGTTTAAGCAGCCTGGCACGTGGTATTGTGTTACGGCTGCCCTAGCAAACTAATACAGTCTGGGATTAACCAGACTTCAGATTCACATTGAACACTATAGTATAATATAGAAAAAAGGTACACATTTTTAATTTCAGTATAGTCTGAATGCTTTTCCAGCTAACTCCATAACTTTAATTATAAAATGAACGTAACCTGTGTCAAATTATGAATATGTTAACATATTGAATAGGGACAAAAATAAGCACCAGATTTAGGCTCCATAGGCACTTGAAGGTAGAGTAAAAAAATCTGGTTTCCTTGACCACATTGTCATAATATGCATATATAATAGTTTATTGAATCCAGGCTGTGTAGACAACCAGAAGAACTCTGGCTCCATGCTATTACAATGCATGCCCACAACAAAGACTCGTGGAGAACAGCCCCGTTCATTCGATCTCTCTGAGCCTTACCAACATGAGAGCTGAAAACCTTACCTCTGTCTAAAGTATGTCTATGTAGCCATCCATAAGTTATTAACTGGGCTCCCTGGGCTCTGCTGCTGAAAATATTAATATATTCAAATCTAATTCTAGCTACTGCAAGAACGGTATGTCAAATGTATTAATATCTTTCTTAGACAAAACCTGATGTTATTTTTTAAAGTTTCTTTCTTTTCCTTGGACTCCACTGAAATATAGGTGATAAATGGACTAATAAGATAATGTGGGCATCAGGTACCAAAGTGCAGGATTGACTGTATCTATAAAACTCTGTTTACTGTACTTAAAATACAACATTCTCCTGTGAACTGTAGGCTGAGTACTGTTCATCACATCCAATAGCAGAAATGTTTCCTTTTTCCTTTTCTTAGACATTTTAGCTGGTGGAAATGACATGTCCTCTAATTGCAGATAATGCCACCTCTACCCTGTCAATATTTCTCGCCTCACCTTAAGGGCTGGCTCTTTTGCATACAAGTACAGCTTCAGTGGAGTTGGAAGGCAAAGCTTTGCTGAGAACCAGCAAGCCAAGTGGAAAGGCCAGAGGAGTTAAGGCAGTGATGGAGGGGGCAACTGAGACATATCCCTTCAGATCACTGCTCTGTGTCTGTGCATCCCAAGTTGAAATATATATATATGTGTGTGTATATATATAGACCAGCCTTTGTACTATCCAATTTTGTCTTTTCGCTATTGGCTGCACTTAAGGCCCTTTATCAATGACAACGAACAAAGTAGGTGGTCTTATACCTCTTTCTTGCAGCAGGAAAAAAAAATAGTGACACAATTTTTTCACAGCCTGAAATAATTGTGGGAGTACAGATACTGGTTAGGTTCACTATGAATTATTAGTGGAAAAGTGGGTCTCAGAAGTACGTTACATGTGAAATATTTTTCGTCACTTGAACATGTGCCGTCCAGAGCTGGCCCTGTTCTAGCCGTCACAGGGAACAAACATTTCACATTCACAGATGCTCCCAATTTGGTGCGGTTTGGAGTGTAATTTAGATCAAACGTCTCCATGTAAATGAGTCAGGGTTTCTTAATTAGGTGCCTCTAAAGCAAAACCTTGGACCACATCAGTAGGTGTGGGTGTGGTACCCACAATACTGGAATCTTTCCTATAGACCAGGCTTCTCAGCATCATTCAAATAAAGCTTTTTTTTTTCCTTTGGTTGTTTTTTTCAGGCAGAGTAATAAATCTGCAGATGGCATAGACAGAAAGACGCTACTTCAGAAGAGCTGTCTAAAAACACTGCCTCTTTGGCAAATGCCTTAAAGTAGGTCATTCTGCTGTGATTTAGCTTTTTCTTTAGAATTGATTGCCAGCTTTTTGTTCCCATTACAAGTAGGGTGCATTCCAGTCCACAGACTTGTTCTTAATTTTTCCAACTGGTATTTGTTTACTAGGATTTGCAGATCTTCATATGAAAATGGCCAATACCCTGTCACAGTGCTAATCATGCACTTGACCACAAAGCGAAATGGATCCTGGTGATAATCTGGCAATGCTGAAATATTAAATGCCTTAAACACTCAGTCTTCCCACAGCAAAACTGCGTTGATTTATATGGGTAGGTTTGTTGAAATAATTGTCCCATCTTTTATACATGTGCAAAGAAGAGGTGACAGGATGTAAATGGAAAACTTTTATAAGCCATAGAGCTGTTTGTATAGTTATTCAGGTTATCTGCTTTTATACTTGTCATTGTTTGTGTTTTTTATAGGGGGAAAAAATCATTGGGTCCTATTTCCCCATTGAGGCTTCGGGATTTACATGCTGAACCCCCGCCGGCATTAATGAGTTACCTGCATAAATTCCCTGGCAATCGATGGGCACATAGACCTTGTTTTGTTATATTAATTATTCCTCACAGAACTTTGACACTGACATTAAATGGGGCCTTAAAAAATCTTGATGAAGGTCTTAAGGTATCTTTTACTGTTCAAATATTAGCATTGCAAAAACTATAAGGCATTATTCATTTTGTGGAACTACAGGGAAGGAGGGGCACAGGGAGTGAACTTTCTGGTCTTAACTCTTTATTACCTAGGGGCCAGTTTTCCCAGAACAAGTTATAATCCTCAAATTGTGATAACGATGTGATAATAAATATTAAAATCATAATGAATTAAAAGAATGGAGCGCGTTGTTTTCTCCAGATTGGTGTTGAATATGGTGTCTTCTCCACAGGCCAAATTTGTCTTGGCAAATTCTTGGTGTTTTCAGGTGAATTCCAAAATGTCAGTTAAAAAGACACAAAGAAGTGGGCTTTGGAGAGGCAGTGGAGATTATTGGCTAGGTATGTCACAAGATTGACTGGTAAATGTGTCCTTAAGAAACAGGTTATGAAAAAATGTTCATGTGCAATTTTCTTTCATTCCCAATAAAACTTCTTTTGCTTTAGAGTACAGAAGGTTCTGAATAAGCAAACACTCTGGTCAAAAACACTTATCATATGTGGATTAGCAGTAATCAAACAATAAAATTAATGTTAAAATTACAGTGGACACCACATTGTTATCCTTTGGTAATTCACAAAGAACTTCTGAATCTTGAAGCTCTCATGAGGAACTTGAGTTATCTCTGTGCTAGAGTGTGGTTATTAAATAAGTGGGTAGGGGTTATGAGATATTTCTGACCGAAATTTCTGGGAAATAGCAGCTAACTGAAAATGTTTGGATGCTTTTGGAGCAGAAGTTGTTTATTGAATTACAATTTGATGGTGCTCTTCAGGCTTTTATAATGCTGATCATTGTGAATTTACTTTCTATATGTTTTTTCTTTTGCTGGCTAGTGATTCTTACCATGCCAGTCCCAAAGTGGTGTTTAACTCCATCCTTTTATTCAGGGGCTCTGAACATGCTTGGTAAATGCATACACTTTCATGGTTTGAAATATTCCTCTAAAAACCTAATTCCCAAACCTATATTTCCTCCTTTAATATCACATCTTCACTCACCCACTTGCTAAAATGATTTGTTAAATATCTCCTATTGCTGGACTTTCTGCCAATTCAATGGAACACTACAAGGTCCAGAAGAAAATGATTCCTGCCCTGAAAGAATTAAAGCTAACCTCCACATGAGGAAGGATTAATTACAATTTTACATCAGGTATAGTACAGCTATCTATGGTTGCAGTAGGAGCCTAACAGGGACGGTAAGAAACAACTTCGTCTCTGGTGATTTACAGTTTATAGTTAGCTTTCATTCACATGTAACTCCGAATTTTCTAAAAGTCCTTTGAGGTAGAGGTATTGTAACAGAAGAAGAAACCAACACTCAGAGAAGCTGTTCTCCAAGGTGACACAGTCAGAGTCACAAACCTAGGATGCAACCTCAGATTTTCCGCTTCTGAATGCTTTGCCCTCTCCATTCCATCTACTGGTTTTAATGTAAGATCAAGTTTCTATGCTTAGGTCTCCAATTGTGCCAAACTTGAATAACAGTATATACTCTTGACTTTCACTTTTTTTATGTCATTAGATCACACACACACACACACATACACACGTAGGTAAATTCAGTATTATTTCTATGATAAGATGATAAAACAGTGGCTGAGACAGGAAGTGAGGTACCTGAAGTCACTGTGGAAGCTCACATTCAAGCTGGGGCTGGAGTCCAGTTCTTTAGATTCTCTTAACCTATCAGAGGCAAATGCATGCGGCACTGTCCACTCACAAATCATGTTTTCTAATTGGCAACTGGGTAATTTACGTAGTTTCTCTGTGTCTACTCTTGTTCACCTACCATGCATTCTCAACACAGCGACCCTTTAAAACAGAAGTCAGTTCGTGTCATTCCTGCTCAAAACACTGTAATTGACTCCCCCTTTTAAAATCAGAACAAAAGACTAAGTCATCACAAAGACCCCCAAGGCCATCTGTGATCTGGCTTCATCAAAATGGGGCTCCCCTTCTCTTCTTCTCCCTGCCTTCACTGGGCTCCAGCCACGCTGGCCTCCTTTCCTTGCTGGATCTCAAACACACGAAGCCCCTGGAATGCTTTGACTCCAGGTCTCTTCCTCATTAATGTCCTCCCTTCCCTCAAGTCATTTCTCAGATGACATCTTCATAATAAGATCTATCCCAATGACTGCATTTATTACTGCCAACTGCCCCCACAGCACTCTTAATCCACCTTATTCTGCCCCAGTTTTTCTAGTTCCTTAGCAATTATCACCAGCTAATATGCTATAGCATTCCCTTGTTTATGGTGCTGATTTTTTTTTTGTTTATACTGTGTGCATTATTTATTATGTAACCTGCATGAAGGCAAGGATGATTTTTGTTAAGTTTACTGATGTATGATAAGCTCCTTGAACAGTGTCTGGCACACGATAGGTGTGCAGTAAGAGTATACAGGTGATCTGGTTTTACCAGTGGCATCACCCCTCTCTTTAGTCTACAGATGGTATCCCCTGGCACTGTCGTCTTGAGACTCTTTCCAGTCCTTTGTGGAGGATCATATAAAAAATACCAGCAAATACTCCTGACTTTACTTCAAAGTTGCTCTAGGAATTCCTCTCTTCCCACTGAGCTCTACAGCCAACACCAGAACAAATGCTCCATAGTCATGTTAAGAGAACTGTTGGCTTCCTGGCTTTGTTCCAGCCTCCTCCTTCAGCCCCTCCATCGCTAAGTCCATTTTACATAGGACCAATGGATAGGTTGTTTGAGATGCAGTGTATCGCTTAATGAGGGGAGTGCATTCTGCTAAATGCCTCATCAGGCAATTTCACAGTTATGTGAACATCACAGGGTGTACTTACACAAATCTAGATGGTATAGCCTACTACACACCTAGGCTACATGGTATGGGTTAGTGCTCCTAGGCTATAAACCTGTACAGTATGTTACTGTACTGAATGCTGTAGGCAATTGTAACACAGTGGTATTTGTGTATCTAAATATAGAAAAGGTAGAGCAAAAATTCAGTGTTATAATCTCATGGGACCTTCATCATATGTAAGGTCCATTATTGATGGATGTTCGTTATGTGGTGGTGTGTGACTGTACTTAAAACAAATAAAAAAGTAGAAATTACATTTCTCAATAACCTGTCTTGGTTTCCTATAGCCTGAGATGTCAGATTCCAAGAAACTTTTCTGCCAGCCCCATCCATAAACTGGCCCAACCCTGCACTCCAGTTTCTCCTTCTCCTTTGCCTGTGGCCACAGGACAGGCTGCTTACACCCATATCCTGGTTCCCTCTTGGTTTTTCTCCAGCCACTCCATGGAACATACTTGTGCTTCCCAAATCCCACCAGCTCTGCCTTTCACTGGAGACTTCTCAACTCTTTCAGCCCATTTCTCCCCATTTAAATTACAGGCTGCTCATAGTGTTTAACAATTAGTCTCCATTATTTTTTTCTTAAGTGCTTTGTTCCCTTCCTGTTACATTAGTAGCACTGCAAAGGCAAAACCTTAGACTTCCGATTTTATACTTTTATCTTTCCCACTTTCCTGACTGTAGTATGGAATGGAGCAGGCACTCCATAGGCACGCTTCCTTCGTTGGTGCTTATGTGCTGCTGCGTGTATATGTACTTGGCCATGCTAGCTTCAGATAGCTGAACACTTCAAATGATAAATTTTGAAGAATATCTGAAATTTATATATTGTTGGCAAGTAACAACATTTTTACAGCTATACTGATGAGGTATATATTAGGATAAATGTATATTTAAACTCCAGCCTTATCTAGTTTACAACATGTTTGCAGCATGTCTAAACGTAGAAAACCATACTGCATCCACCAGCGATTAATTGGGTCTTGCCGTGTGTGTGTGTGTGTGTGTGTGTGTGTGTGTGTGTGTGTGTCTTTTCAAGCATCTAAAGTGAATTCTATCATTAAGAAGTCACAAAATATGTAGAAATTAGTATAAAAAGCACTTAGGAAATAACTAAAGAATACAAACTAATCTAACCAACAATTAAATTTTTAATGCTGTATTGAGGCCTTATTATGGAAGTCTAGGTAGCACAGCAATAAACCATGTTTGCATAATATAAGTTTAAAAATTCCATGTTTTTCAGCAGTTTTTATTTTGCAAATATTTGAAGGAAAATTCTTCCTGCCTCCCTTATTCATAGGGTAAGCTTTGACAATCTACATTCTGCCATCTTGTCTTCTCTTGATAGATCCTGAGAGTCAGACACTTTTGGCTCTTGCGGGTCCTAACAGACCACACTGCTGGTATCCCCTGGTACAGCACTACAGCCCGACACCGTGCAGAGCAGGCACCTCATTTTAAAGTACATTCAGAGACCAAGTTCTTTGCCCTTTCCTCTCCCCCATGGAGAAAGCCATTGGAGAGTGGGTTTTGAATTGGATTATTATTTTGGACACTCCATGTTTCTGCTGCATTTAGTTCCTAGGACACATTATGTAAACCTGATAATTCTGGGTGTCAAATATCCTGTTAAAGTCCTCTTTCTTTTAGCCCAGACTGCTTTCTTGGTCACAGAGAACTTCTTCCCCTCCTCCTGTTTCTTGCTTTTAGATCCTGTTTTGAAAGTGTGGTCTGCAGACCAGCAGCAGCAGCAGTGGCACCTGGGGAGCTTGTTCTCTGTTCAGATCTCAGGCCCCATCCCAGACTTCCTGAATCAGAATATGCATTTTTAACAAGATTGCTAGGTGATTTGGTTTGTGACCACACTGAAGATTGGGAAGTCCTGAGCCTCTTTTATGGAAGCTCTTGCAACAGTAGTGCTGGCCACAGGACCAGCAGGCAGAGGAGACTTCGCAGGTCCCATTGTCCATCACTTGACACCTCCCCTCCCCTCATGCCCTCCATCGTTGGAATCCCCCTTCGCCCTAGTACTTTAAAGTGTTTCCTGTGCTTCGTGAATGAGTCACACAGCACCGGTGCATCTGCGTCGATAGAGGGCAGTCTTTTTTTCTACCAATTAGTTGACTCCATTAAGCTCTTCTGATGGAGCCTGGGTTGTGAGAGGTTGGGCCTTTCATTGGGATGCAGGATGGCGGCCCTTACCACTTGTGGTCATTAAAGTTCCCGTGGTGCTTTTTGTGAGCGAGGGATTGTTAACCTCGGTGTCCTGGCTGACTTCCAATCTGTGTAATTGCATCAGCCTACCTAAGTCGGCTCTGTAGTTTCAATTAGGTAAAGTATTGTTCACTTCTTGTACTAAACTGCTGTGTTGTGTGGCTACAGACTGCTAATTAGCTGGTGTTTTTCAGGTAGCTGCGTTCATGATGAACAAAATGCTCGCTCTAGTCATCATATTCCCCGCCGCCACTCTCCCCCTGTATCCACAATCCCATATACAACTGCAGGCCAATTTTCAATATATTATTATATCTTGGGAAAAAAAAAAAGTGCTTTGGGATCAGAAATTCCTAATACATGACAGTGAACATTTCTTTAGATTCTCTATGTAGCCACCTGCTTCTAACCTTATCTAACCTATTATGGGGTGTGTGCAGGGGAAACTCATGCAGAGAATAAAAAGAATGTGATAACGGGTGGAAGAAATAGGCCTTCCTTTTCCAAGATGAAGGGTAAATTTCTGTGATTGCCAGGGAAGTATGAATTGCTTTAAGAGCTTGCCACTCCAGGAGTTGGTTATTTTCACTGTGATACGAAAGGAGGCTGAGGTCAGAGAGAGCAGGGCATGCATTTATTTCTCTTTTCCCACTAGTTAGAAAAATATAGTGGGTCATGTAAACTAGCAGTAAAATGCCTCAATACCTCTGTGGGAAATATTTGACCCTAAACCATAAATGTGGCACCAGGAGAGAGAATGGAATCCCTATCTGATGACTCAAAAGTTAGAACCCAGGGGAAGTACGTGGCTCTGATATGGCAGTTGGAAATGAAAGAAAAATGGAAAATATGGGTGAGCAGGAAGCCAAGAGGGCAGAGTTGCACTTTCATCTGAGAAGAGATGTGTTTGAGACTGGACTCTTTCTGAGGTGTGAAATGATTGCTGTAAAGTGTCCAAATGGAAAAAAATTCAGATTTAGGTAACATATCACTCTACATGCCTTTTCACTATGTGAGCAATTTCAATCTGTTTTAATGCCCAAAAAAGATACACAAATTAATTAGATGAGTTCCATTGGAGTAATTTCTTTATCTTTTCATATCGAAAACCCTATGGGAGTTAAATGAAAATCAATAAACGAATAAGCGAGTGCACAAAAATGATAAAGGGAAGACTATAAAGAGGTGCCTATTGACCACCAGTTCATGGAGAGCAGGAGAAGGGTTTTCAGTGGCAGAGAACCAGCACCTGTGTCTTGCCCATTCCTTACAGTGGTTCCGCCCCAACCTGTTCTACTTGTCTCTTAGAGAAAGAAGAGAAGGGGTTTACTTAGTCCAATGGATGGACTGACTTAATGCTTGTTAAAAATAGGCTGGTTTGCAAATTCTTGTTAGAAGAGGAAGTATGTAGAGCCAGAAAATGGGGATTAAGAATGAAATTGAGGGATGTGAACACTCCCAGACATAAGGGAAGTTTCCAGATCCTAGGGCTTTATTGCTTTCCTGGTAAAAGTGTCTTCATTTCCAGCTCAGCCTCTACCACACAGTAAGTACTCAACCTGTATTTGTTTCATGAATAAATGGGCAAACATGATGTAAGTAACAATGTTTGGAATGTGAAGTGACTTTTCAGAGTGACAGACAAAGAATTTGAGGAAGATGATGAATATTGGGTGGAAAGGTAGAGAAAAGTGGAAAAACGAATGACAAAACTTTAATTAAAAAGAATGTGGGTAGAACACAGAAGAGAAGACCAGAAATAAGATACAGGAAACTCTCTAGACCAAGGGCAATAATGTAATACAGAGTTTGTGAGTGCTGCATGTATTTTAAAACTCTCTTATTACATATTAATGAATGGAGCTGGGGAAAAGCTATAGACCAAAAAATGTCATTGAGGCAGAAACAAAATAGGCTCAAAAATTCGACCTTAAATTTAGAGCTCTACTGTTTTGTAGCTGCTTCTAAAGGAGATTTTTCCCAATGGCCTGACCAAGACAGCCCCTAACCTCCTTTCTCTGTCCCCTGGGGGCTCTCATTCAAGTGAAGCCTAGGGTTTTAGTTATATACTGCTTCAAAGTCAAGTGTGAGTTGAGTCTGCTACTAGCCACAGACAAAATATTATTTATGGCTGAGATTTCCTCCTGTCCATTGCTCAACTCCAGCCTTTTCTCAGCCTAGATATTACAGTCTTGAGAACTGAAACCTCATATATAATATGCACTTTTTTTTTGCATGAGAAAAAACCCCAATGACATGGAAATTTGCAGATACCCTGTGTTAACTATTCCTGGATGTCACCCTGCAGCTCTAATTTCTGCTTTCTCCTCTGCATTCTGGGTACTGCTGCCGGACTTGTCAGCACCTTGTCACTGCTTCCTGTTGCGTGGGCTACCATCGGACTCTGTGTTCTTAACAATTATCCATAAAAACCCCACAAGATCCTTCACAATTAAAAAATATATATTAACAGGTAAAAAAAAAAAAAAAAAAGGAAGCTACTTTAAGAAATGCAGTTTCCTGGAGTGGGTGCTATGTGTAAAGGCTGCACAGCCTCAACTAACTGCAACATCGTCCCATCTTTCCCAGCCCTGTGATGCTCTTTGTTCATGGTGTGACAAGGATGTGGGGGAGCCAGTATGATTTAACTAAATAATACGCAAATGTCAAGAACACTTTCATGTCTTGTGTAGAGGCCAGAATAAATGACTCGGATGGATTTTCAGGGGAACAACTCCACAGTTTACAAGCAGCTTTGCTGACAAGAAGTGGCAAAGAAACATTATTTAAAATAAGCTATTTTAATGTAGGAGTAAATGGCTGAGGTGTTCACTTGGGTTCAAAAGACAGAGGTCTGGAAAGGAGGCTGACAGGCAGAAAGCAGTGAGGACTTAGGTTTGTCCTGGAATTCTATGGGCAGTTGGAGAGAAATAAGTCCAGTAAGAAATGAAAATGAGGAAACTAGTTTCTCAGAATTAAAGGTGAACTGAAAGGAATTGGCAGCTGCCGGGACATGCCAGCCAGAGAGGCCATGGTATCTGATACACGTGACAGACCGAGAGACAACAGCAATGCTCCCCCAAACAACTTGCCTGAAGGGCTTGCCAGGAAGCCAGATGCTGCTTCTGGAAGAATATCATCTTTGGTTGGGCATCTGGGTTCAGTGCTTTCCATTTAAAGAGGAGAAAGACGGTGATAAAAGGCAGCACCATTACTGCCTTTTAAAAAATATGCTCTAAGTGTATATATGAGGCAAGCATGCGCATGCACAAACAGAAACACACACACACACACACACACACACACAAGCATTAATAAATGTTGAGATGGAAGTTATTTTTAAAAAGAACCCTGAAAATGAAACTTTCCCCAGTGCTTTTTAGATGGAAAGAAATATATTGGAGGCAGGAAAGTGGTGGGGAGGTGGGCGTAGACAGACACTAAGAAAACCCCTTCTATAAATATAAGGGCTTACTAATTAATTAGGATTAATTAGGTAATTTTATTTAAAGGGTAGGGATTATATCTGGTGTTCAATTAAGAAAAAGGGAGTCTGAGGGATTGGCCTGTGCCTCTATCACAGTTGGCTCAGCTTTCTCACTCTTTGTTTTACCATTCCTTCTTCCCTGGAAACACAATTGAGTATTGGTATTGGCAAGAAAGCAGAGTGTGGTTTACTGGACTGGAAATCAGGTGACTTGAGGTCTGCTTGATTTTTTTCTCCCTTCTACTTTGAAGTTTGCTCCATGAAACAAGGAAACCAAATTTCTTTATATACTTAAAAGCAGAGGGCAAGCTTTTTAAATCAAGGTAATTTTTTTTTCTTCATCTGATGCTAAATAATTCAAGGTAGGATGTTCAATATTGGATCTCAAATGATGAACAGGGAATTTGGGTTGACCTGACAGGAGCGAGAAGTGGTGGAAGTTATTCAATAGTGGGAATTATCATCGAAGATGTAAAAATAAATGTTTGTATTTCAAGATCCGCTACTAATCCCAGATAATCAAGAAACCAGAAGAACTGGCAATCTCACTATGTATTGCAGTAATTAATCTAACAGGCTCCACCCATCACTGATGGGTGGTCACAGATTCCCTGACTGAGGCTCCCTTGGCATGGCCAGCCTCTTTTAGAACTCATTCATTGTAGTACTTGCATCCTCTTGACATTCAGTCTTAGTATTAACAGTATCTCTTTTTCCATCTTTTATTTTAAGTTCAGGAGTAACTATGCAGGATGTGGTTTGTTATATAGGTAAATGTGTGCCATGGTGGTTTGCTGCGCAGATTTTCCTCTCACCTAGGTATTAAGCCCAGCATCCATTAGCTATTCTTCCTGATTGCTCTCCCTCCTCCCATCTGCTCCCTTACCTTCCAACAGGCCCCAGTGTGTGCTGTTTGAAAGGATTCCCTATTCAATAAATGATGCTAGCTAGCCATATGCAGAAAATTGAAACTGGACCCCTTCCTTATACCATATTTAAAAATCAACTCAAGATGGATTAAAGACATAAATGTAAAACCCCAAACTATAAAAACCATAGAAGAAAATGCAGGCGACACTATTCAGGACATAGACACAGGCAAAGATTTCATGATGAAGATGCCAAAAGCAATGGCAAAAACAGGAAAAATTGACAAATGGGATCTAATTAAACTAAAGAACTTCTGCACAGAAAAAGAAACTATCATCAGAGTAAACAAAAACCCTGTAGAATAGGAGAAAGTTTTTGCAATCTCTCCATCTGAAAAGGTCTAACATCCAGCATCTATAAGGTACTTAAGTTTACAAGAAAAAATATCAAAAGACCCCATTAAAAAGATTATCTCCTTTCTCATTTCAGAGAAATGAGAACTCTGCTCATTTCTCTGTCAGTATGATAAGAAAAGTATCAGGTGGGGGGAGATAAACCTGAGAGGAACAACTTGCTTACCAATACCCTTAAGATGGAATATTCCCTAATACTAGTCTTAAAATCCCAAGTTTCTAAGATTCCAGGTGATATGGTTTGGCTGTGTTCCCACCCAAATCTCAACTTGAATTCTATCTCCCAGAATTCTCATGTGTTTTGGGAGAGACCCAGGGGGAGGTAATTGAATCATGGGGGCTGGTCTTTCCAGTGCTGTTCTCATGATATTGAATAAGTCTCACGAGATTTTCTGGGTTTATTAGGGGTTTCCGCTTTTGCTTCTTCCTCATTTTCTCTTGTCCCCTACCATGTAAGAAGTGCCTTCCCCCTCCTGCCAAGATTCTGAGGCCTCCCCAGCCACGTGGAACTGTAAGTCTAATTAAACCTCTTTTTCTTCCCAGTCTTGGGTATGCCCTCTATTAGCAGCGTGGAAATGGACTAATACAGTAAATTGGTACTATTAGCGTGGGGGTGTTGCTGAAAAGATACCTGAAAATGTGGAAGTGACTTTGGAACTGGGTAACAGGCAGAGGTTGAAACAGTTTGGAGGGCTCAGAAGAAGACAGGAAAACGTGGGAAACTTTGGAACCTCCTAGTGACTTGTTGAATGGCTTTGACAAAATTGCTGATAGTGATGTGAACAATAAGGTCTAGGCTGAAGTGGTCTCAGATAGATATTGGGAACTGGAGCAAAGGTGACTCTTGTTATGTTTTAGCAAAGAGACTGGCAGCATTCTGCCCCTGCCCTAGAGATTTGTGAAACTTTGAATTTGAGAGAGATGATTTAGAGTATCTCGCAGAAGAAATTCCTAAGCAGCAAAGCATTTGAAAGGTGACTTGGGTGCTGTTAAAAGCATTCTGTTTTAAAAGGGGAAACAGGATAAAAGTTCAGAAAATTTGCAGGCTGACAATGCAGTAGAAAAGAAAAACCCAGCATCTGAGAAGAAATTTAAGCCAGCTGCAGAAATTTGCATAAGTAGCAAGGAACCAAATGTCAATCCCCAAGACCATGGGAAAAATGTCTTCAGGCCCTGTCAGAGGCCTTCATGGCAACCCCTCCCAAAACAGGCCCAGAGGCCCAGGAGGAAAAAGTGGTTTCATGGATTGGGCCCAGGGTCCCCATGCTGTGTGCAGCCTAGGCACTTGGTGCCCTGCATCTCAGCTGCTCCAACCATGTCTGAAAGGGGCCAATGCAGAGCTCAGTCTGTGGCTTCAGAGGGTGGAAGCCCCAAACCTTGGCAACTTCCATATGGTGTTGAGACTGCAGGTACACAGAAGTCAAGAAATGAGGTTTGGGAACCTCCACTTAGATTTCAGAAGATGTATGGAAATGTCTGGATGCCAAGACAAAAGTTTGCTGCAGGTGCGGGGTCCTCATGGAGAACTTCTGCTAGTGCAGTGCGGAAGGGAAATGTGCGGTCAGAGTCCCCACACAGAGTTCCTATTGGGGCACTGCCTAGTGGAGCTGTGAAAAGAGAGCCACCATTCTCTAGACCCTAGAATGGTAGATTTACTGACAGCTTGCACTGTGTGCCTAGAAAAGCTGCAGACACTCAATGTGAGGCCATGAAAGCAGCCAGGAGGGAGTCTGTATCCTGTAAAACCACAGGGGTGGAGCTGCCCAAGACCATGGGAAACCACCTCTTGCATCAGTGTGACCTCAATGTGAGATCTGAAGTCAAAGGAGATCATTCTGGAGCTTTAAAATTTGACTGCCCTGCTGGATTTTGGGCTTATCTGGGGCCTGTAACTCCTTTGTTTTGGCTGATTTCTGCCATTTGGAATGGCTGTATTTACTCAACATGTATGTCCCCTTTGTATCTAGGAAGCTTGCTTTTGATTTTTACAGGCTTATAGGCGGAAGGGACTTGCCTTGTCTTAGATGAGATTTTGGACTGTGGACTTTTGGGTTAATGCTGAAATGAGTTAAGACTTTGGGGGACTGTTGGGAAGGCATGATTCAGTTTCAAATGTGAGGACATGAGATTTGGAGGGTCAGGGGTGGAATGATATGGTTTGGTTGTGTTCCCACCCAAAATTCAACTTGAATTGTATCTCCCAGAATTCCCATGTGTTATGGGAAGGACCCAGGGGGGAGGCAATTGGATCACGGGGACTGGTCTTTCCCTTGCTATTCTCGTGATAGTGAATAAGTCTCTCGAGATCTGATGGATTTATCAGGGGTTTCCATTTTTGCTTCTTCCTTATTTTATTTTTCCACCACCATATAAGAAGTACCTTTTACCTCCCACCAAGATTTTGAGCCTTCTCTAGCCATGTGTAACTGTAAATCCAATTAAACCTCTTTTTCTTCTCTGTCTTGGGTATGTCTTTATCAGCAGTGTGAAAATGGACTAATACACTAGGCTTATGAAGTTGATCTTACCTGGAACCACTCACTAGCTATTAGATTACTTCATTAAACAAGATGAAAATGTGATTCCATTTGTTCAACAAAAATTAATGAGTATAATATGTAGGACATGGTACTAGGGGACATAGCAGGAATCAAAATGACATGAATATCTGTCCTTCTGGAGCCAGTGCTCTAACAGCAGAAGAGGCCAGGTTAGTTCTTTTTAATTTCCATTCTCACCAGTATTTTCAGGACCTGGCTATGCTATAGAATATCATTTTTCCCTGCTAGATTATATTTATTCCTGTGTTTTTTTCAAAAGCCAAAGGGTGAAAGTAAGAACAGTAGCTGGTCATTGTTACAAATTCTGCCCAATGTCCTGTGAAGCTGAGGTTATTCTAGGTCTCTCTTGTGTAATTAGTAGTTTTAGTCACAAAATGTAATATCTTTGCTCTTGTCAAGTGTTTGTTCTACCAACATGCACGCCATTCTAGACTTCTTTCCTGGTGTCTCTTTCTCCGACCACCCATTTAATGTTGGAAGTTTCTAGGAATCCGTCCTTGACTCTCTTCTGGGTTCACATGGTCCCTTGGAGGTATTCATGACCTTACCCCATTGCCATCTTTAAACCAACAATTCCAAAATTCATACCTAGATCTCAATCATCTTTCTTGGATTCCCAGCATATATTTCTTATTCTTCACTGGATTTTGCTAATAGAATATAACAATGAACAAGTCACATTATGTTAACAATATTTCTGCTTTTTCATGCCTCCAATTTGGTTCTTTTCCTATATGAAATGTAAGTTAAGGGTATCACCATTTGGCTAATTCAAGATCTGGATGCCATCCTGGAATCCTTCGTCTTCCTAACCTCTTGCATGTACTTGGTGCACATGTTCTGTTGCATCTGCCTCTTCAATGCCTCTTGTATTCATCCCTTTCCCCCATTCTCCCTATCACTCCCTTAACTGGGGATCTCCAGCCTGGACTATTATACCAGCATCTTCACTGTTTTCCCTACTTCTGGTATTGCCCTTCTACAAGCTGTCCTTTACTCTTATAAAAACTGTGATCTTTATGAATACAAATTTCATTACCTTACCTCTCACTTCAGATCCTTCAGTGATTTTCCTAATGTCTACAGTTTTTTTTTTTTTTTTTTTGAGAGTGCAGTGGCAAAATCATAGCTCACTCTAGCCTCTGAATTCCTGGGTTCAAGTGATCCTCCTGCTTCAGCCACTTGAGTAGCTGGGACCGCAGGTGCACACCACAATGTCTGGCTCATTTTTTAATGTTTTGTAGAGATGAGATTGATGTTGCCTAGGCTGATCTGGAACTCCTGAGCTCAAGTGATTCTCCCTTTCAACCTCCCAAAGTGCCAGGATTACATGAGTGAGCGAGCGACATTGCTTGGCCTACAGAAAGAATTTCAAGCTCCTTATCAGAGCGTATGGTGTTCTTCACGATTTAAGTTGTTTACAGTATTCGAGGCTCATAATCTGCCATGCTTTATTTTCTTTATGATTCCAAATTCTCTAATCCTTCTAGAGGACTCAGCATTTCTTTACCACATGACAGTTCTTCTCCATGTCCTTGTACACAGTATTCTCTCTCCCTATAGCAGGCCTGTTGTCTGCCAAGCCAACATCCTTAAAGATAGCTTGTTTCATGTCCTGTGGGAGGCATCCTTTGATTTTTCTAAGCTAAATTTCGGCTCCTGTCTATAATTCTCATAGCGTTTTAGACATTGCATCATATTTTTTATAATTGTTTACTAATTTATCTGTCCTCAGGATGATAAGATATGTGAGGGTAGATCCTCTATGCCTCTAACATTGAGTTGAAGGGTCAGGATTTTTTCTGTGAAGAGTCAAATAGTAAATATTTTTGGCCTTGTATATCTTATTGTGACTTATTGTGACCTCTTGCCATTGTAGCATGAAAACAGTCACAGGCAAAACGTAAACAAATAGGTATGTGTGTGTGTTTCAATAAAACTTTATTGACAAAAACAGGAGGCAGGCTGAGTGTGGCCTGTGGCCATACTTTTCCCAACCCCCTGATTTTGTTCAGGCCTAGAATATAGCAGGCACTCATCTTGAGACTTCCTGAAGGAATTCGTAGGTAGAATTTTACAGTTACCAAACATTTTCACAAATATAAATTTATTTGACTTATTTCACACATGAACAAAAGGATGGCTACAGACTTTGAACGATTTTCTTAATATTGTACAGTTTCTAAGGGCTGAGGCTGGGACTTGAGACTATATCCCCTATTCCAAATTCTTTCCATAGGTTAAAGGCCTAATGGAAAGAATTTGGAATCAGAAGATATAGTCTCTGATTCTCTACTATGAGTAGAGAATGGTGGGGCAACTTAAAAATTTTACCTCTCATGAGAGAAATACCCTCATGCAGTTGGCCATCTCTTAACAATAGGGATGACAATGATAGATGGGACAGTAGCAACTTTAGGTTTTGTTGTTTCCTATTTTTAAGTGGTAAATGTTTCCATTCAAATGTTAAATCTAAAGATCTAAAGTAATAATTTCACTCCCGTCTTAAAACCTTATCTCCCACAGTCTTCCTCTACAACGAGGAGGCACTGCTGGAGGATCATTGAACCTTAGTCCTCAGCTCACAAACTTTATAAATCCCATGCCATGATGTCTCCTAAGTAGATGACATTTTAATGATTACTATGGGGAGTTAGGAACTATTGCTTCACCCTCAAGATTGGAGTAATTAATTTTCTTAACTACCAGGCCAAATTTTGCCATGGGAGTCCAGTTGAGAAATTTCAGGCCCATAGGAAGTACATTAGCTCTTCAACGTGATTAGGGTGCCATATCAAATATACAAGCAAAGGAGCTAGGAGCTTCTGGCTTATTTCAAACAACTTGCAACCCCTGTCCCACAGGAAAGGAAAAAAAAGAGTAAAAGAAAATAACAATTTGTACAGGCTCCTCATTTTCCAGTAAAAATACCCATGTCCTGCAAGTCTTTGGATATCAGGTATTGTGGTTGGGTGAAAGACCAAAGTGTACAGAAAAGAATGGAGTGCCAGAAGACAGCACAGAAAAACATAACCCTGCTTGAAAGCATAGCACAGCTGAGCATGCAGAGGCCTGGATCGGAGGCAGAGAGCATCACCAGCCATGGCCCCCAACGACCAGAGAGAAGGGTGATGGCTGTGGGCTTTGAAGTTCATTCTTTAACCATATCTAATTTCTCCCCCACCAAAATGTCAGAAATACCTACAGTGCCATTTTAAAGACAGGGTGGATGAATTTGTCTCCATTGTTTTCTGATACAACGCTTATATTTCTGGGTCATTATCATTTCAGTTGCCTCTGAGATACTTTTGTAGCATATTTTATTTAATATCCGTGAAGACCACAGAGAAGCTTTAAATATCGGTTTACTTTCACAAAACAGCCTCAGCTCAACAGTTTCTACTTTCAACGAGGCATTCAATTGGCATGTGTCCATGAGATTTGTCTATTCAGCCGTATCATTTTTTCACCTTGGAATTCTATGCACAGCTGGACAACTTTCTAATAGTCAATGCAAAAGGGAAAGTTTTAACTTTCCTTTCAACCGATTTTACAAAGTGCAAGTCTCCTATAATAAAGTCTATTTGCACCTAAAATCTGTGGCAAATATATTCTTCCAAATCTATTTTTAAAAATCAAAAATGGCATTACTTCCTAAGTCATTATTAAAAGTCACCCATTTCTAAGACACTTGCATTTTCTCTAGTAATGTGTACATGCATAACGTGTACATGAAGTTCTTTTGAGTCCTTACCCCACTCAGATTTGAGATTGTTTTGGCTTCCAAAATGCATGCCACAAAGGAAATCTGGCTAACTAGTTTAAATTTAGCTCTGTGGAAAGACTTTATTTATTTTCTAAATTTTCCATAATTCTCATGTATTATTTTTATCATGGAAATGAAAATGTGGAAAAAGACTTCAGCCATATCTAGAATACTTTGCTAATAGTAATGACAACAAAATTCTAGTCCTTCCAAAGGGTAGCACCAGGTCTAGGTGGATAGGTAGTTGATAGGATTCTAGGAAGTGTTTATAGTGGTGACTGTGACACAGAGTATGTCCTGCTGGCTTCAAGATCTCTTACTTACGAGGCTTTCACCAAGCTGGTATTCTGTTTGTCTTGGCAGGAAATTCTGACCATGAAGATCACTCTGATAAGTTACATAACAAAGCAAGAGAACTAGAAGTTCTCCATAGGAGACTGCCATAACAGAGGAGGCTCTTCATAAGAGGCATAGGAAAACCTGTGCCTATTTCCAATCTCTTTATGCCTTCCTCAGAGGCAGACTAGATGATCATATAGCAAACTATCACTTGGGAGGTGAAGAGTTGGAACTATGACCATGAGGCAATATGCCAGCCAGGATGACAGGGAGTCCGAGACAAAAAAGAGTTGTGATTGGGTATGAGGATGGGGGTGTGATGTAGCTTGTCAAACATGTGAAATAGTCTTTCTGGGACTCTGGGAAACTAGTTGAGTCAGGCCACTAAGGAACTCAAGTTTTAGAAAAAGATCCTGAGGTGGGATAAAGAATTTTCTGGAAGCTAGGAAATTTAGAAGTAATTTAGCCTGTACTGCCTTGGTAATTCTTCCTTTATTTATTTCATTAATAATTATTTTATATTTCCCTCATTATAAAAATACTGTAATAATATATGCAATATAGTAAGACATGTAGAAATAATACATTGATATAAAATGTTTATTTAGTACTTATGTGCTAAGTACCATGCAGAACTCTTCGAAAGCATTATTCATTTACTTCTCACTACAGAAATAAGTTCTATTATAATCTCCCTTAGATGACAAAATGGAAGCTTAGAGTTGAATGACTTGGCCACGGTTACACCTTCAGTAAGCGGTAGAGCCAAGACTTGCGTTCAGGTCAGACTAACTCCAAATCCTGGTTTCTTCGTCCCCTTAACTGTCTCCTCCTATACCATTGTTAGGGACACAGGAGCAAAACTCTCACAATCCAACAACTCAAAGAAAGAAATATTAACATTTTAGTAAATATTTTTATAGTCTTTTCTACATTCACAACTTTTTTCACATATTTATAATGATGGTCTCTTTGGATGCAAAAGATTGTATCTCTAATTTTATATAACATTTAACACAGCATTTGTCCAAGTTAAAGCAGAAAGAAAAACCATGAACTACACTTTACTAAGCCAATATGATATATCCTGTTCTATATAACCCTCCCCATCACTGAACGCTTACATTGTTTCCAAAGTTTCACCATTGCAAACAGTGCTGTCACAATTTTATCTGCATAAACATTTTTCCTCTTTATGATTGCTTTTAAAGGTATGAAACTTTGAAAGGTCTGCATTCTTGAGACGTATTACATTTACGCGTTTTCCAATACGCTGGCTGTACATCCCAACAAGCAGCATATAGAGGGCTTAATTAATATACACCCGCCAAAATGGGATTCACCCTATTTCATTAGTTTTCTACAACCTCATCTTCTTTCCCATGTCTGTTTTTAGAAAATAGAGAAGAGGATACCCTTCTAAATAATATCTCCTTTTGTAAAAATAATGCTATCAGGGGACTATTTTCACAAGAACTCATCGTTGAAATCTCAGGCAAACCTCTATGGCTGACTGCATATGGGAGACAAAGAAATGAGACAAATGAAAATTGTGTGGACTTTTCCTTTGAAAAATCTCAGGATTTTGGCCATTTCTTTCCTTTTGATGTCTATGAATCCAATCCAATTGCAACTCCCCTGGGCCCTCCTGGGTTCTCTCCTCTTCTCTCTCTCATCCTATACTCTGCTTTCAGATGACTCTGACATAAACACTGAGCACATCATGCAATTTTCTGGTTCATAAAAGGTTAATGATTGCCTAGTTCTTATTTAACTTCTTTACTGACTCTCAACCACCAACTACTACCCATCAGCAAGTAAACCATCTTTCTAGGTCCTCCCTCCCATTAACTTCATCTTTACTCTGCCTCTTTGCCTTTCCAAAGAAGCAGGCTATAGAAAAGTGGATTTGACACTTGTATTTTATGGAGACAGTTTTGCCATTTATATGATGATTCAGAAGGTACCAGAGGACCTTCCAGGGCCTATCACTGTAATGTCAATTTGTGAAAATGGCTATTAATAAGGGTTTCTGGCTGACAGCATCTTGGATGATAGCTTATTCCGAATTTCTGGTCTTAAGTTATGGTAGCAGAAGCATAAGAACTTGACCTTGAGTTTGATTAAGAATGAAGACTCTGGACTCTGAGATTAGTCATCCTGTGCAGCCATTGTGCAACCTTATGCTTAATATAATCACAGTCCTTTAAAAATTCTGGCTTTTGTGAATAGGATTTACATCCACCTTCTAGTCCAACTGTGCTGCATTAAGTTTTCCCAGTTGTTAGCTGATGTGCTTTGAGGAGTGCATTTCACTCAGAGCTCTGCAAAAATGTAGTGCTTTTCTGTTGACTGTAGAGTATGTAGGTCAAGTGGAATTTTTGGCACTTCATTACATTCCCTGACCCTCACTAAACAAACTTCAAAATATATATATATATTTGCAACAATTTGGAATAAACACTACATACAAGTGTTGACGATAGATTTTCTGAAAAACTACCAAATGCATCAAGACTAAAGAAAACATTCTAATGATTCTTTCAAACACGAATATATTTAAATTCCTTTAAACAATCTTCTTATTTAGTCTTCTCAGGCTTTGATGACATGCCACGATTGGCTGTTTATCAAAAACTTAGCAAAAAAAAAAATGCTTAACAAGATATAATTGTGTGTACACACTCGTGCATAATTAAACCCAGTTTATAAATTGGTACAGGGTGAAATATGGTCATACCACCCAAGAAAGGTTGGTGGCTAGCAAATAACACTTCTTCTTCCCATGTATAATAATCAGTCTTAAAATGTGAATACTGTGAAATGCTATAATAATCTGATCTTAAATCTTAATTTTAAACACCTATTTCCATCACTATTGAACTAAATGAAAGTTCTAACAAGATTAGGAAATTAATGCCTGATCCTGTTTTTTATATCTAAGTTAATTGTTAAAACTGGGATTATGTGGCCTAGACATGGACGATAGTCATCCTTTGAAGATTTTTAACTAGATAGATTCTCTTCTGTGTGCTTTATTTATTTTCTTTGAAGGAGGATTTAGCCGACTCTTAGTTTCTTTATTTTATAGCTGTTCCTTCAGTTGAAAAAAGAGGGAATAATTGGGACAGAGTAATGGATGTTTCTCAAGAACTCTAAGACTAGGTATTGCATAGCATTAAAGGGTATACTTTTCCATTTGTTTTATGACTTTGTCCAGTTAAAGTTACTGAGATAAGCACTCTAGTATTTACTTGTAACTTTGAAACCCCTTTCATGGTGTCTGGATCCTAAGGGAAAAGAATTAACATCTGAGGAATGCTTGCCTTGTGCCAGGCATTTTATATGCATTATCTCATTTAATTCTCATAACCACGAGATATGGTTGATAGTATTTAATCCGATTTTACTTGCTTGAGATCATAACGGGAGTAAAGTATAGAGCAAGGATTTGACTCGAGTTCTCTCTTTGTATTTCTTTAAAGCCCAAGATCCTTTCACTAAACCACATTGGATTTCCCACGGTAGCCAGTATGTGGAAGTGAGAACAAGGAACACTCTAATAGTAAGAGATTTTCTGAACTTTAAAATAAAGTTCCCCTTTGAGAGTAAAATAAGACAGAAAATGATATGATGAGTCAGATCAAAACATGTTCCCTAATGCAATGAACTGGTTTAACAAGTTATGGACTGTGTATACCATGAAATACTATGACATCATTTGAAAGAAGTCTGTATATGAGTTGCAAAATAGTTGTGTAATGATATGTGCAATCTGGTGTACTTTAACATAAGAAACAACCATACATACGTTTGCATGTGCTTAGGAACAGGTCAGGAAGGATACATACAAAAATGTTAGTTACTTCTGTTTAGCAGGCTAAGTGTGTCTGGTAGGCAGATTTCATTTTTTAGGGTAAATGCATCACTGTGGCTTAATTTTGGGGGGTGCAATTGCATGTATTACATTCACAATTAGAAATCATGTAATGGATTAGTTGAACAATCTGTAGGAATGACTCATCCCAAATTATGGGTGATTGAGGTGTTCAAGGAGATTTAATCTCACAAAAGCAAAACTGCTCAATCTATTTGAAACTCTATCAGGCTTCAATATTACTCTGCATATATCATGAAAGCTAAAACCTCATCAATTCTGTTGCACTCTGCCTGATCTGAAGAAGGTGTTAACAGAAGGCAAATGAGTAACAGTCATTTTAGACTTAACATGTCCAAAATAGAGCTCTCAAACCTGCTTTTCCTACTCAACTTGTTCCTCCCACAGTTCTACCCATTTCTGCAGCACTCTGGTTTCTTCAGTTGCCCAAGTTGAAACCCAAAGTTACATACTTGATTTCTCCTTTCCTTTCCCCATGGTATCGCAATCAGCAGCAAGTCCAGCCTGATCGATCTCCACAATATCTCTACCCATTTCTCTTTGAGGGTTCCACTCAAGCCACAGATATCTTTTACCTGGACTACTGTGGTTGTCTGCCATTAGGTCTTCCTGTCTTCACATTTGGAAGCATTCTCTGCTCAGCAGCCATAGCAATCTTTTACACTCCATCAGTGTAGCATTCTTCAGTTGTTCTACCTCGTATTTAGAATGGAATCTAAATATCTCACTGTGAACCACAGAACCTATGTGATCTGATGCTATTGGGACTTCAGTTCCTGACCGCATCCTGCCTCCACAGTAGGCCCTAGCAGTTCGGGTTTAATTTCTGCTTTTGAAATACTTCAAGCTCTTAGAGGCCTCTAGGGCTTTACATTTGTCTTTTTTCTTCCTGGAAGACTCCTCTCTTAGCTATTTACACGGATAGCACCTTATCAATCTGAGCCAACATTTTACAGATGAGGAAATTGGATGCAGAGAGTTTAAGTAACTTACTTGTGGCCATAGCACTTGGTACTTGTTGGGGCTGAGTTTTGAATCCATGTCTGAATCACTTCATGTTCTTTCTATTACGTTAGAAAACAAAGTCAAGTGACCCATCCCAGGGTCCAGGCGATGGTTCTGACAATCAGCAAACATACTTGTTGAAAAGGCCTTGAAAAATAAGCTATTTCAGAAATTCCTTTTGTAGATTCTCCTTCCTATCCCTAGCACATTCTCCAGC
Source organism: Ateles fusciceps (assembly GCA_036589455.1). Classification (NCBI taxonomy): domain Eukaryota; kingdom Metazoa; phylum Chordata; class Mammalia; order Primates; family Atelidae; genus Ateles; species Ateles fusciceps. The sequence continues at coordinate 1,859,764 of JAZHEH010000851.1, forward strand.
TTCTGCAGAAAGACCTAGGTCAGCTACAAGGGAAAATATGAGGTGGACTCATTTGGAAACTCTTGCCTTAGAGATCTGAAATTAAATATTGCCCATTTAGGAAATGACTATAAAGTGACACATCCAGAAACCCGTACAACTTACTTAGTTAGATGTCCAAAGAGCACTTTCATGGTGTCACGATTTGGTGGAGGGAGTTTTTGTACAAGAGACTTTACAGCTTCAATTCTTGTGTTGCTGTCTTGCTTTTCTGAAAAAAAAAAGAAGGAAGGTTAGGGGGAAAAAAAACAAGATTTCATAGGTATAGGTACATGAGAAAATTTTCTGGGCAAATTTTGGACTAAGACTAGCAACTAAGAGTCCTAGTCAGTAGCCAAAGGGAATAGGTGGACTCATCCTGGTTATTGAGGAGTTTCTTTTTGACTCTGAATTTGACTGTGGCAGGCCTGTTGGGGAGGCCGTGTACGAGCTGATGTAGCTTTTATCATTTGTACATTTTTCCTTTCTGCTTCGAATGTAGATGGAATGGCTGTACTGTGAGATAATGTTAACACGAAAACACCAATGTGACTTTGACATTGCCTTCCTTATCTTAACATTTGGTTTTCTTAAATGCTCTGTTTTACAAGGTGTGGTAGGGCAAATAAGGGCCTTCCAAAGATGTCCATGTCTGAACCCCTGGAATGTGTGACTACGTTACCTCACATGGCAAAAGGGACTTTGCAGATACGATAAGTTAGAGATTTTGAGACGGGAGAATTTTCTGGATTATCTGAATGGGCCCAGTGGAATCACAAAAATCCTTATTAGGGAGAAACAGGAGGATGAGAGTCAGAGAGAAAAGGTGACGTGACTTCTCACATGACAATGGGAACAGCGTGAGGGCCGCTGTCTGAGGAATTGCAACAGTCTCCAAAAGCTGGGACAGGCAAGGAGACAGAGCCTCTAGGGGTACCGCAGGCCTACCAGCCTCTTGCTTTTGGCTCAGTGAAACTGATTTCAGACTTCCACCCTCCAGGACTGTAAGAGAATAAGTTTGTGTTTTAAGCTTGTGTTAGTGTTACAGCAGCAATGGGAAACTAAACAACAACATACAATGTAATTTGATTACAAATATTCTATCTTTGCTTGATCTTGTAAAAGGGCAAAAATTTTTTTTAAATTATTTCCATGTTATCCCTTTTTCCTTACACATTTCCTTTTTCCTTTAAGAGAGTATAAAATAATAAATAAATTGAAATAGCATATTGCCTGGTCATACACATTTTGTAAAATAGGAAGTTGTTCAAAACTGTATACCACATAGATTGCTTTCTCTCATTTTGTTTATGGATGGAAAAGTAAAAATTGATTTACTTAGTACACAAGGGAATTCATCTTTCCATAGTTTTAACCAGGCCCTTCCCATCTAGAGGTATAATTATTTATTAAACTTAAACACCTCATGCACTTTCCTTTCTATACTTTGGGTACCTTTCCTTTCTATAACTTCTAGCACAGAGCTCCTGATGAATCTAAACAGGCTGCAGCTGGAAAATAAGATATAAAAAAGAATAATATGTAAGGCAAACATACACCCAGTAACCATTGTCTTCTTCCTTAACAAGACAACCCCACTGTTGAGAGGATGGTAATAAACGCAGCTGGCCTGGAGCTAGAGTCACCATGGGACCAAGTCTGGCCAGTGAGACTGAAGTCACAGTGTTGATCAGGCCTTCTGGGAGGGCATGTATGAGCTGATTTAGCTTTTAGCCTTTGTATCTTTTCTCCTTTCCGCTTCTTTGAATATAGACAGAGTGGCTGTATTGTGATCTAATCTGGAGAACTGAAGCTCTGTGGAGTAGAATACACAGGTAGAAAGAGCTTTCTTGAATCTGTGGAGCAGTCAGACCAGTCCTGCACTTCCTGCCTCTGGGTTTCTTTTGTATTTTTTGAGATGGGATCTTGCTCTGTTGAGCAGACTGGAGTGCAGTGGTGTGAACAAGGCTCACTGCAGTCTCAACTCCTGGGCTCAAGCTATCCTCCTGCTTCAGCCTCCCGAGTAGCTGGGACTATGGGTGCATTGCCACTGTGCCCAGCTAATTTTATTTTGTATAGAAAAAGGGTCTCACTATGTTGCCCAGGCAGGTCTTGAACTCCTGGGCTCAAGCAATCATTCTGCCTTGGCTTCCCTAAGTGCTGGAATTACAGGCATAAGCCACCATGCCTGGCCCTCTGGGTTTCTTTGGCATAACAAAATAAGCCCTTGTTTACTGACGCCCTTGAGGATGGATCTCTGATACTAAGGCCAAACACAGTTCTTAATAATACGATGTACTTACAAAAGTCTAATTCAATAGGTATATAAACTTTATGACAGTCGAAAAAGAAAGAGTTAGTTTAGACACTGGCAGCTTCTTTAATATGTTGTCGCAAAAGAAATTTTTTTATAAGGAATTATAGGAAAATATCCTGCAGAAGATGGTATTTGGCTAAAGTGGAATGGGGGCAGTCTTCCTAGGAGAACTCTGCTTGGAAGCTTTTATTTTTCCTCCTAAAACCACAAAGGCCTATAAATAATGCCTCCCACAGTCAAAGCTTTCAAAATTGCAGTTATTCTTAGAAGAGTTCCAACATAATATGGCTTGGACAACTGCAAATGAAAGAAACAAAGGGGAACGAGAAGAGAAAAGAAAGTTACAACATCATAGCCTACACCAGACCTCATCTTTTCTGCCAAATAGTAAAAAGCTCTCTTGGAGCTTAATGATGGTAAGAAAATGTGATGCTTCACAAGACCAACTGGAGCCTATGAAATATCCTAAACCAGAAAAAATGTACAAGTTAATAAAGACGAGAGTGAAATTGGCATAGTATGCCCAGGTCAGAGCTATTTGGGATGCTTGAGTGCCTTGTATCTATTTGAAGCTAATACCATACAGCAATGATTGTATATACACACACATATATATGTATACACATACTACATATATACACACACACACACATATATTCAAGAGGTGGATTCATTCTGTATGGTTTGGCATGATGCCAGTAGTGCAGTTTACCTGAGGATCTGGTGAACTACTAGGTGCAAGCAATCAATAAGATACTGGGAATGGGAAGAGGGGAGACAGGGGAGAAGACACCTTTCTAATTTCACTGAAATCTCTGACTATAGTAATAATCAGGTTAATGTCAGACTCTCCAAAAAAAAGGACCAGTTGACATTGAGGGCTACAGAAATAACAGCTACAAATTCAGCTTGACAGGCAAGAAGAGGGGGAGTAGTCTTGTTGGCTCTAACCAGCAAACTTGACTCATAGGGAACAGATGATCCAGTCAGGGTGGGGTTAGAAAAGATTGGCCATTGCTTCATGGGAAAGAGTTGATTTGCAAGGACACTTCCATGGTGTTTGGGTAGGAATTAAGACATAATCAAGTCTGTTAAGCCAACAGTTAAAAGAATTATGAGCTTTCTTAGACAGAGTCAGCTCTCCCTCTCCTGTGTTCTGTTGCATTTAGAATATTCTACTTAGAAAACACTTTGCATGGTATTTCTACTGCTTGAGTACTTGTCAAATTCCTCCATTAAATAGGGAATTTTTAAAGCTAGGCAATTTTTATACTGGCGTGTGGTGGGTTAAATGAATGAAGAATTAGTGAACTAATGAAAGTTGTGAACATGAATCGGAATATTTGGACCTCGGTTTGAATTCTGTAACGGCTTTTGTTTAGCTGCGTGGTCTTGTACAAGTTTCTTACTCTCTGAATAAGATCTAAAACGGTAGTTTTGTTTAATAAGCAAGATAGTATATAAGGTACCAAGCACAATTACAAGTAAAACAAAGTACTCTATGTCCACTTTCCCCTGCACTGCTCTCACCGTTTTTGAGGCCCACTCCACTGGGTCTGGTTCACCTTTTAATTCCAGCAGTTAGCATACTAGACATTGCAAAGACATTCAAAATGTAGTTGCTAATTCTTGAACTGAGTTGGTGCCGATTGGTGAAAATACAATTGCTATGGTAGCCCAACATTACACAACAACCTAAATACTGTGTGATAGGCTGAGAAATTGATGGTCTGATTGGTGAGCAGGTTAGTTATGTAGATGTATCCCTAAGAAAATTACATGTTGGTTTCCAAGTCTGCCTATAAGAAACATTCTACATGAAGAATATTTTATAGAAATATTTTTCTCTGTCTTTCCACTTTCACACATTCTTGAAGACAATTGGATATTGGCATATGCATATTTGTGGTCAAGTTATACTTAAGTTCTAAATGGGGAACTGTACCATGGCTGAGAGCTGAAATATTAAGGAGGAACAATTTATTTTTCTTACAACATAATCGGAACAAAATCTTCTGAAAAGGTTATAGTAAAGCAGTGTTTTTTCATGCAAATCAATACCACATCCACTCTTCCATAGCTTGTAAAATCAGGAAATAACACAAACACTTCTAAGTGGAGGAACATCTAAAAATACAATTGGATACATTAAAATCGAAATGACACCTTTTCAGATCTGGTTTATTGATGTGTCATATGAGGAACTGGAATCAACACACATAATACAGGAGTGGTTAATGAGCTAAGATTCATACACAGCTTACTAAAGATGTGTCAACTGTCTTCAATTGATTCAGTGAGCATCTGAAAGACAGCATTTTCTATTAATATTTCTCCCTCAGCATATGGTTTTTCTCCATATTATGAAGCATTTAAAGTTCTGAGAAGACTTTGAGATATCTGTAACTTTTTACATTATGACTGGTGGGAGGAGGAAGGAAATTTCTGTACTTAGAGAATTAGAGAATCTCTTAGGTAAACTGTATATGAAGAGACTTATACAAAATCTTTGCAGAAGTAATGAACTCCATAATTCTTTCCCTCTTTCATTTGCATTTAACTCCTGCCCTCATTCTGATTTATTTTTGCATCTATTCCATGTAATACCTCCATTTCAGTTCTCCACCCATATCCAAATAGCCTCTTCAGTCTCTAAGCTGTGAACCCACAATTGCACCACCAGTTTTTGTAGTGCTTCATTTTTGCCATCCAACAGTGATTCTAAACTGTTACTTACTAATACCCACTCTTCACCAACCTACCCCCATCTTCTCAAACTACATCAAATTCATTGTTGTAAATGAGCTTCAAAAACGATTCCACGCTATTTAGAGAGGTAACATCTATGTGATTGAAATAGCCTCTAAGTTATAAGGACGTGGCTTTATAGTTTTCCCCAAATTCATGGTTTTGAGGGCAGATTTTTCAAAATATGGTTTATGATAGTTATACTTGCATACATCTGCATGAAATGTTCTTCCTAAAGCACATTTACAGCCCAGTGCCTTTTAGAAAGAGATAAAACTGTATATGATGATGGAAGAAGTTCTGTACAGTGAAGAACCTTGGATCTGATGTCCCTGGACACTTTTCTGTCCTTATCATCCATGCCTTTATTATTCTTACAGCTTCATGTTAGTTCATGTTTAAAAATAAATTCTGCTTTGTTATATAGGTTCACTCAAAGGAAGGAAAGGCCAAATTATCTCAGTAATCAATGTATAGGGAGTACTGTTCATCTCATTTGTCTACAATTCTTAAAGGACAACTGTATTTCCTTGTTTAAAGAGGTCAGTAGTACCACAGCTGTTCTACTTCTGAAATGTTATTCTGAAATGTTTAATGCACCATGTATGAAAAACATGGTAGTCCCTATATGTCAGAGCAATTCTCCAGTTTCTATTCAATTTATACTTTTTGGACTGTAGCCATTTTCAAATTTAGTTAGAGACTGTGCTTGCTTACAGGAGGAAGGAATATCTTCAGAGAAGTTTATTTGTCCCAGCATGCCTTACAATTGGATACAAACCTCTGAGGATACTCTTTTTAATGACAAAACTTGAGTTGCCCATTGAGGAGTCATCTAGGGATGACAACAATTGCTTGATAAATGTCTTTGAGTAACTTAGAGTTGCTTTAGGAGGAGATGTTCTGGGGGCAAATTCAAATCTCACAAACAGATAGAAATATACACATGCTTCAAACTCACTTTATAAATAAGAGAATTGGCCTATCCAGTGACATACCACTTCTCAGGAGTCTGGAAAAAATGGGGTTAGAATTTTTGCTATGCTGTATGATTTTGGGCAAGTTGCTTGAACTATTGATAGTTCTAGTTTGTACTTTTTTTTTTTTTTTTTTTTTTTAAGATAGAGTCTGTCCCTATCACCCAGGCTGGAGTGCAGTGGCATGATCTCAGCTCACTGCAGCCTCCGCCTTCCAGGTTCAAGGAATCCTCCCACCTCAGCCTCCCAAGTAGCTGGAACTACAGGCATGCACCACCATGCCCAGCTAATTTTTGTATTTTTTGTAAAGATGGGGTTCCACCATGTTGCCCAGTCTGATCTTGAACCCCTGGGCTCAAGTGATCCACCCACCTCAGCCTTTCAAAGTGTTGGGATAACAGGCGTGAGCCACCGTGTCCAGCTTAAGTAACTTTTAATAAAGGGTATTGCTTTGTCACAATCAATTTTAGGATGATAACACTGAAAATACAGAAAAATTGTACATATAACTGGGTTTTTGTAGAATTAAATATTTCAATGCACATAAATGTAGATATAGTAAGTGATCATTTAAGTAAGTCTCCTGTAAGACTTCTTTCCTTAAAACATTTTTCTTTTTCATTGTCCTTTCTATCATCTATGATACATGACTGTTCTTGGTTCAAGGTTGTTTCTGAAATCAAATGAAGTGATACTTTTTACTATTTAGTATGCTTTCCTAAAAGTAGGAACAGGGCACATTACGTTATAGCTTTGTAAATATATAGAATGCTGTCAATTTTGTTTAAAATTCCTAAGTAGTTACAGTATATCATAAATAGAAGTGTCACTGCATCTCATAAACAAGGAATGATCATCGCCTTGAGCATAGCCTGTAGTTGGCAATTTCCAAGTTTTCAAGGTTCTGTGCCCTACCCTTAAACCCCAGAAAAGCCATATTTATATTTAATTAAAAGAAAGGCATAGTATCAATGTCTCAATGTCAGATACATTGTAAGTTTGGCTTTTGATGTTGATAAACTATGTCAAAACAGTTCAATCTGCCGAGAGGTACATTACTTGCAGGAAAGATCAAGCAGGAACTGAATCTATCTGACTCAAATAAGACATTTATTTCTCTAGGGAGGATCGCCTGACACTTGGAACTGATCACCTCTCTTCTATACCAGATTTCCTTGTATTCACAGATTCTCCTTCCAGGAGATATTCATGTTTTGGCTGTTTTTTTGAATAAACAAGCCCTTTTAGGAAGAATTTTAAAAATGAGAACAACCCTTTATAATTAATAACCGTCAGTATCAAAAAATACTCTGGCCACTTTACTGGCATAAGTCCATGGATTTGTTAAATGAGGGAAGCTTCAGCTCACTGGCCTCTTTAGCACTGTTTCTAGAACTATTTCTGGTCATGGTCCAGAAGGAACTAGACCATGTGGAACGTACTGTTAGAAGGGGTGTGAAGAACAGTCTTGCTATGGGTAATCTCTGTTTCCTTCCACCTCTATTGCTGCTCTCGGGCAATAAACAATTATGAAATTATTAAAAATAAATGTATAATTGCTTAAATAATTAAGAAATTAAACGTAAATATGTATATATGGCTGAAGAAAACCATATTTATTCAGGCCCATGTACAACCTGTGGCAGATAAAAAGTTGGTCGCTATCTTTTCATTTTACAATCCGGAGGGGCAGATAAAATACAAAATGTCATAATAGATGTTTAAATATAAGACATGTCATAATACAGGTGTCAGTGAAATTTATGGCTTTCTTCTGACTGAAGGGATCATCTGAGATAATTGTTAAACTCAAAAAGCTTCTGAGATGTTACTCATTCCAAAATAATTCAGAAATGCAATTGATACAAATCAACGAGTATAAAAATTCTATTTAATCAATTTCTGGAAGTCTTCAAAATTATTATGCTTAACTTCTTGATACATTCACAAATACATTCAGTAAAGTAATAATATCTTTTATGTAACTGTATCTATGTTATTCTAGTGACTTTTGATACATTGTGATCTCACATTGGGGTGAGTTTGGAAAATGTATTCAAGTTTTAGTCTTTAAGCAAGTTTTAGTCTTTAAGTAACTTTTTTTTTTTTTTTTTTTTTTTTTTTAATTTAGACAGGGTCTGTCCCTGTCACCCAGACTGGAGTGCAGTGGCATGATCTCAGCTCACTGCAGCCTCTGCCTGCCAGGTTCAAGGAATCCTACCACCTGAGCCTCCCAAGTAGCTGGGACTAAAGGCATGCACTGCCATGCCCAGCTAATTTTTTGTAAAGATGGGGTTTCACCATGTTGCCCAGTCTGATCTTGAACCCCTGGGCTCAAGCGATCCACCCACCTCAGCCTTCCAAAGTGTTGGGATAACAGGCGTGAGCCACCGTGTCCAGCTTAAGTAACTTTTAATAAAGGGTACTGCTTTGTTACAATCAATTTTAAGATGATAACATTTCCCCAGACTCACCAGTCTGAAACTGGCTCTTAAACCAAACTTGAACGCTTCAGTTTGGCAGTGATGCCTCTATTTGTTTGAATTGAAGAGTAAGGCAGTGGCTGACAATCCAGCAGCAATCTTCACAGGAAAAGCATGATCCTATTGTCTTTCCTAGAATTTCTTGCTCTTTAAAGTAATTTTGGAAGTGTCATGGTGGCCAAGTACGTTTCTGTAACTTACAATGACACTAATTCATCCTTAGGCGATAGTCTGTGCTGAGAAATAAAGCTGACTGGTTTATTTCTCTGAACTTCTCTAATTCAGTTTTCCTGTGAAGATTTTCTTGAAACTATATTTATTCATTTATATCTGGTTTTACAAGCTTTTTCTTATTAAAAACATCTTTACTATTTTGAGTCATTTGACATCCTTTTCATCATAAACCAGTAATTCATTTCAAATACTCAAGTAGCTATTTATATTAAGCATTATCTTTGTACATTTTCAGAAGGAGTGGAAATCCTACAAATACTTTTCAAGGTTTGAAGTTTTTAATGGGTGTTTTTCCATTGGTAGACAAATTAAATCTATAAGGGATTTAAAAAACTTACTTGAAAACAACTAGGATCTATACCACAATTAGAAAAAGTGTGAACTAAGAAATACTTTTTCTGTCTTTGGGTTAAAATTTTTTTTAAAGAAAGCATATTAAACTTTATCCATAACCATTCATTTTGAACAAAAGACCTCTGAAGAGATAATGGTTAGCATAGTAAACAGTCCGGCCAGTTCATTTGACATGGCCACACAGTGACCCTGAGAGCGAGAGAGTTATTAATTAAACCAACATCAAAATCCTTTAAAAAATGGGTTATAAAATAATTTTGTGATTCAGCTTTTTTTTTTTAATTGTGAGACTATTGTAAAAGAAGAAAAACAGGCAACATGTGGCAACTTTAGTCAGCATTTCTGAACTGGGAATGATAAACACCTCTGCCTGGCTCTGGCATTTATCAGGACTGAGATATTATTACCACATAGAGTCACAGCATGGTTACTGTTATCATTGGGAAAAAGAGCCAGCTAATCTTAATGGTTTGTAAAGCCGTTACCTGCACTGGTCTGACATTTATCATGATCATTTTACCACATGGGTCCTACATAGCAAAGGTCTTTTATCTGGAAGGGACATCACTATGAATTATTATTTGCAGCTAGGTAGAAAATTGTATGTTGTAGATACCTTTTCTCATTATAAATCACATAGTCACATTTCACCATTTCCCCCAGAAAGCTGCTGAGCCTAGATTTTTTGCCACAGCTTGTATTCTTCTCCCCTACCCCTTTCTTTTTATAGTTGCTTGAAAATATTAGCCATTTTTAAATTCACACCTTTAATTTTTGAAGAACCACATATATGGTAGATGTAAATATGAACATACTTTCATTATAGTTAAGAAACTTTCCTGTACATTTTGTTTAAAGCCTACACAATACTTTAGAAATTGAAGTTGATAAAGTGTCTACTTAAAAAAAAATTATTCTCTCTTCTGACATGGTGGCCAGACTTTCTCTGTTCTTGACCTTGTCAATAGAATATTTACCAGTAGATCAGACAAAATTTCTCATGCTTGATTTGAAATACTCAAAGCAGGTCGTTTCTTGCCTGAAATCCTTAGCTTGGAAATATGTTCTGATGAGAAGTAAACCAGTTTTATTTTGTTAGTAAGTTGTAATGGAGTAGAAGGTTCCTCCATCACATTTGTTTTATAAGATGCTTAGATTCTATCCCTAACTATCAATGTTCTAATGACATATATTAACACATAGTATGGAAGAAATAAAGATATGAAAAGGTCTGCTGTTTTAAAACCATGGATTCAAGTCAGTAAAATGAAATGCATTAATTTGACAATGGAAAATTACAGTGCAAAGCCCAAGTTGTTTACCATGAAGAAAAAATGAACAAATCCTCTCTTTTAAAAAGATTGAGACAACTAATCTTCTGAAAGAGATATTTATATATTTTCTTCTTTCTCAAGTGTTCCATTAGGAATAAACAAGCCAGAAATTCTGCACTTTTATAATGAAGAGGGAGTAGGATTCTTTGCCATTTTTTCATTTAGAAAGAAATGTGCAAGAAGAATGTGACAATTTAAGCAAATCAAGATTGTTTCAAATGGATCACAAGCGGGACTTTGTGGGATATTTTATACTAGCACGTGAAGCAAACAGTAAATTTGAAAGGAGGATTTTCTCAATGGTCTAGTTCTGATGTGTTTTCCCATTGCTTTGTGTGTTTAAAAGAGGTTTGGATGTGGTGTTTAATATTGCTTCGACTCTTTTGCAAATGAGTTCTGGAAAAATATTCGCACATGAAGGAACGCTGGTGTGCTGCATTGCTGACAGCAGCTGGGGGGGATATGAATGAAGAAACCAGATTCCCGAATCTGGATTTAGCAAGAATAAACACCTATCGTTTAATTAAAAAAAAAAACTATCATTTTAAATGTTTAAGGAATCAACAGTAGACCACTCTCCCTTTGAAGAAGTCCAATATTTTTCTCAAATGACTTAATTCTTGAAGGGGGAAAAAAATAACAACTTTAACCTGAAGTACAGTAATTTGCAGTGACGTGTGTTAGTCTGCCTACCTTGCAACATTTGGTTCCATATAATCTTTTGTATTATTAAAAATTTCCTCCAAAGGAAACAGTGTCTGTTGCAGAGACTTGTGAAATATACTCCCATAAATTTGGAGGCCAAGGGGAGGAGGTCATTTGTGAAATTAACCTGTACTCTGCTGCTCAAAAGGAGTTGCACACAGTTTGGTGCAGTATTCTAAAATTTCTTTGTAAAATGGTGGCCTAATATTCTATCATACTGCTTTACCCATCAAATGAAGGGCTACACTGGTTTAAAACAAATAAACAAAAGCAACAAGCAACAAACAAGCCCCTTCATTCTTTTCATTTCAGAATGACTCTTTGTTCTAGTTTAACACCCTCTTGCCATTATTGCCCCCCCAAATACTGTAACCTGGGAGCATTTACAATAATTAGTGAGGGGCTTTGCTGCCTGAGTTCTTCTCCTTTTCTGGGGAACTGGGTGAATTGTTGAGTGCTAATGAAAGTAGGAGACTTCTAGCAGTAGTTGAGCCAGGCACAGTGCCGGCAGGCGCTTTAAGCTTCCCACTGCGCGGCAGTGCAAGCTTCCCCACTGTTATGTTTACCATAGTTTTAATGTCTGTGAAAAAATTCCTGATGCAACTGAATTATGTTATGCCCTTTTGTTTATCTAACCCTACCCTCCCTGCCCCAGTTTAGCAGATTCCTGTTGCCCCTGCCTATTACAGAAAGCTCCTCCTCAACTTTGTGACCATCTTACTACTGCAATTCTTGCCATGAGAGCCTAGCTGCTTTGCAGCCTTGCCTGCAAAGCCTATCCAGAAGTTTCAGAAGGATTACACACACACCCAGCTCTACTTCTGTCACCTAACAGCAGACATCCATCCTCCTCTCCACTGTATTTTAATTTCATCGGAGATAATATTAAAACACCAAATTCAATCATCTGGCATTGGCAATAACAGCTTAAAATACAAATGTACTTGGTGAAGTGCACTGTGTCTTTAAAAAAAAAACCTATTGAAAGACCTCAAACTCTCACTGCCAACTAAGATGAAAATAGCCAATCTGCAATGGGAGTTGCCCTTTTCTTAAAAATGGTTATCACTAAGAAAATGACCATTCCATTATATTGTAAATTGATGAGTTCACCAAGTGTGATGTACAGTGAAATTATTAATGAATATTCATACAACTCTTTCAATCCATTAGCAAGACTTAAGACAATCAGAATGCAACTCATTCCCGTTTAGATAGTGTGTGTGGGGGGGGGGAGTGGAATTAATAGAAAAACGGTACTTGAAAAGTTGAACTTTCATGTATCAAACTCCAGGTGCCAGTTTGAGGAGAATAACCAATAATAGCCATTTTTTACATATTTGATGGGACTGATTATGCAATGTGCAACTCTAAATGGCTTATAGCACATTGTAGCATGGTTCCATCCCATTGGCTACAGTAGGGTGCAGGCAGATGGATGACAGTGACAGGGAGAGAAGTGCTTTTGCTTAGCCGTGCGTTAAGATGCCATCCAGAAGCTCTGTGCACTGCAGACACTTCATTAGGATGCCAGGATAATGGTAAACTACCACTCAGAGTGACACCCCATTTCCTGCTTACTGAGCGCTCCAACCTCGGCAGATGTCAACAATCTCACAGTGCTACAGAGCAGACCTAACTTTCCAGCCACTTTGACTCCAATTTTTTCCTCCTAACAGTGCCATACATTATGTGCAATATGTAATGGCAAACACCTCCCCGAAAACAAAATCTGCACAATTCGTTATGACCGGAGTGCTTCATTTTTCTCCCCCTTCTTTAAAAAGATGAAGGACTGTGAGTTTGGCAAGAGAATACATCCATCCACTGTCCTAACCTCAACATTTCTTGCTATAATTTCATTTGCTAATCAGTTCAAAGTGTTAATTGTGTGGTGAACTCTGATTAATAGCAGTTAAACTCTGATCATGGGGGATATGACTGTTTATTTTAATTAATGTCCGTTCCAAAGGTAAGAGCTTTTGGAATTCTTTTGTTAAAGATTTGAGACTCAGTTTTGGTATGGTTTGTAGCTGTCTGCCAAAAAAAGGCTGACTTGAGCATCTGGATGGTATTTTCTTTGCAAACGTATAACTTGAGACCATTCGCACACCTCCTTACCAGCAAGTCAAGCCAAGAGAAACTTTTTTTTGTATGATGTAAAATCCAAAATTCTTTTTATAAAGAACCAAGGTGTGGTTTAGATAGTGAAAAAGAAATTTCCCCAAATGGAAAAAATAATACTCTGAAATCTATCATTACAATGAAATGACTGATTTACATTTGTGACCCTAAGCATCTTCCTAGAAGCTCAAGGCCCTTGTAAATGGCAGGACTAAAAATAGATATCCTCCACTGGGGCCTGTTACCATTTCCAGGTAAAGACGCGACTGTAAAGAAGTAGCCATAGGCAGAGGTCACACCCCAAGGAAGAATTCGAATGCAACTTTCAATGTGATACCCTCTGCAAAGAGCTGATGCAAATCGTGACTTTGGTTTTAAATGGCATCTGGTTGGCAACACCTAACCACCTCTTGAAACTTGTCACTAAATTTGCTTCAAAGCAACAAAAATATAATAGAATTCTTAGAATAATTTAAACAGGGACTGACAGTCAACATAGTGACAAAAATTTAAGAATAATTTACTCAAAGACATGTTGGTCTTAACTGGAAAGTGCCAGTAGTACAGCTGCCTGAGCTATTGAAGTATTGAACTAGAGAGGCTGCTTTCCTGAAAGCAGATAGAAGCAGCCTTATTTTTCTTCAAGTGTCTGATTTTTAGAATCAAAGCCTCAAGGCCTATGCCAACCAAAAAACTGGGCAGCTCTTTCCTACACAGCTAATGCTGTTTAGAAGTAGTGTGAATGCTTCCCTTCTGCCCCTTCTCACCAGTCCCCTTCCCTTCTAAGCTACACATCAAGACTACTCTTCAAACTGGGATAATTTAAAGACAGCAATTTCTATAAAGTATAATAACTGAGGATACTGTAGGTAGAAGGCAGAAAGAAAGTCCCGATAATGGCACATATCCCCGTAGGAATTGTAGTCCCATATGTAAAACATAGACAGGGAAAAAGGGTGGAGACTGGCAAAATAGGAAGATATTCTTGGAATTCTAATGCTTTATGCATTTTATCTTTTAGAGTGCCACAGAGTCAAGGAATTAGGGCGGAGAAAACTCAATGTCAGGACACTAGGGCCGTAAGAGAACAAGTATGCTAGGTAAGAATTAATGTAAGAGCTGTGATGGTCAGTTTGCCATTTGAGTATACCTCCAAACAAAAGGCTAAGGCTGGAGCTGAAGCAGAGGGTAAAAAGCAGCGTGCATAGAAGGCTGCATACATTTTTACCTTTTGAGATGAGTAAACATAACATTTCCAACAATGTTTGACCTATGAAAAAACTCCTTTCAGAGAAGAGGACAATGCTCAGAAAAAGCTTAGAACTCTCACAATGGTCACTAGACAATTAAGAAGCTACTTAGTATCTCTAATAGAATTTGAACACAAGAAGTGGAATGAGAGGGATGAGCAAGCCATAATGACGGGACAGGGAGGATGAAAAGATCACTAGGATAAGATGACAATTACATAGATGATTTGAGGAAGGACAGTGTGAAAACTAAAAATGCAAAACAAAATTAAGATTTTTGCACTGAAGTTCAAATTGTTACTGCAGAAAAATTAGGTCAGTGATATGGATGACAAATCAGAGAAGTTTTCCCAGAATATGGAGACATAAAAAATGATGAGGAAGAGACATGTTGGAAGTCAAAAAATGGAGAGATTATCTTACAGCTTGTAAGTAACCTTGAGGAAGAAACTAGAACATTTGAAAAATATGCAATAGTCAAACACAAAATTAAGAAAACTCCCGTGAGTTAAAAACTCTCTCAGTATTGAAAATGACAGCGAGGTTCTAAGCAAATATAATGGAGTTGGTATACTATCTTGATATATTCTGGCAAAACTTTCAAATGACAAGGATAAAGCATTATTCTACAAATATTCTGATAAAAAGAAGACTAAATAAACATTTAGGCTTTCCTAACACTTTTCTCACTAAATCCTAAATGAAAACAAGGTACTATCTACTAAATTTATAGGGAAAAAATTGTGGCCCTCAAATTGTGTGCATACTCAAAATTGTCTTTTGCATGTTAAAATAACAGAAGGATATTCTCATGTATGCAAAGATTTATAATAGCACAGCTTTCTTGAAAAGTTTACTTGAAGGCTTATGTAATTCAAGCGATGAATCAAAATTTACAACTCAAGAATAGAGACAATGTAAACAAAACTAAGCATCTTCTTTACTTAATTTGGATCTAAAACTCAGAAGGCCTCATTGGATTATTTCTCTCTGGCTTCCACTTAGCTCTTAGTGAGAGGAAATGCCTTTCTTGTGATCCACTCTTGATGGTTCAGGTGAAAGAGCTCTGGGGGCATTTGATGATTATTTAAAACAATGACTGGTGCTATTCATTCTGGAGTTTGCTAGAAAAGAACTTTGGAACATTGCTCTGGAGAAATACTAAGCAAGTGTTTTCTTCTCTTAAAAATCAAAGCTGCAGAGAGTGGTAGAATGTTTACTTCTCTTTGTAGGTATACTTGGCAAACCTGCTTTGTATCTATAATAAAGGTATTGAAAATAACTGAGTGGAGGGAAGATAAAGTGATAAAGACTAGAAAATCAAGCAAGTAGGTATATTTGCACAGATCAAATAACTTCTAGCAATATTGTGTACTAGACTTTCCTCTAGGTATTTCTGTTGCAGTTAGTCTTTTATTTAGTGAATATATTCTAAACTCAAGAAGCAAAGTCTAAGTTTGCCACTATCTTCTATTGGGGGAAGTTATTGGGCATAGGGGCACTTACAGAGAAAGTACAGAAGACATAAAATGCCTTTAGACTATATATTTGCAGTCTGAAGGAGGACCAAGGACCCTACAGTGCCGTATATTTAAATAAGTTCTAGTTTCATATTCTGATTTCTGGCTCTTCCTCAATCAAATTCTTTCTCAGGGAATTTTATTGCCTATTGGACGGAGCCTCCCAAGAGTGGAAAATAAAACCTATACACACAACATTAGTTCATGGATGAGAAGTCATAGTAATATTTCTAAGTAAAAAAATAGCTGTTCATTTCAAAAAATTTGCATTGAAACACATATTTTTTCTCATACCTGAGACTTTAAGCCATATCAATCCCTGTTTTCTTTTAGAAAAAGAGGTCCATTAAAGTTTTCTCTACTGGTAGAGAAAAGTAGAGAAATAAGGTAGTTATGCAGCTGACTCATATCCCTAAACGTCAATTTTGCCTCAATTGTTCTACATGTATTAGATGCCCATTTAATATCTGTTGATTGACTAGTCCAGACAATTGACTCAATTCTTTGGTGTACCTTCCATGCAAGATGAGCTGAAAAAAATTTTTTTTTACAGTTAACATTGATACTTGGCTCCCAGTTTTAGTTCACAGGAACATAAGGAACCAAAAGTTAAATATTTTGAATGCAGAAGTTGTAGGACAAGCAAGAATTGAAGTTTTTGGCTCAATTTTAAGTCAAAATTGGTGTTAGATTTGTATGGACCACTAATTTGAAACAGTAGGATGCCAGTGTATCAGGAATATTTAAGAGAGCCCCCCTGTTGGTTAATCTTAGAAATGTATTCAGATTCCTTTACGTCTCCCAGATGACCAGACATATTTAAGCATAGGAAATTGGCCCTGTGATTAAAAGTGATTTGGGATGGAGGCAAAGTAAGCCTTTATATGTCATTAATACCATTTTCAGAATAAAATATTTTCAGAAACAGTCATTTAATTTTCAGTGTTAGGGAATATAAAAAGACAATATTAATTTCCAACAAATGTAAGCAATGTGGGAAATATTTTAAACAGAATTAATCTAAAAAGTAAATGTGTGCATATTACAGTGAGATTCTTTATGGGTTGGGAGTGACTGCTGTATTGAGAGACTAGTGCTTTGCAAGGGCTGTTTTTTTTTTTTTTTTTTTTTTGAGATGGAGTCTCCCTCTGTTGCCAGGTTGGAGTGTACAGTGGCACGATCTCGTCTCACTGCAACCTCTGCCTCCCGTGTTCAAGTGATTCTCCTGCCTCAGCCTCCTGAGTAGATGAGATTACAGGTGCATGCCGCCACACCCTCCTGATTTTTATATTTTTAGTAGAGGCAGGATTTCACCATGTTGGCCAGGCTGCTCTCGAACTCCTGACCTCATGATCCACCCGCCTCAGCCTCCCAAATTGCTGGAATTACAGATGTGAGCTACCGTGCCCAGCTCTCTTTCATGTTTTCCACCTCCAATTTCTGACTGAATTTGTAAAGAGAATATAGTTATTTTCTCATACAATCAAGCAGTGGTCCTTTTTACTGGTAGACATATTCCAGGACTTTAGAAATAAAAAAAAAAGAGAGAGAGAAAACAAGGACGCAAATGTTATTCTTTTCCAGCTAACATAATTTTTTTTTTTAAAAAGTAAACATCAGCTTCTCAAGGGAGATTTCGATTTGAAGACTGTTTATTATATCATTTGAATAGGACTAGACCTGGCCTTTTGACTTTGAACCACTACCAAATTTCAGGCTGTGAGGAAATTGTTCTACATTTCCTGACAAATTGAGTTAAGCAGACATTAAGTGGGCTTTAAGAAAACAAATGGCCATCTTTATCACAGGTGGACACTGATGGCTTAATGGGGCCTGGGCTGATTGTATCACTTCTAATGGCTTGACGGGAAGCATTAGGGTTTTTGCATAAAGAACTGGCATTGCGAACCCTGCTAACACAGACCTGTCAAGCGCTCTGTATCCCTTTGTGCACGGAAGCAGATGTTTGTATGTATACTATGAACTGGCATTAGAGCAAGCGACAGATGCCTGTATGAATGCCAGGTTTGTGAATTTTTACAGCAGGAGCATGTTCTGAGGAAGTGCAGCCCTGCCCTCTATCATAGGTAATTCCCAGTGGAACTTGCTAAATCCCAGCTATGTTTTCATTATTTGGCTTTCCTAGCAACTGGATGAATGTGTCTATCCTGAAAATGCAAGATGAGAGCCCTACCAAATTCTTACAGATTTGCAAATAGCTCGGCTGTGTTTTGAACTTGGACTTTCCAGGCAGTGCTTTTGCTCTGTAATCACAACCAACTTACTCAGAGGAATGGGTGGTATTATAGCTCTCTAATTAAAACTTACTTCAATGTTGATCTGTTAGGCCTCCCCCATGGTCGCCCTATAGTCCCACGCCCGACTCCCGAGGAAATTCGACTTTGGTGTGGAGGTTTGCTTTCCTGCAACATTCAAAACTTACACTCTAGTTGTCTGTCAACAATAGAAACAGGTAGCTTGCAGTCCATTAAACAAACACAGTGCCCCCCTCACTTTTATTTGACATTTTATTTGGCTGTGACAAATGAGCAGCAGTTGGATTATAACATAATTTGTCTTGTCTTTATTACCAGCACAAAGGACACCATTCATTAATTATTCTGCCGTTGCAGCTTAACACTGACTGGAAAGGTCTCTCTTCGGACAGATGGCGGGGACGATGTTATTTATATCAATCAGCCAAAATCCTCAACAAGGATTACTGTTCCTGAGACTACAATGATTTATTTCTTTTTACCTCACCCTCCCTCAACCCCTTCTGCTTTCAGAGATTTCTCTATAAAAACGAAATTTGATGAGAATCTTAAAGCAAAGCCATATTTAACCTGTTAGCTTGCAAAACAACATGCATGCTGCATCAGTTTAACTACATGACATTAGCTGCATATTTTTTAAGCTGCTCGGCATTTTTTGATCTTCCATTCTTGAGAGAAAGATTAACTGAAGGTCTCAGGGCAGCAAGTTCAGCAGAAGTTTGCCTCTTCTGTGACATTGTATTGCTGTGGCCCATGGGACCCCCCAATAAGGATATTGTGCTGTCAAGATTTTTTTTTTTGTCTCTGCTGAGATAAGATGATCCATCCTATTTCAGAGTCCAGAAGACTTTCTGCAAGATCAGTTAGGGTATTTCATCAAAATAAGAAGAACCACTAAACCCTCCCCAAAAAAGCAGAAACACCCCTTGCTCTCCCTGTCTAAACTGGAATCAAATGAGCGAAAGATGTCCTTTGATTTCTCCTGGATCCACATTTTCATTCAGTGTCACAAGGTGGTTATCAGCGTGGTAGTGTGTAGTGGATGATTTACCTTGCTTGTTTTGTGGTGTTAACGATTCTGTCCAATACAGGCTGATCAAGCACTAATAAAAGACTAGACCGAACCCCAGATGTGACATTCTTGTACACATTTTTCAATAGTGCTTCTGAGATGTGACCATTTCTCTAATTAAAATCTTTAGGAGAGAAATGTGTGCAAAAAAGTGTACAGATTATTGAGGCCAAGGCACTGGAAGTTTTTAAGTTTTCTGCTTCAATATAATAAAGAAAATAATGCAGAAAGTTTTTTGTCTTCAGAAATTATTGGTATAACCTTGCTATCCTGATTAGTTTGCAAATATTAAAAGTCCCATCAAGACAAATATCAGCAACATGCAAATACCCTTGCAGGTTGTGATTAAGATTTTAAATGTATCCTTTTGCTTTTAGTTAATGAAAAACAAAGTCTTGGAGGATCTAAGTTGTAATTTATTAAACATGAAAGGCTCCTTGATGAAATATAGAAATGAGATATATTTTGCATTTCAAAGATTTAAGCTGACAACTTACTTGCATGCAAATAAGAGCAAGATTTGTAAAAATATTTGAAAAGAAATTATTCCTGAATGTACTTATTACAATAATGTGGCATGTAGATAAGAGAAACACACAGCATTAAAAGACATTCATTTCTCCAAAGTCTTAAAATTAGCTTCTTTCTGCCATTGTGTATTAATGTTCTTCTTCAGGAATGCAGCATATTAAAGAACTGAACAGAATTAGTAATAAATTTGTTAATTACAAATTTAAGCAACACAACTGTGTTGTTTTCCCAATATGTTTTTTTTCCAAAAGCAGAATTGCTAATGCATTTTAATCATTTATGTATAAACATTTGAGGATAAAATATTCTGAAGTTTATCAATTTCAAGAGCTGTTTATTTGCTAGCAAAATAGGCCATGTTATACAACATATATCTTATCATTTTTGCTCATCAAATCCCCATTTGCTGAATGCAAATTTCCCTGGTCTAAGTGCTCTTGCACCTCAATTTAAATGAATAATAGGATCGACTCTATTAAAATCAGTTTAAGGTTGCCATGGGTGACATATCAGTAGGGTTAAAATGAGAAAAAAAAAGGTCACAGAATCAGTCCTTACAACCTGTTTTTTATCATAATGAAGCATATGTAAGGCTCGACGAAGGCTTAAATAACAATATGTCACTTAGGCAATACTTTAGTTTGTGGGCCTTCTTAAAAAAATCTTTTTTTAACCACAATGTATTCCAAACAAAATAAACGTAAAATTATAGTGCCATCAATAACTCTTGGAATGTATTCAGTTGCATTGAAAATTAGAGAGTAAGCTCTTGTGCTATTACACCAGACTGGCAGATTGTGGATTCGTTAAAATAACAGAAAACTCCTCAGATAAGGAGAAGTGGGTATGTTTGCTGCTGTAAATCTCTTCTTATAAGGATCCATCTAGGTGTTATAATCAAATTAACAAAATATATAGGAAGTAAACTCGAATGCTTCATCAGAGAAAAATTTTGTGTGCTCTGCTAATGAGACTGAAAGATTATTCACGTAGTTATTGGTAAGCACTGAAACACCAGCACCAGACTTGGAAGCTATCCTAGAGCAAAGCTTTTGGTTGTAGTTTTAGGCTTTTGAAAGCTGAACAAGCAAGAGTTTGGGGCTGCTGGAATGTGTGCGTGTGCATGTGTGTACACACATGCACAGTCATACACATATGTATATGTATGTATATATGTGATCATGGTTTTGCATTTTTACATTTTTTAAGTCAATTCTATTTCTTAAAGTCACAGTCAATGCTGATTTTATATTATTTATGATTCTCAGTTGGCTTTCACAGAATCACATTTTTGTTACAAGCGTTATAATTCCTATCTTTTTAAAACCTGCAATAAAAGGAAAAAAAAAAACCTCCTTATTTGCTAAGGTTACAGTGTTAGTTTAATTTTCATAGGAGCAGTGGAATATTTTGAAGTGAGTAACATTTACCAAGTCATTAGTTTTATGCAAACTAGGAAGGAAGATGAAAGAAAAAAAATTATCAATTATTTATAGATTGTTAAAATGTATCTTAGTGCACTGCTACTGTATAGAAATGACAATTAGCCAAACTTACCTTCTTTAATTAATAATGCATACATTATGCTCTTTGGGCAACTAATCACCAGCTCTACAAATTTGTTTGACACTGTTGAAGATACCTATCACATGGGTTAAAAAAAGAACAATGCTCTACCAGCTGCAGCCAACTTTTAGCCTTCTAGCAATTCTTAAACTGCTCTAGCAGTTCCAAGGAGCAAAATGGTGGTCCTATAGCTGCTTGACACTATGAACATGACACCAAGCTGCAGAGTGCTGCCTGCCATGCCTCTGCCACCAAAGAATGCATTCTTTCTCTCAAATTGCTTACTTAGAGACAAAAACCCTCAATCTCTATCTCCTATGTTAACTTCTGTAATCTTCGAGTGAAAAATTCTTGCAGGTAAATTGGTCCTGTTGCCTTAAAGCTGCATTGACCATATTTTCTGAACAAAAATAGGAACATATGGTTGGATAAAGGAAGAACTATGTGAAAAGTGAACTATTTATAGAGAATCTGGGTGAATGATCACTACACTTACCACAGAAAATTCCGATCAAACCTATGATGGCAGCCTTTTGTGGCCATAACTGCACAAATTTATTTTTAATAAAACAGATGCATTTATTCATAATAGTTTTAGGACTGGAAGGAAACGTCAAGACAAATTTTCAAAGAAATTTGCCTTCCTCTGCATCTTTTCATACTTTAAGAACTGCAAATCCAGTCTCCTCATTTTGCCCATAAATCTGAAGGCAATGGCAGCTACTGGAAAGTTTGCAAAAGTTTCACGTATGCTACTAAATTCCCATAAAGGCCCAGGCATTCTATTTCTCAGAGGTCACTAAAGCATCATATCATACTGAACTGCATACTTAAGTGGTCAACAAGCCAACTGACATTGGGACCAGGTAGGCACTCAGCTGTCACTGATTTCCCCCTAGAGTCACACACACCACAATGAGGTGGCAGCTTGTAGCGTTGGAAGGAGAAATGAGACTGGTGCAGCTCCATCACATATGGTGTTTAACAGACTACACTTCCCATTTGCTCCTTCGAAAGGTGTGCATTTTCAAGGGATAATGCCAAGTGTTCTTTGTGCTATGGTGTCTTTGCACTGAAAGGTGATGTGTCTGACACATTTTGGCAGGCTACTATGAAGAGATTTAGAATTTTCTACTGACTTTCAATAAGATTTTAGAGAATACGATTGTCCCTTATCAAAGGTAGCAATCTGTCTTTTGGGAGGATAGGATCACAGTTCCGGAGTGAACTGACAAGCATGGATTTTTATTGATGATATTCCTCATTGCCCTGTAAAATTTCTGTTTTGTTGCTTTTTATGTAACTATACACCGATTTGTGGTTCTGCCACCTATACAGGCTTATTTTAAGGAGATTTGGAACTAGAGCTTTGAAATGTGGGTACAGGAAAACTAGAACATGTCTCTTTGGTGAAAGCCTCTCCTCTTTTCAGCTGTTTTAAATGAAATGCAGACTAAGACGGGAAATGCAGGGGACATAGAGGCCTGAGTGAAGAACCAATTCTACATGTAAACTGAAGAAAATTTTATTTCTATCATGAACATTGGGTATCTCCCCACCCACCTTTTAGAAGGATTTCTATTAGTCTTTTGTGAAAGATTGCTCTCATTTATTTAACTCATGCCACGTGGCTTAGCTCCGTAACCAGTATAGGGTTACTAGAGATTAAAACGAAATCCATTTTGTATCTATGGAAATACCAAGCTGGAATTTAAGCTAGAATTGCTGCAAGTTTTCCACATTATTGTATAAAATTGCTAGATTTATTAATGCTGGGCATACTTCAACAACTACTCCATGTTTTGCCCTGGTCAGTGGTTACCTGTCAAAATGCAGAACAATTTTTCAATAATATTCTGCGCTACAGAGAAAAAATAAATAGTGTGTGGATTTTTTCCATGTTTTTGTTTCTTACAAGCTGAGTATTTGCAATAATTTATGGAAAGTCTTGGAATTATAAATATCAAGGCATTGCCAAATGATTTAACTATCCCTACATGGCAAATTGTCTTTAAACACTACAATTTTTTTCCTTTTTTTTTTTTTTATCATTTACTTGTGGACCAGAAATGCTTGCAGGCTCTTGCCCCTGGCCTTCTGTGAGAATGTTAGTTAGCAATGCTCATAAAAACTCAATTCATCAATGTGAACATAATTTGCTATGAACAGAAAGCTCACAAAAGGGTGAATTTGTCAGATAGACAGGTGGCCTGAGATCTCTCCCTGATACTGAATGATATGAATAATAGATTCTGGTAAATGTATGCCAAGACTTGAGCTGTAAACACAGCTGCCTCCATTCCCTTCCAGAAAAACAGCTTCGAGGACGAAAGCACAGGAACCACGGTTCCACCTGAGGACCTAAGCTTGTACACACACACACACACACACACACACACACACACACACCCTAATTCAAGAAACAAACAACATCTATAAAAAAGGACAGAGTTGGATGAATCTTCATGCTTTTCTGTTTCTATGAGAAAGACATTTTCAAGCTATCCTGGGCAGAGTAGACAGAGAAGAAAAAGGAAATAGATTTTCCTAATGGCTCTGGTTCTATGTTATTCAAATGTCTTATTTTATAAAATACACAAATCAGCAGAGCTAATAAACTTTGCAATATTATAACCCCTGTTTTATAATGAGCAAAAATAAGCAGGTTGACTCTATGCAGAAGCACTGTGCTTGAAATCATTCTAGTAATTCATGGCTATTTGTCTTATGGGTTATTAAGTATTTATTAAGGTTCAAATGTAATGTAGCCTTTTCTCCAATTTACTCTGAACTTTAAAAATCTGTTTTGCAAATTGTTTTCCAGGTAATGCACATACCCACTTAAGAGCCGAATCTCAGGATTTTTGAAGATTCTGGTTGAGTGAAGCGTATATTTTTTTTAACCTTTATGGATACTGGTGGATATAGGTTGACATATTCTGATAGCACTTATGATTGACTTTTCTAATCAACTAGCAAAGACATTGGATCAGACTTTCCTACTTACTACAGCAAAGCAGTGTTTCTTAAAGTACAATACATGTATGTTATTGGTGGCATAAGAGACAAATTTAAGGGTTATTTAGTTTAATGCATATTTTAAAAAACCCACAAATAACACTTAAAAATGTATGCTTTCGTAGATATTATTGCTTAGGATAAAGCTAAATATATTTAAGTATAAAAGTCATTTGCTTTTAGGAAAAATAACATTGTCTGATATTACTGAAAATATAATTAGTGAAGTTAGCATATGGATCAATGAAGTTTGGGAAAGTTGACAATCTCTTTCCAATCACCAAAATCACATAAATGATCTTATCAAAAGTAATTAGGATCACAGAGCCACAGAATATAGAATCATCACATTTTTAGAGTTGGAGTAGACCTTGGAAAACATTCTTTTCTCTTCTCTAATTTTATGGATGTAAAAACTATGATGCAGAGGGATTAAGTGAATTGACCAAGACACCTATGTAGTTATGGGCAGAGATGAAATTAGAAACCAGAGCCTCTCACAGGCTAATGCTCGCTGTTGTGAGGAAGAAAGGAACAAACTCAGTTTGAAATGTTAGCATCACTTCCCATTCACTTATAATTCTAGAAGGAATACTGAATTTCTTTTTTTTTAGGGGAACGCTTTGACTCCTCTTTATTGACAAGAAAATTTCTTAAACTACTTGCTAGTATTTACTTTGGCTTTCTCAAGATACATACTCCAGATAGGAGTTAAGTTTAGTTTAAAAGAAAGTAAGTCTTTCAAAGTGTACATAGAGGCAAAGATATTCTTCCTTTTTTGGATCTTCTCTCTCTCTCTTTTTTTTTTCCAGACAGGGTCTTGCTCAGTCACCCAGGCTGGAGTGCAGTGGCATGATCACAACTCACTGCAGCCTCCATCCACCCAGACTCAGGTGATCCTCCTACCTCAGCGTCCCAAGTAGCTGGATTACAGGCACGTGCCTCCACACCTAATCCTTATGTTTTGTATAACAGAGACAGGGTTTCACCATGTTGCCCAGGCTGGTCTCGGACTCCTTGGCTCAAGTGATCTGCTTGCCTTGACCTCCCAAAGTGCTGGGATTACAGGCAAGAGCCACTACACCTGACTTCTTCTGGATTTTCATAAGAAAGCATCTTTTCCTCTCTTTTCCACGTGACTTTCTGCTTTTTATTATCAGTTGTACACATTGTCTTTTCCCTGTCAAACTGGTAGAATTTTGCATGCAGGTACTACATGTTATGTATCTTTGATTTTTAAAATTTCTTAACTCAATGTCTTGCATGTGATAAGTACTCAATAACTATTCATTATATGAAGGCACAATGAATTCAATCCCTCAAATTCCTGGTCTGTGGTTCCATTAAATACAAAGATTATTTCATCCAATCCCATCAGATTAAATCCATCAAATACTTAAAACTTTTACGAGGTACTTAATCTAAATTAAAGAATGTTCTAGGTGCCATGGGTGGCAGAGATAGTGAGCAGAGGTTAGCCTTTCAGCCACACCAACTAGAAAGGGTGATATGACACAGATATAATTAAAATGCAAAGCATAGGAAAATGGTACAAATTTCCATGGGTATTTGAGGAAGAAAAATTTATCTATCTGGGAGAATCCAGAAAAGTTGTATGCAAGTAGGGATGAGGGTTGCAACAACCAAGGAGCCTTGCTTCATTCCTTACATCAATGTCTAAAGATAAATAAAACAATACACAGTCCATGGTTCCACATGCATGATTCAATTAACAGACACACTAACCATGTATTCCAAAACACTTGGTGTTCACCATACATAAATCTCTGAGCAAGTTCATCAGGACTGAATTCTCTATTTCGTCTCTTTTGCTTTAAGCCGAATTAACTGGCACTCTGGGTTAATATTAGAATTATTGGAACCAAGAAGATGAACAATGAATGGGATGAGTACCAGAACCGTGTATGGTCAAGACAAAATAACACATACTGAAACATATCATAAATGGTCTTTCAATCACTTTCATTTTTTTGAAGTAAAATTTACATGGTAATCATACACTGAGATGCGCAAATCTTAAATGTATAATTTAATTGTAGGCGCGCTTTATTCGATTATACTTTACTGCACTTCGCAGATATTGTGGGTGGTTGTTGTATTTGCAAATCGAAGGTCTGTGACAACTTTGGTTGAGCAAGTGTCTATTGGCACGTTTTTTCCAGCAGCATGTGCCCACTTTGTGTCTCTGTGTCACATTTTGGTAATTCTTTCAATATTTCAAATGTTTTCATTACTATTTTCTCTGTTATGGTGATCTGTGTTCAGTGACCTTGGACGTTACGATTGTAATTGTTTTGGGATGCCGCAAATTGCACCTATATGAGACAGCAAACTTAATAAATTTCTGTGTTCTGACTGCTCCACTAATGGGTAATTCTTTTGCCTCTCTCTCTTCTCAGGCCTCCCTATTCCCTGCAATATAGCAATACTAAAATTAGGCCAATTAAAAAACCTACAGTGACCTCTAAGAATTCAAGTCAAAGAAAGAGGTGCATGCCTCTTTTCCTTTAAATCAAAAGCAGAACGTGATTAAGCTTAGTGAAGAAGGCATATCGAAAGCCAAGATGGGCCAAAAGCTAGGTTGCTTCTGCCAAAGAGTTAGCCAAGGTGTGAATGCAAAGGGGAAGTTCTTGAAGGAAATTAAAAGTGCTACTCCAGTGAACATATGAATGATAAGAAAGCAAAACAGCCTTCTTGCTGATACGGAGAAGATTTGAGTGGATTGGATAGAAGATCAAAGCAGCCACAACATTCCCTTAAGCCAAAGCATAATCCAGAGCAGGACCTGAACTCTCTTCAATTGTATGAAGGCTGAGAGAGGTGAGGAAATTATAGAAGAAAAGTTTGAAGCTAGCAGAGGTTGCTTCATGAGATTTTTAAAAGGAAGCTGTCTCTACAATGTAAAAGTGCAAAGTGAAGCAGCAAGTGCTGATGTAGAAGCTGCAGTAAGTTATCCAGAAGATCTAGCTAACATACTTGATAATGGTGGCTACACTAAACAACAAATTTTAAATGGAGATAAAACACTGTTATAAGATACCATTGAGGACTGTCATAGCTGGAGAAGAGAAGTCAATGCCTGGCTTCACAGCTTCAAAGGACTGGCTGGCTCTCTTGTTAGGGGTTAATGCATCTGGTGACTTTAAGTTGAAGCCAGTGCTCATTTACCATTCCCAAAATCCTAGGACTCTTAAAAATTATGTTAAATCTACTCTGCCTGTGTTCCATAAATGGAACAAGAAAGCCTGGATGACAGCATACCTGTTTGTAGCATGGTTTACAGAAGGTTTAGGCCTACTGTTGAGACCTACTGCTCAGAGAAACAGATCCCTGACAATGTATTACTGTTCATGGACAATGCATCTAGCCATCCAAGAGCTCTAATGGAGGTGTACAAGGAGACCAATGTTGCTTTTATGCCTACTAACATAATATCCATTCTGCAGCCCATGGATCAAGGAGTAATTATGACTTTCAAGTCTTGGTCTTTAAGAAATACATTTCATAAGGCTATGGCTGCGATAGATAATGAATCCTCTGATGAATGTGGACAAAGTAAATTGAAAGCCTTAAAGAAAGGATTTACGATTCTAGATGCTATTAAGAACACGATTCATAGGCAGAAGACAAAATAGCAACATTAACAGGAGATTGGAAGAAGCTGGATTACTTTGAGGAGTTAAGACTTCAGTGGAGGAAGTAACTGTAGATATGGTTGAAATAGCAAGAGAACTAAAATTAGAAGTAGAACTTGAAGATAAATAACTAATTTGCTGAAATCTCATCTTAAAACTTTAATGGATGAGAAGTTGCTTCATTTGAATGAGCAAAGAAAGCGGTTTTTTGAGATGGAATCTATCCCTGGTGAAGATACTGTGAAAATTATGAAAATAACAAGTGATTTAGAATATTACATGAAGTTGGCTGATAAAGCAGTGGTAGAGTTTGAGAGCATTGACTCCAATTTTTAAAGCAGTTCTACTGTGGGTAAAATGCTATCAAGTGGCATTGAATGCTAGAACAATTTTCTGTGAAAGAAAGGGCCCATGATATGGCAAATTTATTTGTTGTCTTATTTTAAGTAATTGCCACAGCTACCCCAATCTTCAGCAACCCCTCACTCTGTCAGTCAGTGACCATTAACATAGAGGCAAGACCCTCCACCAGCAAAAAGATTATGACTCACTGAAGACTCAGATGACCATTAGCATTTTTAAGCAGTAACACAGTCTAAAATCAAGGCCTGTACATTGTGTTCATAGACATAATGTTATTGTATACTTAATTGACTATAGTGTAAACATACCTTTTATATGGAAACCAAAAAATTTGTATGACTCACTTTTTTGCAATACTCACTTTATTGGGATAGTCTGGAACTGAACCTGCAATCTCTCTGAGGTATGCCTGTAAGTTTTGACAAATGTAGGCCCTCACATAACCAACACCAGCTGAGTTACAGCACATTTTTCTCACCCTGAAATTGCCTGCATACAACTTTCCAGTCAATCTCCGTCTCCCTCATATGCAGCCATTGTTCTGATTTTAGTCATAATTTCACTTCTTATTCTTGAATGTTTTATAAACGGAATCACATAGGTATATATTCTTTTGTGTCCGGATTCTTTAGCTCAAGAAAACATTTTAAAGATTCATCCATATTGTAGTCTATAGCTCCAGTTCATTCTATTTGAATGCTCTGTGATTTGTTGACAAATCCTCCTTTTGATGAGCTTAGGAGTCATTTTTCAGTTTTTGGCTATGACGAATAAAGCTTGTAGATTCTTGTATATATCATTTTGGTTGACAAATGTTTTAATTTCCCTTTACAATTAGGAGAAGGATTTTGGGGTCACGGATTAGGAATATGTTCCATTTTTAAGTCACAAATGCTTTTCTAAAATGATTGTACCATTTATACTCATCAGCGAGGTGCAAGGGTTTCAGTTGCTGACTATTTTCACTAACGTTTGCTGTCAATCATCTTTTTAATTTTAGCCTTTTTGGTGGGCATAAGCTCAGATCCCATTGGGATTTTAATTTCTATCCACTGATAACTTTTAATACCAAGAAACTTTTCATGTCTTCATGGATCATTTGTATATCTTCTTTCTGAAGGACTATTATTCTTTTCCCCATTTGTATTGGGTTGTTTGACTTTGTCTTATTAATTTGCAGGAGTTGTTTACATTTATACACCCACACTATATATATATATATAAAACACCTTTATCAGATATTTGCGTTATCAACATTTTCTCCCAATTTATGGCTTGCCTTTTTATTTTCTTAATGGTGACTTTTGTAAAATCCCATTTATATTTTTACACTAAGATTGTGTTAGACCAGGCGCAGTGGCTCAGGCTTGTAATCCCAGCACTTTGGGAGACCAAGGTGGGTGGATCACTTGGATTTCAGGGGTTTGAGACCAGGCTGGCCAACACGATGAAACCCCGTCTCTACTAAAAATACAAAAATTAGCCAGGCATGGTGGCACATACCTGTAATCCCAACTACTTGGCAGGCTGATGCAGGAGAATTGCTTGAACCCCAGAGGTAAAGGTTGCAGTGAGCTGAGATCACGGCACTGCACTACAGCCTGGGTGACAGAGTGAGACTCCGTCTCAAAAAAAAAAAAAAAAAAAAAAAAAATTGTGTTATTGCTTTCCACGTCTTGTCTAAGAAAATCTTTGCCTACTTCACAGGTCTCAAAGGTATTCTACAGTATTTATTTTTCTATACACTATATAGAACTGAATGTTACCTTTAAGTCAACTCAAACGTTGTATATGTTGTAAGGTAAAAATCAAGGTTTTTTTTTTTCCTTTTTTCTTTTTATATTCTTACCAATGTCAAATCTTCCCCATGCTATAGCATCAAGTGTGCCCAGGTGGAAAGCTGGCACAATCATGGGGCTCATATTATGTGGTTCCCTTTTCTTAATTTTTCAGTATAAATAATTTTTAATGCCTCTTATATCACATCTAATTTTATAGCTCTATAGAAGAGAAAGTTCATTAGCAGGCATTCTATTATGGAGAGAAGCAAATACTTCCTTTCTGATATATTTTTTAACTCTTCAGTAATTCTTGAAAGTACAGGAATGCAGAATTGCTGTGACTCAATAACTTCTTGATTTGCTCACTTATTCAAACTAGAGTTTCAATCAACTCTAAATTATGTGTTTTACCATTGTCTTTGGATATCTCTACTGTTGGCAAAGCAAATAATGTAGAAATTCATTTTATTTAACTTATTCTCAGACTAGAGTGTAACAGGGTTCCATGGAAAGTAGAGGAGGGCCCAGTATCATGCTGTACTGCCTTTTTGGCCCAGATTTCAATTTTACATGTATCAGTGGATCTGAGTTTAGTTTCTGCCCCTTTTTATTAAATTGAATGAGTTTAACTCAAGTGCACAGTTTTGCTAAATTTTGAAATCAAAATTTATCACAGATATCATGTGATAAAATGTATCACAAAATACCTGTAGTGGCGTCCATTAGTTTACATAATTTGAGTTTTCTGTTATACGTTAATGGGCATCTGTCTCATATTTGGGCTCTTTTCATCCATGAATTGTGAAAGTTCCTTGTATTCTAACAATGAGCCACTTTATGAGATTTCATCTGTTATTTATGTGTATTTTTTATGTTCCACTTTGATTTTTGTTTTAAATCTGAGAACCTTAGTTTACACTGAAGCCCACCTCAGATAAGTCTGCCTAATACTATATCTCAATATTTTAGTTTTACCAGACCCTAATGACTTTCTCTATATCATCTTATACCTTTTCTCTTGAAGTGAAAATCTACCAATTTGTTGCAAATAATGTAATCCATCTACCTTTATATAGGTAGTATATTCTTTTTATTAAAGCAGGCATGACATGACCTAACTTATAATTACTGATCTGTTTCTAAAAATTTATTAATAATGGGCATTTCATAGCACCAAGTACACATTATTTGTCTGTCTTATACATAAAACCTTCTGTAAAGTTCCTATTATGAAACCTGTAAAGTTCCTATTATGAAACCTGAATAGATCAAGAATAGACTTGAATAGATCAAGAATCACAATTCTCTTATCTTCAGCTTATAAGAGGAAAGTGCAGGCTGGATGTCATATTAAGCAACGGTTATGAAGCTACCTATATGGATATTCCACATTATATTTAAAGGAATACATAAAGACAAAAACTTTACAAATAATGTGTTAGAAGACAGTTGAGTACACTGCATAACGAAGTCTTTAAAGATTATACAGAGATAGGGATAAATGTTAGGTAATTGGATTTCATGAACGTCCCTCTAGCAAAATGAACTGAAGGTACAGTACAGCTATAGGTCATTTTTCATGTTCAGTAATAATGACCCAACTAAAGAGGATTCCTGAAGTAAATAAAATGACTTTTTGCCACTATCAGTTTAATTGGACACCTATAAGTGTTATTTTCTTAATCACTCTAAAATTTTGCAAAGATAAAATGATATCTAAAATAATCTCATCAAAGATATGTCCATAAAGATGAAGTTCTTTAGTCAAATCAATAATCCTTCACTTTTCTCACCAAAGGCAAAATTATGTCTTAAATCAAGAATGATGCACTATAACTCCTCTGATGTGTCAAAAAGAGCCATGGCTAATGACAGATTCTAAGGAGCTACTCTTTCAGGCAGCCACTCAAGTAGAAATACTCACAGTATCATACATGCCTACATTGAAGCAAAATCCCCCACTGATACATATTACGAAAAACTAGTTAAAAAGCCTACCTTTTGAACCACTGAACCAAAATAATAGTTTTGCAAAAGGACCCTTCAAAAAAAAAACCTAAAGCTGTGTCTTCATTATATTGCATGAACCTTGTTCATACTAATGTTCAATTATTGTTCAACCAATAATATAGACTATGTTATTTAGCTTTCTGACACATCATTTTCTCAGTAGGTATGCCATTAGCACATTTTCTCAAAGAAAATACAGCTGTAGAAAGGAGGTAGTGTAGTGAAAGCTGGAAGAACAAATGAGTATTCCTGAGAGTACTTCTTCAGTAATTCCTGCCAATAGTTTTCTTGGTCCTTGGCCTGTTGTTTTGCCTCAGTTCACCCACTCTGTTTAGTGCATCAATTCACCCGCTGATTAAACAGAGATAAAGTGTTCATGTTTGAAAACCCACAATATACAAAGCAATTGTTTTTCTTAAATTATATACTTAGAAATAGTTTTATATATAAAAACACAGTTTTCCTGTAGATTTAATAGGCCAGAGCTGGTCCTGTTGCCTGCAGTGGACCTGATGACAGAATAAGAGATGAGGAGGATGAGAGGCATTCAAGATAGCCGAATAGGAACAGCTCTGGAGTGCAGTTCCCAGAAAGAACAACACAGACGGTGAACACCACATTTCCAAATGAGTTATTATTGCCCAGGTAGTAATTACAGACCAGGAGACTGCTGGGCTGAAAAGCACCACGAGTTTCCAGCACAGCTGTTTCAGCCAGCGCAGCGGGTCTCCACACAAAAACACAAATCTTGGTGGCTGTTTCAACTGGTGCCTGGGAGACAGAGCCACCCATTCAACTGAAAAAAAGGGGGCTGAAACAGGGGAGCCAGGTGATCTGGCTGGTAGGTCCCACCTCCACAAAGACCAGCAATCTGAAATGTTCTGGATTGAGAGTTTTGCAGCAAGTACAGCTGGACCCAGGACGGTCCAGTTCTGTTGGGGGAAGGGTGTCCACCATTATCGAGCAGTCTGTCACTACCGAGGCAGTCTGCCATTACTAAGGCAGTCCACCATTACAGAGGCAGTCCGCCATTACTGAGGTAGACCACAATTACAGAGGCAGTTCTAATTATACTTCTATAAACAAAACCTCAAGGAAGTTCACAGAGCAGCTGGGCAGAGCCCATGGCAGCTCAGCAACACCTCTGCTGGCAGACTGTGACTAGGCTAACCCCTTGCTGGGCAGGGCAGCTCTGAAAACAGGCAGCCGAACATCAGGAACTTATAAATAAAGTCCCACCTTCCTGGAACAGAGCACTTGGGAAAAAAAGGCGGTTATGAGTTCTGCTGCAGCAGACTTAAACGTACCTGCCCAGCAGCTCTGAACAGAACAACGGAGCTCACACCACAGCACTTGAGCTCCTATAAGGGACAGACTGTCTCCTCAAGCAGCTCCCTGACCCCCGTATATCC
The DNA here is from genome assembly GCA_036589455.1 of Ateles fusciceps. Taxonomy (NCBI): domain Eukaryota; kingdom Metazoa; phylum Chordata; class Mammalia; order Primates; family Atelidae; genus Ateles; species Ateles fusciceps. The sequence continues at coordinate 1,893,513 of JAZHEH010000851.1, forward strand.
AAAGAGTCATCTCATAAAGGAGAGCTCAGGCTGACATCTGGCAGGTACCCTTCTAGGATGAAGATAACAGAGGAAGAAACTGGCAGCAACCCTTACTGTTCTGCAGCTGCTGCAGGTGATCCCCAGGCAACCAGGGTCTGGAGTGGACCTCCAGCAGTCCTGCAGCAGAGGGACCTGACTGTTAGAAGGAAAACTAAAAAACAGAAATAACGTCATCAACAACAAAAAGGACATCCACTAAGAGACCCCATCCAAAAGTCACCAACTACAAAGACCACAAGTGGATAAATCCACAAAGATGGGAAGAAACCAGCGCAAAAAGGATGAAAACACTCAAAACCAGAACACATATCTTCTTCCAAGTGATCACAACTCATCACCAGCAAAAGAACAAAGCTGGATGGAAAATGAGTCTGAGGAATTGACAGAAACAGGCTTCAGAAGGTAGGTAATACCAAACTTCTCTGAGCTACAAGAACAGGTTCTAACCCAATGCAAAGAAACTAAGAACCTTGAAAAAAGGTTTGACGAAATGCTAATGAGAATAAATGGCTTAGAGAGGAATATAAATGACTTAACAGAGCTGAAAAACACATGAGAACTTCGCAAAGCATACACAAGTTTCAATAACCAAATCGACCAAGCAGAAGAAAGGATATCAGAGATTGAAGATCAACTCAATGAAATAAAACAAGAAGGCAAGATTAGAGAAAAAAGATTGAAAAGAAATGAACAAAGCCTCCAAGAAATATGGGATTATGTAAAAAGACCTAGTCTATGCTTGATAGGTATACCTGAATGTGATGGAGAGAATGAATTCAAGTTGGAAAACACTCTTCAGGATATTATCCAGAACTTCCCCAAACTAGCAAGGCAGGCCAATATTCAAGTCCAGGAAATACAGAGAACACCACAAAGATATTCCTCAAGAAAAGCAACCCCAAAGCACATAATCATCAGATTCACCAGGGTTGAAATGAAGGATAAAATGCTAAGGGCAGCCAGAGAGAAAGGTCAGGATACCCACAAAGGGAAGCCAATCAGACTCACAATGGATCTCTTGGAAGAAACTCTACAAGCCAGAAGAGAATGGGGGCCAATATTCAACATCCTTAAAGGAAAGAACTTTCAACCTTGAATTTCTTATCCAGCCAAACTAAGATTCATAAGTGAAGGAGAAATAAAATCCTTCATGAATAAGCAATTACTGAGAGATTTTGTCACAACCAGGCCTGCCTTACAACAGCTCCTGAAAAAAGCACTAAACATAGAAAGGAACAACAAGTACCAGCCACTCCAAAAACATACCAAATGGTAAAGAGCATTGACACAATGAAGAAACTGCATCAACTAATGGGCAAAACAACCAGCTAGCATCAAAATGGCAGGATCAGATATACACATAACAATATTAATCTTAAATGTAAATGGGCTAAATGCCCCAGTCAAAAGACACAGACTGGCAAATTGGATAAAAAGTCAAAACCCACCGGTGTGCTGTATCCAGGAAACCCATCTTACATGCAAGGACACACACAGGCTCAAAATAAAGGGATGAAGGAAGATTTACCAAGCCAACAGAGAGCAAAAAAAAGCAGGAGTTGCAATCTTAGTCTCTGATAAAATAGACTTTAAACCAACAAAGATCAAAAGAGACAAAGAAGGGCATTACATAATGGTAAAAGGAGCAATGCAACAAGAAGAGCTAACTATCCTAAATATATATGCACCCAATTCAGGAGCACCCAGATACATAAAGCAAGTTCTTAATGACCTACAAAGAGACTTAGACTCCCACACAATAATAGTGGGAGACTTTAACACTCCACTGTCAATATTAGACAGATCAATGAGACAGAAAATTAACAAGGATATCCAGGACTTGAACTCAGATCTGGACCCAGCAAACCTAATAGACATCTGCAGAACTCTCCACCCCAAATCCACAGAATATACATTCTTAGCACCACATCGCACCTACTCTAATATTGACCACATAATTGGAAATAAATCACTCGTCGGCAAAGGCAAAAGAACGGAAATCATAACAAACAGTCTCTAGATCACAGTGCAATCAAATTAGAACTCAGGATTAAGAAACTAACTCAGAACTGCACAACTTCATGGAAACTGAACAACTGGCTCTTGAATGTCGACTGGATAAACAATGAAATGAAGGCAAAAATAAAGATGTTCTTCAAAACCAACAAGAACGAAGACACAACTTACCAGAATCTCTGGGACACATTTAAAGCAGTGTCTAGAGGAAAATTTATAGCAATAAATGCCCACATAAGAAGCAAGGAAAGATCTAAAATCAACACCCTATCATCAAAATTGAAAGAGCTAGAGGAGCAAGATCAAAAAAATTTAAAAACTATCAGAAGACAAGAAATAACTAAGATCAGAGCAGAACTGAAGGAGACAGAGACACAAAAAATGCTTCAAAAAAATCAATAAATCCTGGAGCTGATTTTTTGAAAAGATCAACAAAATAGACTGCTAGCCAGATTAATAAAAGAGAGAAGAATCAAATAGGTGCAATAAAAAACGATAAAGGGGATGTCACCACCGATTTCACAGAAATACAAACTACCATCAGAGATTACTACAAACAACTCTATGCACATAAACCAGTAAACCTGGAAGAAATGGATAAATTCCTGGACACTTGCACCCTCCCAAGCCTAAACCAGGAAGAAGTCAAAACCCTGAATAGACCAATAACAAGGGCTGAAGTTGAGGCAGCAATTAATAGCCTACAACCAAAAAAGCCCAGGTCCAGATGGGTTCACAGCCAAATTCTACCAGACATACAAAGAGAAGCTGTTACCATTCCTTCTGAAACTCTTCCAAACAATACAGAAAGAGGGAATCCTTCCCAAATCATTTTATGAGACCAACATTATCCTGATACCAAAACCTGGAAGAGACTCAACAAAAAAAGGAAAACTTCAGGCCAATATCTATGATGAACATAGATGCAAAAATCTTCAATAAAATACTGGCAAACTGATTGCAACAGCACATCAAAAAGCTTATCCACCAAGATCAAGTAGGCTTTATCCTGGGGATGTAAGGCTGGTTCAACATACACAAGTCTATAAATGTAATTCACCACATAAACAGAACCAAAGACAAAAACCACATGATTATATCAATAGATGCAGAGAGGGCCTTCGACAAAATTTAGCAGCCCTTTATGCTAAAAACTCTCAATAAACTAGGTATCGACAGAATGTATCTCAAAATAATAAAAACTACGACAAACCCACAGCCAATATCATACCAAATGGGCAAAAACTGGAAGCATTCCCTTTGAAATCTGGCACTAGACAAGGATGCCCTCTCTCACCACTCCTATTCAATATAGTATTGGAAGTTCTAGCCAGAGCAAACAGGCAAGAAAAAGCAATAAAGGGTATTCAGTTAGGAAAAGAGGAAGTCAAATTGTCTCTATTTGCAGACGACATTTAGAAGACCCCATCGTCTCAGCTACCAAAATCTCCTGAAACTGATAAGCAACTTCAGCAAAGTCTCAGGATACAAAATCAATGTGCATAAATCACAGGCATTCCTATACACCAATAACAGACTTAAAGAGAGCCAAATCAAGAACGAACTGCCATTCGCAATTCCTACAAAGAGAATAAAATACCTATGAAACAACTAAAAAAGGATATAAAGGACCTCTTGAAGGAGAACTACAAACCACTGCTCAAGGAAATAAGAGAGGACACAAAGAGATGGAAAAACATTTCATGCTCATGATTAGGAAGAATCAGTATTGTGAAAATGGCCATACTGCCCATAGTAATTTGTAGATTCAACGCTGTCCCCATCAACTACCTATGACCGTCTTCACAGAACTGGAAAAAACCACCTTAAACTTCATATGGAACCAAAAGAGAGCCACATTGCCAAGAAAATTCTAAGCAAAAAGAACAAAGCTAGAGGAATCACGTTACCTGACTTCAAACTATACTATAAGGCTACAGTAATCAAAACAGCCTGGTACTGGTACCAAAACAGAGATATAGACCAATGGAACAGAACAGAGGCCTCAGAGGCAATGCCACATATCTACAACAATCTAATCTTTGACAAACCTGACAAAAACAAGCAATGGGGGAGAGGATTGCCTAATAAATGGTATTGGGAAAACTGGCTAGCCATGTGCAGAAAGCATAAACTGGACCCCTTTCTGACACTTTACACTAAAATTGACTCCAGATGGATTAAAGACTTAAGCATAAGATCTAACACCATAAAAACCCTAGAAGAAAACATAGGTAGAATCATTCAGGACATAGGCATAGGCAAGGATTTCATGACTAAAACACCACAACCATTGGCAACAAAAGCCAAAATAGACAAATGGGATCTAATTAAACTCCAGAGCTTCTGTACAGCAAAAGAAACAGTCATTAGAGTGAACTGATAACCAACAGAATGGGAAAAAAAATTTGCAATCCACCCATATGACAAAGGGCTAATATCCTGAATCTACAAAGAACTAAAACACATTTACAAGATAAAAACAAACGTATCCAAAAATGGGCAAAGGACATGAACAGACACTTACAAAAGAAGACATATATGAGGCCAATAACCATATGAAAAAATACTCATCATCACTGGTCATTAGAGAAATGCAAATCAAAACCACATTGAGATACCATCTCATGCCAGTTAGAATGGCGATCATTAAAAAATCTGGAGGCAACAGATGTTGGAGAGGATGTGGAGAAATAGGAACACTTTTACACTGTTGGTGGGAGTGTAAATTAGTTCAACCACTGTGAAAGACAGTGTGGCAATTCCTCAAGGATCTAGAAATAGAAATTCCATTTGACCCAGCAATCCCATTACTGGTATATATCCAATATACCAGTATAATAGAATGATTATAAATAATTCTATTATAAAGACACATGAACACATATGTTCATTGCGGCACTGTTTACAATAGCCAAGACCTGGAACCAACAAATGCCCATCAATGATAGACTGGACAAGGAAAATGTGGCACATATACACCATGGAATACTATGCAGTCATAAACAATGATGAGTTCATGTCCTTTGTAGGGACATGGATGAATCTGGAAATCATCATTCTCAGCAAACTGACACAAGAACAGAAAAACAAACACTGCATGTTCTCACTTATAGGCAGGTGTTGAACTATGAGAACACATGGACACAGGGAGGGGGAGCATCACACACTGGGGTCTTTTGGGGGCCAATAGGGGAGGGACAGTGGAGGGTAGGGAGGTTGGAGGGGATAACATGGGGAGAAATGCCAGATATAGGTGACGGGTGGATGGAGGCAGCAAACCACATTGCCATGTATATACCTAGGCAACAATCCTGCATGTTCTTCACATGTACCCCAGAACCTAAAGTAAAATTATATCTATCTATCTATCTATCTATCTATATGAAAAGAGACAAGGAGGACTTGGGTAGATGTTACTGGGGCACACAAATTTGGTATAAGGTGGTATGGTGGATTTGAATGGTGATGTGTTTACCATCACTGACTGAACAGCACAAAGAACAGGATGCCAACAGAGGCTTCTGGTCTCCAGTGACCTACTGGGTCCCTTACTCTGTCAGGCTGTGGACACTCTGGAACTTGGAGTATGCTGCTCTGAAGAATTGGCACAGGTAGGCACAGTGTACTTAGGTGGATCCCTGATCTTCTGCATCCTTTGCACTGCCTTTTTGCTGGGAAAAGTCTAACTTATCAGTCTCACTGATCTTCAAACCCAGATTTTGTCATCTGGCCTTGCTCAACCTATAATATAAGATATATGTTTTACACAGAAAATACGTTGACACCAAGAAAGAATACAATAGCACTACAAATACAGAGAAACAGGTGAGGTCTTTTCATTATAAGGGGAATAAAAGTTGAAGATATAAATAAAGGAGGCTGAAATGAGGTTGGGAGCAGAGGTGGGGTTTGCTCCAAGGATGTTGAGAAGCAGCAAGAGCTTTTCTATATGGGGTCTGATTCTTAGCGTTTTTAAGCCTCTTTGTCTATTCCATGGTACTTCATGGACTGCCACACTGGGCTCAATTCCTCCCTGGTATCTGAAGTCTGCCTTTACCTTAAGCACTAATGGGCACTTAAGAAACCCTAGTCTACATGCCCTGCATGCTCAGCTTGAACAGGATGCTACCCTTGCTGCTTGTGTCAACCTAAACTCAACTTCAGCATGATACACTGGACTTCCACTTGGTCCCTTTTTGCCTCCATTTTGGTGTTAGTTCTTAGATCAGACATATCCTGGCTCCCTCACTACTGGAGCCCTGTGGCCATCTCCCTGTCCTTCAGGTCTGAGAACTCTCATTTTCCCAGACCAGCAGAATACCTTGAGGCAAGTGTTTTGCTGGATTGTAAAATATATCTTCTAGGATATGAATGTTTGTGTTTCCTCAAAAGTCATATGTTGAAACCTAGTCACAATGGTGGTGATATCAGAAGGAGGGGTCTTTGGGAGGTAATTAGGTAATGGGATTAGTGCCTTTATAGAAAAACCTCCAGAGAGCTGCCTTGCCCCTTCCAACATGTGGGGGACACAGCTAGAATGTGTCATCTATGAACTAGGAAATGTAGTTCAACAAACCATGGCTGCTATGATTACCTTTTAAAATTTCCATATGGTACCTATGCTTGTGGCTGTCCTTCAAAGGTCTGAGCCATGACATGGGAGGTTTAGTTTGTTCGTTCATTAATTCATTCAATCTGCTGTACTCTACGCACTGTTCTAGGCATTAGGTCTAAGTTTGTGCTTTTATCACTGGGTTCCATCCTGGTATAGATAACTGATTCATGTCCAACTATGTCTCAAAATAGGAGACATGGGAGAAGTAATATAGTACAGTGGCTAAGGAAGCTGCCTTTGACACTACACAGGCGAGGTTTGAACACAAGCCTTTCTACTGGACAGCTGAATAAGGTAAATAACCTTTCTATACTTGAAATTTTCTTACCTGAAAAATAGAGATAATTATAGCATTATCTCTTACGGTTGCTGTGAAGCTTAAGTGGACACTTTTAGTGTGCTTAGATTAGTACCTGGTCCATAAATGCTCAACCAATGTTAGCTGTAATTAAGGTTTTAAGGTTTAAGCTCTAAACTTTCAATCTGGTTACCAATTCCAATCGTAAAAAACAATTAAAATTCTGATTCTTTTATAGAGAGAAGACTACTTCTTTTAAATTATATTTTACTTCTAAATGAATTTAATTTTTTTCTCATCCATCCTCTTTGGGAAATGTTATTGGAACCAAATTTTGTGGTATAAATTGGAATAATTTTGTGACCTAGATCCTTTATTTTATGAAGAATTCTTGAAGCATTTCATTGGAATTGTCTATGTATTTAGCTTCAGATGGAAAGCTGAAATTACTCATCAAAGGATTGCAGTAAGAGTGATTTGAACCAGAAGAATATAAGAACTTCAGGCTTCTCTAAGACAGGAAAATAACTGACAGATGAACTGCTGAAAAAGAAATGGGGTGACTTATTCAGAGTAAGATGGTCATGTAGGCTGTACAAAAAAGAGTCAGAGAACAGGCTTGTCAAACAGCTAATTGCGCCTGCAAACAAAAGACACAGTTTAAAGCATGGGGTTTTAGAAAGGAATACTGGTCTCTCGTTTGTCTTTTCAGCTGGATCTGTGTACATGGGTAACATCACCACAACTGACGATGTCATCTTTGAATAGAGAGGAATAGAGGCTCACACAGAGCTTGCACCAGGGAAATTCTACACACAGATGAACAATTCATTAGTCATTCAGAGCTGAAAGCTGTCGCCAAACTTTGCTCTGTATGCTGAAAACAATGCAATGATCAAAAATAAAAAGAAAACAGAATCAAGGCAGTGAGGTAACTCTTTAGGAAGTGATGGGAGTGTCACATCAACATATTGTCAGATCCAGATAAACCTGAATATCTACACAATATTTTCTATCTTATGAGATTTGAAACTTAGACTTCATTTCAGATTTGCCAACAGTGTTAATTAGTCCCCATTCTACAATTACTAAAGCTACAAAACATGCCTCAATGCTTTTTCCTTGCTTCTGTTCAACTTTAAAAAAAATTTTGTTTCTCTTTTATAAAATATGTATTTTTAAAATGTATTTTTATATATGTATTTATTTTTTGAGACAAGGTCTTACTCTGTCACCCAGGCTGGAGTGCAGTGGCTCAAACATGGATCACTGTAGGCTCAACTTCCTGGGTTCAGGTGATCCTCCCACCTCAGCTTCCTGAGTAGCTGGGACAATAGGCACATGCCACCAAGCCTGGCTGATTTTTGCATTTTTCGTAGAGATGGAGTTTCACCATGTTGCCCAGGCTGGTTTCAAACTCCTGAGCTCAAGCAATGCACATAGGCTTCCAAAAGCGCTGGGATTACAGCTGTGAGCCACTGTGCCTGGCCATCAATGTATTTTTCTTTTCTGAACCTTTATCATAAGTTATCACAAATTATGATAAATTGCATTTTACTGAAGATTATATTGACAAACTTCTCTTGAGCACTTACATTCAAGGTAGTCATCATTTCAAATCTTATTTTCTGAATAAGAACACATATTCCTTAAGAAGACATACTTTTTCGTACCCTATCTCTCTCATTTACTCCTTATTCCTTTATTCATAATTGACATTCATTGAACATTCATTGTTTTATTAATGTATATAAAAACAATGTCAGATTTTTAGTGTTTATCATGTAAGCAATGTTATATCGACTTAACACATGGTAGGCAGAATAATAGACCTTCAATGATGACGGCCATTTTCTAATCTCTGGAACCTATGAAAATGCTCTCTTCATGGCAGAGGGGGACTTTGCAAATATGATTAAGTTAAGGACTTTGAGGTGAGGAGATTATCCTGGATTACTGGGATGGGCCTGATCTGCTCACATGGGTTTTTTTTTTAATAAATTTATCTATTTTACTTTAGGTGCATACTATATCTGGCATTTATCCCCATGTTATCCCTCTCTACCCTCCCCCTCCCTCCCCCACTCCCACTGTCTCTCCCCTACCCACCCCGCCGCCAACTGCCCCCGTTTGTGATGTTCCTCTCCCTGAGTCCACCCCCATTCAAAAGTGAGCGAAGGATATGAACAGACACTTTTCAAAAGAAGACATATATGAGGCCAACAAACATATGAAAAAATGCTCTCATCACTGGTCATTAGAGAAATGCAAATCAAAACCACACTGAGATATCATCTCACGCCAGTTAGAATGGTGATCATTAAAAAATCGGGAGACAACAGATGCTGGAGAGGATGTGGAGAAATAGGAACACTCTTACACAGTTGGTGGGAGTGTAAATTATTTCAACCATTGTGGAAGACAGTGGTTGATCTCAAGGATCTAGAAATAGAAATTCCATTTGACCCAGCAATGCCATTACTGGGTATATACCCAAAGAACTGTAAATCGTTCTACTATAAAGACACATGCACATATGTTCACTGCAGCCCTGTGTACAATAGCAAAGACCTGGAACCAACCTAAATGCCCATCAATGATAGACTGGACAAAGAAAATGTGGTACGTATACACCATGGAATACTATGCAGTTCGTGTCCTTTACAGGGACTTAGATGAATCTGGAAACCATCATTCTCAGCAAACTGACACAAGAAGAGAAAGCCAAACACCGTATGTTCTCACTCGTAGGTGGGTATTGAACAATGAGAACATATGGGTTTTTAAAAGCAAAGAAATTCTTGTTGTGGTCAGTGAGAGATATAAGAATGGAAGAATGTCAGAGCAACATTGCTGATTATGAAGATGCAGGAAGCTGGGTATTCTCAATTTAGAGAATGTGGAAGGCCTCTAGAACTGGGAAAAGGCAAGAACACGGGTTCTCCCTAGAGCTTTCAGACAGAAACACAGCTCTAAGACACTGATTTTAACACAGGGAGACCTGTGCCGGACTTCTACACTACAGAACTGTAAGATAAGAAGTTGCTAAGTTTGTGGTAACCTGTTACAACAGCAGTAGAAAACTAATAGGACATGGGATAAGACACAATGAGGACCCAGCCTTGTGTTATTTGCTGGCCATCATAAATGCTCTTTGTTGTTTCTACTCCTAGGTAAAAGATCATGAACTAGGAGAAGAATTTATCTCAAGGAAACATACATGGTAAGCCCAGTCTTTTCTTTCTGTAAACACATGCCCCTTACTTGTCAATTTATCATACTTGTACTCAAATCCAGATGATCCCAGTGAAGATACATCACACGTACAGTTCATTGAGGTTTACATAGGTCTATCTCTAAGTGAGTACTTTCCTGATATGTTCTCCTAATAATTCATAAACTGCTCATTTTAGGGTTGATTCTTGTTCTTACGGTTTTTTAATAAAGTCCTCCCTGTTTTATACCCTTTGATTCTTAGCCATACTAAACCACTAACCCTGCTTTAATCTGTTAGGGTACGTTTCCCTTTTCTGGTTCCCAAGTTCTGCCAAAAAGTCTGAAACTTTGATATCTGCTTGAAAGTAGTATCAGCAAAAACAACTTTTTCCTAAATGCAATTGGAATTCCCATTGTCTACTAAAATTTCTGGGATTACAGAATAGAAAAGACATTCAATAGTTGAAGAATTATACAGAATGTGGAGGAGGAAGGAAAAATATATTGATACAATTAAAAAAAAAAAACATCGAATGGGTATGCTTTAAGTAATAGATTTTACGGAGAGGTAAGTTTGAGTGGAGTAGTTAGTATGGAAGGGATCATGGACCCCATCATCCCAGGCTATGAAGTTTGCAATTATTCTTGTCACATGGCAGCAAAACATTTGATGAGACTCAGATCTGTTGTATTTTGGAACATAGACCATGTGCCTACTCACATATTAGGAACATTGGTAGGAAAAATTCAAAATTCAAGATGTTGGCCCATGGTAACTACTTCTAGTATCTTTCCTTAAGATGAACACTCACTTATTACTTCAAATTCTGTTGGGGGAAAAAATTTCAAGATAAAAAGCATTGACCAAACCAAGTGCCAGAGAAATGGGCAGAACACAGAAACTAGTTGCTAGGACATGGATATTTCCAGAATTCACAAAAAATACCTCTAGAACCATTGAAAGATTGATATAATTGACTAGAAACAAACCAGAAGTCTTCTAAATTTTTTAAAAGGGATTGTATTACCACATAAACTCATGCCTGGCTAAGAAAGGCAGACAACTCCTTAATGTCTCCACTGGCCCCCAGGCAGTAGTGGCTGGGAAGGGATACTGCTAGAGAACATCCTCCTTTCTCACCTGTGACTCTGGAAAGCAATGGGTACCTAAGAACCTTTCAGAAAGTAGAACCAAGAGCTATCAAACTGGCTGACCCAGGAAATCACTACCCAGCTAGGGCATGGAAGACACACTCTTTCTGCTCAGCAGAATATCACACAAACTACCATAAGATCTCCACTGCTCAGTTTTCCAGATAGAATTAAAAAAAAATTAATGAATAAAGATGAATATATTCAAGCTGCACAATGTGATAATTTGATATATGTACACACTGTGTAATAGTTCCTACCATTAATGTAATTAACCTGTCCATCACCCCCTATGCTGCATATTTGATCTTCACCAAATAGAAATTTTAGTTATTATCCCTTTATCCCCTACTTAAAATTTTAAGTGCTTTGGGGGCAGATAGCTTTTGTTAAGATAGAAAAGTCACATCACACCTCAGATTTTTGGAGCCAGCTCTATTTGGAGCATACATGGAACATATATGAAAGTGGCTGTATGCGGCTGTGTAAGCAGCCTCAGGTAGACACGAAGGCTGTGAAAGTAAATGCTGAGCAGAAGGATGCACGTGCGTGTCAAGCAGTCAGTGAGTTGGGCAGGAGATACTGTTGACTGTCTTTCCTACATCTATTCTTCTCCTCTTTCTAAAGAGAATTGTGGTATTGTTCAGTGAACTATTATATGACTCATCATTAGCAGACCTTAGTCCCTGATTTGAGATTCAGCCATGATTAATTCAAATGGAAATTTCCTGGCTATATTAAGAAATGGGCACATGATAAGAGTCAAATCAATTAAGGGAAAGGAAGTATTTGAGATTTCTGAAAAATGCCCTCCTCTATCTCTTACCAGAAGTGACCGAGGAAGGACATGGTTTGTGTTGCTACTGGTGAGCATCCTATACAATGGTGGCAATCAGCATTAGGATGAAGGCAGCCCTACAGGTGGTAGAGCAGCAAGAGAATAGGCCTGGGTCTGTGATCTCCATCTTTGAATCCCCATATGAACAAACCCTGTAATTTACCCTACCTCTGGATTTCTAGTTCCATGAGCCAAAAAATTTCCTTTTTCCTTAAACCCTTTTGCGTTGATTTTCTGTCAATTACAGCTAAACACTATCCAGCTGACACAGTACTTGGTATGGACATAAGAATAACTGGAAGTCTCTTAGTAATTTACAGGAGAAAATAATTAGGAAAGTTTAATTCTGAGATACCAGATACGAACATAATGATTAAGAGTATGGACTTTTGAGAAAAATATAACCGAAATTCTACTCTGCTCTGTCCATTACTGCCTATGCATATCTTCTATGAACTCTAGTCTTCATATTGGTACAATGAAGATAATAAACCTAGCTTATAAGAGAGTTGTAGAGAGTAAACAAGATAATGCACATAAAATTCCTGACATGAAGTAGATGTTCGATAATTGCAACAATCATTTTAATGGCCAGAGAAAAAAATTAAGATCCCTTGGTGAGAATTTCCGTATAGGAAGATGGCTCAAGAGGAATCCAGTGCTCTAAAAGATGAAATTCTGGGAATTACATTTCAAATGATTCTGATGAGAAAGAAAAAAGAGTAGTTAGCAGAGGGAACTGATGTGGCTGCATAGGGATGTTGTTAAAAAATGTATATTGAACGATAGAAGAGAACTGTTACGACAAGGAATGAATATAAAACAGGAACACCAAACTGAAGGAACAGAATCAGAATGACTGAGGTACTGAAAGAATTTGAAGTGAACAGTCTCAAAATTATGTCCCAAGGCCACAATAATAGAATCAAATTAGTGACAAATCAACAAATCAAATCAGGTGGGAGAGACTGTGATATGAAGAAATGACAAAGAGAAAACTGTTTAAAAACTGAACTAAGCAGTAAGCAATATGATAGACATAATATAGATGGAATGACCACAGAACAAAATAATTGTTTACTCATTTTCAAGGTCAAATCTTAGCTCTCTGAACTTTTAAATTACACCTTGAAACATTACAGGCCACGTTGACTTGATTCTTATGAAATATCATGTAAATTAGATTCATATCAAATTGAATTCATAATGAATTCCAGGAAGAAATCTTGCTAGTACAAAAAGATAACTCATCTTTAGTCTGCAATGTACAGCAGCGACATACTATTTTTCTGAATAAGTGTGGTATACACAGTTTGCCTCAGTAACACATAAACATATTTAGTTTGCACAGAAACAGGTTTTTAAAGTATTTGATCAACTATAAATTCTAGAAATGTGTATTGGTGATTTTACTAATGGATAGCACACACACACAAGTGCACACGACACACACACACACACACACACACCGGAAACTTTGTCCATGTCTGTCCAAAATAGAAGTCAGAAGGGAGGTTTTCGTGACCAAGCTCTGCTTCAGGTCTGACCCAGTTAAATCTCCTTAGGAGGAGGAGGACACTTTCTCTGACTCAGGAGGCCAGGAGAAAACACAGTTTCCTCACCAAGAAAGGCTTCGGAAATAATTCACATGCAGGTGAACTGCTTTTAGAAAGCACTTTTACATTACCTGCCCCCAGAGTGAAGTTCAAAAGAAAAGGGAGTAAAATGTTCTCAATCAAGATCTCTGGGCTGTGGTGCTTTCTACCACTGGAGAGTTGCTTGATTCAGAACATTATCACCTTCAGGAATAGGAAGGAGTCATTTCTTTACCCAGACAGTCTTTTAATCTCGGAACAAGGGGCCTAAAAAGCTATTCTCACAGAGGGCTTTTCTTGCTTTTAAAAACACAATCAAATTGGTTCCAGTGGAGTGAGATACACGGAAGAGCACCTCTTCTACTTCTGCACAAGTAATTGACTAGCCTAATTAGATTGCCCAAGTGTTTAGATACCATGGTGATGGGCACTTTATAAATACTGTATATAGCTAAACCGGGAGCATCCCTTGTGATAATAATAGCCATAGTTATCTCTGAAAGGTTGGGAATACACAAGCCAAATGCTTTGCCGCATTCCATAACATTTATCGATAGTTATTTATGTTGACACTTTCAGCCATTTGTGGTGTCTTTTTACTCTAGATCTGTGGTTAGTGTGGTCAAAGATGACTACTGCAGATAAAAACATCATCTTGTATGCAAGGTAAGCATCGTTGTGGATTCTGCACAATAACGAAAACTATAACTAAGAAATATTATAAGCAACTGCCATCCAGAAATCAAGCAGCACTTAATCAGTTCAGAATGAGAACGTGCTTAAACAAGACCTGTAGTGAGTGAAAAACCACATACTGCATAGAGGCTAATAGTTTTTTGATCCTAGAAGAAAACCAAATGATATTCTCTAGTTGTTGACATAAATCCAGAAAATGGACATACTGAATGCTGAGTTGTCTTGTTCTCCGGTTGGAACGTTTTTGGGCATCACTTGTTAAGGTGGGGCAACCTTGGTGAGACTGACTGCAAAGAGTCAAACTGCGGATTTATGGAAGCAGGAAGACACTGATTCTTGTTTCAGTCTATGTACTTAGTTCTTCCAAACTGCATGGTAATTTTTGATTTTTACCAAGGTTAGTAAAGTCCTTTATACCACCAGGCCGTTACCTAGTGTAGTAATGTTGTGATATATAAAAGCTAAAATCCCTGCTCCTAAAATCAACTCTACTATGGGGAAGAAAGGAAAAGTAACATTTCACAGTGCCAGGCCTCATGCAAGAAATTACGCATCGAAGGGTATTAATACTTAAGATAATCCTATCAATTAGATAACAGATTCATTCTAAAGATGAGAAAATTGATGTGTTGAAATCTTGTTGATCTCCACACAGTATCTGGCAATATGTAGTAGGGCCCAAATTCGAACCCAAGTTCACCTGACTTTAAAGCTCATATTCTCTCCACAACAACATGTTTTACTTCCTCATTGAAAAATGCTGCCCTTAAGAATGATGCAATGGACTTTGGGGACTTGGAGGGAAGAGTGGGGGAGGGGTCAAGGGATAGAAGACTACAAATGTGATGCAGTGTATGCTGCTCAGGTGATGGGTGCATCAAAATCTCACAATTAACCACTAAACTTACTCTACATCTTTACATGTAACATGTAAATTTACTCATGTAACCAAATAACACCTATACCCCAATAACTTGTGGGAAAAAAATGCTGCTCTAAGGAAATAGGTTATTACCTTTGCCATGAGTTTATCAGAATTCATATTTTAACATTTTTTGATGGAGAGTCTTGCTATATTGCCCAGTCTGGTCTCAGACTCCTGGGCTCAAGCAGTCCTTCCACCGCAGCCTCCAGTGTAGGTGGGAATACGGGTGTGTACCGCCACACCCAGCCAATTCTTTTTTAATTTTTAGAGACAGGTCTTGCTTTGGTGCCTAGGCTAATCTTGAACTCCTGGCCCCAAGTAGTCCTCTTGCCTCAACCTCTCAGTCCATATTTTAACTTTTGATTGTTCTTTTGTCTTTATAATTAATTTCCATATATTCATGAGAACATTACTGGATAATGTCACAACATACATAGAGGTAGTTTAGCAAGGGGAAGAGCCAGATTTAGAATAAAAACACTTGTTTTGAGACTAACAGTTCAAAACAGTGACACTAGAAATGTCAATCTTTTTGAGTCTCAATTTATTAAATGGATAAATGAGGATGCTTATAATATCTATTCTCAGAGTGACTGGCAAAAAAAAGTCTGAAAATGCTTTAGGGAAAAGTATGTAATGCATTTTAGCATGATTTCTATAGAAAAATTGATATCAAAATTTTTGATATTTAAAGGGCTTTTTTACTTTTTGGGAAATTCACTTATATAAATCCATTGTAGTGATCTTACTGAATCAGTGCTATTCCTCATAATGAAACAGTATAATGAACCTAAGTATATTATGCTTTTCTCAACTTCTTTTTTGAAGTAAGCTGTAGTGACCTCATTGAGAATGATTGCAGGGATGAAATAATCAAAGAGCCAATTTACATAGGTAACAAACTGGGCACCTGTCATTTTGAAATATAAAGTGTTCGCTTACACTATTATTTTAAAATTTACTTAATGGCACCATACTCCAACAAATCATCTAAACCATAATTCTGAGAATCTGTTCTGTTTCACTTTTTTTCTCTCAATCCCTAGATCTAATTTCCCTTACTCTCTATGGTTGACTGTAACTGGCTAACAAATTCTAAAATTGCTACTCCCTAAATATTGCTTAAATAACCAATAGCTTCTTCACTGACCCCCTAGCCCTAGTTTTCTTTTGTCTACCCCCTTGCATCCTCTAAATATACATGTTATATTTCAAATCTAATCACGTCATATACTTGTTTAAAATCCTCGGTGGGTTTTATTGCCCTTAAGATAAAAACTAAGTCATATAAAAACTTCCAGAATCTGGGAAGGGAGTACACTCATTCATTCGTAACACAATAGAAGAATAACTTTTGGCACCTATTATATGGCAAGTATTGTGCCCTGTTCTGGCAGTATGGAAACAAACAAAACAGGAATTAAATGGCTAATTATCCCAAACTGTACAAACAAAATTAATGAAAGTGGTATAAATGAGGAAAAGGACTGGAGATGAGGGGTGCTGACCCAGTATTGGGGGCAGGTAGCATTCCTTGAGGAAGTCTTATTTCTCTCTTTTATTTCATGATTCTTAAGTTCTAATCAGTTCCCTAAATATTTGTATTCTTCTTCCCTTTGAAGCTAAAGTCAGGAATGAGGGAGGTGACATCACTATTCCATAGGCAACAAAAGAATGATAGGAAAATATTATGGACAAATTTATGCCAATATATTTAGCAAAGTAGATGAAATGGAGAAATTCCTTGAAATAAGGAATATCCCTGCCTCTACTAGAGAAATTTAATTTCTAGTTAAAATTTTTTCACAAAATTGAAGAGGAAGGAATATTTCTTAGCTCATTCAGTTTGGGCCAGCACTGTACCGATACCAAAACCATACAAAGATATAAGATAGGAAAATTCATTCAGATTAATATGCTTTATAAGTATAGATATGAAAATTCTAAACAAAGTTTTGACAAATAAAACTCAAAAATGAATACATCATGACCAAGTGGATTTGTACTGGGAATGTAGTTTTGGTTTAGAATTTAAAAAATCTATCAATGTAGTTATTCTGTTATCAAAGTAGGAACGAGAAACCTTATGTTCATCTCAGTAGATACAGAAAAACTTCTGAGAAAATCCAGCATCTATTTGTGATAAAAATTCTCAGCAAACTAAGGACAGATAAGAAGGAAATATCTAAAGTTAACATCATTCTTAATAATGAATGATTGAATGCTTTCCATCTAAAGAAAAGAAAAAGACAGAAACGTGTATTCTCATCATTTCTACTTAACATGCTACTGGAGATTAAGCCAATGCAATAAGGCAAGAAAAAAAAATGTATCTAGATAGAAAGTAAAAATATATTAATGTTTTAATCCAAGGATTACGTAATCTTTGATGTAGAATATCTGATGCTCTCCCAAAAAACTATCAGAACCAATAACTGAGTATTGCAATGTTGCAGGGTACAAAACAAAATACAAAACCGGTTACAATTCTGTATAGTAGCATCAAACAAGCAGGAGATACAATAAGAGGTACAATTTACAATAGCATTAAAAATATGAAATATTCAGGAATAAGTGTGACAAAAATATTTGTAATTAAAATTGTAAAACATTGTTATGAAAAATTAAAGAAGACCTCATTAAACAATGACGTATAACTTGTTCACTGGTTGGAAAATCCTATATTATGAAAATGTCAGTTCCTCCCAAATTAACCTATAGGTTTAATGGAAAGCCAATTAAAATTTTGGTCCAGCTGCGGTGGCTCATGCCTGTAATCCCAGCACTTTGGGTGGTCAAGGCGGGCAGATCATGAGGTCAGGAGTTTAAGACCAGCCTGACCAACATAGTAAAATCCTGTCTCTACTAAAGATACAAAAAATTAGCCGGGTGTGGTAGCAGGCATCTGTAATCCCAGCTACTTAGGAGGCTGAGGCAGAAGAGTCACTTGAACCCAGGAAGTGGAGGTTGCAGTGAGCAGATATCTCACCATTGCACTCCAGCCCAGTAGACAGTGCGATACTCCATCTCGAAAAAAAAAATTGGAAATCTTTTAAGATTATATATATATGTTGGCAAGATGATTCTAAAGTTAATGTGGAAATGCAAAGAACTTAGAACAAATGCCAGCAAACTATGACCTGCAGTACACTTCCAGCCTGTTGCCTTCTTTTGTACATAAAGCTTTATAGGGAATATAGTTATATCCTATTGCCTATGGCTGTTTTTGTACTACAGGTGTAGAACTGAGTACTTACAAAAGAAACCATACGGCCTACCAGCCCTAAAATAATAACTCTTTGTCCCTCCACAGGAAAAAAAATATTGTTGATCCTTGACCAAGAATAGCAAAAACAAGTTTGAATAAGAAAAAAAAGTGGAGAACAAACTCTATCTGACTTTCAAACTCATATCAAAATTACACTAATAAAGAAAGTGTGGTTTTGGCACTGAGTTAGATATATAGATCAATGACCCAAAGTGGACAGCCTCAAAATAAAACCTATACTTACATGAACAACAGACATCTGATAACAATGCAAAGATGGCAGAGTAAGGATGATATTTCCACCATATCCAGAAGATATAAATGACTGTCAAAACTCTATAATCAGTAAAAACCTAATAAAAATGGGCAAAATATTTTAATAGACACTTCACCAAAGAAAACATGAAGATGGCAAATAAGTAGGAAAAGATGCCCAGTATTACTGACCATTAAGGAAATGGAAGTACAAACCACAATGTAATGCCTCTACAAACCTACTTAAATGGCTAAAATTAACTGACCATCCCGAGTGTTAATAAGGATGTGGAGGAAATGCATATCTCCTATACTGCTGGCAGGAATGAAAAATGATATAGTTACTCTGCAATACAGTTTGGTGGTGAATTATAAAGTTAAACATACATCTACCACATGACCCAGTCATTCCACTCCTAGTATTTATGCAAGAGAAATGAAAGCATATGTTCATATAAAGGCTTGTACACAAGTATTCATTGCAGCTTTGTTTGTAATAACCCCAAACTGACCAATCCAAATGTCTATCAACAAGTAAATAAATTCATAAGCAAATTTTGTTGTATCCATACAGTGGAAAGCTACTTAGCAATAAAATCACTGATACACAACAAAAGCATTAATAAAATTTAAAATAAATTGTTCTACATAAAATAAACCAGATAAAAAACGAAATCATTTGCTATGGGGCAGGAACCAGGGAGTGGAAGAAAGAAACTATGAAAAGCATGAAGAACCCTTTAGGGGTGAAAGTTGTGCTCATGATTTTGATGATAGAAATCTGTATGAAGCATTTCAATACAGAACAATTTAACCTTTTTATTACTATAGCTTTTATTGAAAATGAACACACTCAATAGCAAACAAACCTAAATGCACCCTGATCTTTATTCTGGATAAGACTAGGAAACCTATATTTCAGTGAATTCATTGCAGTTGACTTTTTCTGTTGATGTCAAGACATAAGTAATTGATGGTCCTATGTATAAACAATGTACTTAGTGCTTTGAGATACAGGATTTTCCTCCTGGAGTCATCTAGGACACCATGGGAACGTACCTCTAGCACAGCAAAAGTTTACAACTTATGGGAATGTGCTGATTTGGGTGAAAATGAACCATGAGATGAATGCTATGTAATCACATTCTAGAGTTAATTTTGAAGGTAATATTTTACTGTAAGGATTTTGGTAATAACTTTTTTTTTTTTTAGACGGAGTCTCACCCTTTCACCAGGCTGGAGTGCAATGGCGTGATCTCAGCTCACTGCAACTTCCACCTCCTGGGTTCAAGCAATTCTCCTGCCTCAGCCTCCCAAGTAGATGGGATTACAGGCATCCACCACCACACCTAGCTAATTTTATGTATTTTTAGTAGAGATGGGGTTTCATCATGTTGGCCAGGCTGGTCTCGTACTTCTGACCTCATGATCTGCCCACGTCAGCCTCCCAAAGTGCTGGATTACAGGCATGAGCCACTGCACCCAGCTGTAATAAAATTATATTTAAAATTTAAAATAACATTATAGTTCAAAACTTACTTACCAAATAGAGAGGTATGTTAACTGCCACCATATAGATATGACAAATTAAGCCAAGAATTTAATTTCATTTTCAGTACTACAGAAACCCCAGCAATACCAAATGAATTGTATTGACAATCAGGATTTGCCATGTATAAAAACCTTTTATTTTACTGTCCTCAAAACAAGCCAAAGGTGCTGTCCTGTCTCCTTCCTTTGACTATGCTTTTCATCTTGAGAATACTGAGTGGGTGGAGTACCCCAGACGATAGGAAAATCAGATGAAAGACTTGGTTCACTAAGGAAATGCAAACATCTGAGGAAGGTACTGTAAGGTATAGCACCATAAAACGGTTACATTTTAGAGCCAGAAAAGATGATTACAGATTACTTAATTCAATAATCCCACTTTAAAGAGGCAGACTACGGATCTGAGAGGACACATGACTTGTTTGATGTGGTGGAACTAATTGGGGCCTGAACCAGGAGAATTTAAATCACTTCTCAACCCACTCTTCTCTTGGTAAACCATTCTTACCCTTTGAATAATGATGGTGCCACCTCAGGTAGGTAATAAAAAGTATCTACGGAAATGTTATCATATAATTTTGGAGAAAAAAATCAGCAGAGTCCCAGCATCTATCTCTCAGCCCATCAGGATCCATAGCTAGATAACATTTTTTAGAGTTACCCTTTTTTTCCCCCCCCCCAGGGTACTAACTGACTACTTAGTTTCCTGACTGAGTTTAAAAAAGAAAAAAAAATTAAACATTTGTGGTAAAAATAGTTTTTAGTGAAATGGTTATGTTTCACTTACTCTGGCAATCCCTGAAATGTAATATACCTTATAGGAGGAAGTATTTCACTGCTGTCATTCATGTTAGATACTAGTTCCTTCCATCTGTAAAATGGGTAGAACCCTGAGTTTTAGTCATCCAAAGTGACCAATTCATAGACTGCCCAATTAGCATTTCAACAGTATTGGCATGCAGGCAGAATCTTGTCATTTTAATTTCCTTGTATTAAAGGGCACACATTTGTTCGATATCTTCGTTATTCAATGATTGTGGAAAACAGACTACATCTGCTGGAGAGCAAACATTGTTTCTTCTCTCCAGATGTCTGCTTTTTCTCCCAGAAGTTGGAGAGCATTGGACAAGCAATAACAGATGATGAACACATGCATAACTACAAATGGGCAAGCTGATTGTTTTCAAAATTGGTATAAACATTTGCTCTTGGGTTGAGATTTAGCCCATAGCAAATCTTTACATTTGCGTTATAAACTCCCAACTAAAAAAAATGTTTATAATGGAAGTGCTGACAATGTGAAAATTCAGTTATGGTCAGAAAAGCAGTTTTGTTTAAAAATGCCATTTTGCACTTCCATATTTACTTCCTAACCGGGGACTGAGATGTCAATTTCTCCAAAGTTTTCTTTTCTTGTCCAAAGGAGAATTTGAGGACTGTTTTGAAATGAACAAGAGATCTTAATTTCAGTGTCTTGTTTCTTCAGCAAATATGGAAGTATAGAAGCACATGCTGGTTACTTAACTGGTTACATTGATGATGAGGAGGATGAATGAGATAGAAGAAAATTAAGCTTGTTAAGAGAGAGGGGTTTTGCTTTTTTTACAGTATTTGATAGAGAAACGTAGCAATTTTTAGAAAATACCTTGTTCTCTATGACCTTGACTATGCTAAGACTCAGTGAGTACATTGACTAGGGGTTATAACATAACACCAGAGAAATCTTTTGACTTTCTTATAAATTACTTGGCCTGAAACTCAAAGTGTGGTTTGCACTATGTCATTATATTCATAGAGATATGACCCTCTTTTACTGCAAGGACTGCCTTACTGTTCACTCCCAGAATGGCAAAAACAATAATAATAGAAATAAGAGATGAAGACATAGAAATGTGCATCCAACAATACATCTTTATGAGCAAATAATTTTCCTTGAAATAACTGATTGTGTGAAAATCATAGGAAATTTTATTTGTGATTACGGGGGATGGTGGACACCTCTGCTCTCATATTGGATACAAGGCAACTCTTTTCATTTGAAAATTTAAAGCTATTATTTCCGATTACTTAGATTTTTACCTAGATTCACACTTATTTTCAGATAAATGGAAGTAGTTTTATAACAAACGGTGAAGGGGAAGGAAGGATAACCCCGAAATATCCCAAGGATTTAGTAGACATGAATAGTCAAGGACTTGACATGTCCAGCTTCAACATGTCAATAGATCCAAGTCTTATTGAGTTCCCAAATGAGAAGAGGAACAAATCACTCTTATTCTTGACATAAAAACACCCAGCAAGTTTTCTTGAAAATGTTAGAATCTTCGGAGGGAAAAAATAATATAGGTCCAAATCTGAGTTATCTTGTAGGCTACTAACACTTAGATTTGCCTAATATTGTTACTTGAACAATTAGGGCATGCATATAAAATTTTAAGATTTGTATGTTTCTTCATTTAAGCACACAAATTACAGGATACTTTCTTCATTCAATGGTTGCCACACAATAACTCTTAAATTAATGTATGAAAGAAGGCTAAAGTTTAAATTATAGAACTCGAGTAACAAGAAACCATCTAAGCATTAGGACAGAATGTGCATTTTGCTTTTGTACTTTTGTTTGCAAACCTCAAATCATGCAAGTGCTCAACCTAGCCCTGGGTTAAGAGGACTCCCATTGAGCTTATTAGTAAATGTAGGTAACAAGCTGGGTGCTGGAATATCAATCCTCTGAATGGGCTGATATTCTGAGGATTACTCAGCCCTCTTAGGCTGCTAGATTTCTGGACCTACTTTGAAATGAGTCTTATAACACATCAAAATATAATGAAGAGGGCATGTGTGTGAAAATATGGAAACCACTCTTATTTTCCATGTTAATGAGAAAAGTTAATTTATTTCTCACATTGAGACACTTTAAGTGAAAGGCATACCTTGAATAAAATGATACGATATAAATATTGGCTAGCTAGTTAATATTGCTAGTTATTTTGAATTTTCATTGTAATTTAACATTGAGAAAAAATATAAAGCGGTATACATTTGTAAATTGAGATAAAAGAGCTCTGATGGACAGAATGAGTAGAATTAAAGATTACTTTTTTTCCCCCAAATGAGATCTTTTTGGCTTGTCCTCTTACAATTATTGCTTGGAGGACTGAAATGTGTTGTTTGTAACTCAATGATTCACATAAAGGCAGCCCTGCAGTACCACATAAAATAACTATAATAATTTGTTGTAATTGAAGAAAAATGTGTTTGTGCAGAAAGCACCTAACAACTCCTGCTTTGGTGTATTCTTTCCATAATCCTTCGATCAGCACTGTAGTGTGAGCAGATTTAAAGTATACTTTCTAATAAGTGCCTTGTTTTTTCCTTTTTTTTTTTTAACTACTTGGTGATATCCTAATTAACCATGCTCAATTGATTGCTTTCAAAACAAGAACTAAGAGCTCTCATCTAGTCAAGTGGAAGCTAATTCAACTCTTTTATACTATGGCAATGATAAATCTCTCTCACACACACACATACACACACGTCTACTCACACCCACCACATGTATTATATTAGTAATATCATACTGTAGGTCTTCGGGTTTGAGTCAGTATAGCATGATAGGACAATTCTATGGAATTTCATGCATTATTTTTCTTTTAATACTTACGAAGGTAAGTATGAATGCCCATTTTTCATTCACAGATTAGAATTATTTTTTGACTTTTTTTTGATCATTTGATGAGCTCTCACATCCAGAAAATGTGCCATTTCACTTGAAAAAAAGCAAAAGAGTATGTGGGAAAAATAAACTCAATGCAGGCAGAAGGAAACTGACCATTTCATGTCTTAACCCAATTGCTACTCTCGGTTTCCTTGTCTTTTTAAGTCAAAATTAAACACATTTTATTTGGATTGACAAGCACTTGATCATTTGATTATGAGATTATAGTATGTGGTCAGAGCATCTAATGCTGACGTTATTTTGCAGGAGAGGACAGGCTTTTCAGATCCCCGTTACTGTGGGTCACATCCCTTCTCTGGTCTCACAGATAAATGAGGGGTAGACAATACCATACATACTAACTGTCATATACAGAACTGGAAAACTGTTTTCAGCATATGTAAATCCCAGTCAAGGCATTACACAACTGGAGTTTAAAATGTTACATGTAAATCATCCAGACTTAAGCTTCTTAGGAAACACAAACCGTTCTCTAAGGACATATGAGACCAGAACATCAGAAGATGCTGTCTCACTGTGGGGGTGGCAGAAAACAGTGGCTCGCAGACCACCCTGGTGTGTAGTAATCAACAATGCAGTGGCCCAGTTTATAAAGGCGTCAGACAGTCTGTAAGCAAAAAGGCAGAGCCTCCAACTGAGACAGGCCCTGCTAATAAGTGGTTTCTAGGAAAAAGAAGAAAAAAATAAAGCAGCTTTAGCATATGCAACAGGTCTCATATCACAATCTTTTTTTTTTTTGCATTCCACCTCTTTCATATGAAACAACTCCATCAGGAGTGTCATTGGAAACACCATGAGCAATAGAATAGAAGAATGCACTGACATTCTTACCCTTCTGCTCTCGCAGCCTTTCATACATTTATTATGGTGCTGCACTTGTAAATATCTCATCACATGTCTGTTTCCCCTGCTGGACTGTGAATTTCTTGAGTGCAACACCATGGCCTGTTCATCTTGCTGTTTCTACTTTCAACATTAGTGCGTGCTGAAGAAGTCCTCAGTACATATTTGGTGAAAGAGCTTTTGAATTCCATTACTGCTGGAATAGCTATCTGGGAGGCTCTGGACAAACCACTTCATGTGTTTTGCTTCAGTTTCCTCATCTAATGAATGGGAATAATGCCATTTTGAACATTTTGCAAAGACTTAGCAAAAGAGATTCTGCAAAAGAGATTTCGTATTTTAACGTATTTTAAAAATATTTTTAAAAAAGCATTTGTTTTCAAGGTGCAGGTTGGGGCATTTCTTACAATATAAGCTGAATTTCCTGAATAATATAATGATTATATGATACTTCAATGTATTATTGCATTTGACTTACTCAGACAAGCTCTCTATCATTTAAAAGAATCTTAATTTTTATAATTTATGTATTTGTAATGAAAAATAACAAAAAACAATTATTTAAGAAAGTATTGACAACATTTTAGTTTCCTTATAATTCTGACTTTATATGAGCAGAAGTATCTCAGTGAGTGCTCATACCTGCTGTGTTAAGTACAGACACTAAACCACATTTTGTCAATAAGGGGCAACTTGTACAAACTGGGTACGCAAATAGAAAATAATAATGTTGAAGAAAGTATATTAATTAATTCAAGCTTCAAGATAAGATCACTGGATCCTGCTGACCCTACATGTTAATCAGTTGATTAATTGCTACAATCATAATAATTACACAGTAAAAATCTAAGTACACTTAATGATAGTGTAGACTTAGAGTTAAAAGTTCTTTTCAATCTGCTTATCTTCTCTTTCTTGAATGAAAGGAGTTGGTTTCACTTACTTTAAAGATACCTTTTGGCTTGTAGAGCTGAAGAGCTTATGTCAAAATTAGCCAAAGTTCATTTTTGCCTGTTCAATTAGCCATTTTTGATTATTTCTTAAGGCTGTTTAGAAAGCAATCTCAAACCTATGAAATAGGAATTTTGCATTGTACATATTCATCCAATCATTTACTGTTATTCTGAACATGCTCACTGTATGAAGTGGTTTCACAATTACATGGCAGTAGTTGTCCCCCAACATACAGTTTGCTATACTTTCTCTTCTATATTTGAATAGCAGATAGAAGGGGCCTGAGTTGTCATTGACATGCTCAGATGAAAGTATGTGCTATAAAGTGAATGTAACTTATTAAGAACTATTCAGACACTTAAAATGAGGACTAGAACTAAAATGGCTTAACATGCATGCACATTTATATTTTTCACATGTGGGAATCCCAGTTTTAGGCTTGAATTTTTTCTACACACACACACACACACACACACACACACACACACACACACACACAGAGCAATTTATATCTTGGTATCATTGATTTGGCCAAACTTTTATTCTGACCACTGTCGACTTCTGACTGGCTATTCAATGTTCCAATAGCTGTAAAGATTCAGTTGGGTAATCCTGAACAAACTCCTTGCAACACAAAGATACACTGAACTGTGTTGGGGCTCAGAACATTATACTTCTAAGTATGGCCCTTTGGCACACTGAGTACTCTGAACTGAAGAAGAGTTGGAAGGGCCTCAGAAGCAAGAAGTTCTCTCTGATCTTTGCCTGCACTCCTTTCTCCTCTCATTTCTCCCCAGAAGCTGGTCATATAAACTAGAACTCTTCCCCAAAGCAAGTCATAAAACCTAGAAATGTCACTCTCTGAATTTCTCTCTTTTCCCCTTATGTGACAGGTGTCCTGCCCTCTACCCAGAGGAATGAATGTCGTACAGAGACACAGAAAAGAATTTGAACAAATAGGCTTTGCTGAGTTCTACCTCCCTACCCCCCAATCCATTCCCATTAGATCATACTTTTTTGTCCAACCACATTTCTACATGGCTTTTCATTCTTTATCAAACCTTAACATAAAAATGCACAGTTTTCCCTAGGTCTTTGGGTCTTCATTTCTGAAAGTTCCTGTGTCACATTTTTGATTAAATAAATCTGTTATGCTTTCCTCTTGCTAATCTTTCTTTTGTTACAGGGGTGTCAGCCATGGCCCTCAAAATGGGTAAGGAAAATGTATTGTACCTTTTTGCCCCTACAACTGTCCAGATTCTGTCTGTAGAAACAATGCCAGTAAGAAGAATCATCTGACTGATAGTTTGTGTTTGATTCAGTTTTCTACTGTGTGCAAAACAACTCATCAACATAGCTTCTCAATTTCTTTCAAGTACGCTTCTATCCTCATGGTTATCTAGTTTCAAAAGCTAACCCATCTCTTTCTTCCCAGATTGTTTATCTGAGATGTCATTAAATCATTGCAACTTTTTCTCTTTTGTAATCTTTTACATACAGTTTCTTCTTTTCCTTCATTAATTTCTTTTATTCTGTTGCAAAATAGTCGTTTTTAAGTTGGTGAACACCTTAGATGTAACTGAGCGACTAGATGCTGCTTAAATTTTTGCCTGCATATGAATAGCCTGGAGAGCTTGTAAAAACAGATTTCTAGGCTCCATCTTCACTGGTTGTCATAAAGGAGGTCTGGAGTGCGGACCTAGAATATACAGTCTAACATGATCTCAGGTGATTCTGATGCTACCAGTCTTTACACTTTGAGTAACACTTATTCTATAACTTTTTTTTTTGGTGGGGGGCGTGTCACACATCTAGGAATCTTGCTCCAGAAAATACACAGATGCACATGTACGCAAGTTTGGCCAATCTTCTGGGGAGTGGCGCATGAGCCTCTTGGGGCATATCCATGCATGAGTCCGAGAGCACTGAGTTAACTTGCCCAAGGTTATACTTGGGTGATAGCCAAATGTGGCGCCAAATCATGATGGGGTTTCCTGCTTCCCTTCTCCTCTTAAACATATCCTGACAATTATCACCACATTATTTTCTTCAACACATGAGTTTCTACTTTCCACTACCTTTCTCAAAAATCTTTAATGGAGTTTTCCCTGCCTACAGCATAAAATTTAACCCATATGCAGTATTGCATTCTCTGCAATTAATTAGTTAATTTATCGACCAAGAATTTACTAAGTTCCTTTTCTGTGGAAAGTACTAGGCTAGGCAGGAGGATACAGAATTACTGCTTTGCCTTCAAGGATTCACAATACTGGATTAACTATCTGCTCTCCTTTATTTTGTGCTGCTGTCTCCAAAATCATTGCTGCCTTCAACCCAGATTCCTCACTTTCCACAAAACAGCAGCCTCATCTCAGGCCTGGAGTCAGTGCTTGGCTGGAGCCAACATTTCCTGGCTGGCTCTCCAAATTTCATATACTCCTAATGCCTCCTTCATGGAGGCTTCCCAAACACTGCATTTTTGCCTTTCCCTTCTGTAGAGCGTTTACTGTCTTCATCATTCATTGTGCTGCTGGATCATATGTGCTCACATGTTCTTCTCTAGTTCAGGGTATACACCTATTACTTCTTCAGTACTCTCCTCGAGGAGCATACAGCATGGCTCAGACCAGGATGCTGTGATGTCAACATACTATGAGTAGGAAGAGCTGCTCTCTTCTTACTTGGCTTCATCAAGGAAAAAGAACCAAAATAAATGGTTCCCAAATGTGACTGTCATCAGGATCACCTAAGGGTTTGCTTATGGTTTTTTTAGAAAACATTTTTAAACCTCACCCCAGGCATAATGAATCAATATCTATCTGGGTTGGTCCGGGAATCTGTTTCTACAAAGGTGAGTTG
This sequence comes from Ateles fusciceps, assembly GCA_036589455.1. Lineage (NCBI taxonomy): Eukaryota > Metazoa > Chordata > Mammalia > Primates > Atelidae > Ateles > Ateles fusciceps. The sequence goes on from JAZHEH010000851.1 coordinate 1,922,378, forward strand.
GGTCAAAAAGCCAGGTATGAGAGGCCCTCGAGCAACTGATTCTGAAATCCCCTCCAACAATGTCTACTCACCCTCTTCTTACACTTAAAAAAGTCACTACAAATACTTACTCTTAGTGTCGAAACTTGAACACAGAGAAACAAACAAAAAAATGAAGAAACAAAGGCTATATAATCATTACCTGCTAATATTTTTAAGTAAATCCTTTCATTCTTTTCTCTACATATAAATATTTACAAACATATTTTACAATAGGCTCCTAGTATACATGCCATATCATACTTATAGTCTCGTAATATTTATTGGCATTTTACCTTGTGAAGTAATGCTTTCTATAGCACAACTTACCAATTACTTAATATTTCATTATATAAATGGGCCATAATCTAACCTTCCCTAAGTTTGTACACATACTTCTACATTTTTCACTATTATAAATAACGTTTTGAGGGGCAAATCTGTACAAATCCTTGTGCATATCTCTGAAAATTTCCTAAGATAAATTTCTAGATCTATAATCGCCAGTCCAAGGCATGTACATTTTAAAGGCTTTTGCTAAATATGGCCAAAAGTCCTTCTGTCAATTTTCTGAGTTCCGATTTAAAGCAGTAACAGGTCTTGCTCATTGTGAACTCTGACTGGCATTTCATCTATAGCCAAGTTTATATCATAAATAGTTCTTTACAGGCAGTAGCAACTTACACCCTTATAGTATACTTTACCATGTGAAAATTATATCTTTTGTTAAGCTTACTGTAAATTTACTGGCTATCTTTCTTGCAGGTTTCCACCAGTGTTAGAGAAAAGATTTTAAAATAATCTCCTGAAGTAAACTTTGATTAAATGTAACATGAAAGCTAAAAACCTGAAGCAGGAGAATGCTATTTTCTCGTGTGATACCTTATTCTTGCCATCTGTTGAACAAGTATCTGGTTCCAAATAATGTCAATTAAAACCAATGGCAAATATTTCTAACTTTTACTTGTGGATATTAGCAAGAACAACATTGTGCTACTTGTGTAGTTATCTTATGGCTGTCGAAGTACTCTATATGAATACACAGATTTTTTTTTAGGTCTTTAACCTCTCAGCATCAGTTTTATGGAACACCCACCGCTAAGCAAGTATGCAAAATGCAGTGCTGCTTAGCATTGGGAAATCCCCAATCTGGTGCCAAGAAGTTCATAAATACAATAATGGACCCTCTTATGTCAAAAGTGAGCATTGTTTAACAGTGTAAGTTGGAACAGCCTTTGGGATGCATTGCAGCTGGAGTTGTTCCACTGCAAGACATCGCAAACTTCAGGATGATGGTTGTCACACCAGGTCCTGGAAAGGCAACATACTTCAGTCTGCAAAGTGAACTAACAGGGAATGGTTGTTTACACATGGTCCTGTTGCCATCGACATAAGAAATGCAATGACAGGAGCGGTGATGTAGGAATTTGGTGGCAGATGGTCAGGTCTGCAGGAAGTGTCCACCCAGCTTTGTTTGGCCCATATTCTGAAACAACTAGAATAAACACTTAGTGTCATAATTTATAAGCATATCAGTACCAATAAATCAGAATCATGCAAGCAGTCATGTTTATTATATTCTTGTTGCTTAATATTCATGACAGTAATTTATTTTTATAGTACAGTTTCACTGTTCTCTCCACCACTGCTCTGCATTTAAGGCTGGCAAGTTGTACTAGCAGAAGTTCAGGTAACACTTTGAAGACTGCAAAAGTTCACTAGCCTGGTCAAAAGACTTGATTTGCTCATTTAATTTTTCCCTTCTTTTCTCATAAACTTTTAAACCACCAAGATGAAATTTCTGGAAATTAAGTAGTAATAATACTTCTTTGACATGTAGAAAAATGTAAGTACTAGAGTCCATCTAGTTCTGTGGTAATAGCTGTATAACAGAGTTCATAAGGCAGATAGAAACATTTGGGAGACGTAAGTAGTTAATTCTCAAATTTACTCTCAACAAAATGGATTGAATTAAGCATTGTTTCCACCTCTGCCATTCACCTTCTCGCCACCCTCTTCCTTCTGATTCCCCATTTTGGTAGTGTAGGATCATTGCTGCTAATTACTATGGATTGTTCAGAGAGGAATTACATGAAACAACCACCACAGAGCACATTGTTTTAAAAATTCATTTAGTGCCAGAACTACAAGATCAGTAAAACATGTCTCCTACTCCAGAGAAGTTTATGTCAGATAAACAGACATAAAACAATATTACATTGGTCTGTACTTTGACACGAGACAACTTATATCCAGTTTTGTAATGAACTCAGTAGAGAAAATTTACAATTGCCAGAAAAAAGGAGTCACAAATATACAAGCCTGAAAAACAAATTTTATTTAAAAAATTTCCCAACTAAAAATAGTCTTACAATACCATTAAGATCTGTGGTCTTATTCTGTAAGTTTGCTGTGTTTTAACAAAGATGTTAAGCATTTTTTCAAAAGTGGAATACCACTGAATGTAAGTAGACATAGCATTAGTATTTTAATTATAATTGGGCTCTTTTTATTATGGGTATGGAGGGTTAAAATAATGGATTTATTTTGTAGTCTCCATGCAAATACTTTTCTAGCACATGGCATGAGGGATGAAGTGACACTTTGCTGTAGTTTCACCTTTTAACTAAATAACACATATGATATAAGTTGTAAGAAATTTTACAATATTATTTCCTAATTCACTTGCTGGGGATTGTAATAAGGTTATAATGCCTTCTTTCTACCTTTAAGCATTTGGAATATGGGGAGTTTATTGCTAAAGTGATTGTTGTTGTTTTCTTCTAGTGATGTATTCTGCACAAAATAGGTGCTCTTAGCTAACATTTCTAAAAGATAAATTAAATGTTTGTTACAAATACATTTACATACCCTTTAGCCTTCTCCATCTGCTAGGTGTGTTTGAATTTCACTGGTGTGTATGTTATTTTTAAAATTTTTTCCAGTGACCCAGGCACAAGAATGAGTACCTATAATGTTGCCTTGGATACAGAAAGCAATTAAAAAATTGTTGAATTTGTTTTAAATAGTCAAGATGGAAGCATTTCTTAAGTAAATAATGAGGTTTTGAGACCATGTGTATGATCAGAGAAATTCAATTGTGTTCTGTTTGGTTTCTCTCATTGCAGTTTTTAACAACGCAAAGCCTTTATCTGAACTACATCTAAATCTACTAATTATCTCATTTTTAAATAGATACTTGTTAATCATTTTGTTTAAATTGGTAAAAAACTATAGTTGTGTGGTGAAGAGCAACACCTTTGGAATCTTTCAGTTATGTGTTCAAATTCTAGCTCTGCAAATTCCCAGCTGGTAGCCTTAGGAAGGCTATTTAATACTGACTAGTCTAAATTTCCCAAATGAAAATAATAGGAATAATACTGACCACAAGGGAGTATTATAAAAATAAACTTAAATGGTTAAATGAACATATAGCAATTGGCTATATGTAAGTGAAAGTGTGGTTAGTATACTATAAATTGGAATTGCAATCATACGGGCACTTATGGGGTTTATTTATATTCCCACTACTCTAATAGTTTATAGTATTTATGATTCAAATTCTTTCTAAATGTTGTCCAACTATGTAGAGAACTGCACTTTTTAAAGTTGGAATGTCTCTTCTCTAAGTTTTTTGTTGGCACGATATTTGAAGTCCTTCCCCCAAATGTTGTAAATTTTTGTCTCTAACTGCTCCATTGTTTTAAATGGTCTTGCAGTTTGTCTTATATGGTCTTGAATGTATTTGAGGATGTAAATGTCGACTTGGAAGACAAACTGCTCAGGTTTGTAAATATCATAATACTAGAAGGAAGGCTCAATGAATTTGTAGTTAAAAACTGGGTTTTGGTCCCAGTTCCAGTTGTTATGAGACTCCGGTGACATAAATCTTCTGAATATGCAAAACTTAAAGCAAAACTCTCTTGTACAATGGTACAAGATGGCATGCACATTTCTGCATGAAAGTTTAAAAGTGTGCAAACTTATCTGAGAGAGAAAATGATAAAAATGACACCTTGGACTATAAATTCAATTTCAGATCCTGATAGTATAATATTAATAAAGAAAAAATCAAATCTCATATCACAGTAACAGAAAGATATTGTGAGAAAATAAGAGGAAGTTTTATTCTGCACTGATAAGGTTGTACACCTAAAACAGTCCACTGAAGTATGATTTCTCTTATTCACTGAATGTTTTTGTCCCCCAAATTTCATATGTTGAAGCCCTAACCCTCAATATTATGGTATTTGGAGTAGGGTCTTTAAGAGGCACTTAGGTTTAGATAGGGTCATGAGGGTGGGATTCTCATGGTAAGATTAGCACCCTCACAGGAAGAGGGGAAAGATTAGAGCCCACTCTTTCTTATATTTGAGGACACAAGGAGAAAGTGGCCATCTGCAAGCCAGAGTAAGGGCCCTCAGCAGGAACTGACCATGCTGGTGCTCTCATTTTGGACTTCCAGCCTCCAGAACTGTGAGAAATAAATGTCTATTGTTTAAGCCACACAGTCTCTGGTATTTTGCTATAGCTTTCTGATCTGACTGAGACAATTTTCAAACCTTAGGAAGGCACATTTAGGGGAGTGTGATCTTGGTGATGAAGTGCCTGGAAAATTTGATGCATGATAAATTACTGAAAGTGTAGAGGAAGAAAGGAGAACACCAAAGAGGCTCTGCAGGTTACACTTTAAGTGTTTAAAAAATACTCAAGGAGCTGGTAGAGAAAGATCCTCCTAGAAATCTGACATTAACCAATGTGGTTTTTCTAGTTGTGCTCTGACTGGTCCTTTTCGTTGGTAGAGATTTCTACTCAGCTAACACAGGGGGTACAGCTCTCAGAAGCTCTGAGCATCACAGATCTAAGCTTACAGACAGGAGCTTCTGAGGTCTTTCTGGGTCCAATATTTGCTTGGGATCATTCTTCTTTCCTGACGACTTTTTCTAAAACACTTTCATAATGTGGCACAAACGCATAGAAATTTTCAAAGAATATTTCAATGAGGTAATGGTTTCTTCTTGGGTGCCAATTAGATATTCAGAGAATAATACACACAAGGTGTCAAAGAAGAATGTTACCATTGTGCCTGGAGTTAGGAACCTGGAAGAAAAGCTCAAAAGATTATTGCATTCATCTCTTTGCAAGACAGTAACCACCTGCAACTAGAGGGACAGATGGTACTAATTAGATCTGCCCATCCATTACTTGGCAGAGGAAGGGGCTGGAAATGTGAAAGGGTCAACCTTTCACCTGCTGGACACTCAAGGTGAGAAGAAAAAGGAAAGGGGCCAAGAACTAACTGTCTGGCTAGACAGTAGTCATGGACTCAAGCTTTAGGTATTTGATCTTTTAGAATTCCAATTTCTGAAAAATAAAGGTGTTGTATGTAATGAAATGGAAGTGGGGGGAACTACACATTTAAATAGAAAACTATAAGTAAACCAACGAAAGAGAAAACCCTCAATTATCCAATATACTTTTTTATAGTTCATGGTTTAAAAAATATATATCTGCCTTGATCTTTCCAAACATATTACTTTTACTCTTAACACCAGCACCACCACATATTTCCTATAACGGTGTATTCATTTTCCATGTTTCTGTTTTCCAAAGTGTAGGTAAAAATGTATGAGCCTATCCCTAGAGAAAAATTCCATTCTCTAAACCACATGGCAATTCTCAGTGCGGATATTCCACTGTTCCAACATGAGCAGAATTCCCCTGGGAAGTTGACAGTGCTCCAGGAGCCATCACATCTAATGTTTAATTCTGCAGAGCATTAGGAATGAGCCAGATGAAGAAAAGCCACAATTCAAGGAGCTTATGATAGTCCTAGAAGCTATTTCAGGAAAATTCTTTTATTGACAGAGAGGTGGAGGGTTGGAGAAAGGACAAGTGCTTGAGTGAATGAGAAAGTCTAACTGAATGTGGGCAAACAAGAAAAACAATTGATAATCAATTCTTATTCCATAACAGGCTTTAAAAATAGCACATGAGGCCCGGCCTGGTGACTCTGGCCTGTAATCCCAGCACTTTGGGAAGCTGAGGCAGGAGGATTGCTTGAGTCCAGGAGTTTGAGACCAGCCTGGGCAACATAGTGAGACCCTGACTCTACAAAAAATTAAAAATAAATAAATAAAAAGCTCATGAGAGGTTAATATGAAAGTTCTCTTGAGAGAATTAAAAAAAAAAGTTTAAATTTTAAAGCTAGAATATTGTGTGGCAACTGAAAGAAAAAGTGATACATTTCCAGTTTGGAGAATGTGTGTGTATGTCTGTCCCTGTGTTCAGCTAATAACTCTGATCATTTCAGTTGATAAGTCTGAACATTTTGGGATCAACAATGTTACAAATTTCCCAACTGAGAGAGGGCATCACTTTGGAGTTGGCTCTTCTGGTGCCACTGTGAACATCACAGATTTGGTAACATTTAATAGAAATAAGGCAGGCTCACGCTGGAGAAGCCAGATAGCATCTGGGTTATGATGAAGGCGTAAGTTCTATAATAAAGCAATAGGCTTTGGACTATCCAAGTGGAGCTGGGCTTGGGAAGAGCTGGCAGAACAAAGCAGAGATGTCATGAGATAAAGAAAATGGGATCCCTGGGTCATGAAGCAAGAGACTATCCTGTAATATTATCTTAAACATGTTTGGTGCTGTGTGGAATTCTCAAAGCAAAATATTAAAGCAGAATGAAGATGGCTGCTTTAAGACATATAATTTGAAATAGCTTTACCAGAGAAGTAGAAAGATTAGTGAGAATGGACAGCAAGGTCTTATGAGACTGTTACCTAAAGGACCCTCTGACTGTGTTATAATATAATACCAGCAAACATTTACTAGATACTGTGTGCCAATGACTCTGTAAGTGCATTTCATGAAATTCTCTTTATGATTGCCATGGTGAAGATATAACCTTTCCCTCCATTTTATAGATGTGGAAATGGAGGCCAAAGAGATTAAAAATCTGCTCTGCTTCTAGATAGTGAAAGCTGGAGACAGGATTTGAATAGAAGAGGTGGTGGTGTGTAGTGCAGGCAGAAACTAGCTTAACTGTTGAGAGTAGACTTCCCTGAGGAGTTGACAGGGGGAGTGGCAATCTGGGAGAGTGTGTTTCATTAGAGAGATGGAGCAGTCTAAGACCTTCAGTGTGATTGGGGTATTCAAAGAAGAGCCAGGGTACTAATGGGCTGGAATGCAATGAGCAAGGCAGGGAAGAGTAAATGATGAAGTTGGAGAGCTTGTGGATGACCAGATCATAAAGGACTTTGAAGACATTGGAAGGAATCTGGCTCTTTCTCAAAATGAAATGAAAGCCAGTTTTATCAGTTTGCCTGTTTTTAGAGCTAGAATCATGTTGGATTGGGTGAGAGAAAGAAATTTTTATTTGAAGTAGGAGAAACTATTCTCCTAGAGATGGCCTGAGTCAGAGTCAGGGATCAGTGGGCAAATATTTTGGAAGAATCATCAGTGGTGATCACAATGTGGCGTCGAGCAAAGCATAAGAAATGAGACAGGAGCCTCTGTGTAGGATAGAAGACCTCCCAACCTTCAATTTTGTTAGAATCTATTGTTGCAGTGAACTTGAGAACAGGCAAAGATAACTGACCACCCAATTCCACCATTAGAGGAATAGGTTAAGATAACTACTTTTTTGAGGATAAATTTTGCATTTTGTTATATATTTATTTTTAAAGCAGTTCTATTCAGCAGAGGTAAAGATGCTAGGGAAGCTGACTCATGAAGGCTGCCTGGCTGGTTGCTCAGCTTGAAGAGTTTATTGCTTTGAAAAAGTGACTTTAAAGAGATGGAAGAAAGAAGTGCAAGTAAAATAAAAGTTTTAAGGAAAAGCAAAAAGACAAGCACCACATTTTCTAATGGAGCTGATGTCTTACCACTCAATTAATTTCTGAGTCAAGGCCCAATTTTAATTCTGAGTCACCTTCTAGTTTTACTTATAAAGGGCTTTTCATTAAGCCAAATTAAGGAGCTGGAGGTCCAGTTGTTTATTATCTAGCACTAAACCATTCCTACAAAAAGACACCTGTGCAAGCCATTTGGCTCTAGTCAAATATTTTTTTTCAATTTAATTATGAATATAATTAGAATGAGTTAAGAGACAAGCTAGGCATTAGCCATAAAATTTCCAGGTTGCGTGCACACGCACACGCACACGCGCGCACACACACGCACACACACGCACACAGAGACTAAAAAGCAACCACAACAAAAATACTGTCTGTGAGAATGTTAGCTTGCAGTGGACACTAAAAAGAGAGTCTTTGTACAATGCACCTTTATTTCAATTTCAAATTTCCTTGAAATGGTGCAATAGAGGATATTTTTATACTGTATTATTTTTACATCTCTGGTTTCTCTGTGATGAACCTTTACACCCTGCTCTTTACTTTCTCTGCTTTTAAGGCAATTTGTCACTTTTGTGCTTTCATGTTTAGCAACCATTTTTACTCAAGTGCCTTGCAAGCTCTGTTTCTTTTCTCCCAAAGAGTGTCATCATGGAGTTGATGATGCATCAGAAATGGTTTGACCAAAGGGCAAGATAAAGTCAAGAGTAAAGAAAATATTTGCAAATATACTTGACTGGCTTTTTCCCCCGCAATTACCTATTGAAAGAATACTTTAAAGGCAAAATGGAAAAAAGGCCTAGGGGGAAAAACAGTAGAACATGCAATAGGTACTTTTTGCCAAAGGGCAATGTATTTAACTTAAATTATTTTTATATGAGGATGTTGTGACTGATGTATAGACAGGGATATGAGTTTTGTTAAAGGACTAGGCATAGGGTAATCTCTACCTATGGTGACTAATAGTCTGCATTTTAATAATGCTCAGTTGATCTTATGGGTACCATTTCTCACAACTTGTTTTACTGATTAATTAATCATCATTTAAAAAAAACTAGGCATTTAAAAAATACTCTCTTCAAAGACATATGTGATTGTGACCTTTAAATTGAAAACTTGTATGTAATATCATTACTATCTCAATTTGTACTGACTTGCCTAATCTCTGTGTCCTATGCATACATACATTCATATGTATATACAAACACAAAATATATTATGTATGTTCATCTGATGTTTTATGTATTGTCATTAGATATATTTACTTAGTCAAGCCAGAAAAAACACAAAAGAGATGGTATTGGAACCATAATATAGTTTTTGATCAAGGAGTTAGCATTGATTGCCTTCTAATAATGGAAAATATATGGAACATTGCCCAAGAATGGGAAGAAAGTTATTTTTGTATACAAAAGGCAACTTTGGAAACTTACAATTCAACAAATCAACAACTACCAGCTCACATACCCTGATTTGATCATTACACTTTGTATGCATGTATCAAACCATCATATTCTACTCCGTAAATATGTATAATTATGCATCAATTAAAAATAATAAAAGCAAAAACAGCTAGAGAAAAATTAGACACTTTGAGACAGAATATATTTAAAAGGAAACTTCTAAAAATAGTATCTGCAATGCCTGAGATTAAAAAAAATTCACTGGCTGAGACTAACAACAGAATAGATGTTGAAGAAAGTAATGTTAGTGCACCTGAAGGCACAGTATGATTCATAAAAGACAAAATGGATAAATAGGACTTTATCAAAATAAAAATGCCTGCTCTTCTGAAAACACTGTTAAAAGAAGGAAAACAAAGCCATAGAATGGGTGAAAGTATTGGCAAGTTATATTTAATAAGGAACCAACATTGAAGATATATAAGGAACTCTCGAAACTCAATATCAAAGAAACAGCCAAAATTTTTAAATAAGTTTTCCTAACTGGATAAATAGAATGGCCAATAAGCACATGAAAAGATGCTTAGCATCATTAATCTTTAGTAAAATGCAAATTAAACCACAAGATAGCACTTCACACATAGTAGAATGACTAAAATTAAAAACACTGACCACACCAAGTGTTGCTGAGGATGTGGGGAAACTGGAACTCTCATATACTGTTGACAGGAATTGAGAAACGGTGCAATGAGCAATGGAAGACAGGGTAGCAGTTTCTTAAAAAGTTCATATATACCTACCATATGAACCAGCTCTCCACTTCCAAGTATTACCAGGAAGACTAAAAGCATTTGTCCACACAAAAATTTGTACATAAATGTTCACAGATTTGTAAATGCTTCATTTGTAACAATCAAATACTGGAAACATCCCAAATGTCCATCAACAGATAAACAAATTGTGTTATATTCAAATAATGAATATTACTCATTAATTAAAAAATAAACTCTTAATATAACAACATGGATAAATCTCAAAATAATTACATTGAGTGAAAAAAAGTGTCCTCTACTAAAAGAGTACATACTGTATGATTCAATTTATATGAAATTCTAGAAAATGTAAATATATTGATAGTGACAGAAAGCAGATCAGTGGTGGCTTGGGATGGGAGTGCAGAGGGGGTGGAAGGGGAAGAAAAGAGAATTGCCAAGGATTAAAAGGAAACTTGGGAATGACAGATATGTTCTTTATCTTGGTTGTGGTGCATAAATTTCTCAAAACTTATTAAAGTTATGCTTTTAAAATGTGCAGTTCATTGTATGCCAATTATACCTCAGTAGGGCTAGAAAAAGCCTCATTATTAAAAATTAGCAAAAGTAAACTAGGAAAGGTGAAGGAAAGGGTGGAAGGAGTACATGGTCACCTTATGAACTGAAGAGTTAGCAGATATTGTTGAATGTTGATGAAACAAGTAAAAGAGGTTTCGGCATGTTATTTAGCATTCAATAATAATAATATGGCTACCAAATACTAAAAGAAGTGGAGTAAGATGAAAAAATATTAGGTAACGTATATTATCCATGGTTGATAAATCAAAAGTAGAGATATAATCTAGAGTTATGAGAGTAACCAGAAGAGATAAAAATTAAAATCATTACATGAGGTTTCTTCTCATGAGTAGGTCAGGGGATATGAAGTGATACGGCCCAACCCATTGCTTTTCATTCTAACTTCTGTAAGATTTGGTTTGTTGCATATTGTAATTTGATTAAGTAAATAATTATAAATAAGAATCCTAATAAAATAGTTGCTCATATGAAATAGAAAAGTAACTTTGTGTACATAAAAATAAATTTCAAAAGGAGATGGTGAGCAACTGGTCATAGACATCAGAGTGCAGGATTAAAATGTACTTAGAGAAGTCAACATTTAAGGCATGAATGCTTTTAATATCTAGTACTAAACATTGAAGCATCACTCACTCTTGGAAATTTCTACTTTATTTCTACCTAAAACTCCAATACTGAAATTCCTTAGCATTAATTTAATTCTAAACTCAGTTTTTAAAATGTAGAAAAAAATGGTTGCAGTCTCATATGAGACGACATAGGACACAGAGGTCTTATGTAGGATGACATAAAATACAGATATTTGGCAATAGCTGTTACTCAAGGCAATATACAATGATACAAAGTATTTATGTTTGTAGCTGAATGCCAAGTCTAGTTTTTTGAGCCACGTGCATTTAGAACTCCTGTAAAAATTATTTATTTTTAAATCACTTATTGAGTGCCTAACATGGAGTAAGAAAAATACAGTTCTATTTCATTCTCATAGTAACTTTATGAGCCAGAAATTATTGTGCACATGGTCTTTCCATTTCTCCAGTATCTCCTGCTTTCTTATTTTGAGAATTAAATGAGACAATTATTAGAAATGCCAATGGGTTTTTCTCCTCCCTTTCTCTTTTTCAGGAACTTTGGAAAAATGCAGACATTTAAACAGAAAAAAACATTTCTTGTTGTCTTTTTCCCCTTGAATCTGTAGAGTTACCAGAAGAAAAAGATGAGAACAGAGGTAAAGTTAGTACATTTCCTAGGATTTAGATCTACTGGAAATGTCCGGGCCCCCTGCAGGCCTCTAGCCACAAGATTGCATCACCTATCATAAAACTCCCTGGCTGTGCTTTTCTACCGAGTTCACATTTACAGTACTAATAATGCCTTCAGCACAAGTCATTTCCAGGGAATTAAGTCCTTGCAGTCAGTGGGTTAAATCCCCATGAAATAACCTGCAGGTGACCCAATTGGATTGACCTCAAGTATAGAATTTCAGATCAATAGCTGCAGTACTTGGATTCTGAGATATAAAACAATCCCTAGTGTTTTTGTTACCCCAATGAGTATTATCAGACAGGGGATTACTATGGCAATTGCAGGGTCTTATGATATTAATGTTTTTTTTTTGGTTCAAAAAGAAATTATTTTAAAAAGTAAATGCCTTCTGTTCACTGTTTTAGGACTATGTGATGATAACTTTCAAACATATAATTAAAAATAAAGTAATTCAGACAGCACCAGTGGTCATTAATTGCCTGTACTAGAAATAACATTTTCTCTTCAGATGCAAGGTTTTCCAGTTGGATGCAAAATTCTTTTTGGTCTAACCCCCTTTTAACTCTTCCAGGAAAGGGTAACAGATCTCTCAATCTGGGGCCAAATAAAAATGTTAACACTTCACAAACTGGGCTTGGGGGGAAATAAAGAGAAAAGGGAAATAATGTTATGACAACATGAACCATGACATCAACCAACATGGTGTTTTACTTGTGTGTAACCAAAAAAACAGAAACCATTTTAAGTATTTACACCAACAAAGGGAATTAATTTGTTGCAGAGAATTGGTTACTCAAATAATGAAGACGCTGAGAACCAGATAAGGAAGAGTGGAGTAACCAAGAAATTAGACACACCAGGAAGTCACTACCTTCTCCAGGCGGGAAAAGCAAAGAAAGGAGGGTCTGTGTCACCAGAAGGGAGCTGAAACCAGAGGGGGCCTGTCTGGTCAAAGCTGAAGCTATGAAGGAGAAGGAGCCTCAGGCAGAAAAGCTACCTGAGGCAGATGGAGGGCAAGGGTGAGCAGGTGGGGGATAAACTCATACACTGCTGGCCTTCATCTTCACTCTCTCTCTTTCTGCTATCTCCTGCCAGTGGCTTTGACTGGGTACAAGAGCATCTCAAGAACACTTGCAAGTTTGGAGATTTCTCAAAGAACTTAAAACTGAGCTACCATTCGGCCCAGCTATCCTATTACTGGGTATAGATCCAAAAGGAAACAAATCGTTCTACCAAAAAGACCCAAGCACTCACGTGTTCATCACAGCACTATTCACCATAGCAAAGATATGGAATCAACCTAGGTGCACACTGATTGTGGACTGGATAAAGAAAATGTGGTACATATACACAGAATACTACACAGCTATAAAAAAAGAATGAAATCAAATCCTGTGGAGCAACATGGATGCAGCTGGAGGCCATTATCCTAAGTGAGTTAATGCAGGGACAGAAAACCAAATGCCACATGTTCTCACTTACAAGTGGGAGCTGAACACTGGGCACACATGGAATAAAGACGGCATCAATAGACACTGGGGACAACTAGATGGAAGAGGGAGGGAGGCAGGCAAGAGCTGAAAAACTAGCTGTTGGGTACTATGCTCTATACCTGCATGATGGCATTATTTGCACCCCAAACCTCAGTATCATGCAGTATACCCAGTTAGCAAACCTGCACATGTACCTTCTTAATCTAAAATAAAAGTTGAAAAAAACTACTACTAACAAAAAGAACATCTGCAAAATATAGCTGGCTAGGACCAACCCTCCTGTGGTATAGAGAATAAAAGGGAAGAGCTGGGATCTGAGGACAAAAGGCCTAAACCCAGCCTCTTTGTCCTCAATTCATCCCCTCCTGTGAATTTACTTTACCTGGTTGGCCCCTTTTCATATGAAGCCAAAAACTTGTGAGTTGGATCTGTTGAGCTTCTCACTGTATAGATTTTTACAAGAGGCTATGTGAGCTTCGATAAAGCCCTGAGACTGGGTGGACATATTCTTATAATTTTGAAAGATTTTTTAGTACAATTGGTACACATGGAGAAAAGTATCTCCTCTGGGGTGTTTTTTACCATTGCCAAAGAACTAAGTGTCTATTCTCTCACTGATTAAAAATATTTAAATATGCATTACAACCTAGAGTTTATCCTAGGTTTAGAACATAAGGACCAGCTTCAGAATTATACAAAAAATACATGGGTTAGTAAATGTATGTCTCTGTCCAACATCGTAACATGTGTCTCAGCCCCATTACCCTATTGGTTGATCCCTCCATTTTACATATTAAAAAATAATGACATTCTACAATTCTATTGTGAGTTGAGGTAAGGCTTCTGAGTGTCTTAGTCCATTTGGCCTACTCTAAAAAATGCTATAAACTTAGCAATTTATAAACAACAGAAAATTCTTTCTCACTGTTCTGGAGTCTTGGAAGTATGAGACCAAGTTGACAGCAGATGTAATGTCTTGGTGAGACATTACACTTGCCACTCACTTCTAGCTGTGCCATCACATGGTGAAAGAAGATTCAGGTTTCTCTTGGGCCTCTTTTATAAGGCCACTAATCCCACTCATGAGGGCTCTGCTCTCATGACCTAATCTCCATCCAAAGCCCTCATCTCTCAATACCATCACCTTGGCGAACTTCAACATATACATTTTGATGGAACACAACATATACATTCAGACCATAGCACTGAGTTTGATTCTCCTTGCCTTAAACAATGAAGAAAGAAGTCTCCTCTCTCTTCTCTTCCAAATTACATTCTCAAACAAAGCTCACATGGAGAAACACTGTTAGCACTGTTTGTGTACCCTCTTACATTTTTAAAGGACGTTCTTAGGCACTTTCTCATTCATTCTCACCATAACCCATTTTATAGGTGTTGGCCAAAACCCTTGCCAGGGTCATCAATCCCAATAGTCTGCTGCCTGCCTCAACTCTGCCACACTGAGTTCTTACCATGCTTGTATTTCTCAAATTCTATCCAATTTGGATTTAAGTCTAGAATATCCCTGAGATGATCCTACTCCTTAGAGAAATTCAAAGGACATACTCTCTTGTGGGTTCTGAGGGCCTGCTTTCCATATCTCTCAAGCTAAGAAAATGACTTTCCTAATAATTTTAGAATCAGGTGAACTACGGGAAGCTTAAACGATGGATATCCTAATTATAAACCCCAAAGAACACATACTGAAGTATGTTTCCAAATGAGATAATCCTCAATTGAAAGTGTGGAGATCATGATGTGAAATTTGTATGACTTCTTTAAATGTACGCAATCAGAGGTAGGTATCCAAACTCAAGTCCTTCCAATTTCCTACCAGAACGCTGTCCCAACACTGTGAGTTGCTTGTGTGTTCCAAGACAGAATATCAGAAAAAGCTGTTATGGAAATGCCTGCTTGTTTATTTTTTCTTTATTTCTTCTTCTCAAATGAAGTTAAGAGAGCCTGCTTAACAATGAAACACTGCTCTTCTGAAGAAGTAGAGGGCTCATGAGATGAAGTCGTGACAAGAAATAAGAGTTCCACCCTCAACTCAGAACCCATAATTAGAGTACTGTTACTACATTCAACAACAGCAGCAGCAATAGCAACATCTGAAATTGTGAGCAGGCAACAAGAGAAAGACCTTGGGGAGAAAAAATTTCTTATTTTTCTTGATACCATTTTGCCAGACTTTTAAACAAGGGTGAAGACTTTGTGAATGAAAACAGAATTAAAGGGCACATTGAGGGGCTATTTTCCAACACAGGCCCCCCAAATCTCCACTTCCACTAATGGGAACACTGCACACCCAGCCATCCAAGATCAGACCTCCTAAGTACAGCATTTATATCTTGGAGATTTGTCTCGTTAGGACTTTAATTAAGCTCTTGCAAGGTTTTTAACTTTACCTTTCTTTCTTCTTTCTTAAATCAGCTGGCTTGCCAGGAAACTTTTTCCAAGCTGTCACAGTTATAGTAAGCATACCTTAATATATTAAATTTAGAGATGTACCAGTAGTTGCTTCTCCAAGGATTAATAGCAGAAGTACCCTCGCATTTGGAAAAGATTTTCACTGATTCATTCATTCATTCACTTTTACTTCAGTGTGTGTGTGTTTTGTGAATAAAAAAAAGCAGAAAAGGAAGCTTCATGGAGTGTACAATGACTACTGGTCATAACTCACTCCCTCATAAAGTCACCAGTTTAACAGAAGAAACTTGCCATTACTTAATTTGATATTCACGCTGCTCATAAGCAAATTGTGGCTGACTGTTTTCTAGTGTTGGTGGGTGAAGCCTGAGTGAGCCAAGAGAACATGATGCCTCAGTTGATAATATAACACATATTTGATGAAATGTAATATTTAATTTATGAAGGTTTCTTTTCAAGACCCCTTTGTATTCAAACTCATTGCAATTCTGAAAGTATAAAGGCAGAGACGAGGAGTACACAAGGTGAACCCTTTAAAACAGATTCGATGAGACACTACTTTCATTTGAGGATGCTTAAATTGACCACCCTCAATAGAATGTCATATTTTTTTCTTAATTAAAAAGAAAAAACCTCGGATAATACTGCAGGGCCAGAAATAAAACAAGCCATCAAAATACAAAAACGAATGCAAGATATGGAGCATCAGGGATACTATCTGTTCTGTTCCCCATGATTATTATTATAATCATTCTTATTATTTACTTAATAATTCCAGGATGTCAGGTTATTCCGCCACCTGCCCCTTTCTGTGGGGTACTTACTGATCGCTTCCACAAACTGCTCAAAGAAACTGTAAGGGAAGAGCGGCTCAGGCAGCTCCCGGAAAAACATCTTCAGTGCTCCGGTGACAACGTGGATGTCCTCCCACTGGCTGTCGTCCAAATTCAGCTTCTCTTCTGGGAAAACACGAGGAGAAATGGAACAACTGGTTTTAATGAAACAATTACAAGACACTAATTATTATGTTAATGTTTGCCTACTATCATCAGCAACCGTTAACAGCCTTCTGCACCTAGAGGTTTGGTGCTGTGCATGTTTTTTTTTCTCCCTTTTTCCGTAGGAAGGGAACATTTTCAATGGAATACCATCTGTAGGAATGCAGCTAACAAAAAAACAAGAGACACAAAGAGACAGTGCCATTGACACAGTATGTCAGATACATTTATTCCCATAATGCATCAGTATGAAAATTAGCATCACAGCTCAACATGATTCAAAGCTATTTGGTTTTGAGGCCGAGGGGCTAAGAGTTGCCAATGATGGCCGGCTCAAGGGACCGGCCTAAAGGCCTTGCTGAGCCAACAGGAGACATATGCTAAACATGGCAATAGAAAATGAGTTATTGCTTTACATGTGTTAGCCTTGCTATGTACAAGGGAATAATGGGTAACACTTTTTCCCTTTTTTTTTTTTTGCCTGAATATAAAGTCAGCAAGGAATAGAATACTGAGTGCAAAAGGATATTAATTCTTTCTTACTGCTTCAAAAATATCTTTTTTTTTAGTTCTCATCTCAGTGAGGAAAATATGCCCAGCAACAATATTAGACAGACCCCTGTTGGCCTACGTAGGCTATGCAAAGCTGTCAAAAATGATAACACACTAAAGACAAACCACAAGTACTTACCAACTCTTTTTGGAAACAACAGAAATATTTGCAAGGGAAGCTTGAGTGAGTGGAGATGTTGAAATATTAAGGAAAGTAAATGCCAAAATGAAGGTTTTAGTAGAAATAAAGTGTGCTAGGCAATTATTTTTGTCCTTTTCACCCTCAATATGAAAGTCTGGAATTAGTCTCACCCAAAAAGTGGATGCATTCATGTCTGAAAGGGACATCTTGATATAAAATGAACAGGAAGCATGGTACAAAGGCACTGCTGTCGAGCCAGACGATTTGTCTTTCTAGACGTGCAACATGAAAAAGGTTTTGGATTCTGGGCTTCATAAAAAACTAATCATTTTAGACAATCTGGGGGTTAACTGAAAAGCTAAGAATCCTGGCAAGCACCAAGGTATTTGGTCAACTGGAATTTTGTTTCTTTACTGATGTCTTGGGCTCACATTCACATGTCCCTTAGATGTCAGTTTTATGAATGCAGAGGAGCATTTTGCACCAAAAATATAAGAAAAGCTGAGAATTGTCACTGTAGGGGATTCTCTGCATGGGGTGTTTTGCTAATAATGTTCATGTCCTTTAAAAATATTAGCCCAAACCTTTAGCAGATCTTTTTTTTAAAATAAATAAATAAACAAATGAACGATCATTTCTAGGGTTTATAGTAAGTCGTGTTCCTGCTCAACAGTATGTTTGCAAAGAGAAGAAATGAAGGCGAATCTGTTTATTTCAGATGACTAATCTTCCCTTTTATTCTTCATTCCTACCTCAATCATAACACAATAATATGATCCACAACAAAATCAGCAGAGGAGACCTTCTTCTGCCCTGCAATCATCTTTGATTGATTGTATTTCAACAATTAGTCTTTTATTTGGCTACACACTATTGAAATAGGCCGACAGCATCTTAGCAGGCCAGCTTTAAACAGTCAACTGTTAACAATAGCATCAAAAAGGGAGACCTGATGGGGTTTACTGTCACTTTAAAGAACGGGGTTTTCACATTGTTGAAATCTGTCAGATATTTTGAAATGTCCCTCTCACTATGGTGCCACACCCCCTGCGTGCCCTTATAATAAAATTGGTTTTACTCCTGATTAAATCATTTTCTCCCTACCCACTACCATACTTCTCATAATGGACCTGTGTGCTCTACAGCTGGTGTTCTTCCCATGGTACCAATTCTTACTTTATCTTTTAAGCACTTTGCTGCTAAGATCTCATGCAGAGTGCTTATGTTTTGTTAAGAGCTTCATTCTTAGAGAAATAGCTTAACACATGTTCTAAAAATGTTGTACAACTTATTGCTTAAAACACATTTAGAAAATGTATAAGTACTGTAGCTTTGGCACCGAACTTTAAGTGGAAACCTAAACACACTCACACACGCACACACACACACGCACACACCCCTATCCCTACCAAAAATCTATCAGAAAAGTCCAACACAAAATTCCATTTTGGTGCACAAGTTTGAGATTGCTAAAGGAAAGTGTTCAGCAGGTAAAAAAGAGAATGATTTTATCTTGAGCAAGAAAATGACTACAGCAGCAGCAACAAATAATGGCTTAACCAAAGGAAAACAGCATTGATATCGGTCGCCGCCACATTAATATCACTTAATTCAACTCAACATCAAAATGGAATATGTCTATATATAAAGAAAATTTACCAATAGATACCATTTCATTATGTCTACTTAAAATAGCACATAATATTAACTGTATCACTTAAAGCAACATTCCTGCTATAGACTCCTATGTAGTCTTCATTTAAAGAAATAATAATTTGTAGCCCTTCAACAAGTAACTTAAATAGGCAATATGGCAAATAGTTGGAGTATTTTGAAATATAATACTAATTTTATATCAAGTTTTCGTAATCAACCAAGGTTAAGATCCCTTGTAAAGCAGATGATGTTATGGCAAATTTTGCAAGGACACTGTAGTTTATCTAAACATAAAATTATGTCCATATAGCATGCCTGCTTATGAAGCCAACAGGTCCTGAAGATGAAATAACCATAACCCTCTCCTGGTGTTAACAGACATTATTGCAAATGCAATTGCATTACTTGATAAGCCTTTTTTACCTAGATTCTACACAGTGATGATGTCATACTTTTCCCTTTTCTAACAGAGTAGCGTTTCTCAAAAGCACCACTCTATTGACATTTGGGACTGGAAAATTAGTTGTGGTGGGGGCTGTCTTGTACATTCTAGGTTGTTTAGCAGTATCCTTGACCTTAATTTATTAGATGCCAGTAGCACTTCCCAGTGGGGAATGATAAAAAATTGTGTCTAGAGATTGTCACGTATCTCCCATGGTGTAAAATTATTCTTGGTTGAGAACCACTATAATTAATTCCATAAGTGTCTATAGAAGTTACTCAACAAAAATTTATGCCGTTTACCTTAGGTGGGCAGGGAACTAGAAAATTAGATACACACATATTGATATTTCTTTCATATGAACTTAAGAGTTGGTAATATTCTTGACAAAATCATAACTTTTTATAGAACAAAATCCATATGAACGCATTCAGGGTACTTTGCAACAAAAGCAATAACATCAATTACTTAGAGTTTATACTCTAATGGGGACTGTGCTATGCACTCTACATTCATTATTTAATTTAATGTTTTCAGCAAGATGAGGATGCTATCATTAGTTATCATCATATCCATTTCACAGATAGAGAAAGTGAGGCATAGGTAGATTAAACAATTTTCCCATGCTTGCCAAGTGATGAAACCAGGATAAGGAGCCAGTAAGCCCCCACTATGTTTAAAATCACTGTGTTCAGATGTAATCGTGGCTGGCAGAAGCAGAAAGGGAAAAGGCAAATAAACAGTAATTGCAAATGGTAGATTATTATGTCAAAGATTGTAATTTTTAATTTTATCCTTAAATGTCTTACTCGAGGCTATGCTTTTACCTGTAAGCTGACTCTCATCTTTGGTAATTACTCACTTGTAGAAGGCATAGGTTCTTATATCAACAGATATAAAACAAATTGGTAATAAAATAACTGCATTAGGAAATGGGCAAATTGTTATATAGCAATGGAGTGAAGAGGAAATATGATAGAGTAGGAAAAGAGACCATACAAAACATACATTCCAGCTTGGATTTACCACTAATTCATTGTATATCTATTTGCTTATTTGCAAAATGAAGATAGTTAGAAGGATAATTGTTGCTATCAAATGGGAAAATGTATCTGAGAAACATTTTGAAAGCATAAGGAAACAAATATATACACAATGTCACCAGAATGGGGCAGGTGAATAAAGGCCAAAATGGTAAAATAAAAAAGTGACTAAGGCAATTGAAACATCGAGCAAATATTGTAAACTAGCCTGGTTGTTTTAGAGGATTTATCTCAGTGTAATGCAGTTTCTCATATGGAATCAACAAAAACTACACTGCTATAAAGAACTACCTGGGCCTGGGTAATTTACAAAGAAAAGAGGTTTAATTGGCTCATGGTTCCACAGGCTGTACAGGAAGCACAGCTGGGGAGGCCTCAGTAAACTTCCAGTCATGGCAGAAGGTGAAGGGGAAGCAAGCGCATCTTCACATGGCCAGCAGCAGAGAGATTGAAGAGGAAAGTGCTATACACTTTTAAACAACCAGATGTTGTGAGAACTTATTCGCTATCAGGAGAAGAGCAAGAGGGATATCTGTCTCCATGATCCAATCACCTCCCACCAGGTCCCTCCCCCAACATTGGGGATTACTATTCAACATGACATCCATCTGGGTGGGGACACAAAGCCAAACCATATCAACATGCTGTAGTCCAATCCTAGGAAGAAGTCTGGTTGAATCACAATGTCTCACAATCCTTATAATCTGTGCTGGTTTCTCCTGGCCCTCTAATTAGGTTATCTTAAATTCATTTTAGTTATGGTTTTGCCTTAAAGCATGTAAACAGAATTAAAGATAGGTTAAGCTCCACAGTGCAAATACCATGTGACTTTTATGAGATCACACACACACACAAACCTAAATGCTGTACCCAAACAAGGCTATCCTGAAATGCTCTTCCTTGAAGAGTTTTTAGGGCACTTTTTAAAGTAAAAACTTATCTAATATCGAGCTTTATAAAATTGTATGTGAAAGAAAAAATTTGAAAGTAGCTATTAGGAACAATTTTTCTTAAAAAGAAGAACTGAAAGATGAATCTTTGATAGCCATAGTATGTCAATGGTAGTTTCCAAGGAAAAAGGAGCATTTAAATATCATTAAGTGTTTAATTATCATCCCAGCATGGTGGCTTATGATGGTAATACCAGCACTTTGGAAGGCTGAGATTGGAGGATCACTTGAGGCCAGGAGTTTGAGACCAGCCTGGCCAATATGGTGAAACCCCATCTGTACTAAAAATAACAGAAATTAGCTGGGCATGGTAGCATGCCTGTAATTCCAGCTACTCGGCAGGCTGAGGCAGGAGAATTACTTGAACCTGGGAGGTAGAGGTTGCAGTGAGCCAAGATTGCACCACTACCCCCCAGCTGCCTGGGTGGTGGAGTGAAACTCTATCTCGAAGAAAGAAAAGAGTTCACCACTTTCCTCTTGTATTATATATTGCTCTGTAGATATTGGTATATATGACCAGCAGTTGTGATATTAGGTCCAATTTTAACTAGACTCAAACTGTCTTAACCTAGTCTTTGTTGAAATGTGCTTGCACTTGAACTATCCAGAATAGAAGAGTAACAGATTCAAGAAAGAATTCTTCTTCATGTATTGAAAAACAAGTGCTTTTTTACCCTGTATTTTTCATGGCACTTTTAAAACCTCTTTCCAACTTTTGTTTTATTGTTGCAATTTTAAAAAGAGGAAAAGACACCCCAGCTTTCCCAGGATACAGAGAGAATAGCCCTGATCTCATTAATACAGTCAAAAGAACCTGTTACACTATGAAACTCTCATAAAGGATGGTGTCCCTGCTTCCAGCACAGATGACCATTTGGATCCCTTATCTAAAAGGCCTGCTGGGTACATGAAAGTCACATCCCAAATGAAAGAGATGCCAGAGGGATGATCGATCCAAAACATAATAATACATTTAGACCTAAAATCAAATCAGAAGATTAGATATTAAAGTGTATAAAATGACACTGTTTATAAAGATACAGAAGAGATTTTTAATTTAGCATTTAAAGGAATAGATCAAAGGAAGTTGGGTGAATCATTTGGCTAGCTCAACCTTTCTTGCTGTGCTGGTTCCTGAAAGTGATGGTTCGGCCTGATTTCTGGTGGATTAGAGAGGTTCCGCATTCTCAAACACAGTGCAATCAACCCTGTGCCAAAAGCAGCATCTTTCTGTGCTGCACTGGCTAAAGCTCCTTCCTTCCACACCTTGGCTGTAACGTGAGACTTCATTGAGGAGATTATCTGAGAAAACTAGACCAGCTGGCCAGATAATTTGTTTGTTCACTTAATTTTTATCAAACAAACAGAGACGGAAGGAGACTACATGCCAAGCATTGTGTTTTTAAAGCTACAGCTGTTGAGGCTGCTTTATATTCCTCAAAGGAGAGGGCTTCACCAGGTGCTTAGAAAGTGAATATAGATAAAGTTCTGGATATTTTACATCTTGTTACTCTTCCCTAGAATCATACCATTTTGACTTTGGGGGCAAGCTGGACAAACTCAAAGAACAAATATATCACCCAAAACTGTGCATCGTGCCTGTTATTTACTGAATTGTGTCCTTCCATTCCTCAAATTCATACATTGAAATCTTATATATATATATATTTTTTTAATTTTTTAATTTTTTTTATTGCATTTGAAATCTTAACCCCCAATACTTCAGAGTGTGACTGTGTTTGGAGACTGGATCTTTAAAGATATAATTACAGTAAAATGAGGTCATATGGGCCCCGATGACGTCATATGAATGGTGTCCTTATAGCAACAGAGTAGGGCGCACACAGAGGAAAGACCATGTGAAGACATGGGAGGAAATTGGCTGCCTATACGTCAAGGAGAGAGCCTTAGGAGAAATCAACCTCCTGATACCTTTATCTCAGACTTCTAGCTTTTAGAACTGTGAGGAAATACATTTCTGCTGTTTAAGCCACCCAGTCTGTGGTACTTTGGTATGGTAGCTCAAGCAAACCAATACAATGCCCCAAAGTTTTGGGCAGAGAAAGACAATGTCAAGTTTCTGGATCATACTTACACATTTTCTATACTTGTGAAACACAGTGAACAACAGAGAGAGCTCTTTAGGTAATTCCATTTGAAGAAAAATAATTGCCATTATTCAGAGAACAGATTTGAAGGTGGAATTAGTTGAAAAATTGCTTGCCTATTCAGGCTCAACCTATTTCAAATGATTTGCTCTATGAACATGCAGAAAACTCTCCAGTGTGGTCTCCAGACAAGGAATAAAATCATGACTGCCATTTTCTTACTCATTCTTTGTCCAACTACTATGTCTACGGTAGAAATACTGCATGGTTGCTGTCACCTGAGACTCACAGTACTACTAGAGAACATTGGAAACTTCCTCAGAAAAACTCAACCCAAGTCCAGTAAACTGTCTATGGTCATGATACCTATTAAAGAGAAAGAAGCAAAGTGGTTTTAAATATGAAACTTTGTAAGCAAAATCAAAGAGATTTGTTTCATATGATTTATCACAGTAACCCCCAGGAAGCTCTTAGGAGTCCTTCGTTTGACAGTTAGACCTATGGGCAGAATAGATGGTTCTATTACCACCTGGTCTACAAAACCTGGTTTTCTGTGGCCTCCTTGAATTACCTTGAATTATGAAAGAGGGAGGAAGGAAGTAACCACAAAGTTTCTAAGATTTTAAAACTTTTTTTAAAAAAGCTTTGATTTATGCATATCTAATGGGCTACTTTGGCACACCATGTTAGCTTGCTTTCTGTGTGCTGTCATGTTGTGTGCATACCTTTGGAAATTATTTGAGAAGGCCAGGGCATGCACATGTCACAGGCTGATGTGGATATATCTTTAGATACTCTCTTGGAAGGAGGTGGAACAGACTTCTACTCTATCCAGTAGGGAAGTGAGTCAGAAACAAGGCTGTCTTATTTTTATTTCTTCTCAGATTTCATTTGAATGTAAAGAATAACATAATAAATAGGTACGACTGAAACTTGTGAAGCAAGCACCACAGATGGAAAGTGTAACAAATGTGTCACTGCTTTGTGCATTTTTAATTTATAATGGCATAACAGAAAACATCTTTCCATCGTCATAACTCCATGCATAATATTACCTTATAAAATGACATTAGTGACATTATGCTTCTCTCCAGGCTTTTAGATATTTTGTTTAGGTTGCTGAGAAGAGGTAGTTCTGTTCAGAGGCAACAACAGCAACAAAAATGAATTGAACTTTTTCTTTCAGTGAGGATCGATAAAAAAAAATTGATGTATTTCATGGTACCCATATATATTTCTTTAATTCCTTTCTTACTCAGAGCTTCTAAAACTGTTCTTATTTCCATTCAGTCAAAGGCTTTTTGTACTCTATAGATACTGTACACAATGGTTCTTTTTATTTAACCATCTTCTCCAAACAGATTCTGAATTTGCTTGAATTCCATGGATGATTTCATACATTACATACTCCAAAGGGGAGAGAATTGCAGGATTAAATTTCAACAAAGTCATTTTTGAAAGCTTGCTTCATAGTAGCTTTAAATTTCACCATTGCTATTGTTCCCTTGCAAATATGAAGCACAGGGCCAAGTCAAAACAAATCTCATAATGATATCTAGGAAATAAACTAAGTCCTATAAATGCCCATATACAGATAATATGATTCTTGTGGGCAAAAACACATACATAGAAGTTACTTAACATTCTGGTTTCTTCACTTGTAAAATGAGAATTCTTAATTTTCTGCGAGATTTAAGTGACATATATATGAGAAGCAAATAGTAGCCATACTTTGACAAATATTTCCAGAATGTAATATAATTTCTGGCTTTTATCATCCCCCTTACTATATTGGTGTTATGTGTAGGGTTAGCAACGTTAACATTAAAAAGGACAGGGATTCGGCTTTTTGGTAACTTAGAATTTTCTGTCTGGAAATAGTTCTTCAGAAAAAAGAGAAATAAAAGGTAAACAAAACTGGTAGATTAAGATGTTGCTGCTCTCATTCATTGAAACTATGTTATACCCAGATAAGACATCTGTTAGTTGTCAGGTAAGATAATCAAAATGAAGGGAATATTTCTGGAAATTATTAATGATAATTTTTAACCTAAATTATCTTTGTTTGATTCATGGGAGTACACTAAATTTTCTGCATCACAAGACTTTATCACAATCACCACTAAAGCTCTACAAAGGTACACAAAATGAGAGTTGGGAGATTTCTAAATTTTACAACTACTTGCATAAAGTATGGTAAAATAGGTCAATATGCTTCAGTTTCCTGTTGGAACTACTGAATAACATTACCATCTTAATTATTCTAGCCTAAACAAACCTGTGGTACCAATTCCCAGTCTCTGCCTATAATGTGTGATGCCTAGCTATCTATGCTGTTAATCTGGACTCTTCCTTACACTGGGTTTCATTTCAAACTTTGCTTACTATGTTTCTAATCCTAGCCTGAGAACCCCATACTCCTGGGGCACTTAATTAATTTAACTATAGTGATTTAAACAAAGGGTCTCTCCTCTATATCTGCCTCAAAGAAATTTGTTTTATTTATCTTTATATCACCAGGGCTTAGCCAGTGCCTGATGCACTCCTTTTTATTAGCTATTAATATATTTGCATCACCGATCAAATTTTAACCTCCTTTGATAGCAGAGGCTATTTCATAATACCAACGTGATGACAATAGATATATGTAAACACACATACACACACAGCACAATCTGTGTTCTTTTTATCTTTCTCTTTCAAAACATATAACCAATATTGAAGACATAAGTAGATTATTCATTCACTTATCTAATGTTTATTGAACTCAAATTTTGTGCTGGGCATGTTATAGCTGCTGGGGGTAAAAAGAAGATAAATAAAGATCTAGGTTCTATGCTCAAAGATTTCATAGTATATAGGAAGTTTGGTCAAATAGAAAAAATGTAATCAAGTAAGGTAAATGTTATTACGTAACCTCTTGCAGACTGTATTGGAACATAGATGATTAGCATCAAGCTTCATCTGGGTGTAGTCAGAAGGCTTCCCAGATGAGGTGTCACATAATAATGATCTTAAATGATGATCAATCAGTTGGGTAAGGGTGGGCAGGAGCTGGGAGAGAGGAAGAGAAGAGAGGTATGAAGAAAAATTCAAGTAGAAGTAATGATCATGCCAAGGAGTGAAGAACATGATGCATTTTGGAAGCCACAAGTTGTTGGAGACTCTAGAAGTATAGATTCCATGTCTCAGGGTATTGAGGATAGAAAAGAAAGCAGAGGGTAGAGCATGGAGGTCCTTACAACTGGAAAAGTCTGGATGACCATAAGCAGGTACCAACATTCTAGAAAGATGCTCTGTGAGTAGCATGTAGGATGGGTTGGATTGGGTATATAGAAGAGGGGTGATGTGTTCAAAAAGACACAATGAGCAAGAAGTTCAGCTGAGAGGCTTTCATGTGTTCCAATACTGCACATTCACTGAGAAAAAAAATGTTTTTAAAGGAAATCAGTTAATAGGAAACAGGTGCATTTCTGAGAATGTTACATAGCAGAGAAGAAGTCTAGCAAACTGATGGCTAGCATTTACAAAGGATTAGAGTTCAGAGATCAATTTTTGTGTATCGCATTTATTATAGGTTCAGGGAAGTCAGAATATTCTATTTTCCTGAAGTTTATAAAGATCTGCTGGTAGTTTGCAAATGAGAATCCATTTGGATTATCTGACCAGAGATAAGACTTCAATGGTGTTTTAGTATCATGAACTACTTTACTGACACTACAAAAGGGAATTACAATTAATTGGATTATGTTGGTCTCCACATGCTGATTGTAAGAAAATAAAGTATAAAAGTGTAACTATTGCTAACAGGTCATATCTATCATCAACCATGGGATTTGCTTTTTTACTTACCAATAAGATTAATTTCTTCTTAATAATCTTCCAATTTGAAGTCATTTTAATTATAGAGTTTAGAAAATTCAAAGGAAACGGCAAACCTACTTTCAATGTATTATTAATAATTGACCTCATTGTTATTCATCTTTATGATGAAGGAAAAAGAAATGGATGGTTGTTTATTGTTTAGAAGAGTTTTACTTACTGAAGATCCTTTTGCAATCTTTCATCAATCTCAATTTAATTAAAATTTTTATTTACTGGATTTCTATAAAGTGCTAAGCCCAGGGCTATGTTTCTAGGGATTCACAACAATGGGATCTCTGCTTTCAAGGAAACTAACATCTAGAAAAGGAGTTAGGCCTGCAAACTCTAAACATCATAGTGTGACTAAGCGGAGCGTTGTATTAAAGGTGTAAACCACTAGAAAACCAATAATAGTTGAGCACTTCTTAGGCACTATTCTAAGTGCTTCATATGCAGGAAATTCACTTAATCCTCACATCAACATATGCTGGGTGTACTATTATTAGTTCAATTTTACTGATGGGAAAGTAGCTCCAGAGATTAAGCAACTTGTTCAGGTTCACTCAGGTATTCAGTAGCAGAGTCCCGGCAATCTGGCTCCACCTAAAACCTTAATCATTCCGCTAGTGATACAGGACAAGTAAGTCCCAAAATTGGGCTTACTGGGAGGGCTTTTGGCTTTGTCCAGATCTGCCGCATCCCTGTTTTAGCTAGTCCTCATTTTGGTCTGGTGTCTGAGTCCCGCCTCTATGCTTGAGTCCTGCCTCTGATTTCATGAACACAAAGTGTGGAATGCTTCATTCTGACAGGTGACAGATGATGAAACTTCTCCCACACAATGGCAGTGAGAAAGGCATAGGATTTTGTCGAACTGAGATAGGTGAGGAAGCATGTCCCAGGCCAGTGTTTAAGTGTGGTCCCAGAACCAGCTATATCAGCATCACACACAGGGCATTTAAGGCAAGTTATCAAGACCTACCTCAGATTTAACTGAAACAGAAGTGCTTGGGTACAACTGGCAGTCTGTGATTTAACAAGTCCTTCAGGTGATTTTATGCATGTTAAGCTCTGAGGACCACTGTTCTAGCACAGAGGTTTGAAATGGATCAAAGTTTGATATTGGCAAGAGGCCTTGTTATGACCAGTGCAAAGGAGAATGATGAAATGTAATGAGAACTTAGCTTGGAAGCCAGGGAAAAGTGTAACTGTTATATTACTAGATTAAATGTCCTCCTTTAGATGTGAGAGAATTGTCAAAAGTTTGAATGAGCAAATATCATCATCCAGACTGCATTTTATGAAGATAAATCTGTTGGAAATAGAATAATGCATTTGAGAGGTGAGAAGTAGGAATATGCAAATTTGTTAGAAGGCCCTGGAAACAGCCCAGCAAGATACCATGAAGGCCAGAACTAAATAGTATTTGTAGAAGTGCAATGAAAAGGCTGAGACCTTCCATTTAATGAACAAAGGGGTGGTAAAGGGAGAAAGAGTCAAGTAAAATTATTGTTTGTAGCTAGTTATATGTAATACTTGATAAAGAGTAGCTAGGATTTTTAATTTGTTCAATTTGTTTTTGATAAAAAAGACGCCAGGGATAATGAATTTGGTTGGGGGATGCTATTGACACTTCTGTTTGGTGATGCTAAGCAGATATTTGGACTTTGGACTATGGAGCTTGGCAAAAAGATCAAGATTGGACAGACAAATTTGAAAAATATCAGCATAGAAGTTAAAGTTGAGTAATAGTAACAACTATAACAACAAAGAAAACAAGACCATTAACTTAATGCCGGTCGTGTGCCAGCCACCGTGCTCGGTACTTTATCCACATGATCTTATGTCATTTTCATAGTAACAAAGCAAGGAAGTTGTTATTCAGATTTTATAAGTGAGGAACTAAGGACCAGAGAAATTAAATAACGTGATCGAATTCATACAAGAAATTAGTGTCAAGGCTAATATTCTAACCCTGATCTATCTCACTCACAAATCATTTTGCAAAACTACCTAAAACAGTAAGGGACAAAAATAGTTGTATAGCAACATGTAGTGCAAGAAGGGAAAAATTGTCATTCAAGTTTATGTCCTGGAACTAATAATAGAATTATTTTTACATGAGGCTCATAAGCAAGCGGCTTCAAACCATTACATTAAAAAAACTAACAAACGACATGCATTCCTGCATTAATAATTTATTTCCAATGATCAGCATCTAAACAAATCAGCTTGTTTGGCAAGGTAAATTCCATTACAGTGTACAGTCTTGTTTCTAGAGGAGTAGTGTTAGTCTTAAATACACTGTAAAAGGCCAGGCTGGTGACTCATGCCTGTAATCCCAGAACTTTGGGAGGTCAAGGCAGGTGGATCACTTGAGGTCAGGAGTTCGAAACTAGCCTGGCCAACATGGCAAAAACCTGTCTCTATTAAAAATACAAAAATTTGCTGGGCATGGTTGGTGCGTGTCTGTAGTCCCAGCTACTCAGGAGGATGAGACAGGAGAATTGCTTGAACCCAGGAGGCAGAGGCTGCAGTGAGCCGAGATCACGCCACTACACAACTGGGTGACAGAGTGAGACTCTGTCTCAAGTAAATAAATAAATACACTGAACAAGTAACACTTTGTCTGTGATTTAAGTCATCTGTGCTGAAGAATATGACCCACTGCTAACCCAAGCTCTTTGATGTGTAACTAATTAAAAACAATTACTATGGTGTACATTTTATGAGGCAAAATACACCTAAAGTGACAGGAATGAAACATATGAATTGATTGTTGTTCAATGTTTGTGTCTAAATGACCTGTTTCAAAGATTGCATCTAAGTAAACAAGTTGGTAGTTTGCAATCAAAGTGGAAAGTTGGTCAGGCAGATGACCCATTGGATATATACTCTCTGCCTTAATCCAAATGCTTAGGAAGGCAGTACTAAACTATGAATCTCAGTTAAAGCATAAAATTACTTAAGAACATTGTATTTTAATTTTCTGAAAATCTAGGTTACATTTCCTTTAATGAACAGAGCTATTTTTAAGTGGTAGAACAGCCATACGTTCATTTGAATATGTGATAAGGCACTTGAATAAACTTCCACTTTCCATATCATTTACAGATTGGATTTATATACTGAATACACCTTCGTCATACATTTTAAATACTAAGTTTTCTAATTCCATCATTCAAGGCCTCTTTTTCCTCCCCCACAACCTGCCATTCAATCTTAAAATTTGACCTCATTCAGGCCTGAGCATCTGGGCCTGTTATACTAGTATACTCGATATTCCCAAGCAAGAACCAAAGATAAGCTATCATGACCGAAGCTATCATACCCACCCACCTCCTCTGGCCCTATCCCACCACTTCTTTAAAGCCCAAAGAAAGATTGTTTATCCCAGGAGTTCTGCCTAGAGTGATCCACTTTTCCTTGATCTCACTTTCCTCTTAGCATGAGCATTTATTGCCTTTGGCACCAATTCTGTGATTAAGCATTCACCGTCCTGGCATTCTTGCACTGTCTCCTGCCCTCTGCTCTGCTGCAGATACCTCTCATTGGCCCAACCTAGTCGGAAGCCTGTTGGCAAGTGAGGCTTGGTGATGTAGTGCACACAGATCCTGGGTACTGAACAGCATAGTGAAGAGTAGAGAATAAACATGAGGTAGGGAAGCAAACAGAAGATTACAAACACATCAATCCCATATTCTGCCAGTTGAAATCTAGAAGTCCAAATGCCCAGAGAAATATTTCAGAATCTCAAAACATTGTAACTTGGTTTTGAATTTGTAGAAACTTTTTGGGTGGGGATGGAAGGGACAAGAATCTTTTGTGTAAGGCCATACCTGACATCCTTAATCCCATAAAGAAACACATGTACACGAATTTATTCCAATGTGTAATTATTGACATAAACACAGCTGCTCTCTATGTTAAAGGAACATTAAACTCACAAAAGCATGGAAATTCCTACTTAGAGTGCCTACTCCATTCTTAATATGCCTTGTTGTGCCCAGATGCTGCATGTATTTTGTACCATTTAAAAGGTTGATGTACAAAAGCAAAAAGGTGGCAGAAAATAATAACTAGAGAGAGGATTGAGCCAGAAGAGTTGTCCTATTCTTAAGTTTTATTATGCACTAATCTCCATAATGCCTAGGCACAATAAAACAAATTAAGAATTAAAGAAGAGATAATTTGACTGTGGATTTCTGAATTTGGGGGGCAGGAAAGCTACACATGTAAAGATACACAAGACACATACAGCCAAAACAGAAGAATACTGAAATTGTGTAGTTTATGTTAAACTTAAAATAAATAGAGATTTACACTTCCTTTTAGATCCAGAAATACATGAAAACTTGCAAGGCAGCTCACAACAAAGCAATTGACAAGAAAGATAGCATCTGCTTTTCTGTCTATTCAAGCTGAAGTTTTTCATTCTAAATGCAAGCAATGCTTCCCAAGTTAACATAATTAACTCATGACAATCCTGAAACATCATAATATAAGATACAGATGGAAATTCAAAGCTTTAAAAATGTCAGCTAACTGCATCAGGATTATCACTTTTTTTAAAGTGAACAAACCATAATGCTAATTAAAACAGGTGTTTTTATTTCAAACCCTTTTGCATGTTATGAAATTACAACCAGGGTTATTTATTTATTAGTCTGCTGTGAAACATACATCTTAGAAAAAAGAGGATCTGTGAAAACAACAAAGTAAAAAGATAAAAAGAATGACACTCAGTACTGCTTTCTGACACAATAGAGGACCAGTCGTTCAATTAGTTAGTAATTTCCGTGTGACTACTTGACAGAATCTACTAATTGTTAATCTTCCACTAACTATTGCTTTACATAATTAATTATATTCAAATAAAAACAACAAAGACATGTGGGCCAGTTGCCCTTTTGAGAATGTTTTTTCACAAACTGGTTCTGCTTACTGACAATATTTCTAGTATGAAAAGATATTAATCTCACAGGAAAAAGACACATAAAAATGTTAGCACATTCTGCCTTTTACCTTGCTTATAGAGCACGAGCCCCCAGTCCCCGGACAAGGACAATAACAACAGCAACAAAATCCCAAAGCTACTAACTGCTTTACACAAATCTATTCTTGAAGTAATTCCTAACAGCCAAAGTCCTTTGAGTTGAGATCTTTCATATTAATTTAGAATTGCATAAAATTCAGAGTAACCCATCCAGAGGTCAAGCATCATTCATCATTAGTTGAAGTGACATTTTCAACCCTTCATATTGCAGCTGCTAAGAAGGGAGGGGGAAAGGTATTCTTTGAGAGAAAAAAAAAACAAGAGACAGAACACAATCCTTGCTCTATCCACAGAGGAGAAAACAAGGTGCCTCTATGTCAGCATGATAATATGCTTACATTTGGTGATGTCATTCTTCCCTAACCCCAGAGTCACTAAGCACATGGCAGCTGCATTCCTCCACTTCGGAGTTCTGGTGCAGATCAGTGTTAAACATTTTAGATGTAAATGAAGCCCTTCAGTGGGGTGGAGAACATGGCTTTGTGAGCTGAAGTGATGATTTATATCGGAATCCTATCTTGTTTTTGAGAGATTGGAACTTGTTAACAAGGCTGCCCTTGTTCTTGTGGCATCCTCCAGGCATAAAAAATTCTGGGAAGTTGAGTATGATCACTTTTGAAACTGCAAAACAGCATTCCAAGGCTTTGCAGCAAATACACTGGCCAAATTAGGACCTCTGAAGCTTTGCAATTCACAAATGAAAGATACCGTGGCGCGCTCTCTCTCTCTCTCTCTCTCTCTCTCTCTCTCTCTCTCGGGATGCCTTTTCACTGAAACATTAAGGTCAGGACAGGAAATGGGAGCAATTAAAATGAAACAGTAATCAGATAAAAAAATAGGTAGCTGGTATTTAAATGGCTAATAATTCACAGGGCTTTTGATAATGCATTGATGTTTGCAAACTCATAAGATATGTCTGAGTTCTAAATTATCAGGATTATTCACCCTTGGAATCAGTTTTCCTGGCAAATGTTCTAAGTCAAAAGATAAGTGTTATGAAATACAGCCATAAAAGCAGTGAGATCTGAGGTTTCTGTTAAGTAAGACTCCAGCCTCTCTTTGAGTTGTCTTCTCAGACTCTGCCCCACCTGAAACACTGTAGAATTTTGGTGCTGATTCTTCTCCCCAGTTAGAGCAGTGTGATTGAAATGTTTCTGCAGTAATTGTTTACAGTGTGTAAGAAAACCAGGTTCCAAATTTTGCAAAAATTAAAACTAAAAACGACTGACATTTCATTGGGAGAAAAGAAAGTAATTTCAAGAAATCCTCCACCATCATGTCTTATGTAGATACGAATTACATATATAGTTATAATTATGTTGCATTATATCAAATGTAATATAATGTACCATTTACATCTGTAGCAGTATATCAAATATAATATAATGCACCATTTACATCTATAATGGCTTTCCAAATATTATTTAACTTTCCCCTTTACCACGTTTGGCTGGGATCATACACATTCAGAAGAGGCAAGTGGAGTAAACAATGCCACATGATTGAGGCAGGTGAGAGCACAGGTCCTATGGCTTCTCACACATGTGGTCAGAGCCTGTAGTGGTCCAATTTTTAGACTTGACCTTGAGGAAAGTGTACACCCTTTAGTTACATGAAAACCATATGGGATTTCTGGCATTAAAAACTTCTTTACAACATAGGCTTTAAGTTTGCACATGGATGTCTCATATACCAGCTGACAACGAAGAGGAGTTATCCATATACAGTGGTTCAAATAAGGATTGTTATGAATCTCTGCTCACTGCAATGTCCGCCTTCTGGGCTCATGTTTTCCCATTTCACTTTCTAACTACTCTGATATGGGCCGAGTACACACAGGGACCAGATTGGGGTGTTAAGAAGGTGATTAGCTAGATAATTTAGGAAATTATCTTCAGCAAGCTAATAAACATATTAATGCAGAATATAATAATAATATTGATATAGGGCATCACAGAAAAAAAAACACTCACATTCACTATCCCACTTAATAATCACAGCAATCTGGGGGAAAAGTTATTAGTTGGTATTCTCCACATTTTAGAAGAAAATAAATGGAAGTTCAATGAAATAACCACTCAAACTTTGTGAATAGGAGAGCCAAGGCTTTGAGTCAAATACTCTTTTAATTGCGCTGTTGTAGCATGATTGCTGATATTTAAACCAGGTTTCCATTTTAATTGGTAAACAATACTTACGTTAAACTATGAAGAAAGCATCCAAGGATAAAAATACTATAAAACTATTTCAACTGCAAAACACAGGTAGTGAAAGATACAGGCGAATGTTTTTTCCTTTTTTTGAGAGGAAGTCTCTCTCTGTTACCTAGGCTGGAGTGCAGTGGTGCAATCTGGGCTCATTGCAACCTCTGCCTCCTGGGTTCAAGCAATTCTTCTGCCTCAGCCTCCTGAGTACTTGGCACTACAGGCACATGTGAACATGCCCTACTAATTTTTTTTTTATTTTATTTTAGTAGAGACGGGATTTAGCCATGTTTCTTAGGCTGGTCGTGAACTCCTGAGCTCAGGCAATCCACCCGCCTTGGCCTCCCAAAGTGCTGAGATTACAGACGTGAGCCACAGTGCCCCGGCTGTGAATGCTTTTAAGGTAGGTTTCAATTAGCTCCCTGTGGCCCATCAGTTCTATCTCCCGATATTGGAAGTCAAGTTTCTTACTTTAAATGCTCTGAGTCTGATTCCTGGCAGGATATCTTGGCATCATCATTAGCTATGGTTCATGTGCTAGGGACCCCAGCTAGGGACATGATTTTTTCCCTCTGGTTATGTCTTGTTTTTGACCCTGAGTTCCAACTACCTTGTTGTGAGGTGCTATACCTTATGCTGCCAGAAATGTCTTATTTCTGGTGCAGGACTAATTCTTTACCTGGATATATAGTTTAAGGTGCTAATTATGTGCCAGTCCTAGCAGAAGAGAATACCACATGAGAAATGTTCTTCATATGAGAGTTCAGCTATGGCGCCAAGGTGGACCAAGCAAAGAACTTAGAGCTCTATCCTTCAAGTCCTGGATCTCGTCACT
Source organism: Ateles fusciceps (assembly GCA_036589455.1). Lineage (NCBI taxonomy): Eukaryota > Metazoa > Chordata > Mammalia > Primates > Atelidae > Ateles > Ateles fusciceps. Next base: position 1,958,052 of record JAZHEH010000851.1, read on the forward strand.
TAATCTCACCCTCAGTTGCTGGGTTGTTGTGAGCATTTGGTCAAAAAATACAGGTAGAAACAAGCTGTAAAACTGCAAAGTATGGCTGGTTCCAGGGGCTCATGTCTGTAATCCCAACACTTTGGGAAGTCAAAGCAGGTAGATGAGGCCAGAAGTTGGAGACCAGCCTGGCCAACATGGTAAAACCCCATTTCTACTAAAAATACAAAAACTGGCCAGGCATGGTGATACATATCTGTTATTCTAGCTACTCAGGAGGCTGAGGCATGAGAATTGCTTGAACATGGGAGGCAGAGGTTGCAGTGAGCCGAGATTGCGCCATTGCACTCCGGCCTGTGTGACAGAGTGAGATCCTGTCTCAAAAAAAACAAAAAACAAACAAATCTGTAAAATATTATGCTATGCAAGTTATTAGTTACTTTGCTCTTTTCTTCACTATAATAAAAGAAAAGAGAGTAGAGCATTTACGAGAAAGTGCAGAGTCGAGTTTTCAGAATGCATGCCAAGAATTTCAGAAATAAAGTTGTCTGAGTGCCACTATTTAGTTGCAGCACATTCTATCATATCTTCTTTAATTTTAGTGGGAATATATAATATACATGTATCAAGTGAATTAAGTCATGGTCATCAGCACTAAGGTACTGAAGCTGCATCTCGAAGAATTGATTAGGGAACCTCTTAGTCACTGCCTAGATGCAATACTTTCTCTGAAAGGGCATCTTGCATATATAAATTCATATTGGCAAAATGCTGGTGATCAAAAGTTTGAATTTTGTAATGGCAGGTTGTGTTACCGAGTTAATAAGGAAGCTTGATAAACACTATAAAGTTGAGGCAGAGAGGATCCTCCAACTGCATTTAGAATAATTGTGATGACTCCCCTCTTCAGATGCTTGAATAGTGCACATGCACAAACACAACCAGGTGTTTTAATCTGAGTCACCTGAAACAGCTTGCAAGGATCCATGGTGGAGAACATCGAAAAATTCCAACCCTATATTATAATCTGAATTTCCAAGCAAAGGAACTAAAAACAAGAGAAACAGCTAGGATCAAAAGAGTAGGTCCCTCCAATTTCTGAAATAATACTCTGCATTTGAGCCTGATGATCCGTGACTGTCTTCAGTCTAACCTTAAATGTTAAATCTTATAAGCAATGCAACCACTACTTTAAGAGATTATTTTGTAGTCTAATGGATTTCATTGTCAGGAAATGGTTTTTGATATTCAGCCAAAATCAGGCTTTCCAGAAACAAGTTTTATTTGTGCATTTCTCTCCTTTAATATTTATGGCTAAAGTAGATATTTCATTTATGGGCTTTTTTAATGCTTCACATTGGTAGATGAGGAAAGGAAGAAGAGGAGTTTATTCTTTTTCTTTTGGAATTTTTTTGTTTCTTATCTGCAGCAGAGTTAACTGCTAATATGGATAACTACTTTTCCACTGAGAACATGATACATCTTTAGAAGGAGCAGCAGCACAGATAGGTGGGAATATTTGAACAGTACCTTGTAAGAGCTGCTGCTCGAAGTTCACCAAACAAACTAAATCTGTAAGAAGACTACTTCAACTTCAACAGCTTTAAGATTCTTTGTATTGCCATCATTCATTGGTAACTGGGGGAGTTTTTACAGCCTTTCAAATCTTAGAGTCCTTTCAATCATTAGATGCCTTAAAGGGACAGAAGGCCTTAAAATGTGCTCCCGATCTCCCTAGTTGAAAAAGATACATAGACAGAGGGGGGAAAAGTCAAACAACAATACAAAAAGCATTAATGCAAAGAACAGTGGGGTCTCTCCCTAATTTGACTTTCTCTACAGGTGGCCTGCAGCTGCGTCCAAACAGGTTACTCCATCGCCTTCCCATGAGCACGACAACAAAGTGCTATCTGTATTCACAAGAATACATTTAGTGGCATAGACTGATTTAGGTCTAAAAATAAGAAAAAAGCATTTTTCCTGCATAGCCTGAGGTAACTCTCTGCACCAGCAGAAGACAGTAGCACTCTTGTCTCCCTGGCTGTGCCTGAACATAAAGGAATCAGAAACCTACTTCACATGACTCAAGGAGGTCCAGGGCCTGCAAGGAGTTGAATCACTCTGTTTACATCCACGTGAGTTCCATTGACTACATACAGCAGCCAGGCAGGCAAAAGCGATAAGAAATATTCTGTTTTCAATGGACTTCAAGGTAAACGATACATATAGATCTCTGAGATTGATACACCTGTTTAAATAAGTATTTTATCATGCTGGGCAACATTATGCTGAAATAGGCAAGATTAGAGCATGCCTATTTGGTTAAGCTTAAAAATAATTGATCGGGCCACCTTCACTAACCTCATTTAAGGAGAGACATACACCCTGTCTGTGTGGTTATTTGCTGGGAAGATGACAAGGAGATGAAAAGCCAAAAAAATGTATTTCATGAATAACACTCCTAACATTGATTTCTAATTTATGTATTAATACTTAAATATCTGATGAAGTGCGTTTCCAGTAATATTTCTTCTTGAATATAACGTTTACATGTGAGGGAGTTCAGTATGTCTCTGGAGAATCCTTTTTGTCCTCCCTCCCTCCCATACTTCATTGCTTTTCTCCCATTTTCTGTCTTATCTACAAAGCATGCATTCACATTTTTTTTTCTTTCATGGAATCTCTACTCTTCCCAGTTAATCAGGCTGATTACATAGAGGGTGCTTTCCAACTCATCCCTGGAAAAAAAAAAAAAGAAAGAAAAAAAAAATCCGTCTTCTATCCTCCCCTCCCTGGATATACTTCCCTGGATTTCCCAGGGAGCCATCCTTTTTGGAATGCAACTGTATTCCTAGGGCCAAGCAGGTCATCTCTGAGATATGTTTAATCTTTACTGACCCAAGAAGTATGAATCGCCACTCTTCTTCTAAGTCCATGTCTTATAAATGATTTTATTAGCCAATTGCTTCACTCCAGAGCTTTCTTCTTTTTCAACTTTTTGATAGCTCTGCCTTTCCCGTCCAGTTAGAAAGCTGTATTATGTTATTTTTGTAATGTGTACATGACAGCCATTAGTAAAAACTTTTCTCTACTTTGGATATCCAGATGGTTCCAATTTCTTTCCTTATTTCTTTTTAAACCTCCACCTATATTGTTTTATGAAGATATATCATTTAAGAACACCTCATAATAATGTGTTTTGCTGATGCACGCCAAAAGAAGACTAGCTGATTTGCCTTTAGAATTCAATAAAGGGGAAAAGAATGAATTTAATAGTGATTAATGAATGCCTTGCTGTTTTATGTTATATGAAAGAAAAGCCTTGAAATATTGAAATGTGTATCTTGTAAAAAGGTAAGATGAGTATTCAGTAGTCAATGTTCATTGTTAAGTGAAGACACATAGCTGGGACTGGGATTAAATTAACAAAACATTCCCAAAGAAAGTCATGAACAATTGAGTGGCCATAATAAAAAAGGAAATAGATGTAAGTTAAGTTATATAATATTTTACTTATTTGAAGGCCCCTAATAGCAGGGAGCCTAAAATATGGCTTTTCGGAATTAGAATAGAAAACTTCAAAACCGGCATCATACAAAATTTTAAGCACCAGATGAAGTAAAAAATACTTAATTACACTTACGACTGGTATGTAAAGGACAAATATTTACTAAGAGAAAGGTGATAGACTCCAATCCACGTTATCAGAATAATTACAGAGCTCAACTTTTAAGTGGTCAAATCCTGTGTAGCTGGGCAGATTCTGCCCTTTTGTATTTGAAACTTTGACTTTTGGTTGATTGCTGGCTAATGTGAATTTAAAGATCTATGAATATTAGCTGTTTCAAAATAAAGCATTCAACTTTCAAAATTTATTCTATTACCTTTCCTTTGCTATCATGTCTGCTTCTATACTGCCTGGCAAGAAACTTTCCAAGATTAAGCAAAATAAAGATTTTGAAGAGACACCAGTACAAAATAAATATAGAGACTACCACATTGTAAAAAAAAAAAAAAAAAAAAGTATAAAGAGAAATTGAACAGTATTTGGAGAGTAAGTCAGATAAGTTGTTCCATTTCCTTCAAACTCAGCAGTTCTGTTATTCTAAACTATGAAGGCCAGTTTAGGGACCTCTACAGCCATCCATATTCTTCAGCCAAACATTCAGAACTACCATATTGCTTTAGGACAGAGACTGGCAAACCATGGCCTGTGACCAAATCTGGCTTGTGACATATATAGGTAATACATTTTAAAAATATGTCGCATTTTAAATGTGACATGCATTAAGGAATATCATTCATATAGCTGACACTTTTTAAAATGCTATTTTTACTGCATTTCCTTAGCTTAAAAAATATTAAGTTGTAATAAAATATCCAATGAAAGATAAATGTACATTTGTGATTAATCTTTTACTTAAAGTCAACAGAGAGTTCACCAAAATCATCTAAAATACTACAGTAGCTGGTACCATTATAAACAAGTCCTTTAAAGCCCAGTTTTTCTGGCAGTTGATTTAATTTACTTTACGAGTCTCTAAGCTCCTTCAAGGCAGTAGGTAATTTCACTGTAGTAGTTAAATGAGACAAGGTTTGTAAAAGCAATTTAAAGCAGCACAGAACTATGTAAAGTAGTAGTCGTGGTTGTGACACCAGTTGCAGAAGTAGGTGTTTAATAAATATTTGTTGGATGAATTAAATGTTGGCTCCATTCTGAACTATGATTTCTAAGAGTTTTAACTGCTAAGAAGAATATTGTGCAGATGAAATAACTGATTAGGATCTGAAGGCCTACTGAGTTATATATGATATGAATACTGCACTAGTTATGCAATGCTTGGAATTCCAAGTGGGAGTTTTACTCATGGAAGAAATACAGTATGTGGCCCTGTGACTAAAAGATAATAGGAACTATTGAAGATGGAGATTTTTTCCACTTGGTCCTGGGCACGGAATCAAAATCTAAGTTTAACTTGGTGATATTTAAAAATGCATAACATGCAAAAGTCTGTAATCATTCTGTTTCTCAGCTAGTGAAAATAGAAGTCTACAGCATAGTATGTGTCAATTTTGAAAATATAGCCAAATAGGCCGACAAGAAAAATTTTAAGTAAATAACTTCATCCATGTGTTTAGTACCATCCATGACTCTATGCCAAACTCACTTCAAGTTCCCTTCTTCAGCAACTTCTTTTATAACATGTGCCTGCAGCTATTAACTATCTGAAGTGTTGATGAGGATAGGAAAGAAATTACTTTCATGGTTATGTTTTAGGGGGGCATTTGGAATTCAACAATATGTGACAGAAACAGCTTCAGCTAGAAATAATCTGTTAAGAAAAACACCTGAATTCTAAGCAAATAATTTAGCCATTTAAAACTCATTAAGGCAGATACACAATATAAGAAATAGCAAAACTGAAAACAAAATGAGAGAAAAGTGATCCATGTCACCCAGTAGCAATGGAAAAGGTCAAGCATAGATAAGACTAGAATTATGAGATAAATTCTGTGTGAAAATACAGGATATTTAATTTTGGATCAAAAGTATTTTCTCGTCTCTGAGACATACATTTCTGGTTTTGGTAGTTATTTATTTCTGATTGACAATATTTTCATTGTGTTTTAGTTACCACTATTTTTTTTTTCTGTGTAGACGTTGTGGGGAGGGGGTGTCTCACTTTGCTGCCCAAGCTGGTCTCGAACTCTGGCTTCAAGTGATCCTCAACATTAACATTGCTTATTGCTCATGCTCAGATTAATTTTTGTGATAAATGTGCATTAATAGGAACTTACATGTTCACACATCTTTCTCAAAGTACACTATTGTCTGCTGGTAAGAAAACTACTTAGGCTCTGATCTGTGGACAGCAACAACACTATTCAAATGTCTATGTTCATTAACGTGATTTTTTGTTCTTCCATTTGGAAGCATCTAGATAGATGGCATTTTGTGAATAGACAAATACATGATTTACTCCATAGCAAACACTTCTTCCAGAATCTATTGCTTGTGTTCCTATTTGCTGTCAGTGGTTTCCTTTTAAGAAAACACATAGGCCTCCTTCTGTTTAAAACTCTCAACTTTACTTTGCAACCCTGAACAATATACCCCTACTCTCCCTTCCTTTCCAATGTCTAATATATTTCTCAGGGTTTTGTCTCTCGCAGACATGTTGCATGCTTTCTAACCTCAAAAAATAAAATAAAACTTAGTTTTTTTAAAAAAGGTATTTTTTAAGATAAGGTCTTGCTGTCTCTTAGGATGGAGTGCAGTGGTGCGATCATAGCTCATGGCAGCCTCGAACTCCTGAACTTAAGGGATCCTCTCACCTCAGGCTCCCGAGTAGCTAGGACTGCAGGCATACATCATGCCTGGCTAATTAAAATTCTTTTTAAAAATGTTTTTATGGAGATGGGGATCTTGTTTTGCTGTCCAGGCTGATCTTGAACTCTTGGCTTCAAGTGATCTTCCTGCCTCAGCTTCCCAAAATGCTGGTAATTACAGGTGTGAACCACTGAGCCCAGCCCAAAAAGAGTGGACTGCTCATTGCTGCAGTGGATCAGGCAGGGCATAATAAAGAGGTATGTTATAATGTGGCTGACCCCACTGTGTGGCTATCCCAAGCCAGCCACTCACCTCTTTCCCTTTAGCCACCTTACAGCTAATGGTTACCATCTGTGTAACATAGCATCATGGCCTCAGAATTTTAACACATGTATTTCACATAATAGGACTGAAGTCTTTACTTCCAGAAATACTGAAGACATTGGAAGTTTTTAACCTTGATCACTCCTTTACCCACATTTGATGCTGTTTTTGACCAAGATTTGATCCATATCTAGACTTTTATTTTGTACCACAAATATGAGACTTCCTTGTTTCAGGTAGTTTCTTTGGATTTACCCACTAGTTCAGATGCTCTTTGTTAACCTTAACTTCATACATTTCAGACATTCCTACTGGGATAATGTAGCTTATTCTTGGAATATGTCCTTATAATATCTGCTATGGTCTGTATGTGCCCTGTATAATTCATTGTTGGAAATGTAACCCTCAATGCAACAGCATTCGAAGGTGGCACCTTTGGGGAGGAGTTTAGGTCATAATGGCTTTGCCTTCATGAATGGATTAATGCCCCTACAAAAAAGGGTTGCAGAAGTAAGCCCATCTCTCTTGCTCTTCTGCCTTCTGCCAGGTGAGGACATGGCAAAAGGACCCTCACTAGATGCTAATATCTTGATCTTGGACTTCCCAGATCCCAGAACTGTGAGGGAATAAACTTCTGTTCTTTAGAAATTACCCAGTTTCAGATATTTTGTTACGGCAGCAGCAATTGATATAATACCTTTTCAAAAGAATCTGTTGATATTGTGCCTTCAAGTTTGTTTGCTTGAAATTGTTTTTATTTTACTATAGGCCTTAAGAAACAAACATAAAATATTTGTTTAAAAGTTATTTTCCCATGTAAGTAAATGCTATTAATTTATCAAAACTGTTACTTTCCACCTTTCTGTGACATTTTAAAAAGTTAAATATTTCCCCTTTGAGATTAAGGTCTCTCTTCAATTGGAGTTGAGAAGGGAACAATATGAGGGAATTATTAGGCTAATTAAACGCTCACTCCTATCAAGCTGGTGACTGGTATCTTGAGAGACTGCTGGACTAAATGGTTCTCATGATTGGTCTCCTGCTTTCTCCTAGAAAGGGGATATTAGGACATTTCCTCATAAACTGGATTAAAGTTAGACTTTCTACCTTCATCTACATTTGTACAGAGATCTATAGGCATCACACACACACACACACACACACACACACACACTATGTATCCTAAATTGTAATTTTATCATAGCTCTTATAAAATACCAATTTTATGTTTTATCTATTATCATATTTTGCATTTAAGAAAATCAACTAATAGTGATTTTAAAATAACAGAATTTCCAGATTTTGCTGTGTTTTCTAACTTACAAATTAATTCTCAAAACTCTGCTTCATATCCTTTATGCTTTCAATCCAGTTAGTAGCCATGCATTACCATGGGAAGCTTGAGGAAGGGATAGGAAGAGGACAAGAATTGGAGAGGCCTGTTTAAATTAGTGAGAAATAAAAATTGTAGTCAACTTTGAGATCATTTAAAATAGGATTTTTATGTATTATTGAGAATAATAAATGGTTCTTAGTGGAATTCCTTAGAGGATCTGAATAAATGATTAGTTATAAGGGATTTATAGTTGGAATATTACTTTTGTGAAGATACATAGATACCTCTAAAAATAATTAAAAACACTTAAAAATGATCCTGGAATTTTGGAAGTATTTTCTGTGAAGACTTTTTGGATAATGAACAGGTAAACATCAATCCATTCTCTCTCAAGTATGTATAAATCTTTAATTAGTGCAACATGAATTATTAGTAAAGAGAATACAGACTACTCGAAAGCACTGACTTAATGGTTTTAAGTACAAGCAAAGATAACAAATTTGGGCCAGGGTTAATACAAATGCTAGTTTATAAATAAATATATTTAAGTAACTTACTTTCAGAGATTATTTTAGGCAAATAGAGTGGCTTTGGCAATGGTAGTTTTTATTCAAATAATTGTTGTGAGTTTAAAACCAATTTAAAGTGATCATCCTATAGGATAATGCAAGACCTCCTTGTCTAGCAATATTTTAAAGGCAGACTTTGAGTTGCAACTCTTCACAAGTATTCAATTTTAAATTTAAGGTGCCTCTTCTCCAACTTCTCTGATTCCATCAACCCTGTTTCTCTGGGGTTGTTATGATATGCATTGAAAGTTATAGCATTCTTTGAACAGTAGAAAATACAACCTTTTGCCTGTTTCTAATTTCAGTAGCACGTTTTGCTTCACAATGACAATAGCGTGGGTTAAAAGGCTCTGTTCCAATGCACTAGATGGTTCTCTTCATATTGACTGAGCCTAAAAGAACTTCATGATAATGCAAATTAAAACCACAGTATTCTTCCTTAGCTAGACCACATTTCCATTCTAAGAAATTCATTTCAATTCTGGGTGGAATCTGCATGCCACATAATCCTGGAGAATTCAACCAATACCAACTCCACCTGGCACCAAGCAAGTGTGATCTGGGGAAAAGCTGAGTGAGTGCCTTTCTACTAAAGAAAACCAAGATGGCACCTTCACTGTAAAAATTCTTTTTTACATAAAAAGTAATGTCTGATAACTTCAAATTAATTTTCAATTTCAGTTTAAGGGATGGATCTTGGTTTGAATATAAATGCCCCTAGAAAATAAAATACTTTAGAAGAGTCTTTATATTTTATATCTTAATGTTTATGAGTTTCAGATACTCTTCTGCAAGCAGATTTCAGAAGAAGAGACAAAGAAAAAGGTATATGGGAAATATGCATCTCAAAGGTATCTTCAAAGGAGAAAGTATCTTCAAGAAAGGATGAGTTGCCATGTATGTTCCTATGCAACAATCTTGCATGTTCTTCACATGTATCCCAAAACCTAAAATGCAATAATTTATATATAAAATTATGTATATAAACTTTTATATATAAATTTTATATTAAAAATTATATATATAAAATTTTAATACATAAAATTATATATATATAAATTTATATATAAAATTATATATAAATTTTATTTAAAAATTTACATAAAAAATTTATATATAAATACATAAAAAGAAAGGATGAGTGGGCAAGATGTTAAAGAAAATTCCTCCTTCATCACAATCTCAATCAGGGCTTCCCCAATATGTACACATTTATTCATTCTTCTGACTAGTTTTAGTTTGGCACCTATTATATTCCAGGTAGCACTAGGCTCTGAGGGTGCATTAAACATAATATATATATTTTTCTGATTTGAGGAATCCTACTGTAGTGGAGGAGGGAAAAAAATAACAATTACAATACATAACGACAAATGTGTAAGTGAAGATGGTACAGGATTCCACAGGGGCCTTAAATAAAATAGAAGGACCCCATCTGCAAACTATTTCTGGAGTTAGAACCTTCATTTTTGGAACATGAGAATGATACTTATTTAGTATAACGCACTTTGGATCCAGTCAGCCATTGCAGTCCTGACATTATCAGCTCTAGGAAGGGCTGAGGTTCTGATGCCAGCAAAGTTGAAAATATTTTAATATCTGGTCAAGTCAGTTGCTCTGACAGCAACTGATTTGCTGAATGTCAAATCAGTTCACTCTGGAATTTAATGGGTTTTAATAAGGTTTGGGATGGGATAAAATCTAAATAATGCTTGAATAAGTATTTGCCAATTTAGGTTTTTGTATTTTGGTTGAATAGAAGAACCATCTCTAAATACAAATTTACATCATGGGCATGAAGGTAGTACCACTCCTCATTTTATGGATTATAACATGCCTTGACATAATCCAGGGAATTTGAAGGTGGAGTTGACACTCCATCATTTGCTTATACAGTTGTGTCTTTTCCTAAAATGGAACAATGTAAGCAGGGTGTGATTATAGATGTTAACTTTGATGCTGCTGACATTTGTCATCTTCTGTCATAACCTTAACATTATTTAAGCCTATTTGTGGAAGGCCTTCCTGATTGTTCAAAGCACAGCCTAGAATTCTGAAATGTACAAGCTCCTGTAACATTTGCTCCATCAGCAATCAACGCATCAGATTTTCTTTGAGAGGTAAATATTATGTGTCATGTTCCATAGGGGAAAACATTAAGAACTGCTGTGACATGGTCTTTGATAATTTTTTTCCCCATTTTTCCTTTGTTTTAGAGGTTACTTACATCAGAAACAAAATAGGCTGTGAATTTCTCTTTGTCCTTCATCAATCAAAGCTGATCAATTATAAGACCAGGAAAACTGGATCACAACTCCAAGCTACATGGTCATATTACATTCATATTATTACTAAAAGCCACATCTATATTCCAAACTGGGATACTATAACCCCTTTGTCATTTTCCAATAAAAAGACCATACCAAATAGGCCAAGCACACCGTAATTAGCAGCTGGCGGAGAAAGCTGTAAATCTGTATGAGTTCTGAACGATTTGCTTACATTGTTGCTTTGTTGACAAATGATGCTGTACATGTTAATGTTCCTGAAATGTCCCCATTGCACCTGACGTGCCAATAAATGCCAGCCAGCTGTATGAATTATGGAAATAAGATTTTTGTTTATGAAGGTATCACAGACATTTATTTTACAGCATTCCTCTTGACAGATTTAATGTCTGGAGTTACATTGAGAAGATATTTGCTACCTGACACAATGGATAATGGAAACTTTAAAGGCTTTTTTTCCCTCCTTTTAATGATGAGATTAATACATCCACACATGCACACACATATATATGTATTTTAACACTTACCTTGTGACTTCATAATTTGCTGTTTATTTTTAAACATCACACATTCCTGCTTAAGAGTTAAATAATGTATCAGTTTCCAATTAATACTATCAGGGGATGAATACTTAGACTTATATTCCAATAATTTTCATTTTCATTTCAATCATTCTTGTAATGTATATGTGAATAGCACATGAATATTTTGCAAAGATTATATTATTTTGCATTTGTTGATTTCTTTATTGTTCGTTTAAAAGAGCTTTACTTGTGGGTGTTTCTATTATATATTCCAGGAGTATTTAAGATAAGGCTCTGTAGAAGTTAACACTGAATAAATAGTTTTATCTCTAATATACTTTAAAATAATATATGCTATGGCTGGGAATTCTACAGATTTTACCTCACTGCCCACTGTACAATTTAAACCCCTTGGTCAGATGAGAGATTTAATTAATTCAGCACTATTAAAGAGGTCTCATATAAGATAAAAATTACCTGATCACATAATCATAAAATAAGCACTGGTTCTGAATCCTATAAACCTAACAATAAAATAAATTAGATTATACTCATATAAAAGCCTTTTCTTCTAACATCAAAATAAAATTTATAATTCCCTCATGTGAATGCCAATCTTCTCAAGTTTTAATCTTCAAAACATTTGTGTGATAGAGGCTCACTATCATTTTTAAATTATTCTACTTTGCCGTGGGTCAAAGGCAATTCGAAATTGTGATTCCTGCGCTATAGCTTTTTTTTTGTTTTCAGGTTCATTATTAAGGAATGGATAGAATCAGTACCTAAACCAGATGATAAGTAGGTGTCCAACAAGCATTTGGGTTTGAACATTGAACTACAAATAATTTGCCATATTAAGTGACTTGCATTTTAGGGAAGATGCCAATGAGTCCTATGTGAGTCACTGGCTGCATGATTATTACTTGGATTAAATTATTTAGTTGATTTTTCCACTTACAGGCCAATTTCCTTTATGTGTCCAATTTGTCCACAAAAATGTTTGATACACTTTCCCACATCTTCTTCAGACTGTCCTATGCTACCTAAACTCTCAAGCAGCAGTAGAAAAAAAAAGTCCCATTATGGAACTTTGAACAATGGTGCCTATGGGATGATGAACATATAAATAGAGAAAAAAGTCAAATCATATTTGTGACCAAAGGCAATTCCCTTCAAATGTTTCTTTCCCCACAAAAGAATCCAGATGGCAAAAATGATGCTTAAATAAATGCTGGCTACAGCTCAATTCTTTTGGTTCATATTGGCTACAATACAAATGACACTCTCATTTCTATATTAACCATTTCACAGGTTTTGTGTAAAGCGTAGGCTAAGTGTCCATGGGCCCCTTGTGTCCAAAGAGTTAAGTCTTCTCTTCTTGGCGTAGCTGCTCTAGTCTGCATTTGCTCAAAGGAGGATTAAGGATAATGTGCAGCAGAGGAACAACTTAGGGAGACCTGGACTATATCTCTCTCCTCAATATACCTGCACAATGGGAAACACAGGGCTGCAGACTCCACTCTCCAATTCTCTTTCACATGCATGGAATTCATTGAAACTAATGGGAAGGAAATTATAGTCATCTCACAGGTCTTCTAACTACAGGTTTCTGTATGGATAAATTTAACTTGTCAAGGTTTCTTACAGAATGACACAACTAAAGTCAAATAGTCAACTAAGAATAGCAGAAAAACCTAAAAGTATTTAATTCTCCCATTTCAGTTAAATAAAACCAGATACATCATCGGCAAAGATCGGAGTTGACTGGAGATTTTCCAAAATGATGCTATAATTTCTTCCTGAGTTATAAAGTTAAGCACATATAAAGTAATAAATATCTGAAAAATAAAGACACTTCACTTATTTTATGAGAGTATAGTTTTAAAAATGAATTGTTTATAAACAAATGAGTATGTATTAGGATTGTCAGAAAAAAAGAGGGAATTACTGAATGGTATTTGACTGTCATTTGGAAAGGTCATACTATTCAGGAAATATTAAATTTAATAAATAATATTTGAAACAGAGATATGGACTATAGTGCTTTATTCAGGCAAAGTAAAGTGATAAAAGAAAGTTTCTTCAGACACAAATCCTTCTCAAAACAGAATTGTAAAAATCTTGTACAAGCAACACTTGTATAATAAAAATAATAATAGTTATCTATTTTGAGTTTTATATTAAAACTTTATAAATTAGGAAGTATTATTAGCTTTATTTTGTAGTTGAGGAAGCAGAGCCCTCGAGTATTTTAACCAGTTCAAGGCTGTGCCATTTTTGCACAGCATGGCACGAATTTACCCCAAACTACTGTGATTACAGGATCCCATTTTTTAAGCGCATGTTGTTTTGTGCCTAGAAATGAACGGTCTGATTGTCACAATCTAATATTATATTTAATGCATGTGTTCTGGAAACCTTACTGAAAAATAGAAAGCAAAGTCAAGTGGATTGGGGAAGTGGATCCTCTGGATAGAATTAGTCGGAAAGAATTAGTGGGAACAATAATCAAGTAACTATGAATAGTGAGATAGATGTGTGAGGACCAAATGTGTACTTTTGGAAATTTAAAAAAAAAAAAATATATATATATATATATATATTGTGTGTGTGTGTGTGTGTGTGTGTGTGTGTATACATATACATTTTCTAGTAGATTACAAAATACTTGAAACATATATATATATATGTAAGCTCCTATGTACACATGATATCCCAAACTCACGCAGTTCTCACTAGGAGAATAAGAACCTGGATTGGATGACTAAGTTTTATGAAGCAATAACTCCTGGGTAAGAAATAAATGATAAAATGAAAATCTTTGTTTCTCAAATGAAGTTATCATCTGCAATAGGTACTGAATCAAGGGAGAGAAAAGATACCTGTATTAATTACTAAGTCTCTGAAGTATCAGCAACAACAATACTCATTACTTCATAAAAAATGTGCGGCTATGTACGGCACATGTACAAACCTTAATTTTTTTCTTTTGCCAATAAAAAGCATTCAACAATAATTATCCACTGGAAAAATATCTAGCGAAAGCCCGAGTAATATGCTAGATGCTGTTAGTGACAAAATAAAAGACACAATCTGCTTTCAAGTATTTTGTAATCACTAGAAAATGAAGATAATAAAAAAAAATTATAAAAGGTGATTCTGAAAGGATTGCTAATCAGGACTTAGATTCCATAAAGATACCTAGGAGGAGTAGATGGGTGGGGGTGGGGAAAAGAAAGGGCCAAGCAGCTGAGGCCTGATATCCTTCATGCAGAGGTTAAGAAAGGAGTGGCTTGAAGGAGAGGAGCAAGGGCTAAAGTGGCTGTTGTCCCAATTCTTTTTATTTACCCCTATAGTCACACAGCAGTTATTAAACTCTTATTATGGCGTCGAATCTTTGAGGATATAGTGGTGAGTAACACTGCAAGGTCCTTCTGCTCATGGAGAGAGACAGGACAACTAACAGGGTAGCTTCGTGCTGTAATACTACAAAGAAAACAGAGCAAAAGTGTGTGCTAAGTGATTCTGGAGCTACTTTTTAATTGGAAATTAAAAGAGAAACAGAAATTTTGCCTGTTAGCATTGTCATGCACTATGGAAAACATATTGTGAAAAATTAAGAAAACATTTAAAATATAGTGTTTTCTCTCAAAAAGGAGAAATGAGGCATGCACATGGAAATGAGCTAAACAGCTGGGGTATGGACATTCAGGTGAATCAAGGGCACTGGAAAGCAGTGACTGCTTTATGGAGCAAATACAAAAGGAGTTGTAATCCTCACTGTGTTCACCAATATTTTTCTGTGCAAGTCAAGTAACCTGTTTTACACTGTATTCTGTATTCTAGAATCACATGATGAGACACACCTTTCTGCCAAAATCAATCTTGCAGAGTTATGAAATTAAACAAACATAAAGTAATATCTAAAAAAATACACTTCACTCATTATGAGTATAATTTTACTTTTTTTTTTTAACAGTTTCACTTTATTTTTCATGAATAAAATTACTTCTAAGCTTTAGTGTTTCTGTTTTTCACTAACTCCTAAAGTCTTTTGAACAGGAACCTCATCCTACCCATCTTTATATTCTGTTACCTTGCATCTGGGATATCATAGTCATTTGGATCGATGTTTGTTGAAAAGAGAGTAGCTGCAGACTCCAGAAGCCTACCCTAGACCTAAAAGTGATGGGATTTAAGGCAATGATATGCATAATGGCTAAGATCACATTGACTTTAGAGTCCCATCAACCCCAGGCTTGAGTGCTGGCTCTGTCACAAGCAAGCTGGGGGCCCTTGAGTAAGTTAACCTCACTAAGTCTCAGTTTCCTTACTGGAACTACTGAGATAATAATGTCTGCTTCTTTGTGTTCTGTGATGACTAAATGAGATAACATAAATGAAGTCCACAGTTTGATGCCTGGCAAATAATAAATGTTCACGAAATGCTATTATAGTTGTTGTGGTTGAGACAGGCAAAAAGCAGGTATTAAAAATGACATAAACTTGTCACCTTTGGAAAGCAAAAGCAGTCAACTTCTATAAGCAGTAGAGTATATGTAGAAAGGAGATCTCTTGGAGCAATGATCAAATTTCTCTATCATTCCAGTGACCAGTGACTACTCAAGTGGTGATATATCTTCAGGCAATGAAAATCACACTTCTAACGATATGTTGAAAGGTGGGAACTAAGGGTTGGAAATGTAGGTATGAGAATATTTTGATTGCAAATGATGCTTATTGAACTTGCAAGTTTTCTGAGGAAGTAGTGGGTAGGGAAGAGGGCCCAAAGGTAAGGTTTTTTCATGCCTAGTTTAACAGGTAAAATAATTAAGAGGAATCAGCAAAGGGAAGTTAAGGCCTTTTAAAAGTCTTAACCCAATGCCTTGCATCAGGCAGTAGGCTATAAAAAGGGCACAGAAAATGTCAGCTGGTTGACAACAAACATGAAAACAAATTTATTAAAGAATATAGAAAACTTGCCCAATCCAAAAAGCAGAGGGGTTAAACTGGGCATAAAAGAACAGGTTCCAGAATCATTTATTGCTTAACACAATACGCGAGATGTTTGTTTGTGGGAGAATTCCTGATGGGCATGCCCAGAGTATATACAAGTCAATTTAAGTAGCTAAAAATTTCCATGGAATACTATGCAGTCATAAAAAGAAATGAGATCATGTCCTTTGCAGAGACATGGTTGAAGCTGGAAGCCATCATCCTCAGCAAACAAACACAGGAACAGAAAACCAAACACTGCATGTTCTCACTCATAAGTGGGAGGTGAAATGAACATATGGACATAGGGAGAGGAATCGATACCCACCAGGGCCTGTTAGGGGTGGGGGGTGAGGGGAAGGAACTTAGAGGACAGGGAAATAGGTGCAGCAAACCACTATGGCACACGTATACCTATGCAAGAAACCAGCATGTTCTGCACGTGTATCCCGGAATTTAAAATAAAATTAAAAAAAGAATTTACACCTGTCTCTTCCATTCACAAAAACAAATTGGGATGCAGTGGAGTGTGCCATTAAAAAAATAGAAAGCTTAAATTTTCTCCAATATTTAGAAAAAGGCAAACACATAAGTACTTAGAGCAACTGAGATGGCTTCTCCAGAATGTAGTGAAGGGAAGAAAGTTAGATGGAGCGGTAGACAGCAGATGCCATTGGTGCACCAGAGCTTCTGCCCAAAAGGGACTGTAAAACATCACTGAAATCTAATGAGTGGGAGGAATTTATATTACTAGAACTTCTGTTAGGGGGACGATTACATACCCTTTTTAATAAACTGTTTAGAAAGAAGGAAGGTTAAAATTCTAAATGATTATCTTTGAGTAGAAAGATAAAAGGAAGATGAGTCCAGTTAAGAGGAAGGCTTTTGATTTAGTGGGTTCAGTCAGTTGAGGTGCTAACAACAGTAGACTTAGGTTCTGCTCTCCTATCACTCAATATTAGGGCTTGCCTCTAAAAAAACTTAATAAATATAAATATTGGTTTAATGAAGTGATGGATTATTGGCTTGTTCTGGAGGTCAACTGACCATAGTGAAAAATCCTTAGCCTATCAGAGGTATCCACAGGTCTCTATCCAGTTCTGATGGAAGGGCTGGTATTCCAGAAACTACTGGGAAAGAGAGAAGACAAAGGAAAGGAAGATCTTCATCCTTCATTATGGGAAAGGAAAAGTCAACTAAAGCAAGGGGTATTTAGAAAAGATAATATATTTGATTTGTTTAAATTAATTCAATAGATGGAAAGAGGCTTTTTTTTTTTTTAAGGAATGTTTGAAGTAAGACCAAAACATAATGGCACAAACTTTAGAAGTCCACAAGAGCTCAGGTCATAGATTATTTCATTGAAAACAATCAGAACTAATTTCTTTCAAAACATTCCCAAACCAACAAACATTGAAAAGTAGAGAGCCACAACACAAACAGTGCAACCCCCTCAATCTTTAATAAAACAAAAATAGCCACTGCATCAAACCATACATAGTCACACGCACTGTGAAACACTGTAAAAATAGAAATCAAAGTCTGCACCAAGATGAGAGAAGAATCTGAGAGCCAATACAAACTTCAAAAATGGCAGAAGAAAGAAGTTTCCTTAAAAGGATCATAGTTTTCAGAGTAATATCTGACAATCTGATTAGAGTATCAGGACATGGGAATGGGTGTGTCCTATAAGTAGGGAAATACCCTAGAAATTTCATGCCACAGGAAGTCAAGGGAGGTGATACTGAAGGCAAAATCATTGTATTGCGCATTGCTCAGGATCATCACATAGGAACAGTGCCAAAGAGGAAGCTGCATGAAAGAGGAAGAGGGAACAGAAATCTGTAGATTCTGACACACAGAGCTGTGTTGGAGAGAGGGAGCGGGGAGGGACAGGGTCGGGGGAGGGAAGAGAGAGCGAGAGAGAGTGAGAGACAGCGAGAGTGAGAGAGAGATTGAGATTGAGTAAAATGGCCCTATGTAAGAATTAGAGTAATTGAGTAAATGGCCTTTTTCAAGAAAAAGTAGCTAATCACAGAAACAACATGGAATCATCAATTAGACCTAAGTAAAAAGAAGAAGGGCTGTACATTAGAAGATGAATTATTCAAGAAACCAGTGGAGTTCAGACAAATAGTTACCTATAGTTAAAAAAATTATTTACATATTATGCATCAGAAAGAGTGTTTAAAAAGAACTGTAAGTATTCAAAAAGATGAAAAGCAGTGGGTCGAGCTCAGGAAATTAGTGGAATTTAAAAATCCCTACAAATGTCAAAGTAGAGGCAAAATACAATATGCCTGAATGAAAACCCAGAATGGTATACAAAGTAGAAGAAATTATACAAAATGAAAAGAAAAAAGATTAAAGACATAAAATATGTCTAAGAAAAGTTGTCTGCGCATGAATAAAAGTGATTACAGTACACAAGAAAAATAGGACTAGTTCTCTTGAAGAAAAGAATAGAGAAAATTAAACAGAAAAAAATGTTAAAGACGTAATAGAAGAAAAGTTTTGAAAATAGAGAACTTAAATCTGCTTAATAAAGTGATACACTTAGTCCCAGGAAAATTTGACATAGAACGATTAATCTAACAAATCCTAGTGTACCTACTAAAATCTAAGGATTAAAAATATAGCCATATGGTGTTCCAGGCAGCACAGGTAAATCATATTAGCCAAGGGTGTGGTGGGAGGAATGACCTCAGAAAACTTCACAGCAACACTGAGTGCTAGCTGGAAAGGTGTGCAAAATTTAGAGAATTTTAAATATAGGATATATGATTTATACCATGACATATTCTTTAAGTATTTGCAGACATTGTGAAAAATTCAGAAACTAGAGAGTAGCCTACCCATGATTCTTTCTGGAAAAGTAACTGAATGATCAAATCAAATAAACACAAAATTGCAGTGAGGCACTTTTTCTTCAGCGAAAACTTAGTAAAACAAGGAAGGGGTGAACATATTTCCTGTGCAGCATAGAACAAGACCAAACAATATTAGGGATGTATTTATAAATGTAAATAGTATAATGTTTTCAATAGTAAAATCTTTAAAAAAAATAGTAAAATCTTAAATAACTCAAAAGACTATCAGGAAGGAAGAATAATTGTATTAATTTACTCATAAATGAGGAAAGAAAGATTTGGTCAAAAACAAAAACACTTTTTTAAGGACTCTAAATTCTTAGCATTTTTCTTAAGGTTAGGTTATCTTTCAGAAGCTAATATTTCTTGGATCAAATAAACATTTATTTAAAGTTCAGCCATTTTTCAAGTTTATTTAATTTCTTTTGCTTTTTAAAATTCAAGTAGAACTGAACATAAAACACTTTTGCCAAGGAATAACCACTATGGCAAAATCATATTTTAATCTATTCATCTCTATTCATCACTAAATATTAACATATTTATTTATGTTTATATTTATGTGTTTATTTACAAAATGACTAGATGATCAAATCTTTCTTGGTATATTTTTATAGTAAATTTTACAGCAGTTATTTAAATATTCTTAAATATAGTTTTTAAATATTCTTTTGACAAAAAAGTTTTAAGTATTCTTTCAATAAACAGCAACATAGTTGCATAAGGTCATGCTGGGGTGTTTTTATGATTCTCTACTCAGTCAATATATAATTATCAGAAAAGGCATGGAACTGAGAAAATCTCTGTATTCTTTTAGTTTTAGACATCTAATGGAATTGTGAACTTCCCGTGGGATTTATCTTGCATTTGTCTAAATTTAGAAAGAACATTTTAAACCTCGGGATGATTGTTTAACACCCAGTATGTTTCTGATCCATCTCTCTACATCTTTGTCAGTATGTTTAGAAAATGTTTTAATAGCAAAAAGTAAAATACATGCACTAAGATACTAGCAAGACATTCCAAAATCTAATATAAATTATTTGAGCCAATTTGTAATTAGAGATTTTACCTGTCACTCGTTCTGATGTGACCATATTGCATTTTCCAAATTATTCAAGAAATGTAGATTTAAAATCTTGCACTGATAATAAAAGATGGATTATGTTGGTGCAAAACTAATTGCCAAACTGCAGTTACTTTTGCACCACCCTAATATGACCTGACTTACTCACATTCATAAAGAATGCTTTGCAGAATTCCAGTTTGACTTCAACTGGCTTTTGTAGCCATGTGTGCATATATATATATATAATTTTTATTTATTTATTTTTTTTGAGACGGAGTCTCATTCTGTTGCCCAGGCCAGAGTATAGTGGCATGATCTCACTCACTGCAATCTCCGTCCCCCCGGGGTTCAAGCGATTCTCCTGCCTCAGCATCCCAAATAGCTGGGATTACAGGTGCCTACCACCAAGCCTGGCTAATTTTGGTATTTTTAGTAGAGATGGGGTTTTGCCATGTTGGCCAGGGTGGTCTCGAACTCCTGACCTCAAGTGATCCACCTGCCTCGGCCTCTCAAAGTGCTGGGATTTCAGGTGTGAGCCACCATAGCTGGCCTATTGCCAGGTTTCTAAATGCTCTAATTATCCAGATTACCTAGCAATAAGCATTGCTATTCTCTTCTAGAGTCTTAAGTCTGCCAGAATGCTACAAATCAACAGATTGTGAATGTCTAGATACCTTGATACCAAAGAAGACTGGTCTTTAGTGCTGATTCTCTGGCCAGCTTTTCATCTACCCTGTTGGGACAGCTTTATTTAGGTAATTTTGGACACTTGCTTTCAGTGTTGTGAAGCTGCAATAGAATGCGTCTTTAACAGTTCAAAAAATGTGAATGGTTACCCTTGGCTGGCATTTTCTTCTTCTGTATGTGCTAAATCTATCAATCAAAGGAGAATGCAAACTAAAATGTTTCCATTTTAAAATTCCAAAATTTCCAAATTTACCTAGAAGAGTTTCACTTACTTTAGCTAATAAGTAAAGTTTAGTTGAAATTGTGAGAAATGACAGAAGAAACTGGTTTTCTTAACCAATAAAATACCTAAAAATTGGTAGTAGACATAGAATTATAAAATTAGTGTTCTGTGGTAATTGGCTCAAATACAAAGACATAAAACCTTGGAGAACTCCCATCTACTCAGAATAATTTCTGAATAGAAGTAGTTGTTTGTCTTTGTTCACAAGAGGTCTTCCAGGCTGAGCTTTAACTTGATCATGTTTAAATAAACTCACACAAAAATCTTAGATATGTCTCAAACAGAACCTAACTCCCTACAATAATTTTTCGTTTCTCTAAGAATTCAGAGGGGTTGGCTTAAGCAAATTTCGTGAGAAAAATCCACACCATCTACCTTTCTGACCTTCCCCACTCCACATTTTTGTCTTTATGAATGCCAGCAATATCCATCATGAGTAACTCAACTTTCTATAAAAGTAACAGTTGATAAAAATCTGTAAAACTGCTACTGGGAACAAACAAATTAAACAAATGACAATGTTATACAATAAAACTGCTGTTGTCCTCCTCTGGTAGAAAAATTGCTTCTTCTGTGGGACAAATACATCTTGCTGAAACAATTTTAAATAATATGTAACATATGGAGTCAGCTTTTATTATTCTTCTAAAAGACAATTATATTTATGTGATAAACTGTTCAGTGTTAGTAGCATGATACTCATATTACCAGCCACTTAAATAATTCCTGACATGTTCCTATGTATATCTGCAGCTCACTTCTCTTGAAATCCCTCTTATATTTGAAGCCCCATCTCTTAATAATGGCGCTCATGTGCCCCTTTAGTAAGATGAGGAGGGTGGCCAGCTATAGGTGAGACCAGTGGAGAAATGATTTTCCTGAAGTAGATGTAGCCAATGTAAATTCATTTCTCCCTTTCCACACATCTTCCATCTACACAGTTTCCATGTGAGAGTTCCCCCTATCCCTGAAGAAAAGCTGGGACTCAACCCTAGCCAGTTCTTGGTAGAATGAAAGAAAAGCAGCTTTCAAGATTTAGCTTTGCTAAAGGAGCTATCAACCTGGTGTTAATTGAAAAGTTATTAAAGTATTGTCTCCTCCTCACCCACTGGCAAGCTGGTATGAGATGTGTTTCATATGACTATATAAGAGGTCTTTGGGGAAAGAGAGACACCTATAGACATCTGCTGAGTGTCTTTCCACAATTCGTCTAGAAATGTTTAATAAAAGTAGAAAAAAGTTTGTCTCCACATCTTTTAGTTCTACTGCTCCCAACCCACATAGCCATATCTGAAGGAAAGAAATGAATTTCCAAGTTGTCACTTTGGCTCACTCATCAGTTGCCACTGTGTGTTTAGATAACGCTTGTTAGAAAGTGATGGAGTTTGCTCTGCCACCTCATGCTTCTGTAATGAATCTCTTACAGAGTATCGTTTGGGGTAGGATTTATCAATATCCCTCCTCATTGCCCCACAGAGTGAGTTGAATAATTCTAATAATCAAAAGCACAGAGTCTGCATCTAGTTTGGAAATGAAACCATGGGTAATTTTCAAAAGCAGTGCCCTCGATTTTTGATGAACTGTCACAGAAACAGGAATTACCACAATTCAAAAATCACATCCACTAACCAACAGAGATCAGCATCTGTGGATGATTTCTTCTAACCTACTACCCTCAAATTTCTTCCCTGCCCCCCTAATAAAAACACACCCTCTTGCCTCATGCTTCCAATTTAGTGCAATCATGCCTCTTACTGGCCATTGCCTTGCAGGACAGCAGCTGTCAAATACATACAGGCAAGATATAGGGTTTGAAACATAAAGCCTCATAATGTAAAAGACATGCACATCTTATATCACATCTAATATTAGATTCCAATGAGGCTGCTCAGCCTTCAGAAGCAAACACTCTTCACATCACAGACACTTGAAATAAAAGAGTGCTAAATGGCACTTATCACTTTCCAGAGTCTTTAGATATAATGTCATTCAGGAAAATAAGCTGCCCTCTTCCTTCCTCCCTTTACCCTCCCACCAATGAAATGATTGTGAAAGAGACGCTCCAGTCCTTGGAAGGTTTTAAGGAATTGTCTTTGAAGATGAGTTTTTTTGTTCTCCCAAAGATTCTGGGAATGTAAAGTTTGGGGAGATGCCGGAGAACAGGAACAGAATGTGCCATTTCTGGAGTTGAGACAGCTAACTTCAAGTATAACCTACATTTTTTTTTCAGTAACTCATTTAAGACCTATTTATTTACATCACTGTTGTACTAATCCCTCTGCCAGGCAGTAGAGGTAAAGGTAACAAGCCCTCCCTACTTGCTATTAGGGAATTCAGCCTCTTGAAGTGAGAAGGTAAATGACTATACAATATAAAATGCTATGGCAAATGCATGGATAAAATCGAGGAAAACCAGAGGAGAGAGAAGAGGTTACCTCTGCCTAGGAAATTTAAGGACAGTTTCAGAGAGGTGATAACATATTAGCTTGATTTTGAAGGATGAACAAGCGATTTGTAGGTGGGTGTGGGGCTGTGGGGTGGAAGTGCACTCTCCAAGACGTGACTGCAGCGTGGGCAATGACATGTAGGCATGCGCTAGCTGGCATAGCAAGTTGCTGGTTTGTCACAATGAGCCCAGTTCTCTGTAAAGTGAAACTATAAAAATGCAGCTTCTCTAATCTTTATGGCATATCGAGATAAATGTCACTTGGCTCTTGCATCTTCTGGCTTTTTGTGGAGCTAATTAATCTGTTGCGTATGCCTGAAAACATGGTCGGTGTTCAAGGATACCTGTTTGAAGCTGGTTACAAATTCTGTGCCTGCAATCAAGTTACTGATCACATTCTATCCCAGTTCCTTTAGTTTAAGATGAGAATGAAAATAGAACCTGCTAAGCAGGATTATTGCGATGATCAGAAGATACTACTGTTCAAAACTTAGCATGTACAATACCTAGCCCATAGGAAGTGCTCAGTATATATTAGTTATCATTAAGAACATCATTATTAAACATCCATTATTTATAGGCACTTTTCTGTACAGCTTGAGGGTAAAAAAAATAAAAGTCAAATATGATCCTATCTATGAGGATCTAGATGGTTTTGCCTGGGAAGACAAGGCATAAGTGCATGAATTAGTATAAAGGGAAAATTACATATATTAATTAGAATTATGTACTAATACATTTGTAATGATACAGGAAACCAAAAACTAGGATAATTTATTTTAAGATATTAAAATATTAAGTATTTTAAGGTATCAAAATACTTGTGATAAAATGCATATTAAAATTTAAAAAATACATGCAAAAGAAGGATGAGTAAGAAAATGAGCTAAATTCATCATAGGAATTTGGAACCTCAGTGGAGTTTTGAAAAATGGGCTAAGCAAGAGAATTTCAGGAAAAGAAGAGCTCCAGAATACAGAATCTGTTGTCATCAGCAAGTCATTGAGGTGGAGATAAACATACCATTCTCTGCCTGTAATAATTATATTTGCCTGCAGGAGCATAAGATTCATGTTGGGTGTAGGCTGGAAATAATTGGATGTGGTCAGCTTCTGGAGAACATCTTGACCTCTGGAGAGATTTATCTGGTTTTCGTACTAACAGATACAGAAAATCTTTAGTTAAATTTTGTCTTTTCATTTCCTATTTAATTGCAATGGCACAAATCTCTGAAAAAATTGACCTATCGAGTACTCTTTATGGGGACAACTTCTTTCACCTGTCTTTAGCCCCTAATTAAGTCACCATTACATAAAATGAAGTAGAAAAAAATTGCTCGTTTCTGCTCCAATTTTAGACTATGCCATAGCCTGGTCTGTTAGGCTTGTGTTCACATCATTGAAAATTTAGGCAGAATTAGAAATAAAAAAAACTTTTCTTTAACTCCCAGTGTTCTTTCTTAATAGAACAAATGTTTCAGTGCTGGTAATGGAGAAAAAAAAACTCTGTGCAGGGAGGGCTGGAAAAGCTCAGCATCTTAATTCTTGCTCACTTAAAAGTATACCCCGAAAATATTTATTAACGAGAAATCAAACTTCATCTTCTACTTAAGTTGCATGATCAGCACTGTCTTCTCTTGACAAAAAGATCTGGCTAATTTACACTAAGTGGGGCATAGCCTTTGGGCAGTCTTCCTGGAAACAGAGATGGATTTGAGTTGCTCCATTTATTCTTTCTGGACCAGTTCCCTTCATGATCATGGGCACACCTATCTGAGAATGGTGGTCTGAATTAAGGGCACAATTGATATCCATGGAACAAAGAGCATCATCTATCCTAGGCATCCTGCATCCATCCTAAGAATGCTGAGCCCTAACTCAACGAAATAAATGTGGTTTTTAGGGATAGAGAAACGTGGTAGTCAAAACAGATTCAAATGTAATGACACAAAGTTAGTGCCTATGATTTTGAGTTGGCTACAAATGTTCTCCATGCAAACTTGTGTTTGAATTAGTTTTTCATTCAGTAACAAATATTAATTGCAACTTTACACCTCTGATTTAACCATCCTGAGAAGTTGATGTACTTAGATGCTTCCTATAACGTTTTAAATGCTCTCTTAAATATTCAAATTATATAATTATGCTTAATTATGCAATACATTGTATTTGAATACACAATCATAATACAATTTTGGCATCATTGTCATCTTATAGCATTTGCCTTATTATGCTGTGGCATTTTGAGTATTTCTGATCAAACAGTATGAATGGAACAGGTTTTGCATACTGAGCATCTTAAAACCCACTTTAAAGAGATTTACTATCAATGCACATTTTCTGTTCAGCTGGAAAAAATAAGAACTTTGTAGTGTGTATTATGAAATGTTAAATATTAATACTATTTAAAGTTAATGGTATGCCAAAGAAAATGGCTAATAATACATTATACAATTAAATGCCTATCATATTAGCTCATCTATTAACAAAATAAAATAGATTCAAACAGAAGAGTTCTGATTTGTAGTTTTTTAGCAAGAGTTGCCCATGTGTAAAAGCTAATTTATTCAATTTTTAAACTGCTGGATACATCAGTTTGCAATTATTTGCATTTTATTTGAATGCTTTGTCATGTGTCCCTGATACAACAAAAACAGTAAACAGTTTTCTCTTCTTGAATAAAGGCATCTTCTTCTGCACAGAGGCCACTAACAAGGACCAAAATTATCAACCAAAAAATCCCCCCCTCCCTTTTTTTTGAAGTCTAGAGGGTCACTGGTGCTTTCCAGATGACCTAGAGTCATCAAAGATCTCAACATTACTCTCCCTGGCCCTTTGCTGGACTATATTTGCTATCAGGTCTTGACAAGATTTTCATCTATATAATTCTACATAATTATTCTGGCCCTCCCAATATTTACCTTTGCCTGTTGCAAGTTAAATCTTTCCTCTTTCATACTCCATGTTGTAATTTTGTATCCTTTATCTTTTTACTTGAATGCTAATATGTGGTTGGCTTTAATGATAGTTTTTGTTTTTTTTCTTTTCAATGTTGGTTGCCTAAAAGACCTTGAAAGCATGCAGTTTTTGCTCCTAAAACATTTCAAAGATTATGTACAAGGGAAATGTTCAGGACATGTGAGAGTCCACACTTAACCTGAGCTAGCAAACCAACTTAACTTGGACATGATTACCTCTTTCCTGAATCAATCAATTGCTGTGAGATTTGTGTACATCAGCTCCCAAAACAATTACTGAATGTTTCAAAAGGTCTCCCAAATCCTGCAAAATTAATTCATCTAAAGAGTTTTAAACATGTTCAAGGACTGCTTGAAAGTAAGAGAACTGCCTGAGAGAGGTCTGACATCTCTTCTGATCTGTACAGTATGGCATTTGTTGTCCTAACTGTAAAAATTCACTTACTCATTGCAGAGAGCATCTTATTTCTGAACATAGTATACCGGGTTTCCTCTGGGAAGTATCCTTCTTTTACCTTGGTTCCTGAATTCTGGATGAGATTCTTCCTCTACCTCCACATAGAGCACTTGTTACCTTGTTCTAAACCAATCAGTCCATTCTATTTCCTTAGCTACAATGATTGATTCAGGGATCAGTTATTGACACAATTTTGGTTAATAATAGGTGCATTGGAAAGGAGCTTCCTGAGGGACTAGAAGCAGGGATCATGTTGATCCAGAACTGCTGGTGGTCATTTTACAACCATGCAAAGTCTGAGTATGAAGCTAATGGGAAAAGAGTAGAGCTGAGAGACTGAGAGAGACTAGGCCCTAGGACGCTGTTTAAGCTTCAGAATTTAGTTATGCTTGAAGCTGCATCATTTTCTGAATTTTCCAGTTACATAAAGGGAAAAAAAAACCCTTTTTTTGTTCCTTAAAATCAGAAGAGTCCTAACTGATTCACTTGTATGTTTTATTTACTGTTTTGTTTTCTTAATGGTGCTGAGTTTTCCAGCTGTAGCATTCTCATATATTGAAAGACCAAATACATCAAGAAATCGAAAGTCAACATTTCTTTAGTCTCCAGTGAAGAGGATTACATTTTAGCTCTTATAAGGAATGGTATACAAGCATGTCCAAAGTCAACAGATGACTTAAATCAAATATTGAGTGGGTTTCATTTATTTATTTTCAGGGTCTAAGAATTTGTCTCAGTGAAAAATCTCACCAACCTGAGCCCAAAGTAAGTGAAGGTAAAGTCGGGAAGACTTTGCTTACACATTTCATTGTAGACGTTTTCAATTTCAAGTGAGTTGATTTGATTTTCAAGCGATTTGCAATTAGGAAGATTAGTTTTAACTATAGTTTGGTGACAGCTTTGTAGACAGAAAGATAATCTATATGGTCATCAGCTAAAATTAATTGGGCTGGGACATTTCTTCAATAGAGGATTATTTTGTAATTCCTTTCATTCCAATAGAAATAACCTCAATATATGAAATAGAGTCAACTAAAATCGTCTAGTCATACTTTATATCAGCAAAGAAATTTGGTCAGTGGGTGAAAAACAGCTGGTAAATTGTTAAGTAAAAGGTGACTTTTTAATCTAACTCAGCTCCCCCTGAGTTCTTTGTTCTTTATCATATAGTCCTCCCTTCTTCTGATTCTTCCAAAATTTCCTGTTCTTTGTTGTATTCCCTTGAAGGTATGCTAGATTATATGATGTCCTCCCAGAATAAAAGATTTGTGTTCACAATTATTTCCATAAAGTATAAGCCTCATATGGTATTTGTATTATAATAGTCCATTTTTCTTAATCCAATATCTTAAACCAGAAACATGAAGTGCATGGCATGCATATTCAGGCACTTTTTTTTTTAAATAATATCAATGCCATTCATCATTAATGTGATCCATTATGGATGGATCACAGAACTCTCTCTCTCTTCTTAGGACAATGCTTCAGTGTCCTTCTTAACACAACCATCTAGTCAGTCACCAAGAAACAACTGTATTTAGTATAAGAGGTGAAATTATTTGTCTTTCCTGCCTCAGCCAATGAACTGATTTTCTAATTGTGGTATCTCAAGCACAGTGAAATGCTGGTGGGAAATTATTTTGTAAAGAATTCCCTTCAGTGGCACATAAGCATCCACCTACACTGCTGTCAAATCAGGTTAGTCCATGAGTATTTTAAACATAGTTAAATAAGAGATAGAGATTTGGGTGTTAATGAACAGTGCTTTTTATAATGTCATTTGAATATGGATATATTCAGTGACCTAAGTGAGTTTGTGTTCCACCTCCTCCAGTTTAGATTATTTATAAAATAATTCAGGGCACTTCTTTGTCAGAATAACACATTCCTTCCATCTAGAGAAAGCTAAATTGAGTATTCCACTCTCTGCCTCCTTTTCCTTCCCTTTTGCCCCCAGAATAAGACTATTAACATGGAAAGCAAAATATAGGCTCTGTTTGAACGGTATCATCTCTTATTTACTTCACAAAACAGAATACAATATGGGTTGCTGTGAAATACAAATGAACTGTAATCCTCATCAGGTTTGGAAATAATGGATTCAGGCTAACATTTCCAGAAGAAATATGAAGGCAGTATTCTAAATTTCCTATTCTTTCCCAAATGAGTTTGCACAAAATGTGTCGCTAAGAAGAGTAATGTGCCCATCACATAGTGAAATTTCCCACTTGCAAAATGAAAAGGAAAAGTCTGCATTTTAGGATGGCATGTGTAAACACATGCACCATGCTGTTCTTACAGTAGGGAAAAGAAAGCTCCCCCTACTGGGGCATAAAAATGCCTCCTCTCTTTCCTGCACCCCATGGCTGTGTCATATGCAGGAAGGCACAGAAACATATAGTCTTCCCATTATCCCTCACAGAATCCTGGTTCTCTCATCAAAGCATTACATTTTCCTCATTTTAGCTAATTAAAGGACAGCTGGACGTTTCATTATTGCACTAGTCTCAGCTCTGTCTAGTTGAAATGGGGCATATAAAGGTCTTGGTCCCAAAGACATCTTCACCAGAGATAAACAGTTCTAAAATTCATGCCTCCAATGGAGAAATTTGAAAAAGAAGTAAAATTAATCTTTGAAGTGTATACATATCTGTGTCTGTACACAGTTTTTACAACACACAAGTACTTATACATACAGGGAGAGTGACACTCAGCACTAAGAATTTTTACAAGAGAAATATATATACATATGTCAGAATGAAGAAATAGTTATGTGATTTGTGATTTGGTATTAGTGATTGGATAGTAGCACTTATTGGAAAATCTCTAGACATGTGAAATTCAATATATATATCTATTTTACTCTGTAAGCACAATAAACTAATGTAAATGTGAGAGTTTAGAGATTTAGAGGCATAACCAAACTAAAGATAAAAATAATTGTTCCCATGACAATACATAAGGTAGCACATTTTATCAAGAGGGCAAAGAGGTTTGGATTCTAATGAAAATTTTCCTCAAAAGACATTTCTAAGCTTTTATAGTTGAAGTGTTTGCTGTCTACAGGAAAAAAAAAATCTATAGTTAACCAAACCTAAATATATTTCTACCAATTCTAGCTAATGGGGGGCATGGCTGAGGGGATATTTAGCATGTTTCCTACATTTTTTCATGCTTTTACTGTCGCTGGCATAAGACACTTTGGAGACACTCCCTGCTCATCATAACTAAGTGGGCAGCCTTTATCAATAGAGAGGATTCAAACAACTGTTGCCTTCAAAATAGGTTTAATTAGCAGTTCA
The DNA here is from genome assembly GCA_036589455.1 of Ateles fusciceps. Classification (NCBI taxonomy): domain Eukaryota; kingdom Metazoa; phylum Chordata; class Mammalia; order Primates; family Atelidae; genus Ateles; species Ateles fusciceps. The sequence continues at coordinate 1,988,489 of JAZHEH010000851.1, forward strand.
TGATTTTCAAGAAGAGGCTCATATTTTCATCCTTTTTCTTTTGAAATAAATCCTAGAGATTGTGGCTCCTTGAGAATCAGCCAATAAACAAGGCACTCTAACATTCTTTCCCCATTGGACTGAGTAAATGACCTGCTTCCAAAGTGGCTTTAGGCTCCTTCACCAATAAAGAAGGTCTCTGGGCTTTGTACACTGGAAACTTGGGTGTCAAGATTGCCACATCTTAGAATTCTGAGGCATTACACTCACATTGTTTTGCAAATCACACTGATTAGATTTTTGACCAGATGATTCCAAACTCTAAACGGGTGTACGTGAGTGAGTATCTGTGTGGCTGTAGAGGTAGATATCAATCACAGATGTTCTTTGCCTTTTTCTTGTCTTCTTTAATAGGTTCATGTACAATTATTTTCAGATACAGGTGATTTGGTTTGGCCTCAGTCTGAAAACCATCCTTGGTTAAAACCTCCACTGATAATGCACATTTTCAAGAAAGTAATACAAATAGTCACAGACTAAAAATAATCCAGATTTTTTTTCTCCTCTCGATCTTCATTTTATTAGACATAAAATATAAGAGAGGCAACCTTTTCTAGCAATGGACCAAGTATGAGTCTGAACAAACATGGATAAGGGAAATATATAAATCAGAGATTTGTCATTCGTTTCCAACAACTAGAACTAGGTTACCTCTTGTAAAGGAAGAGTGCACCTCCAAACCCACTATACTAGGTATGTTGGATCCCATAAAATTTCCAGTTACTGCTTCAGAATTTATTGTGCACATATGGAAAATAATACTTGTAAAACAGAAAGGGGTTTGTGCCTTGTGCTGTCAATACTGTGAAGGATGGGGTGATTATAAAGCAAATTAACAATACTTTTAAATGTGCATTCACTTATCTTTCCAATTAAATCCTTGTTAAACAACTGCACAGACAGTAATGGTGCTTCTGCAAAGCACTGATCAAGACAGTTTTATTGTAATTTTTACTCTATAACAATTAATCAAGTAGGCATTTTCTTTATTATTAAATTATTTAGTTAATAAATATTCTCAATTGGCTAACATATTTGTAGTTTACATGTTATTTTTGATTTTCCTGGAGTGGAACATATTTGGGAGTATTTTCATTTTCTAGCAGAGGGACCATTAATGGATGTGATTTTGTAAATTTCTTTTCTCTGGAAGAACAAGAGAAGCCCTTGAAACTTTAAGCCCTTTAAAAACCTTATTTCAACCATTTTATTCTGTGAGGGATGCAAAACACATTGCTTTTAGCAGATAAGAAATGTGAGGTTTTGCTTTAAGGCATCTTTCTGTTGGAGTAGGCATTAAAATTAGCATTTTAAAAGTTCATTAATACCAGTTACAGACTTTTGAGTCATGAAGCTGTGCTGTAGTTAGCATTTTCATTTCTCATCCCTGTAAGATGAAAAGTACCTGAATATTGTTTCTTCTATAAACACACAAGATGGCATAAATGAAGAAACAGATATAAAGGTATCTAGAGGATTTTTTTTTTAATTTGTGAATTTCCATTTTTGTAATCTAGAGATTTGAATCTATCTAGCTAGTATCCTTTACCACTTTTAAAGGGCTTTGCATGGTTCTCAATATGGCCCTTTGTGTTTTGGTTGTATGTTTTACATTTTAAAGTTTTTAATTAGGAAGGATTCCTAAGTAACCTATTAGTAGTGAGACTAGTGATCTCTGAAATCACACGTGGATTTAGGATTCAGGATGGCTATATTAATTTAGAAGTAAAAACAAACATATGACAGACACAAGTTTCTTGAGTCAGAAAAAGAAAATTCCAGGTAAGCTGGCTTTATAGTTGTCTAAGTGGTATGATTTGAGGTGAGTCAACATTACCGTTGAATACACCTTATGTAGGGACCTGAAATCCTCACTATTGGCCTGATGATATGAGGTCTCTTGCCTTATATTCCCAGGAGTAGCAGGGAGCATGACCTACTGGACTCAGATTAACAAATGATCACCTTAGAAAGTTGGAGCAGACTCTTGAGAGATGGGGGATGATAATGCTGAGAACAGGGAAAGGGAGAGGGAAAGAGGAATGGGGCAGATGGCTGGGTGCATGGGGTATGACTATGGAGAAAGCGGGCTTATTAAGACTCAGTGCCTTACAGGTGTCAGGGGTGAGGACAGGGGTGATATGAAGGCTCCAAAGGCACATGAGGTGGGTGATGATTTTAAGCCAGATAGATCTTTGTGGGGTAGAAGTGTAATGCAGAGTGTTTTGACAACCAGAAATAAGAGAATCTTTCAGGCACAGCTTTGCTGAAAACCTACAATGAACATGGCACATGATGGGCATAGGGATGACACCAAATGAAACTGAAAAATAGCTCACTCTCCAGCATCTAACAGTAAGGAAAGGGAGAGAGGTGGCATATGAAATAGACTAAAACCAGTACCGAAAAACAGGTACAGTGTGCTATGAGAACACAGTGGAAGAAGAAGCTAATTATTGTCAAGATTTATGCCAAGAATCATGAGATCTGTGTCAAGGAGGTGAGCTCATCCGTCAGCAAAACCACTGATGATGTGCATCTTGCTCTGAAAGACTGTTCTGCTGGGACCTATCAAATAATAATATGCATGCATACTCCAGCCCCCAGGACTGATGGGATATTGAATTCCAACATCCTGAGCAGAGAATGGTGAGTGAGCCCCTTATGGTTGCCAGACATGAAATGAATAGGCTAACAAGAAGGGAGAGCAGGGGACTTGCTCAAAAAAATGTAGCCAGGGAGTGAGGAAACCACAAAAAGACAAACAATCTGGAGAAGCATAAAGGATGAGAAGATGTCAAAACAACCAGAAAGACAGATGCCACCAATACCTGCTGCGATTTAAGGGGAATTATTCCATGGGCTTTTTAGAATCCCATGGACGATAGGAGACTGTGGCCTGGCTTTAATGCCACCTTCTCTCTAGATTACCAGGAAACACATAATGCCGTCTCAAAATCTCAGCTGAATGAATAAATGCAACTCTTAGCAACTCATTTAAACTCATAGGGACTTTAGTTCATCTATAAAGTGGGTAGCTTTCTTACAAATATTTAGTGAGACAGCATTAGTGAGATAGCATTTCAAGTGCTTTAGAGCAGTGGTCCCAACCTTTTTGGCACCAGGGACCAGTTTTGTGGAAGACAATTTGTCCACGGATTGTAAGGGGAGGAGTATGGTTTCAGGATGATCCAAGCACATTCTATTGATTGTGCACTTCATTTCTGTTACATGCTCACCATAATGCAGAATCAGTGGGAGCCTCAAGCTTATTTTCCTGCAACTAAACAGTTCCATCTGCGGGTGATGGGGAGACAGTGACAGATCATTAGGCATTAGATTCTCTTAAGAGCATGCAACCTAGATCCCTCCCATGCGCAGTTTGCAATAGGGTTTGTGCTCCGACAAGAAACTAACGCCACTGCTAATCTGACAGGAGGTGGTGCTCAGGAAGTAATGCTCTCTCACCTGTCGCTCACCCCCTACTGTGCCACCAGGATCCTAACAAGCCATGGACTGGTACTGGTCCCTTGCCTGAGGGTTGCAAACCCCTGCTTTAGAGAACTCAAATACTGATATTCTCTTGGTGTGTTCTGAAAACTCTCTTCTGTTAAAAAAGAATTGACCTAATTCTTTGAAACAAGAGATTTATTTTCTTCCTTCTTTGAATATTTGTTTTCAAAATAAATATGTGTAAATTGCAGGAAATTGGGAAAGAGTTTTGAAAAAAGAAGACAGTAAAAATCACCAATACCTAATGCTAACATTTTATGTATTTCTTGCTATTGTTTTTGGAACTGAGTTCAATAGTACACAGGGAAAAATAGTTCATTTTGAGACCGATCTCTAGCATATGCAAAATGCCTCACCTTCTTTATAAAAGGAATGGTCCAATTATGGATGGAATCAATCAAAAATGTGTAGTGCTTCTATCAAGTGCAAGATGTTCTTCTAAGTAAAGTAGGAGAGACAGATTTAAAAGACAGGAACTCTGCCCTTCAGAAATGTTTAGTGTGTGTAGATAAGATATAAGCATGTGATTTTCGCTAATGATATACAACATCATACACAATATGAGATTATTGTAGATTGAATAGTTAAAATTGTAAACATAGGATTTAAAATGAGGAGTGATTCTTGGGGCTTAGGGGGAAGTTCCAGGGAAAATTTGAGTGACATTTAAATAATCCAAGAAGAAATTGAGATAAGCCCTTTCTTTATAAAATATTCTTTCCCTTAAAAAATGTTATACTTCATTATATTACAATAGATGTCTTCATTAGGATAGTTGTGAGGGACACATTTAGATGTAACTTCCATATGGTGTAGCATTTTCCACTGTAACAGGTTTATTATCTCAGGTGATTGACTCATCTTAAAAGATATTCTTGCTTCAAAGATACTAAAATTGACCTGGGGAGGTTAAATGACTTGGGCAAGATGACACAATTATTATGAGGTGACATGAAGATTGACCTACGCTTTCTAACTCCTGGGCCACTATTCTTTCTACACTTTATTGCTTAAAGGAAATGGTTTAAAAGGCGTAAGGAAAATAAGCCAAATAGAATATGAAGGTTTCCCCTCATATAAATCAGCCACCATTACTATAGCTTGACTGTATTACTGTAACAACCTTCTAATTGGTCCCCTGTATCTACTCTTTCTCCCTACAATTCATTCTTCTCTTAGCCAATGGAATAATTGCAAAACAAATACATAAATAAGTTCAGCTAATTTTCTTCTTGCTGCTGCCCTACACCCCACTGACCTTCCACTGAGCTTATAATAAAAGCCAAGCTTCTAATCTCAATTGGCAAGGACTACCTGGCCTGGCTTTGCCCATCCCTCTGGTCTTCTGCATGTCCTGATCTCACAGAAGCCCTCATTCCCCAGAACCAGTTTCCCTGCTTTGCTCTCTCCCCACATCTCTCCATGGCTCCCTGCTTCCTATCAGATCAAAGCTCTACTCAAATGGCTCCTCCTCAAAAAGACCTTCTCAGGTCATCTAATCAAGGGCCACCTCACCCATCCCCCATCAGTTATTCTTTACCACATCACAACCTTGATTATAATTTCTGATATAATCTGAAATCATCTTGTGTATTTGTTTATTATGTATCTCTTGACACCAAAATGGATGATCCACCAGAGCCTGAGTTTCCTAGACTCTCTTTGGTACCCAGAGAGAGCCGGGTTCATAAAAGGTTTTCAAGAAATACTTTTGAATGAATAAATTCCCATTCGAAGTCTTCCTTTAGCCCAGTGTTTTAGGCCTTATTTTATATTCTTAACTCATTTCCCTCCTTTCCTGATTATTCTAATCTATTTTGCAGCTTATATTACTTCATTAGAGCCATAGCAAGACCAGGACATTCATTTGTAATTTGAGCCAGAGGTGTTCTCTGGAAAATGGAAGATGAGGTGTGGTGAGATACAGGGCTGACAGGGACTTGGCAACAAACCGTCTCACTGAAAGGGATTATAAATTTGCATAAGACCCTAAATGTGGCTTTAGTATCACCTGGGCTTGGGGGTCCATCCATTGTTTAGGCAGTCTTTTTTGGACTAAAGGACCAAGCTGGCAGGGCTGGCTCTGATCTTCCAAGCCCGGCAGCTTCCTCCTCTTCTTCCCAAGTCTTTCCAATGTGTTCCATGTTGGGCTGGCAGATGGTGAGCTCAGGTGGAGGTGGGAGGCGAGGGTTGGGAAGACGAACATCTTTCACTGGACTGATTGGACAGCAACTCTCAAATTCTCAAGATACTCTTTTGGGGTTGTATGTTTTCCTGGGTCTAGGTTGTGGTCCTGAGAGCTAAAGGCTACTTTCTGATCAGAGCCTAGCCTTTGCTGGTGGCCCAACACGACTCATTAATGCACTTGTTTGTTAGATTCATTCATATCCAAAAAGCTTTTATTTGAAGGCACAGTAAGAGCTGGGGATACTGAGGAGACCAAGACAGAGAAGGTCTTGCTTACATAGATGCTACAGTGTAGAGGAGGAAAGCAGGCACTGAGGTGATGGATAAAGCAGCAAGGCGGTTTTAGATAGCATGTGCTCTGAAGAAAGTTAAACACAGTACTGGGAAAGATAGTGGCTAGGGGTGTACAATGAAGGCAGGTCTCAGACGTATTAGTCAGGAAAGGGCTTCCTGAGCATGTGACCTGACTGTGGAGAGGAGGGCATCTTGTGGGGATCTGCTGGAAACTTAATTCTGGTGGACAGGAGCAAAGGCAAAAGCCCCAGGAAGAGGACGAGCTTGATGAATCCGAGGAAGAAAGGAAGCCATCGTGGTTGAAAATAGTGAGAAAGAAAGAGAGCTACACAGTGAGGTCAGAGAGAGAGAGGAGGGAGCAGATCTCGGATGCCTGCAGATCCTAGTATTTTCTCACTAATTCACATTGAACCCATCATCAGGGTTCTTAGCTGATAGATTATGAAGTTCATGCACATGGAGGCTCCATGTGAATGGAAAGGTCACTTGTCCTATTCACTGCTGTATTTCTGGTGCCCCACATACTGCCTGGAACCTTGTAGGAGCTCTTTAAGCATCTGTCAAATGAATGATGTAAAAGCTGAAATCTTATTTTATGGAGCTCATCTCTCCTTTCCATATTAATCCTGCTGCACTGGGACCCTCAGAGAGGAGAGAAGCAGGTAAGGCTATGTGCCACCATTTCTCCAGTGGGTCCATATACAGGAGGCATAATAAAATCTGTATGTCTCTAAGTCATTCAGACCTTAGTTTGAATCTTGCTTTAGCCCTGCATTTGTTAACTTTGAATATTTATCTTCACGTTGTGCTCGGGGACCTGTAAAAAATTTCTTCCCATCTCTGCAACTGTTACTTTCCTTTTCAGGAACAGCTTTAAGAAGATGAGAATACTTTTTTCTATAGCACACTTTCCTTAGGAAATGTTTCCAAAGTACATGGGGCACCTTGGAAAAGAGGTGCTATATAAATATATGTGAGTCACTAAAGCTGTAATTACCAGCAACAGGGGATCCTTGTGTGAAAACAAAAACAAAAGACATACTTTCAAAATTCAGGGCCTAGGGGTTAGCAAGAGCAGTATTGTTTCATTGCCATTTATCCAACCCTAAATAGTCATTCCCAACATTTTGGAGGGCTAAGATGGCATGCCAGGTTATGCCACTATTTCCAATATAACGCCTGACATATTCAATTGTTAATAACATGGTATGTTGAGGGACAGTAAAATATCTTGCTTCAAGCTTTGTTGAGACAGAAAATGGGGATATGGGATTCCCCATTCATTTCTTTTATCCAATCTAAAATTAAGTGCTAATTTATAGGCGTCTGGGAGAAAATATAAAGTAAAATATAGCTTGAGTTTTCTTTGCTGAGAAACTGGAACCTAACATAATGCACCAATGAAGTTATTTTATACAGAGTTGGTTTGTATTAGTTGTTCATCATTCTCTTACTTTATTTTGTAGAATCAAACCTTTATTTCATACATTCAAAGTGGCAGGCACTTTGCTATGCTGGAGATACAAAAATGAATCAAGTTTCCTACTCTTGATAACCCCCAAAGCACTTGGGGGGTATTTATTAAAAGGGTAATTTAAAATGGATTTTTTTTCTTATAGAGGGTTCCACAGGCTGAACACCTGGAAAATACAGTATTATAATGAGAATAAGTGATTTGGGATTCCTTAACGTTAAAACGATGATAATGTCTCTCTGCCTCCTTCCCCATGGTAAACTGAATCTAGCCACCAGGCAATGTTTTTTTTGGAGTAAGTTTAAAATAGGTTCACTTTCTGGCTTCAATCCTGTATAAATTTGGTGGCTTTAGAAGAGTTACTTAATTTTTCTGAAGTATGATTTTCTATGTGAAGAATGTGAATGAGAAAGTTTTCTAGCTTGCAAACTTTTATGAGGGTCAGAGATACCTCTAACTTTTGAGTATCTGTCATGTAGTAGATTCTCAATTAAATGCTCCTATTATCAGCAATGACATAATTGTATTCTATTTTTTCAATATTATTTACCCCTTAGTTTTGTTAGCAAATGATTAGGTAAAGCACCTTTTATTTTCATTTATTTCAGAATTCACAACCTTGGAAAATGAATGTTATGGTAAAACATGTAATTTTAATCATACTAATAACATACATAATATAGCCATGGTAGTTTTTAGTTATATAATGACACAGTTCATAAAAGTTTGTGAATATTATTAATCAATTACCAAAGAGAAGACTTCCCTTCACTAGAAAATTGGTTATCAAAACAGGCATTCATGATCTATTTCTGCTTTTTTCAAATGCAAATCTTGTATATGTTATGTCTTGGTAAGTCATGTCTCCACTAGAGAACCAGAATAAAACTAGCTTGCTGTTGTGCAGGGGGTTTCCAAACCTGGCTGTGCACTCTGCTAATATGGGGAGTTTTTCTTTTAAAATACTTACTTATAGCTCCAACTGTAGACTTTTACATTGGAGTTTTTAATGAATGAGCTTCAAAAATATTTATTTTTGAAAAGCTCTACCATTTGATTCTTATGGCAGTCAAGTTCTAAGATGACCCCAAATTATCCCCCCCCTTTCTTGTGTTTATACCTTGTATACCCCTCTTTTAGGATGTAAGATGGGAACTATGAATTGCTTCTAACCAATAGTAGGTAGCAAAGGTGATGGGATGTAACCTTCATGATTATGTTACATGGGATTATAACTTCTGCTTTACTAATAATGTCTCTCCCTTGCTGCTTTAGTGAAAGAAGCTGCCATGTAGTGAGATGGTCCATAAGGCTTTTGGCCAACAACCAATGATGGATTGAGGCCTTCAGTCCAACAACCCCCAAGGAACTCAATCCTGCCAATGACCATGTGAACTTGGAAGCAGACCTATCCTCAGTTGAGCCTCTAGATGAGAACCCACCTATGGCTGACACCTTGATTGCAGCCTTGCAGAGGATTCAGCTAAGCCGTGCCCAGACTTCTGACCCACAGAAACTGTGAGATAATAAATTTGTATTGCTTTAGGTAGCTAAGTTGGCAGTAATACAGTTAGGCAGCAGGAGATATGCAATGCAATTCTGATATGCAGTCAAGGCTGGGAACCAGTGCTACAGAGTATTGTTAGAGCAGAAGTAAGCATGGTTTTTCTATGCAGCTTTTAATAACTACTTATAATTTTGATGGTTATGGCAATGATTTGTGATGAGGCTGATGATCATGATCATGATGGAATTTTGTAAATATCTTACAGGTTTTTCTTGGGGGATCAGTAGTTACATAACTCTGACTAATTTAATTGTATAATAGAAAAGCCACAACTGAATTAATAGCTAAAATTTCATTAGATTTCACTCTCCTTTTCCAATGAACGTGAAGCTATTCTTTGCAATTTAGAACATCCTCAAAACATATAGACAATATGAAATTTTCTTTTTTGTATCCAAGAATTCTGAAGGCCTATGAATTTGGCTAGCAATGATTTAAATCACTGGATAGTAAAGAGTTTCCAAAGTTGTATTTTGTTTTTCTTCCAATTATACCATCAAGAAAATTCAATCATGTGGAAGGCAAAAACCGTATTTTATTATAAATTATTATATATCATTAATAAGAAAATACAATATTTATCCAATTTCATATATCTACTTGTCATCTTAATTGAAGTTAATAATAACTATCCCCTGGCTGATTCAGTTTTTAAAGTCCTCACACTTTCATTATTATTCCCATTTTTGAAATAAAGAGTTTGTGATTTAAAGGGGTTAAAATAGTTTCTATTAGGCTTACAAATAGTTCAGAATCAAGATAAACAGGTCAAGCCTTCAAATTTACCTAGTACTTTTCTCCTTTAGATGGTCTCTGCCTTCATTTCACAACACCATTATGTCAGCTCCTTATTGCTTGGCATGTAATTAATTAGAAAATACAATCTACAATAAATGTGTGGTATAGTTTTGCTTTAAAATAAGTAGCCAGGATTTGTGTGCCTTGGAGACTAACAGGATTCATATGCTTGCTTTTGGAATATAAAAACCAGAAAATATATAAATGTGCATGAACATGAATAACTTATTGTTTTGACCTCTGTGTTCAGCATTATTTATTAATGCCAATACATTTTCTTAAGCAGCTAGAAAACAATACATGCTTCATCAATAGTCTTTGAGCTCCCTTGCTCAATGTAGCTGAAAAATGAGGTCTAAGAAAGTTTCCAAAGCCCTGAACGATGTTAGAGTCTGGCTCTTTTATGATCAAGTGATCTTTTCAACTTTAATGGGAAAAATAAATCATTGTTAAAAGATAATCTTGTCACATGAAAGCCAAAAAGGTGCAATATCAATGATTCAACTTACCAAAAAACCACCCTGCGGATTGGAATAAAGCATGTAACACAGTTTATTTTGTTGTTACTGTGGTTGGCGGTGACAGTAGAGTAGGCTTAAGGAAATACCTCGTTTTAAAAATAATAACAGGGCAATATAAACTTACTTAATAGAAAAATGAATGAACTTGATACAAGGGCTATTTTATAAGAACAGAAATTTGAAATCCTTTTCTAGATCTTTTTCTGTTTCATCCAATTGCTTATTTCATGATGAAAATGCCAATTGTTCACATTCTTTCTCCCTTTCTCTTTCTTTTATTCAATTTTTGATGCTGTGAACAATATGAAAAGCACAGGGATAGCTACTAAAGTTAATGCTTGCCTTTAAGGTACAAATCTATATAAAAGTAGTTTAGGTACAGTTGGTAAACACAATTGTTTTTCTAATAGTTTGTTTTAAATGGAGCTTATTCTCAGCATGTTCAAACTAAGCACATCCATCTCTTTAAGCCAATATCTAATTTGGATTATTATGCCAATAAAGTCTGGGTAGATAAAAATATCTACAAGACTATAAATTAGTGGAAAAAATCCTCTCATTTAAAACAACAAATGCATGTATATGTGTGCTCACAAACACACACTCAAATGAGATTATTGGTCATGTAGATTTATAGAATTTGTATATTTTGTCCCTCTTTGTTTGAAAAAGTAGAGAACGTTGTCCTTAAGAGTTTTTCTTTAAATTTTGTTTCTATAAATGAAAAACGTGTCAGCCGGGCCATGGTGGCTCACTCCTGTAATCCCAGCACTTTGGGAGGCCGAGGCGGAGGATCACTTGAGGTCAGGAGTTTGAGACATGGTGAAACCCCATCTCTACTAAAAATACAAATATTAGCTGAGCCTAGTGGCATATGCCTGTAGTTCCAGCTACTTGGGCGGCTGAGGCAGGAGAATTGCTTGAACGCTGGAGGTGGAAGTTGCAATGAGGTGAGATCTCCCCACTGCACACCAGCCTGGGTGAAGGAATGAGACTCCGTCTCAAAAAAAAAAAAAAAAAAAAGAAAAGAAAAGAAAAAAAGGAACGTGTCTAAAATCCTGGTGAGAAGTAATTTCCTTCAGTTCAGGAAAACAGAGGGAATATTCGTAATTGTGTACTAAGACACCCCTCTGGAAAATTCCCAGCCAGTTCTTCCCGCAATGCTTCATAGCTCTCCCACTGGCTCATGGACTTGGGAAGGTTCATAGCTAACTTTTTCCAAAAAGAATGCCAATCTCTCTTGTCCCTTTTTTAAAGGGTGAAAGAGGATGTCTAAGTAATACCAAGTGAGTGTGAACTGAATCTGTAGTTTGGGCAATAAGCCTAAGGCATAGATGGGCAGCTCAAACCCAAGTGTCAATGTGGGAAGGAGGGGGAATTTAGCCTGGGGGGAATTTCCAAGATTTTCTGTCAAAAGTTCTCAAGACATGCAGCATCTTCCATGCTGAAGTCTGTCCTTTACAAAGTACCACCCATGCAAGAAAACTGTAAGGAGGTCACAGATCATTCTGAAGAATCAACGCAATGTCACAGGCTGATGACAGGTTGACATCTAAGGTCATAGACCAGTTTTCTTTGGGGGATGTATTCACAGAGCAGAAGAGCTGTATCAGCAAAATGTCACTGAAAGCTGTCACCAAATTCAACAAACAGGGCAGAGCACTGCTCACAAACACACCAACAGCCTAATAAATCGAGAATCCTCCATCCCTTTTGCAAAGGCTGCAATAGAATAGCGTGTTATAGTAGTTTCTTGGGCCAAACATAGATACATAAAGCCCTATCGAGAATGTCAGTGCCAGGCTTATCCATAACTGTGATGTTTGAAGTTTTTTCAAGCATCTCTTGAACAATTTTAGCAAAACTCCAAAGGTAGTACTCATCACTTACCAACACCAAGAGGCAGGGTATAAATGAAAGTCATGAATGAGCGTGTGTAGCATGTAAAGACTAATCTCTGCTTTTATAAAGAGATAATCAACAGGTGATAAATTGGAAATGCAGAATAATGGCAGTGGTTTGCAGCATAGACTCTGAGTCAGACAGATCTGGGATCTAGTCTTAGCTCCTTCATTTAGATGTTGTATGACATTAGAATATTATTTAATATCTGAACCTCAGTTTTTACATCTGCAAAAATGGGAATAATAATATCGCCTACTCTATGAGATGGAAGAAAGGATTAAATCAAATTATGTAAATAAAGTACTTAGTACAATGCCTGGCACATAATAAATTATAAAAATGCTGCTTACTTTTATGATAATAATTACTATTATCATCATTACTAGTTATAATTAGGAAATGCTTTTCAAAAGTGAACGCTTTGAATATAACTTGCATGTCATCTGATCTGGAAATAAAATAAGGGTATCTAATTCCCACTGATTTAGTGAGTCAAACAGAAAACCAAAACAAATTGAATCATTCAACTGGTGTATTTAGAATTGCTGATGATTATAGCATTCAAGAAAGTTAGCGAAATACATAAATTGCAATTCATCTATCTTGAAAATCTCAAAAATAAGTTATTTGTCTAGTCTAACAGTGGGCAGGGCTTAATTGTTTAAAAATGTATATTTAGAGGCTTCTAGAAAAGAAACGTGCAAGGTGAATGAAGAGGGAATAAAGTGTGTTAATACAAGGCAGGTATGCCAAAATCATTTATGTTTCATCATAGACTTCAAAAAAGGATGCATTGCTTTTACATAGCACTTTATGCTTTTCATGGAATTTTCTCTGCATTGCCATCTTATACTTTCAGATACACACAGAGAGGGCCACATGTACACATACAATCTCTTTGAACCCAGCACTGATTATTTGCAAGTCAGCTCTACTATTAGAGTCCTCGTCCAGATAGAGGGGAAGGTATGGCATTAGCAACAAGGTTGTAGAGCCAGTCCAGAAAATGTGTTCAATGGATAATCTGATTAGCAGATTTTGAAAGGGGTTGGTATATGCATTTCACTTATCATCTAATTAAAAAAACTCCATAACACAACTTGGACAAAGTTACCAGTATCAAAGGTCCTAATGTAGCATAATTTGTGTTGAATGTGTTACATTCTGACAGTGCTATAAACCAGGGAGACAGTTTACTGACAATGCTGTGCTACCAGATACCAACTCAGGCCTCTGTCCAGCTTTACATTGTCAATTCTCATGGAAACATGAGCAGTTACATAGCCTCAGAGGACGCTGAAGTTTGGATTGCAAAAGACGAGATGGACAGATTTCATATTTTCATTGCAGATTTTTTTCTTTGTCTTTTCAAACTGCTGAGCATAATTTTTTTTAAAGACAGGAAATGCAACTAGTGTTTGTTTCTAGCATGGCTTCTGTTTTGAGATTTCTTCTTTGTAGAAGAAATGTGTTGCCCAGCTGTCTAGAATCCCAATCAGGATATCGTTTCAGCATGAAATATATTACAAGAATGATTTTAGCTGGTTATAAACTAGAATGAATATGAGGCTAGGGCTATTTTATCCAAATTTTACCCACAGAGGGGGCACTCTGATTCAGTTAAATGGAAATAATATAAATAAATGAGGTAAAGTTGAGTTCTGTGTTTTGCCCAGAAAAGAGAGTAATTGTGAAAGACAAAGAATTGCATTAGTGAACAAGCAGAGTTGTGGAGATTCTTAGTTGCAGAGATTCTTAGAAACAAGAGTCATGTGGCAATTGGCCAAAAGTATCGCAATCAACATTTAACAGACTGGTTCAACCCAAGTTGAATTGCTGGAGAATTGAACGTTTTCCAGTTTTAATACTTCTCCTACCTGCAACACCCACACACACTGTTCAACAAATATTAATTAAAAACTCCCTGTATGAGGAACTCCTTGTATGAAAACACCAAGGCTAGAACTGGTTAATGGGAAAAGATACAAAGATGATTCCAGTCCTACCTTTTTAGAGATTTGTGAAAGAGACAGACATTTCAGCCAGTATCCTATTTTTTGATTCCAAGACTTACAAATTTTAATGTTTCTGAAATACAATCACCGAGCACATTTGATTATATCCTTTCCAAAAGTTGGCATTAAATCTATGGGTCTTATATAGATGGAATTTTAAAAGTTATAAGTGAATGTACTACTGTAAATTCAGCTACCCAGTGTAAGAGGAACAGAAAAGAAATCTGACTGGAGGATTCTTGAATGAAATTACTATAATCTGGGCCTTGACAAAAAAAAAAAAAAAAAGAAGAAATCTACCAGGCTGGAAGCTTGTGTATGTGGGATGGGAAGGAAGAGAGGAGGATATTGAAAGTAAAGGGAAGAGCATATGCAAAGACATTAAAAAACACAACAGTATGTAAATGTGGGAGTACAGTTTATATATTAAATAGATGTAATATGAAAAACATTCAGAGGACCTGAAGCCGGCTATTATAGAAGCTAAGTGGGAAGCTAGAGTACAAGGATTTGGAGTGCTTCTAAAGACACTATTGACTGTTTTTAAGGGAAAGGAAAACTAACATGAGTCCGTCACATTCCTAAGGCAATGCCATAAATGCTATCCAATTTAATTCTCCCAAATGTTTCCAAGGCATCCCCCGACTGTTTTTCCTGATAGGGAACAGAGGCACAGGGAGGTTAAGATGCCAAGGATACAAGGAGTAAGTCTAAGTTCTACCCCATCTGTATGATTTTAAAATCTAAAAACCTAGGAATTGTCAATAACACCAACTTAAGATGTTTTGGTCTTCTTGTTTTTCATTTGCTATTTTTTTATTTTTATTTTTTTGAATTAATATACTTTTTAAAGAACAGTTTTAAGTTTACAGAAAAATTAAGTAGAAAGTACAGAGGGTTACCGTACATCTCTTCACCCTTCCAAAAGTTTTCCCTATTAATAACATCTTATATTAATGGGGTAGATTGTTACAATTGATAAGTCAATTTTGATACATTAACTAAATATTATAATTTACATAAGGATTCACTCTTTGCATTGCATTTTATGGGTTTTAACAAATACATAATGACATGTATGCATAATTGCAGCATCATACAGAAATGTTTGACTGCCCACAAAATCCCCTGTGCTCATCTATTCATCTCTCCCTCTTTCCCCCCGAACCCCTCCCACTCCTTCCATTGATCTTTTACTGTCTGTAGTTTTCCTTTTCCCAGAATGTTATATTGTTGGAATCACACATTTTCACACTGGTTTTTTTTACTCAGCAATATGCATTTAGATTCCTCTAAGTCTTTTCATGGCTTGAAAGCTCATTTCTTTTTATCCCTGAATAATATTCCATTGTATGGATGTATTATGGTTTGTTTGTCCTTGCACCTATTGAAGGATATCTTAGTTGCATTCTTGTTTTGCCAATTATGAACAAAGCTGCTGTAAATATCTGTGTGCAGGTTTTTGTGTGTATGTGAGTTTTTAACTCATTTGGGTAAGTACCAAGAAGTACTGGATCATACAATAATAATACGTTTATTTTCATAAGAAACTGCCAAATTGCCTTCCGAAGTGACTGAATCATTGTGCATTTCCACCAGCAATGAAGGAGAGTCCTGTTGCTCTGCATCTTCGCCTGCATTTGCAGTTGTCCGTATTTCAGCCATTCTAACAGGTGTGTAATGGCATCTCATTGTTTTAACTTACAACTCTTTGAATGGCATATGCACTTTCTAATTTTTTTGTTACCTATTATATGTTTTTCTAATATCTGTTATTTTGACGTTTACATTTACCATCATTCATTCTTTCATTCATCAACATATAGTAAGTGTCCATTATAAGCCAGTAACATTTTTTGAATCTGGGTTATTTTTCTTTCTTTTACTTTTTCTATTCTTTCCTTCATTTTTACTTTGACATGTTCCCTTCATTATTTATTTTACATAAATTATTAATTTGTCACTCTATATATTCTATTCATTTCTAGATAAACTGATTGGTTATCCTTTATTTTTCTGATAATAATTTTTCAATTTCTTCCACTCTTTTTCTCCTATTAGTTTTATTATTTATTCATAGTACATGCAGCACAGAGTCTGAAATATTTTTAGACATGAAACTTTTGAAAAAAATGTCTGAAGTGGAAATCACCTACCTTGGTTGACAATGAATCTTAACTTTTGTATTGTTGCCAGATTGCCACTAACTCGATATATTCCATCAACATCTAGACCTGAAAACAAAAGGACATATTTTATATTGGCACATGTAAGAACTGAGATGGTAAAATTAAAAAAAATAAATAAATAAAACAAGAAGTAAATCACATCAAATATCTCTTCTCAGAGAAAAGTAATTTCTATGTTCTAAATTATGCAATCTTCAAAATTTTAATCCCAATAAAGTAATCATGGTATTCAGTCATAATTAAAATTATCATCATAAATTTGAGTCTAATTAAGGCACAAAAGAGCAGTAGGCAGAATGGGATTACACTGTATATTTAAAATTCATTTCCAGTGAAAAAATAGGAATCAACCTGGATGGTGGGGAGAACCTCCAGACATTTGTGTATTATTGCCCTTTTTCTACAAGGTAAAATAACTCAACACATTTGTGAGACATTTGCTACTAGCCTGACTTACTGTCTTCCTGCCTTTCTGTCTCTCTTCTTTCCTCCCTCTTCTCCCCTCAGCTCTTTTTCTTCTCACCATTTCTATTCTATTCTACTTTATTCTATTCTTGTTTTTCTGTGATCTCTACAGAATAACATATTTTGGTCTGATTAACTGAAACTAAAGAGTAAAAATTCTATTCCAGATATAATGCTAGTATATTATAGGTAATGGGATGCATCATTATGGAGAGAAAAATAATCTTTGGCAAAATGGTAAAATGAGTTTCAGATTATTTCAGAACTGGTCATCTGTAATTCAAAATAACTTATCCTGGCAGTGAATTTCAATAATCTTTCACTTGTTTTCCACACATCTATTTATGGAATCTAGTCATTTTCATGACCACATTATGAGGACAATGAAGAAACAGGAAAATGAAAAGGGAAACACTTAGTCAAAAACTATAGTACCTAAAAATGCTGATAACATAATTGTAATGTCAAGAGTGTATATTCTCTGGGCACTCAGAGAGACCTAGGTGAAATTGCCAGCAGATGCTGAGGTCTTATCTCAACAGTTTCTCTATGGAGGTGATACAGCATCATGGATAACAATTGTAATTCACAGTAGTATTAAATATATTGGTAGAAATTATTGCCATAATATAACAGAATAAAGGCTTCCCAAAACTCTTTACTGACATAAAATGAGCTCATTTATTGCTTTACCATCTCTACATTTTTATACACTTTATATTAGGAACAGTTCTGCCATTGTGAAAAATATTTCACTGGGAGATTATGGTAGAATAACATAACTTATAACATTGGTAATAATAGTATAATTTAGGACAATCATTCACTATAGTTTTTACTCTTACATGTAATAAAATATAGGGTAACTTGAGATAATAGCAATAAAATGCAATAGCTATTAACACATGTATTAATTCATGTGAGTTTATGGTTTTAGAATAATCTAGGAAATTACTGAGACTCTGTCTCTTCCTGAGAACTATAAATTGTGAGGAACTGGGTGAAGCTGGATACCAGTTAGCCAGTGGTGAAAGTTTGTAAGACATATATATTTGTAAAAATCAAATATATTTTTTCTTTGTGATGCACAAAATACCTCCATAAAGCTAAGTCTACTCCGGTTTGTTTGTTTTAAAGTACAATTTCTGCTTGACAACTTAAATGTGATAATAGTTCTAATTAAAAATTTTCTAGTATTTAATTCCTAGCTTTAGTATTGGTCCATTTTGGTCTCAAGTTCATGTACTTACACTCAGAATGTTAAAAGAGTAATTCATGAAAAACTTCTTAATCAGTTTCTTTTTACCTTTGTCATTAGATGCTGTTTGGTACCTAGTTTTAACCTATGAATTTTTAAATAAGGTGATAGATTTTAAAATGTTAAAAATTATACATTCACCTGTGTCTTTCTCAAAGTTTTCTCTCTTAATTTTTTTGAACATATAGCTACTGAGGAAATTATTTTAAAATTCTTCTCTAAAATCACCCTCAGAGGCCCTGAAGTGTTTACACAAAAATGTTCATGATGGTAAGCTTGGGGCTTTTGAGGAGAGTTTTCGATTTGGAAGTAGACAAATGTCAGCAGAACCATGAGTGGTGAATACAGTCACTTTGATGCTTGCCACCACAAACAAAGTTTTATCAAATGAACGTGGCTCCGATTTGTTCCCATGGATTATCAATTGATTTTAAGGAATTTAGACAAAAAGAATATTTTAGAAAATAGAAACATCAATGGAATACATGGGTCTTTGTTCTGTAAATGAGAAATTCTAATATGCTTTTTAGAGAATCGATCAAATCATCCTACTTGCAATAATGATTAAAGATGAAATATGAATATCTATTATAATAAAATGAGAATGTATATTTTTAAAAACTAAGTTTGTTTTGCTAATTAGCTAGACCCTTATCAGAGGTCGATTATAAACAAAATTATTTGAACTTCAAAATTTAATTGCAAATAAGGGACTTAATCCTCACTGTATTTTATTTGTTTTTTAATCCTCACTTTAATATGCCTTTTCCTCTCTACAAGGTGTAAAATCAAGTGCATGTCTATTTTGAAGTTAGCACTCTTCTTTTTCAAATATTATTATAAATGCTATTGGAATGCATAGAGTTGTAAACTGGTTTTTAACTGCTGAAATTCAATGTATTCAAAACCTTCTTTTTCTCTTAGAGTTATAATGTAAGAAATGCTTTCCTTGGTCTTCCATAAATTTCTATTTTTTTTAAGTCCAGTAATCAAAACCATTTGAAAAAGCAGTATGGATTGGACATATTACATATGAACAATTGGAAAGCAGTATATCATTTAAAGAAAGCAGCCTCATCCTAAAGTAATAATGAAACTTTCTTTTGGCATAAAAGGAGGGAGCACAGTTGATGGAGACAAGGAGGGTAAATCAGACCTGTGCCACCACTGTGGTTGTAGACCTGAGTCACAGCAGAGAAACTGTTTTGTGGCTGAAGATAGAAACCAGAAAGGAAAAAGGAGTAAAGCAAAACATATTAGATGCAATATGAATCTATCTTGACACAACTTCCAAGCTCTTTAGATTCAAAGATATCAACACTATATATCTTGTGAACGATAATGATCTCTGACATTAGCAGCTCCTGCTTTGAATGGCTCATGCTTTCCTGCTATCATACTTTTTAAATTACATAAATAGAGTGAAAATGACAAAGCACATATTAAAAAGGAGGGTATTACATTTTGCAAAATAATCTGGAACATATCAGTGAATTTTAACAGTTATAAATTATATAGGTCCAGTCTTGAAGTTGATTAGCATTCCCCAGAATGGCTCACAGAATGGCAAACCCAAAGTCCTAGGACTATTACCCAAATTACAATTATTCACGTGCCATCCTCCTTTTACTCCAAGAACTTTGAAAGTTATGCCAAACCAAACCAATGTAAATTGGTGGATTTGGACATCCTTTTCAGGACCGCATTATCCTTGCTGGATTGCAAACTACTTATTTTGGAAATACAATTAGACTTCGTATGATTTTTAAATGAGCAATGTCTTCAAGGTAACTTTTTTGTGCTTTGGAGAAGGTTGGTGAAAAATCGCTTAGAGAGGTACCCCTTTCAAGAAAATAACATGACTGTAAATGCTGACAGGAATTTTGCCTGTTATGCTAAAAATACTTTGGGAACAAGATAAAACTAAGTCATTTTACTTTTTAAAATCAGACTGGCATTAACAGTAGCAATGAAAAATTCTCTGAAGAAATCTACATTCACTGAAATATCATTTATTTGTTCATCAGCTGACCTTCTTATATTTCAAAATAATGTTTACTGCTGGCAGAAATCACTGGGTATTGCTCTAGGGGATTTTTAAAAGTCTCCTCACTCCCCCCTCCCCTTTTATTCTGAAGAAGCTTAGAGTGGGATAGACACACAATTAGGAGTTATTAGACCAAATGGTGGGTCTAAGCTCAGTGGAAAGAATGCAGCTGTCATGAGTAATTCCCACCATAAATCTTAGCCAATTTGTAAAAAGAAATCTAAGACCAACACTCTGTACAGAGTCGACTGGCTTATCTGCCAAAATATGGCAGTTTTTGACAATGCAGATGAGTCTGTTAAAAATAGTCAAAAACTGGTTTAGGTAGCATTTTTGGTAGCCCGAATGATGGACAAACCATGCAGATGTGGAGTTTGAGCCTGGTTGAGTTGTGTGTCCCCAAAGCCTGCTTGTTTTTCTGATCCATAACAAAATGCATCTGATCCTCTGCAGTCTGCAAATGTGGGCTGGGAATTTTGCACAAACAGTCCCTCTCCTGAGATTTATGGCACTTCCTAATTCCTAGGAGGCCAGAGCTACCACAAGAAGAGTCATTCTCGCAATACTTTGGACTTCTGGCTTCTCCTTATAGCAAAAACCTTTGAGCACAGAAACACTCATATTACCCTCAATCTCTGCACATTTCTCTCTCGGTCCTTCCAAAGTTCTACTTGGGTTCTGAGCTAAACATGAGAAGTTCTGGTGCCATTCAGACCTATCCCTCCTCAAGTTGAAATGTTTCCAACATTGTTTTTGCTAGCTTATTTGTTCACACACTTTAAATTCAATGACTGAGAGTACAGGATATACTTTAAAACTTTAATCTCTCTTCTAAGTCAGTGGCTGGTGTTTATTTTGTACCTATCTGCCATCTTTATTCAATTATTGTTAATTTCTTATGAGATGCCCATCTTTCAATAGCCTTGCTATTTTCTAAGAATGATTCTCTTAGGAAATAGCTGGTAGAATTTTGATTTTCAAACGAGAATAAATTTATTCTATAGGGTAACTATATAACTTTGTAAAAAACATTCTAAAAATATATGCAGGGTTTTTTGTGTGCTATACTTCTATGGTTAAAAAATAAAAAACAAAATTAAATCATTAGAACAATATACAGTCAGACCTAAGTACAGTAGGTGCCCCAACATGCTTTCCGAAGATAGTCATTGTTAACAGTTCTATTTTAGGCCAGGTTCAGTGGCTAACACCTATAATCTCAACACTTTGGGAGGCCAAGGCAAGAGGATCACTTGAGCCCAGGAATCCAAGACCAGCCTGGGCAACATAGTGAAACATTATCTTCACAAAACATTTTAAAAAATTAGCCTGGCTTGGTGGCGTATGTCTGTGGTCCCAGCTACTTAGGAAGCTGAGGTAGGAGAATCACTTGAATCCAGGAAGTTGAGGCTGCAGTGGGCCTTGATCACAACACCGCACTCCAGCCTGGGTGACAGAGTGAGGCCCTGTCTCAAAAAGAAAAGTCCTATTTTCATTCTTTTTTGTTACTTAAGGTTAATATGTCATATTTCTGCTTATTTATTAACTTTGAATGCTATTTATTGATCTCTCAGAAAATACAAAGGGCTTCCTGCATTCATAGTTCCTACCATTTATCTGTATACCCTCTTTCTTTTCATTAATTTGCCTATTTCTATATCTTAACGTATCAAATTATTTCTGAGCTATGTAAGTAAGATAAAGTAGTATATTTATTCTTACTTCTTCTCTCCACCACTTCCCAGTTATATTCTTTATGCTTTTATTGTTCATATTCTAAAAATTTGGGACATTTTGTTTTTTATAACTATTTTGTGACTTATGTATGGGTTAATATTAGTCACCATTTTTAAAAAGGGAATATGATTGGGTTTAACATTAAAATTTAGTTTCACAAAGGAGATCTCCCGAAAGTTAAGACTTAATGTGTCCTCGTCTTCCTTTCTAGGTTTCTTCATTTCTTCAAATCAAGTGCTGCCCAGTAAAAGTTTCTGCAATGACAGAAATGTTTTATGCCTTTGCTGTCCAAACCAGCATTCACTGGCCACATAGGACTGGCTACAGAGAATATTAACCACTTGAAATGTGGTTAATACAACTGAGGGGACTGAATTTTATTTTATTTAGCTTTGAGTAACTTAACCACATGTGGTGGTTGGTAATGACCGTTTTAGACAGCGTGGCTCTAGGTCAGCATCAACTACCCTCCTTTTCTTGTATTCCATTGTTATTCTTTCTTGGATTGAATTTTAAGAGTTTCTTGATTCATAAAAGTAAGTAATCAGTAATTTTTCTTATTTTACCCATCTGAATGACTGTTTTCTTTTGCTTCCCAATTGATTGTTGATTTGAATATTTATTTCACTTTCATAATCTTTTACTTTTTTAACTTTGAAAAATAAATGTTCCATTATCTTCTAGCATCCCTGCTGTTAAGTCTGATGTCAAATTGATTCTTGATGCTTTGCAGGTAAATTGTTTTTGCTCCCCAGGGATTTAAAAAAATCCCTTTAAACTTGTAGCAGTAAAATGTCACTCATATGTGCTCCCCATCTGGGCCTTTTCATTTGGAAAACATTGTCTTATATTATTTGTTCAGTATTGTTTTCCCTCTATTATCTCTCCTCCGTATCTAGAATTTATTTAAGATGGATGTTGTTCAAATATTGGATTGCCCTTGAGACTGAATTAATTAAAATAAACAGTGGTCATGGGTACCTATGTATGTGTCCAGATCTTTCCTCCTGCCAACAACTTGTCCAATCTTAAATGGGAATGGTGTATGGGGGTGTCTTGCAGGATAAATGGGTGGTGAGTAGACAACAGGCCAGGAGCTCTCCCCCAGTTATCAAAGTAAGAAAGACTCAATGTGGTATACAGTGGATTTTACCTATTTTGCTCCTGGGCAAAGGTATATCTAACTCTGTTGGAGAGGATCCTGAGATACTTTCTTCTCTACTGCCTTCCTTCTCAGATGCCAGCAACGTTTCTGTTTGTACAGAACTTGCTCTCTGGCTCAAGTACCTGCTGTAGGTCCTTCCTTGGTGCAGGATAAAGAAAGAGGAGCCCAGCTCTCACAGCCATTAACTCCTATTATTTAATGAATTACTTTCTTTACTGCATTCTTGATAATTTCTGTTCTTTTTATTTGTTGACTCCAAGTTTGGTTATTTTCTGGGACATCCTTGGAATGAACTGTGCCTAATTGTGGTGTCTGGGAATGGTGTTTCTCCTGTTTTCATTTCTCCACTTGTTTCGGTCCATCTGCTTTTTCTCTTCCTGGAATTTCTATTTCTCATCTGCTGATGGTACCTTTTCTGTTTTCAGCACTATTATCATGTTTTTTTCTTTTTAAAACACATATTTTCTATTATTTCATAGGGTTTTTTTTTTTTTGGAAAGAGAATCAAATATGTTTTTTTCAGTCTGCCAAGTTGAATGTGAGGCCTACACAGTTTTTCATAAAAACAGAACTTTCAGAGTTGAAAACAGAAGTTTCATTAGTTTGTGAAGATACTATATAATTTTCATTATTGGTACATGGGAAATAAATGGTGAGGGATTAAGCTATGAATATTTAAAACAGTCATTATGTGACTCCAATTCTAATGTTGGAAGAATAGGTTGATACAGGGTGAGTTTCAGTGTATCTCTCATTTCATTTTTCTTACTCCTGTTCTTTTCTGTGCTTATAGAAATTCCTGTTATTACTTATGCATTTTCCAATTCTCCTTTTATTACTGAGATTGTTTTAGTTTTCTCTTCCATTTCTTTCATGACCCTTTTCTTTTCAATTTTTATCTCATTTTGGTTTTTTGTTCTACTTTCCTCATATCTCTGCTATAAATGCTTGCTTCATAGACACAATTATTGCAACAAGTTTTTCTTTTAATGTCATGACAAAATACCTTCATTTTTTCCTTCATTATTTTGTTTATTTGCTTTTGGTTATCATTATATAGATTTTTGGCTGATTTTTAATTATTCATTTCTGAATAAAATATTTTTCATCTCTTAGGTATTTTGAGAGGATTCATATGGAAAATAAGAATTTTTATTCTCCTAAGACATGGAAGAGATAAATAGTTGTTGCTAATTTTTCTTTAATGTAGACTAAAAAGAGGTCACTAAGAAAAGGATTTTTTTTCTGAGAAAATAAATGGCTTAGAACCTATGATACTAAAAAATGAATAATTATTTAAAATTGTTTATATAGCCAGTGTCTGAGCTAGGGTCAAATTCCAGATTTAAATTAAATACCTTGAAAGAGCACATAATAAAGGGAATACACACACACACACACACACACACACACACACACACACACACACACATATATACTTGTGGTACTAAGAAAAAGGTGGTATCAAATAGACTCTTGAATCAGAAAGAATGCTTTTCAAGAACCTTTCATTGAACGCTTGGGAAATTGGGTTCATTTTCAAATGCTTCACCCCCCACTTCCTTCCTTTGCCCATTACTTCAAACTGTTATTAGGAAATAAGATTGTTGTGTTCTTGGCAACAATATTTATCATTAATATTAGTCCTATTTGCTCTTCTGCCCAGTTCTGAACTCTTAACAAGCCTTATCCTATTTGGACACCTGGGAAGACAGGTGCTCTGATATTGCTCCAGCATGAAAATCGAGAGAAGAAAAGAACTAAATACCCTGAGTGTTAAGTGTGTTACCAGTTTGGTTTTCTTAGTGGTTCTGCATTGTACCATTTATGCCTTGAAAAGTGCTGCAACAATAGAGTTTAGCAACTGAGTAGGAGGCTTGATGGGGGGAGATGTGGGAAGGAAAGTGGTTGGCTATCTTGCTTTTTACTATTATTAGATATTCTTGTATAGAGGCACAGGGTTGGATTCGGTCTTAGAAAACAGTTTGTGGCATTACTTTTCTAGTTTCCTCATTTTTCTCATTCTTTTTAAGGCGGATATTGGACATTTCAATAAGTAGAAGAGAATTTCACTGACTTCTTCAAATGTTACCAAAAAAAAAAAAGAAAAAACAAGTCAACCCTTCTCAATGTGGATACAGGGTTAAAACCACTGTTATTTCTCATTATTAGAATTTTCCCCTTATATTTATACTTAGTTCTTGCCATGTTATCTCACCAATTTTCTTATAATTGGAGATGCTTATCCATATCATTGGAATCTGGAAGTGTAGACAGTAGTATACTTTTAAAAATCTTATTTCCTGGTTTCCATTTGCTGTGATTCTTTTTATGGATCAAGCATGTTTGTGTGTAAGCCTCTATACATTTAACTCTCACCTTTAAAATGATTTCTTTTAACTTAAGGATTACCAACTGGTAAGTCAATCAGGGAAAAGACAAGGGGAAAAAGTTTCAATGTGGCTAATGTGATATAGGTTGTGAAGCCATTTATGTACCTTGCTTAATACCTGGTTAACATGAAACAACAGTTGAACAATAGTGTCCCATCTGTGGCTCCTCATTTTCTGCACATTGATTCTTATATATCTCTCTAAGCTCAGCTAAGAATTTGAGGCCTGGCTGCAGGAAGCCTGCAGGATAGTAGATGTAAATATGATTTACAGATGTATGCCAGCCTTAGGATCATTTGGAAATGGCTGAAGATAAGAAAGATATCAGCAAGATTCTGAGTTTGCTTGTGAGATTTCTCTAGAAAAGAACCTAGCATTGGTGGTCTGATCAGACCAAAGATGACGAATTGAAATGATTTCTAGAGAGTGGGAAACAAGGCACCTATAAACAGTCATTGATAAATTATCTTACATGCTTTTTATTTTAAATCTTAGTCTTAAAGACAAATTTTAGTCAATGATTCTGGTTATCATTAAGTGAGAGCTGTTGCCTTCAGTAAAAACTTCGTGTATCTGGAAGATATTGAAGTTGGAGGTTGTATTTGGTTTATCTCATCTCATCTTCTGCATTTCTTTTGTGTTGTAGTTCCACTGTTATGCTGTGATCATACTGATGTAAATAAATCATTCATTTGGTAGTATGACTTGCTTAGTTGTGTTTGATTAAAATAAATAGAAGTAACAAGAACAATGGATCTACTTTGGTCCACCATTATAATCTGGTAGTTGATAAGCCGATACACCAGCATAACCTGAGGTCTACAAAGCAGTGGAGTGGCTACAGCAGGTTTGAAGAAAGAAAATCAGCTTCCTGAAGATGCTATTCCTAAGGAAAGCTTGGAGTCTCAGGAGGAATAATCTGTACTCTGTGCCCATGTACGCTTTTGTTTCTTTTAAAAATTTTAGCAAGAGAC
Organism: Ateles fusciceps; assembly: GCA_036589455.1. Taxonomy (NCBI): domain Eukaryota; kingdom Metazoa; phylum Chordata; class Mammalia; order Primates; family Atelidae; genus Ateles; species Ateles fusciceps. The sequence goes on from JAZHEH010000851.1 coordinate 2,015,030, forward strand.
TATTTCATACGTTAAAAAAACACACAATAAAAGGCTCACCAACACAAACAAGAAGAAAACTGAAAAATGGCTCCTTCTGGGATGAAGTCAGGAGAGTTATATAAAGTGTAGCCTTGATCCCACCATACTTGAAATAGATATTGATTTAAAATTCATATATTTGCCATCGTTCTTTTCAATCCCTCTACTGGTATTTTTTTTAACATCTAAACAAAGTGACCTCATTGTTTTCCATTGGATTTTTTTTTTTAAACATTCGCTGGGATGATTGAGATTCAGGAATGTGGGAAAATGGATTCCCAAACCACGTCCCTCCCCTTTCATTCTGAACTGTAATTTTTGGCTTGGCTTGAATCACAGTCATCACATTTCAGCCTGACTCTCTCTGTAAAGTGATCTTTCTTAAACATTTCTCTCACTCATCAAGGGATCAGAAACAAAGCTCTTCTAGCCTTTCAGCAAAACACTTACAGGCAGCTTTTACGGAGAAGTCGCAAGAGCTAAATTTCCTCTAAAATTGTTTGAAAAGTGAACATTTTCAGTGCCTCATTGTCCTTTTTGTGAATCTTGTCATCTGTGTGCCATGAGCTCCAGCAGCTATTTTAATCTGTTTTTGTTTGCGATCCATTTGGTGTCCACCCAAGGAAATGCAGGTGATTCTAATTAACTTACTGCTGAAGATGTAGGAAAAAAATACCTCAATTGTGATGTAGCGAATTATATACTTAAAATCTTTCTTCTATTATTTATAACATATTATTAATGAAAATGATTATAAAAATATTTATCGCCTAATTCATTGCTGTTCACTTTTTAAAAATCAGTAGGGATTATGGCACAAGAAAAAGCCACACACATTACACAAATACACAGACACAATACAGACCCCGAGAATGCTTGCCAGCTTTTATTTAACAAGAGTAGCAACTTAAAAATAACATTATTTTTACTTTGTGCAACATAGTTTAATATCTGAAATAACCCTGTTCCAATAAAAATCTATTGAAATACTCTCAGGCCTAACTCTGCCCTGAAGGTAAAAGTGATTAATTGAAAGATTTTGGCAGATCTCTGCTCACCACCAGGGCAGTTTAATTTAGAACACATTCGACCGTTTCTCAGTGTCTCTGTGTTGGTGGAGCATAACTTTTGATCTTCTTTGGGGAGGTGCCTCTAATTCAGACCCTTTGGCTCACCACTTCCTGGAGGGTTTTGATGGCTTGCCTCTGCTAAGCATTCAGGTGAGAGAGAGCCCTTCCCTGGCCACTGCCTCTCAAGTGACTTCATAAAAGCAAATTCCAGGCACAAAGACAAGATATTCCACAAACCCATTTAAGTGCACCAACCATCAGCAAAGTTGGTTGGTGTACTTAAATGGGTTTGTGGAATACCTTGTCTTTGTGCCTGGAATTTAGATCTCCTGTTTAGATCACAGATAAAATAGTTCTTTTCAGCTTCTTGCTGCCTTTCCAAACTTCTGAGAAATTATAATGTCACTAGCCTTTTTCCCAGGCAAAGAAGAAGGTACTCTTAACCATGACAGTGGATGAAGCTAAGACATTCGAGCTTCCTATTCTTGGAGACACAAATAGGATGACTGTTTTCTTTTGAGAATACAGGAGAAACTGCCTAGTGGATATCATTAATACTTCTGTTAAACTGAAAGATGGGACTAGTACATGTTTCTTCCTGTTTGGCAAATGGACCTGTGTTAAACTGTGATTAAATGGAAGAACAGATAAATTCTAAGATCTTCTGGGGCCCTTGAATTGGTGAATTCCAACTTTCCATGCAATTTGACAGATACTGTGTAGGCACCTATTATGTAGGAAAAGTGTGCTAGGGATTGGGGGGTACAGTAACAAACACTTCCAGATGTTATGAAGCCATAACATGCACTAAAATGTGAGAATATATACTCTCTGTGAGGTGGATTATAAAAATGATTGTTTTAAAATCATTTTACTTATTTCCCAACTCTTTTATAAGTTTATATATGCTTATATGTATACATATGTGTAGTATATACATATTACTCTTGTGAACAAATATTGCTAATGGTATTATGAAACCAGTATGCCATAGATTAAAATTCTTTGACAATATATACTTATGAGTTTATGTTTCCACAGATCTACTTGAAAAAATGTTGGGAGATTATCATAAATCTGTTCTGTGTCATTGAATGCTGTATTTTGTACCTCTAATTTAGCTGAAAGATGGTTTAAGACTCTTGAAATAAGGTTCAAAATCTTCATGAGACACACAGTAGAAATTTCAAAATTAAATATTTCAGAAACTATTTCTTATTTGGGAAATCACTTCCAGATTTGGTGATATAAACATAAGGTATCAGAATAGAGCTGAAAAGACAAGACCATTTTCCCTACTTAGAAGCTCTACCTTTCCCTGGACAATTTATACCATTGACTTTTGTGATTCTGGGACTCGTACAAAAAGAAATGTATAAGCAAAAGCCAAGAGGTAGCAATAAAGTTGCCTTTCTGACTTTCTATTATTACACTAGAAAGATTAGGCTTCTTCTAGTGGTCTAGGAGAGACTTAACTTCTCAGCTTCATTCTGTACTGCACGAGGGCTGTTAACCATCTAGCAAAGAACTATACACCCTCTGGTTACTCAAAACACTTTGTTGACTTAAAAAAAGGCATTCCAATACCAATTGTTCCCTTATTTAAACCCATCTAGCACTAGAGTAATACAAACCAGATTTTCAGCTTCTGGGTGATTTTGTCACATAGGTCTACATTGAAAGACTTGTTGAAATAAGTGGGTATATGCATGTATACATACATATATATTTATATATATTTAATATCTCTCATTTCACTTTGATCTATTGTCATGGAAAGAAAGTATATTAAACTAACTTGTGCAAAAAAAATAGACAAATGAGATTACATCAAACTAGGAAGCTTCTGCACAGCAAAGGAAACAATCAACAGAGTGCAGAGACAACCTACAGAATAGGAGAAATTATTTTCAAACTATACATTTGATAGGAGGTTAATATCAGAATTTATAAGGTACTCACACAACTCAATATCAAACAACCAAAAAACAAGCAACCTTAGCCCAAGTTAAAAATGAGTAAAACACTAAATAGATATTTCTCAAAAAAGAGACATACAAATGGCCAACAGGTAAATGGGAAAATGATTAACATCACTAATCATCAGATAAATGCAAATCAGAACAATAATGAAATATCACTTTACCTCTGAGAGAATGGCTATTATTAAAAAGACAAAAGATAACAAGTGTTGGCAAGGAGGTGGAGAAAAGGGAACCCTTTTATATTGTTGGTGGGAATGTAAATTAGTACAACCATTATGAAAACAAGTATAGAGATTCCTCAAACAATTAAAAATAGAACTACCATAGGATCTAGCAATCCCACTCACTGGGTATATATCCAAAGGAAATAAAATCAGTATGTCAAAAAAATACCTGCACTCTTATTTTATTACAGCAATATTTACAATAATCAAGATATGGAATTAACCTAAGTGTTCATCAATAGATAAAGACAATGCCACACACACACACATACACACACACACACACACACACACACTCTCTGAAATACTATTCAGCCATTACAAATTCTGCTATTTGTGACAACATGAATGAACTTGGAGGACGTTATGCTAAGTGAAATAAACCAAGGAACAGAAAGATACATATTGCATGATCTCACTCACATGTGAAATTCAAAAAAGTTGATCTCATAGAAATAGAGAGTGGAATGGTGGTTACTAGAGGCAAGGATGATTAGGGGAAATGTTAAGGAAGAGGAAATAAATGTTGGTCAAAGGATACATAAATACCATTAGATATGAGGAATAAATTTTAAGGGATCTATTGAATAGCAAGATGACTACAGCTAATGACTACATATTATATTCCTGAAAAATGTAATGAGAGTGAATGTTAAGTGCTCTCATCTATGATAACTATGTGAGGTAATTTGTTAATTACATAGATTTAACTATTCCAAAATGTCTATATACTTTAAAACTTCATGTTGTACATGATAAAAACACACATTATCCACAAAAAACTAAGATGTTTTATATATGCTGATGTTCATTTACATATTTATGAAATATGTAACCTCATATACGTGACTCTCTAAGGAGGTAAGATATCAATTATAAATACATTTCATGTTTTCTTTTGTATAAAATGTAAATAAAGGATGTCTTAATTTCCTTGTTTCCTACAAGGGATGACAGAGTTTGAATTATGAGATGGTTAGAAAATCCATAATCACTCACTATAGCTAAACCTTGAAGTGCCACGGAAGGTAGAAATGAAAGATTACCAATCTGAAGACTTGGATTTTATGCCATTGCTTCCCAGGCTAAATTTTAATATTAATTATAGAGGCTACATTTGCAGTTTATTTTCAGAATTTGGGGAAGATAATTCTGTCTTAAAACATTTCTTTCACACAGCCTTGCTTATGTCTAAAATTCTGTAATTAGATTTCATTCCTTTGTCTTGAAATCCTATTGGAGGAATTCACATAAAACCTCACTAGTCATATATACTTTAGTATGGATTCATTTATTAGATCCTTTACTGGGAGCAGACTTTAACTGAAAGGAAGGCAAGTACAATGAGTTCACTTGTATAGGATGTGGGAGAGAAAAGGAGTAGAATAAGGGGTCAAATATAATACATAATGGGAGAGGAACAGAAAGGGAGAGTGAGTGCACCATACTGATTTCAAATGAATTCAAAAGAGTAGTTGCTATTATCCAAAGTTTCTCCCTTCCTGGGTTACCTGCCATTTCAGACACACCAAGACACAGAAAAAGGAATTCTTACTGTACTTAAAAATTTGGGGGAGAAAAGGCACATTTTTAAACTTGATTAAACACTATTTTTAACAATTTATTTTTTATAATAATTTTTTAACCATAAGGAAATTAGAAATATGAAAACTGTAAAAGTAATCATCTTCTTCAGGGACAGCTTATAAAATAATTTTTCTTTCTGGTGAGTGCAATGCTCTAAACTGCAGTTCCTAAATCCACATAGCTTTTTATTTTTTATTTTTATTTTTTGGGACAGGATCTCACCCTGTCATTTAGGCTGGAGTGCAGTGGTGTGATTACAGCTCACAGCAGCCTCAACCTCTCCAGGCTCAGGTGATGATCCTCCCACCTCCAGCTCTCAAGTAGCTGGGACTGCAGGCACAAACCACCGTGCCTGGCTTTTTTTTTTTTTTTTTTTTTTTTTGGTATTTTTTGTAGAGACAGGGTTTCGCCATGTTGCTCAGGCTGGTCTCAAACTCCTCAGCTCAAGAGACCTGCCGCCTCAGCCTCCCAAAGTGCTGGGATTATAGGCATGAGTCACTTTGCCTGGCCCCATATAGGTCTTTTTTTCTACAGATTGAAATGTTGTGAATATACACAGCATTCTCCCATGAAATCATCAGATCTCTGAAGCCAGGCTGTCTCTTCTCTGGGTAAGAACTGCAGAGAACGCAGTGACTTCTCTCACATCACTCTCCTACAGTTTCACTGTATGTGGCGTCGTCTGTGTATACATCACTGGCTCTGTATTAGCCAGTCTTCATGCTGCTCTAATGAACTGCCTACGACTCGGTAATTCATAAAGGAAAGAGGTTTAATTGACTCACAGTTCAGCATGGCTCGGGAGGCCTCAGGAAACTTACAGTAATTGTGGAAGGCGAAGGGGAAGCAAGGCACCGTCTTCTCAAGGTGGCCCAAAGAAGTACCAGTGAAGAGGAAAGAGCCTCTTATAAAGCCATCAGATCTCGTGATAACTCACTATCACGAGAACAGCATGGGGGAAACCATTCCCGTGAGTCAATGATTCAATTACCTCCACCTGGTCTCTCCTTTGACATGTGGGGATTATGGAGCTACAATTCAAGATGAGATTTAGGTGGGGATACAAAGCCTAACTTTATCAGCTCACTGGAGAAATGAGAGGTGTCAGATGGAGCCAGTGATTTATACACAAACAGTACCACAAGTCTTAAGTCTTCCCCAGTAACTCAACCTAAGGCTTATTGGCCTCAGCTGGCGATGCATGGCTTTGAACTATGGCAGACTTATGAGGTCTTAGATTTCCAATCTGCTCCTAAGTTTTAAAACAAACCTTAATAAAATCTATTACACCAGAAACAAATGCATTTCTATTAATTCACTGGCCAGAATATCAAAAGAAAGTAATAACCTTATTTCAGTTAAGAGCAAAGTGTGCTACAATGAAAACCCCTTGAGAGGAGGAGGGTACCAAACTTAGAAACACAGCATGCTTTTAGAAGTGTCAGTGAGACTCCCTTTTTCCTTTCTTTGTCTTATCAAATGAACCAAAACAAAATCCTCTCTTTTCTGGTGCTTGAACATACTCTACTAATAGGAGACAAATTACTGATACCTTTTAAAACAGTTATGCTCAAGGTAATACTCGAAAGTATTATAAGGGTATCTAAACATCAAGTTGGGGTATAAATGATCCTCCTGGGGCAGGTGTGCAAGAAGGAGGGTATCAGAGGTCAGATAGGGGTTCAAGATGATACCATAGAATAACGTAACCACACAGTAAAGAAAAAGAAGGAAGGAGGTGAATGCACTGTTCTCCTTCAGATCCCATATATTTCCCCATGAGAAATTAAATGAACAGGCTCACACGTCTTCTCTTGTTTTCAGGGTTTCAGAGTTCTTCCAACTTTAACCATGTTACCTGCCAACATTTGTTATAAAATCTTGTCATTAAAATGAAATCGAAAATTTACTATTTTTCAACATTCCACAAGTGAAAAGCATTCCCCCACCCATCAGTCTGTAGCTCAGGGCAGTGATCAGAGATGATTCAGGACTTTGAGTAAAAAGGTCTATTTTCATTCTAATGTGTCACCGTGTGTTAGGAATGCTAGACAAGAAGGAACTTCAATCACATTAAAAAGTGAAGTTGTTGTTCAAAAAACAGTAGCTCTGTACAATCTCCAGTAATTCTAGTTAAGCAGAAATGCTGAGATGTGTTTTTGAGTTTGAGTTTTTGTTTCAAATTTTGAGGAATTAATTAAAAATGTGTGAAACTTAATACGTTCTTTTAACCTTCTTCTCTATCCAAAGCATTGCCCATTTAGTTCATCTATGCTGCATCTTTTTAAATACTGAAAGTCACCATATTCTTGTCTGTAAATATGTGGGAAAATATGGTCAAACTGTATTATTTTAACCTGTGATTCTGCTTAGAGTCCCTGCTAATTGCTTTTGCATGTGGTACTCTAATTGTTGGCTGCTCAGGAGTCTACAGTATATCTATAGACCTATTTTAAGTCAAGAAGAGTTGATTTCCAGCATTAAGTCAGTTTAGATCCTAATAACTTTCCCCTTTATGTATCATTTCCACCAGTTTACCTAGCAAGAAAATTGTTTTATCTGCTCTCATCCATAAAACACTTGTGAAAAGAAACCTTACTGGTGGGAAAAGAATTTGAATGGAAAACATGGACATACATATATCAGACCAAGGATTAAAAGATGAACATTATATGTGAGGAAACATTACAAGAAGCTTTCACTATATTAGTTTTTCCAAGTTAGTGTTCCAAGTCAGTCTTGGATTATGTGTGAAAAGTAAGAACTCTATACTGTAACAGGTGCTGGCAGGAAATTCCCATTAAAGCTTATGGAAGTTATGCCTGTAAAGTCTTGGCATCTGAGAAAATTCTCTCATAAGAATGCATTATGCATCAGATATTTTTCTCACTAGAAAAACAATGTGAGACTGTAACTACTTAACAATATTCCCAGTCACTATTTTGTTAACACCATCCCTTGGTGATGCCATCTTTGGTGACCTTGTCCTATACGGAAAGTACTTATCAGCCTTCCTTTCAACATTGTGAACTAGCATTGTCTCCTGTACACAACAATAGAGATCTTGATATACCATCTGTCTGTCCATTCAAAGCATAAACTTGAAAGTACTTTTTTTTCCAGTAAAGTCACTGGATTTATGCTAATCCATCTACATTCTGAAGATTGACTCTTAATATGAAACATGACAAATGTTTATGAGATTTTGCTGGAGTTAAGAATACAGACTATGAAGTATCAGGTAGTAATTAATGTAGGCTTTTATTCCATAGTATTGGTGTGTATGCTGGAAAACACTACCATTATATGTGGCTCATAGTGTGTGCTTAATAAATGTTATCTTTGTTTTCCTTATGTAAATGACACAATATTTGTATATACACACCTTCAAAGATTTATAGTGTAATCTTTGAATATATTCTGGCCTACCTTCAAGTTAGCAGGTTCTGATCAAGCTCAATTTTCTAGCCTATTAATTGTAGAGGTTAAAATATTCTTTAATGGAAGTCTGCATGTTGGATACAACTGAAAAAATTCTTTTATGTTATCCTATTAACCTACTATTTACAAAGAATTTGATTCAAATCCAAGGGTTAATTTGGATTTAAAACACTAATCAAGTTAAGGACAGAGATAAATTTAGATCACCGTAATGCTAGAAAAAACCCACTAAAAATGATTGACTATTTGCATATATCCAGATGTATGCATCCATATCTAGGGTTGTAAGTACACTATGAATTAGGTATTACTAGCTTACCTTTTATTGTATTTAAAACTATAAATACCAATGTATATAAAACTATAATTATATTTGTATTTATAGTTTCAAATATCCTTTTCATATATCCATAAATACATCTTTGGTACAACATCCTCAGTTAGGTTATTAAAGCTACCTTCCAGAACAGAACACACACACACACACACACACACCCAGCACCAACCCAGGCAATATGCCAAAGTGTAGTCTCTGTGAAAAAGGTTTTGCTTCAGGGCAATAGCAAACTAACTCACCACCCTGCTGCACTGTCCACTCCTCACCACATTGTTCTTTGCTGTATCCTTAACTTCCCCTCCTGCAGTGAGGGAACATTTCTTTGGACTGTTTTATTGCCAATACATTTTTACTTTGTATCATGAAATGAAACAAGGGACTGGTTTCATTAGAAGGAGAGGTAAACAGAGCATTAATTAAATTTGCTGATGATACTAAATTGGGAGGAACTGTGGACATCTGTGAGGACAAAAGAATCATACAAATGGACTTAAGGAGTTTAGAAATACGAGCAGGAAATAATAAAATGAGATTCAGCTTTAAATAATGCAAGCTAATACATTTGGGAAAAGATAATCAGAAACATGGCTATTCAGTGGATGGTAGATGCCTGGAAAGTGGTGATGGTGAAAGATACCTAGGGGGTGATAATGGGAAAAATTATACACAAACTTACAAGGAAGTAGGCATGATGCCTGAAGGCTTATATATAAAAGAGCATAATTTTTTGAACCAGAAAGTGGAGAGTGCTATTCTTATGACACTGGTAGGTCTCAAAAGCATCAAATTTGGCTTTAGTTAGTTGAATCTCTCAGGTTTATGAAACAATTTAACATTATTTGTTGAGAGACTGGTTTCTCCCTATTAAAAATGAGAAAGTATGTTTTGTCTGACCTGCACTGGACACCTGGGTCATTGCCCTATTTCTGTCCTGTCCTAGATTATGACAAATATGGTCTGTCATACTGGTATAGATATATATCATGCCCCCTAAAAAAAACCAACAACAAAGAACAAAACCCTTACTTTCACTTTTAAGGTAGTTTCTTTACATTCTTGATAATATGACTTTACATTATGTTTAAAGAGACATTTAATCACAGTCTCTTCTAGTAGGTCACTGAATCTCCAATCTGTAAGCTTTGTTTCTCTAAGGATAGATGCATGGATGAGTGGATAAACAGAAAGCTTGGATAATATCTGTCTCTTTATCAATTTAATCATCCATTATGAATTGAGGCCCCATCATATGCCAGGTATCGTGTGCTAAGCAGTATGGGGACAGAAGTGAGCCAGCCATAATTCCTAGATTCAAGGACTCACACTCTAGATGGGGGAAACAGACAATGAAACTAGCCATTACAGTCCCAGGCTATAAGAGCTCTATTAAGGGAAGCAAAGCTGTCACTGGAATATTGTGGAGGAAGGGCCTCATGATGTTCAAGAGATCATGGATGGTTGGTTACAGATTTAAGTTAGAGAATATTCCTTGGAGAAGGTGATTCTTGTGATATTCATAAGTGGATAAATGCAAATTTGGCAGATGGACAAAAAGGGAGAAAGAACAGCATAAGAAAGAAATAGGCTGTTGGAAAACTTCACATAGTTGGTATTCCTGGAGCATAGAAAGCAGCTTGTAAGGATATGAAGCTGAACAGCAGACAGAGGTCATATGCTTATCCTTTTTTATGGGGATAATTAGTGTGGAATTTTGTTTATCCTATGAGATCAAGGAATCATTGGAGGATTCTAAGAGGGGATAACACAATCTTATTTGTTTTTAAGAGGGATCATTTTGGCAGCATTGAAAAGAGTGGCCTGGGCAGAAATGAGAACAAAGGCAAAGACCTCCTTAGGAGATTTATCTCGAAAGGAAGTATGGAGGCCCAATCAAGATCACAGAGGGTGAAAGGAAGACCCAGATTCAAGAAGAAAGTAGAGGTCATGAGACTTGGAGAATGATTCTGTCTGTAATGAGAAAGAAGAATCTAAGATGTCTAACATATTTCTAGGGCAATGGGGAATATAGGTTGTGATGCTATGGACTGAGTTAAGAAATAAAATAGGAGGAACATACTTGTTGGGGGAAAGTGATGAGTTCAATTCAAAAAGTTGAGTTTGAAGGAATAAGAGGAAAATTCAAGAAGAGTTGTTTCTAGACCGTGGATCTGAGTGAAACAAACAGCCTGAGTAATTATTTGCAGTAATGTCTGAAGTTATTGAAGGTATCATTGAAGCTTTAGGTATGATTGAGATCACCCTGAGAAAAACAGTAGCATGAAATGTCAGAGTCAATAATTAAATACAGAAGAAATGCATATTTCTTATGCTGTCAAACTCTAGGCCCAACACATGGACTCCAATATTAGACTATGCAATATCAAATGCATGGTCAAATGCCTATCTTCAAGACAAAAGGAAGAAAAAAAAAGCTCACTGTTGTGGTAACAATACCATCTGTTAGATGTTTCACTGTTCTGTAGGGAGACTAGAGAGTTAAGTCATCCCAAACTGTCAAAAAATGCAAAACATAGCAAGAACAACATCATTTTAAAGCAAGAAAGACAACAGTCCAATTTTAATGACATTGGTATATTCAAAATCTTTATAGAGCTTTTGATAGCATCAGCAGAGTTTAACTTTTTTCTGCTAGGAAGTAAATTTGGAGAAAATGAAATCAATATCCAATAGCAAAATCATGTATTCTGTCTTCATTAACTTCAAATTGATAGATCCTGTGTATTAACCATATATTTCTTATTTTAATACTTTGACAGTTTCTATCAACTCAAAAAAATTATCATCCAAATAAAAATTTCCTGAGAGGTATATGGAAAACAAACAATGAATCAAGAGGGTGATACATTCACAGGGAAGTAAACTAATACAAAACAGCACTAACATGGCATTCCAACTCAGAATTAAAGGAAAAGATGTGGTGCTCAACGTGCTGTGTGGTTATGGGAACTGAGCCTAAGCCTGACCATTCTCAGGCATGTCAATTACAAGTCATAGTTACCATTCAGTTACTTGATTAAAAACAGCAGGCTATTGGAATTGAAACAATGCCTAATGGGATATGACTTCCTCTGATGAAAATGAGTAGAAAATGGATATTTTAGTAGTTGCTGGATAGTTAAATGGAGTATCCAAAAATCGATGAAAATAAAGTCGTTAAGGAAACCTAACTTCAATTATTTAGCATAGCTAGGTATTGATAGAAAGAATAGTATCGTACTGAACAATATAATATACTCTTATCAGAAATGAATCTGTTTCAATGTTTAAAGGCAGATTTGCAGACCATATTATTCTCTGAGCTGCCTTCAACCAACAACTGTTGGTTATTGATCTTTTTATAGTGTCAACCAAATGCACAGGTAGCAATGGTGTGCAACTCTCCTATGAGGATTTAAGCAATGTTGAATATAATTTATCTAATTATACACCATTTATGGACAATTCACTATGTGTTAGGTACCATATGAGAAGCTGGCTCATATATGAAGGAGCACTCAGTATACTTAATGTAATATTTTAAATATTTTTCTTCCAAAATTTCACCCTAGATCTCAGGGCATTATTATTTTCTTAAAAAGAGTGTGTATTTACATATTGGGTCTCTGGTCTACTATAACCTCAAGAATTCTTCCAGCATTATCATTTCAGAGCTATTTTGGTTTTGCACAGTTAGCTTTTCTTCTAAAGTGTCCCGCCCTTGATTTTTTCCATTTGATTTTTTTTTTTTTTTCTGAACTGAAAATAGGAAGTGGCTTGAAAAGTATAAAATCAGGCAAAGAGAGATAAAAGAAGAAAATAAATGATAATTTTGAACCCAAGAAACAGTTTTAACTGTATATAGCCTACTAGTCTTTAAAGATAATCTCCCCAAGAATTTAGAGAAATCTCCAAGAAATGAGTCTTTTAAGGAAATGGGTAAAAAGTTCTAAATATCCTGTACAAGAAAATATGTCATGTTCATTCATACAGACCACAGCAATTATTTCACCTGGAATCTGTGTCTTTTGCCATACATATGTAGACTGATTAATGCTTAAATTGAACATACAATTTGAAAGTGAAAATTCCTTGGAAAATGTCATTTTTTTCATGTAAACTTTAAAAAAGAACATCATTCATTAGGAAACTCACAAAGGAGCGTAATATTTGGGTTTCATTTATAGCTTCCCTGAATTAATTTGACTTCTCTATTATCATTAATTTTTAGGCCCTAGGGAAATGCCTACACAAATATAATGTATAGGTTCTTTCTATCAGTAAACAACAAATTATTTCATACAACAGAGTGACACTGTTGTGAAAGTTGATAATTTATTTTTAATCAATCAGTTCACATTATGTGACAAGAATCAAAACATTTGTATTGAAAAGCTACAAATCAGTTTTTGAATGCTAGAGCAACGAAATCTGAAAATCTCTGACTGCCTTATTATTATTATTATTTGCTTCTGCTTTTTGAAAACCTGAAAGCTTTCCAAATGCATGCAATTTTTTTTTTTTTCAAATTTTGTAAACATTTGCTTCCAGGCTAAAACATCCTGCCAACTTTCAGCCAAGATTGTTTTTATGGTTGAACTATTAACTTATGCATATAGGGCCTTGTAATGGAAAAACTCCCAGTCCTAAAACACCCATTGTGTAAATGACACCACTATAGGCTATTTGAGAGTATTGCATCTTGGTATGTTGAGGTGTTGCATTATTTAAATTCCCCATCCACAATAAGAAACTAATTTCCTAGGGTCTTAATTTTGGCTCTGTTCCTTCTAACTGACTCCAAGGGAAAAGTATGTTAAGAACCTAAACTTTACATTGTGGGTGGAGGTTGGAAATTAGACTCAGGCCGTATCTGGGAAGAGACATTATTTATTCTGATGCATTGTGGATTTTAAAGTGTGGGAATATCCGCTGACTGATTTGACCAGAGCCACATTGCTGTATTTCTTAGATAGCCTCTCTGGTTGTTGAACTGCACATTTATTTCTACATTAACCTCTGTTATGTTTAAGCTTTCTTTTTGATAATAAGACTGTCATGTATTGCTAGACATAAACTCTGTTAAATGTCACTAATACAGTGAATTAATTAATAACCAGTTCTGTATACAGGGTTTCTGAACATCCAATGCATGCCATAAATTGCAAGGTTTAAGTTTCAAGCATTTTCTTGAGCATGAGTAAGTTTCTCTGGAACGGCAAAGCAGGTATCAGGTACTTATGGCCAAAATGGCAATGTGTTCACTAGTTAGTCTTCTCTTTCTTATAGACCTCACAAGTATGTCCTTTTATCCACATTTGTTTTCTTAACTGCAAAATGCAGCTTTTCCCCGCCTCTCCACCTTGTCATCTCTGATTTCTTTTGGTTGTCTTTTCCTAGTTTTTCTTTTATACTCTTGCTGGCTATTTCCTGTTTATTCTTTTTTGATTTTGTCTTCCCCCTCAAGCCCTAAATGTGGCTTTCCTACAGACACAGAGGCCCCAGCATGACTACCCCAAAGAGCCAATTCCAGCTTGGACCCAGCACAGCACTATGCTGTCAGGAAGGTGGCAGTCTTTGTGGCTGCATTAAAACAAAACAAAACACAAAACACCAAAGCACTAAACTGGTCTTAATTTTAACTCAGAAAAGCCAAGGAGATTCACTGCAAACATTCATGGAGTTTCTTTGAAGATCATCTCCACTATAAATGCATGCGGATGCCTAACATAAGGCATGAAAAGCAAACACTTTAAAAAAAACACATAGGTCAGTGCCCTCAGAAACATTTTTGTTCAGTCCACAAATATTCTCCAGGAAAAAGAAAAAGTGCTTATCTTGTACTCTTGATTTTTTTTTTTGGAGCATGTAATTTTTATCAGTTTGTTTTGTTTTTGTTACTTTTTTTCACTCACTGCTTATAAAACTAGCAAGCAGAAGTCTCTCTGGAACAAGATAGAATCATAAAAGTTTTCAAGAATCTCGTCACAAACTAAACAGTACAAATTGCACATTCTTCATGGAAGTATCAGCCTTCAGTGCGTGCCTGGATCCAACTATAATAGATTATCCCAAAGTGGGAAAGAATGAACAGTATAAAATTAGCAGAACTGGGAGCAGAGCTTGTCTAGGGAAGGCAATATGATCTGCAGTTTCGGGGCCTGGATTCAAAGGCAACGGGAAACAACTATGTAAAGTTTTATCTTTGCAAGTAAGCACTTGGTAGGATCTCAAGAGGCAGACTGGTGCACTAGATCAAATATCAGGAAAATTATATTAACAACTACAATGCTTGCTACAATACTGTACTATTTGTACTGTACAATAGCTGTACTATCATCATGCCTGTTACTTATATAACACAAACATTGCATATGCAAATGAAGCATGTATATGGCAAATATTCAGATATTTATTTACACACCATGTTTTTAATTTTTGTGAGTTAGGTAAGTATATTCCTGAGTAGGTGTCCAACAACACTTTCTCGTGATATTAACACACATATCCAAATAAATATTCACATAATTAGATAGGTTTCATTTATAATGTCACAGGCTTGTTAATTTGATATTCTCTCAAACTTCACCTAACAGTAGAGGAATTACCAAAGAAGAAACAGTTAAGGTATAATAATAATTTTAGCCGTTCTTTTTCCTAGTTGCTATAATCTACCCAAAGATAACTAATTGTTCAAAGTAAACATTCCACTCAGACCACAAAAGGAATCCATTACACAAACATATAATTCACAGTCATTTTTAGTGGGTTGTAAACAGTTTGGAATGAGCATAAAAATGGACAAAAATCAAAGTGAGCATTTTGAAATGAAAAAGTGTTTGCTACAAAAGGTCAGTCCCTTTGCTTGGCAAACTATGTAGAAAAGCCTGGGAAAATGCTGATCACACAAGCAATGAGGGAATTTTAAAGCCAACAGCCTCCTTGTTTCTTTAAACAGACATCGGAACCTATAACTGGATCCTGTCAAACAAACGACAGCAAAAAAATATAACAGCTGCTAAGAAGTCAAGTTGAGAGATAAAGTTTTTGAGGCTAAGGACCTTCTCAGAAGTAGACTAAAGGTCTTTCTTAAATCTTTAAGCAAGGTTATGGATCCCAGGGTGGCTTTTAGGCACCAAGTCAAATATGTAACTTTGTGTACCATTCCTGTCATAGCATTTTGTGTTCTAGAAAAAGACAGAAAGGGCAAACTTGTTGATTAGCATCTGCTGAGGCATTCTGCAGAGTTGCTTATACCTGGAATTGTCACGTTTGAAAAACACGGTTTCATTTTTTTAAGAAAAGCTGTGGTCAAAAGCATGTAACATAAAATTTCTCCCCCTAATCCTTTTTAAGAATATAGTTCAGTAATTATAAGTATATTCACATTGTTATACAATACATCTCTAGGTAGCATTTTAATGTTTTAAAATAGTTTGGGTGCATATTAACACCAGAACTGGGAATCATGAAGGAAGTACGTGTTGTTAAGACATATTCCAAATGATGAATACCAATCTAAATTATATTACAAACTTAAAAAAAGTCAATCTATTCCCTTAAAACCAAAAATATTTTGGATGCATAAAAATATGTTTATGGTAGAAATATGCTCATTTGTCTAGTTAACTCTACTCTTATATATATTTGACTAAATGTATGTTTGGTGTTATTGGGTAGAATATGACTGGTTCACCACTTAAGGCATGTCCTATTAGATCTCACACCAAGGGACTCCTTACATACATTACATAGTCACAATATATCAAGAAAATAACCTGCAAAATAAGGTAAAATTACACGTCTCCTGGTTATCTTCTTTACAATGAAAATAAAATCAGACAAATATGAGTTCATTGTTCAGGGTTTATTATATCATTTTTAAGTACACATTTTTTAAAATTATTTTAATGGTTCTTCTGTCTTGTAGGGTCTGTTCTTTTCTCTCATAGCACTTACCACAGTTTACATTAACATACATACCTATGTGTGTCTGTCTGTTTAATGTCTATCTCCTCTGTATTATCAGCTGGTAACATGCAGGATGACACACAGTAGGTACTCAATAGCTATTTGGTTTTGACTGCTTGATTTAACCACTATTTATTGAGTGCTCACAAGATATCTCATGCTGTATAAAACTTCTTTCCAAATAATGGACCTTCACAAAATATAGTTACATGCTTTGCATAAAAATAACTATGAATTAAGGTCTTATTACTTGTTATACCAGTTTAGAATATACGCTTTGTTTAGTTCAGGTTTCCTGGTATCTAACATACACAGATGATCTTATTTTTAAGTAAGCAATTTCTACACATATATGATATCATTATAAACTACAAAGTGTTCTATAACATAGTGAAAAATGAACTTCTCACTGCTTATATGTACTGTATGTTACAATGCCTTCCTCTACATCAAACTTTTCCAACCTATGGCCCAGGGGTTTGAATGCAACCCAACCCAAATTCGTAAGCTTTCTTAAAACATGAGATTTTTCTGCAATGTTTTTAAAGCTCATTAGCTATTCTTAGCGTTAGTGTATTTTATGTGTGGCCCAAGACAATTCTTCTTCTTCAAATGTGACCCAGGGAAGCAAAAAAAATTAGACACTCCTGCTCTACATGCTTGTTTCCTCAAACCTCCAAGATAGTGTCAGATGATCTCATGCTTTTGGTCATTGTACCCAAGATATGGAGAAAGCATTAGCTGAACGATGTTTTAAAATTTTCACAGAAATTGCTTTGAAAAAGAAACATTAGTTGAGTTTTTCATTGGCTAATCATGATTTATCAGATACACGGTCTCCAACTATAAAGGCAAGACAAGGGGAAGAAACCACTTGAAAGAGCTTTAAAGACTAACATGCTCCTTAACAATTTGTCTTCCATGGATTAAAGACTTAAACGTAAGACCTGGAACCATAACAACCCTAGGAGAAATCCTAGGCAATATCATTCAGGACATAGGCACGGGCAAAGACTTCACGACTAAAACATTGAAGGCAATGGGAACAAAAGCGAAAATTGACAAATGGGATCTAATTAAACAAAAGAGCTTCTGCACAGCAAAAGAAACTATAATCAGAGTGAGCAGGCAACCTACAGAATGGGAGAAAATTTTTGCAATCTATCCATCTGCAAAGGGCTAATATCCAGAATCTACAAGGAACTGAAATAAATTTACAAGAAAAACAAACTCCATCAAAAAGTGGGCAAAGGATATGAACAGACACTTCTCAAAAGAAGACATTCATGCAGCCAACAAACATGAAAAAAGCTCATCATCACTGGTCATTAGAAAAATGACCATCAAAACCACATTGAGATACCATCTCATGCCAGTTAGAATGGCAATCATTAAAAAGTTAGTAAACAACAGATGCTGGAGAGGTTGTGGAGAAATAGGAATGCTTTTACACAGTTGGTGGGAGCGTAAATTAGTTCAACCATTGTGGAAGACAGTGTGGTGATTCCTCAAGGATCTAGAACCAGAAATACCATTTGACCCAGCAATCCCATTACTGCATATACACCCAATGGACTAGGAATCATTCTACTATAAAGACACATGCACACGTATGTTTATTGCAGCACTGTTCACAATAGCAAAGACTTGGAACCAACCCAAATGTCCATCAAAGATAGACTGGATAAAGAAAATATGGCAAATATATACAATGGAATACCATGCAGTCATTAAAAAGGATGAGTTCATGTCCTCTGCAGTGACATGGATGAAGTTGGAAACCATCATTCTTAGCAAAGTAACAGCAGAACAGAAAACCAACACCACATGTTCTCACTCATAAGTGGGTGTTGAACAATGAGAACACATGGACACAGGGAGGGAAACATCACACACTGGGGCAGGTCAGGGGGTGGGGGGCTGAGGGGAACAGCATTAGGAGAAATACCTATTGTTGATGATGGGTTGCTGGGGTGCAGCAAACCATAACAGCACGTGTATACCTGTGTAACAAACATGGATGTTCTGCACACGTACCCCAGAACTTAAAGTGTAATTAAAAAATAAAAAGGAAAACAAAACAAAAAACAATTTGTCTTCCAAATTTTGTGTGTGTTTTCAAGGCTCAGCTGACAATGTCAGAAACCACGGAAATGGGCCAGACATGGTGGCTCATGCCTATAATCCCAGTACTTTGGGAGGCCAAGGTGGGCAGATCACAAGGTCAGGAGTTTGAGACAGCCTGGCCAACATGGTGAAACCCTGTCTCTACTTAAAATACAAACATTAGCCGGGCATGGTGGCATGTTCCTGTAGTCCCAGCTACTTGGGAGGCTGAGGCAGGAGAATCGCTTGAACCCAGAAGGAAGAAGTTGCAATGAACCGAGATTGTGCCACTGCACTCCAGTCTGGGCAACAGAGCAAGACTCCATCCCAAAAGAGAAAAAAGAAACCATAGAAATGAATTTAATCTAGTTATAACAGTTGATGAGGAGGAGAATGCTCTGGTAATTTAGAGTAATAAAGAGAACCAAATCAAGATAAAAACATACTAAACAAATTATTAGCTAAATTGGTTTATATTCAGTTTATTAATAGATTTTCTTCTAGGCATGTCTAAAATTTAAAATGTAACTAATGTCACCTTACCAGGGATGAATAAAGAATGCATCTTGCGCCAAGTACTGGGTAGAATTTCCCTGGATAGACCTACAGAAACGTGAGCAATTTGGTTCTGTTCAATGTAAACAGGTAAGACAAATGACTGACTCAATAAATGAATGAATTAATGGTGAGATCTGCCTTCCTGATAATGTTTCATTTTAAATCATCAATCTAATAAGCATTTAAAAAATATACCTACAATTTATAGATGATTTTTAAAGGAGTAAAAAATAATCATAAGAAAAAAAAGGGAAGGAAACAAATCTTTTTTATAGCAGCCAATGTGCCGATGTAGTGAGTATCAAGACCATTTCCCTAAGACTGTGAGAGTAAACACACAGTTTTCATTAAATGTTCCTTTCCCATAACTGGTCCATCAGCATTTCCCATGACTCTGCAGTTGAGTGTCTTGGCTGGAAGAGGATCTGGCCATTAGAAGGAGGGCTCCAGATATGCTGAGTCCCAGCCGTGCTGAGAGACTTGGCACCTTAATATGCTACTTCCTAATACCAACCCCAGCATAAAATGTCATCAGAAGCCTGCATAAACATTGGACTTAGATTCACATAAATTATTTCTGTCCTGAAATGCTTTATGCCAGAATTTCGTAAAAACAACACTTTGAGTAAATAGAATTGGCATATAAACATAAGAATATTAATCCAACAAAATGATCATAGAAAATTATAATCAAAAGTACACACTTGTAAATCTTGCAATGATGTGAGAGGTTTATCTTGTGCTCTTAGTTTTTATTGAATATTTCCATAGAGTTCCTTTAAGCTGACGCTGCCAAAGTGCTTTGAATTATCAGTTGCTTTGTGGAATTGTAAAGTCTTTGAGTTTCATTAAAATGCTTAGGAATTATTTTAATAATCATATGTGTGATTAGTGCCTGTTTAGTGCTGGATCTACAAATTCATTTTAAGAGTAAACACAGGGACAATGAAATATAATGCTAGATGTGATTGCTCCAGTCAGCAAAAACATTGTCTTATTTTATTAAAAATCACCAACAAAATGCCATGAACAAAAGATACAGTTTCTATTTATAGACATTTTCTACTCTACAATATTATAATATCTGCTCACTGCAAGGCTGCATCTAGCAGAGTTTTTCGTTTTGCCTAGGGTAGAGACATAAATCAAGAGGTATGGAGCGCTTCTTTACACATGCACACATCTTATTATGTGCTTCCTCAACATCCAATTTGGATTTTTGGTCTAATACAACAGTGCTCACACTGTCGGTGCTGAATATTTGTAAGTGGATGAAGATTTTCTGAAAATGATGACAATTTAGCTATCGGAAATAATAACATTATAATATTCTCAGTGATCCATTTTGGCTTTAAGTACTTATTAAAGAATATTTATTCCTAAAATATGTACTTATGAAATTGCAACTTGCAATAAAAACAATTTTCTCTAAACTCCAATTGACTTCATTTCTCACAGACACCTCTCCTCGTTCATCCTGCAGTTGCTGTTTTCCACTCTCACTGTACTCTCAGCTCTTCTCTCTGACATGTTGATATGCTTTCCCCAAAGTCACTCTCTTTATCCACATTCCCTACCCACTCTTCCCCTTCTTGTTATTCTCTCATTCCCTACTGATCGGGGAATAATAGGATCCCAAAACTGTCCTTACAGTATAATTAAAGTATGAATTTCCAGGAGTTAGAAATTGCAGACCATTTTTATTATGCTTTTATAATAAAGCCAGGTAACATTGAGAGGATTAAAATGGCTTTTTTTCCTAGCAGATTACTGGGTAAAAATTTTTTCCCCTTGGTTCTATTGTCTTAAGAGACTAGGAGCTGGAAATGGGAATAGGTTCACTAATCCTTTTTCTGCAAACACCTCTATCTTTTACATGATATATATCCCCCTAGATCCTGGGAATATGTTGTAAACTTGTAACAGATGGTGATGAAGCCTCACATTTTTATACAATACATTTTTAAGATTCTGCATCTACTATATGTATCTTCCAGGAAAAATGACCTTGAATGAAGGCAGTCATAGTTTGAAGGAAAAGCACCCCACAGATAGAGTGGAGTAGAAATGATTCAATTGGGTTTTGTTTTGTTCTCTTCAGTAAGATGAAATAATTTCTGATGAAAAACAGAATGTTGAAATAGAGGAATCAAAGGTCATCTTTTGAGGTACCTCTTTTAATTGTTCCTGAGAATCCCAATAGCACATTCAGTACTGAACAGAAACATGTGGAAGGTGGGATATCACTGTCTGCAAGTCAGAATGCTATTTGCTTAACTTGGGTAATGTTGGGGGCTTACCAAAAATTGTTCTGGCACAACGTCTACCAGCATGAATGTTAGGAGGGTTCTAACACTGTGAGTGCTGATATTTTATGAATGTTTTATCACTGGATTGAAAACAAGAAGTTTGCACTTGAATCAACAGTATGTCAGACAGACCAAATATTAAAAAAAAAAAAAAAAAGAACATTAGTGAGAATTACTAATGTCCCTATTGTAAAAACAAACTGAAGTTAATAAGAAAGTTGATCTTCTTAACTGATTAACACAAGTCAAGTTTTAATTGCATGGCTTCTCAGACAAATCAAGTGGCACTGCTAACTCGAGTATTGGTTGCATAGAGGGTGCAGTACGGGGGGAACTGCTGCACATTCAGTTACCCACCTCTTTCTCAACAGCTTCAATGCATTGCTTTACAAACCGTGGAACTGTGGAATTTTCATGTTCACACACTGTGTGCAGATGAGAGCCAAAAATTTGATCTGCAAAAGAAACAAAGATGAGCTTCATTAAAATCCAAGCTTGCGTTGTTCTTTAATTTGATTCTGTTTCCATATCCATTGCATGCTGAAATCTTCATCTTGCATAGGAATTGATTTTTTGCTTTATTTTCAAAGTGTCTGTGGCAGACATATGAAGACCACAACTCCCTCCTTTATGCAATAGCACCCTGGCCCCAGAGTGAGAAAACTAACACTCAGTCATCGATTAGGCAGGGATGACTCTGTAAGTTATAGTCTCTCTGGGCCTTAACTTTGTTGTCTAAAAAGGAATGACAAAGAATTAAGAAAACTTCTGCAAAATAATTAATCTTAGTGTCTTTGGTATACTGTTTTAGAAGTTTACCAGTTAATGGTTATAAAAGTTACAATGTTATCAGTATATTTAGGACATTCATTCTGCAACTCAATGGTATTTGAGGGAGGCAAGTTCTAGGGGACTTGCTTCGAAGTGAATTACTTAGCAGTTCTCCTGCCTTGAATGTCCTTCCTCTTCTCAAATCTAACTATTACCTTTCCTTTAGGGCTCAAGCTTAGGTCACACTTTCTCCACTAACTCCTTCTTATCTCTGCTTTGTGTCTCCTGTAACATCAGTTATTAGGAATATCAGATCCTCAGGATGATAATAGAGGATTCAGGAAAAAGGGCCCTCGAACAAAATGATTTAGTGTCATTAGGTTCTGCAAAGTCAGACAGGTTTCTTTAATGTGTATTTATTTTTGGAGCCTGTAAAATGCCAACGTGTGCTGTGAATCTCCATGAGGGATGGAGGATGCATTATCTCCCAAACTTGTTTGAGCAACATTTTTTTTATTTCAAAGAGCATGTCTCCAGACTAGTGTTTCTGAGGACACCCACTGTGAAATCCTAGCCTAGCCCTCTCATTTGGAACATGATTTGCACTACCTTGCATTGTGTATTTACATTTGTAATATATGGAATGTACTCTCTTAAACCAGATTCTGAGTGTCTGCATCATCTATGTCTTCACCAGTGCTTAGCACAGACTCTGGCCTGCAGTAATCACAGATAGACGTTTGTTTTTTATAATTGTAGTATAATATGCATAACATAGAATTGATAATTTTCACCATTTTTAAGTGTACCATTCAGTGGCATTAAGTTCATTCACAATGTTGTGCAACCATCACCACCATCCCTTTCCAGGTTTTGCTATTGAGATAGTATCAATGCTTATTACTGATAATGAAACAAATATTTAGTGGGTTCAAGGGCTTCCCATTTCACTCAGAATGAAATAAAAGTCTCTACTGTGACTTAAAAGGTATTATATAATCTGACTTCCCCTAATTAGTGGATTTTGAGTTTTCTCTCCCCATCTTTAAATTTGCAATAGCCCCAAATTGCTCTTTCTCATAGCTGCCAAGCAGTCTTCAGCTGCAAGGACTTTGCATTTTCTTCTTCATGGAACTCCATTGCTTTAGGTCTCTGATTAAATGATATCTTCTTATTTTAGCCTTTCCTACCATCCTTTCAAAAAATGGCTCCACTTCATGACATTCTCTATGCCACTTTCCCAGCCTTACTTTTCTTAGAGCACATATCTCCACTTGACATATGAGACCAATATGCTTTCTGCTTAGTTGTTTCCCTTGCTGAGAATGCAAAACCCAGGAGAGTAGGAGTCATATCTCAACCATTTATTATTGGATCCCCCAGTACCTAAACAGTGTTTGGCACATATTAGAATTTCAATAAACATTTGTAGAATGATGGACAGCAAGGCATCATCTTAACCGTCAGTGGAAGCAGTCAATAATTTTTCTAAAGTATATGTAAAATTAGATAGAATAATATATAATGCAGCATAATGTTCAGTGATATACTCAAAATGGAGTGTAGTGAGACTTCAAGGAATCATAATTTTCATTTATTTCTTAGGAAAATGTAATGGTTTGAATTGGTGACAACCCAGCATGGAGGGGAACAATTAAGGCTAAAACGCTATTAATAACATACTCCAATATGGAAAAGTGCATTTTTATCCAAGTAACAGAAAGAAGTTCAAAACGCATGAATATAGTATAGAGAAGTGGGAAATAATCATGGGTATTTGCTTTGAACACTTTGGTCAAGTAACAATGACTTGTTCAAAACACTTGTAACCACTCTAAGAAAGAACGACATAAAATATTTAGGAAAAAATAACCCGGTATATCAGATCAAATGACTTACATTGTCTAGAGATTACAGTCAGGAGGAAGAATTGCTATAAAGTAAAAAACCCATTAATGGATTTCATTATTCAAATCAATTGCACAAATATTTATTATCTTCTGTCTCCACAGCAATGAGGTAGGCATATTGAGTTCAAAAACAATATCAAGAAGTTTGTAATATTGTAGGGGCTAATCAAAGTATTCAAAGAATATACCAAAAAAAAAAAGAATATAGCAGGTATCATAAAAGGTATTGAATGCTAAGAAAGATGTCCTTTAGTATAAGGTCTTTTTGTGTCATTTAGTGCAGGTGTGGTATGTGGTGTGTGTATGTTTGTATGACAGAGTGGGAAAGAGAGAGTTGTGTTTGGCAAAATTGCTTTGGTTTTGTTTGGTTTGTTTTTGCTAGGTGGATATAAGAAGATACAGGTAAGAGCATTCCAGGGCATTTACTCTTTTATTCATTTAGTCATTTCCTAAAGAAGAGCTTGAGTGGCTATACTGTGTTTAGGACTAGGAAAGGCACTGGTAATATAACAGCCAAGACTCATTCCCTATTTTCTAAAGCTTTGCCTAGTAGGGGCAGTATATAAGTAATAGGTAAGAACATTTTATCATGAGAAAACTGCTATAACTGGGGAAGCGCGGAGGCAACGTGGAAGCATGTGGTGGGACAGCAGACCAGCCTTGGGTGCTTCCCTTCTCTGAATAACTGAATCCTCAGAGATGAGTAAAGACAAGTCAAAGAGGGAACAAAGAGCATTTTGGGAAAATGAAAGGAAGTAAACAAATGCATGAATGACGGGAAGAATGATAGGAACACTGGAGTATGCTGAGGAAAACATTCACTCTTATTTAGAGAAATCTTGATGTATTCAGCTATAAAAGAGATGGAGGTTTGTTACAAAGAATCTTAAATTTTGCCAGGTAGGTTAAATTACTTGAGAGTGTGCAGATACCATTGATTTTCTAGACATAAGTAATTCCTCTCCTACCTTCTTTCTTGTTTTTAGAAGCCACTCATATGAAAGAACTTGAAAATCATCTCTATTGATTTCTACCTGCCTTGCAGCTTTGGGCGATTAGATCGCTCTGATCAATGAAATGTCCAGGAAAGTGACTCAGGACCATATAGGAAGAGACTTTTTCCCCCTGATGAAAGGAAAGGGACATATAAGGAGTCTTTTTCCTTATTTTCATCCATCTTTGAATATAATTTTGCAATGATGTGATGCTTGGAGCTACTGCAGCACTCTTAACATCACGAGACAATGAGTGCTAAGAACAGCAGCTAATGTATTAAACAACAAAAACTCGAGACTCTGGTGACATTTCTGAGCTTTTAAACCAACACAAAACACTTTCTCTAGACTTATTTTCATATGAAATAATTTAAGTTATTGTAAACTGGGTATTCTATTATCTGCAGCCAAAAGCATATGATATGACATTAGAAAGTGATTGTGGTTTTTGAGTAAAGTGAGCATTATAAACACACTCTACTTGAGAAGGTTTACTTGGTAGCACTTTGTAAAGAAAACGGAGGGGGTATAATATAGTGGGGAAGATGAGGCACAAGGAGATTAAACAACTAAGGTGATTGCCTAGGAAAGATGTTATAAGGACCAGAATCTGGATAAAGGTGTGATAAATGTAATCATTGTGCACAATCCTTCTTGTCTTCTCTGAATTAGATGTATACATTCACCTCCTTTGCCATGGGACCATGGCACCGGTACCACCCACTAGAGTGGGCAATGTTTATTTTTCCCATTTCTTTGATATTGGGTTTGGCCTACTGTCTTCTTTGGAATAATGTAATGTGAATGGAAATATGTCAGTTCCAGACTGAGACCTTAACACACATTGCAGATTTCTACTCATCTTCTTGCTTCTCTGCTGTTGCCAAAGAAGAGCTTCCCTGGGTAGCTGCTGCCCCTTCAGCCTGGAATCCAGAATAAATACATATGGCACAGAACTGAGGCCAACCCTTAGTGAAGAAACAAGTCCAGTCAGACCTGCAGCTTAAAGCAGAGCGGCCCAGGCAAGCCTGCACCAAAGACACATGAGAAATAGATGCTCCTGGTTATACTGCCACTGAGATTTTATGTTTGTTTGTCATATAGCAATAGCTTACTCATATAGGTGGTGATGAGTCCAGGTTTTTGGTGAAATATGATCTAAGCTATGCCGTGAGAATGAAAACAAAGAGGGTTGGCAGGACATGGAAACTAAAACTGGAGAGCGAACAAAATAGAAAAAACTTCTAAATTTGCTATGGATGTGGAGTTATGCCTTCAGTTTAATTTCAGTGCTAAGGAGGAGTCTCAAAGAAAATTAGTTTTCACCTTAAAATTTAAACTATTTAGGCCTTATCAAATTTTATGGCACCTCTTCTGCACTCTCTCCAGATTAATCCGATTCTATCCAATTCCATTCAGTTAGTATTTAGTGAGCACCTACCATGTGCTCCATGTTATAAAGAATGCAAAGATTGCTTTATACATTTGGTAACTATTTCATGCAGGCTAAAAGCCAGACACTGTGTGCCAGCCTGAAAATGTAATGATGCACCATCTCCTACAGTTTAGGGGGACAAAATAACTCTCACAAGCAGCTACAATATAATGTGACCAATGCTGTTGCAGATATGTGTAAAAATAATAGTGAGGGTTTATTATACACTACACTAAGCCAAGCAGGGCTCAAAGTACTTTATATATCCTAACATTTAATTCTCTCATGTACCCACAACCCTTTGAGAGTAGATACTATTATTATCTTCATTTTACAGAAGAGGGAACTAAGGCCCAGAGATATTGGGTCATTTGTGCAAGGTCACAGAGCATTAGGCTCTTGGAGGAGGAAGGATGAAGACTGAACTAAGACAATAAACCTGGCATGGCAAGAGGGGTGATTTAGTGGGATTTGGCAAGTGGGTGCAGGAGGTGAGCCGATCTACCAGGTAAAAGTGACTTCCAAGCTCCTTGCTTGGTTGGAGAAGACAGAGATGCAGTTACTTGAGGGTCTTGAGAATAGAAATGGAATTTAGATAATTAAGAAAAGCATTTAAAATGCAGCAGAATGGTTATGGGAGATAAAGATGAAAGTCCTTGCTGAATTTTGGCAATTTGAGGATATGAGTGACCTTAAGAAAAATGGTTTCAGTAGAAGAGTGAAACTGAAAAGCAGATAGTTGCAGTTAAGTCTTGAAAAGAAGGTAAAGAAGTAGAGACAGCAAATAGACCTTGCTTTTAAGAACTTCAGAGGTGAAAAGTCTAGCCTATGGGCTAGACACTAATTAGTTATAAGGGGAGATAGGACCTGGAGAAGGATTTTGAGTTGGGATGGATAGGAGAGAATTTCAACTGCAGGGTATTTTTTATTGCCAGGGAGCTGGGTGAGGTGCACTGCTGACTATTTTTAGTGGTTGTAATGCTGGCGGTGGGGGAGGTACATTACTGCCACTTACTGGGTGGTCCACGCAAGTGCAGCCGGTCCCTGACAAAGAAAAACTATCCCTCCCGAACTGCCATTGGTGTTTTGGTGAGTAAAAAGCCTAGACATCTTGAGTTTCATTAGATAGAGGGCAGATGTTTGCTTTCCCCAGTTACCATAAAAGCCAAAACTGCTCTTCTCACTTATAGCCTCTCATGAAACTTGCTGTACTCACCCAAGAAGGCGAGGCTCTGGAATACAAGAATGTAGTACCCCAGGTGAAGTTGGTTATATCAGAGGTCACCACGTGGCCCAACCTGGACCAAAGCAATGCTCCTCCTACAAAGTTTAGAATTTGGATACTGAGAGACAAAGGTGGTTTTTCTAGGGATATGAACTCTAGGCTGCCTACACTTAAACCCTGGGGGCTGGGACAGCCATTTGGGAGGATGCTAATGTGCCGCAGATGAGTGGACACCAGAACTAGTTTGCAGGGAGAGGCAAATGGAACAGATCCACCTCAGCTCCTGACTTTCCAGTGCCTACTCCGGGCACTCTGTATCCTTGCCATGGCACTTGGCATACCCATGTCATGAGCTTTGTGAATACTGTGAGATGCCCTCCCGCCCATTTCAATAGAACTCTTGAGTAAATTTCTGTTTATTGCAACTAAATACACTTGGCAAAAAATACGGATGTAGCATTGGCCAAACATTTCAAGAAAGGGATTATGGTTACAGTAGGACAAGGTTTGGCAAAATAGCTCAATGGGATCCACTGCTAACAGATGATACTGGCTCGGAAGAGTATGGAAGATATCAATTGGTTTTGCGGGTCCTGTGTCTCTTCTTCTATCTTCTGGCAAGAACACCCTGATATTCCCTTAGGGATGATACCTTTCTTATTTTGCTGCCATTTGTTTTGGGTAGTGATGACTCCGCCCCCTCCATCTCCAGAGACAAACATGCATTTTATCTCTTGGCCACAGTAACTGGTTCAGGCATGAACATGTGGCCCAAGTGGATCCTGTCAAGTAAATCCTGAGACTTTTCCTGATGTTACTGGAAAAGAGGAACCCTATTCTTATGAGAGATGTTTAACTATGCAGATATGAGTCTGAGTTTCTAGAGGCTATACTGCCACCTCTAGAGAGACATACTAGGTAATTAAATCGGTAGGGTGGAAAACAGGGCTGAGTGAAGGAAGACAAATATTTGATAGCAGTTTGAACTCCTAGATTCAGTCATGCCTGAAGCTATCCCTGTCCCTTGGACTCTTCAATTAAGTAACTCAGTAAATTCCATTCTGACTTTTACAGTTTGGACAAGTTTCTATTATGCACAATGGAAAGAATCTTGACTACAACATTAGCCTTTGACAATGAATTAAATAATTGAGAAGAGAAGATAATGCACACAAGATGGCTTCGCAAAGTAAAAAGCAATGTCCAAAAAACAAAAGGAAATCACAGCGATTTAACTACAATGTCACTGTTGAATTTAAGTGCTGTTGTAGGATTGCTCTCCATTTATAAATCTAATACATCTAGAATTTGATACACCAAGGAGGATGATTCAATGACAGAAATGTATTTGAACCATGGAAACTTCTATCTTAAAACAGTATGAAAAAGAAAGAAGGCGGGACAGAGAAGGCATTCTGTTTTCCAAGCAAGCATTAATGAACTTTGTCCCCTAAGTGTCCATGTCTCTTGTCTAGGCACAACATTAAGGATTATTTCTACTCTCCTCTTGATTCTCCTCTTCATTCCAAAAAAAAAAAAAAGGGAGCACTTCCAGAACCCTGAGCTACTGACTTCCCCACCTATACTCCCATCTGTGTGCTCACTGGTAATCTCTCCTTCCTCTCCTAACAACCATAATATATATATGTGTGTGTATACATATACATGAATACGATAAATTATATAATTATATATTAAGTATATATTAAACACATAAATTACATTATATATAGGTTATTATTTAGAAAACACCTCTTGCTAGGGGTGCCAATATTTTTGGAATCTTCTGCAAACGCCTGTGACCTTGGCCAGTGTGATCATTACAACTTCATCCCCACATTCCAGCACTTATAAACCAGGGGTGACAGGATATACATTGGTTGGAAAAAAATTCATTTTTGGCAGTTTTTCTTTGAAAGCATCTTTTGGTGAGAAAATAAATAGCCCTTCCACATGACTGCCCTTATAAATCATGTTGTTTACATAATTAGTGTTTAACTAGAGAACGATGGTTTTTAATCTTTAAGCTCTCAAACTTTTGACCGATTTAGTTAGTTCATCAGCACAACCAGGTTAAGTCTTCCAGATTACAAATTAGTTTCATTCTCTGTCATCACTGCTATATGTTTTTTGACGAATTATGGAAAGAACAGCCAGTAATGTGATCTCTGTGAGTTAGATTCCAAATGAATCAAAACTATGAGGATAACTGCTCAATAGAGGCAGTTAAATGTTCAAATAATGTGACGGTGTTATCATCATTTACGCAGGAGACAGTCTCCACAGGCTTTTCAAAATGATGTGATTCTGTTTTCAGGAGAGAGGGCCACCTGCAGCGATTCTAGTAAACTTTAAAAAGGAAGAATAAAGCACCTAGAAGGACACACACACGAGGAATACAGAGGGAAGCAGAAAACAATAACGGCAGCCCAAATGGTTCGGTTCCAAAAACAAATCAGACAATTATTGTGGTAGTGAGATAATATAGGTTAAGCTTTCTGGCTGCAAACAGCAGAAAAACCCAACAATGCTGTGGCTGTATTAAGCAAAGGAAAGTTTATTTGAATGATGTTGAGGGGTGGGTTGACATCTATTTCCCACCACATTAGATGCGTGAGAAATTCACTGAATTTATGAGGGTCTAGGGGACCAGTCTTATAGATATTTAGAAATCAAGATGCTCAGCGAAGCCATGAAATGGAAGAAGGAGAAAAAGCAACTGTCTTCGAACTCTGGTAGCCGGGTCAGGGTGCTCATTTCATGGCCACCACCAGCACCAGCATTGCCATGGTAAGTTCCAATCATCAATCGCTCTAGACTGGAAGTTTCTCTAGATGATGCTTCATTGATCAGGATAATGTTGTGAAAATGATGGGTGAGGAGAGGAAAAATACAGCCCTTGTAATTTCCATAATAGGTGGCATGCATTAGAATAGGTGGCAAAATTAGAAATTTTCTCCCACAAAAATGCCACACATGTGGGCAGATTATTTCCTAATAAGTTGCTATAATGGAGAGGTACTGGACACTGGAAGATGAAATAGTATTCAAAACATCGATTATTTCAGCAATTTAATAATTCCATCTTTTGATTTTAAACTATCAGTGACATTTGTTTTTCCTTTTGAGAACTGGTTTCCAGCCCAAAACTTTTAGATTGCTTATCGAAACATGCTGTTTCTACTCTCATCTTTTATATTTTCTCAGTTCTGTTCCCACCATCTTTTCTTTTCCTTTAAAATACTCAAACATGAGCCCCAAATCATGTAATTTTCCCAAAACTTTACTGAAAATGTTTGGAGAAATGGCGACTTCAGTAAGTACTATAGTTTATGGAATGGCCTATGTTTTTGAATTAAAACAGAAAAATACGCCTAATGCTAAAACACTACTGAATTATATTGTAAGTGCCTCAGGAGGTATTGTGTTAACTTATGGTGCTTTGGGGCTTTGATTAAAAATATTGGTTGCTGCTTTATGTTATATCAATATCAAAAATTGGGGTGATTCTCTGCTGAATCTGTGACATGCACTGAAAGAAAACCTCTCTCATTGCCTTGTTTACTTATGATTTTTTTTTTTTCTCATAAGAGGCAAGTACAAGAAAAAGCTTAATTACTTTAACTTCTGAGTAGTTTGGAATCTAAATAAATAGGAGTTACCAAATATATGCACTTCTGTGAATAGTTTTCCCCCACATGTTTATTCATATTTTTGCATCTCATCAAACCTAACAGATTCTAAAGTCTCTAGTGATAATGACAATATCTACTATGGAGAGACTAGCCTGGAGGAGAGGATCTCCCTGAACAAGGACAGCTGAGTTGCTGTAGCTTTCAACTGAAGCTGGACATTTGGCTGCAGGGGTAGCACCCTTTGACCAAGGCAGACCAATGATGAGTTTCAGGAATGGGCCTGATAGAAGAGCAAATTTCTCCCAGACCTTTCTATTTTTTCTCTTTATTCCCTTTTCAGGTTTCCAGCAGTCTTCCATTTTCACAGTTTCACTCTCAACCCTAAACAGTACTTCTGTGAAGTACCCTTTGGCCCCCTCTTCTCAGTTCCTAAATTCACCTGAAAATACATGTCTACCCAATTTTGGTCTGACTAGTGCAATAGACGTTTTGGTGAATATATCATCCAGGGAGAAATTTGCATCTTAAAGAGTTATTAACCCAAATGGGACAGTAAGCATGAATTTTTTTCTGTATTTGTCTACTCAAGGCAAGAACTTTGTCAATAATTTGTACCTACCTCTCCTACCCTCAGTTTATCACCACACACACACACACACACACACACACACACACACGCATCAGCACACAGAATTACAACGGCATAGAGAATGGTTTGACCAAGTGAATCCTTGATGCGTTTTTGTATTTATCGATTGAAACTAACCATCTGTGAGTATTTTTCAATGCCTATTGGGGATGGAGCAGTGAAAAGAACACTCTCTGTCTTCACAGAGTCTATATGTAAATGGGGAAAACAAACATGAAAACACATTAACATATAATATAATGTCAGATGGTGATAAGTGCTACGGAAAAAATGAAGCAAGGCAGAGAGACAGAGAGATATTGGTGTTGCCAGGGGAAGGCATCTCAGGCAACGGCATCTGAGCAGAGACCAAATGAGTCATTGACTGAACCATGTAAATACCAGGGGAGCTGCAAGTGTATAAAGCTGCTGGTGTAAGCCGGGTTCCTTAGAGGAGGAGCAGGAAGGCCTGGGCGGTTGGAGTGGGGTGAACAAGAGGAAGTATAGCTGAGGAAAAAAACATAAAAAGTAGCCTCAGGGTCAAAGCAGGTAGGATCCTATAGGTAACAGGAAGGACATACATTAGATAAGAATGACTTTCTTCTAAGTAACTGACAATTGTGGAGGAGGGGAGTGATACTGTATGATTTACATTTATAAATGATCCTTCTAATTGTGATGTGAAGCCTAGATTTAAGGGGGTTAAGATGAGAAGTAGGAAGTCTTGTCAGGGTGGTAATGAAATACAGGAAGAAATGATCGTGCTTGTATAAGAATGATTACAATGGAAATAGCTAAAAGTGGTTGAATTTAGAATATATTTCAAAGGTGGGATCTGCAGATGAAGGAAGAGACAGAGTAGACAGTGGAGGTGACCCCAGGAGGCACATGGCGGTGGTATTTTCTGAGACAGAGCACACATGGGATCTGAAGAATCAAGGATTACTCTAGATAAATCTGAGATGTCTACCAAGCATCCAAAAAGATGTGACATCAATATTGAATATGTAAGTCTCAAGTTTGAGACTTGATGTTTTAAGTTTGGAAGGCATCAGCCTCTAGATGGAAATTGAAGCTGCATGAATGGGGTATTTCAACTCTGAATGTTTAGTGTCCAGTGGCCTGAGAATAAGAATGAAAAGAGAAAAGAAGTCCAAGGCGTTAATATAGGGGTAACCCCCACATTCTGAAGAGGGGGAGAAGAGCAGAATCCACCAAAGGGGCACTCACTGACATGACAGTTTCAATAGGAAGGAAGAAGACACAGTAAATAATTAATAACTCTAAAACCACTGCAAGATTCCATGTCCAGCTTCATCTCCTTCCTTTTTTCTTTCTAGATAATGACTTCCCTGGAAGTATGGAGTTCAGTAAAACGGTATCTGGTCTACTAGATACAGCTAAAAGTCCAGTTGGAAGATGTTGAAATAATAAAATAATAGCTTTGGGATAAAGAGAAGGTGGGACTAATTGAACATGATGAAGAGAGGGATAGCTTTGTGGCACTGGTAACTGAGTTGGAAGAGTAAAAATTATTACAAGTTTGATTTGCTAACTAGAAGAAGCTACAAAATGATATTCAAGGTGAACAAAACTTTACATGGTACAAAAAGATGAATGCAATTTTTTTCTACTTGTATTTATATTTATTGCATTTATTATATTACACGCCTTCTGGCTGCCTAATGAGTGCATAAATGAATGAATGAATAGATTAAAAAGATAAATAAGAGAAAAATTTACAAAAGAAAATGATTTGTTTTGATATTGAAATGGCTTACTAATTATAAAGAATATATTTATTTTTTAAGGCAATATACCCTAATATTTTTTTTCTAACAGACCACAGTAGGACAGACAAATTAGTCTAATATTTTCTCTCTGGGTTGTAGTCCAAGAAACTGATTTCTATCTAAAGATTGCAATATAATCACTTGAGTATGAGAAAAATACGTTTCGTTCAATTTGCTTTCATCTATTTTGAATAATTAACATGTCCAAATTTTGTTCAGTTA
This sequence comes from Ateles fusciceps, assembly GCA_036589455.1. NCBI lineage: Eukaryota > Metazoa > Chordata > Mammalia > Primates > Atelidae > Ateles > Ateles fusciceps. Next base: position 2,049,250 of record JAZHEH010000851.1, read on the forward strand.
AATGTTGACATACACGGTGGATTGCTATTTTCTGCTTTTCATTTGCCTGTCTTCATCTCATTATAACTACAGAGGGGGGCAGGAAAAGGAAAGGAAGGGTAATACAATTCAAATATGTTAAGTTTCACTACCTTCTTCCATATATGTATGCTCTTTACATACTTTGAATCAAAAACTGTCCATGAAATTCACGTGCTCAATTATATAACTTACTATAATTAATCTGAAGTTAAAACTTATCAATTAGGTTGTCACTTACTTGACTAAGCAAGAACTTTATTAGGGGATTAAAACTACTGTGAAATTATTAATTGCACTTGTTTGAGTGACAAGTCTGAGGAGAAAATTTGATACACAGAAATTTTTCAGGTAATTAAAAATACTAAATGATTTATCTCTTAAGCACAACTTATATAGATTAAAGCTGGAAGTGTCATTCAATGATTGCGAAGAGTTGAAAGATTCTTTTTGGGTGGGGAAAGTGTAGAAATTTCGACTCACTTTTGATTAAAGTAAAACCTAGGAAAGAAGACTGTACTTTTTTCCTAATATCAGCATAGATTTGTTAGAATCCCAGGTGGTACGACTTCAATTTATTTGCATGAATGCATAGCTCAATAAGAAAAGACTCAAATCTAGTTGGAGTAAAACTGCTTAATGATTTCAAATATGACTTTAATATATTAATATAACAGGTTTGAATATCGATAATGGAGTCTCTTTCATTTGGGTCTTAAGGGTGTTCTCAAAGCCACTAATGCTGAGTGCTAGGTACGCACTGAAGTACCTAAGAGGAAAACACTTTCGGTTAAAAGCACTTTCTCTCTCAGCCTCGGGTTAAAAGCTATTTCAGAATTCTGTTAAAGGCATTCTTTAGTCCTCAGCTTCAGCTTAAAAGTGGCTTTGATGAAAAGTGCTTTGAGGCAGGTAAAGGATTTTTTAATAAACCATATTAAGACCCAGGGAATGGTGCGGTTCTGCGGAAGGGCTGGCTAGTTCCATGGAGGTGTGATGTAAGCTCTGCTCAGGAATGCGCGTTCCCCATGGGCTGTTCTGAGCAATGCAGTCCCCTAGTTATTCCATGCAAAGAAATTGAAAAACATTTCCAGGAATGTAACTGGAGAGAGGTGGTTATGAGCCCAAATTAGTAGGCCATGATGCACACATTTCTGAAAACATTTTGTCTCATTTGGGCTTCCAGTCAAACATAGTGTATGTTTCTCATTTTTCAGCTTCTACTGCAGAAAGTGACAATGCAACATCATTTCTAAAACACCCTATCCTGTCCCAAAGTTGTCCACCAAATTGAATAAATAGGTATCACGTTATAAGATTGTTTTGTGTATTGCTCATTTTCTGAGTTTGCTGCATGCTTGACAGTTATGTTTCCAGCTACTGGGACCTCTCATGAAGGGAGGAGATATAAAGAAGAAATGGAGTATCTCAGTTGGATCTGCTGACTGAATTGGCAGAATGATGTTCACCACCCTGGAGGCTTACTTGCAAGAGTTGATATTAGCTGGTAAAAGACAGTCAGGAGAAATGATGAGCTTGTGAGGGTCAATGGGAGTTCTGAGACATGGCAATGCACTCTGGCTAAGTACCAGGGACTAGATCTAACTTCTGTTGAGGAAAGAGACTCAGACACAATGGAAAGAAGCTATTTTCTCACCTTGTGAGATTCAAAGACTAAGAGTTGTTGCTTCAGGCCTTAAAAAATCAGGTGTACCACACAGGCGGGGTGGGGAGAAGAGCAGCCTTTTGTTTCCTTTAGAGACAAAGTGGACCAGAAATTCAGTGGGATCCAGAGGGATGGAGAACGTTCTGGCACGTGGAAAGTTTTGCAGGATAGGAGCCCTGGACAGTACCTAGGCAGGGAAGCAGGTAACTTTCAGCAGGTGCTAGCTGCACAGCCAAGGTGAGGTGCCTTCTTCAGGCAGCTTATGGGTAGTGAGGGTATAAAGAGAAAGAAACAAGAGAGAAAAACATGAAGGGGCAAAAGACAGTATTCATCAAATTGTGCGATACACTTCAGGGACTCCTTTGAGTAGCTGGGGGAAACCTGAGAGACAGACAAATAGCACAGGAAGAGTCTTGGTTGCCCCTGTCTTTCACTGTTGTGATTACACAGGAGGGAGCCATGACTTGGGACATTTGAGCCTTAAGGTCAGTGTTACTTCATTCATACCTACAGCTGCAGGGACCTTGGCCATTGAGATTACACAGGAATTAAGTCAAAGTAGATAACAAGTACCAATTCTATAATATAGCCTTCTAGTGTGTCTTCCAGTGCAGCCAAGTTCTGGGGGTATGGAGGTGATTTTCTTGAGGCAGAATATTTTCTCCCAAGTAGTGCTGGAGTGTCTAATTTTGAAGGATGGAATCACAACTTACACATCTTTATAGACCCAATGCCCAGCCTGTGGCTTGCCACATGGTAGGTCCTCAATAAATGTGTGCCAAATAATAAAAATAAATAACAAGTATTAAATGAATAACAAAACTGCCTATAAAGTAGAACACAAACTCCTAAGCCTGAAATTGTGCAAAACACTTGCCAAGACACTTCCTCTGATCTAATTCTCTACATTTCATCTAAGTCACTGTTCCCCAGGCTTTCCTACAATTGTGCACCTCAAGTGTCTCACCTATTTTTCTACAAGTCCAAGGCTCTAATTCAAGGCTCAGTTTAAAGACCATAAAATGAGAAAAACATTAATCTTTCCCACACTTTTCCATTTGTAATTTCCCCAAATTTGTGACCTAAATACCCCTTAAAGGATTTGACATCTGATATATTACACCATATTTTTTGTACATTTATCTTCCTTACTTCCTGGGGACTTTGCTTTACGTAGCTTTGTATCCTCTCGGAATGCAGTGGCTCAGAGAATACATGTCAGTAGGCAATATGAGTAACAATCACAATTGTAGCATAAAGAAATGCAAGCATAGCTCTTCAACCTCATCATTGGATAGTGCCTGAAAAACCTATAGTTACAGTACAGACAAGCAGTGTTCAAAATGTTAACTGTATTTTAATGCAGTGTCACAAAAAAGTCACACATTTTCTGTTTTGCAATTTTCAGAATATGTTATTTGCAGTAAGGCAAAGGACTGGCATGAAAAACTAAGTAGAATTAGGAGTAGAGTATAAACATTAATAGCTATTGTTCGCTACCCTACTTGCTGCTTATAAAACGTCACCAATCCTGAGAGGTATTAGCTGGAGAGTGTAAAATTTCATCAACTTGCCCAAATTCACAAAACAAGTAAGTAGCAGAGCCAAATCTACTTCAGAATTTGGTGACCTTTATGATTCTGCAATACACTGTTTTCCTGAATAAATAAAATACTCATAGCTCTTTAAATAGCACAGGAGGAGTCTTGGTTGCCCCTGTCTTTCACTGCAACCTATGATTTCCCATCATACACACCCAAGCACAAAAAGGAAAAGATTATTTTCATGTATTTAATTATTTCAAGTGTACTTTATATACTCAAACATTATATAAAACTAATATAGTTAGTGTGCTCTAGTATCTCTTGCTCCCAAGAATGAACTACATATTTTCTTCTTTGCATCTAGGATTCTAGGCTGGTCATAATTGGGGCAAAAGGCTGGGCCAAAATGCTGGCCCTTCCCCGGTAGAGACTTCCTAGACCATTCCTAGCATGCAGATGGTATGCCAAGTTGATTAGTGTAGACTCCTGTAGCAGATCTCTGATCAATGTTCATGGTCCTGGTCAGCAAATGAAACTGAAGCTTAACATACATGTCCAAGGCAGCTTCTGAGAGAGTTGCATCTGCGAGGCCAGAAAGAATCCACACAACAGGGCTGGGCACAGTGACTCATGCCTGTAATCCCAGCACATTGCAGGCCGAGGCGGGCAGATCACTTGAGGTCAGGAGTGAGACTGGCCTGGCCAACATGGTGAAATCCTATCTCTACTAAAAATACAAAAATTTGACAGGTGTGGTGGTGGGTGCTTGTAGTTCAGCTACCCAGGAGACTAAGGCAGGAGAATTGCTTGAACCCATGAGATAGAGGTTACAGTGAGCTGAGATTGTGCCATTGCAGTCCAGCCTGGGTGACAAGACTAAAATTCCATCTCAAAAAAAAAAAAAAAAAAAAGAATCCACGAACAGATGGCTTTGCGTTATCACAGGGAAGTGCTTTCCACTGACTTGATCTCGAAGTACTTTTTTTTTTTCTTGAGATGGAGTTTTGTTCATGTTGCCCAGGCTGGAGTACAATGGTGCAATCTCGGCTCACTGCAACATCTGCCTCCTGGGTTCAAGTAATTCTCCTGCCTCAGCCCCCCGAGTAGCTGGGATTACAGGCAACTGCCACCACACCCGGCTAATTTGTGTATTTTTAGTAGAAACGGGGCTTCACCATGTTGGCCAGGCTGGTCTCGAACTCCTGTCCTCTAGTGATCTACTCGCCTCAGCTTCCCAAAGTGTTGGGATTACAGGCGTGAGCCACCACACCCGGCCAAACCCAAAGTCTTTTATTGCCATTCCTAGAATTCCTCAGATTCCATGTCTTGTGTTCCCAAACATTCTCCAATGGACATTTACTCTCTACCTTCTGTTCTGGATCAAGTAAGTTTGTGGTGCCACTTTACCCACTATTTACCACCTGCCAGGTTAATACATTTGAGGCCACAGCTCCCTGGCAAAAGCTTCTGCTTCCTATCCTGTCCACCATGATATAGCATAAACACCCAGGCAGTGGCCTCACCTTTGGAAAAGTCCAGTCAGCTGCTACACTGTGCAGTGACATTTGCAATATTTATTATATTCCTACACTGCATAGCCACCTTCAGAATACTTTCTCCATATTGCTGTGGCATCTCAGGTTGAACATAACCTCACATACAGATCTGGTTGTCTCTCTTCATGTGTTTAGTAGTATATTTCTAACCGATGTTATTTTTCTTCAAGATTATTCACTCATACTACTAATATATGATCTTTCTGATTAAAGAGGCATGCATGCATACAGGAAACTTATGCTAGAGAATGGGAGGTATCTGACATAATTGAGAATTCTGTTTTTGATGAAGTGAGGGTCTAACCTTGCTTTTCTTTCTAAAATGTTTATGTTATCTTCTTCAACTGGTAATTATGTTAACAGATTTATAAGCAAAACAGACTCTCACCTCCTCTTTGACATATTTTTTAAAAGGCATTGAGTGAGTTCCTGTCCAATTCTTTGTATAATATCAAATGGTCTCCTATGTCAATTACTTTTTTAAAGATGTATACATTGTAACATACTCAAGACCCCAATGCATTTAAAATGTGAAGTCACAAAAGATGTAAACATCATTTTTCACTGTTCAGGGAATGAATGAATGTATGAGGTGGCATAAATTATGAGAGAATCCAAGGGAGCAATAGCTCTTCTGAAATTTAGAGTATTTGGAATCTCACCATATTAAGATATCCTCAAGATATCATTTTTATACCATCAGCTTATTTCTCAGCCTCTTGTTATGTGAAAGATTCCTTCATTGTGAGGTTAACTGAGGCCAGGCCTCTTCCAGCTCCATCTTTTCTTTCCTCCTAAGAATCTGAGTTCCAAGTTCAAAGGGACATGTTAGGAGTGATATATTCAAGTTAATGACCGTCACATATGTTTAACTTAGATGAAATCTCTTTTAAAACTTCCTTCTGTCTCATATGGATTTAAAAAAATCATTAAAAAACTGGAGCTGAACAACTGTTGAAAGAGAATGAAATTTCTCTCTTTTGTTCTACATATCTAAAGGAATTACGTCCTGTGAAAAACGTCAATCTTTGTAGCAGGTTCTTAGATGGCTATCTGCACAAGCTGTCTATCACAACAAAAGCATGATTCACTGGCTGTATGCTTCTTGAAGGCAACTTGAGTTAGGCAATTTTAAGATTTGGTCCAGGTATATACATAATTTTGGGCAAAATTTGGACAGTAAATATGTTACACATTTTCTTATAAACACTGACCAGGATATTTGTGGCTTGTTTTGTTTTAAAGTCAGAACATCCTTCATAATTTGATTTTCTTACATCTGAACACATATATCACTATTCACTAATGTGACTGTCAAATATCTAAATCTCTTATTCCACAAATTGTAATTAACATAAGGTAAAAATTTGCTAAGTATGTGGGGGACATACTAGCTAGGCACAATGATTCAATTAAAAAAAAAAGAATATGTGAAATGAGTGTATACTATATGGCCTTATATTTTGTCAACAAATCTCACTTTAATAAGTTATTTTAGATTGATGCTTTTAATCAGTTAGCTCTATAAAGTTCTTCTAATATATCCTGATAGAATATCAAAGGTAAAATACTAAGAGACATTTGAAAACAGAAGGGAGCTAGGTCACACTATATTATAGTGAGGACACCTGACTCTTAGAAAAATATTAAGATGAAGAACGTCTGTATTATAAACAGATTTCTTTTCCTAAACTTCTTTACATTTCTCTTAATTCTTTTCTTTACTGTGCTTTTTCCTTAAGCTACTATTAAATGGTGAAGGAAAATGTTCATAAAACCCATTTTATATAACTATTGCTGATTAAAGAGGGGGAGAAAAGTTTTTTTTTTTTATTTTATTTCTCTTTTGTGTTCTTTTTCTCCATGTGACAAGAAAGTATTCAGAACATCTTTTTAAATAATGAAAATAATAATAACTGTTCCTAGGAGAATAAGAAAGCAAAAGAAAGGCTTTGTTTGACTTATCTGTGATAAGGCACTTTGGAGCTTCAGTTTTTATGAGTTGAAGAAAGAGATGTACACAACACCCTAACCCTTCTATTATGACAGTTTATACTTCCTACACAGCTTACTTAACTTAAATGTCTGGGAAATAGACACAATTACCACCTTATGGAATGCTACTTAACTTTAAATGTTCCCTATAGAATAGAAACCCACTTCATCAAAATTTATCTGGTTCTCAGGAATTATTTCTCCTCTAGGCTCCAGAATATTCCTGAGCACTTTTAAAATTTAACTCCAGGTTGCTTAAAAATAACTATAATAGAAAAAGAAAGAAAAAATTCTCACACTACTGAAGTCTGTTCACAAGTGTTTCTATGAAAGAGCTGTGTCCTATGCCCATGTACACTTTAATCATTCACTCTTTCAGCTGTTATCAATTTAAAACCAATGAAACTCCCACACTGAGTCCATTTGAGCAGTCAATTTTAATATCTCGAGGCATCTGTAGTTATTCTGAATTGGCTGCAAAAGCAGAACTAACAAGTTAAGCTCTAACCATAAGTCGACATCAGGCTGGTAAACCATACATCAAACACAGACAGTTAGTCAATACTCCAGTATGAAAAACCAACTAGCATTTTTAAGAAGAGCAATATATTCATAATATGTTTGGCAGTCTGGTTTGCATTTCTTTCTTGATGGCTGTGCATTTAACTTTTTAGTCAACGGGGTGGTTCTCAAGCTGGCAAAAAAGCAAATTTGAGGGAAAACTGGTCGGTCTTCCGATTCTGCGGGGTAATATTTTTTAATGAGAATAAAAGGGATGGAGGAATGAGCCTTTTGTGAATAAGAATCTAGAAAGTGTCTTAAATGGCTGCTTTTTATAAGAAAACTCTTTCAACCATATGTTCTGGATCTTTGAGCACAGTCCCTACTTCAAATATTATGGCATTGTCAGGCCATGTGTCTCAATTTTGTGTTTGGAAAACATGGTTGCTAGAAATACCTCTTTCCCTCCCAGGAATGACTCTGTGACAGGGTTGTTGCCTCCCATAGAGAGAAGAAGATAATGAAGAAGGAGTATTCAAACAAGATCAAGGCAGTCATCACTTCAATCAAATCGTTTCCAAATTTTGGGGGGGTGGGAGCTCTGGGTGAGGGGGGAGTGAAGGGTGTTTATGACATATAGCTGCCTATTCCCAGAACTCTTTTATGTACTTTTATTTTATCTTCAAAAGAAAAGACATATTAAAGGGAAATATCTAAGGAGGAGCAATGCTACATAAAGTTTATGTTTTCAGATCTGTTGCCCCAGAAAATGCTTTGATAAAACACACTTAAAGCAATATAGTCAATTCAAAGAAAAGCTGGGAGATATACCTCTCCGTATTGCAATTTGACTAATACTGACAGACTACCAATTTTGACTATCCAAATTCTGATATGGCCTCTTGCCTCCCTCCCACAAAGAAGAATAAAAAATGCAGAAAGAGCAGTTTTACAACATGGAGTTATTTTTTCTGATGACTCAGTTTTATAGAGGCCCAGTTAATTTTCATTATCACTAGTCAGGTGGGGTAACAAGTCCAAAGGGAGATGCTTTTTATATTGAACTAAATTTGGGCCCTTGAAATAAAATAATGCAAGTTCTTTATTTTTTGAACCTTGGAAATTTATGGAATATTGTTGATTTATAATAGACATGAATTTGGAGAAAAAAGATTTGTAGGCCAAACTGTCAGTGATGCTAAAGGAAATAAAAGAGCACTCCCTTAATCTTAGGATGTCAGAATGAATTGTGGATATTCATATTTCCTTTGCTCATAGCAGTCTAACACATCTGCTGAATGGGGTCCCTAATGAGGATATCTGAGTCGTGAAAGCTCTGATGTACTATCTTTAGAGATACACTCAACATACACACAATGTGAACTCTTAAATCCCATTCATATCGTAAGTGAGGAGGAGTGAGACCTCCTTCTTGAATATGATGGAAAATTCAAATTGTCTCACTAGATGAGCAGCATTCATTCATACATTTGCTCAAATCATCAATCTCCAGGTCTGGATGAACTTCTGCTTTCTTCTCCCTCAATTATCCACCTCCCCACACAATGGAATCACCATCTAGTACTTAGTGTGAGCAGTAGAATTATACAAATGACAGAGCAGAAAGCAGCATCTGGCACTGGCTTTGGATACTGTTCGTAGGTCTATGGAGGCCCTGAAAAGTTAACAAGAACTAAGCTGAAGAATCTTCCACTGCTTGTGAGGCTGGCTTTAGGAGTCAGGAGGGGAACTATGTGGTACGAGAACACCTGCTGGAGAACAGCAGGGGTATCAATAATAAATGCTAACCTTTAGAAAGGGGATTCTTTTGAACACTGACAAGGGCCCTGCATCTTTTTCTTCTCCTCAGGTGGTTTCACAGAGGACAGATTTAGGATGTGATTAGAGGACTGAAACAGTCATGGGCCATCTCTCCCGAGAGCAGCAGACTTCTGACACAGGAGGAAATACCACCTTAACCTGACTTTTGGTCATCTCCAACTAGTTGAGGATATGCTTCCGAGAGCACATCAACTTTGGTGCAATGTCGGGGGTGGAAGGGGAGGTTTTGTATCTGCTTTGTAATTTAGACACACACACACACACACACACACACACACACACACACACACACACAAGATTTGAGTTAGAGCATGGGGTATGCTTAAAACATGGCATAGAGTCACATGGTGAAACAAAGCCTGCCTCCTCTTGTTACTGCTTCCTTATTGATGTATATGATCTATTTCTTCCTATTTTATGGAAACTCCTCAGTCCTCAAACTGGAAGGCTCAAATACAATATTTCAAACTGGCACCAGATTCATGTAACCCTACAGGGCTTGACAGAATTCTGGGCAATCTTTTAAGGATACATACAGAATAAATAAAACCAGAATCTGCTGCCAGGGCAAAAATTAGTATGGGTTTTAGGGGTCACTGGCTAAAAACAAAATGCCAATATGCTGGTTTTGAATCAATTTAGTTTTTTTCATTTTATATTCCCAGCATTAAGCATAGCTATTACTAGGCATTGGGTTAGTTTTATGGCTAAAGCCTGGTATTATCTGGCATTTTCTTTTACTTGAGAAAAGGGAAACATCTTGAGGACTTAATGTGAAAGAAATGCAATTTAAAGGAAGAAAAGGAGAATTATTACCATGGTTGTTTGCTAACACATAAAGTATAGTGAGTTACATACCATTTACTGGTAAAACCATTTTGTAGATAAAAGAAAATTTTTTCTATTTTCTTTGTAGATAAAAAGAAAATTAAGTGTATGTAAGTCACCATCTCAAATATTACAGTCATACTAACATCTGTATAAAAAGATTTGTCCCCATAAGAAAATAAATTCTTAAACTACAGGGAAACCGATTTATCACTCTGGCTCATTCTTCTCCCCTTACCTAATTTGCTCCTATTTCTGGACCTCATTTCTCTAGTTTGCTCCAAAGCTATTCTGCTTTAATATCTCATAAGATCTGGACTGTTTCCTCTGTGCATAACAGGCTTTTAGAAAACATGGGCTTAACCTACTACCCAGGTGCACCCTTTCCCCAACATTTCTCCATCTCTCATGGTGACCTGTATCTCATTACTGAACAAAAGCTAGCTATGTGGTAGTGTATTACCAACACATTTGCTCCCAAGAGTCTTTAAATAACAGAAACTGCCTGGGAAGTATAAATGCAAAGGAACCAGGAAGCTTGTAGGCCAAGATAAAGAAGCTTAAGGTTGGCTATTAATTTTGGCTAATACTAAATCATGACACAGCTCACACGTAAAGATCACAGTTCAATTTTGAACCATAAAGAAGTTTTTTAAAAAGAAGATTTACAGTATATTTTTAAGCACATTAGTGCATATTGTGGAAGTTGTGAGAGTATTTCAGGCCCAAGCAATGATAGACCCATGCCCTAGTATATAAATTCAAATATAGTTATTCTCAGACTAACACTGATAAAGTGGCGAGGTTCGAGCATGTCTCTACTCACAGTTACATTACAGTGTTGCTCATATATATTTTGCTTAAATCAACAGTGTGACAATTACGTTACTCTGTCATATATCAGTTCTAACAAACTATTTAAAAATACTTTTAATGATTTTGCTATTCATAAACATGACTGTTAAATATAGGGCTGATAGCTTGTGTTTGCAATTTGAATGGCAAATCTTTTTTATTTCTCAATATAATTGACATATTTTAAAAAGAACTATAATTTTCAAAGACAGTATTTTCTTTTATGGCAGACACCTTAAGCAATTAGTTATGTCTGTGTGGGTAACTTACTTAAATGTTCCAGCAGTTGCATGACATTATATAAGTGAGTGTAGCTAGCAAAGAAAATGAGCTAATGCCCATTTATGTATAAAGAGCATGATTAAAATTACCAAAAAAGAGAAATATAAGCCAAGCCCAAGTTACCAATGTACATTTCTTGAAGTAAGTGAATCACTGCTGTTTTCTCTACATGCTTGCATCGAATGATTTGTCAAGCTTTAAACAAAATACTTCACAGAATGGTTTAGGGCCATCTTGGTCATAACTTGCTCTGTGCACCTAAATAAGGAAGAGGAAAAGGGAGACAGGAAAGAAAGATAGTAAGAAAGGCAAGATGAAATGAAGGAAAGAAGAAAGGAAGAATTGAAAAAGAAAGGGAGAAAACAGTTGTGGGGTGGCCAAGATAAGCTGAGCACCATTTTCCCATATATCATTTCATTTAAACTTTTTATATAAGTTTCATAAAGAAGAAAGCCAATAACTAGATATTAAGGTTAATAGCTGGTAAATCACAGAATCCAGCTTCAAGCCTGGCTTGGTCATATTCCTAAGCTGCTATACTGTAAAATAATCTGAGGTGATTCCTCCTCATTTTTCTTAATTATAAGTGGAGTTGAAAAATTGACTATCACCAGTGAGATTAAGTCAATGTATCAAGAGAATATAAAGCATCCTGCATCCTTTGAAAATATATGATATTTGAGGCATGGGATAAATGTGGGATGCACTGGCAGACCACCCTAAAGCAAAATCGTATCATTGACCAGGTCTACTTATGTACTCAGAGCTCCAGCCAGTCGCTATGGATACTCATTCTTTAATAAGAGTGGACAAACATTGCCCATCAGATATTTGGGCAAAGTCACTAATTTGATAAAAATAGAATGAGTCAAATAAAGGAAAGAAAAGGACCATAGATGAAATTGATCATTTAAAGACCAGAAGAGAACAATTAAAAAAAAAAATCTCCAAACCAACAACAAATTCTAATTTATGTTCTCAGATAGGTTTGAAAAATATCTACTTTTCCTTCTTATTTATTTACCAAATATTTATTGAGTTCTATGTGCCATCCTCACTATTGTATGGGGTAGAGTGGTCAACACACTTTTTGTTTTCATGGTATGTGAGAAACGAGATGTGCAAAAAAAGAAAGAATGTGAAACAAATCTAGAAAATGGAAAACATGATTGCTAAAGTTAAAATAATGTAAATATTGGGGAACAAAACTGAGAAAGTTTTTAAAATTTGAGAAAAGATAATACTGAATGAAACCATCAATCCAGATGAGCTAATTGTCACATAGAAAAGATCTCAGGATAGGAAACAGAGAAAACAGTTGGGAGGAAAGTATCAATGTAATAACCAAAATGAAAAATTTCCAGTATTAAAAATGAATCATAATTCTTAAAATTAAGTGTCAAGCAGAATAAAATTTAAAAATTCTGTCAACTATATACATTATCTTGATTATAGACTCTCAGAATGAAGACCAAAAACCCCTAATGATTTTTAGAGAGAGAAATTCAAAGTAACAATGATAGGAGTGAAACAATTTTAAGAGGGAACTCTGCAACTCTGTATTCAACAGGGAATGGAATTTTATACCCAACTAAGCTACTAATCAATTGTATGGGCATACTGAAGGTATTTTTAGACAGTTGAGGACTCATGCTTTCCAAATGGGTTCGTGGAAACTGTGACAGAGTAATAGAAGGGATTAGAGAAATAAAGAAAAGCCATGGGATCCAGAAGACAGTGGATCCGACTCACACGAGCAGTGAAAGGAAATCACAGGGTAATTGGCTGGAGAGAAACCAGTGCAAATTGGAGAAAGAGGCTTAAAGGACTTTAGAAGAAGATATTCAAGGGAAAAAAGCAAGGAATGGTAGACTAGAATACACAGACAGTTTGAGAGAATGAAAGCACATGATGACATAAAGGCTCAAAAAGCAAGAAAAAGGAGCACTCTGGGTAGGGGAAGAAATCTGTGTAGGAAATTCAAAACAGAAAAATGAATTAAACTAAAAGATAGCATGATTATAAGCAAATGATAGAGCATAAGGTTTGAAAGAAACAACAGTATAACTGGAGTGGCCCATAATTCACAGCATGTACCCCCATGGATATGTTAATCCAATCTGGCATATAACTTGGCCAAAGGTTTGATAATATTTACATGACTAAAATAAAGCTGATTATTGGTTTTTTTTTTTCACCTCTTAGTCCAAAATATGAAAAAAAACATGGAGGTAATGTGAAACAGCATAAAATTGTTAATATAACCCTCAAATGTAAAAGATAGGAGACATTTTTCACAATAATCAGGGGTCTTACCCTTTGAGAGTCACAGGAGTTATGATGTTGTAAGAACAGGGAAGTCTATGTGGTGCTACAGTAAACCTTATGTAAACATAATAGTATGAATGTTGATTGACTATTTGATTGATTTTTAAGAGAGGGAGTCTCACTTTGTCACCCAGGCTGAAGTGCAGTTATGTGATCATAGCTCACTGTAGCCTTGACCTCTTGGGCTTAAGCAATCCTCCTGCCTCAGTCTCCCGTGTAACTGGGGCTGCAGACATGTGTCACCACACCTGACTAACTTTTTTCACTTTTTGTAGAGGGTCAGGGTCTCTTTAACTTGCCCAGGCTCATCTCAAACCCTGACCTCAGGCAATCCTCCTCCTTTGTCCTCCCAAAATGTTTGGACTACGGACCTGAGCCACCCGTGCTCAGCCATTTTTTTTTTTTTAATTTTTAACTTTTAAAATTTACCTATAAAGAAGCCATAATTATAAAAACAAGTAAAACAAAAGAAATTTGTATGACATAGAAGTAGAATAGAAGAGGCAGAGGAGATGGGAGAAGAAGGTGGCACTAAATTCATCTTAGGCTTATTATGGCTACATTTTCTAGGGTTAACGAAACATAAGTAGAGATGTGGGCATGGTTGTGGAGAAAGCTAATGGAGACTGTGGGATGAGCTGTATTTGACCATAAGCATCTGGTGAGAAGAACCAAGTAGGGTCAGGCATGGTGGCTCATGCCTATAATCCTAGCACTTTGGGAGGCTGAGGTGGGTGGATTGACTGAGCTCAAGAGTTCAAGACCAGCCTCGGCAACATGGTGAAACCCCATATCTACTAAAATACAAAAAATTAGCTGGGAGTAGTGGTGTGCACCTGTAGTCCCAGCTACTCAGGAAGCTGAGGCAGGAGAATTGCTTGAACCTGGGAGGCAGGGGTTGCAGTGAACTGAGATCACACCACTAACTGCAGCCTGGGTGACAGAGTGAGACTCCATCTCCAAACAAACAAACCAACGAAAACAAACACAAGAAGACAAGAAGATGAGGCTTGGTGTAGTTGAGTAAAACGCATGCCGATTGTAGCAGAAACCTAAAGTACTGTCTAAGACAGATAAATTAAGACATTACAATATTGAAGATAAGAAGGACATTGACAAAAAACAAACCAACTTTCACCCTAAATAACAAGGATGTAGGTATGAATCCAATCACCAGAATTATAAATAGAAACTATTCAAAGTGGTACCCTTTAGGGAGCAAAACTAAGATCAGGCTGGAAAGCACTTCTCCTTATCATAAATCCCTGAGGTGTGCTATTTATACTTTAAGCAGATTTTATAATATACTGATTCAAAAATAAGTAGTATGATACTCATTTCAGTTTCTGTTAATGCCATCCAGTATGGCTTTGTCCTTACTAGAAAAGGATTCTAAACACAGAATCCTCTCTGATGCTATTATTTTGACATAAGGACATACTAATTGCTCCTAAAAAGCCAAACAACTGTTATCTTCTCTAAAAAATGTATTACCTAATCTCGGCTGTCCATTCTGTTATTTGAAAGATGACATAAGGCTGTTGGGCTAAAACTAAAGAGCTGTTACTCCAGTTCCAAAAGTAGTTGAGGATATTTACAAACATAACTACCACCCTAAAATGGACCCTTTTGCCTATAATTTATATATTAAATGGATTCAAGTTTTGTTCCAAACGTGATGCTCAATGGTAATAAACTCATGTATTTAAAAAGGGCTCACCATTCCTTGGCAAACTTGAGTGCAAGGAGAACTTTTCCAAAGCTACCCCTGCAATGGCACAATGTTTGCTTAAGCCACCTGCACTGTTAAGATTTCTTTTCATTGAGCAACCAGTCATTCAGAATTTTCTCCTGACTCACTTTGTTTGACATCATCATGTGTCCTTCTCTTTAGTCATATCAAAGACATTAGAAAATACAGGGCTAGTTGTGATGGGTCATGCCTGTAATTCCAGCCCTTTGAGAGGCCAAGGCAGACAGATCATTTGAGGCCAGGAGTTCGAGACCGGCCTGGCCAACATGGCGAAACCCCATCTCTAGTAAAATAAATAAATAAATAGATAGATAGATAGATGGATAGATAGCAGGGCATAGCGGTGCATGCCTGAAATCCCAGCTACTCAGGAGCTGAAGCACAAGAATCACTAGAACCTGGGAGGGAGAGGTTGTAGTGAGCCAAGATCATGCCATTGCACTCCAGCCTGGGTGACAGAGTGAAACTCTGACTAAAAAAATTTTTTTTTTTGAAAATACAGCACCATTAAGCGACTATTTCCAAGTCTAGATTCTAGCTAAAGAAACCACATATTGGTCATGTCTCTGTGAGTCCAAAAAACAGGTTTTGAAGAAAGGGTTTGTGACTGAGTTTAGATTGTGTGACATTGGGGCAATTCTCTTTTCACATTAAGTGCTTTGTGTACATGACTCTGATGGGCATTATAGGGTCCATAAAATATTAACACTTCCTGCCCCTATCGTTGTGCTCAATACAGGCTGCTTGAATTCAAAGCCAAGGCTCCTCAACCTATTGGCAAATTACATGAAAGAGTAAACACTTTGAAAATTGACATGGCCCTGCAGAATCCCTCCCAGGTCTCAGGAAGCACAATTGTAAGACCCAAGCTACCAAGCACAGCTTTCCTGAACCTTGGTAATGGAGGCCTTTTGTGTAGATCTGGAAGATTAGACAGTTTATAACAGATTCTCTGGCCAAATGAGCTGAGAACAATTCTGAAGCCATTATTCCTCTTTCCAAATATTTCCTCTTTGAAAGAGTTAAGTAATTTTGCTTGGAAAAATTAACAGTTTAACCATTAATCATTAATTTATTTTATGTAATTTTTCTTAACTGATTAAAAATACTTATTTTATTGTTTTTCTAAGTCTTTGCCTTAAGCGCAAGGAAAAAAAATGGATTAAAGTACTAAGGGTGACTAGCCAGGTATTTTTAAAAATTGGTTTAACGCCTTTTACTGAGTTTGAAAAAAAAAATAACAATTTAGTAAAAGCCTTTAAAAAAGTTCATAGTTAAACCTGAAACAAGCCCAAGAAGTGACTATATTTGCATAACTTGATCTATACTTAAAAGAAAAAAATTCCACTGAAGACAACAATGGAAGCTTATCAAATCAGAATTTTACATAGATTTTTCCATAGCCCTACTAATGAATACTGACTCATTGGTCAGTTATGGTGAAAATTTAATGGAGCTCTAAGATAAGAAATGCATGAATCAGAGTGTGTTTAGCGGTTCCAGATCTACAGCATGAAAACTGCATTAGCCACCCACCTTCCCTAATGCTTTTTGAGAGCAATTCTAGAGCACTGTAGTGATTAATTCTTCAGCATTTCACATGGAGCCAGACCCTGCCACTGAAGTATAACCCCTTTTATTTTGCCGCAGTCATGAAAAACTTGGATATTATGTAAAATTGGGATTATTGGCTGTTTAGCTAGTTTTATATTTTTCAAGATGACAGTTAACCTGCAACTGAATCTTTTCTAATAAAATGATCATCCATAGGATGAATTGTGAAGTAGAATTGAGGGTACTAGTAATACTCTTAAGTGAAGTTAAATCTATAGAGGATCAATTACTGTCTACAACTAAGAAAAGTACTGTACATCAGAGAGTAAAAGTCTGAGGCAAGTCTGATTTAAACCAGGGTCCTGGTTTTACTTCTAAATGCTTATGTCCTAAGAATTTTCTATTCTATTAGTAATATGTATGCTTTTGCTTCATGAAATTTCACCTTCTACAATTGGTTCAGAAGGCCAGCTAATTTTTCTGATCTGCTCGCCTGTTTCAAAACAGACTGAAACTGATAGATCAAACAGTTATTATAAATTATTTAAACCCTTGTCACTTTAAGTAATGCTGAAAAAATTAGGATCTGCTTTGCCCTTTTCCTAAGAAATGATCACTTATTAAATCACCTTTTGATTTCTATAAAGATTAGCCTTTCAGCTTTCTTCTCAGGATTAGGAGTTTCTTTTGCCCATTTTCAAATTCTTATATTTAATTTTCAAAAGGTACCCATAAGCTAGAAATTTGAAAAATACAGAGAATAATGAACTTCATGCATATGTTTTCCTGTTTTTATAACCTGTATATTTTATAAGGTAATTTCCAGTTATAGAAATGTACTAATCACCGATTCTGTGTATCCATCCATCCTTTCATCTATCTGACACACTAACAGTGATAACAACGATAATGAATAACAACCACGTTAATAAGCAGAGGGCATTCATAGAATACTTACGTTTGTTCCAGAAACTCTGTTGAATGCTTTCCATAGGCTATGTCATTTATTCCTCTCAATGATGTGTATAAGTATCCCCATTTAACAATGAGAAAGCTGAGGCTCAGAGAAGATCATACCTTGATCAATGTCAAAATGAGTGACTGGTAATCCAATTAGTCTAATGCCAGAGAGCATGATTTTCTATTCTGGTGGCAAGCATCTATTCTTACAATGATCTATTCTGTAAAACTACCTAGTTCTATCAGTTTGGATTGAGTTTTTAGATTGCCAGCTCCCAATTTCCATACATTTTCATTACATCTATTTGTCTTAGGCTTTCTCCCTAGCCTTACTTCAGACTGTGACTAGGGTGATCAGATAACCTTTCATCCAAATCAGGAAATTTCTGATAGGGAAAAGGGCTGGGTTAGTAGATGTGCTGGTTCATACTTACTAAGTCCCAGGTGTGAACTGGAACCACCCAGGCACAGGAGGACATGGGATCATTCTAACAGGCCACTAGCATATCCTTTCTCTGTTCCTTGTGCAGAACACAGATCCTCTCAGGGCAAAACTAAGTATATTGTTCAGTGGTCCCCTGATACCTCCTTTATTTTCTCAGGATCTGTTTTCTGGACAATTATTTTTCTTCTCTGTTATACAGCAGAAAATTTAATAAGCAACCTAAGAAGAATAAAATATTCTAATATTCATTTAGAGCTGATTAGCTGTGAACACAGAGGCGCATTCATTTATCACAGTTACAGTACAAGTATAAAATGACCTGTACCTTTAATAAGTCCTTTTTCTTGCAGAGTTTTCAGGGAAGGTCTTCGGGTAATAAACTTCTTTAATCTGCTTTTAACTCGATTTTTGTCGCTTGTATCGGAAGCACTATGATGCAGCCTGAACACTGAAGATTTAAAAAAAATCAGAGGCTTTCAGTAAATTTCTTCTTTATGATTATTACTTTATGCAATCGGAATAGAAAACAGTAGTTATGAAACAACTACCTGAATTAATAGCTCAGGCTCTTCTGTCTAGAATAAGGCATACGAGTAAAATTTGCTCACATGACAGTATTAGTCCTGTTGCAGCATGAATGTACAATAAGAATGGGATTAGCTCCATATATTCATAATTTATTTTCACTTTCATTTCCTTATATTTAGCATGATAACCTTTACATGGATAATTCCACCTATTTGTATTTATACACAAAATTATGGCCAGAGTAAAGAAAAATTCATCTAAACTACAGGAGACAACTCTTTAGCATTGTTAATTTCATTAAATTTGGCTATATAGTATCTCTAGCTAATGCAGGCATTTCTGAAGATCCTGCTTGTTTGAATAATTTTTTCAATCTTCTTCTTATATTAACGCAAAGTGATTTATTTTTCCAAAGCAGAATTTCCTACTCTCCAATTGATTTATAATTACTACCAGTTCTAGGTGAAATTCAGAAACATAATTTGCCTCAAACTTTCTCCATGTCTTCATTAGTCTCCTCTCCTCAGCTTCCTAGTCTCAGATTTATCTTCAAAGTCAGGTGTATGTAAAATTCCTTCCAGAAAAAATATTTGCTGAATGTTTGCTAATCAGGCTCCATGCTAAAGGCTGTGAATTCAGGGATGAATATAATGCATAAGGTCTGGGTTTTCATGAAGCATAGTCTAAACACATTCAAGGTGTCTTCTTCTTCTGACACCAGAACAGAAAACCAAATGCTGCATGTTCTCAGTCGTAAGTCGGTGTTGAGCAATGAGAACACATGGACACAGGGGAGGGGAACATCCCACACCAGGGCCTGTCGGTGGGTGGGGGCTGAGGGAGGGGATAGCAGAGGGTGGGGGAGATTGGGGAAGGACAGCATTAGGAAAAATACCCAATGTAGATGACAGGGGGATGGAGGCAGCAAATGCACATTCTGCACATGTACCCCAGAACTTAAAGTATAATTTAAAGAAGAAGTTTTTTAAGAAAGGAAAATAAGTGTCTATATATCTATAGCATATGTGTATAGTGTGTGTGTGTGTGTGTGTGTGTGTGTGTATACATAAAATCTCATACATATCTATCATCTATGTATGTCATGAGCTGTCTATTTTTTAAATGGATTGGTAATAAAAGTACAATGACTATCACGTGAGAAAGTTGGATATCTTCCCAGCTATTGCGCTTTTAAGAATGGACACAGGGAGGGGAACAACTCACACCGGGGCCTTTCGGAGTGTGGGGGGCAAGGGGAGGCAGAGCATTAGGACAAATACCTAATGCATGAGGGGGCTTAAAACCTAGATGACAGGTTGATAGATGCAGCAAACCACCATGGCACACGTTTACCTATGTAACAAACCTGTACACTCAGCACATGTATCTCGGAACTTAAAGTAAAATTTAAAAATTTTTAAATTAACTTTTAAAAAATGGGTTCTATAGGCGTGAGAGTTAACAGATGCCCTCAGCTCTAAGGGTAATTTAGGAAAGACCAAGACAGCCTGAATCCTTGGGGCAGTTGTCCTACATATTCTTCAGCTATGAGCGGTTTCCACCAGTGTGTTATACAAGTATTATGATTTTCTCTGTGTATCTCAATAGTTTGAAAAGCACTGCTTTAGACCTGTTCAATCCAATGTAGTAGCCACTAGTTACTTGGGGCTATGGAACATTTGAAATGCAGCTTGAGCCATATGTTGAAATAATAATGTCTTGGATGTTTTCAGCTAAATAAAATATCTTATTAATACATTGTTTAAATTGTTTCTTTTACTTCCTAAAATGTTGCTACTAGAAGATTTTACATTACATACATGTTTCATTTTGGACAGTGTTAGAAGATAATAAAAAATAAACACACATTGACCGCCTACTATATGCATGGCAGTGCTGGGTTTAACTGTTGTGGATAAATGTATATGGCCTGTATAATTATTTATTTTTATTATTTATTTATTTATTTTTGAGACAATAGTTTCCCTTTCTCACCCCAGGCTGCATTGCAGTAGTGCGATCTCAACTCACTGCAACCTCCAACTCCCAGACTGAAGTGATTCTCGCACCTCAGTTTCCTGAGTAGCTGGAGTTACAGGCATGCACCACTATGCCTGGCTAATTTTGTTGCTGTTGTTGTTGTGTTGTTTTTGAGAAGGAGTCTTGCTCTGTTGCCCAGGGTGGAGTGCAGTGGTGCGATCTTGGCTCACTGCAACCTCCGCCCCCTGGGTTCAAGCAATTCTCCTGCCTCAGCCTCCTGAGTAGCTGGGATTATAGGCAAGTGCCACTATGCCCAGCCAATTTTTGCATTTTTAGTAGAAAGAGGGTTTCACCTATGTTGGCCACGTTGGTCTTGAACTCCTGACCTCAAGTGATCAGCCTGCCTCGGTCTCCCAAAGTGCTGGGATTACAAGCCTGAGCCACTGCACTTGGCCTACTTTTTGTATTTTTAATAAAGGTGGGGCTTCATCATGTTGGCCAGGCTGGTCTTGAACTCCTGGCCTTAAGTGAGCCTCCTGCCACGGCCTCCCAAGCTGCTGGGATTACAGGTGTGAGCTGCCATGCCCACCTGGCTGGCCTGTGTAATTGTAACGCAGTACAGTTAGGAGTCAAATGGAAATGTTAGAGACTTAAGGATCCAAGAAGAGGGATTGACCTTGGGTCCTTTTGGAGAAAAAACAAGTGCCCTTAAAACCCAAGCAAACAAAAATTGGTTTTACAAGATTATGAAGCATGAGTATCAGCCATTAACTAATTCAAAATGGTCTAGTTGGAATAGTCATTCCAAGCATCTTAATAAAGTGTGTTTATATGTTCTTCTATCAACTTTCCTTCTAGGTCCAGTCATTACAGTGACCACCAGTCATGTATGATCTGCTTCAACTGACAGCTGCAGTGAAAGTCCCATGGGTCTAGGTTCTCATGTTGGAGGCTAAAGAAACACTTGACATCCTTCAGAATAATTCTGCCTCAGGGCAATTTTGGCTTTGAGTCCATCTTTGAAATGAAACAGAATAATCAATCTAAGTTTTCACAGGTTATAAAAGTAATATTTTCTATTTCTGGTTTCACCTCAAAACCTTGCCATTTCCCATGACAGTATGCCAAGAAATGCAGGGCCAAGCAAGGTATTTATTTTTCTTCCATTTGGAACTAGTAAAAATGATGCCATTAGAAAGTACTTTGCAAATTAAAATATATACACACGATGTATAAATGCTAGAATATGAAAATAATTATGGTGTGAGTTATATCTTTTTGGAACTCCCCTAGGTATTCTTGTGATAGTATTCTTAATTAGAGCGGTATATATGTACATTATATTGTCTTCAATACCACCATCTGGCTCCACATGTGAAAAATGTGTATAAGGTGCATTGGTTTTTCAAAGAAAATGAAAATATGTTTTTAAATGCTTTATCTTGTTTCCTTCTTATACATACTGAGAAACTAGCAGAGTCTTGGATATGATTACACAGTTTTCAACGTAGCGAAACTCTCCAAAGTTGCCTCTAATGATTACTTTCCTGGAGACAGACTAGAACATCAACTTCCATTTCCTGATGCCATAAATAATCGTCCTCAGATGACAAGTCAAATTACAAGGGCTGTGCCATCATTCGTTCCACTCATTTTGTTCTAAGAAGAGTTATGCTGAAGTTGAAGTCAATAGATGACTATAATATATAGCATACTTTTTATTAACCAAATAACTTGAAAGCACTATAAATACAAAATAAAAATGTTAAGAAGTGCATGGATATAAAGCAAGGTCCATCACTGGGACCCTGTAAACAGCAGTAAAAGTCTTTGAATATTGTGGTTTACAAATCTGATTTTAACAGCCAAACTTATAAAACAGTTTACGCTTTTCTGTTGTCAAGGGAGAAAAACTTGCCAAATTATTCATTTTAAGTAAATACAACATAACCAATTAAGGAAAGCAAAGTTTAAACACATGCCTGTGATAATCAGGACATAGTTTGCTTCTGATTTCACTACTGATTTTAACAGAACACTGTTCCTTCCATTTTCCCACAGCACCCAAGTGACCCCACACATACTTTTAGAAACTTGTAATCACACAGTGCAAATAAAAGGACACTTTACTGGAAAATACACAGTGTGGTACAATAATCCATCATTTATGAAAAATAGAATTCAGCCTTTTCTTTTCCCTCAGAGATTCAACTACTTTTTGAGGGTGAAGCTTCCTGCAGTTTAAAGATTTATGTTAAGCCAACGAGTAGTTTTTTTCCATTCCCACTTAAACTTTTTATTTGAAAATAAAAAGAGCCAAAAGAGATATGGGTTTAAACTCTAAAACATTTAATCTGATTTGCATAAGAGACAAGAGCAATCAATCACTCTTAATCCTACGTATTTTTACCTCCACAGTTAACCTTAACCTGAAATGTACTAGCTTTCCAGGTATTCTAGAATTTACTTATATTTCCTTTATGTTTTCCTCTGTTTTTTTTTTCTATTGAAGTGAGATCTTTTCTTTCAAGCCTGAACAAATAGAATGTTTTTCAAAGACTAAGAATTTTCAATAACAATAGGCAATTTAAATCTCAACACACAGGTCAAAGGCATTAGCTTTAAGTACCGTTCTTAACCAGTTGAGAGACTTAATTGGTGCTAAAACTGCTCTCACTAGAGAGGAGTTAGAATCCTGGGCTTTCTAAGATGTTAGGATAGTGGGCTTTCTAAGATGATCTTCAGTTAATAGTATTACATATGAGAATAGGCATTAGCCCAGTACAAGTTTTATACCTGACACAGATATTATGGTGTTAAAAATCACCTCAGGAGCTAAGGACACTTATTGTAATGGGTGTCCTTTGTATATTTATTCTCTCACTTTAGTAACAGGAGGGGGGAAACAACGCCCTTTGGGTGGAAAATGAACATCTACTCCCATTTAGGGTATGGGAACCACAAAAGAAAACCCCCAAATCTTCCAGAATTCAACAGTTTGGATAATATGATCCAAAACTGTGCGTCTGCCAGAACTCCTCTTTCTGGGGACCTTATTTTGAAATACCTTCTTTTCCTGCCAAACTGCTGTTCTCGCGGTATTCCCATGTTACAATTACATGTTGTTATTATTTTTTTCTTTGAAATTTGGAAATGCTGGAACAGCCAACATTTCAGAAATTTTGCTAAAGGAAAGCAGAGTCATTATCCTTCAGAAAAGCTATCACAAACAGCTTTCTAGGCTACTTGTCCTCACTTTCTTGGTGAGGTTTGCGTTGGGATCAGCATCGGCGTAGATAGATGGTTTTGTTAGGAGTTAAGAGCTCTAAACATTTCAAGTGAATTCCAAAAGGACGTCAGGGCAAAGCTGGCAACAGTAGCTTAGTGCCATCATCTTACCACACTGCAGTGTTCAGACCAGGAAATTGAAGAAAAAAATGACAAAATAAGGTTAGGTCAGGCTCTTAATCCCTGGAGATTCCAAAATTCTTCTCACACCATCACAGGGATTACATAATAAAGTACTGAATTATCTCCACTCACATTTTCCAACACAGCCTTCTCGTACTGGAATTACCCTGCTTAACTACTTTCCAAGTTACATAAATAAGAGCACCTTACCCCAAATTGATTGAAAAAAAGAAATTATTACATTTCTTTCCAGCCTCCTGTTGATTCCTTTCGAGGGCATTCACGCTTGTGCTAATTCATGGGGCTGTAATAAATACTGCTTTGCCTTCTCCAGCCTGTGATTTTAGACCTCCCAGCACTTTGCACGTAACTCCCTATGTCAGAGTGGGCAGAAAGGGTAAGTTTGGGCTTAATGTACTGTTGGCCATTTAATATCTCTTTTTTCACATGCTCAGTGTAAACAGAAGTCATTATTTCAAACCCCAACTTGCAGCCTGAGAAACTCAGTTATTGAACTTTAAGTGACTTGCTCAAAACACAAATCATGATTAAATCTGGAAATAATTAAAAAAGGGAATGTTGGGCATCTTAACTGCAGTGCTTGGTTTTAACCACTTAATTCCCACTTAGTCACTGTGGAAATACAAAGTAGTCAGATTAATAACAGAAGGGTGTGTTCACATCATCTATTCAATGATTAATCTTCATGCTACCTGCTCATTTAAGGAGAAGTGAGAATTCATACAATGAAAATGTTTACTTTTAGACTACATTATCAACTTTAAATAGTTTATATTTTTACTATCAGTCAACAGCTGAAAATCTACTATCATTCAGCCATAGGAAAATTTCACGGCAACTTTTCTCAGAAGTATATGTATCCATGTCTTCTACTTCTAATGCATTCATCTATGATGTACATTATTCACTGTCTTTACATGTATAGGCATAACATTTTTATTTTATGGTAATACATCTTAGGTGTATCTACACTGATAATGTATTTCTATGGTGTAAGCCAGGGTGTTTTGTTTAAACACTCTTTGTTATAGAGCTTAGCATAGCTTTGGGTTTCATAGTAAGTGCTTTTAATGATAGTGATGATGATCGATGATGATGATAACTTCAATCCCATACTGCACATATTAAGTATATCATCACAATGTGTAATTTCTTTTCCACTGCAGATTTATCTGGTTTCTTTTTATAAGCCAGAGTTTAAAATTATTTTTTGGGGGGGTCACAGGTTTTGAAGATACTACATTTTCAGAAAAAACAATAAAAAGAGAGAAAATAAGCCTAAATAGCAAACCTATTTTGTATGTAGAGAAACACAATGACTTTTTTTTTCCTGAAACAGAATCAGATACAGTATAACACGTAAAGATTCAGATCATTTAGACATTCTTCTATTGACTATACATTTTAACTTGGCTTCTTACGACTTGATATAGTGTCAGTAAAACTTTGTCACTTGAGAGCTGTTCAAAACTTTGATAAATTTGCTAATAAAGTAAGTGGTTATTGAGATAAGGCAGTAGCTGATTTTGAAAGCTGAGTTACTGAAAAAAGAAGAAAATAACATAGGGCATCAATCCACACAAAGGGTACTGTGAAGCAGAAATATGTTTTCCATGAGGAAAGACTGTATATTAAATACAGGAATGGGTTCTCTTCTAGTGATAGAAAACAGGCCACAGACAAATCAAATGAGAAGAGCCTTATATATAAATGTGAACATCAGTCTATAAAAGAGAAAAAACAATAGAGTTGCAGGCATGGTAATTCTACCAGAGAGGTAATAGCATGGCAGCATTCTAGGAAATTAACACTTAGATTTCTGTAAAATAGTAAGGCAAGTTGGAGATTGAAATATACGCATATGTAAGAGTCTTGAATATTTTAGTACTGATATATAGACTAAGATTCTGGACTATCCTTAGCAGTATTTCAGTTGGGGTGGCATTTAAATACTCTCTCATGTATATATACATAGTGACAGCTACCACTGTATATCACATGTGTGTATTTGTACATTTTTAAAAATGCTTGTAAAGATACAATCTCAGCAGATATAGAGGGGAGTAACATATAGTAACTTTGAGGCTTCTTCATTAAATCTCTAAATTCCTGGCCTGGTGTGTGTTACAGTCTATCCCTAGTAAAGAATCTGCTATAATGTAACCTTAGTTTTCCAAACAAAAATTTAAGCCAGAAAAATATATATGACAGGTGCAGGTAGTTTGAGAAATGTCTTAAATGTCAATAGATAAGAAGTGGGAAAATGTTTCTTAGATTATATATGTTTTATATATATATATTCTTCCAAAATAGTCAATTTCTACTTTTGCTAGACAATCTGATTATTCTGATGCCATTTATAAATGACTAACATTTTGAAGTTACTTGCTATGTGATAAAGAACTTACTAAGCACATTAGATCTCATTTAATCCTTATAAATATGGTAGGTTCCATTACTGTCCATTTTACAGATTAGAAATCTGAGGTTCAGAGAAGTTAAGCCTTGGTAGCAAAGCAGTGGGAGAGCCAGAACTCAGGTGGTGTCTGATTCCTGCCCTAAGGCCTTGCCTGTCCATTTGTGTGGCTATGCTGTCAGCGTGTCTGAGGAATAGAGAAATGGTAATGTTCCCCCACCCCCTTGCCTAGCCATACTCAAGTACTTGCAACCTAAGGTCTTAAATTACGTGCTTTACATGAACTGATCACTGAAACTGTCTCGTGGTATGTATCATTGAAGATCTGAGAGGGGAAAAATAAGTTGTCTTAGGTGAGATGAGTGAATCATGAGACAGCAGTGGAGCTGGTGGCTGAATACTCTCTGGATTGCCAGTAAGAACAGTTGAAGAATACTTCTGGGTAGGACAGAACTGTAACCACCGTGGACATGAAATGAGCTCTGCTGCAAGGATGCATACTGGGCAGAAGGCAAATCACTCACCATGCTCTATTGCTCTATGCAGCAAGACAACAACGAACACAAAAGGAGAGATGCAGGTGGGAACTGGGTGTTCCTTTCAGGCAAAAATGGCTAGCAACCTAGCTGTATCTCTAAATTTCTCCCCTGCCCTCACACAATCTTTTTCAGACACACACTTAGCCCACAACAGTGTAAGTGAACACATTCACTTCTGCAAACTCCTTAGTTCTTCGCTCAGCCAAACAGGGAAATCCCATTCTTCTGTATGCCCAACCCCAGAGCTCAGAGGCTTGTTTTATTCCTGGTTGCTTCACAGGTACTGAGAGTGAGAGTTCAGGATCACCACTTGGGAAAAAGCAGATAAGAACAATTGATATACTTCCTTACAATTGCTAATGCCCTTTCTTTCTTTCTTTTTTTTTTTTTAACATGTGTTCCTTTCTCTCCTACCTATTCTTTCTCTTTCAATACGATAGGCTTTGGATTTTCAATTCTAACTCTGTCATGTAACATGGTATCTTATTCAAGCTATGTAAGTTTTGTGTGTCTCTATTATATCATCTGTTAGATGGGGATAATAATATCTATGCCAAGGATTTTTGTGTATGTTAAATGCCCTGATATAGGAAAAACATCCACCTCAATATCTAATGTATAATACAAATGTAGTTAACAGTTGTGATTACTAATCTTAATAGGTTAAGATTAATGATTAAAATATGATTAATAATTAAAATATGATAGACATGTCATCATCACTGCTGTAATAAGTTCACAGAACAGGTGTTATAAAAAGGACCCATCTCAACTTCCATCCCAGTGCCTCCCACTTTTTCAACATTTACTAAGCATTCACTATACATCTCATATTATTAGACCCTTAGCTTCTGTATATGAGTATATATATATACACATATATGTATATTACATATATATACACACATATATTACATATATATACACATATATATGAATGTGTGAGTGTGCAGTGTGTGTAAATTATTTGACTCTCATTAAAAAATGCTTGTATACAATCCCAGGAGTTACCTGTGATTAATTTCTGCCAGGTAGAGTGTATTTCAAGACTTTGAACATGTGTTAAAATCATTGGGTTTTGAAGAACTATCCATTAACGACTTTCTGAACTGTGACAATGGATATTGACAGGGCTTGTCAGACTAAACCACTATTGATTGGCTCACATCATGTGTATAGCAAAACCAATTTCTTTCAAGTGCTTCTTCCTAACTGAAATACATTATTGCAGCCTTCCTCTCTGTTTATTATAACACCCAAGCTCATTGCATGTAACACATCCAGCAAAAAGGTTTCACAATGAAGCAGCAAACAGCAACACAGAAAGAAGTGAAGGTACTTAGCAATCCAAATACTCTTATGCTGTAAGTTGCTATTTGTTTGGAAAATATTGATTCCTTGCAGAATCTTTGTTTTAATTTTATAATCCTCTTGAATGAGGAAAGATCGTGGACTAAGAGAGCTTTGCTATTGTTTAATGACCCTGTGACTCTCATGGTTTCTACCCCTGAAGAAAACTATTTTAAGTATTGTGTGTATGTTTAAGTTGTCGGAAAGAAAGTGTTTATGTTGGGTCAGTGCTCTCCTGCCTATAAACACACACAGCTCCACATGCACACATATACATAGGGCTGTGTCTTTTTCAGAATCTTAGAATGTTTTCTTCATTTGTGACTTAAACCAACTTTGGGTATATGCTACATATTGTACAGTTTTATTATTAATTTGAATTTGCATTGTGCCTTTCTTCCCAAGGGGACACATTTCTTACTGAAACAATACTCTTACATAACAAAGAGCATTCTCACAAAACCCTCATGAGTAGGGGAGAATTCCAGATTTTTTTTTTTTTACTTGAAAGTATTATTATTTAAAAAATTTCAAAAAAGTCCTTTCCACAAGTACGAAGGGATCATACCTCAGGCTTCTTGGAGTGTTTCAGAAGTACCCCAGAGTCCAAATAACCTTCAGCAATAGTTTTTATTCTTTAAGAAGCTCCAAGTTTACTGTATACAAGTGCCTGGAGAAAGCAGAGGACTTCTAAATTCTTAGGGTAACTCTCAGGATATTCCTGAAACTGACGCCCCTCTAAAAATGATTTTTCTAGCCCACATGAGTCATTTTTGATGATAAAAACAGGGGAGACTTTTGGTTAACTCCACCAATGCTTTAATTAAAACTGGTGTGGTGCTGCCAGCTTCTCTCCCATTCTGAGCATGCCTGGCAATTTAAAGAAAAATAAATTGCTTAGGAGGCTGGCAAACGCTAGTCAAGAAAAACGTATCATCCTTCAAAGCCCCTCTGAAGCTGCAGAGTTCCAAGTTTACTTGAAAGTTCTAGAGGAGGATTTCTTCTGAAATAAGGATTCCTTTGAGTCTTGCCTCTGGCTCCAAGCTATGGCCCAGGAGGATGGCTGCACTGGGCACCCTGGGCTGTGTGTGCCCTTCCTCTGGCTTTACGTCTTTGCCTGCTGTGACCTTCTCACCCTCACATTCCCCAGCTGTAAGACCAGTTCCTGGCCTGAGGCCCATGCTCTTGGCACCCTCTGCAGGGCCTGCTGTGTCCTGAGGAATGGTTGGTTGTCAGAGTGGCAGCCTCCCTTGCCTTTTTGGGACATCTAGTATCAGGAAATGTCAGGCCAGAGTCAGTGAGTCTCTCACAGAATAGTTTTGTTGGGACAGAACCCTCTATTAAAAGCATCGTTTTGACATAAGCTTCCAGCTATTTGCTCCAAAATGTGCGTGTGAAGCACTGACACCATCCCCCCACAGGAAGTGTATTGAAAATGCAAGGGGTGCTCTGAGCAGATCTGAGGACACAGTATGTCATCTACGGCTAAGTGATCAGGGATAGTGGGGCGGTTTGTCCTCACAAATGCTGACAGACAGCTGCAGTTTGCAGCTGGCAGGGAGCTTATGCTCACTAAACAAAGATCTAGCTGGAGCCCGGTGAATACTTGGCTCTATTGCAATAATCATAATTCATAACATACATTTCTAAAGGAGGAGAGAAAACTAGGAAAAGCCCCAGAAAGATCCACATCATTCTGACACTTGATGTGGTCTGGATATAGGTTGTTTTATGTACTGTCCATTTTGAAATCCCTCTGAGGTTCTGTATGGTGATAGTGGTCACCATGTGTGTGACAAATGGAACTACTTTCTGCTTCCAGCCACCCTCTCAGATTAACTAACTCCTCCTTCCATTAAAAAATTGTGATGCGAGATTCACTTACTGCCAAAACTCCAGTGTTATCCCAAATATTTTATTTCTTTCCTAAATGAGTTAATTGTAATCAAATTGCCAAGCTTTTTTCTGTTGTTGACCGTCAGCTAACCTCACTCTTGGGCACAGTTCATGTTGGAGTCTCAGAAACATGAAATATTAAATCTGGAGGGAACTTGAGAGAGCACAGAGTGAATGTGCCTAGTTTCTCAGATGAAGAAAAAGACGCCCAAATTGTTTAAGTCACTGGTCAACGCCAAATAGTAAGAAATAGAGTAAAGGTTCAATCCAAATTTCTTAATCACCATTTCTGGTTTCCTGTCAGCACCTCTTCATGCCTCTCTAATCTCACACTTAATTTTACAGAAACACTGTTCCCAAATCCAGAAGGATATTCCAGAGGAGACAATTCTGTTCCTCGAGGTGCCCACTACCGGCCCAATTCTTCCAGTAACCAAGAATTTTAGATTTGAATCTAAATGCAGTAATTGCCATCAATTAATTCTGTTTATCCTACATTTTTTAAGATTTGGGGAGTTTTGAATATAATATGGAAATATATTTAAATTTATATGCATAATTATGCATAATAACCTGAAAAATACATGCCCTAAGGTGATTACAGTAGCCTTCCTTTTGACATGTAGCAATGCTAAGTGTTTTGCTTTTATCCTTTTCTCTAACTTTTGGTAACCTGAAATCTCTAATAGATTATTATTATTTGGGGTTTTGAGTCTTCCTTTTCCCTTGGGGAAGAGGATTTTGTTACTGAATGCCAGGACACCCCTACAGATGCAGATGTCACTGAGAAGAGTGCCTGCTGGATATACTTTCCATGTGCTTTAGCCTAAGCTAGGAGGGAATATAGAGGATTGAGCTATGGATGGGAAAATGCATTTTGCCAAGTTCTAACCCCTCTGAAACGTGAACTTTT
This sequence comes from Ateles fusciceps, assembly GCA_036589455.1. NCBI lineage: Eukaryota > Metazoa > Chordata > Mammalia > Primates > Atelidae > Ateles > Ateles fusciceps. Next base: position 2,080,428 of record JAZHEH010000851.1, read on the forward strand.
GGACTACTCAACGGGCTGAGATTTTGGTCTTCTTCAGGCTTGTTTACTCTTGACAAAATGGAACTTCTGGTCTTCGAAAAGAAACATCTTTGGGTTTTAAAGGCCTCCAAAGCTTCTTGAAACATTAAGTACCTCTTATATAAAATAACAAAGTGATGATTTAAGACCAGTGGAATTGGAAATGTGCAGATAAAATGACCTTTAAAATACACATAGGTTTAAAATTGAAAGGAAAAGGCACTTAGCACAAAAGCATTTGGGATTTATTTCTAAAATATGGCTGGAAACATTAAGCAAACTCAAAATGAGGCAGTGCGCACACATCCTCATTTTGACTTAAAAATCTACTTTAAATAACACAACAGATGTAGTCATCAGCATTTATTCCAACAGGGACACTGTGAATGGTGAGAAAGACATGGTAAGACATGGGTAATAACAAGAACTATTGTCATTGTTGTCCCTTAATCCTCCAAACTGTCAAAGCAGAACCAAGAGTAAAAGAGAAATATGCTGGCAGGATCTGACTCCCTCCCCATTTTTATCAGGCAGTTCAGTTAGGAAACACTCACCAGGAAATATTTCCTTTACTTCATCACCAGAAAGAAAGTTTAGCTGTTTGCACTCTGGCACCACAGAAAAAAGAAAAGGCCACCTGTGAACATTAGTGTGAAAACATGAACAGGTGCTGGTGAATGCAATGGCTGAGAAAAGCAGAGGGGGATAGAAACATGGAGCATGGGTGGACCCTTGCAAAGGAAAATAGAAATTTATTGCTCCATTGTGAGTGAATGGCCAGCTGAGAATTTCTCTGGGTCATGTGATGGTTTGGCAAAAATATTTCTTTTGCTAGTTCTGTGGCAACAAGAAATAAACTATTGTTGGAATGCAAATTGGAGGTGAGGCTGACGGTGGAGTGAGATGTGTCTTCATGTTCTAGTTTGAAGTTTAATGGTGGTTCCTACACTGTCATCAAACCTGGTATGTAGTGGCGACCAATAAAAATGTTTAATAATTGAATAGTATCAGAGCAAGATGTGTTGTAGAAAGCACACAGGCTTGTACGTTAAGAGATCTAATTCTGAGTGCTGGGTCTACCAGTTAGCAAGTGTGTGACTTAACTTTCCCGGATCCCAGTCTCCTCATCTATATAATAGGGATAAAACGATCTTGGTGCCATGTTGTAAAGATTAAATACTATGATGTACAATATCACAGTGCTTTATATACACTCAAACAGATTACAGTCTTCCTCCACTCCTCCCTTCCTCCTCCTCTGCAGCATCCTTCCCATCATCATCATAATTTACAGCTTTCACTAGAGTTGCTGTCAAGTGAGTTAAATAGAGATGATCCTTAGGCTTTGTGAGCCAACAATTAAACCTCACAATACTGATGCATCTAAACAGAAAGAGGATATGAATAATTTAAGAAACTTGGAATAAGTATATAAAAATTAAATTAAGCTTATATTAATACTAGCTGTCATTCAGGAGCCATGTTCAGATTGAATAGGGAGAGCCCTAGGAATTGCCTGTTGAGAGAGTGCATTTCTCACACTTTCAACACATTGCATACCCAATTCTCCAACTGCATGAATGTTTATTAATTGCAACTTGATAGCAACAAATGTACTGGCATTATAAATCTCCCTGGTGAATGCATGGTGTGGGTTGCTGCTACCACTTCTACTAATAATAATTTTAAAAGAACAAATACAGAAATCTTTTATTTTGTTTCTTAATTTAAGATTTATGTCCTGTGTCTACTCAAACAGAAATGGCAGGAGATCTGATGTGATAAATGTGGAACAATGTTACCTTATATAGTGATAATAGTGACCAGAATTACATCAGACATACATCCCATGCCATGTAGCCTTAGGACGCACAATTGTATACTTTGATAATCTCAGCTAAAACATTTTACATATTAAAAAAAATTAAAGACCCTTAACACTTAATTAATTGCAGGTGCAATGTCAGTTCTGGGGAGAATCTAAAGATCTAACGATCTGAATTTTGAGTATGGTGAATTGTAAGGGAATAGGTTTGCAGGCAGGAGACCCCTTGCTTTGCTTCTGCAGGTCATGGGGCCATTTCCATTACTTTTCAGCTAGAATAGCTCTGAGCAGCAGAGTAAAAGATGGGTCCTCAAAATGAGTGTCTCCTGGCTAAGCAGCCAAACCTGTAGATGGAGGTGATTGGTTACATTTCTTGTCAGTCATTCATCCTAATCCAAACAGATTGGCCTTTCTGCTCTTTCTTGAGTACATCCTGCCTCAGGTCCTTTGCACATTCTATATAGAGAATATATATATATTCTCTATATAGAACAAAAGAATATTATGAATTCCTTTTTTAGAAAATTGAAAACTCTTAATTTCTTCTTTTCAACATTTTTTGTTATTTTGCTCTATATAGATATATTCTATATATATTGCTGATGATTAGCAATTCTCACTAAATGACAGTGTGAATTTATATACACAACAGGTCTTGGAGAAGATCCAGGTTCTCAGCTCCTGTTTTCAAATCTTGCACATCTGGAAAGAGTTGGAATATTTTTCTCCTTATTGACCTATTCACAGATACAAGTGGCAATATATATTCTATATATATAGAACAAAATATATTTATAATATATATTCTACATTACATATAGAATGTATATTATAATATTCATATATCATATTATTTTGTTCTACATATATTCTATATATCCTATATTATATATAATTCATATATATATATACAGAACTAAAGAATATTATTTTCTTTTTTAGAGAAATGAAAACTCTTAATTTCTTATTTTCAACATTTTAAACATTTATGGAAAAGCCCTATGCTCTAAGAAAATAAACCATCTAATGTTTTATGAAGAAGGAAACTGATGATTAGTAATTATTACTAAATGATAGTTTGACTTTATATACACAACAGGTCTTAAAGGAGATCCAGATTCTCAGCTCCTTTTTCCAAACCTTAAACATCTAGAAAGAGTTGTAATGTTTTTCTCCTTATTGACCTATTCACAGATACAAATGCCAAATCATGTTATTCTTCTTAAGATCCTTCTTAAAGAAAAATAGAATTCATACATTACAATTTAAAAAAATTAAATATTTTTAACAATACTTACACATCTATGGATATACCAAAATTATTCTAAATCATCTTTATTGTGAGCAAGGTGAATGGAAGACAAAGGAAAAATTGTAAAGATAAGAGTAGTGTGTGACTAATGACAAATATGATGAGGATGATAAAGAGAATTCTCTGTATCAGAGAATTAAGGAGAAAGAGAGAGACAAAAAAGAAAAGAGAGAGAAAGAGAGAAACAGATTGAGGTTCCTGGAGAGAGTAGTCCAGCATGTGGCTGAGGTCACAGACCCTTAGACCAGCACTTTCTATATAGAAATATAATCTGGGCCACATATATAACTTTAAATTTTCTAGTAGCCACATTAAAAAGAAACAGTGGTATTAATTTTAAAAATATATTTTATTTCACCCAATCTATCCAAAGTATTATCATTTCCTTATGGAATCAATACAAAATTTGTTAATGAGATATTTTATATTATTTTTCTTGTACTAAAAGTCTCTGAAATCTTGTATGTATGTCATACCTAAAGTGCATCTCAATTCAGCCTAGCCACATTTCAAATGCTTAGTGTTCGCATGAGGCTAGTAACCTTCTTATTGGACAGCGCAGTTCTAAAGCAAGCCTCTGGGTGTCATATCCGAACTTGTGCATGTGTCAATATAGAGAACTGTCCCCCTGGAGCTCAAGTGTGGGGCACTGCTACAGTTGGCATAATGGCCTGACTCAGAGATAGACTCACTATAGCAGTGGATAGAGGTCTATCAGAAGAAGAAAAATTTTTAAAACTTATTTATATCTCGAATAAGTACAGCAGGTCATACAAGTTGCATTTCATTCTTTTATCTGCAGTCATTAGGTTTATGAATTTTAGTATGCCTATTTTCAAGCACTGCTTTGCTGTAGAATGCTACCTGTGAAATTTCACTCATGCTAGTCATCTCTAAGTAATTATATTTATACCCAGACTTTAAAATATATCTGTCAGGAGTGAATGGGTTGACTACAGGTTCTCAGGGGTCCTAAGTATTTGAAGTTTACAATCTGTGCTTGGGACAGTTATAAAGCTTCTAAAGTGGCAGTGCTTATCTGACCCTCTTATTATGTAATATTTTATTCTTGAAAACTCATGGCAAAGTAAAAAAACAAACAAACAAATTATCATGAAAGGACAGTTTAGATTATCTATTTTTTAATATAGGAAAGGCTGGATAGGCACTGTCTGGTTATAGTTCATTCTCCAAATCATGATTTGGGTCTGGGCAGAGAACTTAGAGAGACACACAATCAGACAGACATGGTGTCTACTTGACTACAGAATAGATTGGTTTTGTTCAATTTGAGGTTTGATTTTACTCTTCATTGCCATATATTTAGCTGACTTGACTGTACAATGATTTGAATAGACTACTGATTTTACTTGTATGCCATTTCCCAGTATGAAATCAATTCACATAGTCTCAGCCACAATTTATTCAAACTCAGAAGTATGTTACCTCTTAACTTTTACATCACGCATACGCATACACACACACACACACACACACACACACACACACACACACACACACACAGAAACCCATAGCAACCTATGGGCTAGGTGAGTTATATTGTGCTGTAATCCCTAGGATTTAATTATAGGGCAAACAATCCTTTACGGCATCGAATACAAGCAAAGCAGATTCTGAAAAGCAGTTTTATTAGTTGAATAGTAATAATCAATATCCATTTCTAGAAGGTTGATGAAATCCCGAAACCAGTTCTGAAAACCAAAGCCATATTCACCTTATGTTCACAAATGATTTGCAGCTGAAACTTTCAGTTTCAGGTTTATTTATTTCCACAAATGGTTTTGTTCCCATTGAAAATAGTCATCAGAGGTGACTTAAACATGTTCGTCTTTAAAAGTCCCTAAAGGAAAGAAGTTGACTACAAACAGAATTCCATTTTAAGAATAAGAGCATGTCTTAAATATGATGAATAAGATGGAAATGTTGCTAGCAAAAAAGAAAAAAACTGGTTCCCACTCTCCTTGAAATTTTTAGTGTGTATACAAGTACTTAAAATATAAACTACATAGTAATTGACACTATGAAGCAATACATAATCAAATAAGGCACCATGAGGCAGATTGTAAACTTCATGTTTTTCAGCCTTAAGGAAGCAAAGGTCTAATAAACATGAACTTAGACTATAATGAACATACTCAAATCATTCTTAAAAAATAGGTATTTACAACAATAAAGTAGTACTGCTATGGCAAAGATAGATGAACTAAGCTTAGATCTGTGCAATATAAAAAAGGAAACAATGATTATATAGTACAAATAATTTTGCTGTAATATGACAGGCTAATGACTTAAGTGCCCAATATCGTCATTATGGTACTGAACTTTATGTGCATTAGCAATAAAGACTCAGTAAAAATACTGTATAATTCATATTTTTACATGAAAATCTTGTTCTTCTTTTAAAACAGTTGTGTCTATAAGATCTATAAGTCTAAATGGAAAAGTTAATAACTTGAATTATGCATTATATCTATGTTGTGATCTAAAGATATTCTTCGGGAACTTTCTAGTCAATCCTTATGATGGAAGGAGACAATAGTTTTGGGTACCTGGGTTTATTTTAGTATTTTTCAAATCAGTAACAAATGCCTATTTGGTTATACTGATGCACTAATTTATTGCACATATAATTTCCTAAAGATTATACAACCCCAAACCAAGTACTATTATATTTGTGATCAATGCATTTTAATTTTCTGGAAAAACCCAAATAATTGAAAACCTAACAAGTATTTAAAATGTTCATCTTTACTCAATATTTGCCACATATGTAACTATTCATTTAACTTTTTTACAGATAAAGTAAATGAATGATACACTCATTTCAGAGGCTGAATAGATCAAGAAACAAAAGACTGCAAAAAAAAAAAAAAGTCATGGAGTAATTGAACAGCATGACTAAGCATTATTTCAAGTTTTCATATTCTCCTCCTTACATTCCCAGATTATATATTAGAAATCTTCCCTCCATCATACTATAATGTGAAGGAAAACTATGCTTCTGTGCTTAAGAGTATAGCAAGAGTAGGTATTTTCAGGCTGTTGAGCCATGTATCACTAAGCTATTTTTCAAAGAGATGCTGAAAAACACAAGAAATTAAAGATGTTTTTCCTTTATTTTTTCTTTTTAAAGTTTGTAAGGGAGCAGCTGTGCCCAATTCTTAGAGTAAAAGGAAAACCGTATCAATTTTACTCATTTTTGTGTTTGGAATGAACATGTGATGAGAAGTACATTTTGCCGTTACTGAATCAGGAGATGTGACAATAATTGCAATGGGTGTTGTTTCATCTACCTGCTAAACTGGTCCTCTTTACTCAAAATATGGTCTTGTAGGGTAGCATCAACCATCTGGCATCACACAATAAGAGTTTTACAAAGAAACTTCTTGGATGTCTAAAAATGATGTGAGGATAGACAAGCCCCTCAAGGGTGTCTGTACAGATGAAAAACACTTACATTTGCAACTGTGTGCACAAAAGAGAGGATGGAATTACCCAAAGAATAGCTCCTCTCAATTACCTGCTTTGTGCCTGAAGATGCTTGATTTATGAGTATTGGACTAGGAGTCAGGAACCTTAAGAACTAAACCAGAAGACAAAGCCTATCATGTAAAATATTCTTTTCCACTAATACTCAAAACACAATGTATGAATGCTTGGACAAATATATATGCTGATTTATACAACCAACTCTTTTTCCCCATAAGCAGAAATTGAAAAAAAAAATTCAACCCAAGCTGTCTTTTCCATGAGTCTTGGGAAATTGCATAGTTCTGAAAAAAAAATTGGCTTGATTTTCACAATTTTTTTAAAAAAAAATGGATATGGAAAGAATAAGATTGTGCCCATAAAAGCCAATTGTTTCCAAACCACATTGTATTGTTTGGCCCAAATAATTTGTCCTCCTATATAGAAGTAGGAAACCATGACAGACTGAAAATACAATAGCCAATCAAAATAAAACTTCTCTTCTGGACTACTTTTACCACCCAGGGGATATTTGCTGAGACCCAAGCTCACCCCCCTTGCCAATGTGACAAAGGCAAACTACAAAGAAAATGACAAAAACACTTTGGAATGCAGGGAAATAAAAAAAGAAGTCAGTTTCCATCCTAAATCATCACCGTTCAAGGCATCCGTTTGTTGACTGGCAGTGCTGGGATATCTGTTAAATGAATACCTAAACAGAGACATATTATATCCAACCCATCCAAGGGACTTTTCATCTTTTTGGAAGAGAGGAACTAGAGGTGATGTGAATTTGGTATTGCAAAAACTGCCATACCTACACACAAATGGAGAGAGCAAAGCAAATTAGAAAGTCACTGATGTTAATATAACAACAGAAGGTAGACTTAGTTGACTGTTTTCGGCTGAAATGTGAAAAAGTAATGATGAAAAGAAAAACATACTTATAATTTTTCTCGCTTGATTAGCATCCAAAAGGTAATTACGTTTTCAAATATTTTATGCTTTTTTACATGTAGTATATGTATGTATATATTAGCATTCGTATTTCTAAACTGGAAAAAATTACAAAGCGTTACATTTATGCTAAAATAAATATGATAGATATTTTAAAATACTGTCAGTTATACCCTGAAAATGCAGATATCAACTGAGTAAAGGCCTTCAGTGACGAGATTTGGTATATTTTCAATAGCTCATATCTGTAATATTTAAATGTAAAGATTAAAGTAATAATCCCTGAATAAAGGACAGTCAAATTCTTAATAGCAAGATCCTTACTTTGCTATGATTTCGTGGCCTTAGTAAGTGCTGTCGCATTCAGGTCCAGCTATAAAAGTGAGAGCCAACCACAGAAATTAGTTTAAAACTGAGAGCAGTGCCCACTATTCATCTTTCCTTCTTGTCCTCCCTCTCCTGGTTCTTTTGTTCAGGCCTTTGTTTAATGCTAGAGCCTTTGGCTAATGCTCATTAAAAGGTATTTTAAAATGTTAATGGAAATCAGAGAAAATAAATAGCAAGAGGAGGTTAAGGAGGGGGGAGACCTAAGGAAGAAGCAAAGAAAATAGCAATGGGTTGAAAGGGAGGGATAGTAGAATCATTTTGAGAGGCTGATGAGAGAAAGGCTTTCAGTCTCAACACTTTAATAGTGAAACAATTTCATTCATGTAAGAAACTATTTTAAAAGAAGGGTGTTTTTTAAGTTTAAAAAATAAAACTTTTTATAATAAATATATGATCGTGAAAATGACGTAATTGCCTTATATAAGATAAAAAGGATTTTCATGTAAGATAAATCAAAATTTGCCAATAAAAAGCTTTAAGGGAATGTACGAATCCAAAGAATAGCGACAGAATTTTAGTATCACGATTACCCATGATAAAGACATAATTAAAAACAACAAAAAAAAACCATTATGAGGGTACAGCCTATAATAGAAATCTCTGAAAATGTCATTATCCTCCAACACAAACTTCTTGAGATGTTTTGACTAACAGCAAGTAAAGAGGCAAAACCAGGCTTGATTACATCATTTCCACTAACAGAAGTTTGTCTTGACTAGAAATTGTCACAGAAATTTCTGTCATTTATATTTAGAAATATAAATAACTTGTCTGGCAAGACTAAGCATAGTTTTCCAAATTTACATGAATATACAGAGGGTTTATTTATTTATTTATTTATGCTTTTTAAGGCAATGCTTGCTATGTTAATAAAAATTCTTTTTAGGTTATGTTGTTGTACGTCTTAAATCGCTAATATAATTTGTCCTGTTTACCCAAGGCTAGACATCTATTTTCTATAAAATTATATTTTCAATCTATTCTTTATTTCTATCAAATTATATCTACATTACTAAGTCACTATTAAAAGAAACAAAATGGAATAAAGAAATTATTATTGACCTTGATTCTCTTACCATCAATTTAATAAATTAAATAGGTTATCTTATTTCTTATAGGAAAATAGCCTATTTTTTCCAAGACCCTGGAAGTTCTAGCTAGGCTGGCTTTAATTGTCATCAGCCTTACCAAATCAAAGCTAAATTAGTGGTTTTGACTAAAGTATAATTAAATTTATAGACATTCCAACAATTGCAGGTCACTTTATAATCTTGTTCTTTGGAAAGAGGTAAGAGGTGGTCGAAAGCAACATCTTATTGTTGAATGGAGATGCTTTCAAGAATAGGAGAATAAAGGGTGTGAATGTTGGGTAGGTATACCCATCTCAGAATGAACTGGGGGAGTAGTGAGTCAATTTTAGTTCCAGCTACATGACAGCTCTGTGACAAGTGAATGTGCCTGTCATGGCTTTTTAATATGTCAACCTAGCTAGGCTGAACTATCTAGCCTAGTCATTCCATCACACACCAATTTAGGTGCTGCTGGGAAAAAAAATTTTGGAGGAAATTAAAGCCTCTAATCATCAGACTTTATGTTAATCAGAAGGTATTATTATTTTACAAAAGAGAAAATTTAGACCAAAAACGCACTGTACAATCATCCTGGGTTCAACAGAGAAGCAGTACCACTGCTAGTAAGGTTGCAACTGGCCTAGTCTGATCTATTATAGACATCCCTATCTATAACACATCTTTTTGATCTTTTTTTTTTTTTTCCCTGAGACGGAGTTTTGCTCTTGTTGCCCAGGCTGAGGCTGGAGTGCAATGGCACAATCTTGGCTCACTGCAACCTCTGTCTCCCAGGTTCAAGCGATTCTCCTGCCTCAGCCTCCCAGGTAGCTGGGATTACAGGTGCCCCCCATCATGCCTGGCTAAGTTTTGTATTTTTAGTAGAGACAGGGTTTAACCATGTTGGCTAGGCTAGTCTCGAACCCCTGACCTCAAGTGATCCACCCACCTCGGCCTCCCAAAGTGCTAGGATTACAGGCGTGAGCCACTGTGGCCAGCCTATAATACATCTATCTATTATGGATAGATCAGGTTAGGCCAGGTGAGCTATTTAGAAGAGGGCTTATTAGAGGTTTCCAGTCTTTTGGCTTCCCTGAGCCACACTGGAAGAAAAAGAATTGTCTTGTGCCACACACAAAATACATTAACACCAACAATAGTTGATGAGCTAAAAAAAAAAAAAAAAGACAAAAATACTTCATAATGTTTTAAGAAAGTGTATGAATTTGTGTTGGGCTGCAGTCAAAGCCATTCTGGGCCACATGAGGATTGCAGGCTGCAGGCTGGACAAGCAAGCCTGGTTTAGATATTCCCTAAGCTCAGAGACTCCAAATAGCCCCTGCCTTGGGAAGTCCAGCCTACTGTAGCGCAGCCTGTAGTGCAGTGGTGTGGTCTTGACTTACTGCAACCTCTGTCTTCCAGATTCAAGATATTCTCCCACCTCAGCCTCCCGAGTAGCTGGGATTACAGGCGCATGCCACCACGCTCAGCTAATTTTTGTATTTTTAGTAGAGATGGGGTTTCACCATGTTGGCCAGGCTGGTCTCGAACTCCTGACCTCAGGTGATCCACCCACCTTGGCCTCTCTCAATGCTGGGGTTACAGGTGTGAGCCACCATGCCCAGCTGAATCTTCTAGTTCCTCTTAGCAATTTGAAGCCTGAGGAAGGGGCAAACATCTTACTTCGAATAAAAGTAAGGCAGAAGGGGCCTCTATCCCCAGAGCTGATATGGGGCATGTTATTTACATTCCATGCATCTGTTCCCTTCCGACAGGAATGGTGAAAGTGCCCTGGAAGCTCCCTGCTCTTCTACTCCAGCATAAAGTTCTTTCCCTGAATCAAGACATAACACAGAGGCTCAATTGAGGCCATCCATGCTCTGGATTCCTTTCCTAAGTTTCTCCTAAAAATGATAATGTTTCATCTTTCTCCTCATTTTCCCATTTTATTCTTGTCAAAGAAAGGGGGAGTTCCACATACATGTTGTTTTAAAGCATCAAAGTTTAGGTAAAGTCTTCCTAGCAAATTATATCACTTCTTGGATAAAATCCAACTGAGGGGAAAAAATGATATTAAAGAGAATGATAACTGTAATACAATTACATATCAAGCAATAAACCACAATTTCTGCTTCAGATCTGAGGTCTGGTTAGTATAAAATAAAGGTTCTAATTTAACGTTATTCACATACTTTGTCTTCAAAATCTTTACATTCCAGCTCTTTGATAAGAAATTATGTTTTCAGTGTCTGGGTATATATATTTTCCAGATATCTGTCATTCATGCCTTCAAGAATGCAGAGGATAAAATGAAATGAATAAAACTAGTAGTAAAAATTACATATTGTAGACGTATGTCAGGGACTGGTGAAGTGCGCGGAAAAAAATTCATGTGAGCAAACCTGAAAGTTTTGAATTTCAGCAGAGAAGAGTCAAATATCCATAGGCACAATATAGTACACACTTTGTGAGATATATTTCCATTAATAGTCTTGCTCATCATCCATTGCAATTGTGTCATTTTTATAATATTTCTGATATTGGAAACAAACATTTATTATGGAAAATTTAGAAGATACAGAGAGACTACCGCAGAAAACAATAAAGTAAACCCATGATCATTGTATTACTTAGAGTTACCATTGCTACTTTTCTTTCACATCCTGTATTCATTCACTTGAACGGTTATTTAATGAGCCCTTACTTTATGCAGGGATGCATCTCTGGCCAAGCAAACCAGGCCTCTGCTTTAATACTTCATACCAAATGAGTTTTGTACCATTCTCCCACTACTTCATATCATGCAGGTTCATTCTAAGTATACTCCATTCCACAGTTTTCTTTGAAAACTTAAATTTTCTTGATTACATATATACCATCATATGGATGCATCAAGATTTTTTTAAAACAAAGGCCCACTGTTGGGCAGGTGGATTATTTCAAACTTTTTACTAAGATCAAAAACCACTTCAGTTCAGACTTTTAGTTTGTTATCATTTTCTTTGGATTTTAAGAACTGAAATCTTTTAAAGAGTACAATTTTTTTTTTTAATTTAAGAGTACACATATTTCTAAGGCTTTCAGTGCGTATTTCCAAATATTGTATACAGAAAGCATATGTATACAATACAGATAAAGTACTTATATATACCCGAGGGTGTGTGCGTGCACATGCACACATTCTTTTATATCTACATGATTATGACGCAATGAAGTATAATAGTTGATGAGATTTATGAAAATATGTTACTTTCTTATTTTAGTTTTATTTTTAAATGATAGAGCTAAGCATCTATATGATTCACAATGTTACTGAGCAGGATGGGAAAATGAGGCAAATAAAGCATCCTTTTTCTCCTCCCATTTAACCAGATGCACCATTTTGGCATTTTAATGAGATACTGGTACTTTGACTCTACAACTCGGATTGGATGCTGGCAAAAACAAATCTTTGCAACTCTTCTTCATTAGCTACTCAAATCTTTCTATTTCCTGTACCCCACTGTGTGTTCCAAGATGATGTTCACCGTGACTTTCTTAAATTCACTGTGACTTGCTTAAAGTTTCAAGTCTTAATCTGACATCCCTTGTTAAGCCTATTAAAGGTGGTCTTTAATTGAAGCCACTAGTAATCTTAAAAACTCTTAAGGTGCTGTATAAAAATATACAACTATGCCTCCAAGGATTGAGACCAGGTGGCAAGATGCCTTTTCAGAGGAGGAGCTCACTGAGACTAAAGTTCTAGTCAGTTGCTTACATTAAAAAGAAAAAGAAAAAAATGAGCATCACGTAACTAACATCTACATTTAAGAGGTCAGGTGACCCTAAGCATTATGACAAGTTTACCATTTTTTACATACATTACCTCAAGCTGATCTCAACCCAAGTATTGCAAATATGTTTTCCAAAAAAATTGTTCTATTTTGGCATATTTGGTTACCGTGAAAATGTCAACACAGCTGAGTCATAACTTCAAAACAAAATGTAATGTTTCATTTGCAAAGGAGAGGAAAACATTATAAAGGACGGAAAAAACTTTCTCCTCGCGAAACTATTCATCCAACTGATGTCTCTCTTGATGACCTTAATTGACAAAAGCCAGAGCTCTCAACTTACCCATTTGAAGACTCCATTTTCAAATGTCAAGGGCGTGAAGAGCTTTCAGATTTTTCTTTCCTCTGGCTTGTATCTTTGGCCCTTCAACAGTAATCTCCTTCCCTTTAAATGGTCTCTGATCACATTACAGGTAGTACTCAGAGTCAGTGCACAAGTCTCAGTAACTGTCTCCCTGAAGGAATTTCCTGGAAAACCAGGGTCAAAGCTCTGGTCCTACTTGGGTTTCAAGTGCCTTCAGACCATCCTGCTGCTATTTACTATAGCTGCAGACAGAGCAGTGTTGTCAGGTTTCTGTTGCTTCATTTTTCAATTCCTTGAGCATAACTTAACTATTTGAAGATTTTTCTTCACTGATTATTTGTGTGCTTTCAAATGACATGAAAATTACCTGTTTGTTAGAAGATTAACATCATTCACTAGTAAATCTTTAGACCTGGGACCTTTTTGAGGCAGAATTTGCGGATGTGTGTTCAGATAGCCTAGTTTTCTTTAGTTACTTTGGTTAATTTTTAAAAACTAATGTATATCATTTGTTTCCCAATCTATTAGAATAAAACTATAGATAATATTGTCTCAAAATTTAATCTCTTCTGTATCTGCCTCATATTTTAAATTTTAGTTAGTTGTTCTTTACGTTCTTTAAAATTAGATTTTCAGAGTTTTTATTTCATTCTTGACTACTTTCTAAAGAACTTTTGGTGCAATAATAATGTTTTTGTTTTATACATGATTGATCTTTCTCAATTTTATCATTTCTAACCTCAGATTTCTTTAGTTATATTTAGTTAACCTGAAATATTTCTTAAGGTTAGAAATACTGTAAATATTGTAAATATATTTAGTTAACCTAAAATATTTCTTAAGGTTAGAAATATTTATAATATTTTAGTTGACCTAAAATATTGCTTAAGGTTAGAAATATTGTTAAAATATTGTACAATATTTCTAACCTTAAGCAATATTTTAGGTCAACTAAAATATTATAAATATTTCTAACCTTAAGAAATATTTTAGGTTAACTAAATATATTAACTGTTTTAAAACATTTAATACTATGCATTTAATACTATGCATTTGCCTCTGAATGTTATTTTGGTTGCATACTATTAAATTTGATATTGGATTCCTCCTTTAGACCAAAGCAATTGACAGAAAATTTTTAAATTAATAAATGACGGTGTATTTTGTTAGTTTCTTGTTATCAATTTTTTATTATATCTTATACAGATTACATTTTTACATAATTTCTGCATGTAGGGTTTTGTGGTTTTAGTATATAGTTAATAATAAATACTGTGTGGGATATTTAAAAACAATGTCTAGTATTTGTATTTATAGCATAGAGTATAATATATATTTATTAATAATATGTAAAATATATTTTTACATCTCATATATATTTATTTATTTTAACACAGGGTTTCACTCTGTTGCCCAGGCTGGAGTACAGTGGCACAATCACTGTAACCTCCAACTCCTGGGCTCAAGTAAGCTCCCACCTCAGCCTCCTGGGACTACAGGTACATGCTACCATGTCCAGCTAATTTTTTTATTTTTTATTTTTTGTGGAGACGAGGTCTTACTATGTTGCCTAGGCTGGCCTTTAACTCTTGGCCTCAAGTGATCCTCAGGCCTCTGTCTCCTAAAGTACTGGGTTTACAGGCACAAGCTAGCATGCCTTACCTACATCCACTATAACTTTTTGGATGTTGGTCTCTGATTAAATTTTATATTCTGGTGCTTGTTTGTACGTATGTAGATTTCTGAACAGAATCTGTTCAATGAAAGAAGTAAATTATTTGGTGGAAACTTCTAGGTGAGAGCTGATTTCTTTTAAATAGAACAAGAAAATAGCAAACTTTTGAATAAGTTTGTGAAATAATCACACTAATTGTAAAAATCAAGTTACAATTTGAGATTTTGTTTTTACTTTTTAACTCACCATCTGTTAAATTAATAAATGCTAGAGTTTAATTTTTGTCATTATACATTAATTTCTAAATCAACTTTCTTTGACATTTATGCTTTTTCCATCTGTCAGTATGCCCCTTAAAATTTATTTTTATATACTATAGGCATATATGCATTATATCTGCATGAATATCTCCTTATCTTTCAAAACACATGTACACAATTTAACAACATATTACTTACATATAATAAATAAAACCTAAAAGAAAAGCAAGATGAAAAAGCAAAATTATACAAAGCCTGTAAAAGGTATAATAGAATGTGTTCTAATTTAGACTGCTTAAGTTATAATCTAGACTCCAGAACTAAATATCTGTGTTTCCTCCTCTCTAAATGAATATAAAAATATTCTTAACATATAACATGTTTTGAAGATGAGAAAATACATGCTACATGCTTAGAGCAGTTCACGGTGAATACAAAATTTTATTTTTTTTAATTCATACTGATATTACTATATAAAGATTGATTAAAAATTTTTTCTTTTTGGAAGGGAAATGCTTTCACTTTATGAAAATAAGTTTAGCCATATCACTTTACATCTTTGTTTACTCCACATTGTTTCCTAATGTTCTTAATTTTAGTATATAAGACAATAGAAAATTCAAAATAACTTTCATTTTTAATGATTCTAAATATTTCTCTACAACCTCCAATTAAGTTGTCACTCTGTCACTTACATTTTTACAATTTTGTTTTTAATACTGTGAAAGTTGTATGGACTGTTAGATATATTTGGTTTAATAGAAGTCTCAGTGTTAACAGCCAACATTTAATGAGAACTTACTATACTCCAGACACTATTCTGAGAACTTTCAGAGGCTAAGTTAATAAAGCCCTCACTGCCAGTCTTTGAGGAAATGTTGCCCAAGTCAAATAGATACTGGCAGGGCCAGGACTTAAGCTGAGGCTTCCGGCTCTAGCACCCAGATTCGTCATTACTACAGAGCAGCTGGATACTCAGGTGAGCTGCCCTCCTCTGGACTTAAATAATGGGTAGTATTTGCTTCCTAATGGCTGGGCTCCATGTCATTTAACACAGTGTCTATTACTAATGAGTGACAGATCCTTCTTCCTAGCGCCAGTCAGGAAATAATTTCAGCCTCCAGGGGATTTGGGATTGAAAAAAAAAAAAAAAAGACACCAGGACTCAAGCTTGTAGCACTGTGATTTATTAAATTTTTTTCCTTTTAAAATCTTGGTGGACTAGGGTCCATGATGCTACTTAATACACCATAGATAAGAGTTTGGCACTAAGGTAAATGCAAAATTTCAAAAAAATTCAGTATGAGCTAGGCATGTAAATTGGATCAAAATACTGTACTCATTTTGTTAATAAGATCAAGCAGGTATATTTTAACAGTATTTCATCATGTGTAAATTCATCTTTAAATTAAATCAACTTGGTAGTGAATGTGAAATAGCTACTTAAAATTTGACCATAAATGTCAGAGGTGTTTAAACCAGAGCAAAACCATCTTGAATAGGGTGTGGGTAAAATAAGGCTAAAACCTCTGGGGCTGCATTCGCAGGAGTTTAAGATATTCTTAGTCACAGGATGAGACAGGAGGTCAGCACAAGGTATAGGTCACAAAGACCTTGCTGATAGAAGGATGTGGCAAAGAAGCCAGCCAAATCCTACCAAAATTTAGATGGCAATGAAAGTGACCCTTAGTTGTCCTCACTGCTCCTTATACACTAACTGTAATACATCAGCATGCCAAATGTCTTCTAGTATGTCTTTTAGCATAGTCTAAAAAAGGGGAGGAACCTTCAGTTCCCGGAATTGCTCACCTCTTTCCTTGAAAACTCATGAATAAGCCACTTCTTGTACAGTATACAATCAAGAAATAACCATAAAAATAGCCAACCAGCAGCCCCTAGGGCTGCTCTGCCTATGGAGTAGCTATTCTTTATTCCTCTACTTTCTTAATAAACTTGTTTTCATTTTACTCTATGGACTCACCCCAGATTCTTTCTTGCGTGAGGTCCAAGAATCCTCTCTTTGGGTCTGGATTGGGATCCCTTTCCAGTGACATAAACTCTCTTTGTTAATGTGGAATTGAGAACATTTGGAGCCTCTTTAACTCCACTGCTTAAAACAGTGCATACACAAAACAACTCCCCAACAAACGCCTGTGATGTGAATGTGTGAACTGAGTTCTTGTTCTCAGTACTCCAGCTTTTTAGAGTTTATGTCATCTTTGTTTGTTCTCTAAATATGCATTCTATTTTTAGAGTCTATTTTGTCTTCCCTCATTCACCAGATACAGATCATTGTAATCTGAGTTAATGCACTTGTATGAATATATCACAACAGAGAAAAATTATTAATCCACCCATATCATAAACATAACAAAAATACTGGGAGGAGTATTGCTCTGTGCAACTTGTATCTTTGTTGGTTTTCAGAGTTGATTGGCTGATCTTTCTGGTTGAGCCTGAGTTGCCCGATACCTTTATTATAATTCCATTTAAGTCCTTTCCTTTCTATCTGTTCAGTGGAAGAAGAGCAGAGCTCAAGAGTAGATGAGGAGCTTTACTTCACTGGTAGGACTTCCAAATAAGCAAGCAAACATTGTATATTTCAATAAAGATACAGTGATTGCTCATCAGACTGTATTCCCAGCCAAATAAAACACATCACTCAGTGTTTAAAATACCAGATTCTCTTTTTATCCCAATAGTTTTCCTAACATATTGAAAGAGTATAGGTAGCTGTATATGATTCAACCCTAATTTACATGAACTTGGCTCAATAAAGACTAGTGAAAGATGGAATAGAAAAAAGGAATTCCAACTAATTGCTAACTTTCTTGACAAGCCCTTAAAATACCAGTTGTCTCACTATTTGAGCCTGACGACTAGGTGTCAATTACTAGCAAATAAGCATCCTCAGGGCCTCTCAATGACAGTGATTACAAAGGAAGGATTCTGGAACATTCTTTCCACCCAACTTTGAATTGACCAAACAAATAGGTCCTTTTGTTTGTTTGTTCATTCCCCATCAAAATGCTAATAAGTAATTTCTTTTCAGTTAAATTCCTGCAACTTTGCTGAACTTTGTATTTCCACATTCTATTGCCAAAGTTTAACCCTCTCAATATGACAATTCAAGTTATATAATTATACCAGTTAGCTGAGTTTTCTGCTCTCTTCTGAAGCCAGGCACATGCACTGAAGCATGTGTTCTACTATCAGATTTAGTATGAAACGTCTGTCTCTGGAAACAAAGAAATTGACCCCTATCTTTAACATCTTTTATTTTCTGATTGGATAAACTTGTTTTCACTCAGTAAGCTAGTATGATATATTTGTGTTATATATTATGTTATTACTGAATCAAGACTTTTATAAATAGAAAATGAATGTAAACAGACTCATAACTCAGTTCAGAAAGTTTATAGCCTCTGTAAGGCACTCAGTATACTATTTTTCCCCTATAAATCCAAAGACATTTTGGAAAGTACATTAATCTCTAGGAATTTCAATCATTTATCTTTAAGATAATCTTTTCTTAACCAAATTAGGAGAACTTTTCAAAATACTATGGAAGAAAAGAAAATACTTGTATTACTGTTATGATTCACATTTACTGAGTACTTACATTTTCCCAAACAATGCTATAAACATCACATTACTTAATCTAATTTATGCTTCCAAGCAACTCTGTGAGTTAGGTACTATTATTATTTACATTTTTAAGATTATATAACAGTAGCTTAGTGAGGTTGAGTGACTGGCTCAAAGTTTGTAGAGCTAGTAAACTGCAGAAACCATCAGCCTCACTCCAGAAGCCGGAAGCTACAAAGTGGTTTGTGGTTCCAGACTGTGAAGTTAGACTGCTTGGTTTTAAATTCTAACTCAGCTCCTTCTTAATTATGTAACTTTTTGTATATTGGCTAAACTTTCAATGCCTCCGTCACTTAATAGATAAAATGGGGATGATAATAATGTCACTGAACTGCATAGGGTTACTGACAGGATTCAATGAGAATATATTAAAGTGCTTTGAGTGCTGCCTACAGCCGGGTAAGTTCTCTGAAGTATCTGGTATCTTTACACCATGCTTCCATGATATGGGAGACATAACAGCTTTCTTCTTACAAAACTGTTCATAAATTTGACATAGTAATTGTCCTTGGGTAAAAATTAAATAATTTCCTTTATGCCAAATATTTTTAGAAAGGGAAAGCTTATGCTTATTTTGAATTCTACTATATCATCCCAGTGTTTTCTAGTAATAATCATTATTTATTAGGATAAATTATAGAAAGAAATGATAAAAGATTAAACACAGACAGAACCTTTGTGAGAAGTCTAACTGCATATTTTGTTGGTTTTCCCTTCTATCCTCCTATAATCAAATGAGCCCTCTCATTTTAGTGTGCTACAGCATTGAGACAAAAAAACAAAACAAAACAAAAAAACAAAAAAAATAAAACCCAAAGGGGCCACAGTTGGGGACTCTTAATACAAGGGTGCACCTCAGCACGCAGAAAGTTACACATGCATCTTTTACATACTTATCCTTAAACTGTTTATCTGGCACATCGACAGGCAGCTGGTGGAACAAATAGGAAATCCTGGGAAGCACATTCATTTTTAAAGTGTTAATGCGCCCAATCCAAGAGACAGTAATGTGCTTCCATCCGTTAAGATCCCCTTTAATGTTTCGGATTGGAGGGCCATAATTTAAATGAAATGCATTATCCAACCTGGAAGGTATTCCACATCCTAAATATTTAATTGATTTCTCCATCAGGGGAAGATGAGCCTACATAATAAGCAGATCCTATCTATATCTAAGTGTTCGATTAATAGTGTCTCTAATTTAGGGTAATTTAGGAGTTTACAAACTTATAAAATGGCTATTTCTTCAGCATTTCTCCCAAAGTACCAAGAGGATTGTGTCTGGATTAATTGCAAACAGCAGACGATCCTCTGTGTATAATGAAAACCTAGAGTCAGCATCATCCAGCCATGCACCTATAATTTGAGATCTCATCTGAATATTTTTCACCAGGGGCTTCACATCCAGTGTAATTTGAAGTGGCAAAGGAGGAAACTTGTAATTGTTGCATCTCCCTATTAAAAAAGTTTAACAAGTCAAGTTCATTCCTGCTGATTTTTACTTAGTTGGGTCTTAGCTAACTGAGTGAGGAAGATAAATCAAGCTACTTGCAGATTTTCCTAATGGTGCAAAGTTTGGCACCCTGAGGACTGTGGAAATGTCTATTACTACACTTGCAAAGAAGAGAAGTGGAACAAGACTGTGGGTGGCTGGATCCATATGAGTGATTTATTACTCCTGAATCCACTTAGTCATTTCCGGATAAGCACTTAAGTGCCAAAAGTTTATGGTCATTTTCAGTTGAAGAGCAGGGCACATCTTAACATATGAAACAAATACATCACCTAGAGAAATTGGTATTGCGAATTGACCAGAAAATTTAAAAATTTGAGCTTATAAATGTAAAGTAATATTGAACTTTACCTAAATATGTCTACTTTTGATTTTCTGAGGTCCTTTCCATTCTGATTTTTTGATAGAAAAAAAAATCTGGATGTTCTGTGAAACTATTTTGGGATTTGGGGTCTGATAATAAATAAATTTAAAATGTAGTGGGTTATCAGTTCTATAATTTTTAATGTTAAATTTACCTTTTTGGTGGCAGTTTTCCTCTGTCTTCTTGAAGTGCTACTTTCTAGATAGCTTAATTTTTGTTCAAACACAAATTACAATCAATTTTCTGGGGGAAAAATAATCAGAATAGCTTCTGTTCTCCACAACAAAGAAAATACATTTGTAGACATATTCTGGAAATTTAAATCCCTGAATGCTCTTTTGAGCAAGTCCAAGGAGATATGAAGACTGACATTTTGTACTTTGCTATCCCCGAGAGGCGAATGTATGATCATCTTTACTGAGGTTTGTTTCCGTCCCTGCTGAATTAATATGCATTTTCGTTAACTAATCTTGAAACAACAGGAATAAAGTTTATCCAGGTCTTTTATACCTCAGAGAACAAAACAAATACTACAAATCTTTAGAGAGAAAGGATATACAAAAGGGTTTGAGGTGAATATTTCAAAGCAAATACTCTTTAAATGATGTGCAAATTATTTCAGCTCTTGAGCAAGATTTATGAAAGGGGATTAGCCCACTGAAATAAGAACCAAGTTTAAACTGTTGGGTTTCAAAGTCAAAGATGAGAAGTGGTAACAAGAAAAGGATGGAGACAGGCAACAATAATTTAGAGGAGGGATTTGTCTCAATTTTTCCCTTAACTGACTCACCTTAAATTGTCACCAACTGTTGTTCTTAACTGCAGTTTAAAAAAAAATACATTTCTCCTCTAATTTTCTTTTTTTCCTAATCTTTAGAACCTGTGAAGCTCCTCTAATGTTATATAAAGTTGAGAGTATACTAATTAAGAAATGATACTGGAATTTATATTTTAGCAACAAGGTCTCCACTTGCCAGGTAAAAATACATCTACTCCCAAACTGTGTTAAACAATTAAAACAATTCAAGCTGGAAAGAGTAACTTCTAAGAGTTTTGAGTCAGATAATTTTTTTTTCAGTTCACAAGTCACATCTATAATAACACAAGACGTTCTAATATTCCAACATGCTCTTCAAGTAATAGTTAAAAGCTTCTTGTAAGACTTATGAAAATGATCACTTTTATGTAATTGTAAAGATTATTAAGTGAGTTCACTTCTTATGGTTCCATAATGCCCTGCAATTCTAGAAGGTAAAGGAAATTTTAATGATCCCCTCATATGTGATTAACATCTAATGCTTCTTGACTAAAATTCTGGATTTTGTTCAATAAAAATGAGTTAAGCAAAAATTCTATGGGTCCTCAGCCAAACCCTTCTGTGGAAATCTGTTATGGTTATGCCCAATTTTTTTTAAAAAAGGCATGAAACCTCAATAAAAAATCCAGGTACTCACTAGAAAAAGATTAATTATGAAACCTCAGTAACAAACACAGGCACTCACAAGGAAAAAAAGAGTATTCTTATGTTAGCTGTCTAAAAGTAATAAAGCTAAATAAGTCAATCCAGGCACTACTAAAATTTTAAGGAAACTCGTTCAGATCTGACTCATTACTATCCAACACATTTATGAAAGACTGGACATTTAGGGGCAAATTTATGAGAAAGATTCTTACTGAGAAAAGAATGATCATTTGCCCGTTTCAGTTTCCATTTCCTATAAAAAAAAAAAGGTAGACATAAAAAAATGAGGTTTTATTTCAGGAATAATCATTATTAGTTCTTCCCAGTAAGTGAAATGTCACCCTACTAAGAGGATTAATCAGACTTTATTTTGAATCCTTCCTCTATTTTTTGATAACTAAATTGTGGGCCTACTTTTGTTTTCTTTGCAATTTTTCAAAACAGCCTGGTGGGCCTTGCTTGTTTTGGCAGGTGCAGCAAATAAACTTAGTCTATGAGTAAAACAGCTATGTTGCGGCTCACGCAGGATTTTAACATCTAACCTGAAAGGCTAATGGGAAATGAATTCAAGCACTCAAGAACAACATAAAAATAAAGAAATTTAAGCAATCAAATACTATTATTCTTGCCTTTGGAGAAGGGAAATAACAAAAAGAGGCTACATGTGAGATTATATGTTCCCCAAAGAAGAGTCAAATGGAAGATAAAGGATAAGTAGAATTTCAAATGGATTTTACACATTGAGCTATCCAGGGAATTAGTGGATAATTTCCAGGGAATTGCCTGGAGCTCTGGTTTCTTGTCTGTTTGTTTTGGTGAGGATAGTTTAGGCTCAAAATCATTTTTTGATATTGTTGCTGTTATTTGGCTGGGACTGCTGACTTTGTGATATGGGAGTTCAGAGTTTGTGACTTAGGTGTGGCACAGGCAAAAGTTACAAGGCAGTGTAAGTCTTGGTTCTTTCTCATTTAGTCTGTAATGAGAAGGGACTGATGAAATTAAATAGTCACCATTCAAAATCATGCATTGTCAAGGCACGGACAATATAATAACCGTATGCAGGGTTATTTTACACAAAGGCAGACAAGATAGATCCTTTATATGAGAGGGTCTTTTGTCAGAGTCTCAAAGGCCACCCTCTGGCTCTGGACTTTCAAAAACCTCTTTAGAGAAGTTATTTTTGTCACATGGTAATGTGTTTTTCAAGCTTTAATGTGCATACGAATCAGCTGTTAAACACAGATTCAGTTCAGTAGGTTTGGGATGGGGTTGAGAGTCCATATTTCCTAACAAGCTCTCTGGTGACATTGTTATTGTTGGTCCCTGGATCACACATGGAGTAACAAGAATCTAGGAGGTTCCTGAAAGAATGAGATTCTGCTTAGCTCCTTGGCATCCTGATGCTTGTTTTCCAAACCACAGAGGCAATGGGTATTTGGGAGCTGCCAAGACTTAGAACATACGTCAAGAAAACCTATCAATATCACCTCAGACATCTCTGGAACCTTTCTTCTTTACCGTTTCTTACTGCCGAGTTTGGGCCTGCTGCAGATGGTACTTGGTCTACTGTAATAGTCTCCGAATTCATTTCTTTACCTCTGATCTCTCACTTTTTGTGCTACCTATCTCTGCCATTCTCCACATTTTCCCCAAAATTATTACTCTAAAAGTAAAATCTGTTCATATCTCCCGACTGCATCGAAGTCTTTTCCTAGGCTCCCATTATTTATAGCAGAAAGTCCTAATTTTTTAGCATTCCATGCAAGACCCCTTGCCAACGGTTCACTGTCTGTTTCCAACCTGATCTCCAGTTGTTGCTCCAATGTTTTGCCCATTCCAGCCTCACCAATCTATTGCTGTTCTTCAAACATTTTACACTCTATGATTCTTTCTTTCCTATCCTAAAATATATCCATTCTCTTCTCTGTCATTCTTTGCATCTTCATCTGAAAAACTGCCAGAACTCCACAGCAGCATTAAACTTCGTAAACCTCTTACTCTCCCTTGTAGGTGTCTTCTCTTCCCTGGCTCTCTTCTGCCAGCGCCTACCTATGTGTGTCCAGGGATCACTTCCAAATATATTACCTGCACTCAAATCTTTGTCTCAGGGACTGCTTCTAGAGGAACCCAAACCAAAACACCTATCAACAGGACAGTGCCTCACAGTTCAGCCTTTCCCTTCATTCCTCATGCATAAAATTTGTAAGGGTTTCTTCAGGGTTCTCCTCTCATGCTCTCAGTCACCTGTTTTCTCACTCATTCAGACATTTATTAGTTGGTACAAATGCAATTTAAAAAATGGTAAAACGGTAATTACTTTTGCACCAAGCTAACACGACTGAACACCACTAGGTTTTAGACTTTGTTCTGGGTGATGGGGACAGCAAGGGGTAAATAGCCGGTCATGGTTTATACCCTCCAGGCACTTGCAACCTAATGAAATAGAGTGCTCCTGGCTTAAGCTAATGACTGAAGCTTGGTCAGCTAGGATTGTTCCCCAGAACTTAGATACCACAATTCTTCTGATAGGGTGAACATGGTGGGCATCCCTTGCCAGCTTATCACACAGTACTTTGGTGGGACCAGGCTTTCGGTAGCTTTCAGTTCATTCCTTATAAGTGGCTCTATATCCATCTGATTTGTATGATATGCTTACTTTAGTCAATAAAAGCCATCTTTTTTTATCACCAAATGCTTTATGACACTGGCTTGATTCTAATATATATTATATATAACATCAAAATT
This sequence comes from Ateles fusciceps, assembly GCA_036589455.1. Taxonomy (NCBI): domain Eukaryota; kingdom Metazoa; phylum Chordata; class Mammalia; order Primates; family Atelidae; genus Ateles; species Ateles fusciceps. Next base: position 2,105,287 of record JAZHEH010000851.1, read on the forward strand.
AAATAAAATCTTTCTTTGCTTTTAAGCCCAATTACATAACTGTCAAAATTCTACCCCTGTATTATTTTACTGTTTTATATAAGAATGGAAACAGCAACAAACACTTGACAAACTTATAATCTCTAGAGATTGCCATGATATCAGGCTCACACTCAAGAATGGCAAAACCAAGCATTTATTCCCCATGACACTCAGGATCCCTTAAGAAAACAAAAGGTAAAAAGATATATGTTAACTGGAGTCATTAAAATAATGAAGATATTAAGGAATTAAGCCTTTGAAAAATTACACATTTGTTTATTCTGCATTTTGGCAACTGTTTAAAGAGTTGAAAAGTACATCCTTGCTATATTTCCAAAGTGGTAGATTTATAGTGAACAAACAAAAGTCATGATTATTTTACTTAGAATTCACCCATATGGAAATCATTTTATATCATAATATATAATGTACAAGTTATTTGATATATTTTATATCCACTATATACATTTTCCCTAGATCAAATACATATATTATCTTCTTAGATAATCAATTTATATTTATAGTATTTTATAATTATATTAAAATATATATTATATTTATCTGGACACTCAATTTCAGGAAACTTAAGAAACTTGTCCAAGTCATATGGCTGTAGATTTTGGAGTTAAGAACTGTACTCAAATTTTCTGACTCTCAGACTCAAATTTCTCACATAATCTCATACAACCTTTTCAACAGGGTTCTGAGGGCTAACACTTTTATAACTTTTGTGTTAAACTGGACTTTTACAAATAAACTGACACTACAGAAAATTATTCTCAGTCTTCTAAAAATAATCAAAATTACTGTAATTGTTATATATTACAGAGTTCTTTTTTCTTTCATTGCCTCCAGTAGAACCTTGAAAATTCCAAGTTAGAGCCCACAGAAAAGCCTCAAGAATAACTATGAATCACAGTAACTCTTTCAAATAAAATAGAGTATTAGAATGGATGATGGGAATATTGGGAGGTATGATCTGTGCTGAATCCTAAAGGATGTTAGCTTCATAAAGTGATAAACTTCATTTCAAGCTAAAAGTCAGCATGTAGCCATGTGCATCAGGTATTAAGGCACTATTTACCTGGAACACAAATTGAGTCAAGAAGTGATAAAAAAGAACTGGAAAATGGGCCCAGTTCATAATGAGCTCTCTCTACAGAAACTTGGGCTCTAATTCCAAGAGCAATAATGCCAATGCAGTCATTAGAAATTGTTCTTAATCTGGCTTGGCGCAGTGGCTCACGCTTGTAATTCCAGAACTTTGGGAGGCTAAGGTAGACAGATCACGGGTCAGGAGTTTGAGACTAGCCTGGCCAACATAGTGAAACCCCGTCTCTACTAAAAATACAAAAATTAGCCAGGTGTGGTGACACACACCTGTAATCCCAGCTACTTGGGAGGCTGAGGCAGGAGAATCGCTTGAACCTGGGAGGTGGAGGTTGTAGTGAGTCAAGACCACACCACTGCACTCCAGCTTGGGTGACAGAGTGAGACTCAGTCTCAAAATAAGAAAAAGAAATTGCTCTTAATCTTTGACTTCAATTTTGGAGAAGACCATATCTGATGGCAAAATCCCAGTTCTATATTTTCTACTTAGTCACGGCATTCCCCATCTTGTTTTCTACCTTATAAGGCCAATTAATTTTGTATGCAAAGAGGGTATGTTTATTTACAGTAGGAAAATTAGGTAGCAGGAACAATTGATTTCAGGTACTGTTTAAATAATCAAAAAAAGATGAATTGGCAGATTGCTTTAAGTTTCTCAGGTCATCCACGAGCCATTTCTTGAAGCAAGCTAAGACTCCTAATGGTACAGATCACATTTCATTAAAGTTTGATAACAACATCTGGTATTTTTGGATTCACAGCTAATACTTTTGGGTGAAAGCAATATCCGATTTTGCTTACATCAGTGAGGGCTATACTATGAGTAATAAGAAACTTATTTTACAAGAAAATCTCAACGATTCCATGTGTTAACAATGGAGTTTTGTTGTTGTTGTTGCTGTTTGTCCCTAAGCATGTTATTGGGCCTATTTGGGACATCCAAATAAATGCAATAAAAGGAAATTACTTTCTTTTAGGATTTTGAAGAAAAGTAGCATAAGTTACTTTACTTCCAAAGCAAAAAAGAATTGACCAAATAAATCCTGTATAGAGAAAGAGGTGATCATTTGCATTCAAAATAATGTTTTGCTCTGCACAGGGATTCACTGTACAAATGCCTTAAATGCTTAAATGCCATCTTTAGCAAAGATTCTTTAAATTTGATGCAACAACAATGAATGATGATTATATGCCTAACTTTATAAGAAAACATTAATATATGCCCATTTTAAAGTCATGGAATAAACAAAAGGATACTTTCCGAGGACATCAGACCTTTTTTTTTCTTTTGTTTACAATCACAGTAGTGTATTAATGCCAAGAAAATATTGCTTGCGAGTTAGAGCAAAGAGCCCTCTGGATTGGCCTATTATTGAAAGCAAGATGCCATTTGACCTAATGAAATCAGAAATTGATTAAATGCAGTTCATCTAAGGGGAAATATGGTCATGGTGTTATTGCCAGGGTCAGAAGGAAGATAGGGTGATCTAGTGCTTGAGCACTGATAGGGTTAGATGGACTTTCAGGGTAGCTGATGCTATGAGATACATGACAATGGACGTCCACAGGTCAGAGGGCGAGATCAGCCCCTTAGATGGGAAAAAGAGATTAATCAGGACATTCTTCGCTCAGCTCATAACTAAGTCCTTATCATATGATTCATTGAAAAACGGAATGTTTTGAAGAAACTGCAATCTACGGGTCCCAGAAAAAGTAGGTACTGCTGCTTGGGAACATATGTCAGAACAATGGCTAGAGTCACACAGGGCCATGGTGAAGCCCTGAGACCTTCATGCGTAATACTGTTCTGATAAATTAATGCGGATACTTGACTATCAAGTGTGTCTAATTTTTACTGTTTTCCTCTCACGATGTTTACATCCTGTAGCTTTAACAACATAAATTTTCACTTATAATTTGTCCACTTTTTCTTTACCAACTGAAATATTATGAAATAAAGAACTCTCTTAACCTGTGAAAAACAACTGAAAAGATACCTGATACTCAACTATTCTTTAGATATTGTCTGTCTTATAACTATAGTAAAATGAAATGATTTGTTTTCACATCTTAGCTCAATAGTTTTTCTCAAGAGGGTATTAAATAAAACTGGTACCAGAGTGGCACTAGTTATTTTGGGAAAAAAAAAAAAAAGTGAGTGACCATCTCACCCAAATCAGAAAAACTGTGCTCTTGATAATATAATAACTCATAATGTTCCACACAAATATTATGACTTTTTGTTGTTTCCAGGAAAGAGCTCTTCTATTTCTTCAGAACTAGATACAATTTATCTGTGAAATTTTAATATTGTTTTCATTTTCTTGGCAGATGGCTTGTTCATCTTATTATTTTCATACATTGGCAGGATTAGACTGTTTTATACAAAATTTTTAATAAGAACAAACTTTAAAATATGTATTTATATAAGCCCCCAGAACAGACTTCACAGTATGTGTTTTAACAATTGATAATTACATATTTATCCAAGAAACTAGTATGACTTTTCAATTTTGGATAATAATAAATATCTTACAAGTTTTCTTAATTATATAGTTGCCAGAAAGGTCTCAATGCTCACAAGAAAAAAATATATTGGTTTTGTAGGAAAAATAGGAAAACAATGAGTTATCAATGTTTCACGTAAAGAGGCCTTAATGTAATCTATATTCAGAAAATTTGATCTTTTTTTGAAAGGTCTCAAGTCATAATTAGAAAACAAGTATATTCTTTTTATTGAATTAGGCACACGGGCAATACCTAATTTTGTGTAGGTATGTTTGTTTACTTCAGTTTTTAATTGGGGAACTTTTCAAACATACAAAAAAGATATGAAACAATAGGACCATGATCACTTGCATATGTACTACCTAGATTCATCAAATGTTTATATTTGGGACATTTCCAGACTTAATCTGTCATTGCACATACTTTTTACAAAGAACATCCGTCTTGCTTAGAACTCGCTTCCCATCAATGCGGCAAAAATGCCTACTTAACCCTCCATTCTCTCCTTTTCCTATGCTGAATTTTGGCTTAGAGGCTTTAAATTTTGTCCCTGCCACTACTGGGGACTTTCAGGCTCCAGGAGAATCCTAGCCAAAGTCATTCTGAGGCTCCTAATTGCTTTGATGGAGCTGGTACAGAAGTGGGGGGAGAAGGAGATGGGAACACCAGATCGAAAGCAATGCCACTGGGAAGCCTTAGCTCTCAGGGCCAGAGGTGTGGCAAATTCGGAATGAATTATTCCCTAGAAACAATATTCTAAGTGACTGCAGAAGGTTCAAGCGTGCTTTTGTGGCTTGGTACATGGTTTCCTTGTGAAAATGTATCAAGGTCTAAGCAACCAATTTACAGTTGAATTTTTAGAACATAACTTATATTGTAGAAGACCAGTATTATAATTATTCAGATTAGTACACAAAATTGCTGTCTTCTCTATGAAACTTGTTTTCACTTGGTATGGTCATGATACTTCGTAGACAAATTTTTAAAACAAAGACAAGTTAAAAGTCTGTAGCATTTTAATTTTTATTTCATAATTATCTCAATTCAAGTTTTTTATTTCTTTCTTACTGTTGCCTTATTGCACACATCATTAAGGTGATACAGATTTGGGAAACCCATATCTAAATGTATTTAGGATTTCACCCAGAACATGTTTGTTTTTTTACAATAACTTAATCAAAAAACAGCTAAAGGAAAATCCATTTCCTTTTAGCTCTTTTACGTTTTGACTTTAGTCTTCTAACTCATGTTCATTTCAGGGTGCTTATTTATGATACTAAAGTGTTAATTTTATATTCAAGTTTTCCAAGGTCTCCACACTCATGGAGTTTACAGTTTAGCAACTGATAGGCATGAGATATATTACTACTAAAGCATAGCCTAAATACAAAAGTTTTTTAAAATTGAAAGCACAGATGAGTGAAATCAAGAATTTTAGTTGTATCCCTTTAGTTGTATTTGTTCATGAAAAAGAATGAATGTGTGCATGAATGAATAAACTAGAGCTTTGTGTAAAGGAGTAATGAGATGGCTAATGCTGAATCCTTCCCATCAACTTGAACTTCTGAATGACAGGCTCTTCTGGATTTAGGAGAACCAAGAGTGTTTCTTTGCCCCTTCCTAATATTTCCTGGTGTGCTGCTCCCAAGAATCCCCTACTTGCCCTTTTCACATGGAGTTGCCAGGGCAAAGACCAGCTGCTTCTACTTAAATTTTTTGCAGCTATGACTTCCATATCCAATTCTGGCACCTTCTTCCTACCTTTTGTATACCCAGGGAATGGGATGGCATGCTTACATGCCCTGCTCCAGTCTTTTGTCAAACACCACCCTTGGCTCAAGGCCTGTTCCAGTGCCATCTGCTTGGGGAAATGGAGGATAACAGTAAGAGATCCTACTTACTGAGTGCCTGCTGTGAGCTAAGTATTTACAGGTCTAATTTCAAATTCTCACAGATCCTGTAAGGACAGTATTAGACCCACTTTTACAGATCTGAAAAGTAAAGCTCAGAAAAGTTAAGAAACCTCGCCAAGGTTATCTGATGCAGGATTTATTATATTTGGGTCTTCCCCCCTCTTTGCTGTCAGTGGAAGACAATTCTCTTTCCTCAGAGAAATATGTTCACATCTTCTTTGATTGACTCTCCACTTTCCATAATAGCCCTCCCTGGAGAGCTGCTCTCCTACTCCCATCCCAGGCTGATGTCCTGAATTTCCCACAGTGATTTGGCCTTTGCATTAAATTTTCTGGCTTCTTGTCCATTAGACTCAACTGATTATCTTAAAATATCTGATTAGTTCTTAATAGTGTTGGCAGGTTAGAATCGTATTTTTTAAAGAAAAGTATATGTAAACATAACTTTCTGAATCCACTCATTGAGAGAACATATTTTTCCCATGTTATACAGACAAACTGGACAATGAAATGACCACCTGTTAGCTGCTAATGATGTTCACATGCCTTTTAAAAAAGTAATTCTGGCTTTATCTATCTACAATCTTGGCGGCAAAACTTATGGGAACATCAAGGCAACAGGAAGCCAAAGGCAGAAAACTGACAATAAAGTTTGTGCTTAGACTACTAATAAGGAAGAGGATACTGTGAGTCTCTGATTCTGCATAATTATTTAATCTCCAGAGGGTGACATAAAATTTAATGCATGTTTTAAGAAACCTAAGTTTGGGTGTTCAAATCTAGGACTGAGATAAGAGGGGTTTCACACAGGGTATTTCCTACTTGATAAAAATATTTTAAAAAGCATCAAATATAAAATATGTCAATCACTGTTGCATGGTCTAATTTGATATTGTGTGGGTGGGTCAATCATTATGCCCTTCAAATGAAAATGAATACATACTTATTGAATGAAGTTAATTCAAAGTAATAGACGGATATTAACTGTGCCCTACATTGCAAAAAACATACTGGCCCTAAAAAATGGCTTATAACTATACATACTCACCAAGATACAGAAAAGAAGTATTTTCTAAAATTAGAGCTAGTAATAAGAATAAATTATTTTAATAATGAAATCAAAATTGAAATAAAACACCCAGTTTTAATTGTTTTTGTCAATAAGTGTTTGGGTCCTGACTTAAGTTTACGGATTTCCATTAATTTTATTTTTAACATACTATTTCTATCCAAGTCTAAGGTTGATATAAACTAAGTTTACCTTTTACTTGTTCACTTTATTATAGTGTCATAGTTAAAAATACAGGCTCTAAAATAAGACTGCTTGGGTTTGAAACATGTCTCCATAACTTGCCTTTGTACAAATTTTCTTAGTTCTTCATGTCTCAGTTTTCTCATCTATAAAATAGGGTTACTAATAGTATCTACCTCACAGGGTTGGTGAGAGGATTAAATGTGTCACTCTAAGGCAAGCACTTAAAACAGTGCCTGGTGCACAGTAAATATTTTTACATTTTCTAGTTATTTTTTTTTAACTTCAGAGTAAACGGTGAGTATGAAGTCATTGCACAACTGGTTACATTTTGCAATGAATAGAATAAATCATGTTATCTCTTCCCTTGTTTTGAAGTAGAACTGAATTTAAGCTCAAAGTAGAAAAACAATTGTCTTTCCCAATTAAAAATAAATTCCAAAAAAAAAAGTAGTGAGTGTTCTGTCTGTAAAGATTTTTTTTCAGCAGTATCCTAAAACTTTTAAAGTGACTGTTACTCAATACAGAATTCATTATCCTCAAGGTTTCTCAAATACATTTTTGCAAACCTTTATTTTCTCCATAGCTTCAGGTTTTAGAAACATGTTAAAATCTCCTCCCCACCAGCAATTATATCTAAGATTCCACATTTACTAGTCATTGCATCACAGATTTTTTTTTATATGTACTACAAAATGTTTATATAATCAACACTAAATATATATCCCCAATTGAATCCCAATTCTGAAATCTTACCTTATGTCTCAAACCATATGAAGTAAAAGAAGACAATGATTAGGAATGAAAGGAAAACATTCTTTAAATGAAATAACTCTAAACTGTACCATTATATGGAAAAGTCTTTTAAATGGCATTGTTAACTCTCCACAAACACACCATGCATCTTCTAGACATTAACATTGATAATCTTAAACTCCAACTTGCACAACTAGCTAAGTAAATGTAACTAGCAGTTGTTGAAAATTATGGGTTTTTGCATAAAGACAATTTCAAAAGGGTGCTTCTACTCTTAAGTTCTCATGCAATTTCTAGATTTGTAGACTTCAGTAATTCAGCTTTGGAAAATATGTTATCACATATAAATAGCTTCTCTCTTCCCTATGATGTATATGTGTTTGTGTGCATGCATGTGCATACATATACATACATATTTTTCTTAATGCACAGATATATGTATATGTACACAAATAATTATCTAGCATAAGAGGTGTGTGTGTGTGTGTGTGTGTGTGTGTGTGTGTGTGTGTGTACACTCCATTTGCAGCTCTCTCAACTTACTGAGTGCTCCTTCAATTCAAAAGTTTAGGATGTCAGTATACCGATCTTTGGTCATAGGGAAAAAATGGTGATTCGCAACATTGGGGTCAGCTAGGTAGAAGAACCCCCAAAATACTGTAATTTTTAAGATCTTGGAAAATAGGTTATCTCTGGTTCCAAAGATGTCTTCCTTTTCTTTCGGGGGATTGAGACTCAAAGCAACTTTGTGAGATAGGTGTGCCATATTTTATAACCCCTTTTCATTGAGTAAGAAGCAGTCTGGGGAATGGTTTAGAATGATACTCAAGATCATTATGTAAGTAGTGAGACCATTCTTTTTACTCTAAATTCAATTCTTTTAGGATATTAGAACTAGGTGTGACCTTGGAGAACATCTAATTCATATCCCACATTTTCTATCAGCCTCTCTGAAAGCATGTTTCTAAATCTTTCTGGTGGTCGGAAGGTATGGAAAGTGGCATAGCCTGTTGACTTAAGTTAGACCAATGCTAGTGATCACTCATATCCTTTAATGTATGCAAATAAAATAGTCAAGATAACAAGGTTGGAGACGCTTGACATTTCCCACTCTCAAAATCAATCACTGATCTGAACACCATGGCTATTACTCAGAGATTCAGAGGTTTGCTGTAAGCAGAGACCATGACCTTGGAACAATTATTTTCTCAAAAGGCATTACCAACAATGATGTGAGCAAAGTGCCCAGACTGCCCTCCAGTGCATGAATCCCTGTCCAGGAAAGGGCTACGAATCTTCTACAAGTACGATGAGTTTGGCTTAAATCTCATTTCAAAGCATTTATATTTCATAAGCACTGCATTTAGACAAACTTAAAATGAGCAAGTCAAAGCAAATACTCACTTAAAGATTTTCTGTGCTCTGGTTTCTGTTCTTTTATATCACTGTCGCAGTGACTTAGCAATTCAGTACTGGAGGATCTTTGGATTTTGAATAATTCCAGGTTTCTTGACGGACAACTTGAATCCTTTGGCTGGAAACAGCAAACAATTAGACTAAATAATTTTACCAGAAATAAAGGATTCACTGTACAGTTTTGTGGTCTATTTTGGTGTTTATGGGGAAATTTGAAGTAAGGAAATTATTTGGGGGATAGGTCCTCTATGCTGAGCTCAATACATATATATGGTACTTACTAAATGCTAAGCACTATACATGCATTAATTCAATTAATCATCACAACAATTCTATAGAGTAGGTGGTATTATTATTATTATCCTTATTTTCCTCATTAAGAAAATGAGACCAAAATCAGTAAGCAATTTGCCTAAGCCCACACAGGTGGCAAATAACCAGAATTCAGACTCTAGCAGTCTGCTCCCAGAGTCCACCCTCAGTGACAACAAACTGTGTGTACTTGTGTGTATGTATGTATGTGTACTCACACACATTCACACACACACCCCTTTAAAGGGGGTTTACTGATAATGGGAAAAGTTAATTTATTTTACTTTTTAAAGTGTTAGTCCCCAAATGAATATAATGAAAGCCTGCAATTAAGTACCAAGAAAACCACACAGAAAATCTTTTACTATCCTATTGTATTCCATATTATGAACAGTTTTTTCTCAAAATTTTACAAATATTAGTTTTCTAAAATTAAATGTTCTAGAGTCTCAGTATGAAATGAGTGGTTTTAAATAAGTTCACTCTTAAAAAATATACTCTGAATGTATGTTTTAGGATAATTTCATGAAGTTCTAGGTATGTAATTTTCATGAGAAGAACAATCTAGCTTAGCTGGAAGAATAATAAAAATCAGTACAAAGGGTTATTATGTATTGGTATTATAACAGTGAGTGTGGTCTTAAATATATTGATATTTATTTTCAGGAATTTGCACTATGGACTGCATAAACTGAAAATGAAAAAATTCAGTAGTTATTAAGTGCTTGTGTGCTTTTTACAGCCTCCAGTAAATGTCTGTGTTATTTCAGAAAAAAAAAAGTAAGAATGCACTATGTTTTTGAAAGAGAAAAATTAAATGACATTTAGTTCTACAAATCCTATCTGATGAAAAGGTTTTTAGTGGATTCTATTTAAACTAAAAGAACTTAAATTCTCTCAGTCCATAGGATCTATTTAAACGTGTGTGTGTGTTGTATGCCTGAGCAATAAGATTTAAACGACTACATTTTAATTAATAAAGGTAACAGCCAAAACAAATACATACCAATCTGTCAATTGCATTTTTGATAGCGTGGAACCAATCCAATATGATGAAGTCAATATCTGACTGTAGAAGGAACTCATTTCCTGATACTGTTGTGATCTGAAAAAAAAAAAAATCGACAGGTAAAGAATTATGAAAGATAAATCTCTTACATGTAAAAATCCATTTTTAAAAAACACAGTTTAATACACTGAAATATTTTCTTGTATTCCAGTAATTGTCTTTCTGGGAACTGGGAGCATTTTGAACTGCTCTCTCTAAACTGTTTTTTCATGTCATAACAAATACATTATTGTTTTAATAATAGAACGATTAAGTCAGAGTAGGGCTAAAGCTGAATTACTCCAACTTAAGGAGAAATAAGCCAGGAAGTTCAGAGAACTGCAGACGGTACACACTTAAGTCAGAACCCGCAGAAAAAATGCACCCGGGTGTGTCAGAACTCATTCTGCACGTTTGCCTCTTTCCTGTCTGTCTTTTCAAATCTAATAGTATCTCTATATTTGATTTCCTTTTATGGAGGGCTCTAAAACAGATTATTTACCAAAAAGTCTAATTGCAGACTTCCAAAAGGTCATTCAGATGAATAACATTTGATTATTTCTACTTTCTTATCAGAGATCTATAGGAAAGTAATAAAAAAACCAATTTCCCCACAAAAGAAGTATATTAAAATAAAAGTTCATTTACATATTTGAACCTCTCTGGGAGAGTATTTATCAAATGAACATCCAGGTTCCTGACTCTCAGCACTGCTAAGTAGTTGGCAATGTTTAGTGTGTATTTTTCATTACAGTGAATCTTTTTCTCCTCAGAATTGTGAGAAAAGGATATGACCCTATAGAAACAGAGAAATACTCTAAGTTTCACACATAAAGGGCTACTTAGAGAAAAAATTGATTAGAGTGGGTGTGGACACACTTTTTGTATTTGGCCATCAATCTGAACTGTGAAGATTTTCCCTTTGTGTTACTGACTTTTTCTTGCAACAGGAAGATGAACATTTCCCAACTACTGTCACACAGAGTTCAGAGGTTTAGAGGACTGACATTTCAAAATACTCAATCAGGAGCCAGTCACCTCTTCTCAGCCTTCCTGGCTCTAAACAGGAGGTGAACGCTGAAATGTGGCACAGGTTCAGAAAATCACAAATCATGCTTTAGGCCATCTCTATAATTCTATCATTAAAGTGACAATTATTACCCCAAATGGCTCATTCTGAAGGTTTCAAGGATTCTTATGGCAGCATTTAATGACAATGATTTTGGGGTTTCTAAAGAAATCTGTTACATATTTGCACATATATTCATTTGTCATTTGTTTTTAGAAAAACTCTATAGAGATTCAACATTAATCAGTACTGCAAAGCAACCATTGTTGATTGAGATGGGTTCCGATATCAAGTGTGGTCTCTAAAACTATAGGGAGAGGAACTGTCTAAAGTGTATGCAATTATAAGAAGTGAAAGATTGAAAAATGATAGGATTTAATTGCCCACACTAGAATTTGGGGCAATCATTTTTTCTCTCTCTTTTCAAAATGATACTGCATATAAGATTTAGCATGGCTCAAAACAGTCTTCTGTTTTATGTATCCAGTAAAAGACAGCTAAGGTGATGTTTGCCTAATTATCTGAATACCATTGCAATATTCTCTACTCAGATAAAGTTCCAAATGTTTACTTTATAGAGTGTTGCCTCAGAAATTGTAATCTAAAAATATAAGATCATTTCTAACACAAGAAAAGTAGTAATGTCCTTGACCTCTACCTTCATCCTAATCTGTAGTTAAATATTTTGATTATGAATGTATTTCTAACATCATAATTTGTAAACATACACAAAGACAAATGAATTAGCCAAAGCACAATGTATAATATAATATTTCTCTGCCAGTATAAATAAACCATTATTAAAATTACAAAAAGAAACAACATTTTAAAAGTACAAGAAACAAACATAATTAGATTTACTATATTCTGAGGGTTTACGAAAGAGCCAACATAGTTCAGCTTTCAGTCTAATAAATTCAAACAGTGATAAAATATAAGTACTTTAGCAGTGCATTTGCATTTTTGCTGCATGCTATGCAATGCAAAGGGGATCTTATATTGCTAACACAACCAAAAGCAAAATGTATTTTAAAAGTTCCTTTGTCCAAATATATTACTGCATTAATCATACATAATCAGTGATTTACAAATTCATTTTGAGAAGCTAGATCAGAGAGCTATATAAATGCAATTCATTCAAAACATGCTATCAGAGAGATACAGTTCACATCCTTTCCTCTGTCTTCCCACTAATCTTTCGAGTTACCAGGCAGTCTGGAGAAGTCTGCTACTGCTCTCTACAGTTTAAATGCATCCACTTCTTAATTACAGTCAGTAATTGACTTTGTTCTGCTCTATTCCAGTCACTCACAAAAAAGTAGTTTCAAAATCTTTGACTGGTAAAGCCCATTTAATTCAGGTTGCTCAATTCACTTTTTTACTTTACTTCTTTAGGATTTCTGATAAATGGTTTGCTGAATCATATTTGCACTTCGAACAATCGAATTTCCAACACTCTCGGGGAAAAAAGACATCAGTAAAGAATGTTAGCTTTGACCAAACCTTTTGATTGAACAACTTATGATGACAATCTAAAGTAATGTATAACAGACATAAAGGCTTTGATATTAAGCTGTGCTAATGTACTCTTTCTATATCATGTTTTGCCTCCATGACAGATGCTAGGGTGAGGGGATGAAGGAAGAACCTACAGAAAGCATACCAGGTTTAGATAAGAGATGCTGGCCTCCATCTTGCTTAGAAACCTACTTTAAGCAAATGTTTCCCGACATCCCTCATCACCACAAGGTCGTATTTTGAAGGAATATATCAGGGCACCAAAGTAGCCTCAATGAAGTGTGCAGGGTCAATAATAAACATCTTTAAGTATCCATCCGGGGAAATTTGTCTTGAACTTCTTCATACTAAATAAGGGTCCATCTGAATTCTTGTTGGTAAGAAATTTATGCCCAGGAAATTATAGAAGCATGTCCACTGAGCAACATGCAGAGTGGGCACATTCCTTAAGGCTTTCAGGGATTAATTCAACAGTAGTTTTCACGTGGGCTTAGAACAGTCTGTGTCCTTTTTACAGTTCCTCTAAATATGGAGGCAGGTAGACATAAGTCCAGACTTCACTGATAAGAGATGAAGAGCGAAGAAATTTGTGTTTTAGATTTTAATTAAATGGGAGTTTTCTTATGCTAATTTGAAGCATCTTAAAAGAGTTTAAATAGTGTTTATGTATTATTCTTTTAAATATTATCAATTAAGATTTAAGTATTGTTCTTTTAAATATTGTCAATTAAGTACCACTCTCATCAATATTAATTCTGGCAGTAAGATTTTATACTATTAGATTTTAATTTAAATGAGAAAATAATGTGTAGAATAGCATTTATACCATTACAAATTTCCATACTTTTGTTTACTAGAATATAAATAAACCTTTTTCAGAACTTAACTTTTTCTGATTATAAGAATAATACTTTATTGTGTAGAATTTGGGAAAAATAAAGATAACAAAGAATCAAAATTATGCATAGCTACACAAAGTAAACATTGTTGGTATTTTAATCTAGTTATTGCCAGTCGTTTTTATAAATAATAACCAAACAGATATAATGATCCATGATATAGATACCTCATCAGCAAAACATATTTGATGGTTAAATATTACCAGCTTCTTTTTCAATTGACTTCAGACGCACATGGGGGAGATTACCAAAGATGTAAGAGGTAATGAGTGACAGGGTGCTCCTCTCTGTTTGAGAGCCCCACCCTTCCGATTACAGAATAAATCCCACAAATAATTTCGTGTACGGAAGACTAGAGAGGATGTGTTCATGACAGAACATTCCACTAATCATTAACAGTGACTGATTAAGCATCCATTAAGTATCAAGGCACATTGCTAGAAGCTAGGGATACACAGCCCCCACTCTCAAGAACTCACAATCTGTTTGGATAAATAGGACATATGCATATACAGATAAATAACAATAGAAAATAGCTTATACTGAGTCCCAATGTGAGCGACACACACAATGCTCATGTCAAGATTTCAGAAGAGGGAGTAATTACTGCAGACACATTTACATCATGAAAGTATGCATAAACTAGTGGTCATGGTATGTTATTCTTTAAAGGTTGATTGTATCAGAACTTTAGTGTATTAAGGATATGAATACCACCACTTGGTATGCAAAGTGATATCAGCTTTAATGATCTCAAAGCACATAATAAACATTCTCCAAATGCAGCTTCCCTCCACTATCATAAAGTAATTTTGCAAATGAAGAAAATGAAGCAAATGAGGAAAATGAGAATGCCATTCTATCAAATTGGCATCATTTTAAATGATAAAATTAAGAGATTACAAAGATCTTGATTTCTAGTTCACTGGTTTTTAGCAAACAGTTGTATACAGTCAAGAACTGTGTGTTTGAACAGGGAAAGGGCTGTGATAATTTGGTTTCAGTTAGGAAATTTGGAATAGCAACTTTAGACCAAGTTGCCTCTTTCCTTGCAGTTATGCTAAAGATAGCCCGATTTTAAAAGATCATGCAAAATCCTTACGCTGATTTTCCTTTCCAAAAACAAGCACTGTCTTGCTATGAAAAAATATATCTAAAACTAAATTGGGTTATCTAAAACTCCTTCAAATCCTAGAAAGGACTAAAACAATCCTACACTTGAACAAATATCTTTCACATTTTGATTAGAACCTAAGGAGGGATTATTTCATCTTCATGAAACTGAATGGTATGTAGGAAAGGTATAATAAATATGCCAAATAGCCAAAGATCCCTAAAACGTGTTAAATAATATGGCTAGAGTGGTTCTAGAAATACATGGATAAGAGGAATGGAATTTAATTGCTGTTATGTTTAGAGACACTTTGGACTTCATAATAGAAGTTTTATATTTGAATTAAGTAAAAATAAAAAGTTATATCAAAATACACTGTTTATTTGAAGTGAATATGAATTATTTTTGTGATAGTAATTTTGTCTATATCTGTATTCAATACTCCCAGCAGAAAATAGGGAGATATCATTATAGGGAGATATCAAGACCTAAAATTAAAGTAATAATGCTTAAAAAAACACACACAGATTCACATTTTTTTCATCTTGTATCACTCCATATTTGATACAGCTGATCAAGTGAAGGTTGTCATGGTTATACTAATAGCTAAATTACTTGGTCTCAAAGGTGTTTATGACCACCAAAGAAATTATACTATCAGGCTGAATGTCTGTCTCAAATTACAGTCTGGTTTGAGTAATTTCTAACATTTTCTTAACATGTTGAGCAAAGTTAAAATTAAACTAAGGGTAAAATATGAGTTAGAAGTAAAAGGTCTTCAATTTGCCTTTCCAGAAATGTTACTTGTTAAAGCATTTTGTGAGAAAGTATCTGCCTTGTGTTCCCAATGTTGCTAGATGTTAAGTAAATATATGCTGATTACAAAAAAAAAAAAGTTGCTTTGGCAACTGTCTTATTAAAATGCATTTGTAATCCCCATCTGTCATGAAAGTTTTGAAAACTTTGTTTACTTTGGATAGCAGCCTTATCCAGGGTTACCCTAGCAAACAATGATAGCAGTCTTCAAAAGTTGTATGAGGAACAAGCCACTAGGGATCCATTTTTGTTTTAATTGGCACACACAAACACTTTTCTGGTCTGTTAAGAAGATCAAGCTAATATGCATGGAGGGTGTTATATTCTCAGCTTTGGGGGAGCAGTAAGCTCCCTTTATTTAAGTAATTTAAATGATAGACTGCAAAAACTTTGCAAGTCAGAAAAATGTTTTATACTTTCTTAGGGAATATTTGTTTTAAGCAACAGAAAATGTTCTACATATCTAAAGATGTTGAACCTTATGTTATAATTACTCTGTTTCTTCTGACTCTGTGAAATGTTCCTAAATCCACATGCTACTAAATAAACCAGGCCACCAATGGATCCAGCATTTCCACAACTCCCCCGTGTGTTAACAAATGTCTGTTCATTAGTTTCCAGATGTTTATTGGATATGTTTTCAATGTGTTTGGGGTTGATTGATTTGCATGTACATTTATTGGAACCCTCAGTGGTGTCATCATATCAAAATAACCTGCCCATGTAAGCAATCTCTTATTAATGGAAAGTAAACAAATGTTGGGCTACGTACACGACAGATCTCCAGTGCATTCCAAAGTCTAAGGTTTAAGGCCAACCTTTCAAGAAACAATGCTTTTTAAGTGAAATTGAGCTGTACTTTGACACCCAAATAATTTGGTCCATGTATTCATACAACAGAGATTTGTTCCGCATAATAAAATTGTCCCTGTAGTGAATATTCATACCCCATATTACTTTCCACTCTACCTTTCTGTTTAATATCTAAACCCCAAATTTATTTCAAACAAACAAGCCAAAAAAAACCCCCTCATGTTTATTCTTTTATCTGTGTTAAAATATTTTAAGTACTGAGAAACAGTCTTCTCAATATTCATGAAAAAATACTACCCAAGTAATTAGTAGATAGTTTAGCAGTTTCCACAGTTCTGCAGCAGCTACACCACAACTTTTGCCTGTGGTGCTCATAGGAAAAAACAACTGAAAAAGAGACTAATCAAAGCAGTTGGTGTATAAAGATATTAACTTAGACTTTTATTGCTCTTAATTTTTAAACTTGGGGCAGAACTTGTCTGTAGATAAATGAATCATCCTGGGACTTGTCACCACCAGTCACTCCCTGCCAACGACAGATCACCTTCTTGCCTGAGCTATATTCACTGTGTTCAGTTACTCATCTAGTCACACGACACTTGAGAATCTGCTGCCCCCATCATTTTCAAATTGGAATTATTTTTATTATTACTGTCCTTATGTAGGTAATGATCAATTTTAAAAATTTCAATAAATTCAAAAGTGTAACATAAAATCTCCCTTTCTTCAAGATATACTAAATTGTCTCTTTATACATATCTTTTTGACCCATGAGGAAATATTATGTATATTTATATTTTAATGAAAATATGTATACTACTATGAAAATTTCTTATGCATTTTACTATCTATTCTACATCATCTCTCATGAGAATTTAGTTACAATATCCCTGCTTTCTTCACTGTCTCATCCATGTTTTTCCCTAAAGTCCATACTATACACTGCAGCCAAAGTGATCTCCCTGAAACTTGGATCTGATCATCCCAGTCCTCTGCTTGATATAGTTCTGAGGCTCCCCACAGCTGTTGCAGGGCAGTGCAGACTCTTTAATTTGGCCTGCCAGCCCCTGTGTGCTCTGGCAGTGACCCACTCTGCAGTCCCCCCTGCTCCATATTTTCCTCTGCATCTCTACCATCCAGCCATACTGATTTTTTTTGGTTCCCCAGCTGTCCCATACTAATTCTCAGTTCTTCCCTTAGATCAGGTTGTTCCTGCTGCCTACACTCCTTTGACATCCTCTGTCATATCATTCAAATCAATTGAGATGTCACCTTTCCAGTAAAGCCTTCTCTGAAATTGATATTCCCCAAGTGCACTCATACCATCCTGCTTCTCCTTTATCATAGCACAAATTGGTCTATGTTCCAATGCCTTGTTGGTCTTCCTGTTCCCCCAACTATGCTATAATTCTGAGGCCAATGGCAATTGTTTACATGCGTGGCTGAACAACTGATACATAAGGAATACTAAGAAAATAATAAATAGACAAACCTTATCTACTTTATTCATTTCAGTGAATGCATTGTATTTCGTTGTTTGGTATGTCATAATATATTTAACTCATTACTGTCATAAAATTTTGAAGGTTCCAATACAATTGCATTCTTTCAGGTAATATAAGTAATGTAATCTTGACATCTACTGAAAACACTTTATGAGAGTAGAATAGGCAAACTATTTTGAAGATTGAGAGTAGCAGTCTGAAGACTACATTTCCTCAGCAGTCAACAATTCCTAGACATCAGACAATAGGATTAAACTTGGAAGGGCTGGAAAGCACAAGAGTCATCTGTATTTCAATGCTTATCCTTAAAATAGATTGTTCTTGATTATGTTCCAAAGCCACCCAAGTATTTTACAGGGATCATCTACACTAGATCATCCAAGAATCTCACCCGAAATATAGGCTTTTGGAGTTGGGAGTTGACAGTATGGGAATTGGAACATAAGTTCAAAATTTAAAAGAGCTAATCCTTAGGTTAATGGGTCAAGTCTTTAGAGAACCTCAGTGATACAAAGATGCTTGTTGCTGTCCATCAGCATTGTAGCCATTAATTTTATGAGAACACTGTTAATACTAATAAATAAGCAAATTGTGGGAGGAGGTGGCAGTAGTTATGTTGTTAATAATTTTACTTAGAAGTATTAGTTAACTTTAAGATACAGTGACTTAGGCAGAAGTAGGTATTGTTGCCACTAGCTTATTACTCACATTTCTCCTATTACTAAGTACCAAAAGTACACAACAAGAATAAAAGATGTTACAATATGTGAGTATCTTTATGCTATTGTAACATATTTGGCCATGATTATGAGTGTTTACAAAACATTCAAGAATTGTTCCATGTCTACTTACATTAATGAGAACACCTGTTAGCTTTAGTGCTGTACAGACTTATTTGCATTAGATTCAGGTTTTCACATACTGTACCTCACTTTTTGAAACAATTAGATGCTTATAGAGAAATACAGCTAAGTGAAAAACAGCAGCTTGAATGCCTTCCGGCTCAAGACAATTCAACTCCAGGTTTCAGTGAAAATCAAAAATCTGCTCAATTACAATACTGCCACTTAGAAGTGAATGTAGGTGTATTTCATAATTTTACATTCAGAGAACAGAAGATACGTATGAAAATCTGTGCTTTAATCTACAAGTAAAATTATAGCCAAATGAGGCAGTTTCCAAACAAGGGTGCCAACAAGTAAGGAATGGCAATCCCACCACAACATAGATTCTCTGCAAACTTGGGAACTTGCTACCCAAAGTTGACCTCTTTACTGATTTCCAGAAGCTGGATAACTTGAGCCGGTCTTCTGACTGAGTGTGAGAATCTGCAGATCCTGTCCCACCTTGTGTTGTTTCCAACACTTTGCCAAAGAGAGCTTTCTATGACAGAGCTGAAAGGAGCAAAGGAGCTGAGGATTCTCTTTGAGTCAATCATTTCTGGGCTACGGTCACAGACAGAACATGCCAACCTAGGAGATGCACCGCAATTTCCTTACAGAAGCCCACGAGTCTGTCTTATTCATTACTCACAACTTTTATAGGTCTCACTCTATTGACACATCTGTCTGCTACTTCTAGGATGCTAATGCTTCTGGGATTTAAATATTTTCAGTTATTGAAAAGGAAACACTTGAGCACATCTATGGATTCACAGCCTCTATTATCACCATTATATTTAAGAGGTGCAATATTTACATAAAAATAACTGAGGTGGTGATATACTCTAAAGATAAATGAGTATTTGCGATCTGAAGAAGCATGATTTATAACTATTTTCTCAGCTATAAACAGTGCACCACTGTACTATACTAGTAAACACAGATTAGCCCAGGCACACATGAACTGTTCCCATGGGATTTCTGATACTCTGTCCTGGGAAATAACAGAACTGGGAATGGCCCTTGCAGAGTTTGTGGCTCGCAAGAAGAAGGGTATCTATTTCCTCCTCAGCTGTCAAGTTATATAATCTGGATAGAGGAACAAACATTAGGTGGAGATTTGGGAATTAACCAGTGAATTCTTTTTTTATAGAATCCAAACTACGTAATTCAAGAAGTAAGTAATACTAAAAACTTACTTTTGGTGTCTCATAATTTTGAAATTGTGGTTAACCAAGAGCTTGACAATCTAGATTTTCTCCATGAAAGAGCATGATCATTCTTTAGAAATGATTAGCTGTCTGTGTAATTAGGATGTTCATGAATGAGTAGTAATGTTTCTTTTTCCATGAATGATAGGCTTAAATAAATTGAAAATGTTGAAAATTTTCTTCTGAGAATGTGGAAAGCTTGTAATTCTTCTGTTTGGAGAAAATTCCTAACTGCTTATTCAAAAAGGTTATCTTTAAACCAAACATAAAAAAGCATCTGACATTTCTAAAACTATAGTTAGTGGTTTATAATATATATAGTACATATGTACATATAATATGTTCATATATATATTGCTATATATGATATATATCAGTATATCACATATAATGATCTATATCATGATATAGTGCTATATTTCATATATAGTGAGATATATCATATATGTACATTGTGCTATAAAGTTATATATGTATGTATATTATATAAATTATATATAATGTATATAGTATGTAAATAAATTATATAAATAGTACATATGTACATATGTGTTCTCTCTATATATATGTATATGTAGAAAGAGAACACAACAGAAAGACGGAGAGAGAATTTAATGGTATTTTTATAAAAAATAAACCACCTGTGACTCTATAATAGACAATGACATCTGTCAATTTGAGCAACAGGCCACCCACCTAATAAGGAGACATCTGGAATGCCAAATGTATGCAAAAATACCTTAACAATCTTTACTCCCCCAAAGCAAAATGGCATTCATATTGAAATATTACCACTTAAAGATGCTAGACTTCTAAAAAATATATCAGTAGCACTATCAGTAGGGTGACTCTATAATTTATTGTTGAAACTATGACAATTCTGAAGGCAAAAGGCACTGTTAATAATCACATCAGGACAATAGGTGTAAACCGGGCCTATTTTGTGTCTCTGGGACATATGGATCACTAGTCATCACATACAACAGTGGGAGTCATTTAACAACCATTTAGGTGCCCAGTGAATACCTGCCATTGCTCCAATTCTAAGAACTGTGACATATACAAAAAAGTTAGCAGTGACCCTTCCTCTGAATAAGCTCCTAATCTAGGGTGAGTAAAGACCAGCATGGGAAAACAATTAGAAACAACAATTAAATCTTGATTCAAGATGGGACACATAATGGTTTTTATGAAGGAAACCATAATTTTCTTGAGGGTATAAAGGAGGACTCAGAAAAGAATGTTGGAGAAGGATCTTAAGGATGGATGGTATTTAGTAGAAGAAAAGGCAGGGTAAGAGGACAACACAGGTGAAAGAAAAGCTTGTACAAAGATCCAGAGGAAGGGAAGAATCTAGCATCTCTTAAGGACATAAGAATCTGTTCCTACACCCTCTTTGTGGACTCTTTTCCCTTCACTCATCCCTTAAATAAAGGTGTCACACCAAGCATTTTCCTGTGGGACATGATTCTTCTCCCTTACAGACACACTATGGAATTATCTTATACCATTTCTCATTTCTTAAAAAATTAGAGTTGTAAAATGGATAGATCCCTAATGTGTATCTCTAGTTCAATTCAAAACAGTATAATTTCTGATCTATTATAATTTGGACCAATGTGACTTCTGGTCTACCTCCTTACTGCCAGACAATATAGTTGCAGTCCATTCTTCACATCCACTCTTGAGTAAACTCCTAAGTTGACTGACATCAACTTTGTCCTTGGAGATCTTTGTAAGTCTGATTCTCACATTTACTAGGACCTGAAAGAATCAGACCCTGGGAATAGGGCCTAGTAGTCTGTTTGTTTACAGAGATCCACAGGTGATTTGAAAATTACGTTGTGTTGGAGTCTGCTGCTCTAGACCATGGAAAGATGAACTACCTAAATCCATATCTGTCACATGCCACTTAAAAGTCACCGAATGGATCCCTTTTATCTTCAGGATAAAACCTAAATTCTTTAATGTATCTCGCCAAACATTTCATCGTTTATCTCTCTGCCTTTAATCTTTTCAATTCATCTACTTACTATTGGCGTAACTTTGAACAATTCATTTAAAAACTTTGTGTTTCTATATTCTCACCTATAACCTGAGAAAAACATTAATATCCACCTTATAGCAATTATAGGGCCTATATAAAATATAATCCAGGAGAAGAACTTAACATAGTACTCAGTAGTACAACCTTAGCACTTAAAAATGTTATTTATTGACTGATTCATTGATTGTCACTTGGATTTTGCAGACTCCATCTCTTCATTTAAGAAAGTACTCAGACATTGACTATTCAGGAAAGTCTGGTATAACATCTAGAGGTCAGAAAAGAAGTATCCCTTCAGCAGTCTGTACTAACTTCAGAATGGTGTGCAACTCACTATTGTACACATCCAGTGTCTTGACATTTCAACACAATAAACTCCCTGACCACAAAACCGCATGTTCATGCACTCAGCCAAGTACCTGGAGTAGCACCAGCTCTCAATAAAGGGGTATAGAATGAAAGATAGCTCAGTTGGCTTAGGTTATAACTAAAGGGTTTTGGTATCTACATAACAAAAGGCCTTGAAATTTAGAATACAGATTTTGTTTGGTATACTGGTAAAGAATAAAGCAGTGATTAGTCCCTGAGAAGATGTATTAGCAGAGCTACTCCACAACGTTAGAGTAGGGAAGACATCTCCTTAAAGCTGGCTCTATATTGCAACTTCCATAACTGTCAACATGACATTGCCTTCTAAGGTTGTACCAATGCATCTATCTGAAAAGATGATACACCATTTTGATATGAAGAACGCCACTTTCATGGGGCCCTGGGCTTTTCCGGCTCTTTCTGGTTCCTGATCTTTCCCCTTCTTTCTATACAACTCAACAGCTACTTCTCTGCCTTCAATGTTAGATGCCCCGCTTTTGAGATGGTCAGTATTTGAATCAAGACCTTTGCCACACCCCAAAGTGACTTAACGTGATCTCAGGCCCTGCTAGTTGAGAATGCACCCCCGTCTTGGATATCCTGTCTTTGCCAAAGCTAATTTCTGTAGCTGTATCCTGTTCCCTTTTCTGGCTTGTGGTTCCCTATTTTGGTGGTTTATCTCACATTCCAGACTCTCTCGGCTGATAGTGTTCTTTTGCCAGACCCCCTTTGAGGAACTGGGGCTCTGCAGAAGCATCTCCTTGATCGTCACTGCACCTCACTGTGTTCTTTAAATCCACCTTCCATCTGCCTCACCCATCTGAATTGTTATACATGTAATCAAGAAATAATCCATACTTGTGTTCAAGGCACCATAGTTATAAGAATATCTGAAAATGAGTCACGTCAGTGTATTCAGCAATCATCCAATGGTCTTTAAAATATCCTTGTTATTTCTGGTTGGAACTCACACCCTAACAGCCTGGACTGAATTTTGTTATCTTACTTTTAGGTTCTGTATTCTGTCCAGAAGACACACTTCCTTCCAATAATGTCAGCTCAAACTTTTCCATAGTAGTTGTCCCAACTATAGTTTTTTGCCTGCTTCATCAAGATGGTTCATTGCCATTAACTTGGCTTTCATGATCTCAAGAAAAAAATCCCCATCCCTAAATAAATGATGTGAAAAGATCACCAATACAGTAAGTTGTTCCTTCAATTTCTGAGGCTTACTATCAACTATTGTGCCATTTATCATTCTCTAGTATTCTGGCAAGTAGGACATTAGGAGAACATTTTTCCATTATGAGAACAAGTGTTGGGTTTGTCATCTGCTACCCTTGAGGCTCACAGCATCGGATTCATATTTAACAGAGTTTCATCCACAACATTTTCTTAAAAGTTTGTGACTTAATTAGATTAGATTTATATGCAGCTTGTTAATTTACCTGAATGCAGATGGAGAAGGCACTAAGGGAAGAATGTATTCCAAATTTAAAGAAGCCACTCTCCTGCAGGTATAATCTGGTGATGGCTTTCAAACATTTTTGGTCATAAAACATGGTAAGAAATAATCATTGCCAATCAGTACCTCTCTTTCTTGCTCTCTCTCCCCTTTTTTTCTTTCTTTCTCTCGGATACACACACACACACACACACACACACACACACACACTCTCTCTCTCTTTCTCTGTTTTCTATGTATCTGTCTACATATTAATTCGTTCATCTATTATTCAATGTATAATGAAAAATTATATATATATGCTATGTGCATATATGTTCATTTATATATATATGCATATATCATATAATTGAAACAAAAGCTTCATGAAATAATATTTCCCTTTACTATATGTGATGTAATCTGATATTTTTCTATCCTGATCTCTTTTTTTCTCTTCTTGATTTTATTTAAAAAATCTGGTCCCGACTCACTAAATTGATTTTGAGACCCTCTAAAGGATCTTGAATTTAATTTGAAAAACTCTGGCCTAGAGGGTAACAAAGTTGTGATCTTCCTGCTCTATTCCTTGATGCACATGTTCCCTCTCTCTTTCTCCCTCCTTCTCTCCCAGCCCCTTTGTCCCTCTTTCCCTTCCCCTTCTTTTCCCTTCCCACCCTGCACACCCCACCTCCCTGTGGATAAGATGCTTCAAAATGTCTTCATATATAGTTTAACAGTTGGATATTTAAACCTAGGAAAAACTTCCAGAATATTTGTCCTATTTGTGACTATTAGGCCTGGGTGATCAATAACCCTGTGTAGGCGATTCTTGCACTAAGTCATTTCCTGCCATTTGAAAGTAAGAATTAACATGTGGTTCTTTGGAATTTGGCTTAGACCCTAGGTTTTCTAAATATACCTTAAAGCAAGAGTTCCTTTATAAAAGAAGAAACAAAGATGGGGCACTGTGCTGTTTGGAATACATTTGACATACCTCACCATGATCTGGAGAAGGAAAAACCAAAAAAGTTAAAAGCCTGGCAAACTATCAGAGACAGAGACGGCAGCTATTTGTTTTCAAGTCCCTTGTATTGTAACAATGAGTGCACTCCATGTTGCATTCTGCAGCACCATGGTACAAGGTCTGGGAGTAGTTACTAGCATGTGTCTGTGTGATGGGAGCGAAAGCTAAACATTCTAATAGTGTTATGGCCTCTCCTTCTCAAGTTCCCATTAATGCAAATATAGCACATGTGGTTTAAGTCCCAAAAGCCTTGTAGGACACAAATCACAGATGTAGAATAAACATTATCAGAGAGTAAGACTCCATGGTCTTCTTGCCATCAACACATGCCCTTATGCTCCCATGACATCAGGCAGATACCTGATAGGATATCTTAAGCAAAATCACAAAAAGTCAGGGTCATCAAAGGACCTAGGATGGCAAGATTCTAAGTGGACTCCCAAGACTTCTTGGTAAATTATGGCAGAGTCTTCAGCTACATCAAGGCTTTGAGAGACACTCACCACTATGATAATTAAAGATAGTAAAAATTACTCATCCTTCCTGCACCAAAATTACCAGAGACTTATGCTATGTGAGGAGTAGAGTGTTCTTGTAATGTAACCCAGATGATGTGATGGCACAAGGCCTGTAAAACAGAGCTGGTGTACTTCAGATACACAATACAATTTTCCCAGCTATCTCAACTCTTCTGTGCCATCTTTAAGACTAAAATTCAGGGCGATTGCTGCTCTAAGATTGCTCTCTTTGCTTTTTCCATTGTATTTTCATCCCTCTATTTCCCCATGCCATTCTTTTCCAAAATTCTCAGACTAAAAAAAATGAGTAAATTGAGTCTTCTCCACATAGCCCATTATCATTGCTGTATTATAAAACTGCCACTACATTTGAGAAACTTGGGTAAACTCCTGTGTATTGGTGAACTGCATTTCCCCACATCTCCCATAAGTGAGACTTCAGTATCCATATGCTGACCTGACCTTAAAACTTATATTGGCAGTACTGTCAATTGCATGCAGTGTGATTCCAGGAGCCTTAAGAAGCCTCCTTGGATGACAAACTAATTCCCTAAACCTGCTGTCTAAGGTCTGGAATTTTAATTAAGTTATTTCTTTAGATGAAACCTTTAAAACAATTACATGAAAGGATGATATTTTTCTATACTTTTTGTTTAGATTTTGGTATGTTGCTTTTCTTAAGAAAATATATTAAAGCAAACTATTTCTGAATATAAATGCATACATGAAGACTTTTAAAATATGTAAAACCAGAAATGTAGAAAAATTAAAAACACTTATAATCACATTATTCAAAATATCCCTCTTAATATTTCATGTATTTTTTCAGACTCTTTAATACATATGTTAAATATGTTATGTTTATAAACATATATATGTGTGTGTGTATATATATGGTCATATATAGGTCATACATAGGTCAAATTAAATATACAATATTGTATCTTATTTTTTTTAACATTATATCACGTAGGTTTTTCCATGGCATTATTCTTTGAAAGCATCAGTTTAATGACTTACTAGAGATTTACTGTAATAAATTGAAGTGTTTTCCTATTTCTCCACAATTAAATTGTTTCCACTTTTTGTCATAATAAACCCACATTGCATGAGCATGACTTTTTGTTAAGATTTGATTTGTTTTTCTTAGAAGAGATTCTTAGAAACAGAATTACTTGGTCAAATAAAATAATTTTGAAAGGCTGCTCAAATGCATTACTAATTATTTTTCTAGAAAGTTTGTTCCAAGTTGTATTATCTCACCAAAAATTAAAGCATAAGCCTATTTCAATTCATATTTTCTCTGAAGTAACACAACATTACATACTTTGCGAATCTTATAAGAAAGCTCATTTGCTTTCTTAGGTTTGCATTTCTTTTATAATTAGGCATTTGTGGCTTCTTTTTTCCTTAGAATTTCTTACTAATGTGCTTACACATTTTTATGTTTTAGTATTTTTAGGATTTATTAGAATGTGGGTTTTAGGAAGTTTATTAAACTTTGGTGACAATTACCATATAAATTTTCCCCAATTTATTTTGAATGGCACTTTTAATGAAATTATTATCATTTCTTGGTATTTGGGGGAGTTTGATTCCAGGACTGCTGTGAATACCACAATTCGCACATAGCCGAGTCCCACCGTTGGCCCAAATCAGCCCTTCAACACAGGAAGTCGGTTCTCAGTATCAGGGGTTTCACATCTTGTGAATACTGTGCTTTCCATCTGCACTCTTGGTTGCAGATGTGGGAACATCAGATACAGAGAGACCCCTGTATTTATTGTGGAAAAAACTCTCTCACATTAATGGATCCCTGCAATTCAAACCCACATTGTTCAAGAGTCAACTGCATTTATATATACATGTGTTATTTTTCATTTTTCTATTGTAAGCTTTAGGTATTGCTCCTTTGTAATTTTTCCAATTTATATTTTAAGTCTTAGAAATCATTTGAAGGACTCTAAATCTTTTATGTGATCTTTAAATATTTCTTCTTTTCCTCCAGAATAACCCACTGGGACTTGGATAAGATTGTATGTTAATTCTCTATTAATTTGAGACAAACAAATTTCCAACTAGTAAGACTTCTGCTTCAGAAAGAAAGTATGTCTCACTATTGCAAGGTTTTGTTTATATCTCTTAGTAAATTTTGACAGTTTTATTCGTATATTTACACTTAGCCTTAGGTATTTGAAATGGAATTCTGATAGAGGCCTGGAGAAGAACTTGAGGACAATAGGTATCTCAACAAAAGTGAAGCTACCACTCCAAGAAAGGAAAGGCTCAGCACAAGGAGAAAGGGAGAAGTTTTCTATCATGTCATTTAGCATGGGGCTGTCCTGATGACTCTAACGAGGCTACTTTTCTTCTTTCTCCTGTTCCTACCGTCAGGCCTGTAGCATATGTTTCTCACAGGACATAGTCTCTGCTATGACTCTAAGCTAACAGATGCTACTAGGGTACTAATCCAAAGCCATGCAAATTTTCTGGCAATAAAAAATAGAATTATTGTACCCAAAATATACTATTTCTATTAATTTGAGTTTCTTGTTCTACAGATGATGGCAGGTGAAACCCCACCCCATCAGCAGTTGCAGAAACTTTCATCCAATTGTGGATCCAGGTTTTTACCTTTCTCCAAAAATTGGTTTCTCAAGTTACTGTAAACTCTTCATAAACAACCTTTTTAGTAGTCATGTAATATTATATCATTTGGATAGATCATACCACATTCTCAATTTTTGGAATATGGCTTTATTTCTTTTATATCTTTATAATGTGTAACAAAATGAAAGCCTGTAACTTTGGAGTGCAAAAGCAGAATATAAAAGTAGCAGAATAGCAAGAGACAGTATTGCTCAAGTTGAAACATGGGCTCGGCAGATACCACTTTGGTCATATCTGTGCCTGTCATTCACAAGCTCAGTTCTGCACAAGTCACTACACTGCCTGGTGCTTCAGTCTCACCTGTAAAGTGGCGATTAAAAAGAGCTACTGCGTAAGAATGTGACAATAATTAAATGAAATCCATGAAAATTCTGTGACAAAGTGCCTGGTAAAAAGTATCTAATTATCCATATTAAGTATAGGCTAGTAAAAGAAAAGTGTATCTGTAACCACCCCTCATTTTCTCTCTCCCAAATGCTCTGCTCCTAGTGTGTTTTGTGAAGGAAGAGAAACATTTAAAATTAATGGCAGTAGAAAGAAGAAAGTGTGTGTAACCGTTTATACCTATACATAAGCATGTGTGGTATATCTCCATAATCCACAGGTGTGATCATTAAGTGCAGATAAGTTACAAAATGCAATTAGAAAATGTGACAATTAATGAGCATATTATTGTAGGCTGCAGCAATTAAATTCTGTGTAGAAGAGGATAGAGACCTGACTTAAGACCCCTAGAGACCCAGGTTGAATCTTTCTGCTTAATCAGGCACTACCCTCTCCAATACCTCTTAGATCAACTTTTTCAAAGAAGTTGTCACCACAATGGCAACTTCCAAGAAGCAAAAAAGGAAAGGAGCACCTCAACCTCGGAAACTTTGCAGAATCCCTATTAGAGTGAAGATGCTTCCCAGGGTCCCTGAAAAGGATATTGGTAGTTCTGACCCTGTCTCAAGAGGGGTTAGATGTGAGACAGTATGCTGAGAGAAATCTGTTGCCTAATCCTAAGCTTCTGGTGGAGTGGGGTGGGGTCGGGAAGGAAGCAGCAGGCAGCGAGACAAGGAAGCAGCAGGCAGGGAGACAGTCTATATCTCAGGACTAAGACAGCCTGTAAATGGCTTAGAGGAGCCCCTTTGTGTTACTGTACCCCTGAGGACATTTACAGATGCACTAAAAGCCCCAACCTGAGGTCAGGATCAAGAGGCTAGAGACAGAAGGGACCTCAGAGGTAAAACAAAGAAAAGGCTTACCAACTTTGGCAGTGGGAGCAGCTTGATACCAGCTAGAAAACAAACCAAAGCAAACTGACAACAACAATACAATCCAGGCAAGCATGAAAGAGTAACAGAGGACCAAGAACAAGGAGAGACCAGATCAATTGCAATAGAGTGAGACCAGCAAGGATTCTCCTTAGAAGGCAAACTCTACGAGGGCAGAAACTCTAATTTTGCCTCTTTATACCCTGAAGGATCCCCAGGACCTTTAACTGAGTTTGGCACAAAGGAAGTACTCATTATTTATTGAAAAAATAAATGAAAGATTTTGAAAATACAGACCGTTCTTTCATATGCCAAGAGACCAAGTAACTTCACCTTTCACCTAGACATCATCTTGAATAAGAAAGCCTTTCACCAGGATTCTTGTAAAATAGAACACGATTAATCTTTTTAATATTTATCAACATGAGTAAAAACGGTGTCCCAATTTAGGCTCCAATTTTCTGACTCTTAGTAAAGTTAAACTTTTTTTCTATAAGCGTATTCGAAATTTTAATTATTTGCCTTTAACTTTTTTTCAGTTATCTATTGGCATATTTCTTATACATTTAGAGGTGCTGTCTTATATTTTCATCCTTGAAAATGTATTTTTCATCTGCCCATCCTTTTTTATATTCTTTGTAGTACCTTTAGTCACAAAGAGGCTTTAAATTTTATGGTTTTAAAATTTGTTTACATAAGTCATTTTTTTTTCCTATGATAATCTGTTTATATTGTGGTATACTATTCTCTAAACTCAGATATTGAATTTTGTCATTTTTTTCCCCTAAACAATAAATGAGATGATCACTTGATTTTTCTTCTTTATTGTGTCAGAGTTAGGATAAACCAAAACAAATTTCATCCTATTAGAGATACTTGCACTCTGAATATAAAAGTATTTCACTTGGTCAATAAGATTTGATTGCTAATACTGTATTTTGAAATCCTGCCATTATCATGATCAGCCTGTAGTTTCCTTTTTGGTGCTGTGCTTGCTTTTGTTTTTTGCTTATTCCAGTCTCATAAATAGAGATGTTTTCCATATTTCCTTCCTTCCTTCCTTCCCTCCCTCCTTCCTTACTTCTCTCTCTCTCTCTCTCTCTTTCTCTCTTTCTTTCTGAGTCTCACTCTGTTGCTCAGGCTGGAGTGCAGTTGTGCAATGTTGGCTCATTGCAACCTCTGCCTTCCAGGTTCAAGTGATTCAGCCTCAGCCTCTCAAGTAACTGGAATTACAGGTGTGTACCACCATGCCCAGCTAATTTTTGTATTTTTAGTAGACATGGGGTTTCACCATGTTAGCCAGGCTGATCTCCAACTCCTGACCTCAAGTAATCCACTGGCCCTGGCCTCCCAAAGTGCTGGGATTACAGGCACAAGACACCACGTTCAGCCTCTTTTCCATATTTCTATGTGTAACAGCTTACATAACATGGAGAGTGGTTGGTCTTTGAAAGTTTGGTGATATGGGTCTATAAAAATATTCCTGATGTGCTTTCAGGTATAGATATTTTATTACTTTTCAAACTTTTTCTTTTTGAGAAAATTTCAATCTCTTGAGTTAATTTTCTAGGCTTAAATTCTCCTAAAAATAATTCATATTATCTATGTTTTCTGAGTCATTAATCAAGTTTTACACAAATATTTTTTCTAAGACATTTCTTATTTGTAGTCATTTTCTTATTTCCAATATAATTTCTTTTCTTTTTGGCAATCATTGTCAAATATTGTCAATGTTACCATTGTTTCTTCGTAAGGGACCAGCTTTTCAGTTTTATTGATCACAAATCTGGTTTACTTGCAGTTTACTACCTCATCATTTCATTTTCGGCTTTTATCTTTATTAAATTCTTTAGATTTTCTTTGGTTTTTATTTTTATACGTTTTAAATCTTTTTAATTACATATATATGTATACACATACATACATATTTTTTATTTTCTAAATACTTGCAATAAGGTGATTAATAGTCCTCTAAAAATATTTTGTATTCTTTCACATTTTTCCATTAAGCAAATGTTTCAAGCAATGGCTGACTAGCTTCAGATTAACTTTCTGCCAGAGAAAACACAAACACACACCTTCCATTTGAGGACATTGAAGAGCTAACAACACAGAGAAAACATGTAAGCCGAGGTTTTGAAGAGAATGGAATCCCGAACAGGTGAGCTCACAATGTGGTCTTGCTGCTTCTCCTGAGGCATTCTGCGTTTAAAAGCTATGAGTGGGGCTGGTTGAAGTGGCTCATGCCTGTAATCCCAGCACTTTAGGAGGTCCAGGTGGGAGAATCACTTGAGCCCAGGAGGTCAGAACCAGTCTGGGCAACATAGTAAGACCCCATCTTTACAAAAAATAAATTAGCTGGTTGTGATGGCTTGGATGTGTAGTCCAACCTATTCAGGAGGTTGAGGTGGGAGGATCACTTGAGTGAAAGAGTACACAAGGTTACAGTGATCTATTATTACACATAGCACTCCAGAGCCTGGTGACAGAGACCCTGTCTCAATCAATCAATCAATACAAATTAATTAGAAGTTACGGGTGATAGGCTGAGAAGCTTATCAGAGTTGATGGCAGCCTCACAGTCTTGAGAACAAAATTGCAGTTTACATTCCACCAAGGTAAAGAGGCCCTGAGGCATTCAGTTGGGATCCTGAAGGACTATGCCTTAAACAGAAGAGCAAACCAGAAATAGACCATCCCTGACAAAGGCAGAAACCCAGTATCAAATAAACTTAATTTCTACCTGGATTAAGATGATCTGTTCCTAACCTAAAGGGCCTGCCAGAAATAAAAAAGAAACACATTCTTTCTGGAATAAATATCATCCTCCAGATTCTTACCTCTATACTTTTTAATATGTAATGTCTTGCACTTGATTAAAAAAGTAGATTCTTAATAAACGATTGACAACAAACAGAAAATGTGATGGAAATGGATCCACAATAAATCTAGATAATCTAGGTATAGATACAATATTTTGAAAATATAATTAAGATGAAAAGTTTTGGCAGGTAATTGGAAACAACCAATAGAATGAAATGAATTTTAGAACTGAAATATAATAATTGAAATTAAGATAGATTTCACAGTAGATTAAACATAGAAAAATAAACCGAATAGGTCAGAATAAAACAGGCACACAGAGAAACAAAAGAATGGAAAATTCTGAAAAGAGGATAAGATAGAAGAAAAGGTCTGAGAGATATATAACTGGGGTCTCAGTAAAGAGGAGAGAGAGGGGAAGAAGCTGTATTTAAACCTAATAGCTGAGAAGTTTTCAAAGCTGCTGAAACACATTAAGCCACAGATTCAGAAATCACTACAAACATCAAGCAGGATAAATAAATTAAAAAAAAAATCCTTGCTATACCATAGGTGCATAGCTGAAAACTAAAGACAAAGGAATTCTTAGAAGCACTCCCCCCCCAAAAATTGATTTTAATTTAAAGGAGCAATAATAAATTACCAGTTAATACTTACAAGTAAAAGTCATTTCCAAAAGAAACGTGTGAAAAGATAGTACTCATCCTCAATAACAATTTCTTGAGGTTGATTCTGATTAATATTTTACTTTAAAGCTGGAATTTTTATTAAAAATTGCCAAATAGTGATACAATTCAAATATCACGATTATCTGTCAATAGCTTTACAATAAATAATGTATTTGAAAAGTCCAACAATAGATTTTCAATGAAGTTTCTCTTTGTTTTTTTATATTTAGTTCATTTCCATTTTGTTCTTAATCACCCTTGTTTCTACTACTCTACACCAACACAGCGCCCACCTCTTACCAGCGCAACAAGAGCTTCCAAACTATTCGACTTGCCTCTGTTCCTAACCCTCTACACTTAATATCATTACCCCAGCTGACAGAGCAATCATTAAAATATTAACAGAATCATGTCACTTCTCTGGCACAAAGACCGTACTGATTCAAATGGAAACACTGATCCCAGTTTATAGGTTTGTGTGACCTGAACATTTGCCTATAGTATTGACCCCTCTCCTCTCACACTTCAGCCTCTTGCTCTGAGCCTTTGAGCAAGACTTGAGCCTTTGGACTTCTAGTTTCCTCTTGCAGGAATCCACTTTACTCAAGCGATTCCTTCTCTTCCTGATTCTGCTTCAGTATCACTGCCTCTGGGAAATATAAGAGGTAAGAGAGTATATACTTTCTCAATATTTGCTATTACTTTCTCCTCGATTTTTCTCAGAATATATTTTTAATTGACATATACTTTTTGCTTATTTGCTTATTGACTTTTTCCACTAACATATAGACTTCATGAGTTTCAGGTATTTTTTCTTAGTTACCAATGTATCTCCAGTTCTTAAAACAGTAGTATGTCAATACATATTTATTGAATGAATAATCAATTTCTTCAAAAGTTGTAATAAATGAGTGTCACACATTATTCTGCTTTTGTACACAAAATGAAAAGATGAATACGTAGGATTCTGAAGTTCAATAAAGCTACAGAATAATAACAAGAAAACACAAAACTAGTAATCAATATAATAACTATAATAGAGAAGCAAAGTCCATGTCACAATGATGTAATACTTGCTTTGATAGAAAAGTAACTGATTAACATACATATCTCCAAACAGATTAGTGATTACTTTAAATGCTTGTATTTAGACAATAATTTTCTGTTAAATTATTAAATACAGAACTAAAGGCTGTGGTTCCTAAAATATGAATCCTGCCATGGTCTTTAAAGTATATAGTTTTAAAACTATTTTAATTATATGCAGACTTTCCTACTATATTTTCTTTTTTTTCCTTTTTCTTTCTTTTTTTTTTTTTTTTTTTTTGGGATAGTCTTGCTGTTGCCTAGGCTGGAGTGCAGTGGCACGATCTCAGCTCACTGCAGCCTCTGCTTCCGGAGCTCAAGTGATTCTCCTGCCTCAGTCTCCCAAGCAGCTGGGATCACAGATGCCTGCCACCACTCCCCACTAATTTTTATATTTTTAGTAGAGACAGACTTCTCCAGGTTGGTCAGGCTGGTCGTGAACTCGTGACCTCAGGTGATCGCCCTGCCCAGGCCTCCCAAAGCGCTGGGATTACAGGCATGAGCCACTGTGCCTGTATTTTTTTTAATTATTATTATTTTTAT
The DNA here is from genome assembly GCA_036589455.1 of Ateles fusciceps. NCBI lineage: Eukaryota > Metazoa > Chordata > Mammalia > Primates > Atelidae > Ateles > Ateles fusciceps. The sequence goes on from JAZHEH010000851.1 coordinate 2,139,900, forward strand.
TATTACTCTGATTGAAGCTATCATGATCATATAAATTCATGTCATCAACAAAACCTAACCATAATTTTTAAAAACCCTTACCTCCTTCAGGTTTTACTCAAATGTCACCTTTCTGAGGCCTTCTCTGGCCACCCTATTTTAAAGTTCCAGTCTCTGCTCTCTATTTTAATTTTCTCTTTGTCATAGCAACACCTAATACCCTACATATTTTACTTTTTCTGCCCATTTCCAGTCTCATCAAGCTAGAATATAAACTCCATTGGAGTAGAATTATTTTGTTTGTTAACTGCTATTTCCCAGTATGCATCTTAATGCGTAGCACATATGTATACCACTTTGTGACACAAAGTAAGTGCTCGATTAAGTATTTGCAGAATGAATGCTCACACATTTTAGCATGCTTTCTTCCTCTCCAGGATGGACTATAGGTATTCTATCTCCAATGTGAGAAAATGCTGACATAAAAGTGGTTCTATTGTAATAGACAATCACATAGACAGCTGCCATTAATAAATACATTAAGCACATTTTTTATATTTGTCTCAAAGTTGAATTTGTTACTATGCACATGTGTCCACATCAGTAGTTGATGAAACATCACATGGATCATCAGACTAATCAAAACAAATAATAGATTTTCACATTACAAAGAATATGCCATTTTATAATAGAATTCACCGTTACTTTTAATATGTTGGTACAATAAATTTAAATTAAAATTTGATTTGCTTTTTATTTATTTATATAGTACTCTTTGAAATGATGTGTATCAATACTAGTTACAGAAAGATTTTTGTTTCAATTTAAAAAATCGATATCTCAGTTTTATTTATTTATTTCAAAAATAAATAAGAAAGGGAAAAAGGGATGCTCCTGTAACATACAAAGTACAGTCACACATCACCTAATGATAGGGATACATTCTAGAATCGCACCGTTAGGCAATTTTGTCATTGAGGGGAATATCATAGAGTGTACACTTACACAAACCTAGATGGTATAGCCTACCACACACTTAGGCCAAATGGTATAGCCTATTGCTTGTAGGCTACAAACTAGTCTAGTATATTACTATACTGAACACTGTAGGCAATTGTAGCATAATGATTAAGTATTTGTGTATCTCAATATATTTAAGCATAGAAATGGTATGATAAAAATACTATTATATTTCTATGGAACTGCCATTATATATATGAGCTGTCATTGATCAGAACATTGTTATGCAATGCATGACTGCATTATTCTTTGTAATGGGGGCATATAGGTAAATATTAATTTTTCAGAGAGCTTAAACTATGGTATAGGAATAATCTTAAATCATGTAACATTAACATTAAGCTAAATAAGTTTGATTAAATAAGTGGTTAAGCTTAGTTAAAGGACCACTGGAGATATTCCCTTGTGGAATTAACACTTCTAATATGACTGTGTCTCCACTTCTGTTTCTGACATAAATTAATAAGATTCTATTTGGTTTAAAAAAAAGATTCTCTCATTAGTGTCCCATCAAAAACAGCACCATTTGCCTCATTAATTTTAATGAGGTTGTTGTGTTGTTGTTGTTTTCTATTGGTAGGTGTGGGTGTATGATATATGTGTCAATGTGTTAGACTTGTATCTTCAAAAAACGTGCTTTACACAGGCTAGTTTTTTTCTGAAGCTATAATAAAATTGCTCCTGGTTAGGTAGCCAGGTAATATATTTTCAATTTATTATGAAAAAATAAAAAGTATCAGAGATCATTGCTTTCTATGTCAAACACTCATAGTGAAACAATGTCATTATCAGAATATTTTATATTGTTTGCAATACATGTAAGATACACCCTTCAAACCAAGTTTAAAAGGAAGAAAACATATCCCCTTTTATCTATAGTCCCAAATGAACAAAAATCTCAAAGTAACAAAGGGAATTAATTTAAGCTATCATTCTTCCTTCCCAAACCACAGAAAATGTTATTTGCTCAATGGCTAAAATATTATTTAATTATTACACTGATGAAGTTTGATGTTTTCTAACTCATGAAAATTTTAAAAATGAATGTTTTAGACATATATAAATTCTAATCAAATGCTTCTAATACCATCTGTATTTAAAGACATTTCTTTTACTTTCTTGCAATTATCTGCATAATAGAAGTACTTGAACACATACACAATATTGATGTACTTCAAGAGTATAAGTAATGTCTGTGGAGTTTTTAATCTGCTTGAAATTATCTTTGGCAAAAATGATATGAGAACTATTAGCATAATGAGTGGGGGAGTTCTAAGAAAGTAGATGTTGGGAAATTCTTAATCTAATCCTCAGTCTTTTAGATTGCTAGACTTGTATCTTCAAAGAACATGCTTTATATATCAACGTGCTTCAAAGAACATGTTAACATTTCATAATATGTTCTCAAAGATAGTAGCAGGCTTAGATATATGCAGCCTAAATCTGGAAGAGATCTTAATAGTGTGGTCCAGAGTTTCAGTAAGGAAGGAAGCAGAAGTCCAGATATAGAAAAGTGCACAAATGCAGTATGTACATTAAGAATATGAAGAGAGAAGAAAAGGAGGAGGAGGAGGGAGGGAAAAAGGGAGGGAGAGAGAAGAGAGAGAGAAAGAAAGAGGAGAGAGATTATTCAAATAAAAATTAATAACTTTCTTCAGATTAAATAGTTTGAAATCAACCCTTTCTATACTACGATTAATGAACAGAGAACATCTGTTTCTTTATGGGGCTCAGGCACAGTCACTACAATTCTTGCTTTTACTTCCTCAGAAAAGAGTGAGGGGAAAAGAGATTTAAAAAAACCCACAAGTCAGACTTTAAAAACCCACAGCAGAAGAAAAATTACTACAGAAAACAGGAGAAAATGTCACACACAAATTTTTCTAGGGGAAGTTGGACCTATTGAAACAAACACCCAAAAGTAAATGTGAATGGTAAAGAAAAGGTAATTTGGCAAAAATATAAAATGAGCATACTCAGAATTCAAAAGAATTGAGTATTACAAGAAAAATTATTCCAAAAATTAAAACACATGAAAATAGCAAAAAGTAGAATAAGTACAGAGACAAGGTGAGGTAAAAATACACAAAATAAAAAAAAAAAATGAAATCAAAGATTTTGAAGAGAATGTTGAATTTTATCAAAATGGTAATATGAACACAAACATTAGTCCTACTCTCCTGTCATATTTCCATCAAAGCAACAAAAAACCAATATCTACGTGACGAATATCCCAGGATGTTTTGGTTTCTTGTTGCTGCTGTTTTCATTTCTACTGAGGGGAAAAAATGCATGCTCAGAATCTTGACTCATTCAATGAATGATAATTTCTAAACTACCACATGGATGAAAATAGACCCCATAAAGTCATTTCACTTTCTAAAGGTAGAAAATACTAAAGAAAATAATGACTACTTATGGTTTAAAAATTAGCATAAAATAAAATCACAGAAATATTAAATACTTCTTTCATCTTAAATAATATGAATGAGCTATTTTTTCCCATTAGTGAATAGAGCTTATGAAGCTGAGTTAAAAGAGAAAGGGAAATCTATCAATATACTATTCACAAGAGACAAAACTAAGAAAACAATGAAGCTTGAAATGAAGGATGCGAATGTATACTCATGAAATATTATAAAACAAAATTTCAGTGTTCAGAAAACAAAAGATATTATAGATACAAGCATTAAATCATAGCCCAAATATTTCTATTTTTCACCACAATTTTTTCCTCCATGTAGGAACTCAGCTAGACCACATTTCCAATCCTCCCTTATAGCTATGGGTGCTTAAAGAATACAAGCAGTAAATCCACCACTTCCAGACCTGGTCCTTTGCTGTTCTCCTGTACAAATTTCATCCCCTTTCCTTTCCCATTAGCTGAAATGGAGAGTGCTCCAGACACTAATAGAAGATGGAACCATAAGATGGGAGAAATAGGAGTCCCTAAATGACCATGGTGTTCATTGCCTTACAGAGAACACACTCAATGAACTGTGATATGATCAAAAAATAAACTTTGTGTTAAGACACAGAATATGAAATTCATGTAGCATGGTGCCTAGTGCTACCCTAGAAGTAGTCTATCTTGGTAAGATGTATTTTATGTGAGAAAACATAATAATGCCTGATTATATAAAGTACATAAGGAAAAATGATCAGAAATACAAGGATAAGCTTGAAAATCCATAATATATTGACAAGCATATAGACAAATTGATAAATTTAAATTGAGAGATTGACAAAGTAGGAACATGAGGATTTAAAGAACACAATGATATAAACACAATGGTCTACACATATCATAAACAAGAATATTTGAAATATTTAAAAATATTAACTGTAGCTTAAGCCACAAAGACAATATCAATGTATCTGCAAAAGCCACACCTCTTAACTACAATGTCCTACAGTTAGAAATTAAAAGCAAATAGTATAGCTGAAAGGAATCTATTCTCTTGGAGGTAATAACATATAAACAGACAACACTCTTCTAAAGAATATTTTGGTAAAAAGGAATATTTTGGTAAAAAATATTTTGGTAAAAAAGACATTAAAACTAGAATTACAAAGTCTTAAAATCGAACATTAGCTTACAAAACATGGGCATGTGGTGAAAATAATAAGATCAAAATACAAACTAGCAAAAAAATTATTAACTGAGGGTACATTCATTCATGAAAGCCAATAGATATGAGAAAACAACAAAAGACATGGAAAATGCTAATCATTGGTAAAGTTGAAAAAGAAAATTGAAATAAAATGAAACAGAAAAATATTCAAAGATCTGACAGATGAAAACTCCCCTAAAATAGAGAAAAACCTGAATTTACAAGTAGACAAGATGTAAGTGTTCTAGAAAAAATTGCCGCAGAATTAAAATCCTAAAATATGGTCTTGCAAGCATTACCAGAACTTATGGACAAGAGAAAAGTCCTATGGACCTCAAGGTAGAAATATGAAGTCACTTATTAGAGCAAAAACAGATTGGCTTCAACTTCTTTATATTAATATTCTTATGCAAGAAATGATGGAGAAAGTCTAGGGTCCTGGTAGAAGTGAAGCATTACCCAAGCACTTTGTGTATGTTCACACACAAAGGCACCCAAAAAGATTGCCTTGAGCAATGTGAGTCTCATAGTACATTTGATTCCAACCAAGCAATAATTAAAATAGTTTAAAAAAAAAATCTCCAGGTGAGAAAGTTGTTATATAAAATGAGAGACACTCCTTAATCTAAAACTCCGAGAATTAGAGTGACAGAAGAAAATATAGTCAACCTGCAAAATAAAAATATGATGAATAAATTTGTATGTAGTTTATGACACTATGAAAAGAGGGGTACAATTTTTTTTATATATTTTATCAAGGGAGTAAATTCTACTTAAGTTGATGAAGCAGGTCTTAAAATTTACAAGGATAACTGTAAAAATAATGAATTCTCATAGAGGGGAAATTTTTAAAAATAAAAAAACACAAAATGATAAGCAAAATTTGATTAAGGCCATAATACAAAACAAATAAAGAAAAAAAACCCTGCTCATAGGCATTTATTTATTTGTTTTGCTATAGAAGGTACACCTTATAACATCAAACTTACTAGATGTACATCCTAAAATGCTTTCTCCTACCACACATTAAACTGGTATAGAATTTGTTAAAAGGATTTATTTGCATTACAAATTATTTAGCAAGGGTTAACTCTGTCATTCTAAAATACACCTTGATTTTTCAGAAATTATCTTCACACTTTGGATACTTTGTATACTTTGGAATCATTGCAAAGAGAGAAAAATCTCACCTCCAGATTGATTTCATGTAAGCTGTAAATTTTGATAATATGGGTTTCATCTCAGGTAGCCTTTGGGAAACTTCATACTGTGTATCCCAACAGAACCTGTTTGTATTTTAATGTGTAAGTTCTCACCACTACCTAATAATAATTTTCATTGATTTTTAAGAGCACGACCATGAGTCCCCTTATTAATTTTTTTTAATTTTATAAACTCATTTCAATTCACCAATTTTCCTTAATGCTGTTGCCTCCTGAGACACTCATCTTCTTTTGGTTGCTCTATGCCAGAGCTTCTCCAAGAACTGTCCCTAACTTGTGCCAGGCACCTGCTAGGAACTCATAACTGTTTGCTGATGAACGACTAAATCAAACATGACTTCATAGTTTACATCTTATTTAAGCAGAACAATGACTGTTTAAAATATTAATAAACTAATACAAACCTAATGGAAACCCATGTACACAGTATCAGATATTTTAAATTAGAAGTATACCACACTTTAGGTGATAAACATGTTCCTGAAAAAAATATAAATTTTTCTGTTAGATTAAATGAAATGTACCAACACTTTCAGTCTATAATTTGATCCCATCTGTTTCTGTCAATCTATTCATTTATATTCTATACATATCTTAGGGTCTCTATCAAATGTTACTTCAATAAAAATTTATTCTGTAAAATGTTTTGCCTTCCAGATTTTCATAATTCCATCCTTGCCACTATCATTGCCTTTACCAATTCTTGTTCCAGAACTCTATCATTCTTATTTTCTCCATCCCCTTTGCCCACAGTATATGATCGTTTGTTTCCATTGTCCTTCAAATGTTCAGAATCATCAGAATATTCTACCCCCATTTACTGATGCCAACGTTTGCCACGATAATGTCTTTGGACTCCCTTCCTTTTAATAACTGAGTATTTAATAACTTTAATATCATGACTGCATCATGTTTCTCAGCAACTCCAAAGCCAGTAAACATTAACATTATCAAGATTTTCCATTTAAACTGGAGAAATTGCAATCTACTGTCACTTGAATAAGTCTTGAGTAACATGGCTCTCCATGCTTTTATTTAAAAAAAATTACATCCCTGTACCAAGTATATGATCTTTTTTGTGTAGCTCCTGGTGAGTCTTGCATGGATAGTTGTCTCTGGTGAAAATTTAAATGCTGTTTATGTTAGCTTCATATACTCAGAAACTCAACAATAAAAGGGATTGAGTGATTTTATAGAATGATTATTTTACAAAATTTGAATTGTATTTGAGGTTACACATACACAGATATATACACATGTACATATACACACTTCCCTTGACATTTCCTGAAACTTCAGTCTTTTTCTGGTCTGTTTTCATATCTCACTTGTATATTTCTTCCATTTCTGAGTATACGTTCTCCATCATTATGTATTACATAATTTTAAAAAACAGTTTAAAAATTGGTTGTGTTTTTGTTTGGGATAGTATTCTTTTTTTTCTAATTTGATCCCTAGTAACACATACATATTTTTGAAAATAGTAACTATTATGTGCTTCTTTGTAACCCTCACAATACTTAATCTATCTCTGAGTTAGTGAAAAATAAGTTAAATTGAGTTGATGGAGTTTGAAAATTAGAAGGCATATATTAAGTCCCATGAAAGTGAGGCGTGTGAACTGGAAGTGGTCCACAGTAAATAATCCTCAGAGCTTTAAGGAAGACAGACATTGGCAAGTGGAGTGTTGAAAGAAAATAGTATACCCGGGTTCTCCAAATTGACACAAGACTAGAAATCAGTCTTATTGGTTTCCATGCTAAAAAGATAAAAAATAAAAAAATTATCATAATTTTGGTGGAAAAACATGGTTTGAAGAGGATACAAACTATATTTATTTACTTTAGAATATATCAGCTCTTATTTCAGCCAACTAAATTTGAAGTTAACTTCTGGATTGATATTCCTTTGTTTCCACATAGCTATGCTTACATAGCTTATCATTTTACTAATTAAGTTTTTAAGGTTTAACTTGAATCCTTTAAATCTTTGAGAAACTAGGTTTTAATATTTGAAATTAGGTTAACAAAACCAGATGACTTAAGATATATTTTTCTTTGAGAAAATTATAGGTTGTCCTCTAGAAATTTCCTTAGCTAGGTAGACAGCTAACAGACAGGTGAAAAAAAAAAAATTCATGGAAGTCCCAAAGTGACCTTCAATTAAGAAAAAACAATCGACTGATGTTTCTCTATTTGATGCCAGGAATCTCTGTGCAGTGTTTATGGGGTTTTTCTTTCAATCAGCCCAACATGAGGCTCTTTCTCAAGCTGTGATTTTGTAAATCTTTTTTTAGTACCTATTGGGACATCCTGTGAATTGTGGTCTCTTCATATCTGCATCATGGGGAAATGCACACAGAGCAGAAAGGATTGGACAATTTCACATCTCAAAATAGTCCCCAGCCTACTCCCCCTTCCAATTTAGAAAATAAAATTAGCTGTGAGGTTTTTTTCCTGGGGAACCACATATTTGAAAACATCAGAGTTTTCAAGTTCTCAAGCAGAGTAATTCTTTTGTTTTCTGTGTCACTAATAAGCCATTTCCTTTTGTGAACTCAAAAGAAGCTAAATCTTCCCTAGTACCTTTGCTGTTTTCTATTTTTCCAACTTTAGTTTGATCTGTAATAAAACAACAGAATATCTGTGCCTCTCTCTCTCTTTAATCCTACATGGCCTGACTAAATAAGCCAGTTCTTTTGTTGGGGCTTAATAAACTTATCCTGCATTTTTAATATCATTGTAATAATATTATATGGCAGGCAAAAATATAATGATAAATGATAATTTGCCAAAAAGATTAAAAAAACACCGAGGTGTTACCTATCAAAAGTTCTCCTTCTGTCTGTGATGCAGCACAGATTGTGATCGTGACAGTAAATCTGGTGCTATTGTTAATGCCATGGCACTTGGGTTTTTGGCTTGCTTTAGTCCAATCTGTGACATGCTTGTGAATATCTTTCTTCTGTTCTGTCTGTATGGCATATGGATTTCTGGGATACAACGTCAGACCTATCCACATAACAAGTGTTCAGAGCACCTTATCATTTTAAAAAGCCAATTACTCAAAAAGACAAATGTGAAATGTTTCACATTTAATGATGAGCAAATCTGCAAAACAAATGCAATTTTGCTCGTTCTAAAAAGTTTAGTTTAACTGTAAATATTGCAATGGAGTCTTGCATGACACACACCACCGATAGGAAAAAGCTCATTTCATACATATTGTATATCATCACTGTCAATTACATCTGCACAGGATTTAAAACGAGGATGGTATAAGTAATTAGAAATAAAGCAAATAGAATATTCTAAACTACAAGGCTCTGAAATCACTGTAAAAATGTCACTGCTAACATTGAACACTCTAAAATATTTTGAAAGTCTCACCCAAAAAACTGAAAACTGCATATGTCTACAGAGGTAAAGGTCACTCATGAAACACTCAACAACAAAAAATACCAATTCATTTTTTAGAAATATTTGTCAATATGTAAAGAATGTTTTGTACATAAGTTCTCAAGTTACTGTTGAATCAGTGGCTGTATGTAATATTCCCACATGGAATGATGTCCTTTCAAATACTTTAAAACAAAGGTTTAGTGAAAGATTTTACGGTGACATCTCTGAGTGCTGAGATTTATGCATTGGAAGTGCAGCTAACAAAATACAATAACATTGGTTTTGCAACTAATATATTTAAATTTTTCTATCTATTTATGATAGAGATAATAGCTATTTCATAACTATTCATTTCTACCTTCCTTTACCCTACTTCACCCAAACAAAACAAACATAAAACTAAAAAGAAATAATCAGTCCTGCTCTTCAGCATATCCTATGTAGGTTATGTAAATAGTTGTCACATTTATGTGTCTTTACTTTTTTTTGGCTACACATTCTTTAAATCTTATTTTAAAGTGTGAACACTGGTAACAGAATATTATATGACATAAGAAATGGAATGCACCTGGCGCTGGTGATTTCAGAAGAAACTAACCTTGATATGTATAACATCATTTAGCAGGTGGAATGGTTTTACCAGGCTTGGAATGTGGAGTTATGAAAAAGTCCATTCAGTTCTCCGGCTTTCATTCTATATTGAAATGTACTCAAAAATCAAAAAGTCTTCAATCAGCTGTTGGAAAACATACATAGAAAAGTCTACTCAACTCCTCTATAGGGGGAGAACTGAGACTAAACAATACCCTGCAATTTTCTCTACTGTATGCCATCTTTACTATTTGTTATCCAGCATAAAATTTAAATAAGGGCTGAACACCCTATCCATACGTTAAAGGTAGAGAGTAAGCATAGTCGACTGTACTTCCTAAAGGTAATTCCCGAAATAAAGGCCTCCCTTAGTATTTAGTTATCTGTATATCTATTACAGATTCATTTCAATTATACATATGTATCCTACCTTGAAGTGAATGGATAAGCTGATTTGCATGGCCCTTGAATATTTTAATGTGATAGTTCATAATTCACCAGGTGATCTCAGGGCACTTAATTACAAAAATATAAGTTATACCTCAAAACTTTGGTGAAAAGATACAGGGTCTCAGTAAACAAACAAGTAGATAACTATTCTTTCTTGCCTCTTTAAGGTACATGAATTTTATCCTATTTACAAATAAAGTAATTTGAGGTGCAAACTCCTCCTGAAGAGCCCACCTAAAAGTTCTATCATTCACTTTCAACAAATTGATTGTATTTCTTCCTTGCACTGAGACTAAACTTGAAATATGATAAAATATGTAACCCATCCCAATTTCTATTGTAGTATTTAATTTCTAACAGTTGAGACTTTAAAAAATGTAACACTGAAATCCTTAGACACTCATCTCACTGTTTATATTAATGGCTTGCACAGATGTATTTACACAGAAGAAAATGATGATACTAATGGAGCTTTGTGAAAAAACAGCCAGTTCCGAGAATCACCTAGTCATAAAAACTAGATTTGGGTGTGTGCCGATGTGACTTTGAGGATCAGATCACCCTTGCCTGGAGTCAAGTTGCAACAGACATTTGTTGACTGATCTGTTGCTTATTTTTATAATTCTAGTAGTTTAGAATCACATTTGAAGGTCATATTTTGAAGCTGGAAGGAGACTTAAGATCATCTTTCCACCAATCTCCTGATTTGATAGAGGCAAAGATTTAGATCCAGAAGGCTTTAGGGGCTTTCCAGAGGACACATTCCTAGAAAAGCTCTAGGCAGACCCAGGGTCAGATGGTCTGGGTGGGAGTTCTGTTGCCTAACTTACTCTGTGAGTGACTCTAGGAAGTCTCTTAACCTTTTTAAGAGGCTTTTTCCCTAGCTGTAAAAATCTGGTGGCACCTATTTCACGGAGATATTATGAATGAGATAATACATGGGAAAATCCTGTAAACCATAATGTTCTCCACAAATACATTACAGGGCCCTTTTCCAACTCATCAGCTACTTAGTTCCTTGTTTATCATTATCATTATTATTATTTTGCTTTGCTTATCTTATGGAACATAAAACATTAAGCAACAAAGGAAGCATCAGGGGATAAAATTCCAGCGTTTATAGATAGAAGCAAAGCTGTCAAGAAGGGCATTTTCTTTTGTCTCAATCTCTTTGGGCCTATGTGAAATGGTTTACTTAGAGCTTGTACCCATCTTCTTCTAAAAAAAAATGTCTAAAAGAATGAAAAAACTTATAATTGTATAAGGGATAATTACAACAGCTGCAAGTCTCGATAGTTAGCCTCCATATATCACTATGTGAAATGTTATCCGGGCAGTACCTGAGTCCATAAAGTGTCATGTGGCCATTTGGCAAGACAAAAAGAAAGGAATCGGATCAACATTTTATAAGTGGTTTGCATTTTTTTTTGCACCTGTTATTCTACAATTTCTTTCAGTTATATTTCAAAACACTACAGTTGGGATCTCCTTGCCAACCTGAGATGGCATAAGCCTGGATAACAGAACAAAATGTGAGAAGGTCCTCTGTCTTTAACGCCTGTTCACCAGTGAATCAGCCTCCAATTAATCTGTTTCTTCAGTAGGAGTTTAATAAAAGTCAAGCACACACATGTTCAGGCTTGTTTAGTATTGAAGCTGTGTTAACATTATGTGTCTAGCCAGGTCAAAAATCTGTGTAATTAGATGCCAGAAACCATTTCAAAAAAAAAAAATAGGATTTTTTCATTTATTATAAACAATTGATTGAGATAGGGAAGTTTAAATCTAAAATGAAAGTGCAATGAGAGGGATGCTTCTCATTAAACATTGCAAGGGAAGAAAGTTTGTTTCATGGCCAAACTGCACATAAAACTCAATATATTAGGTTTGTTATTTTCTATTTGTTTATGAACCAGAAAATTCAGGATCATTTGGAAACTCTTATTTCCATTCCACTGTGTGGGTGATGATCAGAGTTGGTCGTTTACATTCAATCATATACAGCATTATGCTTGGAGGAAGCTCTTAACCCAGTCATCTGTGCCTATGAACTGAGTGTGCCTCAGTGTTTTCTGGAGGAAATCAACAACACTGCAGATGGAAATACAGGTTTGCATTTATGACAAGTAGAGTTAGCAACTACAAAAGCTTAGAGCTGAAAGCTTCCAAAACCCTAGCCAGGCTGCTGAGTTTAAGCAATGCTAGAGGCTACAAAATTCTAGGAAAGTTTAATACTCTTAGACATTATGGTAATTGACATTTAACCCATAACTGAGGTGGTACATTAACTTTGAATAAATCATAAACCAGAACTGCCTTCACCAGCACCTCTGGAGTCCACCTTGGAGTCTAACTGCTTAGACTGAGGAGTGTGAAATCTGATTCTTGCCCTTACATTTGCAAGGTAGGAGGATGAAGTAAAGATGACTCATAAGTACAGGACTTTCATACAATTGTGAAACTTTTGGAAAGCAGATTATTTAAGAGATCACCAGTCAAAGCAGAAAGAAGACATTTCAAGGCAAAGAGGAGTTAATGATGAGAGTCTACACTCAGGTTACAGATTTTAACCAGTTACTCAGAAAAATAATTTCTTGCTTTTTTTTTGAGAATTGTTATAATCAATTCATTGAAGATATGAATCTATATACATACATTTCAAATAATTGCAGAGGAATACTTAATATTCTACATGAAGATGAAATATTGTGAGATAGACCTGCATGTTAGAGACATTTCAAATCAGTGGAAATTAATCATGGTGATGACATCCAGCACCATACCAGGTATAATGCACTGTAGAGCTCAGTTTTTCTTAAAGTATTTGGTTTTGTCACCTTAAATGTTGGGTTTTGTTAAATTGCTGTTTATGAAAAAAGTTAAGCAAAAATGAGAAGACTGCAAGTAAAAATGCTAGGGTCATATTTTATTTTCTATTTTTTTTTGCCAATAATCAAAATACATAGTTATAAGATCCTTGTACTTTAACATATTAATTGCTTCCATAGCAGTATCTCTAAGATATCAACTTTATATTCTCTTCCTTTAGAATGTATGACATTTAGCAATTTTTAATAAGCAATTTAAAAAATTATATTAAAAATGCTTCACGCAAAACAAATAATCGTAACCGTGAGTACTGTTCACATTTATATTACAGTAAGGTTGAATATATACATAATATTTGTCATTATTATCCATATTTGTCTTTCTTGTCATTCTTATTTATCATTATCATCCACATAAATCAGTGATTTTCATAACTACTTCATTCATGGAGATGAAATCATCATCCAAACTATATTTAGGGATTAACGTCTTCTGACCCCAGTTGTATTCTCTTGCCAAGAGTCTGGATCTACTTCCTTCTGTAAATAGGTTGCACTTGGGCTGACAAAGAGGAGTCTGTTGACTTTTTTTCTCTTTGTAGCACTGAAAAATTAGGAAATAAGGTGGAAGAGAAGAATTCTATTTTCAAAAAGAAATGTTAACGACTTGACTTTTCAGGGATTCTTCCTCTTCTTCCATCTCTTCCTCTCCTCCATAACTTTAGCTAAGTCATTGCCTCATTATACCTCATTGTCTTTATTGTTGCATGTTATGCATCTTGAGATAATTCACATAAATAATCTTAATAGCTTCAAAGAGCTATATACATATGACTACAATTGCAATTGTTAAATGCACTCCATTGAGCTCCTGGGAACGTCCTGGGTATTGAGATGCTTCATCTCCTTGACTGAATATGCTTGAGCCATTTGGACCTTGGTGTTCATCTAGATGAGCAACAGATATTCCAATGTGTAATTATTTTCTAGGACAGTTTTCCTTAGCACGAAGTTCATGAAACCATTCAGGAATCTGGACATGCCAGTTGAGATTTAAAAAGATTACTTAAATCCATTTTTCTTTGGAAACTTTATATGGCGCTTACTAAAAAAGAACACAATAAGCTCCTTATTATTGAATCAACTCTTTACTTGGTCTGTCATAGCATCATTAAATTGTTACATTAGTCTCTGGGGACTACTTGATAGGGAAACTTGCTGCTTATTAAAACCTATAAGAGGGTATGGTTACCAATACAGGTGATGCTGTATTCCTGGGTCAATTGGCCATCAGTTTACACTCTTTGGTATATTATTGAAAATGTAGTTATGGCATGTTATGATTTGCTTCATAAAATTCTGATGATTTTACTAATAATGTTTTTACTCTGTTAAAATGGAAGAATTTTCTGGAAGTACAGAAGCAATGAGAATATAAATGTGTAGTTTCTTTCTCTTGCTCCCAAACACAGCAGAGTAAAATAGACTCAGCAAAACAAACTAAAAACACAGCATCCTTTAACCTCATTTTTGATTAGAACATCAGTAAAGCATCTTGATTTGTGATAAAAATTTTAACAGACAAATTTGCTCAGAAGCTGACAGTGTCTAGGGTGTAGTGATGAAGACCAATAGCTCCACAATATCAGTTAATGCAATATGAATGAAGTACCTGTGTTTCCTGGAATTTTTGAGTTCTGGTTCTGATTTTGACTAACATTATCTTCACCTGCCAGTATACCTCACTTATATACCCTGCACACCAGGACCATCTCACCTTGTCTCTGCTTGCCAAAACCATCAATGGCATCTCACTGTTCATAGATAAACATGAAACATGTTTAGTACAGCTGATGGTGATCTGTATTACATTTCTGTCTACCTCACAGACCTTATGCCATAACACATTGTGTTTCTTATCCCATTCTTTCCAGACCTCCTCTAGTTCTTCAAGTAGGCCATGCTTTCTCCTGCCACAGGGCCATTGAATGAGATAATCTTTCTGTCTGTAACCCTTTTAGATTCTCTCTTCACTCATGCATGCTAACTCTTTCTCCTGTTCTTAATTTAAAAGTCTTTTCCTTAGAAGAGCCCTCCTTCACCCTCCAGAGTAGATACTGCTGAAGACAGCCTTTAATTATGTTCACTAATTAGGATCACTAATTATGTTCCTTTGCTTCTTATACAGCAAGAACATCTTCTGTAGGTAACTATGGGTGTGTTCCCATTGTACTTTGTACTCTTCTTGAACAGCTCTCTGCAAATGTCTGAATATTTAATTATTTGCTTAGTATTCTTCTCTTGATTTATACCACAAACACCATAAAGTCATGGACTTTGTTTTAGTCACGAGTGAATTCTTAATTCTAGATCAGAAATATAGGAGGAGCTGGAAAATATCTATCGACTGAGATATGATTTATTCTCACTTGAAATCTCTCTCGCCTCCTTACTTGTGGAATACCTACTCAATTATTTAAAGTCAAGCTGAAATGCTCCCCTCCTCCCAATCTGATTTAATCCCTCTTTGATATTCTTATGTAGTAATGACCATTCCTCAATAAATTTAAGCTCCTTTAATGTAAACTACTATTCATTTTTTTCTGATCGTATTATTTACATTACATAGCCTATATGCTTTGAATTTTTATTATTTATGTTTGGTTTTGTTACCAAATATGGTAGTAGGTGATCCAGAAAGACAGTGTCTTTCGGGCAAAGACACTGTCTTTTCTTGCTCCCTGCCTTCTTTACCATATCCTCTGTGCAATCCTTCTTGCTTCCTGCCTTCTTTGCCATATCCTCTCTGAATTGCTCCTTTGCCTTCTTCACCATACCCACACTGAATGGTAAATTTCAACCACTTTCAATATTTTTTCTTGAAAATATCATACAGGCTAGAGTCCTGGAATCTTTTGTCTCCTCCTTGTCACAACGCTTAGCAAGATAATCAGCTGATCAATAAACTGTCTCATTGCTCTCTGAAAATTCATTTTATTACGTGACCTAGGACTTCTCCAGACTTAACTCTAACAAGCATTTCAAAATGTGAAGTACAACTCACATTGAAGTGTATGGAATGATTTTTTACACTTTATCATAAGTCCTCAACTAGGATGGAAAAAAAAAAAGCCTATTCCTGAAACATGGCTTCCATAACCTGGGAAACTCTTCATATTTGTTTCTGTTGTTGTCAGTAGGTAGAAGACAATACTAGTCATTAAAGTGGCCATTTGAAATATGAGAGGTTGACAGACTTTCTCTTTATCATTATCACTATTAAAAGAACCTTCTAGGTTGGTGACTTACAGAGGGTATAAGTCATCTATAATACAGAGTCAAGGTTTCTTGGAAACCATGCTTGCACTGTGAACAATTATTCTCACCACGGTCTAATTACTTTCTCATACATCCACAATTGCAGTATAGGATCTGTGTTTTTGCAGTCTTTATTTTTAAAAAACTTTTCAACAAGGAAGAGAGCCACTTGTATTCTTGTCTTGGCTATCACTAACTCTTGAGTCACCTTGGACATCACCCCATGCTTCACAGATTAGCACATTTATGGCTGCTTTCTTCAGAGAGTCTATTAGTTTATGCAGAATGGTAATAAGGTTGTAGCTTAAAGTTGTAGGGAAGTTAAGTGCATGTCACATTGGATTAACAAAGAAGTCCATTTGGAAAGCTCTAATTAAGTTGTCATTGTATGTATTGTGGGCTTATTTAGTGATCACTGTGTATATGCATCAATAATTAATAGCCTTGCTTTAGAAAAGGGTGGAGTTTTTAGAAAAACACTTGTTAATTTTTGCTGTCTTCCTAAACTACAGAAGCAGGTTGGACATGGCCCTGTTGGGTTCCATCCTCCAGCTCATAAGAATGCCAATACTGACAAAGATTTACTGAGAAGCAATGGTTGCCAAGTGAACATTTTCAGTACATTGCTCTTCCTACAGTCAGACTTGTTGTATGGTAATAGCAATTTGAAGTGTCTCTTTCTGTTTTAATTACATTCCAACTGAGAAGACAGTCCTGTGAAAGACACCTCCATTAATGGCCTTCCTCCAAATTTCACTTGGTATTTCTTAAGTACCAATTAAGTAATAATGTAAGATTTCTTATAAATTATCTAGAGAGATTTTCTAAAAGATAAATTATGGATAACTTGCATTCTTCTTAAAAATATTAATAATGATATCTATCTAGTGAAAAATTATTATTGGTGATATGAGACCTAGCACTTAATGCATAAAAAGCATTATTAACAATGGTAGTCTCTAGATTATAAAATGTATAATAATCTAAATCTTGTAATTTAGGCAAAAGAGAGAGGAGGCTAGCTTCGGCTGTGTAGATCTTCTGAGCTCTCCAGGTTTAACTTTATTTTTCTTCAATTTCAGCAATCCAAAACTGAAAACAGTGACAGAAACCTTTAGAATAAAACCTTTTAAATCATCTCTTTGTAAAAAAAAGTGTTTTTTTTTGTTTTGTTTTTTTTACAAAAGAGGAGGAAAAGCTATGTCTGAAAAACATCCTTCTCTTTCTTCTCGTTTACACATACTTAACATACATTCTGTATTTTTAAGCCTACGAGATTTTTATCTACCAAGATTTCTGTCTTGAGATGCACATCTACAATGAGTTAGTTTGAAAAAGAATTTCTCACTATTGAACAATCCTCCAAAGATAATGACTTTTGTTGAAAACTTAGACCAGTCACCCAGAGGTCAAGATTGTATCATGGAGACATATATGCTGTATAGAATTTTTTCTATACTCCCAAAAAAACAAATCAACAAAAAACTCTCAGCACATTCATTAGTTTTCTATTCACATTTCTTTAACACCTCATCCATCTCTACTTCACTTGCTGATTTCATAGCATTACTTCAAGATGCTGAAACAACTCCACTCATCCAAACCTATCCAAAACAAATCTCATTTGTCTTCTATGAGTAGAGCATACATGTTAAGTGTTACTGTGAGCTAAAGCTATATATTGTGGAGATACACTTATTAAACATGCCACATCATATAGGTAGGATTTAATAATTTTATGTTGAGGATTTTAAATCTACTACAATATATCTGTTGACAAAATATATGATATATATTAAAATTATATCTTCTGAATGACTTATATATTTTTTAAAATAATATGTTTCTGAAAGTTGATGATGTGGATCAAATGACAAAACACTTGGCAAGATATTTCTTTTTAAAACATTTTCTATTATATATTTATTTATATTTAACATTTCTTTAAAATTATTGGAAAGTGGCAGCTTCATAAAAATCCATGCCATTGCAGAGAATAAAAGTAGTAAGTACTTGGAAAAGTATAACAGGGAGGGACTGTAAGTACATTTCCTGTGTGTTCTCACAAGAACTGCATCACATAATGGATTGGAGTTACTTTGGAAACTGACGATTTCAGAGCATGATAAGTTTCTGTGGGCCCCTGTTACCTAATTCATTCCTGTCACCCTTTTTTTTTTTCCCCAAAGCCAATGGACCTATAATTTCCCCTCAGGAATCTCTTGGATAGCCTATGTGTTGGTTTCTAATAATACATTCTTTTTTGTGACCTGAAGTACCACAAGAATAACCTTTCCCAGGTTCCAATGACAACATGATAAATGTCTTGAAATCTGTAGTAATTATTTTTGAAATGTGAATTAAGGCAATGTTTACTCATGATTTCCCTTAAAAAGAAAAAGGAAATATACAATTTCAGTTTGCCACTGTGCTAGAAAAACCCTTGGGTCTTCTTCGGCTGTTCCAAATCTCTCCTTCTCAGGGAAGGAGTATCCTGCTCTGCAAGTGATGGTGGCAAGGAAATTCTGTAACCTCTCGACAGCCACATAATCAAGAGTGGTTCAGGGTCATGCGACTGTGCTCACAAGGTGGCAGGAAGGGGACTGGTGGTAGTTATCATTTTCTCTTGTAACTTTATAATTAGGAGTTAATTGAGTTAAGTGCTTGCTTAATAACTGTCTTCCAGACTGAAGGCAGGCTCCCCCAAAACCAAGAAAATAAAAACTTGTGCTGCATAGCATGCATTGATAGAAATCAGATCTTGTCTCACGTCATGGCATAAATGTTTCTCTGTGGTTGCATGTAACAAAGGTATCACATGGACATGTGTCAACAAGGGTAACATACTTCACTACAGTTATTATCCCAATTTATCCCAAGAAACTAGGTTTTATTCTGTAATCTGTGAGGAAATCTGCTGTTCTAGCCTTAAATCCTTTCCTCAGCCAGGTGATTATTAACTACATTTTTGTACAGGAGGGAATTAATGCCACATACTGCCTAAGCAGCTTTGAAGGCAAAAAAAGGCCTGGACCTGTAATAACTTTTGTGCAGAGTATTGATTCAGAGAACGTGAGGGAGCCCACAGTCACAGGGGTTTCCGGGGACTTTCCATGCCCTGCTTTACCTTTTATATTCTACCGCAATTCCACCTCCACTGTGAACTTTCACATTAACTCTCCATAGGACACCCCAGGTAACTCTGTGCTGGTGTTACCACAAACTGGGCAAAACCCTAGGTAAAAAAGCTGGTCCCACAATGAAGTCTAATTTTCAAGCCAGCAACAATCAATACAGCTTTAAAATTTGATAACAAGGAACTTTGGCAGAAAATAATCAGGGTTGCTGTAAAAAGTGGAGGCGAATTTTCTCTGGAGTACACGGATTGTTCCTTCCCTTTGGGTTTGTACTTTAGCAGGTGTATTTCTCTGTGTTTGCACATGCGTGTGTGTGTGTCCATGTGTTTTCTGAGGGTGTACTTGGAAATATCCATGGGAGGAATCTCAAGCTTTTGTTGGAACTAGGAAGCACACTTGGCTGGGAGTTGGGGCTAAAGAGGGAGAAAATGAAGGGAGGGGGAAGCCAAGAGTAGGGTAGAGCATCTCCTGCTCCATGAATTTATTCAAAAGCATTTCAATCTGTGTGCACATCTTCATCACTTCAGTGATAATTAAATCTCAGCATCACAGGTGATGTCCTCTCACAGTCTCTTTCCCCTGGTTCCCACTGGGCCAATGAAGCAGGCCTCCCCCGTGAGGCCTGTTAGCACAGATCAGGTGGTAATGTGGAGGGACAGATGAGCTTTAGCTGACAGATGGCAAGATGACCTGGAAAACCTGCCCCCTTTTCTAGGATCAGGCAGCAGCTGACAGGTATTATTTCATAAAATAACGTCTAAAAGGAATCGCCAGGGTCTTCGCATTAATCTGAGGCTGCAACCAGCCATGTAACGTTTATGTCAGAACAAATCTGTCTCTATGCAGGAGAGGGAAAGTGGTTTTTGATGAAGTTGTTCATAAATTTTAATATAATATGCCTGATGGTGTCAGATATAGTCTCATATCTCTTTTATATTTAAAGGCTCTAGTGAAACATAGAAATATTCAATCTTCAACAAGCTACTTTTAAATAACTAAAAAGTTAACCAAGGATACCTTACTGCCTCTTTTTTTTTTTTTCAATAAAGGACTGGTTCATCTGAACTCCCTGTTTTTAAATGAAAAATTATTTCAATGCCATGAAAATCTTTTTGCCTGGGGTATCAAACAAAAGGAGTAGGGCCGTTGCAAAGTTGCTTTTATGGAAAACTTGTTTTCTGGAAAGGAGGAAACTTGCTCAAACACACAAGTAAACAACAATGGCAGGAAGCCCCTGTCTTCTACATACATAAATAATATTTCACAACTTCTGCTGAAAAAAAAGATCAACTACTGACTGGTTGGCAGAGATAACCCTTTCATTAAATGAGCTCTCCAGGCACCTGACTTTTGAAGGTTTCAGCACAGATGAATATGTGGGAAATTCTACCACCTGGATGGTATTTGGCTTTGTCTGCCCGATGTAGACTTCCCAAAAGAGGGATATAGAAAGGTACAACCTAAGCCTCAATTTGCATTTTCCTGTGAAACAGCAAACTCACTTTAGTCTTGTTCTAGATGTGCAAACCAGTATATCAGCATCAAACTTCTGAACCTGCCAGGGGAAAATGCTGACATGTTTCTATTTATCTGACTGTTACGAAACATTTATTGTGATTGTGTTAAAGGAGGGAAGTTTTTCTCTTCCACAGACCTTGTGTGATATAAGGTTGCTTCTTTCAGTATCTCTAAGAATAATCATAAAGCGAATTCATGAATGTAACAGACGCACAAGTCACCTGGAGAGGCAAGTATTACAGAGATGGATATATTGCCACACACCTCATAATCACATTTTCACCTGCCCATCTGGTACAGACCTGGGCTTAACAGTAAATTCACCAGATACACTAGCATGCCAGTTTTCTGTTTCAAAAACACATACTAAATACAATTTGTAAAGAAAAAAAAGAATAATGTCTGAGTAAAAGAAACAGAAAATATAAACAAGATATTCATTTTAAAAATTGAAATTATCAAGACATATGAGACAATTTCACAGTCCACCTAGATGCTTTTAAGGACTGCTTGCACCGAAGCCCTCTAAACTACTAGTTTACCAAACTAAAAAAAAATTAATTCTCCACTTGACATGTAATAAAATGAACTGGAGACTTGAAAGTATTCATACTGATGTTTATACTTTATTATAACATAATTGAATTAATCCTTTAAAAAGATTTTCCAAAATGTCACTGGCCTTTGTGAAGATATTCTGATTGTTTCCACTGTACATTGGACATGCAATTAAATTACAAATTAATGGAATAAGTATGTAAGTTAGATATAATAATTATAGAAGTACTCTTAAAAAAACAATTAAGACCAATACTTGATGAGAAATTTAAAAAGTTAAGTGAAGAATCATTATAGTATTATACATACACAATAAATCCCTAAGCCTATTAATTAAATTTAAAACAAACACATATACATATTTACTTGGCAACCTTCTCATGTAGGGCCAAAGCTTTTCTTTTAATGAAGGCCAGCGTTTGGTGGTTTGTGCCCTCTCTCTCCCATAAATTCATCTGTAGTGTACCATGTATAATTTCTGTTTTGATTTCGTTAGAGTGCAAATTCATTGATACATACAAAGTAAACCAAGAGCAGACTCCTTCTGGATTTTTAAGATTTTTTTTTTTTTTTTTTTTGCAGCTTTTCACAGTTGTCTTGCTCATATCTGATTTGGGAAAATTTATTTTTTTAGCAACTTATTTATCAAGTCTTTCAAAGCATTCACCTTCGGTTTTCATACAAACAACAGCTTCTTTGAACACTGTATTTCATCAGTTCATGTAATATTGAGTTAAATGATGTATTTGTATTTTAATTACAAATAACATGAATAATTTTGGAAACAAAAAAGTTTTCTTTATGAAAACCCACTCAACTGTCAGGTGCACAGTAATACAGGCATACCAAAAAGTGGAATATTAGCAGTATTCAGAGTAGTGTTGATATAAGTTAATACATTTTAGAAAGAAAAGGGAAAGTATTAGGTAGGTCTTTGAGGCATTTCAGTGGACCTGTTTAAGAGATCTTCTGAATATCATTTGCTTGTGTGCGTATTTGCCTGCGTGCGTGAGTGTGTGTGTATGTGTATTCTTTCACCTTCAGATAAGTGTACTGACAAGGGTTGTGGAACACTGTTAAGAACTCAGTGTTTTTCTACACTTTTTGTAATAAGGATCAGTAGCTGGTGTTTTTTTTTTTCTATTTTTGAAAGATTCAATACTGTGTTCTATTCTTTTTCATCCCTATGGCCTGTTTCATACCTGGTAATTAACAGTGGACTAGCTATATGTTCACAGGCAAGTTCTCTACCTGCTCTGTGTATCTGTTTCTTCATCTGTAAAATGTCAATAATAAAAAATGCCAATTTATTTTATGAATTTGTTGACTAATAATTGAAAAGAGTATAGAAGAAGGCCTGGCTCATAATGGGTGCCCAATAATTGGCATTTATGTTATTAGTATTATTGCCAGCTAATCTTTATTCTTTTAAAGAGTTCACTCATCAAAGATAAGATCTAATGACAAATATGAAGGAGATTCCTGAGTTGGGACTTTCACATTCAGTTTAATTTTCAAAATTGTTGTCACTTATTATCAGTGGTATCAGGATATCAGATAAAAAATCACTTTCAGTCAACATTCATCAATGTTCCTAAATTCCTTTTCCTTTCATTGACTCAATGAACTTCCACTATTACAAAAATACAATCGCTACATTAACTCTTTTTCATCTTTTTTCCCTAGGGATTAATGATTTTTTTTTAACTTTTATTTAGATTCAGGGGTACACGCGCAGTTTTGTTATACAGGTAAACTCGTGTCACCTGTGGTTTGTTGTAGAGATTATTTCATCATCCAGTTACTAAGCCTAGTACCCAATAATTAGTTTTTTCTCCTTTCCCCTCTTCCCAGCCTCCACCCTCAAGTAGACCTCAGTGTCTGTTGTTCCTCTTTATATCCATGGGTTCTCATCACTTAGCTCCCACTTAAAAGTGAGAACATGCAGTATTTGGTTTTCTGTTCCTGAGTCAGTTTGTTAAGGATAATGGCCCCCCAGCTCATCCATGTTCCCACAAAAAAGAATGAGGAATTAATGTTCTGTAACTATCTGTGGTAAAATAATACATGGCAAAGTGGTATGGTTGTTGTGCATGCTTGTACTCTGTTATGCATGTTTGTACTGTGAAACAGATGACCTTTACACAATTTTATAAACTAAGCTGGCCATTTTGAACAAAGATAAATATGTGCACAAGTAGACACTCTAGCATTGTATATGTACATGTGTGTGCTATTGGCCTTCTATTATGTGAGTGAAAAAGGGTATTCTAACCTCAGTCTATTTCTCACAAATATTTTTGAGTTTTGCTTTACCTGAAGAGCCTAGTATTTATTTACATGTTATCTTCTCAAGCATGAGTCTTCAGGAGGCATTGATTTTTCTCCTTTTAATTCAAGACAAGTTGTGCTTTTTCCCTTTTTCCCCCCCCCCACTGGCATTTGCAAAAATTTTATTCCTTAACTACAAAACAAGCTCCAAATTAAAGAAAATTCTATTTTTTGATATGTGGCTCATTTTACTAACTCATAGTGGAAAACTGCATATTTGGCTATATCTATTTAGAATTTTAACAGTTTTTTTCCTTGGAAAAACCCATGATCACTTTTTTGTCTAGTTGATTAACATCCCACCTAGAATACACAAATGACCTATCAGCTTTGTGTTGGTGGCTAAGTGGTCTCAGGCTGTAATACACCTCAGGTGGAATTCATCTGCATTTCCTCCCTCCATTGGTAATGTGAATTACATCATGTATGTTTTAAGAAAACCATTTTTTATGCTTGGCCATAAACTGGACTATGACAATGATTAGAGTTGAATATGAAAGTTAAGAAGTCCCAAGAAACAAGAGAGAGGAAGTATTTATTTATGTAGTTCAGAACATTAATACCACGTTCCACTGTCAAACAGGACTGCTAGAGGCTGAGATGGCCTTTTAAATGGTCTTTTGGTTCTGTCTCTTCTGGTTATCTTAATATTAATACACACATGAATTGAAGAACCTAATCAATGTTTATCTAAGACATTTACAGTTTCTAAAGAAAAATTCCTTTTGCTTGATTAGTTTGTTTCATCTAGTACAAACAAATGGCTTTAGATTAGAACAATAGGGTTCTCAAAGCCATTCTACTTGCTTGATGTCTGAGAGTTGGAAAGTTATATTACAGGCTAGATAATGGTTACGCTGAGTGTCCCATGATTTGGGAAAAGGAACTATCACTATAATTCTACCTTCCTTAGTACAGAAAAAAATAATATGGAGATACATCTTGAATACATTCTGGTAATTTTAGTAATTGGTATGAACTTTGGTGAAATGCCTGCTGGTAGGTGTGTCCAGAAAAAAAGCCTTTCCAACATCTGCAGAAAAATTCTCAAAACAAATGCCTTCATTTATAAGTTTAGCTATTATTCTGATGACATAAAGTAAATTTTAACTTTAGCCCTCTAAAAGTTGAGTGGTCCTGTGCTGAGAGTTACAGTCAAGTGACAGAAAACACTTCAGCTGACTTTTAGTTTAAGCTTCTCTACCCATCTATTGATCTTGTCTTCATGAGTTGTGCATAAAATCCAGTGTTCTCAATCATTGTAAATAACTGCAAGTGTCAACCCAAAGTGGTGCTAGATCAGGCAGACACTCTTCTACACTTTGTGTGGCTAGAAAACGTATGTTTGACGTCTGCGAGCTCTATTCCCTCACTGTGGTTTATATAAAAACCTACAATTGGCAGATTTCTGAAGCAGTCATCAATTTTACATGGTGAATTTATGAGAAGCTTCTCTCCAGGTAAAATAAAATGGTAGCCTAGGGCTTCTATCAAGTGCTTGACAGTATTGACATTTGTAGAATGAAATCTCTTTTTCTATAAAGGAATGTCTTATTCTGTGTTCCAAACTAAAGATATTAGGTGAAAGTTTTTTTTTTTTTCTCTGAATGCACTGAAGCTTTATTTTTCTTAATGGGGTAAGCTATACCCAGACAGATTAGGATTAATTTTTCTTGAAGGCAGAGGCAGAAATAGATGGCCTTTCAAGGGGCTTTCATGTCTTTGATTGTGAGTTTACTTACAAATACATCCAGATGATAGCACGCAACAGAAGGACACTTCAAATACGGGTGATTCCTGGAATGACGCCAAGAAAAGAGACAGCTATTTTGAATATCCACATCTCTTTTCAAATTTTACTTATGCAGGTGGGTTACATTCCCCTACTATGTACTTAGCAACAATTTTTTTTTTTAAACTCTAAAACACATAGGCCTTTTTGCCTGAGTTAAATTTGTTTCTTTAGCTGGTAAAGCTTTTCCTTTCCATATGGTCAGGATAGCTAATTTAGTTAGTCTCTGAGGTGGCCAACATTATAGTGTGGTATCATAGAATATAAAAATAAAAGAAGGTATGAAAACCTTATTCTAAAAATGAAATAAAAACAGATGGGACATACGTTTCTAACGTATTTAATTTGCATCGTCTTTTTCTCCTTTTAAAGTTCTTGTGGACCAATCTTGCAAAAAGGCAAAACAAACCCTAAACACTCCAGTTCCATGCCAGCAAGCTGCCAGGCTGATCTTTTTATCTCCATCAACTCCATGAAAAATCAACGAAAAAAAAAAAAAAAATCAACAGGCATACGTTTAAATGTCCTGAGATTTTTAAAATAAAATTTTAAAATAAAATTCTTAAGAGTCTTTTTCACTTATGTATAGTCAAACTATTTCCAAGTAGAGGAACAGTCATCTGCAAGGTTGAATCACCCTCGGGAACCTAATGAGGAGGATGGCAAGGACTTTCCAGGGTGGCCCCAGAAGATCATTCAGGTGACTGTCAATTTTAGTTTCTCTCCAATACCTGTTTCTTTCTTTATTGCTGCTATAAATATTTCATCATAGATTCTGAGACCCCCATCTTGTAAGTCCTGCTCCTAGAATATTGATTTTATCAGATTTATCCAATGGGGCTTGTTTAGTAATTCACTGCATTAACACCTTTATGGTCTTACAAGACTAGGTCTGTGTGATGTCAAAGCAAATGAATTAGGAGACAAAATAATTTAGGCACATCATTACTGGTTTTGTCTGAACAATTGGCTTAACTATTTTGTTTTTCTACAGTTTCCTGAATCAACTTTTAAAAAATTTAAATCAAATTAAAATACTGAAGAATTGCTTGAGAACTGCAAGGATCTGACAATATCAAGCATGTGATACAAATTATTGTGTATACTTTCCATATTTGATATAATTAATAAATTACTTCTGAGACAATTTGGATTCAACATAGGTTTATAGCAGCATTATTAACAATGGAGGATTTGCAATATAATTCTTTTTTGACACTAAAACATTTTAATTTTATTCGTAACCTCGAGAATATTTATTCATGGATATTTCTAATTTTTAATTATATATTCAAATAAAAGTATAGCCATGCTAACACTGTATAAATGAGCCAAGAAATCTGCTTGAGAAAAATGTTTTTTCCTCCATTTTCCAGAAGAAAATGAAAAAGTTAATAGGAGTGACAATTATAAATTATTTGTCATTAGAAGAAAACTTTGAAGCCTTCTTAGGCAAATACTGCAGTAGTTCTGAAATGACTTTATTTCTAATATGTTTTTTCTTTTACTATCCCCAGCAGAATTCAAAAATGTTTTAAACGGTTTTATTAATTACTGAAACAGGGCATTATAGTTGAGGGTTGATAAGCTTTTTGGTATCCTCTGCAACCTTGATACATGTTTAGGTAATACAATTTGGGAAGGAAAATAAAACTGTGGCCAGTGTTACTGTTGCTTGGTAATTTTTTTTCTTAACAATGCTTGATAGTTTTTCTTTCTCAAGTCAGGGTGTTTACCAAGCAAATTTTACACAGTTCACTAAAGAGCTTCTTGCAAAGGTTGTGGTTCGAATCAGTGACTTAAGCAAATGCTTTATATGAGTGTTTTGTGTCTGACTCTGCCTTTTCTATGGGAACTCTCAAACCAAGAGAGCAAGTGAACAGCACAGAAAAGTCGCAGACAAGACAGCAGCCGGCGATGGCACTTTCAGCCTCACGGGATCTTCCCAATTGCTAAAAGCTGTCAACATTTCTTTTGGAAGCAAGTGTGAGGAAAATTCTATTCTTAGTTGGTGTTATGGGTTGAATTATGTCCCCCTCAAGAAAAGATATGTTGAAGACCTAACCCACAGTACCTTAGAAGGTGACCTGATTTGGATATAGGGTCTTTGCAGAGGTAATCAAGTTAAAATGAGGCCATTAAGGGACTCTAATTCAATATGATTGGTGTCCTTATCAAAAGGGAAATTTGGACTCAGAGAAAGATGTGCACAGAGAATGTGAGGACACACAAGGAGAATACCATGTGACAGCAAAGGCAGAGGCTTGAGTGATCCCGCTGCACACTGAGGACTGTCAAACCAGAGAGGCAAGGCATGATTCCTTCAGGTTTCAGTTGGAGCGTGCCCTGAAGACACCTTGATTTCAGATTTCTAGCCTCCAAAATAGTGAGACAAGTCTCCTGTTTGTGTGGTACTTTGTTACAGTAGCCCTAGGATATAGTACAGTTTTTGGAAGTGAATGCCACTGAGGCTAATGGAAGGAAGGGAGAAAGTAAGACAAGGAGAGAGGGAGGGAGGGAGGAAGGAAAGAAGGTAAAAAGGGAAGGAGGGGAGGGAGGTTTTAGGAAAAAGTCCCAAGAGAAGTGAATCACCTAAATGAAAATTGTGATGAATACTTTGAAAAAAAATAATAAAAAGATACAAAGAGAGATATTTAAAAAGATAGCCTGATTTGCTAACTGAAAATCACCTCTTATTTGTACCTCCTCCCCTTTATGCTTATTTTTTTAAATCTAACATACCAAACGTTTCAGAATGCTGCACAGTATGGAAAGAATCTATTGCTCAGGAAACACTGGACAAGAGAAACTTTGTGAGGGGCTGTGTTGAGACAGTGACGTCAGTTTCAAGGAAAATCATGAGGGGGAAAAAAAAAAAAACCACAAGGGGATGGTCATACTCTATAGTGAGAGGGTGCCGGTAAATCACTGTGTAAACACCCAGGAACTGCTCCCCTAAAGTCAAGAACCAGTCAAGCAGTACCAGCTGTAAAAATGGAAGTGTGCAGGAAGTAGAGGATTCCTCCAACATCTGTTGGGGCCATTAAAAATGAAAAGTAAATCCAAACTGGCAATATAAGAGATTTATTTTTCTACATTAACCCTGACAACAACTGCCAATTTTTTTTTCAATCTTTTGCCACACAAGTACCTTTCAAGGGGCGTAAGAATCAGCGCCAACAGCAAAAGCAGCAATAGGTAGAAAAATCAGGATTAAGACAATTTAATATTGATGGCAGACATCCAGTAAGATGAGGGTAAAGAAGGGAATATGAGAAGTCAAAGCTGGCGGGAATGCATCAACATTCCCCAGGAAAATATACACATCTGGGGGAAATATAAATCTGAAGTACACCTTAAAATCACAGCACAGCTAAACAACTCTTTGTAGGCCATATAATACTCAGCAAAATGAAGAATTTGAATGAAGACTTCACTCGACTAGACTTGTTTTAAATACATGCTATTATACTTGTTTTAATACAACTAGTCTTATTTTAAATAAATGCAAATGACCCTAAACAATATTCAAATATTTTCAAAATACAAGGACCAAGATGCCACATTATTTGATGTGCCACATTATAACAATGTGTTCTTAACACGTCATTCACACACAAAGATACAGGTTTCTTTAACTAATAGTTCAGGGTCATCTCTCATGCACATTGCCAGGGGAGGCTAGTTTCTTTCTGTAAGTATTCAGAGCTGCACCTGTATTATGAAATCTATAATGTGTTAAATTTCCCATTCTGTCTACCCTTCTTTTCATCGTTGTTTCCTAAATCTGTTTGCTAACCCTGATGTAAAGTTTATACCCCAGTATCATGAGCCCACACATATGTGTCTGTTTGTACTTGGGGTCCTAGAGTTTAGAGATGGAAGGAATCCTGTAGATCATTTACTTTAATGTCTTCATTTTATGTATATACGAGGAGGTACAGCACTATTTAACCAGAATGAACATACAGAGTGGCTATGTATATGGGCTTTAGGCATTGACAGCCTTGGATCAAAACTGTTTCTACTACTTGTTAGATTGCAATTATCAAATTTCTCATCAAATGGAGAAAATTTATTATATCATCCAAACTGGGGCACTCTTAAGGGTCAAATGGGACACTGACACTGATAACAAGTGTACTTGGAAGACAGGGCAAAAGCGGGACTATCCCAAACAAACTGGACTTACAGTCACTTGTATTGTCAGAATGATAACATATGGCTGATGTGAGGATCGAACAAAACAATGTATGTGAAGCACCCAGGCAATCAACTCAACAGTAGCTATTCTTGTTATTAAGTCATTTGCCCATGGTCAGCCCAAATGTTAGCAAAAGAACCAGGAATGGAAACCACAGAGTAACATTCTTTCTGCTAGTACAGCATTATCACTTCAAACAGAATAGATTAAGTAGGAGATTAATAAGAAGCAGAGTCCTAACATATTATATTAGTGCTCCTTATTAATCTACTTAATCTGTTTTGTTTACACTATCAGATACCTATTCAATTCTCCAATTAGATTAGATCTGCTTGAGGGCTGTAACTGCAGTTCTGATGTATTTCTCTTTATTTCTTCCTTTATCATATTTCTTGGAAAGTACCTACTATATTACTTTACATAAAGTAGATACTTATAGAAATGGCTAATTTTGTTCTTTTTGCTCTGTTCCACTGCATATTTTGAGGATTGAAAATGAGAATAGAGTTCCCGGCACAATAAAATATTTGTTTAATAGATGTTGAGTAAGAACCTCTTTAAAATTTACCTATTTGTATATTTGCTTCCTTTAATTTTTCTTTGAAAGAAATAGTCATTCTTTTTCCTACTTAAATTTTAAAGTATATATATTTACTTGAAAAAGAAAAATCTACTAATAATTATTTCAGATTTATTTTCAATTTAATTTTTACAATAACTTTTGGTTGTTCACTTTTCTCTACAGTTGAAAATATGTCTTTTTAGAGACAAAAACATTGAAGATTCAAATTAGAAAATTCAGATTCTTTTTCAGGAAACTAAAGACAGTGTGCAAACTATGCTATGAGGAAGCTGACTATCTATCTATCTACCTAAAGTGTCTAAAAAACCACCTTGTTAATGGTCAGTGTGGATCATTTTGCTATGAATTCAAGCACTGACAGGCACCAACAGGCAAATTTATGCTTGGATGATGATTTAGTCATCAGGTTGTGCATAGACTGATTTCCCAACCTTCATTTCTATTTTTAGTTTAGTCATGTACATGGGAGGCTTGTATGCATGCACATAAGACAATTGATTAGTCATCTCTGCTTTTAACGAGTATGTATTTAGAAATGCGAACTTCTAAAACAAGTCATTGGGGGATGCTTAATTTCCAAATTTTTGAAACTCCTATTTAAAACCTCATGGTTCAAAACTTTAAAACTTAAACCACAAAACCTTACTGGTTCCAGGGTTATCACATAGACCACCAAAAAGAGCACCCAATCTTTTCAATATTTTAAATGCTTCAACTTACAAACTGTAATATTTATCTACTGTACTTTTTGTGTATAGTCAACTGTCAATATTTCAGAGATTGATTATCCAGTTGGTGGATATAATTCAAACCTTTGACTTCTCCATTTCCCTCAAGCAACCTGTCTTCAGGGCATATCTTCTCTTTCTAGAATCTTTGCTAGAGGATGGCAGTGGAAGGGGAAGGAGATAAAACACATCAATCAATGTTTCTACTTTTAGCAGAACTGGTAGAGGATGGTGCTTAGGAAGATGTTGAAAAAAAAAAAAAACTAGCTAAAATGATACTCTTGAGCGATTCAATGTTCCCATTGATTTTTGTTTTGAAAGTATATTCTTTTCTCTAAGGCATTAAGAGTGACTACAGCTCTTTTATAAATTACCACTGTTATCAGAGAGAGAATTCAGAACAGGAAGGATAATTGGTTTGATCCAGTATATTACTATTTTGGATAGATAACTGGGAATTGACCCCAATATGCCAAGAGGTAACATGGATACATAACATTAGCCTTAATACCAGAAGAGATTTATAGAAAAGTGTCTCTATTTCTTAATGTTTTAGAAGTACTTTAATATCTGTTTAATAAACTATTTCATATCTCCAGACTCAAGAATGGCTTTGAACTTCCAATCACCTGCAAGTTATTTCTAAAAGATCTTAGAAATTGTGCTTTATGACCTTATTTTCACAAGTGCTAATCACATTAACCACTATTATTAGATCACCTGCTTTCCTGAACTGAAACATATCTCTCAAAGTCACGCAAGCAAGGCATTGGTGAGGGGGACTCTTTACCATTGATTAATTTCAGTGAACATTATGTTTGTTTATTTTTCTTTCCACATTTATCTCCAAAGGCTGTTTCTAAAGCCAGTGTATTCTACTCATTAAGTATTATGACATTCTGAGTGTATTAAATTATTAATGTTTAACTGGAGACAATATTTTGTTATATTTGTTGCGAGGGGAAAGGGTACTATTTAAATCAGAGAGAGATTTAAAGTATGTATAAAAAAGCCTATTTATAAACATCATTCAAAGAATTAGCTTTTGAGCAATACACTGAGAAGACTGAAATGTCTTAAAATAACTGATACATACTAAAATCAGAACAGGAAAGTTCTGATGCAAAGGCATATGTTCTATAATATTTTGTTTACTATTTTGCTAATTTATTGCTGTAAATTAATAATACAAACTCCAACTCAAACCTTTTTAACATTGAATTTGTTATATTACATTTATTACAAACTTCATAGCAATTAAATTGTCTTTCAAAAAATATTTAGTGACTTGGAACTTTCACACTCTAAATTTAGTGGAAAAAAAAAATAGAAAACAAAACTAGCTGTGAGATTCCAATTTACAAAATAAAAATGTATATGTAAAGAAAAGTAAAGACATAAAAATATGTATCTCTTATATAACATATTTAATAATATGTTGGAAACTTATTTTACTTTATTTTTTCAATTTTTTGAAATAATTTTATGTAAAACAGTATTTTTCTCTATTAATGAAAATAAAATTACTGAGAATGTGCTAGCAATTTTTTATTCTTCAATTTTGTAGAATGAGGTTTTTAAAAAGTATATTAATTAGAACAAGAAACTAGAATAAATGATCACACTAAAGTTTCTTCCTACTTAAAAATTCTCTTGTACAGTATACAACTTCATTTGGTAAGTATTGGCTGGATATTTTTTTAAAGTATTTATTCTTTATAGGATTACAATTTTACTCAAATGTTTTAAGATACATGTTATTATTCTGTCACTAAAACTCTGTTAGATGTTGGGGAAAACAGTCTGTATGTGCCATTTGTCAATGAAATCCAAAACTTGCACTTCTTCAATAAGTGAACGAAGTCTCATTTTAATGCCCCTCAAATGAATTGATGTTCTTGTTTATTACTTACTGAGCAAAATATTTAAAAGACACTACAGGAAAGTATTTACCATTACAAATAATCCAAAACACCATGCATGTGCAATCTAAAAAGCAAAAAGGAATGCTTTTGAGGAGTGGAAAAAATATGTTTTGTTAAATATTCAACAACTCAAAATATTAAACTGGAGCTAAGACCAGGTTTATCTTTTTTTATAGGCTCAAAAAGAAATATAAAACTGGAAATTGAAAGCCAGAAGTAAGTGAGAGTAAATTAAAATATGAATTTAAATTAAAATATTAAAATGTTATAATATTAATGATAGATTTTATATGACATACCCTTTAAAAGCAATGTAATTAAGATCAGATTTTATAATGCTTAGTGTTAGCTTCCATGGTACATGTTACTTTCTGAATTTTATTCTATGTGTTCTAAGTCTTGTCATATGCATATCTGAAATTAATAAAAATACATGTTCTTAGCTCATGATATACAAAGCTTTTTTTCTGGTCAGGATCCTGATTTTGGAATCTTTGTTTTCTACACCAACCTTAAGCCAGACAGAGTAGGCCTCAGTGAATGGATTCTATCAATAATAACTGACAGACCTGAACATTGAGTGTTCATGAAATGTTTTTATTGACAGGCTATAAACAATCAAAGGTAAGTAAAACCCAAGTTAATATAACACAAATTATGTAGCATGTTCTGGCAATCAGAAATTTTAGTTAATTGATTTTCCTGTTTAGCTCAGAATGAATAAAAAGCTCTCTGCTTTTCTATCTTTGTAATTTAAATCTATCTTAAAATGGCTTAGTTCATTTCTCCTTCCACTTTTAGAATTCTAAAGGGTTGCATAATGAAACATATTTGTAATGTTGAGAATCTTACAGAACCTAGCAGACATTACTTTAAACACCAGCTCTGATTGCAACCAATGGGAAATGTGGAAGTTGAAGATGTCAGAGATGACAAAGAATGCAACATATGTGTATTTGTTTTTCTCTTTGCACGGTGCATTTTACAATGTGAACTTTTTCTGTTGGCATTTGCTACTTTTTATTTAAAGGGGGCTTGCTCTTCTCACAAACACTCCTATTTTCAAGCAACCATCACCAAAAAAATAAAATCCATTTAATGAACATTTAGAGTAGTTGGGGTCTCAGTTGGCATTTCCCTGTTCTTGGCTGCCAGAATGAACTCTTTAGAGCTATAGTGTTGATAGAAGTTTTCAGTAAGAACTCTTAACCATGGCAGTGTTACCAGTGGGTTTGCTCTCTTTACCTTCAACTTACGCAATATCCCTTCCTTTATAAAGCAACAGCATCTTCAACTTTCACAGGGCAGTCTAAGATTTCCTTTCTAAATCACTGGAGCTCCCAGGGAGGCCATGTCTTTATGTATGTCACCACTGGATACTCTTGCACTGTTGTTCTAACACCTAGTGAGCTGCACAGTTCCTCCTCCAACATTCCACATGTGCAAGAGAGTATATTTTTCTTAGCTCATAAGTGCTTGGCAGAACTGTGATTCCCAGGGCACTTGGGCTGTTTTGTTCTGAATTTTCATCACCAATCAGATTACTTACTTTCAGGCCATAAAAGTCACAGAAAAGAATTTGGGAAATTTATATTTAATAGTGCTCTGGGGAGGAATGGCAGAATGAGAGTTGAAGAGAGGAGGAGAAGACAATGACGTTTCTACTGATTACAGTAAAGAGTTCTGATCTAGATACATGTTAGTAATACAATTATTACTAGGAACACACACGTTTTAGCCTAACATCACTAATGTTAATCTTAAAATTAAATAAACATTTGCTTTTAAAAAATAAACTGTCATATATCAGTACCTGTTTTGTCATAAAATGACTCAGAATACATTTTAATGTCCCTGTCTGTGATTAACATATCTAGCCAAATTTCTTTCTAACCCCTTGTTTGTTCATTACTTTACTTTACAGATATATATCCCACTGGTGATCCACCCTCATAGTGAAGTTGTGATGACCATCATATATTCATTTATTCTCTCTTTTACAATCAATTGTTTTGGCACACATGTACTAATAGCATTAAATTCTGAGATTATTAAATGGAAAAAGCACTGTACCTGTCCTGGAGGAGTCATTAGTCTGGTGGGGTAGAACAACTCCTTCAAAAAGTACCTACAGCCAGGAGCAGTAGCTCATGCCTGTAATCCCAGAACTCTGGGAAGCCAAGGCAAGAGGATTGCTTAAGCCCAGGAGTTTGAGACCAGCCTGGGCAACATAGTGAGACTCTATCTCTACAAAAAATACAAAAATTAGCCAGGTGAGGTGGTGCATGCCTGTGGTCATGGCTACTTAGGGGGCTGAGGTGGGAGGCTTTGAGTCCAGGTGGTCGATGCAGCAGTGAGCTGAGATCACATCATTACACTTCAGCCTGAGTGACAGAGCAAGACACTGTCTCAAAAAATAAATGGAAAAAAATCTACTATGGTCATAGGGTGAATTTACTAGTGGTGACATGTAAAAATTATGGGACAAAGAAAAATCAAATAATGGATTGTCTCTGTGCAGGAAATGGCAGGGTAGGGTAGCAGTGGGAAAGAAATGGGGTTGGAAGAAGGCGAAAATAAGCATCTACTGATAGCAAATAGGGTGGCTCCAGGTAAAAGTGGCACATTCCAGTAACAACATCCCATAATCTACCTGTAATATTTTATATTATTTTAATATTTTTTAAAACTAGGAACTGAATAATGTTCCCCTTTAGAAAATACGGTCTTGCTTAGCCACCAGATTTTATTTTACCCATTATAATGGCTTTCATCCACTTACTTTGCTGTGCCCTTTGCCAACTCTTTGAGAAGTAACAAAATTACATATCTAGTTATACGTAACACAGTAATTTTACCTCACAGATATGCAGTATTTAGGATTTGTTGTTATAGACCTGTTTTTAAGAGCTAACATATTTCCAAAAACAGTTTAGCCTCAGGAAAGTGGTTTTGCAGGTTTGCGAGGTCCACAGGATGTTTCATGTATTCGGGATTTCTTGTTTATGAGTAACTCAATGATTATGTTTTACTTTTTCTTTAGGATACATAGAACTTTATTATTATTATTATTATTATTATTATTATTATTTTTGAGATGGAGTTTTGCTTGTCACCCAGACTGGAGTGCAGTGGCATGATCTCAGCTCACTGCAACCTCTGCCTCCCAGGTTCAAGAAATTCTCTGCCTCAGCCTCCCAAATAGCTGGGATTACAGGTGCCTGCCACCACAACCAGCTAATTTTTTTTTGTATTTTTTTAGTAGAAATGGGGTTTCACCATCTTGGCCAGGCTAGTCTTGAACGCCTGACCTTGTGATCCACCCACTTCGGCCTCTCAAAGTGCTGGGATTACAGGCGTGAGCCACTGTGTTGGGCCAGAACATTATTAATATTAAACTGAGCATGGTAAGCCATATTTTCATTTTAAGACACCTCACCCTAGGTACTATATATCTCTTCTGCTCTTTCAATGCCTAACACAAAATTGATGTGCTTCTCTGAGACTTTTCCTAGACTACCAACAAAAGTAATTGTTCTTTCATCTTGCCATTACATATTGCTGGAGATATTTCTGTTATATTTTTATGAGAGACAGCAAATGTGATGGTTAAGCACATGGATTCTTGAAACATATTACCTGGCTTTAGATTCTGGTTTTGCCAATAATATTTGTACAATCTTGAGCAAATTTCATTACTTCTCTATTCCTTGATATTTTCATCTATAAGATGGGAATAATAGCAGTACTTAACTAATAATGACCTGAGAATTAGGTTAGTAAATATGCAAAGGGGGTTATAAAGTTGTCCAGTATAAAATGGGCTATAAAATTGTAGGTACTGTGTAAGTACATGCTTACTATCTATCTATTTATCTTTTGAACACAATTGCTTAAATGTGTATCTTCCTCATTAGAGTATTCTTTAACATCTAGAACATATCATTTGTTTTTGTGCCCAAACTTTTAGACCTTCTTAAAATTGCTTAGCATACGATAGGAATTTAATGCATGTTAACTGATATAACATTGGATTCAAAGACTTCAGGGAGGCCTGTGAATGAGCTTCAGGAATTCCACAATTTGACATTTTTCATGTGAAATTTTTTCTAAGGCAAGTATCCATATCTTTCATCAGATTTCTAATGAAATAATGTAATGAAAGTGGTAAAGAAAGTAAGTTCCTAACCTCCATAAAAATATGAAAATTGGGGGAAATGTGGCACATATACACCATGGAACACTATGCAGCCATAAAAATTGATGAGTTCATGTCCTTTGTAGGGACACAGATGAACCTGGAAACCATCATTGTCAGCAAACTGACACAAGAACAGAAAATCAAACACCACATGTTCTCACTCACAGGCAGGTGTTGAACTATGAGAACACATTGACACAGGGAGGGGGAGCATCACACTCTGGCGTCTGTGGCGGGGGAACTAGGGGAGGGATGGGGGGGGTGGGGGAGTTGGGGAGGGATAACATAGGGAGAAATGCCAGATATAGGTGATGGGGGAGGAAGGCAGCAAACCACACTGCCATGTGTGTACCTATGCAACAATCTTACATGTTCTTCACATGTACCCCAAAACCTAAAATGCAATAAAAATATATATACATATATACAAAAGAACATAAAAAATATGAAAATTTCCAGATCCCTTTGGAATATATAATCAGATATTTATATATAAATTTACCAATATCCACTCTTTAATGTGATATCTTCATTATTTCTTTTGCTCATCTTAATTTGTATACAAGAAATTTTAAAATTCAAATTTATATAAATACAGGCACATATACATGAGTAGATTATTAAGAAGATATGTGTCATTGTCATTGGTGAAACATAATTCCTGTGATCCTTTTTTGTTGTTGTTGACTAGTCCCTTTATTTTATTTTTGTTGCCCAGGCTGGAGTGCAGACACGCCATCATGGCTCACTGCAGCCTCGACCTCCTTAGACTCAGGTGATCCTCCCACCTCTGCCTTCCAAGGAGCTGGGATTACAGGCACATGTCACCATGCCTGGCTAATTTTTTTGTATTTTTTCATAGAGATGGGGTTTCCTTCTGTTGCCAGACTGGTCTCAAACTCCTGGGCTCAAATGATCCTCCTGCCTCAACCTCCCTAAGTGCTGGAATTACAGGTATGAGCCACTGCGCCCAGCCTACTAGTCCTATTTATTTATTTATTTTAATTTTTTAATTTCCATAGTCTTCTGGGGAACAGGTAGTATTTGGTTACATGAGTAAATTCTTTAGTGGTGATTTGTAAGATTACCTATTCTTGAAAGACTAATGATATATATTTATAAAGTCAAAAGAGTAAAATTAACTGTTTGGGTGAAGGGATAAATCATTAAGTTGCTTCTCAGTACATTCATGATAATGGAATGCACAAACTGAACACTGATTGAAGTCTTATGTACTAGAAGTAGACATATAAATGACTGCTTAAGAGTGGGCCATCAAAATATACAACAAAATAGTTGGCAAAGTATAATATTGGTTGTAATGCGATGTTTCAATAAGGAGGAAATTTTCCAAAACAGGGGAACAAGCTAGCCTTGAAAAAGCAAAAACAAAAACAAAGAAAAATAAAGCACTTGGCTCAGTGCATGGATTACTACCAAACCAAATCAAAGCAGATGAAAGTGAATCTGTATGTATATATTCTGAATGTATTCATTTCTGTCATATTTGTGGTGGGGGTTGGGGGGAAGAGACAAAGAAATGGACAGGCAGACGGATGGATGGATAGGTAGGTATGTAGGGAGACAGAAAGATGAACAATATGCCATTTTGGAGTCTCATGCAGAAACTCTAGAGATTGCCAAATAATATATAAAACTCTTTCTTCGCTGTTGCAGAAAAGGTCCTCACCAACTTGTCCTTGTCATTATACTTCTTTCAGAAATTTATCTACCTAATGGCTGTGGGGCTTAAAACCTAGATGACGGGTTGATAGGTGCAGCAAACCATCATGGCACATGTGTACCTATGTAACAAACCTGCACTTTCTGCACATGTATCCCAGAATTTAAAGTAAAATACTGTTTTCTTGTCAATAATATTTGAATTACTTTCTATATCCAATAATATTCTTTGTCAAAAGCAGACCTAAAATAGGTGTCTACAGTCAAAACAATAACCACAACAAACAACAATAAATAAAAACTAACAAACAAAATCCCCCAATAACCTATTTCCCCCCAATTCAGCAGGCGACATTGTACAACTTTTCTGATAGTCACTTTGGTCCAAGATATTCAAAGGAGAAAAAAAGGCATGATTAAGCAAACAAAGTCTTTTGTCTTGCATAATCATTTGAAACATGAAAAAACCTACTTTTAACATGGGTTTACAGGATGCCATAGTAGAGAAAGAAATAAATGAAAGGAAATGTGGTTCTTGTCTTAAATACCACACATCAGCACTGGGAAAAGGAATCTGAAGTTTCTTTGAGTATCATGAATTGTACTAGTCCACATAGAACAGACACAAACCCTGCTTGGTAGATGCTTGTCAGAGTTAAGAATTCTAACTATTGTTGAGGAAATATAATAATTTTAGAAATGATGCAGAAGATCTTCTAATTAGATGATTTCTTCATAAAGCATCACAGCTATATTCAATAATTACAAAAGCTATACGTATATACAATATAATCAATATGACTTTTGATACAATAGTACTATTGACATGGGCTGGAGAAATGAAAAGCAAGACCTATCAAGAATCTTAAGCATGGAATTGATGAAATTCACTGTTTTTTTCAGTTTTGTTATTAAAGAAAAACCATGAGCTAAACATCTCTGGGAGAAACTGGCATGCTTGCATAAGTCCTGTTTGTTGTTTAAGGTTTGTGTTATCATTTTTAGGGTTTTGGTGCACTTTTTGTTACATAAAATGATATAGTTCTTTTGAACCAAAGAAGAACTGTTTTGTTTAAGATCTACTCCCTATTTACTTCTTACTGCCCCAAAATGATAATGATGTTGCTACATTATGACAGCATAATTCAGTGGAAGTGAGCATGGATTTTATATAAAAACAGATAGGAATCCCAATTCAGGATTTACATCTACAAGGGGAGAAATATTAGGCAAATTATATAACTTCCTGGAAATTTAATTTCTGATAAATAAATTGATATAATAATAATAGTAGGAGGAAGAAGAAGGAGAGGGAGGAAAAGAAGAAGAAAAGAAGACCACAACAAATGTTGTGTTACATAAAATATTCTCTGCAAAGTGCCGGGTAGATTACCTTGCACTAAAATGGTCTCAGTATATCACAACAGATTACATAGCTTGAATAGATAGTATATTATATCTATGGCCCAAATGCTTGCATTATCTATGGCAAATTCAACCTGAAATTATCTGGGAAACTTTGGAAGTTTGGATAAGAAAGTTGATCAAACTGAAGTTTATTTAAAATCAACAACTCTACATTATACATGATTACCTTTTCAAATTTATAAACTTCTAATAAACTGAGGAATTTAAAAATTATATGCTATGTAATCAAAAGGTATTCTAACCCACTTTTAAGCTGAAAGGTTTGTCTGCTTTTGGTCTTGTAAGAAAAAAGTAAACAAATTTTATATAATTTGCCATTTTAAGGGAAAATTGGCATTATATTTATGATATTTACAATCTTTCTCTGATGTGGTCTGTAGTTCAAAAAACCACAATTTAAGATAAAAAAGAGATAAAATATGATCAGTGAATACTATTTGAAGAGCTTAAGTATCACTGAATTAGATTATGGAAATGAGATGAACAATATAATATGAACATAGTTATGTCTTCTTACATAGTATGCAAATGTGGAAATTGCATTTAAAACTAAATTCTGCCATTTTTAGAATTTACTACCATGAGTGTTCATTTTGCATGAATGTCTGTGTAATAATTTCTTATTGTTTTTTGAGCTCCCTTGCTGCACATTGGGAAGTCTGAATGTGTTACTATTCATTTATGCAATAAAGTATTATCCCAATATTAAGTTATTTTTATTTTCTCTGTTGACTATACATTTAATTTATTCAACTGTTAATCATAATTCATTAACTACTGTCACAAGGTAGTAGTGATCTAACAGTCAATGCAAACTGGAAAATCTATCTGGATGAAATTAAACTTAATAGACAGCCATTTCAAAGCTCTATTTTTCTACTTGAAATTAAGTGGGTGGCTTTGAATCCTATGGAAAAATTGCTTTCCACTTGCTTCTCACTTGCTTTCTCCTGCCCCCGCTTAAGTGTCCTCAAGTTCTCTTGACTGAACCTTTTAATGACTCTCACATATCTTCTAATTATTCCTTCAGATTCTGCCTTAGTTTGTGCCCTCATTCTGTTTCGATATTATTATTTTACCACTCTAAGTGGCTGTGGTGCTTGCAGTCCACTTTCTTCATGTCTACTAGAGTTCTTATTCCAAAATCAAATCTGATCATGTTACTTCTTTGCTTAAACTCTCCAATGACTCCCATTCAACTGCAGGAAAATTCCAAATGCCTTAGTAAAAGACATGCTTATATTCTATTTTTCTTCCTGCCTCACTTCTTGTTAAGTCTCCTTTTCAATTATAATGTGGAACAACATCTCTGAACACACTGTCCCTTATTTCCACGTGGCAATGTGGCAATGGTGTATGATTCTTTGCTACTCAGCTGAAATGTTATTTGCTCTAGAAAGACTTCTAAGACTTTCTTCATATTTCTTTACTCCAATCACAAACTAAGTATACTGTATTTAACATGCAATATTTCCACATTGGACTGTAATTTATTTGGTACATTTTTATTTGCCTCAAATTTGTGCTTCTCAAGGATTTTCTTGAAGGGATATCTGACTTTAAATGTCTCCTTTACTATATGCACGAAGGCATAGAAAAGTATGAAGATTAATGATTTTAGCATATATGCACCACTTTCTTATCAGTTAAATACCTCCAAAGGTCTAAACATATCTCTCTTGAAATAAGTTTTGCATTTGTCCATTAATCTTTCAATAAAGTACCCTTTTCTGACCTCAGGTCAATAAATTATAATATCTGTGGTCCTTTTAATTT
The DNA here is from genome assembly GCA_036589455.1 of Ateles fusciceps. NCBI lineage: Eukaryota > Metazoa > Chordata > Mammalia > Primates > Atelidae > Ateles > Ateles fusciceps. The sequence continues at coordinate 2,182,188 of JAZHEH010000851.1, forward strand.
GTAAAATTAGCTTCTAATTATTTATTTAGTTAAGCCTTATAATATGGCTGTAAAGAAGGTGGCTGTAAAATTGCAGTACAGTGAATCCAAGCCTATTTTCAGACTATTCAAATTAATGCTGTTTGTGACAAATACACAGTGGTTTATTTTATAAACCCTCCTAATAACACATGAAGCATGAATTACAGATATGAAGGCATATTTAAAGAGCAACAACAAAAATAATACACCAACATGTATGAGAAAAGTGAAGTGAAATGGAGGTTGCAAGAAGAAATATATAAAGAAAAGACACAGAGAGTAAATGGAAAATCCTCAAAGATAAATTAATGTATGCCCAAAGGCAATGAATGCCATTTAGTTATAAATATACTGGAAATAAAAATGGAGCCAATTAGTATGAACAAGAAAATGCAAAAATAATCAGGAATAAAGAAGAGCAATATGCAGGGTAAGTTGCATGAGACTCAAAACAGGATGGGGAAGATTATAAAATGAAGTCAAGGGAGTATAACATGATAAAGGAAATCTGGCAAATAAAGAGAAAATTGTGTAGATGAAGAGAAATGAAACAACACTTTTCAGCTGCAGGAAAGGCAAGAGGTCAGATCCCTCAGAGATGGAAGAGATCATTTATTGACAGCAAAGGTAGAGGTAATGATAAAATTAATTCTGGGGGGTCCTCAGTGTCCACAAACAGTGGAGAGGTTGATGAAGCAAACATAGTCATACATTTCCAAGAAAATAGGAAAAAATGTTGAAGAAAATTTAAGATTGCTATGGAATGTCTAATCAATTGACAAAGTTGTTTTCTATGTTTCATTCTATTTAAAACAAAAAGTAAAATTAAACAACACTGCTAATGCATTTTGGATACTATAAGCATTTTTAGAGCCAATTGCAAGTGTCATGGACCTGCCAATGAGGTGGAGAACATACAGGATACTTTGAAAAATATCTTTAAGATAAATCTAGTAAACAATAAACCAGCAGAGTCAAGTTAAAAGATGTTGCCAAAGACAGAGAAATGTCCAGGTCGCTCTTTATTATATATTTTATTTTAAATTTCAGGAGGAATGAATAATTATATAACGGATTTTTCCAACTGAAACTTAAAAAATTTTTTTTTTCTAAGTTGGATTTTAAGTATTGAACAGCCAATAGATTTTTGTATGTGATTTTATTTTGCTTCTAAATTTACTTGAATCATTTCCTTAAGTCTATTAAATAAATCTTCAAATAATAAACTGCAACATAAGGATTTTACTTTTATAGAATTAGTCTAGAAGGCATTAATCAAATTCCTTAAATTCACAAAAAGTCAATACAATAACAAAATGCATAATTTTTAGTATTTTATTATTATAAACTGTAACTTTGACCTTAGAGCAAAATATTATTTATTTCATTATGTGAGTTTTTATGAAATGTGCAAATTACTATTATTTTGGATTGGTGATCTCGAACAGATTTTAAGCAGTTTGAATAATATAAATTTGTTAACTAGAAACTAAGAAAATTCATGTATTAGCACTGTAATATCTAGTTGTCCATAGCAAAGTATACACTTTGTTAGGTAAATTACTAGATATAATTTTACAGATTTTGCACAGTCTAAATTATTTCACAGCAGTTTAACATCAAAAAGAATCATTCAAAAAGAGTGATTCAACATGTGTATATACAGAATGTGTTACTTGAAAAAAATAGCATATTTGATGCTGTGAGGATACAAAATTGAAATTGGATTTCAACACATAATAAGAGAGAGACTATGTATCTGTGCTACCATAACTAAGGCAGATTAAAAAAAAAAAACTACCATTAAAGAGTTTCAGATAAAATTCATAGGGAACTTGGAAAATGGAGAAATTAGTGGCAATAAAACTTTTTTAATAGGTCATTCAAAAATATTTTAGAGTATATGGAGGTTGAATACAAAAATAAGGGTAAAAGGCAGATGGAAATGTGAGGTAAGCTTTCTAGAAGAAAGGATTGAAAAATCCAAAACAAGGAGGTGCTAATATCCATTAAGTTCCTAGTATGTACCCAGTGTTTTACACACCTTCTGTCATTGATCTTTGGAATATTTGTGCATTAAAGCAAAAACAGTAATGATTGTGACTTCGGAGAGTTAGTTCTTTAAAAGGTGAGTATGATTATTGCCATTTTACATATAAAGCAATTTAGAATTAGCAATGGTAAAAAAACTTGCTTAAAGTCCCTTATGTCCTAAGTGAAAGGCAAGATTCAATTTCGTAAAGTTCTATCTTTATAATCCAGGCTCTGTAATTTCTTGCTGGTGATTTGCATGGTGTATACATAGAAGATACAAGTGAGATTTCAAAGTGGAGGTGATGGTTGGTGCCAGATCATGGTGCACATTTTTGAGTGCTTAAAAGGCAAAGTATGCCTGACAATTATGGCAATCTGCAGACAGAGGGATCAGCATTGTCACACAGAAACTACCTACCAGAAAGTTAGCAGCAGAAAACTGAATCAAGAATCTATAGATTTTAATCTGAAAGGATGACTCAGATTTCCCTAAGACCTAAAGTAACGGAGCCTTGTCCCAAAGCATTTGCTGAATACCCTGTCCTAATAGATGCTCAGATTAGCTTCTTATTTATTTCACTCCCTAGGAGTGGAGTGAGAAGAGAAGCCGAAAAAGGCACAAAATAAGACAAAGCATAGGCGATAGGAGCATGAAGTTTTAACAAAACCTTGTTGTTAAACAAGGATTTCAGTTGTTTTACATGCTACAGAGAACTTCGGAACATTTCTTTACGTTATTTGGGTATACTATATCCTCTATATTTTAAGACCTAAAACAACCATTTCATTTTTGGTTCCTGTGTCTTGTTGGAATGAAACTACTCATTCATTCATTCATTCATTCCAGATGGAGTCTCGCTAGAGTCTCCAGGCTGGAGTGCAGTGGCCCAGTCTCAGCTCACTGCAACCTCCACCTCCTGGGTTCAAGCAATTCTCATGCCTCAGCCTCCTGAGAGGTTGGGATTACAGGTGCCTGCTGCTGTGCCTGGCTAGTTTTTGTATTTTTAATAGAGACAGGGTTTTGCCATGTTGACCAGGCTAGTCTGGAACTTCTGGCCTCAAGTGATCCACCTACCTTGGCCTCCCAAACTGCTGGGATTACAGGCATGAGCCACTGCACCTGACTTGAAATGACTTACTTAAAATGGTACATGTACTCTGTGATAGTCCTTTTTCCTTGAAATATCTTTCTTCCCCTATCTGCAACATGGTAAAATTCTGTGTATACTTAAAAACCAAGCTTTCTTGATTTTGCCAATACATGAACCCTACTGATTTTTCATTGGGGCATAATTTTTCTCCCTTCTGAAGTTTCCCAGCATTTACTTGGTACTGATAATACCATACTTGTAATTGGCTAGCACATAAGTATTATTATGTTCATGTTTTATATCTTTTATTAGATTTTAAGCTCCTTAGAAAGTCTTTAATATTTCTTAAATAATGAAATGTTGTCCCTCTCACTTCCCACTCCCACTCCTAAATGAATCCTAAACTACTACTGAGAGAGAACAAAACAATTTCAAAGTAAAAAACTAAGGAAGGAAAAAATTAAATTTCTATTATATGATAGTACAAGAGTAAGGTGAATCTGTGCCTACAATATTATTATAGTATTCAGGTATCTGTTAGTTCATGTAATGGATAATTGAATGTCTTGCTTTTTTGCTATGGTTTCCTCTTTGATTGTTGGCCTATTTCTCTGGGGAGAAGTAGTTCAAAGATTTGGCTTCTCTAGAACCTCTTAAGACAACATCAAATACTTTATAAGGTCCTTCTCTACCCTAGAAATTGGTGCCTTTGTTAAAGGAACTTTTAAATCTTGCTCATTGATCTTACTAAACATTTTAAAATTTGAGAAAAAGACATGGAACCTTCTTCTACTACTCATGTATTAGTACTATTTCTCAAATAAGTTTCACTCATTCCAACTTGATTCCCCATGCAATTGCTATCTCCTTTATCGGACAATTATTTTTGAGCTTCTACTGTTTAGAACCCAGTACTGGGTGTTGGAAATATTTCAGTGAACAAGACAGGCAAACCCCATGATCTGATGAAGTTAGCATTTTGGTGAGTTTGGAGATGATAAATCAATATTGACTAACAAACATATACAGGTGATAATAGGTGTTGTGCAGAGTATTAAAATGATAGGTGATATGCAGAGAAATATGTGATAATGGTAGATGGTATATAGAATGTTGTGATAGCAAATGACTAAGTGGCTACTTTTTGAAATGGCACTTAAGGAAAGCCTTGGCAGGCAGGTAAAATTTGAATGACAGAAAGAAGAAAACTGTATAAAGAACAGTAGAGTGGCAAGTGTTCTATTTTTTTATTTTTATTTTATTTTATTTTAGACAGAGTCTTCCTATGTTATCCAGGCTGGAGTGCAGTGGTGCAATCTTAGCTCATTGTTATCTCCAACTCCCGGGTTCCGGCAATTCCATGCCCAACTAATTTTTTGTATTTTTAGTAGAGGCAGGGTTTTGCCATGTTAGCGAGGCTGTTCTCAAACTCCTGGCCTCAAGTGATCCTCCTCCTTGCCCTCTAAAAGTGCTGGGATTAGAGATGTGAGCCACTCCACCTGGCCAAGAGTTTTCTAGACAGAAGAAACAATAGGGACAAAACTTTAGGACAAAACTGAGTTAACATATTTAAAAAAAATGAAGACCAGTGTGTTCATAGTGAAGTGAAAAGAGCAGAATGGGATAAGATGGAGCTAGAACGTTGGAGAGGGTTGAATCATGCAAGAGAATATTAAGCCAGGTTTAGATGTCATATTATTTTATAAATGGAATGAAAATTATTGTAAAGCTTTGAATAGGAAAATGGCTTGACTTCATTTACATATTTAAAAGATCATTCTGGCAGCTCCTGAAGAAGGTATGATAAGAGAGTTAGAACATAAGTGTGGTGACCAAATGGAAGGTTACTATAGTAGTCCAGAGAATGATGATGATGACATGGACCAGGATCGCTAAATGGAGATAGAAACAAGCAGATGTGTTCAGGTTGCTTTAACACAGGGCCGGAGGTCACAGTGATTATTTAGATTGGGGTGTGTTCAGATAGGAGTCACCAATGAATCCTAGATTTTTACCTTGTACAAACAAGTAGTTCGAGTAGTTGATTTGCTATGGTGGGAAACAACAAGAGGGAAACAGATTTTGAGTGGGAAAGAAAATAAGTATTCTTGTTTAGTCTTGTTAGTTTAAGATGCATATTAAACATCCAAATAAAGACATCAAAGAAACAGTTGAATGTATAGGTCTGAAGATCTGTGGTGAAGACTGACTGTAGAGATTTTGGTCCTGTATAAAATCATCTAGACTATTGTAGATTAAGGAAATAAAGGGGTTGAAGATTGATTCCTGGGAATCTCCACAAATAAAAGGTGAAGAGGAGGAGGCAGAATTCTCAAAGAGACAGAAAAAATGTTTCTTATGATGCCAAAGAAGCCCAGACAAGAAGGTATTTCAGGACAAAGCTCAACTGTGCCAAATATTGCTTTTTACCACAAAATAGCCTGGGCCTTGGAAGTACAAAAAGTAATATTACCTGGCCCCTGAACTTAAAGTTCATATTCTAATGGGAGACACAGGGAAACAGACAACATTCTGATATATAATTCTGATAATTCGTGGTATTATAGGAGCATGTAAGGAGGACACATCCACCCAGACTTGGGTGCTGAGGAAAGTGATTAAGAATGGCCTTTTGGAGGAAAAATTAGGAAATGTGGCTAGGTAGAAAACAATACTCTTTGTTAAAAACATCTGAAAAACCAACTTAAAGTTTGGTAACTTGTAGGAAGGCTTCCAGGATGGATAGAACTTCAATTTGGCATAGGATATAACACTAGAGAGATAAGCATCAGCAGGATCAAGGAGAAGTTTGAAAGTTATAGTGAAGAGTTTGAACTGTTTTTTCTAAAGGCTATTGGGATTCATAGAGAAATTATTGACATTGAACAACCAGAAAAACAATTTGTATCTTGGAATAATCTCTCTGGCATCCAGCCCCAGGAGAATGGCTTAGAGTGGGTCAAGAAATCTGATGTGAATATTGTTTATGAACCTGTGGTAGAAATTCAATCAATAAATGATGAGAACCTGAACTAAAGAAGAGGAAGTAGAATCTTTAAAAAAAATCTCAAAGTCCATCAAAGTCCATGTATCTTATAATAGGTCATACATAGTAAAGATGGACACTATTTTTAATTACGACAGAGGGTAAGTTTGAGCCAGTAAATGGAGCTCCTTAATTTGGAATTTGGTCAGCAAAAACTGGTAAATAATTCCTGACAGATGGCAACACAGAATCTTCTGTGACCATTAACATCAAGATCTCTGCTTTATGTTTCATCCAAGAGATGTAACTTCTGACAACATAGACATTTCCAATTCTTTAATAGGTCCTTTGCCATAAGAGTGCTCTCCCTTTATGGAAATACAGAGGTCTTTCTTATATAATAATGTTCATAATGTTGATAGTTAAGAATAATTATTGGAGACTTTATATACTACATGAGAATTGACACATGCCTCTCGGGTGGCTAATAGGTGACATATCAAAGTGCTGAAGACTCAACTAGAGATCAGAAGCCAGCTCCAAGGATTTTGATAAATTGGATTTCTAATTCAATCTTGAGTACATAATTTTTGCTTGTGTAGCTCACTTCTGCTACTTACTTTCTCCCTAGTGTCTATAGATATAACTCCTCTCTCTGCAATTCTGGGACCTTAGATTCCCTAAAAATGTTGAACTCATGCATGGAATGTGCCAGTGGCATTTCTGGTGATAATATTCTGAGACATGGAGGGTGTTACATAATTTTGTTTGGAGATCTACAGAGAGACATTTTCCATTGTTAATGTCTCAACTAAAGTGGCCAAAATGTGTTTCAATTTATGTATTAAAAATTATGCAATGAAAAATTTAGAACATAAAACATTAGGAACCCATATAAATGTTTACCTAGTTTCAAGAATTGCCCAATTCTCTTATTCAATAATTAATCATGTGTTGCTTGGAGATAAAACTATACTGCGCTATTTATTGGTATTTAACTCTTCCACCTCTCACATAGCCAGGTACTGTTTTGTAGGTGATCAAAATACTAGAAATCATTAAAAAAATGCTATAATTATATGGGTGAGGAAACCAAGGTCCGGAGATATAAATACTTCTTATATTTCTGTAGTCTGCCAGAGGCAGAGCTGGAATGCAAACTCAGGTTTCCTGTTTTCAAGTCCAATGTCTTCGCTTAAAACTCTTGGATAGAGGAGATATGTCTTATATTAAACAGCGTATTATTCTTTACTAAAATTTACATCATGTTGACTTGTTGCTTTTAAGTTGTTGACACCTACGATATCCTAGAATAATCTGTTGAATAATCTTTTGAGCTGTGACTGTAACACTGCAGTCCAGCTTGGGTAACAGAGCAAGACCCTATCTCAGGGAAAAGAAAAAGAAGAAGAAAAAGGGATGAATTCAATGGCAAAACATAACAATCCTAAATAAATAGACATCTATAGGTTCAAAATATGTAAAGCAGAAGTTGAAAGAAAAGAAGAAATTAACTAATCTACAAACATAGCTGGAAAACATAAAGCACCTCTTTCGACAAGTGAGAGAACAAGAATATACATATTTTAGTAATATATTGAAGAACTGAACTCCCCTATGGAGCAACTATATATTTTATCTCCATAAAATATTGCAGCAAAAATTTTCAGAGTAGGCACGCATTCCAAGTGCATGAGAAACATTAACAAAAGAATATTAAGAGAAATGTGATTTTCAAATTATTTTTTATTTTTATTTTTTAGAGACGGAGTCTTCTCTATCACCCAGGCTTGAGTCCAGTGGCACAATCATGGCTCTCTGCAACCTCAAACTCCTGGGCTGAAGCAATCCTCCCTCCTCAGCCTCCCAAGTAGCTTGGGATTACAGACAAGCACCACCACAATGTGTCAACTTGTTTTTTTTTTAATTCCTTGTAGAGACGGGATCTTCGTATTTTGATCAGACTGGTTCTTAACTCCATGCCTCAAGTAGTCCTCCCACCATAGTCTCCCAAAGTGCTGGGATTACAGGCGTGAGCCACCATGCCTGGCCTTCTGAAATGTGATTTTACAGGAAACTTGTATTGTCAAAAGTAACCATTAAAATTTTCTCCCTTTCTGTTCTCACCCGAGAACAGAAATCACATTAACTCAATCTTTCCAAGCCTTTTTGAAATGCTATGTTATTAACCCTTTTTAAAAGAAAAAAAGTATCTGTAAATATAAGGTAGTTCCTTATTTTAGGTTTGGGAATGAAGTGATAAACTACTTTATGATGTCATCCTACACTCAAATTTTCCTACCAAAATGATGAAAACATTGCTTTTTGTAAATATCATTATAGTTGAAGGTTTTGTTTCCTAATGTAAGCTAAATTAAAATAAAAGTTAAAACCAACAGGCACATTATTGTGTGAATAAAAACTAAGCATATTTCCCAAGCGTATTATGATAAATATTTTTGTTCTTATATCTCCTTTTATAAATACTGACCTGCACACACCTCCTATTAATGCACATTTCTTGAATTTTTGAGTGAGGCAGAGAAGAAGCTTCTGCATTTTTCTTTATTTCTTTGCATCAATTTTGGAAGAAAACACTATTACCAGAAAAGGACATATTGAGGAATGAAGACACTGGCAGGAACTGAATTATGAAGAAGAGTTACGAAGAGAAGAAATTAAGAACATTTTCCTGAGTGTAATTTTCGCTTTTCAAAAAAAGAGGCAATAGCAAAAAGGGGGAATTGTGAAAGGAGTTGACGATAGTCCTAAAGTGGAGAGCTCAAGTTATTTATATAAACAAATAGGGTTTTGGTAGCATTTTGTCAGTTTGAGAAATGTAGATGTTGCAAGATGGACTAAGGAAGGTTATAAGAAATTCCCTCAAGTCAATGAACTTCAATGAAAGTATGCCTAAGTATCATTTGAAAGAAAAAGTGTTGCTTGCGAGGATGAGGAATCATAAAAATTCAGTGAAGAAAACTAAGAAATTTTGTTACCCCCCACTTAATAGAAAAACATATTTAAAAAAAAATATTTGTGGTATAGCACAAACCATAATCAGAAGATTTTGCTATTTCTCATATCATATTATGTAGATAGTACATGTTTAAGTCAATCACACCCTAATGGAATATGTTGACATTTTATACATATTTTGTTTTATGTGAATTACTCCATGATTTTAATTTACTAGATATGTATGCATTTTATCAGTTGGGTTTTTTTTTTTTTTTTTACATTAAACAGATGGCACTTACTATCCCTTTTATTATAAATGATTAGAATTTGGCTACCCACTCAATATTTTTATTTTGTCTTTCTGATTTATAATGTCTGTGTTGATGATGAACTCCATTCACACATATAAAAACATGCATATACATACATAAGTATACTATATAGAAAAATCAACTATAATTCCTTTAATATTTTGAAAGAATAACATATAGAAGAATCTGTTAGTATAGATATAATGTTGCATAGCTATCTATTTCCTTATAGAGGGAAAATATTTCATACATGCAGCATATTTATAGACATGTATGAAATATTTTCCTTCTATAAGGTCTAGGTTTGTAAAGAAAAAAGTGCCTTTTCCTAAAAAATAAATGCTTCCTTTTTTCTTACTTTACATATTTTCATTCAATCACAAAAATATATTTTGTTTTAAATATATTTTTTACATAATGTCATATTAAATGTGACTTTTAATGATTGGTTTTGGTGATTTTTGAAGATTTTTGTATTTAGATGGCATACACATTTTCAATCATGTCTTAATTACTTTTAAAAATGCTGCACTGGCTTAGGGACAAGACAGATAACTTGTTAAGCATTTGAAATTTCTGAGCTGTTTTCTCAGTTCTGGCAGTCACTACCCAAGTCCAGATTGTAACCTCCTTTCTGCCTCCAAAGCCTGCCTTGGCTCCGTGTCCAGTGAGGGATTATGGATTTAGCAAGGAAGGTAAGTGTGACTACAAGCATTGGCTCACCATCTGCTCCCCAGCAGAGCATGGGCCAACCTGCATCGCCTGCAGCAAGACCAGGGCACTGTTCTGCAGCCAGCCCTTTCCAACCTGGCTCAAGGCACACAGCACATTCAGTCAGATGATTAGGTCTAAGTAGTCCATATGTAACAGAATATTTTTCCTAAATACCAAAATGAAAACAAAATGAATGCCATTTTTTTCATTCTCCTTACTCGATACATCAAGTTTTACACAAATAAATACTCTCTTAAGGTTTATGCAAATGATAGAAAAATAAAACTATGCATTATTTAGCAGTTCTCCTATTTCAAGATCTAACAGACTTTATTCACAGCATGTTTTTCCCTAGTTTATGCTGGCCTTCTTTTCTGATTCGACTTTTTAATTCATCTTTTTAAATTATTCCTTTTTAAATCATTATCTTATGTGTCTTCATAGATTTTCATGTATTAATCTATTATTAATTTTTACTATACTCAACTTAATCTTAAATTGTTTAAAGCTCTTTAAGAGTAAACACTTGCCTATGCTTTAAAAATAGCTTGTACTTTTAACATTTTACATATTTGATCCAGTAGCCTCATTGAAACCTGTCAAATAAATTATAATTTTATTATACGCATTTTTAGGCGTAGAAGAATCAAGCATTAAATAGGAAACTTAACCTTTGGGTTCCGGAATCAAGATTATTTTTCAATTCTCCAGAACTAAGATTTCCAGCCACCTACATTAGCACATTTTATTTTCTTTTGTATTTATCAATAATATGCTATGATATATTTTTGTATTTTGTTTCAGGTCAAGTGCCCTAAAAAATAAAAAGATTTCCATAAATAGCAGAAAAACATGCAGTTGAAAGTGGCTTTCTGCTTCCTTTAGCCCTGTTGCTGATTTGAGCACACAGAGTGAACATGAAAATAAGCTGAACAAACATCTCACCCTTTTTACTTAAACTGTTGTCTGCCTGACTGCAGAATGCACACAGAAAACAATCTAAAATTGTATAACCCATAATACAGTATATTAAATTACAACATTGGTCAGTAATGGAAACTTATTCCCAGATATAAATTATTTACAGCCCATTTAAGTAATCCATATTCAGGTGTGGCAACGAAAAAAAGTGCAACATAAATCTTTAATGCTGACCGGTTGAGAGAGCAGAGCTGAGGATTACAGACATTTTAAAGAAAAAAACTAAACGAATTGATATAGCCTGTTCAGTGGCTTACTGCACCAGCGTGCTAATAAATTGACGGATGGCATGTCAGGGGTAGGAGTTGAAATCCTAGCATTTCTAACTAAGGTGGGATCTAATATCAGACTACCAAAATAAGGAGTTTCTGAACCTGGTTGTCACAGGAAACAGCCTGTGCATCTTTTTGTATATGCAAGTGTTCAAAATATCATATTTCAACATGAAAATCCATGAAGGAATTTTTTAAAATTAACTCAGTAACTGCATTAGTAATTTCAACGAGCCACATAAATTGTGTTATAAAACAGAGAGGGTATATTAAAGGTAAGCATTCCTTTTTCTTCTTCAAGGAGTTGGGGCCAATGCTTTATTTTGGGAAATAAACTTATCAAAGAAATCTCTTTAATCCTGTTTTACATTTCCATAGTACATAGAATAGAATTCATCAACCAACTTAAAGGGGGAAAGGAAGCAAAGGCTTCTGGAGTGTTTCGCACTATTTTTAATACAAATTGTGCAAGTTGTTAGCTACTTCAAACTGGAGTATAAAAGATCATGGTGGGGGGGGGGGAAGGGGGTGGCGCCTTCATGTTGCAATTTCTTTTGTTTCCTGGAGCAGTACCTATATTAATTCATCTTACAAAGATCATTGCTCAAGAACTAAATTTTGCATATATTAGAAAGCAGAATTAGCATTGCACTGTGTACAACATTCCACGCTAACTTCTCTCCAAGCAACCATTAAAGGTCATGTTTTGACGACTGAATGGCATGTCGGCACCTTGAGTTCCCTGGAGAGGCATTCCCCAGGTACATGCAAAAGGTTATTAAATTACCTTCCGAGCAACACTATCTCTTCGGATGAAAATAATTACAGGCTTTTAGAGGCATCAGAATGCTTTCTTTCTTTCTTTCTCTCTCTCTTTTTTTTTTTTAATAAGATGAAGATGCAGTACCTAATGACCATTTTTGTGTGTGAGTCATATAGCCTGTCAGTGGTGACAGGACAAATGAGCGTAATGGCATAGCTTAAAGGGGAAAGGTTCATTTTAAATAGTGACAAATAATATTTAAATGGCATTGTTGGAGACCCATCATGCTTGTAAAATGTAGTTTGTATCTCTTCTTCATCCTTTAATTTCATCACTGTCAAATGGCATTAGCTGTTAACATGCAACATCAGGTGCAGATATAATTTTTAACTGTTAAATGTGCCCATAACCAAACATAATATATCTTGATTTCTCCTGATTTTTTTTGGTACTATGGTAACTCATTCCATAATTCAAAAGACAAAATGTATCCAGGGATTTGATTGCAAAGACAACTTTACTAGATGGATAAAATAACAGCTTTAAAATATCATTCCTTGAATGCTATTTCTTGTCAAGATTCAAAAATGGAAATGACTTAATTGTTAGGCTAATGTAATTAACCGATTGGTAATACAATGGACAAGCTTACCAGCCATAGTGATTTGGTCAAAATAGTCATGGGCAAACCAAATATAATGACATGTATACTGGGTATACTTGGAATAAGATGGTGAGCATAAAACAGATTTTCCTTTAATGCAAATGCATAACTTCAGAACATGTAATAAGTGTAAATCACATCACTGACAAGCAAGATTTTTCTATTCTTTGTCTAGTTATGGAACTTGAAAAAAGTTAACCGAAAGTCTACCCTGTCTTTTCAGTTTTCTTGAGATAATACAGTGCCATAATAAAAAATACATGGAGAATTGGTAAATGCTGATATATCCTGTGCATAGAATTGCAATTCTAATTTCAAACTTTCATATAAAGCCTTCTAATTCTTAAATATTTTTACACAGCTTCATCACATTTATTGCTACTTTATTTTCAGATCACTTAAGCCAAAACTGGAGACAGTTTAGGTACCTTTGAGTTGTTAAAAGTTATAGCCAATTTTCTCAAAAATTATACCAGCTAAAAACACAACATTAAATATTTACCCTGTTGGATGTTAAAAAACGCTTACAATGAAAAATGTTCACATATTGACTATTCAAAATGGCCTTCACTTTGAAATTGTGAAATGGAAGGGATTGCAGATGTACAAGAATAAATATAAAAACAAATGAGTTGACTTGAAGTGTTGCCGGCTTTCATAAACATGCTACTGCAATAACATGTGACATTAATATTTAATTACAAAAGCACTGCTGCAAAATCTTTGAAATTAATGTTTTGCAAAATTAACATTCAGTGCACAGAAGCAAAGTCGTTCCAGGCGCGACTGTGATTAACAATGCCATTCACTTTACATATTATATTAATATATTATTCAAGCTACGAATTAACACCTCCTAATTTAAATAAGGTGCTACATATCATGATGAACTAAAATGCTTTTCTTAAAATGGCCCGTCTGATTTTAAGCAATCTGTGTTTATCATTTAATATTTTGTTATTGAATACTGCTCTCTGTAAAACTCCTTCCACTTTAATTTCAAGCAGAGGAGACCTCATTAAACTGGTGCCTTCCGTTTCTAGGACTGTTAAGCCATTTGAACCATATTTTGTTTGCTAGCTACGCCAGCAGTACTGAAATACTACTGTGTGTATGAATGTGCTTGTACACAGCCATACTTTTACTTTTAGGGCTCTGAGGGATTCTCCCAAGCAATGTACTTCTTTGATGTCAATGAGACACTTGTTTGCACAAATGTCGCCACTATCATTGTGTCACAGATTTCTACTTATTCACTCCAACTGAGGTGAATACAGTTCCTCAGAGGGAGGAGCTGTAGTTTCAAAACTGCCTCTCATACTGAACCTCAGAGTTTACCAGTTCCCTTTGAAAGTGTGAAGAGACTTGGAGATGACGTGAATTTCTCATTCTAAACTATGAATGTGGGATAACTGTCATTCCTGTTCAGAATCCATTTATCAGGAAGGAGTTCAGAGGGCCATTTCTGTTTTCCTAAGGCCAACGCAAGGGAGAGGTTCTTGTTTGAAGAAAAACAAAATACCTGAGCAGGTAAAAATCACTCTGTAGACATCATTTCGGAGCCTTAAAATCTTGCTCCATCGTTACAACTTTGGGGCAACAAACTGCAATGATAATTTGTTACCATAGTGTTTTTGATATGTTTGAAATGAAAAGACAATTACTGATGCTCTGAGGAAATATTTAGTAAAAAAAAAAATCCATGTCTAAGACACTACAGGATGATTTTGGTGTATTCTAAAACAGTTTCTAAGTTATAGTACCTTGGTTTCCCAGCCACTCAACAAATATATGAAAATTATGAAATTGGGCTGCAACCATCTCACAATTTTAGGATCCTGGAATGAAAAGAAGCTTTCGTTCATCGGTTTTAGGTTGAAGAACCCTAGGCGGTATTTCTGGATATCTCCCGTGTCATGTAATTCGGACACAGGTTCATTTATCTAATGGAATAAGTAACAATTTTGAGATCCTAAAAAAATGGAAAGATCTTTAGCAATCCAAAACCACCTTATATTTAACCTATATGAAGAGTGTAGAGACCAGTAGGATATTAACCAGTGAGACATAAGTATACAGTTGCATTTTCCCACTTTGTTAAAAAAGTACCGGCCGGGCGCGGTGGCTCACGCCTGTAATCCCAGCACTTTGGGAGGCCGAGGCGGGCGGATCACGAGGTCAAGAGATCGAGATCATCCTGGTCAACATGGTGAAACCCCGTCTCTACTAAAAATACAAAAAAATTAGCTGGGCGTGGTGGCACGCGCCTGTAGTCCCAGCTACTCGGGAGGCTGAGGCAGGAGAATTGCTTGAACCCGGGCGGCGGAGGTTGCAGTGAGCCGAGGTTGCGCCACTGCACTCCAGCCTGGCGCCTGGTGATGGAGTGAGACTCTGTCTCAAAAAAAAAAAAAAAAAAAAAAAAAGTACCAAACCCTTTATATCAGAACAAGTTTCTCTTAAAGGGCTAGACTAATCTTGGTTGGCCTTACATTCAATATCAATCTTTTATTTTATTTAATTAATTTCAGAGACAGGCTCTCATTCTGTTGTCCAAACTGGAGTGCAGTGGTGTGATCATAGCTCAATGAAGCCGCAAACTCTTGGGCCCAACAATCCTCCCCCCTCAGCCTCCAGGGTAGCTGGAACTACAAACATGTGCCACCAGGCCCGCCTGTCAATCATTTCTTGCTCATCTGCCTTCTAATTTTTTATTAATGTATTACACATTTATCCTTTTCCTGAAAAATAATGTTTCTTTTAATTATTTTATAAAGAAGTATTCTAGTTCAATGTTATGTGTCATTTCAACAGGAGAAACCCTATTTATTAAAGTAAAATTATAAATAATGGTTTTGATGATAATGATGATGCAATGGAACTAAGATTGTACACTTTTTAAGGAAGATTTATTTCCAGCTCAGTAATATATTTTAGCTATTCAATCAGCAGATTCAAAGAATGTGGAAGAAATTAGAATTTTTCAATGAAAAATAATGGAAATAGAAATAATCTGTCTATGCCTTTCATGCAAAATAATTTGTGAAATGTGAGTCAATGTGAGTTGGTCTACCATCAGTTCTGCAGTATTTAATACAAAGATAAAATAATATTCCATAGTTATATAAATATTTTAAATTCTGAGTTAAGCAAAGAAATATTTTTATCTAGGATTTCTCACAACCTTGATGTTAATTTGTATTGTGGCTCTCCATGTAAAAAATATAAGACATACAAATTTCCTCAAACTTATTTGACCATAGGTAATTTTTCCATAGATCATCATGAAAAGTGTGGCCACATTTTGGAAAATATTAGTCTTTAAAAATGCTAATCATGTGTGATTGAAATTAACCCCCAAATATTTAGGTGTTTTGAACACAACCACATTTTAAAGATCACTGTTTTAGGCCGGGTGCAGTGGTTCACGCTGTATTCCCAGCACTTTGGGAGGCCGAGGCAGGCGGATCACCTGAGGTCAAGAGTTCAAGACCAGCCTGGCCAACATGGCGAAACCCCATCTCTACTAAAAATACAAAAATTAGCCAGGCGTGGTTTAATCCCAGCTACCCAGGAGGCTGAGGCAGGAGAATTGCTGGAATCCAGGAGGCAGAGGCCACAGTGAGCTGAGATCACACCACTGCTCTCCAGCCTGGGCAACAGAGCAAGACTCTCTCTCCAAAAAAAAAAAAAAAAAAAAAAGGAAAAGAAAAAGAAAGAAAATTATTGTTTTATTTCTATGACTCTAGAAGGTAAAAGAAGGCAAATCTATTTTTCGAAAGTCTATTAAATGAATTTTAAAAACAATTTTCTGGTAGTAACTTCTTAACAATATTTATTTATTTATTTAGATTGCAGTAGTACATAAAGAAAGCTCTTTAAACAAATGTTTTCTAAACTATAAATTTCTCTGGAAAATACATCATAAAAACCTAAAAATTACTAAATATGTTAGGGTATTCTTGGCCAAAAGGAGAGGGGCATTAAAAATACTGCAATAAACGTAAACCAAACTATGAAGAATTGGAATGTTGTTTGAAAGTTGAGGACAATAAAGGTTATTCAGGGTGAAGCTTTGTCTTAATTCTTTTGTCTGTTTCTTACGATTTACTAAGATACTGGTTTCTAGGAAATCCACATCTTGTAAATAAATATGCTCTATAAATAGTGAACTGATCCTTTTATTTATATTTTAGATAAAAAAATATTACAACGAGAATCTATGACTTTCTGGAGTAAATACATTCTCTGTTATCAGAGAGAGAAATATCATATTCCTAATTCCATGCCATATTACAGCAAAGCTCCAGGGTACCAGAGTAGTTAGTTTTCTAAATGCCAATTAGCAATTAGTTCGATCTTATTGATGTAGACACAAGATTGAAAAATGGGGAATCTTCTGACATTAATCCTCCCACCACAAGTCGGCTTAATTGCAAGCTAACATAATTACAGATGCCCAAATTCGGGCCACTACCATAGGCATCACATAATCCCCCAGGTTAAAAATCCATTCCTTGTAGAAGAAATGGACCCAAGAAACTGGTAACTCCGACCACCTAGGGCAAATTCTGTTCATCATGGCAAATATATTTTGTCCATTGAAGCATTTTGCTTAATGAAGGTGAAATCTGATTAATGGTGTTATATCCAGAAATTTAGTAGTCTCACTTCCTCTCTCCCCTTTTCCCCTTCTCCTCCTTTCCAGGTGTAAATGAGCTTTGAGATCTACAGTTATTTGCTGGACAATTCCCTGATGATATTAAAGCACCCAGTAGAAGAATGTGTCTTGTCAAAAACATATCAATCACAATAATCCTTCAAGATATACTTATTATTAGTTGACTGCTTATGGCTATTTTAGACTGAAAAACCAACACAAAATGGTAAGAATAGACTAGTAGTCCTTATAAATACTAAATATCAGGAATTCATATTCATGTACATAATATTTTGCACTTATTATTGTCAAAAGCATAATTGGTGCATACTGAATCCATTCTCAAACTTTTAACCTTCACAGCTACAGCATGTCTATTGCCTTCACAACTCCAGCTTTCTCTCATAGAGACCCAGATGACCTTCTGGGTGCAATATAAGCCCCAGACTTCCAAACTGGCTTTACTTATATACTATAATAGATATTTTAATGAAGACTAGTAAGATACATAAAGAGAACAGAGACAGTTGACTAAATATTTCATATTTCCTATTTGCTCCTTGAAGCTATCTTACCACAAAACATATTATTTCATATATTGGAAAAATAAATGATAAAATAATGAATGGATTAGCATCCTCCAGGCAGTTTTCAACTTTTCTTTGATATAAAACGAGTTATGATCCATCTTGAAGATGCTTGCTTTAATCTTAAAAGGCAAAAATTTTCTTATATTCATGAGTGTAGAGTTCTACATGAAGTCTTCTAAGTATTACAGATGTTGAAACTCAGGCAAATGATAAAAATCCCTGGTCATTCCAGTTAGAATACATATAGGAGGCACAAAGTGCTGTATCAGTGAATCAAAGATATGCTTTTTAAAAATATGCTGAAAATTAAACTAATTATAAACCTGAATACATATTGACCTAAAGTAGTTTTCACTGAGGGAAGATAATCCAAAAATAAAGGTGTTTTGAGACGGTAAAATATATTTTTATATACTCTCTCCATTTTTGGGTATAAGCAAAAAATTAAAATAACAAAAATAATAAAAATGATAATGTTATTGCTATCATTGCAAGGAGATATTTTGTAATAAGTGTTTATTTTAATGTGTTGTCAAAAAGGACTGTTATATATTAACTGCCACTAAGTTTAAATTGAAATCGTGGACTCAAACCATTCTTCTTCTACAGATCTTAATATTTTATCATCCATATGCGTATCCTTCAAGAAGCTAGCGAGTAAGGTAGCATAAATATATCACAGCAGAGAAATTGAGGCCCTGAAAGGTAATGCACTTGTTCAGCCATACACAGCGGTTGCTTAGCTAAGGCTGAAATTCACATTGCTTGATTTCAGATTTATTCATCGCTTTATTGCTTTACACTTGGACTCTGGAGTTTTTGTGGGACACAGGAAAAGCAACAATCCCTGCACATAGGTTAACAATGTCATCATACCAATACAAAAGATATTTATTATGCATCAAACAATTTATATAAAAGATTAGTTATCTAGGGAAATACAAATGCATATTTAAAAAAAGAATGTATCAATTGGCCTCAGCAGAGATGTCTTCACTTGCAAAGTGACCCTCATCCAATTTCAACCTAAGAAGCTGAAATATTTTAGAAAATTACAAGTTAAAATGATTGCATCACTTTCCATCTTTAAGAATGAAAGTGAATTAATAAATGTCATGGATAGGCATTGATTCTAAGGAACTGGTCAGAATTACTGACACCGAAGACAGGAAATGAAGACTTCTTGGAGATAGTGGTGGGCTTCCATGCCTCTTAAATAGACTTTGATGAATTGATCTTGTTTCAACAATAGTTGATGCTTTCAGCAGTTCCTTTTATCAGCTCACTCAAATCAATCTAAATTTCCAAGTTCAGAATGAACATTTTTATTGGCTGGCTTTCCTAAGTGTTGACTAGATGAACAAATAAAAAGGCAATCCTCACGTTTCTTCTCAACAATTTCCAACAATGTCAAAATAGACTTTGGAAGGTCTAAATAACTTGATACGTCTTCAGAGTCCTTCGACATTTTGTATTTGTATGTGTTGTTCAGGATGTTAGCAGTTATTTCATTCCTTCCAGTACCCAAATTTCTCTTATCAAACAGTTACAGATTTTTAAAAATCTACTCTACGTAAACATCGTAGTCAGGAAGCGATTCGTATAGAACAGAACACCCTCTGACTTAATTTACTTTTCCCATTTCCTTATTTGGAAAATTGGTGGTAAATCTCCATATAAAAAGAACCTGGAGTTTTCAGCATTTTCTAGAAGATCAGAATTGAAATGACAGGTAGTGGAGGCATGGGAAAAACTGTCATCATTGAAATTCCATTCTAATTATTTAAAATCATAGATAATTGAGACTATCCTTAGGTGTAAGAGGGAAAGAGAAGTCACACATGTAAACATGTACCTGTAGTTTGCTGCTCACACCTACAGACCAACACACATGGACACCTTTACCACTTTTAGCAACGTGAATGATTTCATAAGCTTTGAGATGAGACTGACACTTCAAAAATCACCCTAACCTCTAATTATGGTTGTAATGAAGCACCAGTTTAACACTGTTTGGTTTTATTCTTCATTAACAATTCAAAACAACAGTTTTTCTAGTCTGGAAAATAGGCAAGTACAATTTTTCAGTACTGAAAATTTCTGAAAGAGTTAAAAAAAATCATAAAGAATGACAAAGGCACTTTCAAAAAAAATAATGTTGCTATCACAGTAGAACAGTATTTCAGAAAAATAGTGCGCATTTGATGACTGTCAGAATTTACATAACTTACTCTGCATGAATTAACTATGAGGCATAAAATTCAACTTTGGCTTAAACACACACGCAGTAATTGTCATGTGACATTTTGAGGCATTGTATGACATCAAGGTATTGCCTAAATCACCAATACAAATATGTCAAAAATGACTGTGACATATGACCTCAGTGTCCCAATAGGTTAGAGAGGAAAAATGTGATGGTGTCAGTAAAAGAGCTGGAACAAAAATGCGTCCATATCTGACAGTTTGTTTAGGACTTTCTAGTTGAAATGGATACTTGTCAATTGAGTGTCCATGATCACCACTCTGGTATATTAGGGTAACAAACTAGGCTCGCACAAAATAACTCACAGATATCAGAATCTCTCAAAATTATGAACCATGAAGAAAATCAAATTCTAATATTTAACATCTGTCCTAGGATTCTTACCATTTATCTTCTGATCAAAATTGCAAATGGTGCCAAAAAAAAAAAAATCATGAAGTCAAAAGGACTTGGTGGGGGGTATCTTTGTTTCTCTCCCAAAGCCTAAAAGTTATACTCAACTGCAGCACAAAGAGTAAAGAGGTTGTTATTCATATTAACTACATTTACATTCCTAACGCAACATCCAGAGAGCTAATAGTGGGGTTATTAACATAACAAACGTAAATGTTCTATATAAATAATACTGTTTCAGGCCAGCAACCGCTCATCTGACAGCATTTAGGCACAGGCTCAACATCTGTTTATGAACACTTTGCCTAATGATATCATCAGATATCATTAAGTGCGGCA
The DNA here is from genome assembly GCA_036589455.1 of Ateles fusciceps. Lineage (NCBI taxonomy): Eukaryota > Metazoa > Chordata > Mammalia > Primates > Atelidae > Ateles > Ateles fusciceps. The sequence goes on from JAZHEH010000851.1 coordinate 2,203,231, forward strand.
GAATACAGCATAGAGGCAGGTGCAGCTGCCTTCACAACCCATCACAGAGAAAGAAAAGAGCTGCATTCCCCATCCGAAAACCCATCATTAGGACAATTTTCTTCGACAAACCAGCCCTGTGATTTCAATCTGTATATCACCTGTAATTGTAGTTTTTAGCAAGAAGCTGATTCTATACATTTAGCGACGAATCACGTTGATGGCCTGAATACTGGAAACACATTTGTGGTACCAGCTGCGGCAGCTTTTTTAGAGCCTGTGTTAACAAAATACTGCTAACAAGGCAATGCTGGGAGTGCAGCTTTGTTTCTCTTTCTTGTTCATAGTGTTTAGATGTGCATAATTATGGAAATTAGCAATTGATTGCTTCTCAATAATAATTGATTACTGGTCACTGAACTCTTCTGTAGCACTTTACCGAAGGTGAGGACATGAGATAAGTGAATTCTTACCAGTTCCAATCATATAGAAAGAAAGAGACCAAAAAGAACTCTCGATTTGTACATCAGTTTCCATGATAAACAGACCAAAGGGATAATAGAATATCCCAGAATCTAGTTTGCCCTGAAGCAAATTGTAGAGATCATAGCAAGCCTGCAGAAATCTCCCTGTGGACCATGTAAGAAACATACATCATTTTTATATATGTCAGTTGGTCTTTGATTTGAAAATATTTCTACCCATTTAATTTATCTCTTTCAGTCAGTTTCTTAAATTGTACAATTTAAGGGTTATATCAAAAAAATGAATACCAATTTTCAACACCTCTCAAATTGAAACAAACTGACAAAATAATGTGAAGTCTCTTTTTGCAAAGAGGTACAAATTCAGAAGGCTATCGTCTCAGACAGATAGCGAGCACTTCAAAATGATTCTCCTCTTTTGATCTGCTGTATATCCATCAACATTTTGGTCTGTGCCGACTGACTTGTTTCAGTATAGCATAATGTAGGGAATGTTACTTGATGCGGCAGCTAGCATTTAAAGGAAAATGTGCTTATTTTTGGCTTAATCACTACTGTCAATTTGGACATAACATATCCAATTCAAATTTACTGCTGTACATGGAAGACTCTCAGACAATAAAGTATCCGTGGTGTTTGTTAATGGGAAACACCGTGACTCATGGTGTTTCAAAGATGGAAAGAGCAGTAGGGGAAAAAAAATTAACTCTTTATTTTGGAAGAATAATGAGCTTCCAAGTGTTTAACGTAATGCTCTCCCTGGTGTGTGAGTGTGTGTGTATGTGTGTGTGTGCTGATTTGTACAGGACATGACTGTATTGTGGTAGTCAACTTTACAACCTGATTCATAAAAAATGCAGCTCGGTTAAAGTTAGTATGCTCAATTTCAATAGTGTTTTTATCCCAAAATGGGTAGCAGATTGTACAATCATGACTCAAAAAAATATGCACAAGTTATAAGAATTAGGCAACAGTTTGAGAATAAAACTGAATCCCTCCTCTCTGCCCACAGAAGGATTTCTCACATAATGAACAGGTGCAATTTCCAGAGATCTCTGTTCACTGAGATGGCAAAAGCCACTGTTTGTTGCTTTCCTCAGCAGCAACACAAGATAATATGGTGATAAAACTGCAATCAGAAACTGAAAAGACATCACATATATGTACAATTCTATTCTCTTAGTATATCTTGCAAACACAAATTCATATTCCTAGCATCCTAGCTTTTTCTTAACATTTATGCACTGAATAATGTAATTACAAATTTTTGCACTACTTTGTACCCAAAACCTGCAAAGAAATAAAATAAAAGGAATTTAGGCAATGTGTGCGAGTCCATGTGCTTACGCCATTATGTTAGTGCCAAAAGCGTTAAAAAAAAAAAAAAAATACAGACAGATTCCCTGTAATATATCTCTGAGTTTATTATCAGCATGACATTTTAATGTGTGTTATTAAAATTATATTTTAGGGGTTGGGGTGGGGTTCAGGTGGAAGAGTACACTTTGGAATATTGCAAGAAGTTGCACATAAAAATGATTTTGGTAACCTAGTGATGTCCTTGACACACTTTGGCACTACAGAGTGTATCTGCTTAAAGAGACATATGGCTGGAATGGCAGAAGTCAGAATTTGAAGGGTATTAGTAAAACCATGTGGGGGAAGCTTGAACTGATACTGGCTTAGGCTAATTGTAGCTCTTCTCTGATTTCACATGTTCCAAACCTGTAAAATAATTTTAACTACTGAAACTATAATTCCCTTTTTTTTTTAGATAGTTTTAAATCACATTACTAGGAAATGAGATTGAAAATAAATCCACTTGCTAATAATAATGTGGATGACTCTAAAATGTTAACAGTATAAAGTTTAAAAATGTGGTAAATGATCAACCCAAACATTTGAACTGCTGGTGTGATTTGTTGCTGTTATTGTTGAATCACACCTTGTTGAAGTAAGAAAGGCCCTCTGAGAAAAATCAGAGATCAACTTCAAGTCTTGTCTTCTCAGCAACGATTTTCTGACCACTTAAGAGCCCTGCAGAGCAGCCCTGCAGCCTTCCTCATTAGTTCTATTTTCAGCAAAGCCCTTTTGACTATGTGATATTCCTTGTAGTTTACTTGTTTATTTGTTTATTGCCTTTCTCCTCTTTTACTGTAGTGCAAGTGCTGTCACAGAAGGGATCTTGCTGGTCATCACTCCTCTCTGCCTGACATCTACAAGGCACCCAGTAAAAAATGTGCAAAATGAATAAATGTGATAAAACGTCCTTTTCAAGCCATGGGCTGTATAATATTCTCAACTTTTCCATCGGATGGTCGGAATTTACTAACATAGTATAAATTTGTAAATAATTTATGCCAAAGTTTACACAAAATATCATTTCATTAATGAAAAATGAAATTTTTTTCACATGGTACCAAAGCTGATTTATATCATCTGAGCAGAGAAAATTTTATTTAATTAAAGAAAATTAGCTCAGTACTTTCTTAATACACACTCTACTACACTGCTACTTAAACTTTGCCTTGAGTAAATAATTTTATAACTGAAGACTTAGGTCAAAAGCATTTTTTTAAATTAAGCCAATTCATACATCTTAAAAAACTTGTTGATATTTACATACAAATAGCAGTTTAGAGAGGATCTATACTTAATTTCTGTTCTTGATAAATGCGTTATATTAGGCTTTGAAAAAAAGATTACTAAATTGCCTGTACTACTTTTCTACTTAGGGTTAAAGATACTAACCACATTCAAACAACCATCTGAGAAAATTATTTTTCATTTAAGACCAATTCCCAACGTATTGGAGTAGGTGAGAGAATAAGAGGTGTGTTACTGAAAGGGAATTTGGAACAAGTAATCATTCTGAATGTGTGCACATCAGAGACTCCTCAAAGCCTGCCTGGCAATCTGTTTTTTATGTAAGTTTGTTTTTATCTGTGGTGGGGAGTGCTGATATTTAAATTTGCATTAACTACTTTCCATAATGAATAAGAAGTGCATAGCTAAACTCAATTTGTAGCAAATCAATTTTGGCAGACAGCAAAAAGTCAAAAATTGTTTTTGTTTTTAAAGTAGAAAGCTTCTGTTTAAGACAGTTAAAGATTTTCAGAGAAAATAGATTATTAATGAGTAAGCTAGATTAGTGTAATGATAGGAATAGTTGCAGAAATAGTAAGAAGCTTAGAGAAAGCTCCCCAATTTTAATGCCCTGAAAAATTGGGTGCAATCTTGTCTTCGTCACTAGAGCTGCTCCATCACTCAGAGTTATTTATTTTCTCAATCTGTCAATATTTATAGTAAAGCTTGAAGAATCACCAAATTGTAAGGTCTAAAGTAACGTTGAGAAATCATTCATTAACTCAACAAATATTGAGTTTCTATCCATCCTCTACACTGCCAACACAGTGATCTTTCAAGGGCAAATCTGATCTTTCCACTGCCTTGCAGAAAATCCTTCAAAGATTACTCATTGCTGCAAGGCTGAAATTTAAACTTCTAACCAAGATATAAAAGATTCTTAGTCCAATCTCTACCTGTTTTCTGATCCTCTTTCAGTAACCTCTTCTCTGACCCTTTCTGACCACCCCACCCCCTGCCAAATTCCCTTAACACCTGTTGCCTTTATTCTCTATCCTAGAACTGCCGGCCATTTTTCAGCATACATCCTCATTCTCTGTAGATGCTCTTCTCTCTTCCTGAAATAGCCTCTCTCCATGCTGCCTGTTCCCTATGGTGAGCTCCTACTTATCCATGAAAACTCAGATTAAATATGGTTTTCCTGTAAAAACTTTAATGAGCATGGGCATTACCATTTGTGCTATTACATCACTGTAAAAGTTCACCCTACTACTAATCATACCATCTTCATTCACTCTGTAAATACTTATCAAGCTTGCATTAGGTTGTAGGTACTGAGAACACACCACTGAACAAAAATAGATAAAATGTTCTAATCTTATTAAATTTTACCCTCAAGTTGCAAAATAATACAACTAAAAAAATACAACTAATTTCACACACACACACACACACGGTTAGGTAGTGTTAAGTTCTAAAAAAAAAAAAAAAGATTAAAACAAGGAAGGAAAGTGTGTGGTATTAGAAGAGGTGATTAATATTGTCGATATTATTGTTAGGGAATAGCCCATAAGAAGAGAGATTTTAAGAAAATATATCTAGTTATCATATATTCACAATGGGTCTTATATGCATGATAGGACTCATGCTGCTGAAAGTGTTATACTATTTTGCCTCGTCCAGAATGCAGCATAATTTCTGACACACAGGAAATAAGTAAATAGATGGAGTCTGGGACTTACCAAGAAATAATTCTATGCAAACTTAAAGGTTGTCAGAGTGACAGGTGGAATGTTATAATTTATTTTAGCCTTTTGGAACCTCAGTGCTAGACATAAGACCCTATAACACTTATAGCCTTTAAAATGCAATTACTTATATAATAACACTGAAGAATCATCATGTATCTGGATGACTACCCTGTAAGTAGTCAAATTACTCTATTGCCATACAGGCGAGAACAATCATGGCATATTCACATTAAAATCCCTTTATTAAGGCTTTATTAATAGCATAAAAAGTAAATCATCTTTCCTATTGGAGGCACTTCTTTTTCTTATGAAATATTAGACTGCTAGATGAGTATTTTTTCCTTCTAAAGACTGTCCTGTCCTGCCTTTCTAGACATATAAACTTCTTTTATGAGTGTTCTTTTTTTCTTTTTGACAAAACATTAGCAACACCCATGATCCCACGAAAAGCCCAGAAAGTATCTGTTAATACTTAGGATATAGCTTTCAACTTTTACGAATCTCCAAATCATCATAATTGTCTGTCACGTCATCACGTACAATGGGTAAAATTCTGCTCTTCAATAGCTTGCAGTAAGTCTTGTGGCATTTGAAAGCATAAATATGGAGTTGTCTCCAATTCTACCATTAACGCATGGGCATTGTGAAGAATTTTGGATAAGCCAAATATAAAATAGGGGTTTATATTTATTTTTAATGATGAAAACTACTTCAAGTTTGAAACAACGTAACTTTTTATATCATCCAACTGAAAACAACTTATATTTGGAAATATTTAAGCAGCAGAATTGCTGAGCATTAAGAACATCAGTATTTTGTGAAATTCTAAATTTTACCTAATTTTAATAATGGTTCTGTGACTCTGGTCAAGGCAATGTGGGTCTACTGAGTTTATTAAATAAACAGAAAGGGAAACAGATATGTAATGTCTTTGGTTGGAAATCACTGGGAGACATTCTATATGTTGTAATTCAGCATTAATGCAGAGTAAGCAAGAAATTTTAGGAACTTACATGAGTAGGGGAGAAAGAAGGGTTTGGTGAGATGAAATCTGATGTAGAATTCCTTGTTCTTTTGTTTTCAAATGCACATGTGACTTTAGACTAAGCATAACCGAAACCAGAAAGGAAAGAAGACGACATGGGGAATCTGAAGCTGCAACAAACAGATTATACATTATTTTCAAATGATTTCCAGAAAATGTATTAGGAGTGGGTTTAAAGGCATTATTCATCCAGAGAAAACCTCACATATTGCTCGAAACTTCAGATGAATCTGTTAACTTCCCCCTACAAAATTGTTATTTCAATGAAATCTTTCCTAATATTTTTACAAAAGCAGTGAATAATGTAAAATATCTCAATTCAAATATGACTATGTCTTGAAGAGTGATTTCATGAGTAGGCTATGGTTCAGGGGCTATTCTAAGATAATGAAAATGAATGAAAAAGGGGATGTAGTTCATCCTCTCAATGAAATTCCAAAAGAAGGGATGCTGGAGATGTAAATAAATACCGTATTTAATAGATGATGTGACAGGACTACAAAAGCAGGACCCGCAGGCTTCTATGTGTTCACAGACAAGAGAGGAGGGGGACTTCTCTGCCATTTTTAGAAAACACATCATGCATGGACAAAATTAAGTCAAATGAAAGAATAAACACTCCCAAAAGTATAAAAACAAAAGGCTACCTGTTTTACATTGGTCAGTTGACAGAGAACATTTCAGTATTCTGATTTATTAGATCAGTTTCTATTTTTTCCAAGTATAGTTTTCCACTTAGCATTTTTTAATTTAGCACTGCCAAGTCAAAGGTCAGAAAAACAGAAAAAGAAAAATATTTTTTCAGTAAGTGTGCTTCCCCATTGTACGCCCCAACTCGTTTCATTAGTGTTAGGGTTTCATCATATGAACAGAGGGGACGAATCTTGCCACCAAAGTTGCCTTCTTTCAGAGAAGTGAGCCTATTGGTGAGCTTTGTTATGAGAATCAACATTCCAGCAATCTCTGCTCTTAATGCCACCCTGAGTTTTCCAATTTAAAAGTTGCCAGATTTGTGGTTTATGATCAACTCGAACAAGGTGCTTGCACGTGCTTGCCCATAAAAAGTAATTACTTTCTTTTAAAATTTAAAAAAAGAGAAAAAAATCTACCACTAAAAATTTAGGGTAAAATCAGCTATAATAGGCAATAAATTAAAATTATATTACCAAGACAGAGGAAACCTTAGAAATCTTTCCTGAACTCTGTTACAATATCTTGCACAGTGTGGCACATGTTAAGATTATCCCATTCATTCCTTCAAAATTTCTCAACACTATCACATACAACTCAGCACCCCACAGACTCTTTTTTCTCTCAGCCTCTTTCCTCTGGTTTATCATTGGTCACTCTCACCCTGAAGTTTCCAACCTGTCTCGGTTCTCTTTTGGTTCTGCAACTTAAACCATTATTCCAATAAGTAAAACAAGAGTATAGAAAGCGCAGCCTGGCAGGTGTCTGCCCTAATGACAAAACGTCCCACTCTCTTTGGATACAAGAAATGAAATAGTTCTATTTTTTGTCTTTGTCATATATGTGTTGCTTCTCTATATAGGAGCAGTATGTTTTAAACATACTGATTGTAGTTTTCAAGGAGAAAGAAAGAACACTAACTTTGGGTTATGTGAGTTTGAAACGTTTAGAAATCAAGAAGGGATAAAATGACTGGTTTGTTGAAAGAAGGTCCTTGTTGATTTATGGACCATCTAAAAAGTTGTATGAGACACCCAAAATATTCTCTAGAGAGTTTCACATAGTAACACACAGGATTAGCTTCAATACTATAAATACAAATTACAACGATGACGCTGAATACAATAGCTGGCTACATTTTAAAGTATAGTGTGCTATTTTATGTGAACACACATAATGTATAACTTGAGAATCTTAGTCATAGATTGTCAGTAGACAAAACCATAGGCACAATCGAGAAGCAAGACAAAATCCAAGATAATTTTAATGAAATGGACAGAGGTCTGGGCTTCACGTTTGATGACATGGGAGAAATAAGTAGGAACTGGCTTCTTTTGGTGGCCTTGTTGCCAATAGACTAATTCCAGACTCCTTTCCTGGCACCCAGCATTGTCTGGAATATAACACAATCTGTCTTTGTAGTCACAGCATCTCTTTGTGTAGGTTTGCTTGACGTTTCTGATGAGAAGTATTACCCAATCTTCCTATAATTCATCTTTGCTACCCCATTATATCTCATTGCAGTATCCTATATCTGACTATCAAAAATTTGTAAATCTGACCCTAGATTTGTGAATAATATTTGGCTCAGTATGTTACCTAGTCTTTTTTTTTTTTTAAGAGATAAGAAATGGAGTACTCAGGAGTAAAGAAAAGAGACTTGCTCAAGGGCACCAACCTGGGAGGTCTATGCCTGCCACCAAGGTCACATATTCTAGTTCAGTTATCTTTTTCACTACCCAACACTCAACAACAGCAACAAAAACAACAGGCCCTTTCCTGCTCTTTAATTAAATATTAGAAGTTGGCATGACATTTAAGGAGCATATCCTTTAGAATCAAGTCTGACATATAATGGGCATTCAATCAATATTTATGAAAAAAAATGGATAGCTATCCTCAACAGAGGACACATTACCTCATATTTATTGCTTGTTATGGTGTTCTTTCTTGTTTTCTATTATCTAGAATGACATAGTGGAAAGAACATGAATTTTGGAACCCAGGATTTTCTTCAACAAGTGAGGGAGGTACTGTTCTAATTTTATAAACAAATTGAGATATAGAAAGGTTGAAAAGCCTGTAAAGGATAACTAAGCTATGAAGGAACTGAAGAAGAATTTCAACCAGGCAATCTGACTCTAGGGCATTAGGGCACAGGTTTTGTGTACTTTCTTTTCCCTGATAGGGTAAAAAGTCATGCCTTACAGTGAAGTTTTGGTTTGGTTGATATTACCTTAAGTAGTGTGCAAGAAAAAGCCAGTTAAATGGAAATATAAAGTCATTATTCTGACAGTCTCTCTACTGTTATCATTTAAGAATTTACTATTAAATTAGCTGTACGATGCCTTCTTTTCATTTCCTACATCTCGTCAAATAACCAAATGTTGGATCCAGATTGCATTTGTTGGAGAAATTGTGGATGCCTTTTACACATTGTATTTTAATGTCACATAGGCTTGCACTAACAAATTCTAATCTGAGATAAACAGTTTTTCTCCCTGACAGCAATTTTCCTTACAATACAAAGAACCACTGAATTGATCCACATGAGTTGAAGGTACTAGCCCTTTTCTTCTTCTGTGCACATGTTAGAAATTTGCTAGCTACCATGAAAGATACAGCTCTATGTTTATTTTTATTTACTTTCAAGGCAGGTTACTACAGTACTTAATCACTGTGCTTTGATTGGACTTCTTGGGTTAAACCTCTACTCAGCCACTTACTCATTGGTGTACTCCTGAGTAAGTAAATTATCTCTTCTAAAGCCTCTCAAAGAATAATAATAGCACTTCGACTTCATGGAAGCAATTGTAAGGGGAAAATGAGATAGAACATATAAGACTTAGATAATTCTCACCATATCTTAAGTGCTCACTAAGTGTTTATTACGGTTACTAGACACATTAAGGAACATTTGAGAACCAGAAGTAAAAGGGAGGAGAAATGCCTTCAAAAATTTGTATTTTAAGATGTCTAACAGTACTATGTTAAGAAGAAAACCCTGGGGATTTAAAAGTCAGAGAATTACTAAATAATTTCCAGCTGAGCAATTAATTTAATGCTGTGTTTTCCCTTCAAGTTAATTATCATAGGTCAATGGCTTTCTACCTTCTAGTGTTTTGGTAGGATTTTGCTATCATATAAGCAGAACACCTTCCACTCTCTCTCTCTTTTCAAAATATTTGATATTTTGCCAGTCATTGCTGAATTTAGTTGACCTGGAGTTATTCTGAAAATAAATACTATGACCTTAGAACTATGAAAACCTAAAAGAGAACTCCAGAATGTGTTAAATTCCTAAAAATCCCAGAAAAGAAGGCATTGTACAGCTAATTTTGCATCAAATTGTTAAATAACAGAAGAGAGACCTTCAGAGTAATGACTTTATATATTTCCATTTAAGTAGCTTTTTCCCGAATGTAATGCAGAAGCCTAGGTAGGCAAAAATCCCTGAATCTGGAATGTAATGCAAAATTTGACATATTAGTCATATTCAAGCTATAGAAACAATGCCACATGTCAAAAAACAACATCATGCTGCACTGCCTTGAGTCATCTCACGGCTTCCCACTGAACTTCAAAGAAATATGAAAGCTTTAAGTCAGGCTTCAAAACTGCAAACTGGCCCCCTTCCCCCACCTCCCCAGCCTCCTATCTTCCCCTACTCTCTGCTCTCTCCAGCTAGACCAGCAAGTTGAGAAGTCCTCAAATAGACCATTTTCACCATCTTCACAGGACTTCTGCACACTCTCTTCACTCAGTCTGGAGTTCCCTTTCAACCCCTTAACTCCCCACCTATCCAAGCTCTATCTTTTGCCCATTCCACCTCACTGAAAACTTCCCCCCCTCTGGCTCCTTGACCAGATTACCTGCATGCCTTGGAGGTTCCTCTTCCACCCGCTTCCATCCCCTGAAACACTGCACAGGGGCAGTTTCATACCTATCTATGGCCCTTTTCCCTATAGCCTGTAACCCCCTTGGTGATAGGAATCTTATCATGATCACCACTGTTTTTCCAGTGTTCAGCCTAGGGCCTGGCACATAGCATGTTCTCAATAAATATTAATGAGGGGAAGAAATAAAACCAAAATGTGAAAATAATTCAAAAAGAAAGCAGAAAGCCTTCTTCAAACACAAAATAGTCCTGTTAGTATGTTTGGTCAAATAGATGACTTCTCAATATTGAACGATTTTCATACTCTGCCTCCTCTTCTAGGGCCCACCTGGGCCTGGGAAAGAAAGAAGCTATGTGGAAAGAGAACACAGGGTAGTTTCCTGGGGCCTTTGATACCCACATCATCACCAATCAAATACAGCCATGCCTGCTTCATCACTGCATTTTTTTTTAACTGTGGAATCCATGAGCAAAGGATTCAGAGGCTAAAAATAATTTGAAAATCAGTGATATAGACTAAAACCACCTAATATTCGATTATTTTGTCTTTCAATGTCATAACAAGGACCAACTGTCCTCTGTAAATTTTGTTAGTTGACAATTTTTCAACTCTCCAAACTTATTTCTAAACTGGTCATGTTCTTATACATTCAAGCACATCAGAAAACACAGATTTCAGTATTCATCTCTGGCTGTTTCTCTATCACTTATCTGCCTCTCCCCTTTGAGATATACATCCTTCAGTGTTTCCTCTATTGCCCAGGGGAAAACATCCAAGTCTGTGGCATAACATTTAAAAACTCCAGGCTGGGCAATGTGGCAAAATCTCATCTGTACAAAAAATACAAAAATTAGCCAGATGTGGTGGTATGCTTCTGCGCTCCCGTAGTCCCAGCTACTGGGGAGGCTGAGGCAGGAGGATTGCTTAAGCTTGTGAGGTCAAGGCGCAGTAAGCATAGATCACACTACTGCACTCTAGCCTGGGTGATGTGGTGAGACCCCTGTCTCAAAAAATAAAACTAAAAATAATAAAAAATAAAAACTCTATAATTATTTTCACTTACTATTCCAGCTTCCTTCCCCTCCCCTGGAGTTTTCATGAACTCATGAAACATACCATGATTTTCCCCACACCTGTGCCTGTGTGCTTGTCATCCTATCTTCTTGGAGTGTATTTCCTCTGCCTGAATAATCCCTTCAAGTCCTTCATGAACCACCTCAAATGTGACCATTGGCTTTTCCCAGTCTGGGTAATTTACTCAAACTCCTACCACACGCACCTACGGGACTCTATGGTTTCACCTGACACCATGGTCCTCAACACGCTGAGTGACTTGCTTTTTTGTCTGTCTTTTCTGTGTAGGTAGTTATATCATTAAACACAGATTTAGCTTCATGCCCTTCCTTCCTGGGTTATTTCTTGGCATAAGTATACACTGGATGAATAGAAGAATTCCAATCCCTTTGAACATTTCCGTGGCATTTAAACATTTAGTATTTATGATTTCACCTCCTTGTGAAATTCCCCAAAGTGTGTGCCATAAAGAAATTTGCTGAATCCAAAAAAAAAAATCATCGAACTGTGGGGACTACTACCCACAGACACCCTCTAGCTGGTTAGAGTCTACTCAACCTCTTTGACTCAGTATCTAAAATAATTTTCCCATTTTTACTTAAAACAGTACTGTATCACTATAACAATTTTCAAGAGGATTTTCCATTCTTGTGAAATATACTGGAAATTATGAGGACTTTTTTTAATTTAGAAAGTTGAAGAAGGAAAGTGATTTTCTCACTGCACAGCTAATCAGAGTTGTTGCTTGTATAGGTCAAGATCAGTATTTCTCAAAGTATGTTTCAGTACGCAGTGGTCCCTTGGGATTCTGAATAAAAATGCTAATAATCAGATATGTTTGGGAACACTGAATTCCAGGCCCTTAGCATATTAAATGCCCTGAGAAATTCTCCAGTAAAGACATCTATTTATCTTATTTTGCTCAATGTTTCCCAAACTCCTTTGATCATGAGCTCAACGAACATTCTAAGAACTCACTATGGAAAAAGCTAGTACTGATTACCAAATTCTTATCCCAATGTTTGCCTTTTAATTACAGTAATATGTGCATACGCAAAGTGGAGATCTGAAGCAATTATTTGGGATAAATCTAGTTACCAGTTTTATTTTGCAGGGCATATATAAATATGAACATATATTTTAATGCTGCTTTGCTTATTCTTTAGTATGAAATATTTAAGTGCTTAATTTTCTTTATGGTGATTAGGCATAAAATAAATAACTTCTTTGGAATATGCTGCATAACAGAAAAATATCACATTATTTTTCACTGCATAGTATCTTACTACACTACTATTAAAGTTTGGCAGTCATGCTTTACATTTTATCACCATTGCCACAGCACAGCAGCAGGTTATAGTATTTGAGTGGCATGAATCTTAAATTTAGATTACATTTAACTTTACAGGAGAAAAAACTGGCTGAAATGACACAGATAGGCATGCAACAGTTGGCATCAAACAATGCATACCTTTGTGGGTCATGTAAGACTAAATCCAGAATAAAATAAAGTATATAATAGCTATTTTCTTTTTGAAAAATTCATGTTGAGAATAAAAAAGTATTTTCTATAAGGATTAGTTCTTATTTAGACTAAAAAAGAAATTAGAACCAAACAAAAAAAAAAGGAACTTTATTTTTACCAGCTTAAGAAAAATTATAGTGCTCTGTGGTTGTTGATTTTCTAATAAATATAACTATATTTTCTAGATTAATTCAGCTCCTACCACTTCAGTGTAGTCTATACTGCAAATGTACACGGGGAAGCTTCAACTGGGATACTACTCGATAAATAGCATAAAATGGAAGTATCTGAACGCTTAGGTTGTCACCGTAAAGCAAACTGTCACATATTTTTCTTCACACGTTTGAAACCCAACTTATCAACCTTAACAAGTGTTGTTATCAAAAGAATTTTGGTGCCTTTGTTCTTTCCCTCTTGCAAGTAAATTACACTTTTAGGATTTATTAAGACAAGAAACAATTTTTGAATAGCAGGTCAAAACTCTCTACGGAAAAATTCTCATTACTTTCTAGCCTGAAGCAGTATTTACCACCCAATGTATCCATCTTTTTCCTGTTTCTTCTATATCTATATTTCCTGAATCTTGTTTCTGTGCCTAATGCTATAACATTGCAGCAGTTTGTTCAAAGCAACACTCTTATTTTTGCTCTTAGCCAGTGCTATACAAACCCTGATCAATTATTGAAGTCGAAGCCCCGAAGTAACACAGCCATTACTGCAGCAGGCGGGTAAAAAAGGAACACTTTGAGCTACAGTATATTTACTTCTGAGTTTCAGCAAACAAACCAACAAGTTAAACTACTTTGTCTTTCACTTTGCCAGATGTACAAGTATTTCCTGTTTTCTCCACAGTCTTTTTCTTCATAAAGTAAGTCTCTGAAAATTCGTTTCCTTTTGGAATTGCAGTAACCTTAACATTTATGCAAAGAGCCCTGCAAAGTTGGACAAGAAGGCTCAAATGAGTTACATAGGCATGGCATGCCAAGAGCTGCATGGTATTTGATAAAGTTTGCCGATGTGTCGTCTTCATATGTTAATAACACTGCAAAAAGTCCACAGTAATATTTAAAACAAACAGTATCACTGAGGAAAGTATTCATTAAAGCTTTTCAGAAAAGTCAAATTAGAGGTGGAGAAAATTTCTCATGAAGAGCAACTGCTAATCACATTCGGAATTTTTTCTCTCTCTTCTGCTTACTCCATTATTCACAAAGGATCACCAAAGATGTTGTAATTTTATTTTTTAAACTGCTCCGTTATTTAATTATACAGAATATATCTGGTCAGGTTGCCAGTGGAGGCTACAAGTATTCATCTTCTGACGATGCCAGCTTGCATCTGCAGCCTCAATATAATGGTGGTTGCTTTTTTTTTTTTCATTTTAAATGTCTGTTCTGGGTTTTAAGGACTAAATGATAGTGAAGATAACTGGAAATGTTCCAAGGTTTTTATATGTACTATGCAGTCGAAACAAAAATTAGTAGTTATACTCCAGAACTAATAATATTTGACACTTATTTTTATTATTGCCTGAAGTTTGGGTGGAGAGTTCCAGCAAGTTTCTGAAAAGTAGCTAAGGACAATGTAAGAAACTGTTTTGAAGTGTTAAGTATCTGCATCTCACTCAGAGCTCTTCTTTTCCAGCCAAGCAAATAAAAGCAATCTGCATAACCTCTAAGCACCAAAGGTGAGCAGATTATGAAAAACACTTCCATGAATTCATAAGTATGTCATCAAAGCCACTTGAAGCACTTTGATATTTGAATAGAAAAGCCATGAATAAAAAGGCCATATGCATTGGGAAGCCTTTGTAACTTAGGATAGTTTATCTCAATGTCTTGTTATGAAGTGATAGTCATCTTTTCCCTCATATACTCTTCATTTGTGAATAGGCCTATTTGATAAATATAAAGCATAAAAGATCTCAACTGAAAAATACAACACATGAAGGTCTTATCAAGCAACTAAAAAAAATATGAGGATATCTGTTCTTCTAGTATTATGAAAGGCAGTTATATCTCACCATCGAGACCACCATAGGAAGACTCTTGTAAAATTCCAGGCTGACTTTAGCGGGTAGGCAATATTGTCATATTTTATTATTAGTTCCCTTTCCCTCTACTCATTTCAAAGAGAAGAAATAATGTATTTGTATAACCAGTTCCTAGGACATCCGTTTCTTTGAACTGATACTATAATCTAATCATTATACAAATGGGTGAAAGGGTACAGTTTTATTTATGTACTTGGTTGACTGAAAGAGAGACAGACCATTTATTGACTCAAACATCTACATTATTATTTTTTAGGGTTTCGTGGCAGCTACCTCATGAAAGGTACCTAGAATGACAAGAAATGTAATTTCAAAAAAGGTGCAGAAAGGACTCTCTAGAAATATATGCTTTGTGAAACTATTCTTTATTTAACACGGCTGTGGATAGTGGAAACAAGCTAACTAAATTTATGATATGTGAAGCTTATGTCTTATAAGATGTAATAATGATTAACATTAGAATCACAAGTTAAACCTGAGGTCAGACTTAAGAAATGATACTAGCCCTACCTCTACTGCTAAAATATCCAGCCATCTCCCTTTTCACCTCAGAAGAAACTCTTAAACTTTCTAAAGTAGATACATGTTTCAAATATTTCCTTATGTACTTAAGAGCACTTCGTTGTTTTAGTATCAACAACATTTCTTTCAGAAAAAATCTATGAAAGGAGATGTGTCTATATAATTCTTGCTTAGATCTGACTGCTCAAATTTTCATTATTCACTCATTCATTAATAGATTCCTTTATCAAAGGATAACATCAAACCTGCTTTATTGAATGATGGCTATTATGTATTATGTGCTCTGCTGGATTTTACCAAAACAAATCATGTACCAGACACTGTTTCTGCTCTGAAAAGAGGATAGTCTAGTAAAGGAGACAGAAATAAGCAAATATGTATAGCTAAGTATCAGCATAAAGTTATAAAGGTCTATGGTACACTACTGACCAAAGAAGGCATGTCTTTTTATAAAGAAGGTTGGGGTGGGAAGAAGAGTGATGGGGGCAAGGAAGGCTTCACGAAGGTGTCCTAAAGGCAGTATATAACGTCCCCAAGAATAGAAAATTATGAGAAATATATTACTAAAATATAGTTTCCAGCAGGAAAAATACGTGTTTGGTTGTTATGTATTATAACAAAGTACAAGACAACTCTAGTTTGTGTATGGGTTCATAGTTGGCAAACTCCTTCAGTCACATCTGATCTTCCTAGTAACCTCTTGCTGCAGGTATGATTTCTGTCCTATTGAAGTGCAAATAAATGACATATGATCAATTCAAAGGTTTATATTTAATGAAGGGCACAATGAGGACCATCAACTTACAACTCAAACCAAAGAAATGATAATCTTTAGAAAGAAAGTGACAATGGATTAATAATAGTTACTTGAACAACCTCACAAGGAAATCTAAAGTGTATGCATACAATGTAGGTTATTTATGTTTAATGTGCAAATAAATACTTTCCCTATGGACATCCAAATTGATCTGGGGGACACGGAGAGTTACCAAACATATTACTTTAGAAATGGAAAATTACAACTCATCCTGTGTATATTTATTGCCTAGAGGAGTTTTCCAATATATCACTGATGTAGAAATGAAACCTTAAGGACAAACTGAATTACAAAGAAATCATAATTCCATTTGTGTAATATGTTGAAATTGCATAAACCATGTAGCAATATTGCATATGTGCGACTTCAAAACTCTGAAGGCATGATTCACTAGGTTTCTTTGCTCTTATACAATGTCCCCAAGAGCCTGAAAAATACAGATTTTATTCATCTGTAAAGTGACAGAGACTTAGGAATCATACCTGACTACTTATGAAATCTTATAAATTTAACACACAAATTACTGTGGATATTTTACGTATTTTTCTTATTCAGTGCCAATTGAGAATTTTGTTTCTATTATGCAACTTCGTTTTGTATATTAAAATTTGATGGGAAAAGGGTAGTAGAGTTGAACATTATATCTATAAAACTTTTTAGGCAGAATATTGAAATATTAACATTACACCATATGATTTACATTTTACAGATTCTGTAGGCCAATTTTCACTTAAACTCTTCTTACTTTTGACAAACACTAAACTTTTAAATTTTAATGCCAACTTTTTTCCCCTGAAATTATAAATTATTAATCATTAGGCTCTTTTTTTCTTTTTTGAGACAGAGTCTTGCTGTTGCCTAGGCTGGAATGTAGGGTGTAATCTAGGGTCACTACAACTTCTGCCTCATGGGTTCAAGCTATTCTCCTGCCTCAGCCTCCCGAGTAGCTGGGACTACAGCTGTGTGCCACCATGCTTGGCTTTTTTTTGTAGTGGTGGGGGTTGCAAGGGGTAATTTTCTTAAAAATATGTTCTTTCATAACTTTTGTAGAGTGACTCCACAACTTCAGTGAAAGTTTTGCAACTAAAACTCTAAGTCAGAGATGCTGCTGCTAAATTAGGGAGAGGTGCGTGTGTGTGTGAATATATATAAATTATATGTGTGTATATAATTTCCATATAAATTGACAAGCTTTATAGTGTGTTAGCTATAATCTTATGTTCTAGTCGCCTATGGCTGTGTAACAAATTGCCGCCAATTTGGCAGCTCAAAACACGGTATTTCTTAATTCACAGTTTCCATGGGTTAGAAGTCTGGGCACAGATGAGCTGGGTCCCTTCTTTGAGATCTCACAGGTTGCAAGCAACGTGTCAGATGGGGTTACTGTATGTTCTGAGGCTTTGGGGTCCTCTTTTAAGCTCCCATGCTTGTTGGCAGAATTCACCTCCTATGGTTGTGAGGCTAAGGCCATCACCTTCCAGAGGCCTTCCTTCTCCATTCACAGTATATAACATGACTGTTTTCTGCTTTAAGGCCAGTAAAATATTGTCTCTCACGTCTAGACTCTCTTTTATAGAACTTACATGATTAAATGAGGTTGACCCCAGGATCTTCTTCTTTTTGAGTAAATTCAACTGCTTTGGGACCTTAACTGTGTTTTCAAAATTCATTCACCACTGCCATAAAATGTAACCGAACCCATCATCTCTGCCATATAATGTAACCAGTCACAGATATAAGACAGGGGACAGAGATCATGAGGCACTGTTGGAATTCACCAACCACACCATACTTGAGCATAGTAAAGTTACTGCTTTAACACTGGGGAGGTGTGAGGTTGTATCATTCAGAAATCAACAGGAACCTTAGGGAATATAAATGTATAAGACACATTGATAAATTCCTTCCATTTTTTGTCACTTTCAAAAAACTTTTAATTTTTATGGGTACCATAGCAGCTGTGCATATTTATTGGGTACATGAGCTATTTTGATACAGGCATGCAATGCATAATGATCACATTAGGGTAAATGGAGTATCTTTCACCTCAAGCATTTATCATTTCTTTGTGTTACAAATATTCCAATTATGCTCTTTTAGTTATTTTTAAATGCATAATAAACTATGGTTGACTGTAGTCAGCCTGTTGTGCTATGAAGTAGTAGCTCTTATTCATTCTATCCAACTATATGTATTTTTTTTTATTATACTTTAAGTCCTGGGATACATGTACATAACATGCAGGTTTGTTACATAGCTATACACTTGCCATGGTGGTTTGCTGCACCCATCAACCCATCCCTCCCCTAGACTCCCACCCGCCGACAGGCTCCGGTGTGTGATGGTCCCCTCCCTGTGTCCATGTGTTCTCACTGTTGAACTCCCACTTATGAGTAAGAATGAATGGTGTTTGTTTTTCTGTTCCTGTGTTAGTTTGCTGAGAAATATGGTTTCTGGTCTCATCCATGTCCCTGCAAAGGACATGAAGTCATCCTTTTTTATGGCTGCATAGTATTCCATAGCATATATGTGCCACATTTTCTTTATCCAGTCTATCATTGATGGGCATTTGGGTTGGTTCCAAGTCTTTGCTATTGTGAACAGTGCTGCAATAAACATATATGTGCATGTGTCTTTATAGTAAAATGATTTATAATCCTTTGGGTATATACACAGTAACGGGATTGATGGGTCAAATGGTATTTCTGGTCTAGATCCTTGAGGAATCACCACACTGTCTTCCACAAAAGTTGAACTAATTTATACCCCCACCAACAGTGTAAAAGCATTCCTATTTCTTCAGGTCCTCTCCAGCATCTGTTGCTTCCTGATTTTTTTACTGATTGCCATTCTAACGGGTGTGAAATAGTATCTCATTGTGGTTTTGATTTGCATCTCTCTAATGATCTGTGACAATGAGCTTTTTATCATAAGTTTCTTGGCAACATAAATGTCTGCTTTTGAGAAGTGTCCACTCATATCTTTTGCCCACTTTTTGATGGATTTTTTTCTTGTAAATTTGTTTAAGTTCCTTGTAGATTCTAGATATTAGCTCTTTGTCAGATAGATTGCAAAAATTTTCTCCCATTCTGTAGGTTGCCTGTTCACTCTGAAGATAGTTTATTTTGCTGTGCAGAAGCTCTTTAGTTTAATTAGACCCCATTTGTCAATTTTGGCTTTTGTTGCCATTGCTTTTGGTGTTTTAGTCATGAAGTCTTTGCCCATGCCTATGTCCTGAATGGTATTGCCTAGGCTTTCTTCTAGGGTTTTTATGGTTTTAGGTCTTACACTTAAGTCTTTAATCCCTCTTGAGTTAAGTTTGTATAAGGTGTAAGGAAGGGGTCCAGTTTCAGTTTTTGGCATATGGCTAGCCAGTTTTCCCACCACCATTTATTAAATAGGGAATCCTTTTCCCATGGCTTATTTTTGTCAGCTTTGCAGATGGTTGTAGATGTGTAGCATCATTTCTGAGGCCTCTGTCTTGTTCCATGGTCTATATATCTTTTTTGGTACCAGTACTATGCTGTTTTGGTTACTGTAGCCTCAAAGTACAGTTTGAAGTCAGGTAGCATGAAGTCTCTAGCTTCATTCTTTTTGCTTAGGATTGTCTTGGCTATATGGCCTCTTTTTTGGATCCATATGAAATTTAAGGTAGATTTTTCCAATTCTGTGAAGAAAGTCAATGGTAGCTTGATGGGGATAGCATTGCATATATAAATTTGGGGGGGGGCAGTATGGCCATTTTCACAATATTGATTCTTCCTATCCATGAGCATGGAATGTTTTTCCATTTCTTTGTGTTCTCTCTTATTTCCGTGAGTAGTGGTTTTTAGTTCTCATGTAGAGCTCCTTCACATCCCTAGTAAGTTATATTGCTAGGTATTTTGTTCTCTTTGTAGCAATTGTGAATGTGAGTTCACTTACGATTTGGCTCTCTGTCTATTATTGTTGTATAGGAATGCTTGTAATTTTTTCACACTGATTTTGTATCTTGAGATTTTGCTTATCAGCTTAAGGAGATTTTATTCTGAGACGATGGGGTTTTCTAAATATACAATCATATCATTTGCAAACAGAGATAATTTGACTTCCTCTCTTTCTATTTGAATACCCTTTATTTTTTTCTCTTGCCTAATTGCCCTGGCCAGAACTTCTAATACTATGTTGAATAGGAGTGGTGAAAGAGTGCATCCTTGTCTTGTGCCAGTTTTCAAAGGGAATGCTTCCAGCTTTTGCCCATTCAGTATGATATTGACTTTGGGTTTGTCATAAATAGCTATTATTTTGAGGTATGTTCCATCGATACCTAGTTTTTTGAGTTTTTAGCATCAAGGGGTGTTGCTTTCATTTAAATGGCACAGGATAGAAAAGTCAGGAATGCATACACTCAGAAATATTGGAAAAATTCTGTTTGATTAAATGTCTAAATGAGCGGCATGTACAGTAAGTCAGAAAATTGGTCACTTGAAATGAGTTAATTGTTGGAGAAGTCACTATTAAGGAAGAGATTTAGGCTGGTTCCTAAAAGATACAAAAGATTAGGTGAATGAACAAGGACTTTGCTGATAAAGCTGTGTATCATTCTTTGTCAATAGTGCTATGTAGAGCCAGACAGACGTGAGTCTGAATTCCAGCTCTGTTAGTAAATAGCAGTGTGACATTCAGTAAGTTATTTGAACTCTCTGAACTTCCATTTTCTCACTTATGATAAAAGGAGTACAGAATGGGAAAAAAATTTTGCAATCTACCCATCTGACAAAGGGCTAATATCCAGAATCTACAAAGAACTAAAACAGATGTACAAGAAAAAAACAAACAACCCCATTCAAAAGTGGGCAAAGGATACGAACAGACACTTTTCAAAAGAAGACATATATGAGGCCAACAAACATATGAAAAAGTGCTCATCATCACTGGTCATTAGAGAAATGCAAATCAAAACCACACTGAGATATCATCTCATGCCATTGAGAATGGCAATCATTAAAAAATCGGGAGACAACAGATGCTGGAGAGGATGTAGAGAAACAGGAACACTCTTACACAGTTGGTGGGAGTGTAAATTAGTTCAACCATTGTGGAAGACAGTGTGGTGATTTCTCAAGGATCTAGAAATAGAAATTCCATTTGACCCAGCAATCCCACTATTGGGTATATACCCAAAGAACTATAAATCATTCTACTATAAAGACACATGCACACGTATGTTCATTGCAGCCCTGTGTACAATAGCAAAGACCTGGAACCAACCCAAATGCCCATCAATGATAGACTGGACAAAGAAAATGTGGTACATATACACCATGGAATACTACACAGCCATAAAAAAACGATGAGTTCGTGTCCTTTGTAGGGACTTGAATGAATCTGGGAACCATCATTCTAGCAAGCTGACCCAAGAACAGAAAGTCAAGCACTGTATGTTCTCACTCATAGGCGGGTGTTCAACAACAAGAGCACGTGGACTCACGGAGAGGAGCATCACACACAGGGGACAGTAGGGGGGTAGAGGAGAGACAATGGGGGGTGGGGGAGGGGGGAGGAGGGGGAGGGATAACATGGGGGAGAAATGCCAGATATAGTATGCACCTAAAGTAAAATAAATAAATAAAAAATAAATAAATAAAATTTTTTAAAAAGGAGTAAAAGCACCTAGTTCATAAGTGTTGCTCAGATAATAGGAAATCAGATGTCTGAGTTGCTTACTCACAGGATCACTGGAAAGAATATATAACAGCATATTAAATGAGAAAAGGACTCTGAAAATAATAAAGTACCATAAAAATCTGGGTCACTCATAGCATAAGTTTCCCACAGTGATGTTTTTTCTGTTTGGTTAAGTATCTCTAATCTATTGCCTTACTGTATTTGATATAATAAACGTGTAAGCAATTTTAGGATGTATCTGAAACAAGGAAGATTATAAATAGACAAATACAGCAAATAATAAAATTAGCCTTTCAACTGAGACTCTGCAATTTAACACTACAAAGTGAAAAATAGTGTGGAATTTTCAGGGACCATGAACATCAGTGTGGGTAATCTTTAGGGAAAGAATTTATTTTTGTTTCCATTTTTACTTGTCATCATTCTTTCTGGTGATTATTTCTGGCATTTAATAAGTAGTAGAGGTAATAAGTTTTCATTGAATAAGTGCATTATAGATGGAAATCAAGTATTTAAATCATAAAAGTATAACCAACATAAAATCACTGTGCATTACAAATGTATATTCTATGGAAATAGAGGCATATGGTGATTTTTTCTTATATAAGTATACAATAGTTCAAGATTCCCAAATAAAGGATTTAATGTCTCTAAGTGATTAACTTGGTTTGTAAGCACCCAAAAGTTTTAATTCCTGTTTTGTATTTTTTGGAAAAGGAGAAAAATCAAAATCAAAACTAAATTTCCTCTTGGGATTTCAAATACTTTCCATTTGATAATCATTGTAAGTAAGGTGACTAGGGAGGACTCTAGGAATATTTATTTAATTGTGAAAGAAGAAATCTGACACACAATATACTTAATCATTTTCTATTTATCATTATCATCCTGTGACATGATGTAAAAACAATTGTACTAAAATGAGGTGTTTTGTTGAGGAGAAGGCTCTAGAGTATTAAAAAAAAAAAAAAAGGATTTATATTTGAGTAAGTAAAGTTCTGCTGGAACCAGAAATTGAAAAGTATGTGAAGAAATGCTCTGAACTATGATAACTGATTATTCTTCATTTATAATGTCTGTTTCAAGCTGTCTTGAACATACGGCCCAAGAAATTTTGAGTCAAGACAATACACAGCTAGGGAAATACAGTAACTTTTAAATTAACTACATATGAAATGAATTTTCAGAGTTGTCTAGGTAAACTGAAACTGGTGTATGTTTAGTTGGCTTTCCTTTTTGATAGTTATAGCTCTGAAAAAACTGTGATTCATAAGAAATAATAAACCTTCAGATTGACTAGTAAGTGTTCTTCTCCAGCCATGACTTCTGACCTATTGTGCACATGCTGGAGAATGAATCTAATTTTGAATATTCATTATAATCATGTTTTTTAAAAAAATACATTTTAATGTCACATAGAAACAAAAGCTGTTCACAGGCCACAGCCTAGTCACTTAGGTTTACCACAGAGTGATGAAAATTCATCAAAATGTCAAGAGATCTGTATTTACCAAGTTTGATGAAGAAAATCTGACAAATACTATTTAAGATAAGTGGCATTTTTTCCTAATTGTTTTCATATGGATGAATGAAAATCAAATGCCCTGTTACTTTGATGAAATGCTACATTGCTTAAAAATTCATATTTACACAAGAGACCAGCATACAAAATCTGAACATAAGATTATGGCTTCAGAACCAATGTACAGATTTTTCTCAGCTAACCTGTACATTCAAATACAGAAAAGAAAGTACTAGTGAATGCTTAAACTTCAACTAATTTAGTTCTACTCTCCTTGCATTTCCTTACTAAAATACAGTGCAAATAAATACTAGGTTATAAACTAGTAAGTATTTCTTCCATGGAAAATATGTCAGACTTTCTATGTTGGTGGCAGCCCATCAAAGACAAACATAAGTAATTTTTAGCAGGTAATTCACCTCAGAAATTAAGTACGTAAACACCAAAAGAAAACCATAGACTATTTTTCCAGTCCATATAGAATATGCTATAATTTTAAGAAAGAGGAAGAAAATATGTTAGAAAAACAAAGTATCAGACAAATATTAACCTTAGTGGATGTTATAACTAAGGAAAGAAATTATCACATACAAATCTTTGTTGTCTCTGAAGTTTTATGTGTGAGTATGTTTCTATGTACGTACAGTGGGTGCATTTATAATGCAATTTTAAACCAAAATACCACAGACTCAACTAAAACTAATATGTAGTAGAGTTGACATTTGAATCCCAGGTCCATGAGATGGGATAGCACATGAACTTGACCTCTTCTTCAACCTTATATATCTTCAGATAGTTTTTCCAAAGCTAATTATAAAGCATTTTAAGGAAATCCTAATGTTTGAAACTCACTGATACAGGGCCCATTGCCTGCCTATTTAGAATTATTTTAAATTAGAAAATATAATAAAGCAGAATGGGGCACTGAATCATTTCTGAGGTAAGACTAATTACCAGCATTGAAATAAATTTCCTCATACTTGTGGACATTTCATTCCCTTCTGAGGTGTTTGTGGGTTTGTGTGCCAAGTAAAGGCGATCATCAAGTCCAAGTCAATTCCCAGATTCATAGACTTCTTAAGCCACCTTAGGGCAATGCACATATCCAGCTTCATCAAATCCTAAAGATTCCTGGAGAAAGCTATTTTTATGACCTCAATCATTATCCATTTGCACTGATTTTGGTGAACAATCCACTGTTTCAAATGTTCACTATTTGGTTGATGGGTTCACTAGAAGCCCAAATCCCAGCATCATATACCTAAGCAACAAACCTGTACATGTACCTTCTGAATATACAGAAAATTCTCACATGTAACATACACATAGCTTATCTACATTTTCTAAATAAAAACAATTTATAGCATGCAAGGAGGCAAAAAGTAAAAACAACACTGAAAAACCACATCAACCCAAGAGAGTCCTAGGCCAACTGGAAGGTTTGGTCAGGGGAAGGACAGATGGGTACAAGCCGTTAACTATTCAGCAGCAAACATTATCTCCAAAGTCGCCTAATTTTCATTAGTCTCAGACAGACAATGAGTTGGATGATAAACAAAATTAAAGCATTAAAACATAAGGAATTAAGTTCATGTCATTGCAAATGGAACAGTGTTGCTTACTTATAACATCAAACCTTCACCTTAGCCATTCTCCTAGTTATCAGGATAAATATTTCAATCATGAATTCCTCCTCCTTCTCTAATCCAGTATCAAATCCAAGCATCATGCAATTTAGATGGTAAGTAAATAAATAATTCAGTGACAGCAATAATTAGGCTAGATCCCGAGGTCATTCTATCAATGGTAATATGCTGACCTTCGGTTTTTCCCATTAGGCAACTTTACAGTTTAAAATGGAAAAGTTGCAGAACTTATTTAAGCCTCAAAATTCTAACTAAATGAAAATGTTTAATTTTGTGGTTACTTATTATTATTAAGAATATCCCATTTATTGTTATATTATTATATTGTATTTCTACATTTAGTAGGAAGTCTATCATGGCATTTTAGATTAAATATCATTGTTCTATTATTTCTGTGCCATTCATTTCACAAGCTATGTAGGGTCAGCTATAGGGAGTTACTGAGAAGGTAACCCACTCTCTGATTAAAATTTTTAATTATGAATGAAAATGACACCTTAAATGGCAAATGCATTAGCTTCTCTATGCTAAGAAAGCAGCCCCTTCTACTTAGATCATGGATTTTCTTGGCAAATCAACATGGTCTCTCCTAAGTGCCATCAGTCAGTTTGATGGAAACAAACTGCTTAGGGGCCCAGCCACTGAGAGCACCCAACCCTGGTACAAATCTGGAGTTGAGCATGGCACAGAGGGGTCAAGCAGCCTCACTGGAAATGGACCAAAAACAGTCGAAATAAAGAACACTGGCCATGTAAAGGAGAGAGAAAATTTAAAAGGCATAGAATCTGGGGAAAATGAAAATTAGTAAAAAAAAGAAGAAATGCCCTAGATAGAGTGATTATTAACACTTGCATCTACTTATGGAGGATATCAATTAAGTCCCCTACAACTCCATTGGGAAGATAATTGTGGCCAAGGCAGGAGGATTGCTTGAGGCCAAGACTTGAAGACCAGCATGGGCAACATAGAGACCTATCTCTACAAAAAAATTAGCAGGGTGTGTGTCGGTGGTCCCAGCTACTTCTGAGCCTGAAGTGGGAAGTTGGCTTGAGCCCAGGAGATTGAGTCTGTAGAGAATTGTGATAATGCCATTACTTTCCAAACTGGGTGATAGAGCAAGACCCTGTCCCCAAAACAAAACTAAACTAAAAAATTGTAATGGATGTCTCTCTATGTCTACCTTGCACTCCTTCCTTTGAGGAAGTACTCTCAGTTTATGGGGCCCAAGCCCTTCTCCATGTCTGGCAGAAGATCTCAGGCCAGAAGAAAATTTTATTTCTCTCCTCATAGTTATTGATTCAGGGAAGGCCATGTGATCACAGCCAGGCCAATGAGAAGCCCCCTCAGGACTCTACCCTGGAAGTTACTGCAAGTAAGCAGTCTCTCCTGTTAGTTGATTGCTTGAGTGCTAAGGAGGAACACATCTGTGTGAGCCAACTATGAGAGCAAAACTGTTTATAAAGCTGGTGGACAAGAGGAGAGCAAAGGAACTTAAATCAGTTCATTCCGTTTTTTGCTTCCACAAGTTTGAGTTAAGCTTTTGTCACTTGCAATGTAAAAGGTTCTATACTTTCCATGACCTAACATCGGACCATGTGTTTATACGTTTTGTATACACTTGAGTGTCCTTATTCCAGTTCTCCGAGGCCCTTTTCCTCTTTTCTACATTCATACCATCTTCTTTCTGAAACTGTGCTCTTTCCCCGTGAAAAATGCTCAGGATACCAGGAAAATGGTAGTGGGCCCCTGAGAGCCAGGGTAGGCATCTAGGTATCCAGGGGTACCCATGACTATCCAGGGTTGCAGCTGTGATTCCCCCCCCACAGGAAGTGGAGGCTGTTAGGTCCCAGGCAAAAGTCTGGTGCTGCTGCGAGGTGGTGCTGCAGCTAGGAACAGCTGTACCTAAGTACAGCAATCTAGCCTCACCAGGTACATCAGTTGTTACCTGACAGAGTCATATTGCTGCAGAGCTTTGCATGCTCTGCAGCAACATGACTCTTTAAAAGTCACCTTACTGAAAATCTCATCCTGTTCACTTTAGGGCTTTAAACACCCAATCCATTAACCTCCCTCTCCGACCCACCAGGGGACGCAACTATCCCATACAAAGAACATGCAGTTATTCTATTTTTGCTGGAGAATTTTCCCAAGCTTCCCTGCCTAGTTTCATTTTTTTACTCTTTGATATGATCTTTTCTCCCAGAGTAGCATCTTGTTGATTCATCCCTGAATTCCCCCTTTGCTTAGCCCAGTCAGATTCTAGGGTCTGCCTTACTTCTGACTGCTTTCTCTCAATTATAGTAAAGTGACTTCCAGCATATTTTTTCCCCAAGTTTCTGGGCCCTGGGTGAAATGCTGTGCAAATAAATATTTATCATATGCTCTCTTGTTGGGGGGGGGGGAAGGGAAGTCCTGATTTGTGGCATTCACTGGTTTCCCCCACTGTGAATATTCCCACTGCTGACAATATTCCCAGTTTCGAGCTGACATTATGTCACGGAACGTGGAGTTCAGAAGAGATGTGTACAATCAGTTCTGCAGCCAGCTCCAGCCCAGCACTGTCCTGGCTCCTCCTTTGTCTGGCAGAAGGTAAAACATGGGAAGAGGAAATTGGTGAAGCTAAAGAATCCTAACCAGATCATGTATTTTATATTAGCAACTTCTAACGTTTTGGTTACCACCCACATAGTTTTAATTATCTTTCATTGAGTCCATCTGTCTCTCTACCTACCAAAAAGGGGGTAGAGATGAGGACAGAGCAGAGGTTTCATGTCTGGTGCTACAACACGCACACACACACACACACACACACACTTATGATATTTATTATAATACCTTTCTGAAAAAAAATGTAGATAAGTAGAAATGTTTACTTTTTATGATTAATAAACAACATGATTTAGTCTATTAAATGTAACAGCTGAAGACCATTTACATTTCTGTCGGACGTGGTATACTCTACATAGAGTGTTTCTGACATAGCCTTTTCCTCTTCTTTGAAATGCTCCGTTCCTCATGAGTTATATATTTAGCTCTCCACCTGTTATTTATTATTTTTGTTTACAGAAAACCATAAGTGCACAGAACACATAAAAGGCCCTATAAAGATGAGTTTTCTAATCCAATTAGGAAGATAATACCTTGGGCAACAGACAAAATGGGCAAAGAGATGAAAATATTTTTATAATGCAAATCAGAAAAGAGTTTCATAAAACAGGTATGAAAGAAGAATAAATAGAAGAGAGTACAGGAATTAGGGAGCACAGAATATGGGAATATATTATGTTATTTAAAATATAAATTAACAGCTTTAAATAAAAGTGGGACCCGGCGGGTGTGGTGGCTCACACCTATAATCCCAGCACTTTGGGAGGCCAAGGTGGGTGGATCACGTGAGGTCAGGAGTTCGAGACCAGTCTGGCCAACATGGTGAAACCCCATCTCTACTAAAAATATAAAAATTAGCCAAGCATGGTGGTACTCCCTGTAATTCCAGCTACTCAGAGGGCTGAGATGGGAGAACTGCATAAATTTGGGAGGTGGAGGTTGCCGTAAGCTGAGGTCACATCACTGTACTCCAGCCTAGGCAACAGAGCGAGATCTCATCTCAAAAAAAAAAAAAAAAAAAAAGTGAGACCCAATAAACAAAATATTTTAGTATGCACAAGAGGGGAGTGGAAGGGATAAAAATGGAAATGGAGTCATCAATCTACGAGCATCAAAAATATATATCCTGGCAAGTAATCAACAAACTGTGGGTTAGGAGACAACAGACAGATGGCATCAATGAATATTGTGGGGAAAAGAAGGTAACTACACAAATCTATAGGAAGAGAAATTTGTGGGCTAGAAGAGATTAAGAAAAAATTTCAAGTCTACAGTTGAGGTTTATCACTAGAAGACATTTGCATAGGAGTTTTTGGAACCTGACCACTTGAACGCTTATTGGTCAATGGTTTTAAATGTCATTATTTAGTTAGTGCAAACGCAACAGCATTCATTTATTTGGCAAGCAGTTATAGAGCATTAATGTTGTCAAGATACTTTTCTAGATGCTAGGGGAAAGAGAAGGCAACAAATATGTATTGACTTTCTACTTAGACATAGAGACTGAGACTTAACTTAGATCATGTCATTTAATCCTCATCATGATCTTAACCAGGTCGATTTTAATATTCTCATGTTGAGTTAAGAAAACTGTTGCTCAGAAATTGAAGCAATGAAGATTAAAAGACTTGTGCCTGTAAGCAGTTTACCATCCAATAAACAAAAGTCACTTTTGAATATAGGAAAAGATTCTCATCTCTTGTATTGACTGTTTTGGGCGGGGGGAAGGCCCTTAATCTGGAAGTGAAGTGATGGCTTTTTCTGAAAAGATAATAAACTCCTATTTTTAGATTCATAATTGCCAAGACTGCTATGCTAAGTCATTTGAGTCTTAAATCAACAGAAAATGATAATATCCATATCTCTGGAAGGATTGTTATCTACATAGTTTATATTAGTACCCTCATAGTTCTAATTGTGTGAAAGTTTCATGGGCTGGGTGTGGTGGCTTATGATTGTAATCCCAGCACTTTGGGAGGCTAAGGCAGGTGGATCATGAGGTCAGGAGATGGAGACCATCCTGGCTAACATGGTGAAACCCTGTCTCTACTAAAAAAAAAAAATACACACACACACACAACTAGCTGGGGTGGTAGCATGCGCCTGTAGTCCCTGTCCAGTTACTTGGGAGGCTGAGGCAGGAGAATAGCTTAAACTCAGGAGATGGAGGTTGCAGTGAGCTGAGATCGTGCCACTGCACTCCAGCCTGGGTGACAGAGCAAGACTCCGTCTAAAAGAAAAGAAAAAGAAAGTTTTACGGATAGTTTTATGTGCCATAATAGTGATGAAGGTGTTGACAGCAACAACAGCAACAACAACAACAAGCTATACAAGTAATTGCTATGTGCTTTCCTTAGTTTAGGAGGTAAAGCCACCAAAAGCTAGTCACTAGATGTTTTTCTAACGAACTGTCAATTCCACAGATACACCCACTGTTTCACGCATAATACTCTAGATATTTCAACCCTAAAGCTTGCTATTTAACCTTGTGAAAATGTCAACACCATATTACCTACTTCTCAAAATAAGTCTTCTTTCTTCTATTCATGCCACTGAAATCACCCATGAACTCCCGAGGAATTTATTTTGTGCACTATATGCCTCCCTATTTTTTATTCATGTATTTATTTCTCAAAAGCATGTACTATATTTTATGAGCCATATTTTAGTCTGCCACAGTGACCTATATTAGGTGCTCAGTGACTACACTTCTTATGATGATATAACGACACACACACTGAATATCCTAGATCACTAATTTGATTGAACGACTCATAAAGTATTAGCTTCCTGTTTTTATCTGGTACTCTTCTAGGCACTAAAGAGAACAGACAAAGTGTCTGTTTTCTGGATCTTATATTTCCAAGTGAAGACAGGCAGTAAACTATTTAATAACACGATACAATTGCTTACAAAGAGTGATGAAGACCACAGGACCATAAAGGCAAATGCAGGGTAAAGTTTGAGAGGGAGGGAGGGAGAGAGA
The DNA here is from genome assembly GCA_036589455.1 of Ateles fusciceps. Lineage (NCBI taxonomy): Eukaryota > Metazoa > Chordata > Mammalia > Primates > Atelidae > Ateles > Ateles fusciceps. Next base: position 2,234,085 of record JAZHEH010000851.1, read on the forward strand.
GAGGGAGAGAGAGAGAGAGGGAGGGGGAGGAGAGAGAGGAGAGAGAAAGTTTACTTTAAATGCAATAATTGGGAGAAGTTTATTTGAAGCATTGCCTTTTGAGTAGAAACCTGAAATACATACACTGTAACTATGTAAGTTCAATTTTGAATGGGGACAATGAGCCTAAAGTCTTTTAAAAAGTCACTGAGCTTGACTACTTTGGAAAATGTAGTATAAGAGGAGTGAGTATAGAAACAGGGACCAATTAGGAAGTGATTGACTATAATCTAGGCTGAAAATAATGGTGAGATTCTAGCTACATTTTGAAAGTTGATACATTAGATTATTTAATACTTACAGTGAAATTACGTATTTGGAGACAGAATTGATCAGAGAATCTCACGTTATGGATCAAAGATAGTAACCAGAATTATTACTTTGACCCAAATGCAAATTCAAATGAAAGCCTCCAAAATTATATATTATTTTTTTATTTTTATTTTTTGTTAAAATAGCAAGAGTCTGCCAGGCAAAGATAAATCTCTACACATCTGTATTGTTTCTGGGTACTCTAGTACCTAGCTTGGAAGTGGGCACACACAAGTGCTGGAGAGTTCTTCTCAAACTTTGTTGCACATTCAAATTGCCTGAGAATCTTAGAATACAGACTGATTCAGTAGGTCCAGGGTGGCCTGGAATTCAGCATTTCTAACAAATCTCAGTGGTTGTCAATGCTGCTTGTCTGAGAATGGCATTTATGCAGCAAAGTTTGATGATGTTTGATTGGTTGGTTGGTTGATTTCCTACCTAAACTAGAAGGAAAGTCTGATTTTCTTAAATAATGCCCCATCTGGAACAATTGGAGTTAAAAAGTATTTTATACTTACAAATATTTATTTTTATTTTTTTGAGACAGAATTTTGCTCGTCTCCCAGGCTGAATTGCAGTGGTGCTATCTCGGCTCACTGCAACCTCCACCTCCCAGGTTCAAGCGATTCTCCTTCCTTAGTCTGCCAAGTAGCTGGGTCTACAGGCATGCACCACTATGGCTGGCTAATGTTTTATATTTTTAGTAGAGATGGGGTTTCACCATGTTTGCCAGGCTGGTCTTGAACTCTTGACTTCAGATCATCCACCTGCCTCAGCCTTCCAAAGTGCTGGGATTACAGGTGTGAGCCACTGCACCAGGACTAAACAAATATTTAATATATATTTATTTCTTAAGGGATTAAAGTGATTCAGGAATATATAATACAACTAGTCATTTTTTAGGTTAAAAATGTTGGAGAGTAGATTTTAGTGGTGTTCTTATTGGTGGTATTGTTTCTATATTAGTTATTAGTATTATTCTGTAACTGTTGTTTCTGGCTTGTAGAAACTATGCGATGATAGCATTTTTTTTTCCATCCTGCACAGGAGCACCTGGGAGTTTTGATAAAATACAGACATCTGTGTCCCACCCCTTGGAAATATAGTAAGTATTCTGGTATCTATATTTTTCAAAAATTATCCCAGCAATTCTTGTGTTTAGCTGTGTTTGGAAGCCACATGTATATCAAAGTAAGCTATTGTTATTATAATAATATCATGATTCTAAGATGACATATTAATAGAATTGGCCTTGGATAAATAAGCAAATTACATTTTTTTAGTGAAAGCTACCTAATTCCTTCTAAAATATATTCTATAAGTAAAACTCTATAGTACCACAATGTTATATGTATAGGCAACTATTTTAAAATATGTATAAGGCTATAAATGATAATTATCAATTAATGGCATCTGCTAGTTACATAAAATAAATCCCTTTTTTTATAAGTCTGATATGTTAAAATTCTACTTGCTTAGAAAAGTATTAAGTGAAATATAATTGTTGCCCCCAAGAACTCATTATAATCTGCAAACCTCTTTGAAGGATTAAATAGGCTCCCTAAAATGTATGCATATGTATATGCATGTGTATACATAAAATAAAAATGAAGATATGTACATATATATCAGTCCATAGCAAAATTACATAATTTTGTCATGCATTATACATAAGGAGTATATTTAAGATAGGACAGTACAGAGATATTAGATTTACTTATTAATGAATTGATTTGTCAAAGTGTTTTAACTGAGGACAGATGAGTGAAATTGCATTGTAATGTCATTCATTATCTTGAGCAATTTTCTTAAGAATTTCACATTGAATATAAATGCCAAACACACTTTTGCAAGGTCATTATCCTTTCAGTGTTAAACCTTGAATATTTTCCATTATCGTCTAGATCTAATTCATTCAGGTTGTTTTAGGGGTAGCAAATGTATGTCTAAAAATGTTTTCAGGGAAAACTTAAGAGATGTATAAGCTTCCTAAGAGTCTTTTTTTCCTCCCTTAAAAACTAGGAAGTTTCATTTATCTTTGAGCATCTTATTAACTGAAAATAAAAGCTGATCTCATTCCAATTAGGTACCAGTAACTCTCTTCCAAACTTTGAGCCCTGAGCAAATCCTGTGGTATAACATGCTTCCAAGAGCTTGAGTGGCAATGGTCATGGAAGCCTTTAACTGCCCAGCCTTGTCCCAGCCATGTGCTTGCCCCGGTGCAGTGAAATAACTGTCTAGTCCTGATAAGAGTTAATTGTAAAGGTGAGTTATTTGGAAACACTCTTTCTAGCTTTAAATGTCATCTAGCATTTTTGGATGAGAAATGCAATTTTTTAATTAAAAATAAAATAAAATTCACGTATGTTGAAGTATTATAAAAGATTGGTTTCTTCCTTAGCAGAATGTAGGCTCTGGCAGAAATATAGTTTCAGGTGTGGGTGTAGGAGGGAACCAAACTTGGATGAAACAGGATTTTATCTTCCTGGGGTGGGCTGCCAGTTAAATTTCTGCAAATAGCAATGTCATAAAGCATGGTTTGAGAGAAAGACCATGTGCTTTCTAGAGTAGCAACTGGGAGAAAAACAACAAAATTACAAAGAGGCTGGAGGCTAAATGTAAAAACAAAAAACAAAACAAAACAAAAAAAGCAAGCTTTCTCCCCCATCTACCTTAAGTCTCGCAAAACAAAAATGCATTTTAAAAATATGCTTTGCACAATAACTCTTAAAAATCAAAGTACAACAGCATGAATCTTAAAAGTTCCAAGTGCCTGCTTGATGAACTCTGCTATCTGGGCACTAGGATATCAAGGTTAATTAAAGAAACGACAACGTGGCTACGGAAGACACATTAGCAAAGCCACATACAAAGCTGAACAGCAATTAGAGAGAATGAAAAAACAGACACACAAAATGGAACCTTTGGCAAACCTAAAGATAGACTCTACCTCAGCATCTGTCGTTATGTTACAAACATCTAAAAAACCTTACGTTTCTGATTTTTGCTTCTTGTTCCACCAACCTACCCTCCCACACACACACACTCTTTTTGCCTCCACACTTTCCTGTAGCATGGTTTTTATGAGGGAAATTGAAGGAAGGGAAAGGAGTTAGTCTTAAAGGAAGTTGTCTGAGGTGACACAGGGGAAATGACCATATCAAAATAACTAAGAACAATATGAGAAAAAAAAAGAAAATCAGGGTTTAGTGAAAAACAGAAGTAGTTTCTCTGTTAAGAGGTTGAGTTGTAAGCAGGGGGTATTTAATTTTCTATCCATAAAATTTCTGGCATCATTTACTACCTTTTCTCTTAGCAAACAAATCGATAGTCTTCTTGCGACTTCATGTAAGTCCGTCATACTTCAAACTCTGTAGTTCAGTGGACTTCCTGTTTATTTATTGTTCTGTCTTCCATATTATGCTACCCAAGCTAAGTTTTTCTTTTTTTCTCTCTCATCTTGTCAGTATTTTTTTTTTAACTCTCCTGAGTCATTTTTAACATACAGTTAGGAATTTTTCCAGCCACTTGAAAATTCTATACTCTTTTCCTGCCATTTAAAATACAGTATTACAGTAAATTACTGCTACTGGGAAGAACATTCTGACTTGATCAGTGCAACCATGGTGTAAAGTGTGATAGACAGAATTCAAACACTAAGAGGGCAGTCTCAGTTTTTATATACCGTTCTTTAGTTATAGATGAGTAGTACATTAGCTGTATTTAAATTAAGACATCAGAAATATATTTGTATGTAGTTGATATTACTAATTTGTTAACTACAATGGCAATTTCACACAGAAACCCTTTTGTTGGAAACTGAATTTCTCATGTAATAATTAGCTGTGGAATATTACCCCAAACAGGTGTCTGTAGCCTGTCAAAGTCAGAACAGGTGATTTAGAATTAGCGTATTAAAAGAACTGTGAATTAGCGAAGCAAAAACGTGTTAATTTCTTGTTCCATCTGTTAATATGAATTCACTGCCAAATATTTTACTTTGAAGAACTGTGCTGGGATTGGCAAGAACATACACTATAAAAAAAGTTTAAAGGCCTGAATGTTTAAAAATCATGACATACGTTACTGCAAAAATAACTTCTACATTTTTGAACATGCTTTTTTTTCTTTTTATCTTTGAAAAAAATAACTGCAGAGATTGCCATATAATATAGAAAGTTAACTAAAGAAAACATACGATCAAATGTTAGACCTTTAAAACAAAAATTGGAAGAAAATGTTATTCAAGAATGTTTGATTATAAATGAGGACTAATTCTTCAGTGCTACTTCTCAGATGGATCTGAGAACTATTCTGAATTGCTGAAAGACATGGAGAAAAATATCTGCTGCTACCATGCAGCTCATATCCAATAATATCCTCTTAAACAGAGATGCCATTATAGAAAGATAATTTTTTTTTTATCCAAATACTGTAATCCTTTAAAGGATTATGGTGCAATTTAGGTCACTAAACCACAATCTCTGTATAATTCCAAAATCTTTTGTTCATTAGCTTAGTTTTGTTTCTCCCACCAAATTTTACTTACATGGATAAAATCAAAATACATTATATCCTTAACTCCATATGCATGTATGTAATCATGTGTGGCAGTGGCAGGAGTAGAGGGTGAAGAGGGAAAAAGAGGAAGGCCCGTAATGAAATGTAAACAGTTCTTGATGCGGATTGCCACTTCAACACACAAAAGAATTTGGCCTGCAACTGGACACATTTTTATTCTGACAACCTTAAGATAATCTAGGGTTAGTGAATTGTTGATCCAATTTGCCATCTTTGTATCTCTTTTCTTTGGAGGCAGATCCATGGGAGAAGAAAGAAATTTGAAGTGAATTGAAATTTGTGAGCTTCGACATATGCTAAGAGTACAGTTAACTTGAGTTACTTTTTCCATGCTGCTGAATTGGGTCCTGAATGAGGCAGTTTTGTGACTTAAACAGATTTCACTAATTTTCCTTCCTTGCACATTTAAAAAACAAACCACACTCTCCCATATTGCTGTTTGGGTTTTAACGGAGCTAAGGCATGCACACCCAATTACTATAAGCACTTTAAGTAAAGCTTAAAGATATGCAGCATGTTCTTAACTGCAAATGATATGATAGGTAGTGTCTTTCCTCTCTAGTTTTATGTCACATCCAAGAGATTAATCCTCTCATGAATCATCCATAATGACTAGAATAATTTGGGGAACTGAATGAAATTTTTCAAATTATTTATATCATGAACTCACAAGAATATGAATGGTGGGTTATGCAAATACAAACCATGCTTACAAAAGCTAAATACAAAAAAAAGGGAGAGGAAGAGGGTTAAGTTTATATTTCTAAAACTGGACGTCTTTGAATTGACACACCGTGTGCTTATTACTTTACTGGTGAGTGATTCCTGTTACAGTTTATGAAACTCACAAGGGCAACTTTTATTGTTTCCAACATCTGAGTAGAAAAAATATAGATCTTTTGTATAAGGTTACAGCAAACATATAAAATTCTCTAAGGATTAAGATGTTCATATTATGTGAAGTTCATAATATTTTAAGAAAAAATAACCACCTTTAAAAATAGCCAGAGATATTTTTTTTCTATTTGAAACAGACTGAGCTTAAGTTCTGTAATTCTTCCTAAACATTATCTCAGAAAAAAGACAATACTCTATTTAACATCATGTTTAAGAAATATGGTGTTACTATATACGAATCATTAATGAAATAGTTCCAAAATTCTAAAAATTCATAGAAATCTATACAATACATAAAACATTTTATAGAGTTTTAAATCATAGTACATCAAAGTTTTAGTTGACTTATCTGAAAAGACATTTTTGGTATGTAAATAAAAATGCAAAGAGAAGAACCTGTCAGAAAGTAAATAAAGTATGTAAATTAAATAAAAGGTAAGGCAGCTACACTTTTTATATAAATGTGTTAACAGAGCTTTATGCATATTACAATATATTCAGATGCATAGCTTTTGCAAAAATAAATTCACTGCTCCTCTCCAAAGAATGGATTAAAACAATTTATTTTATAAAATTTGGATAGATAGGATAAGAAATGTAATAGCCATCCGTGGAAAATAAATATAAAAATTATTCAAGCTCCATCTACTTTATGCTAGTAATGAGATGCACTTCATTCAAATTCCTTTCAATTGAAACAGTGCTGAGGAAGCAAAAACATGATTCTGTAGGAAATGATTTCTAATCTTCATAATAACATACCGATATAATACAATTATTTACAATTGACTAAAAGTTAATTTCAATAGTATAACATCTTTCTTGCAAAAATGTCAGCTTTTATTGATGAAACAAACTAAGAATAAAACATTTTTACTTGTAGTATTACAGTGCTGTTTTTCATTCTGTTAACCAAAACAACACAGTAATACTGTAAACAAAAAAGTAACATCAGACTGCTTATGTTTGCATGATTTTATCAAGAACCATAAGCAATGCAATGAAGTACATTAGTTATAATTTTGGAAAACACTTGATTCTTTTAGACTATATTCATGCTAAGACTATATTCATGCTATATGCAAAATGAGTGACCATTGGGCTAATTGTGTTAATTATCTATTATGACATGAAAAAACATAAAATTAATAATTGAAAATAATTGATCTCACATATTCAAAGTACAATAAAAGCAAATAATATGCAACAAAGCTATTATCTGTCATCTCTGTACATACACACACACTACACACACACACGTGCACACACAAGTTTACATACGCCTGTGTTTCTCAAAATGGGGGTCAAAATGTTTGTAGATATTTTTGGTTGTCACAACTTGAGATGTCACTAGCATCTAGTGGGTAGAAGCCAGGGATGCTGCTGAGTGTTCTACAATGCACGGACAGCCCCCACAACAAAGAGTTATCTGATTCAAAATATTAAGCATGCCTAGGTTGAGAAACCCTGATACATGCCTAGGGCTTTTGTTGTTACCACCTCCCCTTTTCTAATCAATAAATACCAAGTATTTGTATCAACTAACTCTTCTTAGCCACCAAACTGGTTAAATAAGACCACTGTCATCACAGAGGATAGTATCCATTCTTAAAACATATTTGTGGAGTATATCCTCTGTGCTAGGCCTTGTTGCCTGCATTGACATCAGTATAGTACAATTTCTTCATTTAAAGGCTGTTAAATAACTATCCAAGTAAGTGATCAGCCTACACTCACTTTGGCATAGCTGGATTTGAACCGAATTTTCTTGACTCTGAGATTGTAGGCAAATCTTTTGTGCATGGGAACCTCTGCTCTCAGCAGAGCCAACAGTTGCAAACGGTATCTGTATAATGCTGATTTTCATTGTATGTGTATTTTCTCATCTATTGGCTAAAACTTTAAATTGCTTTGACTGCTTTGAATGGCTCTTTGTTGCTGAATTTTAAAAATAGAGGTATAACATGAAGGGAAAAGATTTTTTCCACAAGAGAAGACCTCATTCGCTGAACAAACCTCCTTCAGTGAGTTGTATTTTAATATTATGCTGAAATTAATAGTCCTTCATAGAGACCACAAAACTGAAAATACCTTTGGCAATATACTAACATATAAAGAACAATAGGAGATAATACTATTTGAATAAAGTCCATAAAAAGTTTTCATTTCTTAAAATGTATTATTTTCTTCCATTGTTTTTGGCTGCCAGGAAGGTCAATGCTAAATACAAATTTCATTTGCAGCACAAATACTAGCCCTTATGTTTAATGTATCTATTTATCCTTTTTTCCTGATTTACTATTTTTTTTAGGATATGGGGATGTATAAATAAATAAGGTATTTATTTAAGCAAAATTGGCTTCTGTTTTCCTAGGAAGCCTTATTTGTGTCATTAAATAATAACATTATAATGGTCTTTAAACCAAGTAATTAACATGCACCTTCTTTTCCCTTGATTTACTCAATGATTTTGCAGTTACCACATTCCTCAGTATTTCATGACAGGTTACAGGGGATGCCTGTTCCATCACATTCTTGTTTAAAACAATCTATACCTGCCAATGGCAATATAAAGACTCATAATTACGTTAGTTATCATAGCTCTTTTATGTGCTATGCACTGTGTAGTGTAATGTGTACTGTGTGTGTGTGTGTGTGTTTATGTTTCTTATAAACTCAATCCTGCAAACTGGGTACATATATCCTTGTTTTGCAGATTTTAAAGAATGGAATCTTGGAGAGGGTCAGTCAGTTGCCTAATATTATACAGTGAGCCAGTGCGACCTCAAGAATCCCATAGTGCATCTTTCTGGCTACAAAGTGCTTGCTTATTTCACCTTATGGTGTTAGTTCTCTTAATGCATAAGAAAAGTTAAAAATGTTTAATAGAGTATGAGATGAAACTAACTTAGAAATTTGCTTAGATATGATTTAATTCTATTTCTGGTATTCTATTTTTATTGAATCTATTAAGTAATGATTAGTTTCATTCCCATTCTGTTTCTCTCTCCTACCACACAGCTATACCAAAGACTTAACAGCACAGCTTACCATCTGAAGGTTTTTTTAAAAAATTGCTCACATTTAAAAGTTTGCCTATTGTCTCTTCTCAAATTTTGCTTAAGTGTACCTTTTTGAGGAAAGAGGTTATGAATTATACTCTTTTTATCAAGAAAGGTATAAAACTGTGTACTATGTCTAGTTTCTTGTGCATGAAAGACTAAAACTGACTAAGGCTTTTGAACAAATATAAGAATCCATGAATAAATGCAGTGATGCCTCATTTTAAACTTTTTCTTTTGGAGAGCTGTAAGAATTATATTTTAGAAAAAAGAAAATATTTGTAATTACGTATTTTTTTTAACCAGCTGCTTGATCAAGACCCCTAACGTTCAGCTCTCTCAACCTCAAGGCATTGGAAGGTAAACTTGATGGACTCCAAACAAATTTGCAGTAGGTATTTGAAATTTTTCTTCATTTGGATAAGAGGCAAGGTTTCTCTTTTCTCTCTCTCTTTCACACTTGAAATATTAACCAGTTACCTCCAGATCAACTTCTTTCCCTTATTATTCAATTTGTAATATGGAATAGGAGGCTCTGATCAGAATGTATTAACTGATGATACCTAAGTTGCATCTTGATCATATCATGTTACCTTTATCAAGCCTTAGCATTTAAATCTTATCCATATTGCCAAATGAAATGCCCTTTATTTAGTTGAAATAGATTTGACGTATGGAAGGCAAAATTCTAATGTGGTATCCAAAATTATAACCCTTTGGCATAAATGCCCAGTATAAGCCTCTCTTTTCAATATAGAAAGGACCTGTGAATATGAGAGATATCACTCCTGTGGTTAGATGAGGGGGATTTTGAAGATGTAACCATGGTCCCAAAGCCATTGACTTTGAGTTAATCAGAAGGCTGGTTCTCCCGGGTGAACTGAGCTCATCAAGTGTACTCTTTAAAAGATGATCAGCCCTTCCCCCAGAAAAAGGGCTCAAAATAGAAACCATATTCTCCTGCTGGCCTTGAAGAAAACAAACAGCTATGTTATAAGCTGCATGGGACTTGGGATCTCAGTCTACAACCACAGGGAACTTAATTCTCCCAACACCAGTGAGTTTCGACGAGGACCCTGAGTCTCAGAGGAGATCACAGCCCAATGATGACTTGATAGCACCTTTGTGAGACCCTGAGCAGAGAACCCAGCAAGGCTGTGCCTAGAATCCTGACCTATGGACACTGTAACATTATAAATGTGTGTTGTTTTAAGGTATCAAGTTTGTTGTGATTTGTGATGTAGCAATAGAAAACTCATACGAAGGGATCAGAAAGTTGGTGGGATTTGGGGAAAGGGATGGGAAAAGTGGCAGAAAAAGACTATCCAAGGGCTGATCCCACTGAAGAAAATAAAATCCTCCTACTGAAGAGGTGGGTGAATTAAATGGAGGTGTGGATTCAGGACTTAGGTCTGTCTTATCCAAGCACAACCCTAATGGTCTCCAGACTAGTTGTATTTGTTTTGTAAACCCTCTCCTAAGTAATTCTAAGGAGGATTAGTGTTTTTGATTGTTTGCCAGGCACTGTGCAAGGCAATTTGCACATATCATCTATTTTGATCTCTATAAGCACCTCAGATCTATTATTATATACAATTATCAGCCCTATTTATCAGATAATACAGTGGATATAGGTAGGTTAAATGTGACTGTCATTAAATAGCTAGTAAATGCAGAGCCCATGTTTAAACACAGATTTAGCCAATTCCAAGTCTTATGATCTGAACACTTTGCAGCGTTTTTCTCCTCTAAGCAGGCAGTAGTCTGCCCCTGTCTCTACAAATCCGAGCACTGTAGTAACCGCTATTCTCTTTGATCTCTGCCTATAAATCTCAGGAAGACTTTCTATGTCTTTCTCACATTTTTGGTAAATATATTAAGGCATTTTCTTACTGTCACATAGCCTTTTCATTTGAATAGACATGCCATGTCCTTATATAAGAAATTCACAATTTGCCCAATAATGTTACTGAGATTGTTCCAAAAGATTTTAATAAGGAGGTGGGAAACAGGTGTTTAAAAAATATTTTTCCAAAATTAAAAAACAACCTTTGTTAAAAATGCAATATAAATATCTCTCACAAATTGTTTTTATAATAAAATGGTTTGTAAAATATACAGTGCATTTATTTAGAGAATATATTTAATATAGTATTAATTAGTTTTATTTGATTGGCATACTCTTGGCACTAAATGATATTTATATATTTTAAATTACTCTTAATTTGTTTATAACAGTTGCTAAAATTCCATTTGTATAGAGGGACCAGTTTTCCTAAGGCACTGACACTCTACTACTTGCTTCATATTAGAGATTTATTTTTTCCAAAGAGTTCATTGACAGTTAAAACACTGCAAAAAGAAGATGGGTTATATCTCAAGTTTGATATATCTAAATTATTTGGGTTTTATAATTTTACCACTATTATATTTTATTTTGATTTCAGAAGTGCTATGTTTTGTAAAGGTTTAGAGAGCCAATATTTGACCATTTTAAACTACAAAATTCACAATTTATTTGGTTTAAACAAAATTTATATTACAAGTCTGATGAAGCACCCATAAAACTCAGTGAGTATTGCTTTAAGACTGATCATACTTTTTTTTTTTTTTAATTATACTTTAAGTTCTGGGATACATGTCCAGAATGTGCAGGTTTGTTACATAGCTATACACTTCCCATGGTGGTTTGCTGCACCATCAACCCATCATCTACATTAGATATTTCTCCTAATGCTATTCCTTCCCTAGTCCCCAGCCTCACAACAGGCCCTGATGTGTGATGTTCCCCCCCTGTGTCCATGTGTTCTCATTGTTCAACTCCCACTTAGGAGTGAGAATGTGTGGTGTTTGGTTTTCTGTTCCCATATTAGTTTGCCGAGAATGATGGTTTCCAGCTTCATCTATGTCCTTGCAAAGGACATGAACTCATCCTTTTTTATGACTGCATAGTATACCATGGTGTAGAGGTACCACAACTTCTTTAACCAGTCTGTCATTGATGGGCATTTGGGTTGGTTCCAAGTCTTTGCTATTGTGAACAGTGCTGCAATAAACATACATGTGCATGTGTCTTTATAGTAAATGATTTATAATCCTTTGGATATATACCCAGTAATGGGATTGCTGGGTCAAATGGCATTTCTGGTTCTAGATCCTTGAGTAATTGCCACACTGTCTTACACAATGGCTGAACTAACCACACTCCCACGGACAGTGTAAAAGCATTCCTATTTCTCCGCGTCCTCTCCAACATCTGTTGTATCCTGACTTTTTAATGATTGCCATTCTAACTGGTGTGGTTTTGATTTGCAGTTCTCTAATGACCAGGGATGATGAGCTTTTTTTTATATGTTTGTTGGCTGCATAAATGCTTTCTTTTGAGAAGTGTATGTTCATATCCTTTGCCCACTTGTTGATGGTTTTTCTTCTTGTAAATTTGTTTAAGTTCCTTGTAGATTCTGGATATTAGCCCTTTGTCAGATGGATAGATTGCAAAAGTGTTCTCCCATTCTGTAGGTTGCCTTTTCACTCTGATGATAGTTTATTTTGCTGTACAGAAGCTCTTTAGTTTAATTAGATCCTATTTGTCAATTTGGGCTTTTGTTGCCATTGCTTTCAGTGTTTTAGTCATGAAGTATTTGCCTATGCCTATGTCCTGCATGGTATTGCCTAGGTTTTCTTCTACGGTTTTTATGTTTTTAGGTTTTTATGTTTAAGTCTTTAATCCACACTTTCAGCCCAATCTGCTTTAAAAAGTTAAATGGACAAGCCAAAGACAAGAAAGTGATTCTAGTATCCTGTAAATGTACATATATACCTTGTAATTTTATACTTATTTACAGAGGAGCAGAATCATTATATTTATCTCCAAAGATATAAGCCCTTATGTTTATCCTCACTAATTACAAAATAAGTGTTAGATTATAAAACCACAAGAGTTTATTTCTGGTCAAGCTCATGATTTATTCAATTGAGTCTTTTCTCTTTGATAAAGGCATCATTTTGTGAGAGGGCAGGACTATTCCTCCTGAATTCACATGAAGGGAATAGATATGCATACAAAATATATTAGTTTATCTTTCTAATGGGCGGGGATGGATATTTCACTACCTGGGAGAAATTAGAGTCATCTACAAACTGAAGAATTCTTGATTTCCTTCCGCTTTTAGACAATTTTTGTCATAAAAATCATAAAATAGAATTATTTCCCACCTTCCATATTATCTGTGCCACTAAGTTAAATAAGTGTTTTCACCAGGAATGCAGATTTTTCAGCCCAGAATTTCACACCACATTGGACTGAAATTTTCAAAAAGGATATAAAGTGTCAGAATTATTTTTAGTCAGAGCAAGAAGTATTATTTATACCTTGCTATAGTTTTTTATGTGAAAGTTTAACCAAAAAATTAACTTGGGGAAAAAGTAAAATCTGTCAGTTGAATTAAAAGTCTTCTTTAACAGTCTTGTAAGGACAAGAATGGTGGTACTGACTGTGGAGAGGGTGATCTTTTAAATCTAGAATGATACGAAAGGAATGAGGAAGAAATTGATGAGTATGCAACACCAAGAATGCAATCTATAGGCATTCGGCGTCATATCTTAGGTGATCATTTCAACATTCCTATGTAAAGGAGGTTATTATGTCTACTTGGGAGGTGAACAAACTGAGGTTGGCAACATTAAAAATTCATCCAAGGTCATGCTTATAGCAAATATCAAAGTCTAAAACAAAACACAGTTCTACTTTAGAAAAATAAAATTCTTAACTTTTTTTTTATATAATCAGCTTGGTTGATGCTTGATTTGTTTAACCTAGTGGGATCATATTCATTGTTTAAAACCTTTAAAGAGCATTGATTGTATCTCTGTCTCTATCTCTCTACCATCTGTCTCCATATGTATGTGCATCTCCACATATATGTTGTCTCCATAATTTGTGTATATATATCTAGATGGATGTATATAGGTACACCTGTCCATATGTATAATGTATATGTCCATATGTATGTATAATATGGACAGATGTATTATACACATATATACACATATGGAAAGATGTATTATACACATATTTGTGTGTACATATTTAATCCACAGATTCACTGGAATATTGAACTCTTGCAACCCAGAAATGGCGCTACATTAACATTAAGCAAATTTCATAATGAAACAGTTTCTACAACATAAACTTGAAGATATTTTAGAGAGACAATGGTGGCAACATGTGTATCTTATCCATCTATCAAGTAATCATAGTGACTGATGGAGACAATTTTTATACATATAGCTAAAGTTTACCACATATTGACTGTTGCTTTATTAGTGCTTTTGTCACCTTTAAAAAGTGTTAAATTGACAAAGCTGATAAATGGGCTTTATTATCTTCAAAACATATTAGTGTGGAGACATTTAACAGCTGTCTTTTAATAATCTAAGATTTAACAAGTAAATAGTGAAAAGGAATGCAAATATTAAGTTTCAGCTCAGAAATAAATACTCTTGGTGTTTGGGTATTAGATATAACACTTCAGGAACATCTCATCAATACTTGCCTCTTGTCATATTTACCCATTTAGAATTTAACCAAAAAATAGTCACCAGGGAAAGAAGATGATGGTAAAAAACAAGGGCATTGTCTTAGAGTTCATGTTGAGGGTTTGACTCATAGACAAAAGTGTAATCAGACATTGCATACACCTTTTTAAGGTGTTCCTTAATATAGTTATTTTATCCATACAATGGGACAATTGCTACCAAACTTGTTGGTTTGATAGTTCTCTGTGAGGGATAGTTCCTGTAGTAATTTAATATATAACACACCCGAGAGTGCCGAATTCCTCTTTTTTAACTTGTACACAACCAGACGCCATTTCCCAGCACCTCTTGCATTTGGAGTAACCACGTCTTGTTTCTAATCCTTGAAAAGCAAGGGGATGAGATGTATCCTATTTCTGAAATAAGAGTCGTAAGTAGGTGTGTGCCCTGCCCACGTTCTCTCTTTGGACAAAAAGGATGAGGCCTCAAGAGCAAGCAGAGCCACAAAATGCAAGGTGCTAGGGTCCCTGAATCACCGCATGGGGGACAGCTGCCTGACCAAGAACTCCCAGTGCTTACAGGAATGTAGTTCAAGATCGAAACGTTTGTTTTGGTTAAGCAATTGTGCATTTCTGGTCCATTTGTTATACTAGCTAGGGATACACCAACTCATACACTGAGGATCTTATATGGATAACAAAATGGATGCTTAGAGATAACTTGAACCCATATGTAAAATAAAGTATATACAGTTTACTAAGTTTTCATATATGAAAAGTATATGATTATATAGAGTATTAGCAATTAATTTTGTCTCACCAAGGCCACACCTGATCCTGAGGCCTCATCCTGTTCAGCTTGATTATAATTTTTGAATGTAACTAATCTGTTGACCAAACTGAATGATGTATTTCCATGTGCCCCACTGGTACCGGCAGGCCTGGTCCCTTCTACATAGATATCAGGTTAATCACACTCCTTTAGGAAGTTTCCAGACTTTATGCCCCTTTGAATAGGTTTTATAGTTTGTCTAAACACAGTTCAATTTTCCTTTAATAATCCCTGATATTTCATTTATCAACTGTTACTAAATAAAATCATACGAGGTAAGTATCTTGCTGCTTCATTTACAAATGTGTTATAGATTTTTGTTGATATAGGAGGGGGAGAAAAAAGACTTTGTTGGTTGTTATCTGCCTGAAAGATAACAACCCTTCCTCTTATCTTTGATATTACTCAAATGCCCTTTCCAATACGGTTGTTTCCAAAATCTTCCGTAAATATTTCCCAGCCAAACAAACAACTTGACCTGTCTTAATTCATGGTAAAACAATTTTAAAAGATTTTACTACTTATGAGTTACACATTCATGGAAAGCACTTGCATTTTGCCTACAGAAGAACTCTTTGGATCCTCATTAAGGACTGTGAATGTTTATTTTAGACACAATTGTAAGAAAGTAGTTTCTCAACTTGCAGCCAAATAGGCAAGGAGAAGTGCCATAGAAAGAAGCACAAAAGGTAGAAAAAAAGTGGCAGATAAGACTAAGACTAGAAGATGAAACCAGAAGAGGAAAATTCAGCATAGGATTCAATAATCTCTCATACCTCAATGATCATTGAGGGCTACTGTGTAACATTATATAACGGTAAGGTATGTTTCTAATCAGCTGTCATCAACAGAGCATTATATTAAATTAGATACAGACAGGGTACCAGAAAGTGTGGTAAATATTTAGAGGATTTCCATCCAAAATGTTGGCTACTATCTCTTGATGCTTAAAAAGGAAAATCTGACTCACCGAAAAAATAGAACCCAAACAAATTTTCAGGGTGGTGAGGTTCGAACTCTGTCTCTCTAGACTTACATAAAGCATTTTGCATGCTGATTTTAATTACTGAAGTATGTATTTGTTCAAGTATGTTTTATAACGGATAAGTTGAGTAAATAAAGTTTAATCCTTCTTCATTATTAGACCCTGAATGAGAACTTAAGAAACTCAGTACTTGCTTTTATATCAGACTCATATTCTTGTTTACTCTTGAAAAAACAATGGAAGAAAGGATCCAGTGCCGGAAATATGAATCAATATGGGACAGTGTGGCAAGGTTAAAAGAATAAGGATTTTAGAGTCTATCAGAAGTATGTCCCAAAAAGGTTCTTGCTACACACGCATTATGTGACCCAGAGCAAGTCACTTTTCTCTGACCTTCAATTATGACATCTGTAAAGTAGGAACAAAAATTCTCATGTTAAATAAGATAATAAATATAAATCAACTAGCACAGTGTCTGGTGTACTATTTATTATTTGAATTACTTTGATAATTTAATTATTAAATTCAATTTACTTTGATAATTTGTAACATGTAAGTTACTGTGATAATCACTTCCCAAATATTGAGATCCATAGACACTATTGCGATACATGTGAGGAAATTAAAACCATGCATGTGTATTTTATTAACATATTTTCTGATTAAATCTTTTTCTAAAAGTAGTATGAGACTGACATTAATAAGACACTCAGTTTGTGTGGATTTGCTCAAATGAGATTCAAATCGATTTAATGAGTTTAAGTTTGAAAAGTACCAACACGTCCTGGAAAATAATTATTAGGAATTTTCTTTATGGCACTAATTTTCCATTCACATGAATGAGGCTTAGCAAAGCTGTCATAATCATCTTTTAATGACACAAGTGGAAATTCTTACAGATGATGTTATAATGATAAGGTAAAACAAAGTGCTGTCAATACCATGGTATACTAAGAGGATAATAAAGAGTTTCAGTATTATGAGATGCTAACTGGGGATTACATCAATTTTAGGTGTAATCCTAACATTACCTTTTTTTTTTACCAATTTCTCCACATGGGAATCATAGTGGGTATTGAAGTACTAATATCCGTATAGCAAAACATATGTGGATAAGACATCTGAGAACTTGATATGACCTAGAGCCAGAAGGGGAATGACAGAGAAGAAATCAACTCTAGTTATCTACTTGGTCTTGCAATTGATAGACAAATACATGCCAGGGAATAAAAAGATGAGTAAGAGGTTCCTACTGGAGCGAATATCTATGAACCCAGGGCAGTATAATTTAAGAATTAAAATGGTAGGTCTACAAAATGACATAGGAATATAGAGGAATGCGCCCAGCTAAAGGTAGAAGTAAGATCACATAGTACATTTGTCACCAAGATTAAATGAGATACTGTATTCAAAACAGTGCTTGTAAGACTGACAATAGCTTTCCTTGCATTTGCCACAATAAACCTGAAATAAAAGGAAGTACTCATAAGAGATAGGATCACCAGTGTCACCTGAAAATGGCTTTGATTTGCTGCTAAAGACTAAAAGGGTTTTCCACACAAAGAGGGCAAAGGAGAACAAGGAAGAAATCATGGCCAGGCAACAGGTAAAATATCAGGATGACAGTGTCAAAGTCACCCAGCAGAGCATTATCAAGATGACATTCACACTATGGGCTTCTACAGGAAGGTGCAGAGTCAACCATGTTCACCCAGAGTACTGTAGACTCAGTACATTACTCAAGCTCAATGCATTATGGATGGTGTGCAAACTTGTGATGTCTCAGCATAGTACAATCAATTGCTTCCCATTTTTGTAATCTGTCCACTTAGTGTTAAAACTACTTCAGTTATCAAAACAACTGACTTTATTTAGGCTTACATCCCCTCATTTGCTATGGCTTGTCAGAGTTGCTCTGAATGTTACAGAAATAATAACAACTTGAATTTACGTTGATTTGTTTGTTCACTCATAGGAAAGGCTCCCGCAAGAAGAGACCAGGGTATCTTTTTTCTTTCTGTTTCACTTTGGACACTAGTGTTTCAATCTATAATATGATTACTCAGACAGAAGAAATACAAATAAGCATATAACCTAAGAACAAAAGGTATATTCTGCTATTATCCTTAGCAAACTAACTCAGGAGCAGAAAACCAAATACTTCATGTTCTCACAAGTGGGAGCTAAATGGTAAGAACTTATGAACACAAAGAAGGAAACAAGAGACACTGGGGTCTACTTGAAGGGAGAGAGTAGGAAAAGGGAGAAGATCAGGAAAAATATTGGGTATTGGGCTTCATACCTGGGCGATGAAATAGTAGTATGTACAGCAAATCCCCATAATACATGTTAACCTATGCAGCAAACCTTCACATGTTCCCCCATATCTAAAGTTTAAAAAAATGTTAAGATCTGGTTTAAAGCAAAGATGTATTCTATTAAATTCAGAGCTGGTAAGACCCCCATCTCATAGACCAAAAAGTTCTGAGATCTAGATTAGGTTTTCACTGAAGCCCAACTTTTTACCCAAAGATTTCTGAGAAAATACCTGACCGGATTGCTTCCACTTAGGAAGATATTCTTAGGGTGCAAGTACAGCGTAGCAGTTTAGATTCTATTCGGCTATTACATTGAAAAACCATTTCTAAATACTCATTCACCTTCTAAATCACCCAGCAATATGCTTATGAAAGCTGTTTTCTTTCTTGTAACTACAGGTGTCAGATGCATCACAAAAGCAGAAGTGCCCTTTCAGCTCTTCTCTGTGCCATTCCTTGTCAATTTCATGCTGCCTATAGCAACAACATAATACTGAAAACAGCCATGATGTCACTGGAAGTGCTCTGTGATTGACAGAGAGGGGCAGTCGTAGTCAGAGGTGGCTCCTCAGAGAATTCAGAACTCACTGGCTGTCCTCTAGGGGCTCATCCCTTGATTTGAAGGAGGGATGAAATACTCTCTGCATGAGAGAGCAGAGATGGGAAGTGATATAGGTATGAATGGATGGTCAGTTACTTTAAATTATAGTTAGACAGGACAGCCTGAATACTAAGGTCTTGGTTAGGTCCTCTGTAACAAGCCCTAGAGGCCCAGAAATGTGATGACAGTGAGGCACATTTCTTAACTATCACACTTGTTGAAATGAGTAGAAGGTGACATTTGTTTGGAAATCCCTCCCCAGCCTTTGTTCCCAGAACTCAGCATTCATTTTCCTGTGCCTACATACGTAGTTCCTTAGATAAACACTACTACTGCAACAAATCATAGAGTGCCAGGCATTACCAGATGGTTACATAGAATTAAAAATATATGCAAAAAAATAAGTTCTGAAGTAAAAATGGATAAAGATATAACTCTCACTAATTCCTAAAATTGCTTGTTATTACAGGCAGGCTGCTACAACACAGTGTCTTTATCCACCCAAAACTTTGTTCCCAGCATTCTTTTCCTCTGACATTCTCTGTACCTCTCTATTCATGAAATCCTACCAATTTATTAAGGACCAGCTAAAGAAGAACATCCTTCATGGACCCTTTCTTGGTAATTTATGTGTAGTAATTATAGCCTTTTCTGAAATCTTATTGTCTGCCTTTTATTTGTCCTTTAATCTCAACTGTTCTTTCCTCCCATTTTAGGATCTCTTTTCCCCTCAACAAAATCTAAATTCCTTGAGATTAGAGACCATGTTTAACCTTTTCCCTCTTCTGAGCCCACAGGACCTGGACAGGTAGGAAACCATAGGGAAAAGAACAGGGGCTTTCATATCTACAGGAGGGGGAGTGAGTTGTACTGAATTACACACTGTGCAACTTAGGCCAAGTCTAATTAGAGAAAGTTTATTTCAGAAAGAAACTTTTTCTCTCCATTTTCCTCTTTGTTTTCAAATGGCATTTTTCTATCTTTGATGGAAGATAACATCATCTGATGGAATTAGACTACCTAGATTTGAATCCAGATTTCAATGGATGCTTACCACATGGCTTTGGGAAATATACTCACATCCATGCCTCAGTTTCACCAACTGTAAAATGGGGCTAATAAAAATAATTTTCTTTAGCAACACCCTGAGTATTAACCAAGCTAACCTATATCAAGTGCCTAACACAATGCCTCAGAAATATTGAATGTTCAATAAAACACTGGCTATTATTTTGTTATGATTATATTTCTTCTCTTTAGCTGAGTATTCAATTAAATTTTCCTCCAGTTTCTCTCCAAATAGAGGTCAACTGTTTGCAGACAGAGTCCCACTAGCTGGAAAACAGTGATCCAGTAACAAGGACCTTTGGCTGGATGTTAGAGAACTTGAATCCTCCAGTCACTTCTTTGGACTAATCACTGACATTTTTGGATTTTGGATTGCCTTTGGCAGAGGATGTTATCAATCAAATATGTGTGGTCTTTGTTCCATAGTACACAATTATTGCTGGGAAGTGGCTGTCCTCCAAAGATTACACTTTATCTCAAGACATAAGCAGAAGTGATGTGTGTCCCTTCCAGTCTAAGTAGGCCCCTCCTCCTCTTCATTCCTTTTCCACTGGCTTGATGTGGAGAAACAGTGACCTTAGAAGCCACATGTTGAAGACACTGGATCCATCACATGGGAAGAGTCATACTTCCTGATTTAATGGCTGCAGGAAAGCAGCCTGCCAATCAACAATGCCCATGCTGAACTTTACATGCGTGCAAAATAAAATTATATTTTGTTTAAACCATTATCTATTTTGGGGTTTGTTACAGCAGCTAGTATTATCCTAACTAACATGTTTGGAGAGAAGTCTACCCATCTTACAAAAGGTAATTATCAATCCGTTAAATATCAAAATGTCAGAAGCATCAAGTAAATGCTTGTGGCAGTATTTTCTTGTTTACTTAGTGCTTATATGCCAAGAACATTGTGTTAAAAGCTTGCATAATAGCTTGGTGGTTCAAACCATTCACAAACTTAAGTGTTGTGGGTTCCAGAGTATATAAGAGGAACAGCAGAGACTGTCTTAGAATCTTTAAGGTGCTTATTGGGTAGGATTCGGTTATGGGGGAAAGGAGGAACTTGGAGATGATCATCTATCATTATGACAAATACCAGAAGAGTTTTAAGTAAAGAAATTAAGACTAATTTATCATTGAGTTATGTTTCCAGAACTTTAGAATTTTTGTCAAATGAACTTATAGAGTAATCCAAATATTTATCCTTGACTTTGCTGTTGTCTCTGCCTTAAGTATAGAATTTTCAAACTGAATAGGTCAAAAAAAAAAAAAAAGAAATAGAACTTTTACCTTTGAGTTTTTTGTGTTAAACATTTGTCACCAAATGATACCTAAACTCGGATTTGAATATGAATAGTCCATGACCACATTATCTTTTTGACACTTAATAGTTGCAACACATATATATGCATATTACTTTCCATTTTCTCCCTCTCAGAAAACCTAGCCTGAAGACCCTTATATAAGAAACTTTTAGTCTCTGCTTTTCTTCAGGTGCTTAGTAAATTATGCATCATTAACAAAGCCTGACATCTTTGACACATCGAAGTGGTCCAAGACGCCAAAATCAGTTTAACCTATCCTCTGCCAAAATAAATAAAAGCACTCTTACTTGTGTGAAATGGATATGTTTTGGGGTAGCCTTTAACATCAGTGGGTTTCAAGACAAGAATATAAATGGAGATGTACAGGCCATGTGTCTAAATATTTAACAGTTGTAAATATAGCTAACAAACTTCACAAAATCATTTTCAAAAATACTTTGTTGTGAGGACTAAATATGTTAATACACGTTAAGAGTGTAGAAGCACATCTGACATGTATAAGAACCCAATAAATGTTAGTTGCTGGTGATGAGGATGATGACTTCCTCTCCTCTAGAACATTGCTTGATGAATAAATGACTCAGTGAATGACTATTGGGTGGTAAAGATTCTCTGGACCATCAGGTGCCTTCTTGATTAATAAAACAGTGTCCAAGAGAGTGGTATCAATACAAACAGACCCTAAATACATACCAAAGGGACTATAACAAAAGACTTTAGGCACTCAAGCTTTCATGGGCATTAATTCTGTAAGTTTAAAACTGAGAATTCCAAGATAATTTAAATTTTACATTTATATTTATGCATGATAAGCTAAGTGAAAGCTAAAGGAAAACTTTGCAGAAAACTGATTACAATCAGTAATTCTGGTACTGCTGGATTAATATTTTGGCTTAGTAATGTTATCACTTAAAACTAATGGGGCCAATATATATTCTAGAAACAATCAACAATAGCTTCTAAATTATAGCTGGTGTTCCCTAGCACTGCAAAAATTAATGGTCTTGTAAAATTCCTATTATAAGAATATATATTTCAACTACAGAAAACTGCCATAAATTATTTTACATAAATAATTATTTTAAAAAATCAATAAGACTATTTTAAAGTTTTGGAACTGAAAAAAGGTTTTCTTAAAAAATTGCTTTGAAAGTGATTTATGAAAAAAAATCAACCTATTATAATAATTTTTAAAAGGACTATCTTTTCTATTAAAAAATTTAATTTAATTTTACAGGCTGTTACTCTATAAATAGAATAATCCATTTTAAATGGACAAGGTGAAGTATATAAATGACATTATTAGTGTTGCTACTAACAAGTTTTGAACTATGCATATTTACACATAAATAAAACCAAACCAAAGAGGATACAAATCTTAGAGTAAATGAATATTAGGGGTGGCATACCAATTATTTCTTTAGTTCAAGGTGTAAATGGATCAAAATAATTGAGTAATATTGGCATCTTCCTGCATTATATATTGAAAAAATACATTTGTAAATAATTAAAAAAACAGCAGCAACACTTATATAAAAACTATTACATTTAAAATTTGTCTTAACTTTCTCATTTTATAATATTCTGTTATTGGCTAGTAGCTAATAGTCACCACAAAATGGCTAATGAAATTGATAAATCACTGCAAAACTCAAGTTATTGTATTTTAAAGTAAGAATAGGATGTGCTTACAGGACAGAAACGCCCACTATTATTTATACTCATCATGATTAATATAAATTTGGGGTACTTGGCTGTAGTTGTCAAATATCACCACTGTGAAAGAGCCATTATGTTAGAGGCAGCTACAGCTTTTCAAAAGTGTTTTAAAACTTCCCAGTTTCTAAAATACTTTTATTCTAAAAATTTGAAATATGCTGTGTCTATGTAACTGTTTGGTTAAATTTTTCCAGTGTCTGGGTACAACTCTTAAAGATACTGGAATCCTTTACCAAGAATTTACTTTTTAGTGCTAGTCTCAGCTCTAGCCTTGGTGAAGCGAAGGAAGGTGGGCAATGATAAAATGGGTGGACGCAGAGGGGCAAGGGTCACACCTCATTAAGTTGAATTCAAATCAGCCCATTCCAATTAAAACACAAAAGTAAGAGTGTGATTTTATTTATTTTGGCAGAGGATAGATTAAACTGATTTTGGCGTCTTGGACCACTTCGATGTGTCAAAGATGTGTTCTGAACTTATGTCTTACCATTTAGCTCTCATTCCTCAATACTTAGATCTTCTGTTTTACTAAACGTCAACTACCGCACTTTCAACATCCCTTTTCTACCCTTCTGCTGATCATAAATAGCTATTGGGAAAGTCATGGAGCTGTGCTGATCAAGCCCACCAGATAGTTTGCTATCTGCTTTGAGCTTGGATGTCTCTTGGTAGTTATCACATTACACTCTGAAAGTTTCATTAATTATTCAAATTGCTTGTAAACTCCTTGAAGATAGGGACTCAATTGTTTATGCCTTTGCAGCTTGAGTTCCTAAACTTGCCTGGGTATCTAAGAAAGTCCATTCATTTCGATACTAATTCAAAGTTTATTATGAATGATTACTATAAACAATCAGATTATCTAATGTTGGGTTTCACATGGTATATGAAAACTAGGAAAATTTAGCAGCTGTGAAATAATTCTTCTTTTTTTCTTTTGGCGTCACCTTAGACAATGTGAAAGCCACTACACAAGAACTGAAAGGACAAATAATAAGGCACAACACCTTTGTTAAGAGGGCACCAGATTTAAGGTTTCTTTACTTACCCTTTACATAAACATCTCAGAACAAGTGAGAACCTACAAATGCTGCATATTGTAATTCCTGGGCACATCTGGGTGGGATAAGCAGGAAGAAGCTTTGAATCTCTCCAGCCTGTGCCCTGCTTTCCAACCAGGGTTTTCCACCCTGTAAACTGCTATCGTGCGTACTGCCTTCCACAAAGATTTGAAATTCATCAAACAGACAAAGTGTATACTTAATACTCACATGAGGGAATACAGAATGCCTTTCAATACATCAAACTCCTAAACCTTTTACATCCTTCATTTTTAAGCTACATGGATTTTGATTTGTACAATTTTAAAAATATTCTGAAGCCTAGTCAATCTAACAGTAAAAGCACTGTTGCACAGTAAGAAATCAAGAAATACAATTCAGCAAACCTGGTATAGTTGGTCCCCAGGGAAGCTTTGTTCCAATTCGGTTTGTCATAGCCCAGATCCATCATGTCATGCTAGCCTAACTTACTACTACTGTCTTTCATTTTTTCCCCCTTTCGGCACACTCCAACTATTTTCTGTTAAACTAGTGCTGTCACAAGAAAACATATAAAAATGCTCTTTGCAAACACACTGTTTGGTTCACTCCTGAACTCTCCAGAGCTACGGATTTCTCTCACTGTCTTCATCAGGGGTGAATGTTGACAGATCACTGAACCTTACTGTCGGTGGTGACAGGCTTGATGCTGTTCTGTGTAAGGTGGAGAAAAAACAAAATAATAATAATAAAAAAAAAGGTTTCTGTGCCTTGCATCTAGAAGGTCCCTGATTCAACAACAAAGGCTTATGTTCAAAGATGATTAGCTTAAAGGCATTTCAGAGATTTCTGATTGTAGCAGCAGTTGGGTGTCTTGCTACTGGGTGAAATATGTATTCCCCCGAGAACAAAGGCAGCAGCCATCCTCTTCTGCTGAGATGGCACCTTTAATAATTCCATGTATTTATCAGTATGTGTGTCAAGATCTTAGGGATTTTGCCCTTCAGGTGAAGCTAAGAATAGATAGAGTGGATAGGGTCTTGAACAGTCCTCTAAGGTATCTGCAAACAAAAAAGAAAAAAAAAGTGTCCCAAAGAATCCAAGGGAATGAGAAAAGAATATTCTTGTGGATGAAAATGTACACAGCACAGAAAAATACCTCGAAGGTTTCTAAAAGGAAGACTGAATAGCCCTCAGGTTATTCGAAAAACCTTAAGATAAGCTATTGCTCAAAAATAATTGTGCAGCACTATTTTCTCAAGTTTGAATCAAGTAAATCTCAAGAATGATATCTTTTAAAAAGTTGAAACTTTAAAAAAGGTACTTTTTTTTCCAGATAAAATCTACAAGCTCTGTATGTGCTGTTGCCATGGATTTCTCCTGCATAACCATTCTGAATGCTGTGTACGTGACTTCAAGAGGAAAATGGTTGGTATGCATTCATAAGTGTAGGATGTGCACAGGACTGAACTAAGTGTGCATTCATATGAGTGACACTCCCCCCTGTGGCCTTGAATGACACCTTCTGTCACCATGGGAGGCTGCTTTATATACTATTGAATTAAATGGCATTTTTTCCTATATGGATTTGCACTGGGCCTGCTTCTCATCAAATGCAAAGAGCTTTCATAACTACTTGTGCAAAGGTGTATTGAGTTCCGAGCCATCAGGGAATACCAGCAACTTGAGGAGGTAACTTTTCAAATAATGAATCTGATACAATCTTTCAAAGTCTGGAAGATCAGAAAGCCAGTCTGAAGAAATGGGACATTCAGCATCCTTCACCTGATGCAGAAGGCACAGTCTGTAGGGATGAGTTAAGTCTGGGCATTAACTTCCCCTGGAGAGACCCACAGAGAGAAGTCTCAGACTTTTTTATTTTTATTTTTTTTGAGACAGGGTTTTGTTTTTGTCCCCCCAGGGCTGCTGTGCAATGGTGCAATCCCAGTTTACTGCAACCTCCGCCTCCCAGGTTCAAGCGATTCTCCTGCCTCAGCCTCCCGAGTATCTGGGATTACAGGTGTATTTTTAGTAGAGACAAGGTTTCACCATGTTGACCAGGCTGGTCTCAAACTGACCTCAAATGATCACCCTCCTCGGCCTCCCAAAGTGCTAGGATTATAGGGGTGAGTCACCTTGCACAGCCTCAGACATCTCTTTAAACAATATCAGAAGCCTGTGAGATCCCATTCTATCTTCCTCTTTTTTTTGGAATTGAACTTTCAATGACACATCTATGATATCAGTTATTTTCTGGGTGACAGGCTGATGTCATAAAGCACAATTTCAAGTCTACAGTGAAATCAAGCAGAAGACAAGATGGATTTTGAGAAAGGAAGAAAGTGCTTGTAGTAAGGAACTGTGAGAACAGATAATTAGATTAAGTCTAATCTCTTCCAGGGTGTTTTGGGGCATATTTCATTCAATTCAAAAGCAGACTTCCCTTCTAAGGACTAATATAATTTATTTCATTATTAGTCAAATTTTATATCAGCATTAGGCAAAAATAAGCTATATAAATATATATGAAATAGGTTTATACCAAGAAACAGAATTACACATTTGTTCAGTTGCATATTCCTATTCCATTCTCGAAAACTCAGGTCAAGCCATTCCAACTCTAGAACTTTGGACTCCTAAGAACTATGTATTTACAGTCCAGGATGAGCTCTGCCCACCTGGCTATATATAGTCATGTGCCACATAACAATGTTTTGGTCAACGAAAGGCTATATACACAGTGGTGATCCCGTAAGACGAATACTGTAACATGCTGTGTAAGTTCCTGGCCTAGGAACAATAGACTCCATCATATAACATAGGTATGTGGTAGACTATACCATCTAGGTATGTGTAATTCCACTCTATGATGTTCATACAATGAAGAAATCTCCTAATTATGCATTCCTCAAAATGTAATCCTATTGATACATGACTGTATTTTTAAAAAATAACAAATTTGTGACTTCCTGCTGATGCATTTCCATTTTACTAAAGCCTTTGATTCCTGCATAGTTACTGAGATTCTGTTTTCTCTCCTATTTTCTTCTTAGAACCATAGCAATTTTTTTGTAGAAGAAAATAAAAGAAAGCAGTGCATGTAACTCGGTAGGAATTCATCACATGTATACCTATGGGTGGGCACACTCACATGCAGATGCATACAAACATGAACGTGATTTCACATTTGAGTTATGCTATGCTCAGACAAAGCTGGGATTTCGACAAGGTCAGGTTACAAAAAAAAATTCAAAAATTTAAAATGGTTCCATTTACCTTCTTCTCACGGATTGTAAGTGTGTAAAATGGATAGAGGAAAAACAGATCTGATCAGAAACCAGCACAGCACATTGTGGTCTATTAGAACACTCTGGCTGGCATTCAGAAAACCAGAGCTTCAAGCTTCAGTCCTGCCACTTATTTCTGGTTGTGTGATGATGAATTTGGTCATTCACCTCCAGGAGACTCATCTCATCATTAAAAGTGCAAGAACACTTTTCACAAAAGGCCAT
The DNA here is from genome assembly GCA_036589455.1 of Ateles fusciceps. Lineage (NCBI taxonomy): Eukaryota > Metazoa > Chordata > Mammalia > Primates > Atelidae > Ateles > Ateles fusciceps. The sequence goes on from JAZHEH010000851.1 coordinate 2,261,913, forward strand.
AGTGCAGGTTAAATGTTGTATTGCATTTGAAAGCACTTTGTAAACTCAAATACAGACAGCAAATGTAAATGAAAAAGATTGAATCACAACACTGAGAGTTTGTTCAAAAAAGTTATGGGATATTTGGAGTAGACATTTTCTTCTTTCATAATTTTGTGCATCATGAATTTTCATTTCAAATTTCAGAGAATTTTTAAGTTTTTGCTAAAGTCAACATTTAAAAATATTGTATGGATGTAAAATTATTTTATCTACACTTAAAGGGTATATAATGGTTTGATGTTTCAGTTTTCATGTATAACTTAAGCCTTGTTCAAACACACTAAAGACAGAGTTTTATTAGGACTGGCAAGAATGATACCAATATATATTCATGGACTGATTCCATCTGTATGGAATATGTAGATCTCACTCTAAATATAGTTTTTCAGTGTTCTGAAATGCTTGTGCTAAAATCTGAAGTACAATAAACTGATACTATATTAACATGAAATTTAGTTTCTCAATTTAAAGAAATATGTATCCTCTTTTCACAAAATATTTGATGAGATGTTTTCTAATTCAGAAATGAATGCATGCAGATCAAGGGCAACTCAGAAAAGTTCAGAAGACCTTATGCTATAGTATTTCATACAATGCTTTTTTCATCTTTATCCTAAATTCTAATCAAACAATTTGGCCACCTGACCTAGGTGAAGTTATTGGAAAATAATATTTCTAAAGCATAAGCAAAGTAAAAGTTTGATATTATTTACTGTCATTTGCCTAATTTATATTTAGCATAGATTTTATAATGATAGTTGGAGTGTTTATATAATCTTAAGCATGTTTTAGTATGTATTTTGCATTTCCTTTGTGTTATAAAAACGCCCTTTACAGTATATTGAAAAAGTATTGAATTAGCTAAGTTTCCATAGTTCACCAATTTTCTCAATCAGTATTGGGTTTGCAAGTAAAAATCCCAAGTGTGAAGGCGGTTAATCTAATTTTTAATTTTATTTTGTAAGCAAACATTGGATAAATCTATATGTGCTTAATTCCATCTGCGTATGTCTTTTTGAAGTCTTAAGAGATCTTGTCACAAGACTGCTTTATGTCATCAGTATATGTCTTTGACTGGTATATGTCTTTGGCTTAATCTCCAAAAGTCTAATTTTAGAAGTCTGTAATATTTGCAAAGGAAATACAATATATGTCATGTAAAACCCAAAAGTACAGTGTCTTTCAAAAAACAGAACAATGTAAGAATTTGAGACATGGAAACCATATTGTATATTCATTGAAATCTACCATTCTTAGGCTGAAAATTTACTTTTCATGCCTCACAGTGCCTTTAAGGAAAGAAGTATAACCTGAGGTTTATTTTGGAAGAGTCAGGATTACTTTTTGTAGTTCCTGTCTGTGTGATTTTGCTTCACTGATTTAGAAAGTGTGATTTTTAATTTCAGGTTTGTGGTTTTAGCTCAATGTTGGTTATCTCACTGGTGAAATTAGCCTATTTTTCTAAAACGCTATGCTAAGTGTCCTAAAGTCTTGGGATGACGGGGATGACTCCATTCTTTTGGGTTATCTATGTTAGTTCTAGCATCATTCTCATAACCAAGAATACCTATCTGCTAGTTACTTTTACTTATTTATATTTTTTTCCAATTGTCTTTTAGCTCAGCTGATTTCATAGTGGTCACAAATTGGCAGCTCTTAGAATAAACATACTCATATATAAACTTCAAGTTGCTCTAAGAGTGCTGCCTTTTAAGTGACAACATTTAAATATATTGATAAATTTCACTATAAAATTGACATTTATGTTTTCCTTTGCCAAATTGCATCTGGCAAAAGTAGGCCTGCCTTTCTAAATGGCGACCATTAGGTGGCACTGAGTAACACGGGGCAAAGGCCCCAAGTTGGTGCCGCTGAGCCTGGCTCACTGCACTTCTGCATGTTAACTTCTGTACGTTAACTTTTGTTTCTTGTATGTCTTTGCATTGCCATCCTTGTGCCTTGGCCCAAGGTTTCAAGTATGCATAATCGAAAACAGGTTTCTATTCTTGAAAATAAAAAGGAAATCAGGAGTGGGAGGCGATCGAGGGGTGAAGTGGAGAATTCAGCATATTTATTTTGAAATCATCAAAGTAGAAACGTCCAGTGAAGAGTTGAAAATAAATGACTGGTGCTTAGATGAGGGGGAAAGGATTGGCGATAGAATTTTGGGGAATCATTCAAGTAAAGGCATAGCTGAAGCCATGAAAATGGATGAGTTATCTGAAGGAGAAATTAGATATCAAGAAGAATGAAAGACCAATAGCTGAACACAGGAAAATATTAACAGTTATGATTCAGGCAGACGAAACAGAGCTGGATAGGAAGACAAAGTTTGAAGAGAAAGAGTGATGAAATCTACCTTAGCATTGGCTCACATTTACTGATTTTTTTAATGTGGGAAAAGAGAAAGGTAGGCATCAAATGAATGTTGAACAAGTAAAGGTTTAATATTATTACAGGTGGAAATAAAATGTCTTAGTGCCTTGGATGACAGCAGTGCAAAGCCCATCTGGGCTCTTTGCCTAAGTCCCAATTTGCAACAAAGGCTGACAGCATTGGACACAATAGGCAGAAAACCAAAAATATTTTTGGGTATGTGAACATATACAATAGAATAGTACAAGAGTAGAGTCATGCATGTCATTTTTGTAAAATTAATTTTTTAAATATCCAAACTGAACTTTTTGTCTTACTTCAAATTTTTTGAGCACAGACAGATGTCTATTTTAAAATATATCACCTATATTTTTAAAAGATGAAGAGAGTGTTCCTTACTTGTCCCTTGAATTTTTACTTTCTCATGTTGGCAGTTTCAAATTAAATAGTGTGTACATTGAGGAAAGTGGTGAGAAGGAAACAGTGTGAAATTATTGATCTTTTGCCTTGTGAAGTTTCATGAGTCCTGGCAAAAATTTACAAGTTTGCTGCAGGGCAAAATTTGATCATTTTGGACAGGGATTGAATATTTTGCCTTGAAAAATGTTAGTAGAAAACCTCCTGGGGGGAGAAATCACAAATTGTCAAATCATTTGGGCATAGAAAGTCATCAACTTTATGTAGTGAGTGGCAATTTATACTCTATGCTTAGCTTTCATGGAAAACAATGACAAATTTAGAATCAATACTCCTAAATGATCTACTCCCAACAAGAACTGATTGTTTTCACTGATTGTATTGAAGGGCTGGCTACAGTGTAATGCCAAGGGAGACCAGCAGGAGGCAGCACTTAATCATTTGTAAAGTAGAGGAGGAAGCCTAACCAGAAAAGAACTAAACTTCTAAATAGCATGCCAGTGTCAGAAGAATATAAGTTTTGCAAACAGATATGAGTCCAAATTTTGGCTCTGTTATTTATCAGCTGTGTGAAATCTGGCAAGTTATTTAACTTCTCTGAATCCCAGTTTTCTCATGTTTAAAATGGGACAATTAATATTTATCTGATGATATAGTTTGGCTGTGTCCCCACCCAAGTCTCATCTTGAATTGTAGCTCCCACAATTCCCACATGTTGTGGGAAGGAACCAGTGGGAGGTAACTGAATCACGGGGGACAGGTCTTTCCTGTGCTATTTTCGTAATAGCAAATAAGTCTCACAAGATATGATGGTTTTATAAAGAGGAATTCCCCGGCACAAGTTCTCCTTCTTTGCCTGCTGCCATCCATGTAAGATGTGACTTGCTCCTCCTTGCCTTCTGCCATGATTGTGAGGCCTCCCCAGCCATGTGGAACTGTAAGTCTATTAAACCTCTTTTTCCTTACAAATTACCCAGTCTTGGGTATGTCTTTATCAGCAGTGTCAAAACAAACGAATACACCTGATAATGATGTTATACAATGATAGATGGATGCATGCCTTATACATGGTGCTTCTGTTACTACAACATTATTAAAATAAGTATTAAAGTAATAGAGAATTTTCCATAGGAAAGCAGATTAAAATCTATAGACTTTTCTGAGGAAATAAAAATTTACATATATCATATATAGTACAATTCTGATATTTACAAATTTGTTTACAAATATAGGAGGACTAGAAACACAATTTTAAAGTGATAACTCCAATAAAAGTTACTAAAACTGAAAACTACTAAAAGACAAAACTCTTTTATACAGTACTGTAGATGCTAACCTTATTTGATTCCATCTATAACAAGTTCATTTAGTCTGAGAGTGAAGGAAGAGTTACATAAGCTTATGAATACGGGATTCATAGAAGACTTTAAAAATATTTTTGGCTAGGTAACACTTTCACATAATTCAGCAATCAAAAAGCATAAAAAGGAATAAAGTGAGAAATGTTTTACTTCTCTTTCTCAATAGTAAGATTCTCTTAAATGGAAAGTAGAAAATTTGGAGTCTATCACTGCTAATGAAAACGAGGTGTCTGCCACACAGGTACATTTTAATCAAGTGCGTGGGTGGTGACTGGCCACCGTATTACCATAATGTATTACCATAATGAAACACCATCATTAACAGTTGGCCAATGTAAAGAAGACCTGCGGCTTCTTTATAACATCTGAGAGGTTAGGTTCTTAGGCTTATTTCGCGGGGGTTCCACATTATCTATGGAAGAGTATTTTGTATTTGAATTATCTTTTGTATTTAGCTGTTGCTTCCTACATGACTTGTTGGAGGACCTCATGAAACATGTTTCTATTTTTAAGCAATTCTTAATTGCAAAAACATCCTAACAATAAGTTATATCTTATCCTGCTACTATATTATGTCCTAATATAAAACTCATCCTGCTATGCTTCTTAGCACTTTCCATATTAAAGATTTTATTCAAGATTTTGGTTTTTTTATATTAAAGTAGCCTAATGATGTCTTGTGATTGTCCTTCCTATGTGTACATTTTATGTATTTTGAAAATATGGAATTAGCATTTAGTATTTTCCACATTTTAAATTGTCTTCAGTATATGTGTAGCCGAGTAGTCAACATCAAACCATCTATAAATGGATTGTCCTAGTTCTGGACCTGTCTTTACCACTTACTAATTATATGACCTTGGCAAAGTGACTGGAATCTTTGTTACTTTTCTTGATTTGTAAAATGGGTATAATAACTCTCTTAGTGATGTTTTAAGGTTAAGCATAAGTCCTTAGTGTCTAGTATAGAGTAAGTAAAATATAGCTCTACTACTAATTAGTTGTACTGCTCTTTAAAAAAATCTGTATCTACTAATGTTTTTTTCTTCTAGCAAAATACGAGGGTGTTCTTTTTGCGTTTGTCATCTATTTGTATTTAAAACTAAAATATGGATACTTTCTTATAAATTGTTATTCATCATTTTACTTTATTTAACTGGTGGGATGAGAGTGGTAGTTGTTAAGGATGTGTTTGAATTTCAAAGCCATGATTATCCTTTCTCAAAATTACTCAGTGAATCCTTCATCAAAGCCTTAAAACTTAGCTTTTTAAGCTAATGTCAGCATTCCTCTTGGCTGTGAATGTTTCACAAGAAGTCACTATAGACAGATAATACTTTCTTGGTGAATGAAGCTGGTAACACTAGGAAAAGCCATGTTGTCACCATACAGGGAAAAACCATTTCTGCTTTCTCTCATGCCAGGCCCATCTTCACTCATCCTCATTTCTAGCTTCTGACCAGAGCAGAGGAGTTTATGATGAGAAGGGTGAGGGCCCAATATCTGACTTAGGTAAGTGGATTGTGGCATATGTCTTAAGTACACTCTTAACCTCCGTTTATTGTTTTTCCATGTAATAAATAGACCTAGAAATGACCTGACCTTTGATTTTCTTCTTCATTCTGTACGTCTGGCAAAGTTAAAGGCTTTTCCCCTAATGACACTGTCCTCCCCCACATCCTTTCTTGCTCCTACCAAGCTGCCCAGGTCCTGATGCCTGGCAGACTGAGTTTGATATTAGTCACTGAGTCCAATTTGACACTTATTGCTCTTTCTCTCCTTTTCCTTTAGAACTGGAAGAAATACAAATTTTATCTTTTTAAAAGAAAGCCTATAAATATGAAAACCTGATTCCAATAAATTCTATAGCTATGCTTTTGCTTTGAAAGAATCTTTCATTTTGACTTGTGAAGAATTGTAGGTTGAATTCATTTCTGGAATGTGTGAATGACTGAAAGTTGTCAAAAGCTTCTCTAAAGTGTTTGGGGGAAGCCAACCTGGCTGTTCCCAGCAACAGCCACTTCCCAAGCTCTCCCAAGATCTCCAGTGGATGCAGTGACTCACTGGCTTCTCAAACAGCTGTGGGAAAATAAGCCCATCTCTCTCTGTAATGAGCTGCCACACCGCTGACCAGAATGCAGACTTGTTTACATCAAGTAGTAGTTGCAGTTACCAAAACACACAAGGACTTGCTAACTGAATTTCTAAACTGGAAACCATCAATGTAAGAGTCAGTGAAAGTGTTTAATGTCCAATAAAGCAACATAAAAGTCAAGCATAGTCAAAGCTCTGTAAAGTGGATCGTGTTGGAAAAAAGTGTGTACATTTTAACTGTATAACCAAAACTGAGAATTCTGGAAGGAAATGAGAGAATCCTGTAATCTAAATATAAAAATGTATTGCTCAAAAGAATATTTAAGTATAAATATAAACTAACAAGATTTATAAAGGTTTTACTCTCTATTTGTCTTCTATGTCCAACCTGATCTGCCTCAGATCATTTCTACAGTCCATGGGTGGAACTAGTTTTGTTCCTCCTGTACAAACCACTGGACAATGTGGCATGGTCAAAACAAGACTCAGTTTGAAGTCAGACACCCTTTGTTTGAGACCCAGTTCTAAACTGAGAATTGCTGTCATTAGCAAATATTTCATGGAAGAAATGGGAATTGGAAATGACCTCAAAAATAGGCCCAGGTCATAGTCTGAAATGCAGTCATGGCTTGTTTTTACAAATGTTGTAACCAGATTCCAGCATCTATACCAGTTTGCAGGACAATGCTTTGAAATATTCAGTGAAACCCAGGAATGTACTCCCCCATCATCAGAACCAATACTTGAAAATCTTTTCTCTAAGTGCAACTACTTGAGAATGAGAAGGGTCTCACATGATGAATTAAAATCCACAAAATTGGCTCTTCAGCTGAATGAATAAGAGGAAAAAATTCTAGAAGTGTGGACTGTCCATAAAAGAGATACTGCTTCATTCTTCCCTAGAAATAATAACATCTTTTACATATACCACTTCTGTCTGAGGAGCTTTAAACACTTTACCTAATTAATCCTCCCAGCTTCCCAGACAGGTAGACAGGGGCAGGTATTATTAGCTGAATTTAGCCATGGTAGAAATTAAAGTGTCCTGATTAAGTGACTTAGGTAGGAGGCAGCATTTGCACTTAAATAAGTGGGCTCTAAATTCTCTGCTGTTTGAGTAAAAACAGCACCTACAGTGTATAATAAATCTGCCTTCTTTTAATCCATCCTACATGATGTCTGGCAAAAAAATAAAATAACCTCTTCAGCATAGCTAGGTACAAAGAACAAAATATCTGTATCTTAAAATGTGATTGTGAATTTCACAGTGGCTTCTGGGCTCAAGAGGCCAGAAGTTATTTTTATTAATCTGTAAGAAGATTTATTATATTTTTAAGTTGCTGTAGTAGTTTATTATTTAAGTAGTTATATATGCATTGTACCAGAATAGAAGTATTTCAGGCACTGTAAAACTCTGTATCAGGAAATAGAAGAAAAGTTGCATTTGGACTAGATAGTTAGACACTTGGGGTAGGAAATGGGAAGGACAATAGGTAATGCCCAAGGTCAGTGTCTAAAAAAGGGACCTAATTTAGCAGGCATTCTCAGTTACCTACTCAAAAGCCATTTTCTTCTTTACTAGTAGAACCCCAAGTTGGGGGAAATGTCAGTCCTCCTTCCTTGTCAACTATGGTACCTCCATTCCTCTCACATGATATAGGGTTAGATTATGGGGTGGGCATGTGATCGGTTCTGTCCAGTAAGACACAAGAGCGCCTGCAGCAGACCATCTGGGAGAGGCTTTTTTGATCTCCAAGAGGTGTAAGAATACCTCAATCTGTTTAACTTTGTCAGGTCTTCAGGGACTTTTTGGACCAGCAATATGCAACATGCAGCCATGAGTGGGACAAGGTGACACACGGGATGACAGGACAGGGAGAAGAAAGGACTCTGTTCTCAATGATGTCATTAAACTGTCAAATTAACCAACCCTGGAACTGTTTTATCTTGGCACTTTCTTTCTATATAGAATAAAATTTCTATATTGCTCAGTATAGAAATGTGGGATTTTTAAAAATGTAAGTGTAACAAATACAACCTGGAGGGAATTGTTTTCAGAATTATTTCTGGTAGAGTCTCAGACCTGCCACTATCAACCAAAGTAAAATTATTCAGATAATGAACCCGAGGTTTGTGATTTGCTGGAGATGCACAGTCGATATCTATAAATTTATCCACAGAGTATAAAAATATTCTCTGCACTTATCTCTAAATAAACCATATGGAGCCAACTGGGCAGGAAAAGGCCCCTACAGAAGCTAGCGAGAATGGGACAGCAAGAGGAAGACGCAGAGACAGAGAATTTGAAGAAGGAATCATGTCCCATTTTACCCCAAACTTAGAGAATAATCAATCTAAAGATTATCAAGTTGATTAAAATGAGGATTGTGACCCCACTGCACCATGTAGGTCTTATCACCAATTTCAAGTTTTGTCTATGAATAAATGAATTTAGCAAACAAAGCAGAGCAATACAGTCTCTGGGTTTGTCTCATTGGCTTGCTGCTTGAAACTTTTCTTATAAAGATGCCCGAAGATGTCCATTAGCTTAAGACTTTAAAGTTCTACCTGTTCAAATGTCCAGGCAGACGGTCCATCTGCATGTCAAACACAGATATAGTTCAAAGGCATGGGGGGATATTGTGGATCCTGAATGAGTCCCTGAAAATCCTGAATGAGTTTACCTCATACTCTTTTTTCAAAAAGTAAACAAGCCATGTCTGCCAGTTACACTAAACAAATAAGCAACAAATGATATGTGATGAAACTGCCCATTCTTTCTGATAGTGTGCAACAAATGAAAAGTAAACTACTTTGTTTCTTGTTGTTTGAAAAGAGAATGTCCAAGAATGAATTCATTTCCGCGCTTAGGTTGCTTGAATGTACTAGAGCGGGGAAAGCAAAAAAAGTTCAGGAGGGTGCAAGGCAGCATTTCAGTAAATCCAGGATCAAAACATAAACCACAATCCCAACAACAAAAACAAGACAACTACAAAGAATGCTGTGAAATATGAGGCCGCTGAGTGCATAGAAAGATAAGACGGTGTGGTGGGGAAGTCTCAAAGGATGGAATTTCTAAATCACTCTAAAGTTCTTGCTCATTTCTATTGTGTGCCTAAAGGTATGTCAATGTTTTAGCACGGTACAAAATTAAACCAAATAAAGAACGAACATACTCTTAAGTATCACCATGCAAGAAACTAAGGTAGACACTAAGGTTTTTTATTGTTTTTGTTTTTTTAACAGACAAGGTCTCACTCTGTCACCCAGGCTGGAGTGTGGTGACGCCACTGCTGCTCACTGTAGCCTTGAACTCCTGGGCTCATGTCATCCTTCCTGCCTCAACTTCCCAAGTAGTTAAAACTACAGGTGTGAGCTGCCACACCAGAACAGAAGATTTCTTAAAAAGCAGTTGTGGCCCCTGCTTTGCAAAGGTGCAAAATGTAATTAGAGAGAGAATATGTAGGCATATGAAAATATGCATAAAAATGCCAGTTAACAAAAAGTGTCTAACAAATGGAATTAATAATTATAATAATTCACAGACAGCAAAGCTGTCATACAGAAGTAGTATTAAATAAATGTTAGTAGTGCAGGCACTACAGGCAACCCACCTCTGAATTTAAACCCTGATTTTGCCATAAAAGCTTCATGAAATAGAGCAAAGTAACTAACCCCTCTGTAAATTCTTTCATTTAAATTAGCAAACAGACCAAGCTATACATTTGGTGAGTTGGCTGCAAAGCATAGAAATGATACATGTGAAGGATCTAACAGAGTGCTAAAATCCCACTAGAGTGCTTGGTAAAGGGTAACAATAAGATTAGAAATGGCGGACTGAATAAATGATCTTCATAGGCATAATTCATGCTTACTACACTTGATGTGGGGGCCATTCTGCCTAAGTTATCCTTAATTTCCACAGCAAAGGCCATATGTACTATAGAAGAGTAGAGGTGGGAAAATCAATTCTAACTATGGAAAGTCAGGGAAGGGTTCATGAAAGAACTTGTTGTAAAGGATGGGTTTATGGATTTGTCTTATTGTCTTGTTGCTTGAAAGTTGTCTAACAAAGGTACCCAAAGATACCTAATAGCTTAAGATTTAAAAGCCCTACCTGTTCAGATACCCAGGGTCTCAGAAGAGAGGCAATGTGAGGGTACACCAGGAGAGGAAATGTCTCAGCACTGGGAAGTCAAACAAATGAACAAATGAACAGTGGTGTTAAAGGGCTTATTCTTTCAAAGCAGTCACATATTATCACCAAAGAGTATGGACACAAGCAAATCAGCATATCAGAGGACTAACTGGATCCAGGGAACTACATTATCATAGGTGAATAGCCCTGGAAGGTACCTTACGTAAAATAATCTGGGAACTCACTTGGTCATCCCTCTGGAGTTGGTAACCTGAAGAGCAGGAAGCTTGCCTTAGGGGAAAAATTGCTCACTGGATCTTTTCAAGTAAGTAATCTCACATATACAAACTTAACCAGGTGGAGGAATGAATTCAGCTCATTGAATAACTGGTTAATATGTCTATTTGAACTGTTTCAAAATTACTGTTTGCAAATTATGTAACTGAAACTCACTATCACCAAGTTCAGTAATATGTGATATAGACAGCAGCAGCATAACATTCCATTCCTTTACTAGTTAATTTCCATTTTTCTGCTATCAATAGTTCAGTGATGGTGTGGCAAGCCTGTGGGGTCTGTGGGATCTCTCCACCAACAGAAATTAATAGCTATTCTCTGCCAAGGTTTGACAGCAGCTGACTAGAGAATTTCCATATTTCTCTTAAAAATTCCCCCCTGCTCTATCAAGAGATTCGACTGTTAGTTTGTGAGTGGTTTCTGCTTTTTTGCTTTCTTTTTTTTTTTTTTTTTTTTTGAGATGGAGTCTCTGTTGCCCAGGCTGGAGTGCAGTGGCACAATCTCAGCTCACTGCAACCTCCGCCTTACCGTGTTGTTCAGGCTGGTCTGAAACTCCTGACCTCAAATGATCTGCCTGCCTGGCTCCCAAAGTGCTGGTTTTGTTTGTGGGTGGTTACATTGTTGCACAGAAAACAATTTCTTCTGTGTTTTCATCTTGATTGAGGAATTTTACCAAGAGTGGTGGCCTGCTTCATTGTGACATTTTTCAGTTGTACATTGTTAGGTTCTCAAAGCAAGGTGTTCTGGAGAAATCAAAATGTATTACTGTCATTATCTAATACTGAAATTAAGACTAAGACCACCTTACAAAACAATTCAATTATAAACGTGGCATGTTGTCTTGTTAACCAATCAATTGGCTGCTAACATGAGACAGTTATTAGATTGTGCTGTGGAAGTCTAACTTCCTTCTCCTAATGTGATGGAATTAATTCACACAACCTGATAACAAGGCTATTACAATGTGAACAATGGTTTAAAAGTGGCTTGTGTGTAACAGCCAGGCACCATTGAACATTTCAGATCAAAGGTCTATTGAACAGAAAGAACAAATAGAATCAATTTCTTGAACTGTTTCAGCATTTCCAAACTTGCAACATTATACCACAGAATGTGACTTAATGAAGTGCAGATGAGAAGACCAGAGAAAAGCCAGTTCTAATGTAACAATGAAAATTAATGAAGAGCTTTGGATTTTTTTCTCTATGGAAACAAACTAGTTATTAAAGACAGCTTTGTATTCCTAAAACTCTGGACTTTAAAGACAGTCAGGACTTAGATAAGCCACTAAGGCACAGATAACAAGGAATGGAGAGAGCACATTTGCCACTTTTCCTCTAAGCTGCAAAAAGTTTTTGTTATCTAATTTATTTATGTTTATACAACAGAGTACTTAATGAGGCCATCTAACTGACAAAGGTAACAAGACACACAGGACATTTTACTTAAAAATCTTAAAGGATAAGTAGTGATTACAATAAAATGGATGGCCACTGAATGCAGAAAGCCATACTTTTCTGGAACGTTCATGTATAAAATTCAGATGTTTTCCTAGTAATAATGTAACAGAAGAGTTGTTAGAATTCCAGGAAAAAGAAGTACAAAATATATACATTCATTAAAAAAATTTGAACTCCTTCTATGAGCCAGACTATGTTCAATAATCTTTGGATTCATCAGGAAATAAATTAGCAATAAATAGAAAATTACTAACTGGATGAAATTTTATAGGAACAAAATATGGAAATGAAATGTTTGGAAATGACTAGCATTTAAAATAAGTTAAAAATTAATTTACAAAGATTAGCAGAAGTTTGTACAATTAAAATATTGTACAAATATTAGCCCACACTGACATATTTAATACTTTTTAAAATGTCATGCAACATACAGCATAAGGACGTACATTTTTTTATTTTTAACATATTTCATCTAACTAGTAAGTGGCCTGTTCACACACTTATTATTAACTAGAGTTAAGGTATAACATTTTATACTCTAAAACCATTTAGTACAGATATTCTCTATCTTACGATGGTATGACTTTGTGACTTTATGATAGGTTCACTGGGGGTATTAAATGCATCTTTAACTTAAGATATTTTCAACTTACAATGGGTTTATCACGAAATCAACCCATCAAAAGTTGAGAAGTATCTGTAATTATTACCAAACATCATCATCAAATAATTCAAAAATATGTGTTAGTTCCTACTAGAAATCGTTGCATTCTTTTTTAACTATTTTATTAAATGAAAGTATTCCCACCTAATTTCTTTCACTTTTGGATGTCGATAATTTAAAAATGAGGATATTAGTGCAGCAGTATTTTAAGCAGAAATGTTTTAAAATATTATGCTCACAAACAGCAATAGAGTAATGATGTAGAAAAGTGTAAATAATTTAAACTAATCTTTAATTTGAAAACAATTTATTGAAAAGACACACAACAATGAAAGGATAAACCGGCAAACAGAGATAAAGTGCTTGAAAACATAAAATAAAAATAGTCCATATTGACATCATTACTTTTCCATTGTCAAAATTGGAGATCACAATGCCAAAAATTAAAAAAAAAAAATCAATTGTATATGGTTAAATTTAAAACACACGGCCAACTAAAAAGCAAGGTTCTGAACCGTTTGGTGGTTAAATACTTATTTGATTAAAATTTTTCTACTGAAACTCTCATGAAAACAACAGATCAGGCCTTAGTACTGAAAATCGAGAGTATCAATTGGTGGTTCTCTCAAAGAGAGAGGACATAATAATCCCTAAATACTTTACAGAGCACCTGGATTGAGATGAGCAGCTAATGTATTTCTAGGCCTTGTTTTTATTTTTTTCTGAGATGGACTCTCTCTGTGTTGCCCAGGCTGGAGGGCAGTGGTGCAATCTTGGCTCACTGCAACCTCCGCTTTCCAGGTTTCAAGCGATTCTCTCCCCCTCAGCCTGCTGCGTAGCTGGTGTTACGCCAGGCAATGTTTGTTTGTTTGTTTGTTTGTTTGTTTTTAATAGAGATGGGGTTTTGCTGTGTTGGCCAGGCTGATCTCGAGCTCCTGACCTCAAGCTACCTGCCCACCTCAGCCTCCCAAAATGCTGGGATTACAGGCATGAGCAAGCATGCCTGGCCCATTTCTAGAACTTTTAACTAAAATACAGTAGATAAAGTATGGATATTAAGAAAGCCCCTGTTAGGTCTCCTCCCAAATACGTTCTGACCTGCCCTCCTCACTGCAAAGCCTCACAATCATCAGCCTACCATGTGTGAGCTGTTTTCTGGGGCTACCAGGACGATTCACATCCCTTTTTATCCCACCTTCACCTACCACCACCATCAGCTTCTAAGGAAGCTGCATGAGAATAGGATAGATTTCACTTGACGTGTAAAATCAACAATGACTGGCGATTTAAAAGAACACAAGACATAGTTCACTCTTCTAGGGAATTATAGATTCATGCCCACATTCAAGTAAAAAAAGAACTACAAACTGTTTGAAATTCTACAAACTGTTTAAAATTAAAATACATTTCAATTTAATTCTTGAAATAAATCCATCTCCTTTTAATGAGCAGAACATGGAAAATGATATTTGACACATCGATTTTCCTTCAACTTTAAGATGAGAGAGTTTGTCAGTACTCAAGTAGATTTGAAAGTATAAAAACCTATAAAAAACATATATACCAACCTGGGTCCTAGAAAAGGAGTCTACAAATTAGAAGAAGAGAACAAATCCTTGAAAGATACAGAGAAAATGTATAGCTGGGTAAGGGGAAAGATAGATTTATTGCAATAAATAGAAACTTTAGGAATGTATCTGTGTTGACTTCTCAGTAACAGAAAACTTGTAATTTATACTGCCAGAAAAGGAAGATTTACTTTTTTTAAGAGTTAATACCTGGTGGAATGTATGTACTACTGAAGAAGGTAAAGAATCAACGCAGGAGAAATCTACATACAGTAGCAGAATTAAAATCTTTTTTAGAGACAGAAAAGAGCATAATTAATAGTGCATAAAATTGTACTGACAATGGAAAGGAGAAACTTCAATTTCTAATACAGAAAAAAGAGACAGATGGAAATTTTGAGACAGAAATGGTACATATGAAAAATAGAGAGGGGCCATTAGACAGAAAGTTAGAATTCCTGAAGATGAAAAAATATAACTTGAAGTTATCAGTGATATGAACATTAATACAAATAACTTGACCTCAAATATTTTTAAGTATACATTAAAATATTTTGAATATTGATAAATATGGTTTTCTAAAATTTTCTGAATAAAGATATAAACACAAGTGCAAAACAAGTTACTTACAAAGGCCAAAATCAGGTTGTTTTCATACCATACCAACAGTCTGAAGATGCTAGAGCATTACTGAGATAGTTTTGGAACAAAAAAGTTGACCAGGAGATTTGACTTTCTAGTAGTTATAATAAGTTATATGTTTAAAATAAATAAAACAGTAATACTGTATCAATATCAAAGAAATAAAATCAATGTCTCTGAAATACATGTATTTAAAAGGAAGGTAATAAGTAATTACAAATAAGCATCACAAAGCAATAGAGGAGCAATTCATTAATTACCATATGGTGTTGAATGTTCGAAGTACTTGAATTACTTCATACTATACAGCAAAGTAAATTACGAACATGTTAAACATCACCAGTGGGTCAAAAGGCTACATGCTAAAAAATATTAACGTTCTTTCAAAAATAGGCAATATAGGTGAAAAGCTACTGATTTCAGGATGGGTATGAATTTTAAGTGTAAATACCAAGAAAATCATATTAAAAGCAAAATAGAAAGGTCTACAAGATTGAAGACTACTGTGTAGCAACATTTTAAGCAAAGTTAAAATCAAATGAAGTTTTATAAAAAAAAAATATGTAGTTGGTTAAGAATATATAACACAGATTAATATTTTAATAGGGAAATACTTTCTCATAGACCATCAACAGAACATGTACACTTCATTGTAGAAAACTTCTGTAAAAAAAAGATACTGATACTTGCACGTAATGGGATGTATACACTTACCAATTAACAGGTATGTTTGCAGGATTGGAAGCAAACACCTGTGGCCAATATATCACTAAGAATGATTTTGTTTTAAACAATTTTCCTCTTGATTTTCTCAGTATAATCAAAGAAATAGTAAAAATAATAAATATTTAAAAATAGCTTGACTTAAAAAAAAACTTTTAACAAATTTATAACTTTAAGGAAGTGATTTGGAACACTTTTTCCCGTTGGAAGGTGTATATGCATTACCAAGTCAGAGTTTTAAAATTCATAATTGTTTTGTTCTTTGTCTTCATGAAAAATGAAGAGAGTCTAATTGAGTAAAAGAGAATTCATTCTTCATCTTACTAATGAAGGATGACTCATGAAGGAGATATTAATTCAGAGATCAAGAGTCTCTGCCATTAGCAGAAAAGAAGTACTTTAAAAAAAAAATACAATAAAATCACTATGATAGTGAAATTTAGGAACTGAAGAGCAACTTGATTGTAAGGATCATGCCTTGTATAAGGCTCATTTATTTTATATGTGACAAAAATTACAGCTTTAATGGCAAAAATTCAAGCTCATATGTTAAATATCATCAAATTCTGAAGATCCCTAAATCTATATCTTTATCTCTGACCCCTTTCCAGACTTTCAAAGTATTTTATTCTCTCTTTAGAGATTTATTAATGGAAAAGTTTGAGAAGCATTGCTTTAATAAGCTTTTAATTTCCATATAAATTAGAGAATTTGAACATAATGAACACGTATTTGAATATGTTGGCACAGAAATATTTGGCATAGGAAACATGCAAACCATAGTCTTTTCTTTTTCTTCAAGATACTACCAAACACACAGCCTTTTAAACAAGAAAACATTTTATTTCCTTGAGAATCTAAGATGTTCTAAGTTTTTATAACACTTTAGAATATATTGACTTAGAAAAGGCAGATACAATAGGGTCTTCCCTTTCCATTGCACGGGATAGTCTTCTTTAAACAATGTTGTAAGAGTTTATCCTAAGTAAATCTTAGAAGTATCAATTACTTCTTCTATCTTACTCTTATTTGTTCTCATCTTGATATCTTCTAGATTCTTTAACAGTAGTATATCTACATTTTACCTTTAATCAGTTTAGTTGTTTAATGTGTATTTGTACATAGATTCAACAACCATCTCATTTATCCAAAAATACTAGTAACAACTATTTATTCTATTGCTATTTTGAGGTAATTTAACTAATTACATTTTCAAACTCTAAACATGTAATTTAAAGAAATAAACTAGTACTATCAGTTTTCTTACTTGCCTCATATTTGTTCTAAAGAAAAAAATGATTTATACAAGGTGCAAAAAATCTTTTACTTGTTCTGCTCCAATCTACAGCCATATACAGAACTATTTCCCATTCTTTTCTAACCTAAGACTCATTTTGGTTTTTTATATTCTTGGGAATTCCAATCAGTTTAATTGTTTGACAGAAGTTTTCTGCTTTTCCTCAGAAGGTGTAAATTTTTCAAGTGCCAGCCACATATACTAGAATATTTCCCAAGAGTGGCAGCTAATTGCAACTCGGTTTACTGGGACTGTTGTTTGAGGGCCTTTTTGTTTGTTTTAAACCAATATGCTCTGGGTTAGAAAAATAGGATTTAACACCAATGTCTTCAAAGTAAAAAAACTACACTCTATAAAATTAGTTTGCCATGATAGCTACATACATAGAGTTGAATTGCAATCATTTTTCACTGACACTAGTTGGTACTTTTGCTAAAATTAAAGTAGTTTTTACTTGCTGTAACAAATCTAGAGCATTAAAAATGAGGTTTATGCCTCATTCTGAATATACAAATGGCTTTTTTCCCAAGCAAAATGTGGGATTTTCTTTCTATTAAGCAATTTACATTAACAACCGTCATTCTACCTGCCATCCCTTCTAATATTATCACTTTAGTATACATCCCCCACATGGATATATTTCATAAAACTAGCTAGAGAAAATAATAATTTTTTGTGCCAGATATTTGTATACCAAAAAAATAATTATTTCAATAACAAAGATGCCCAACAGCATATCTTCTCAGCAGAGCATTTCCAAACACTCCAAAAAAATTATGCAGGATATGCATGCACTGTATATCTTTAAAGATGGTATACAAGTATCTATGAATAGAACACCAATTCATTTGATGATGTATAACATATATTCATTTACTATTGGAAAATGAATAAACTTATTAATGTATTTCAATTACTGAAAGCAAATACTTTCCAACCCTTACCTCATTTTTGTCACCTTCAGAAAATAATTATTTCACCCTGAATTCTTTGACCTTAAGCTCCTATAATTCATGTATCTGCCTTGGACTTAAATAATTATTGATGCAAATTTTCCATATTCCCAACACTTCTAAACTAATTTTAAAATTAGATATGAATCGGTATGCAGGTTGACATATGTTGTTTAATAACTTGACACTCAGCAGGGTTTATCGAAGCAGCTGAATGGTTCTTTCAAATGAGTCATTATGTTACAATCTATTACAAATACTCAACTAAGTAAATGATGTTAAATGTGTTTTTATCTCTGGAATGGCTTTATGAAATTTTATCCCATTTAAACAACAGCAACAACCATCATGACAAACCTTTGTTTAGATTGAGCAGGTGATCTGAATATTTAGTTGTGTAGGGACCGTGGCAGGGTCTACTATTCTTTACTCTGCCAGCTAGTGCTTCTTCCTGCCATCACTGTATATATGGAGGGATTATACATTTGTGCTTTGTTGACTCTGTGACTTCCTTAGTCCCATGAAATGAAGACAGACGTGACATATGCCACTTTCAGGTAAGAACTTTAAAGGCAAACGTGTTGCTTGTCACATCCTTCCAGAAAGAGACTATTCCATCAACCTGGATGCCAGAATGAAGACAGTATGGAGCTGAACAACAGAAATTTGTTCCCAAAGCATAATTTAGCCTATTTTGGTGGATATAGGGGCTACACATGGAACTATGATAAATCAAAACTCTAATGATACTTGGTCCTTTGTATTGTCCTGTTAACATTTTCTTCACTAATTTATGTTATTTATCTTTTATTTATTTAGAAACATGAGCAAATCCTGAGCAAAGTTTATGAAAAAATGTGTAAGAATTTTGTCCATACAATGGAAACCCTATACAAAATAATTTAAGGAGAGACCTCTCTATCTCTTTGCCTCTGAGTCAGATTGGACTCATTGAAACAGAAAATTATCTCAGAAGTGTTCATTTTTAATAAGTAAATTTAACAAATTAATATGCTAAGTGAACCAAATAAGAAACCTAACAATCATAGATACATATCGTTTGCAAAGTATATCTTTTGTAAAAGCAATCTACCTTCTTACAATGACAACTACCAACCACCTTTAGTCTGCCCTGTTTTGGGTCCCAGCAAAACAGTATTTGCCAATAGCAAGTAAGCACGCTACATAATCCCAGTCTTAGTTACTTTCTCAGAGCTTGTACTGGAAATGTATTTCAGCTACCTTTTTCTATCACTGAAATTTTCACCATAGTTTGAGTTGTATTACATTGAAAAAAATAATAATTTTGCTTGACTTTACAAGATAAATTGATAGTATTATCAAAATGGCATTTTATATGGAGTGAGAAAATTTATTTAAAATAAATGTGGAACAAGGGACATAGTGGGAAACACTGGAAAATAGTTGAATGTTATTCAATTTCCTAACCATAAATTAGACATTTTTGAAAACTGACTTTTCCAAGTTTCTGGAGCTCTATTCAGTACTATGAAAAAGTAATAACTGAACACACAGTTTCTAAAATAACTATGAATAAAAAATAACTTAACACCTAGAGTTTGATGTAACTGAATAATTTTACCCCTTGTTTTTCATCAGTTTCTATTCCTGAAGTTAACCTAAAATAGATTTAGAAATAATATGTCTTATTGAAATTTTAAATTTTAATTTAATTGAAGGAATTCAAATAAATTTTCAATCCAAGACAGAACAGACTTAACGTTATGAAGCTTTAACATGAATACACTATGCTTATCTTTGGTTTAATTATGTCAGAAAAATTCAGAAAGAAAGAAAGAAGTTAAACCTTGTTTACATATTTCGGGAAGGAAAAAAACCTAAAAATTAACGAAGGCAAGTCTGGGAATTGCATGTTCACCTTACCTATATAAATATCACTGGTCTGGAATATTTTATGAAAACTCTCAGAAACAATAACACTTTCAATGTGTACATTTTTAAAAATTAAATAAATTATTGGAATACTTAATTCCAAATGGGAAAAACAACATGGTCTTCATTTTTTTCTAAACTAATGATTTTTAGTATGCAAGGTCATTTTTAACTCTTAGAAACAAATAACAAAATACTTGCAATAAAAATATGTCAAATACAATTTTCTCCGGTCATTTTTTGAGCTTTTCCATCAGCAGCACAGAAATCAAATTTCTTTTCTTTCCCCCAGAAGCTCTTAAAGTGCCAAAACTTTTAGGCTATGTTTAGATTTTCCAACTGTAGCTCTATCTGCTCTTATGTCTTACAGCTCAGTTTTGGGGTTAGAACGTCTACAGTTGTTGGCCTAATAATGAATGATCTGTGACAACTCTGGATTCTGTTGGTTCATACTATTTTAAAACACACACACATACACACAAACACAGATATACAATTTTTTCCGATTTTCAAGAGGCCAAGAAAGATACAATCTTAAAGACTCTGAACACCCTGTTCTATGAGCATTTTCTGAGATTTTTTCCCTCGTAACTTTTCAAGCCAAATTATATTGCCTCCACCTAATGTTGCAAAAACTTTGGGTGAAAGCCCAATGTGATTCTAAGACTGTGGTATGATTCCGTGTAACCTGGCATCCTTCCTGGAAGTTAACTTTGTTAGGCAGCTATTTCTATAAACAATCTGAGTAACAGAAAAGCTACATGACCAGATGAAATGCCACCACCTGCATGTTCTCTACAAGCCTATCAGGAACTAGTGCTTGGTAATTAATTATTAGAAGTTAACACCAAAAACTGGTCTCATTACCTTTTTAAAGGCCCTTTATACAGTTGAACTTGGCTTTTAAATATGTCACCATTTCTTGTAAAAATCAAACTATTATATCTACAGACATATTACCTGTACCAATTAGCTACTGCTCTGTAACAAACTAGCCCAATGTTTAGTGGTTTTAAAACTACCACTATTTATTTGCAGACAATCAGGAATCCAAGCCTCACTCAGATGACCACAAGTCCTGTACTGTCATTACTAGGTAAGTTAGTACACTGGACAATAGGAGTATTTCTGAATGTTATTTATACACCAGGGTGGCTATTCATAACTATCAATGCCTTCAGCAGGTCTAAGCTGTCATATGAGCTCCTTGACTCTTGGGCCATATGATTCAGAAAATTTAGTGAGAAAGTAGAATATAATATTACCATGAAATGTGTGGTAAGTTATACTAACACTGTCACAACGAAAGTTTTTAAGATTCTGGAGGAAGGCCTCACCTTCCACAGCAGAAATATCCTTTGCAAATGAAAAGTAGCCCCTCTCCTATTTCAGGGTCAGAATAAAGAAGAAAAATCTAATTATAAGACATCAGACAAATCTATGACTTCAGCTTCTCATGATGACCTGGGTATTTTCAAATTTACTGAATCATGGAGTGGGCAACAATCCACGGATTGAAATGCTATATTCAGAATTTGGCCCAAACAGGTCTAGAGGGCTTAAGAAAGTTCCATGAATGGATGGTTCAAATACCCATTTTACTTGTCACTGTTAACACTGGTGCCTCTCCCTGAGTTCACACCTAGGGCTTCATGGACATGCTTGAAGCCGACTGATGAAGGATGAAAAAAAAAAAAAAAACTCAAGCCTGATTCATGAATGGGTTAGTTCAAGATGTGGGTGAGCGCGCGCGTGCATGCACACACACACATACACACACACACACACACACACACACACACAAAAGACTAAAAGGACTGCAGCTGCACAATAGACCCACTCGGTCATTTTATAAAACTGTGGTGAAGAGAAATCCTCCCACAGGGCAAAGATGCAAGCAGCAAACTGGAGAGGAGGGTGGCATGAGGTTAGAATATGGACTGATTTCCAGGCAGTGGAGGGTGACTTTTTGATGTTCAGAGGCCTGGAAAGAGACAGTCAAAGATTAGAAACAGGAGGTCTGTAAGAGTGTGTCCAGAGCATGCAGACCCTTGTCTCATCTTAAGCCAGTGTACCAGATGACTAGTTAGTTCTCCAGCCTCTCTTTAGTAGCTTAGAACATGCACAATAGGCCCATGAGTAGAGGCCATGTGGCAGAGATGGAAATGCTACATACACTCAACACCATGGCTCTTTCTCTTCAAGGTTACCTACCACTGTTGATTACATGATCTTCCAGCAGCAGAGGCAGATACTGAGCCCTTCAGGACAAACCAGATGCTTGACAGCAAACTGACATCAGACCCCTTCTATCCTTGGGGGAACAGTGATTCACTCTCTCTGGAATTGATATTAACTCTATGGGCTTGCTTTCTCTGCTTATGGTGTCTCTGCCTGCCCCACCATTCCAGATATTTAAGAATGCTGAATTAGCATTGTGGGGCCATTCATGATGTTCCCTCACATCAAGGAAATGAGGGAAATGCAACACCAGGCATGTGATCTTAAGATCTGCCGTTTTACTAAATGACATATCGCTTGGAAGCAATCAACCTGATCTGATAATGAAGTGGCCTCTTAAAGCGTCCGCTTAGGTAGTAGTTTGGAGACAAGATCCTGTTTTCGAGGGGTTCAATGTTCCAAGATACAGTATATTCACTGAATCAATGTGTGGCACACAATCAATACATGATGTTACATGACATGGTATCTCCAGTAGCTGCAATATATGGGTCTAAGGACCAAAAGGTAGAAGAGTAGCCCATGTAGTAACCTATCTGTAGCATTTATGCTTCTGGGTTTTGCAACTTTGGCTCTGCTGGATTAGAGATTCTTATTCTTGGGATACAGGAGAGTTCTGCTTCTAATAGAGATTAGTAAGTATCATGAACTAAAGCAAAGACCACTGCGTGATAACTATGAATACTCAAGATGTGTACCAGCAAGTAACTAAAATAGCTACTATATTCATGGAGATAACTGACCCTAATTATAATGAGAAAATAAGGTTGTGTATGCACAGCGGAAGGAGGAAGAATGAATCTGGAAGTCAGATGATTCACTGAGATGTCTCATGTTGCTTCTAGGCCTGGTGAGAGCGGTGAACCGTCGACTACAGTGAACAGGGCATGGCAATGTAAAAAAATCAAATGTTCAGACCCCGCATATATGAAGGTCTGATTGACTCCATCAGGCAAACAAAAATGACTAGTTAGTCTTCCTGGCTGAGGATGAGGAAAGTCTAGAATGAGTGAAGGTGGTAGATGATAAATATCAAATCTCAAATCTCAAATGGCCTCATGGCCGGGTGCAGTGGCTCATACCTGTAATCCTAGCACTTTGGGATGCCAAGGTGGGTGGATCATGAGGTCAGGAGTTCAAGACCAGCCTGGCCAAGATGGTGAAACCATGTCTTTGCCAAAAATACAAAAATTAGCCAGGCACAGTGGTAGGTGCTTGTAATCCCAGCTACACAGGAGGCTGAGGCAGGAGAATCACTTGACCCTGGGTGACAGAGGTTGCAGTGAGCTGAGATCATGCCACTGCACTCCAGTCTGGGCGATTGAGACTCCGTCTCAAAACAAATAAACAAAAAACAAATACAGCCTCCTACACAGTTGCAGTGGTGGAATTTAGCTTCCCCACCCCACAACAAAAACTCTTTTATTAGCTCTTTTGTAGAGATTGAGGCCAGTCACCATCTTGAAGACTGGGCAACAGATTAGATTTAATGTGAGATGTTAGTAAATTTGAATATTGCAAGGGGGTAAATTGCATCAGGTGCTTCCTGTGCCCTGCCTCACATCCTCTTAGCTATGTGGGTGTGACTACAGCTGCAGCTGGTGCAACAGTTCTTGGTGAACTTCATCTCCTTTGTACTGACTACATCTTGCCTCAGCATGTATGACACATCTTTCACTTTCTGCTTTGGGCGTTTTCTAGTTCTACAGAGTAGGAAACCTGAAAGAGCCTTCTTGACACACCCACCCATGAACAGCCTGAAACTCAAGATCTAAAGATACTATCCCCTCCCAGAGGCAACCAGAAACCAAAGGCTCAGAGCTATTAAAAAAATGCTTTGTCTTGTCTATCCTTGGGTGGAAAATTTTGCCAAGTGTCCTAGCCATCCTGTGACCAACTCAATAATGGGTTCTGCATTGGCTTTTCTTGCTTCTGTTTCACTCCTGCTAGTTCTTAATTGCAATCAAATAAGCTGCTTGCACACAATTCCTAGTCTCAAATTTTGCTTTCATGGGAACCTATCCTACACCAGAAGGCAAATATGACAAAACTATTTGCTTAAAAAGATTTGAAACTATATTTCTACAAAAGAAAAGAGTCGGCCAGTCGCAGTGGCTCGTGCCTGTAATCCAAGCACTTTGGGAGGCCAAGGTGGGCAGATCACCTGAGGTCAGGAGTTCAAGACCAGCCTGGCCAACATGGTGAAACCCTGTCTCTACTAAAGCTATTTTTAAAAATTAGCAGGGCGTGGTGATGGGCGCCTGTAATCCTAGCTGCAGGGAAGGTGAGGAGGAGAATTGCTTGAACCCAGGAGACAGAGGTTGCAGTGAGCCGACACGGTGCCACTGCACTCCACTCCAGCCTGGGTGACAGAGTAAAATCCTATCTCAAAAAAAAAAAAAAAAAAAAAGAAGAAAGAAAAGGGTCATTCCTCCACCAAGATACAGCTGTCACTATCATAAAATTTAGCATAAACAAATATACCATCAAATACCCACTATAAAATGTAACATCCAGCAATTACATACTAAAGGATTTAAGGTGACATCATTCATTACAGTATATGAATGATCCTCCGGACTAAATGGGAATTTAGTGTTAAGTAGCTGTAAAAGCTGCCAAAGAGCAAATGTTATTGAAACAAACATTAGCAACTTATGAGTAAAACCTGGGGCATCCTGACTATAGCTACAAGGTTTACTATCTCTATTATGGAGCCATTAGAAACCACCACAGGGTTGTATCCAAGTCTATTAGGAGAATAATTTACTTGAAATTTTATACTTACAGATGAAACAGACAAGGACATAATCATTATTGATTTTACTTTCTTTGCAAGGTTTTATTGTTGTTGTTGTTCACATCCTCTTCCTAAATGTGGGTAGAATAGAGAACAGAGGAAGGATGGGGAATCGAGCCATTTTCCCAGAGAAGATGAGCAGTGTTCTTCCATAAGCTAAATTATGTATTTTGAAGAAGGAATTATTTTAAGTGTTAGAAATAGCTAGTAACAAAGGGAATATCAAGGATGTATTCAAAGATTTAAAATCTTACCCACGAATTTAAAAATAAAACCCAGAAATCTTACTTTTACTATAGGCATTTCCACATTTTCTTGTAAAGGATAATATTCATTCAATATATAATTCTCCAGATTTAGTGTAATGGTTCTTTGTTATCTGACTTTTACTAAATCAGAAGGCAGTTTAATGATACAGGGAAATATTCGCTAGAAACTGAATATTAACTATTAAATACCATCCCTGAGAATTCAGAAGAAAACTTCAGCTTTCTTCCTGGGGCAATTTTAACTCATTATCTCCTATAATCTTCAAAGACTTGTGATCTATATAAATAGCCATTTAAAGGGTCAAGGTTTTCACTACATACAAGGAGACTTTGAACAATTATCAGGAACTTAAAACCATACTAAAATTGCAGAGATATCCTAATTCTAATTGGTTCTGGTTAAGAATGAGTTAATACACTGATGCTTGGGAATCATCAAGATTTCTTAAATTTTAACTATTTTCAACAAAAAGTGCAATGTGAACTGAATAATATTTGCCCTTTAATTTGTAAATCCATGAAGAAAGATTACCAGTTCTGACTCATTAACAATCTGACCATTTTAATATAACAATTGAATGGGAAGAAAGTTTGAGCTTTATGAAGCTCTATACATTTTCTTTTTTGACATTCTAAATTATATTATTTCTAAAGTCAAATTCAGTGAGTGATAACTTTAAAAAAATTCATGCTTGGATCCAAATGAGGGATTAAAGCATCTCATGTATATTCTTATTTAAGCAAAATAGCATATCTTTAGATTCAATACGTCTTCTTAATATTTGGGTACATACTTATTTATTTGCCAACAAAAGTGAATGTCGATAAAATTCATCAGTCAACAACAGCCAAGAGTAACTTCCTTAGATAAGCCATGTAAAATGTACTTTCACGTTCAGGACAAAAGATATCCAAGTATCTAATTTCCTTCCCTAAATCCTCCAATCCACAACAAGACAAGGAGAAAAGACCGCCATCAGATGAATGACATGCAGGGCCAGAGGATGTCCACGTTTATATTTTACCACTTAAAGCTCTTCTTTAAATACCTCCCAAGAGCACCCAGTCAAATCGAATCAGAGAAGTCAGTGTTGAAATGCCAAGTAGCCACCAGATGGCAGCAATGCTTTTATGAATAATGCAGCATTCTGTGCAGTCCATCTAAGATTTCCTATGTTAATAATAGAACAATCCTTACTTTAGTTAAAGGACAAATTTGCTCGTAATGAAGCCAGAATTTTTTTTACATGTTGCTAGTTATATTTTGTGGTGTTCAATTGTTTTCTAGTATTTGCCCCCTCCAAATATTTATTTTCATATGCATTAAACATTAAATTATGGTTGAATTTCATTCTGATACTGTGGTAGAAATGCCTGTAGCTTGAAACAAATATTTTCCTTTCTGATGGACAAATAACATCTGTGGTTGTAAATGTTCCAGAATAGCTGTCAAAAGAGAAGGGTTTCACACAATTTTCTGCCACCCTCATCAGTGCATCCTACAAAAATCAAAAGAGTATGTTCATAACCTCCCTTTCCATGAATTGATTTCAAATCTATCACAGATCCCAAATATCAGAAGCTTGTCTTTTACTTGATCAAGGGCATGGGAATTTTGAAAATGAAGCATTGCTTAAATTCAGCTTCAAAAAAAAAAAAAGCATCAGTCATGGTCTTTCTAAGTTACTTGGGAAGGGAATCCTCAGTATTGGTATTCCTTTCTGTTTTTGAGGTGTTTCAGCAATTTGTTAATTTTTCCACTGTAATTTTTTCGGTTTGCACTCCTTCACCCAGAAAGTGAGACTGCTAGAATTTCTCCCAGTACTGGAAATGCAATGTTAGGTAAATTGATGTGCTAAGGTCAAGAATCTAATAGCTCTCTACTAAAAAGAAATGCATGTGAACCCTCCATGTTCACGCCTCTTCCTTGGTTAAGTTACCTCGTACCCATCTGTGTTATCTGAAAAGAGTTCATACAGCTTCCTTCCTGATTTCTCCCCAGCATCAGCCATTTCATTTCATTGTTTCACTTGGGCCATCTCTCAACATCCTGTTTTGTTAAGATGAAAGAGCAGCCTCCTCCCCCTCTTCAAATACCAAGAATCCTTAACTGCCCTGCAGTATTTTATATCCTTGCTTTTGAATATTTTTTTCTACTAAATTTTTAGCAGCATGTTTAACTCTTACATTGAAAGATTGTATGCATAGATGCCATAAGTGGCCTTTCCAGTTATATACGAGTATGGGCATTTTCCTTTCATCTTAAACTTACTGTTTTTTTTTTCTCTGTTCATTTCAAGCCTTTGTTTATGGATGCTTGCTTTGTTATTTTCTTATATTGCTTTAAACATTGCTCTGAGGTTTCAGCTTTGCTCACCATTGCCCAGATTTTCCTCCTGCTCAGTGGCTTGTGGCATATAAACACTGTGAATATAAATATATAAATATATATATTTATTTTTTTCCTCCTGCTTTCAGATCCAGCCTCATTACCTTATGTTTCTAAAAACTGAACAGCATCATCTATTTATCTGCCAGTGATCCTATGCTATCCAAAAGCACTCAATTTTATTTCACCCTGTGTCATCCTTATGGACAAGCTGTAAAATGTGATACCATTTACTGGCCCCATCTATTATGTACCAGCTTTAGGGATTAAATTGTTCCTTTTTTCTGGAATAGGCCTGTTTGCCATTAAAAAAAAAAGTCATACACAGCATGAAATAAACATGGCTGCTCTCTTTAAAAATATATAAAAATATTGAAACAGATATGAAAAAGGATCCCTTGGCTTGAATATTGTCTTGCCAGCATCAATATAATCTTTTTTATACTTCATAAATGTGATTAAAATAACAAGTAGAAAAACAATACACTTGTTAATTCTACTTTGACTCCATAAAATTCCCCAGTGGCAGTGGTTTCTTTGCCCAGGTTGGAGTGCATCGTGTCAAGTCTCAGATTTGATCCCCATGTGGCTCAGCCTCATTCTAGTTATGTGAACACAGAGAAACTATGCTATGAGCCACAGGAGCCCATGGATGGCACAGAGACCATCACACTAGCTCTACCAAAACATCAAGATACAGAATATGTTCCATAAGAGGAGGGTATTCATGATATGATGTTGGTAAATGAAGAACAGCATTGTGCATTTAGCCTGGTATCAGACTAAAACCCAGAATTTATTCCAACTACGCAACTTGTATCTTTGAGCTCACATAGCCAGCTACTCCAGAAGGCAATGTGAAGTGAGCTATCCAGTTGTCTAAGTTCATTAGGTCACATGCACCCAATTCTTCTGCTAAAATGTTAGAAACAGAAGAAACCAAGTTGACAATTATTTTTATTTATTTTATGTTACTTTAGAAGCTCAAAATCTTAGTTCCCTTTGCTAACTGGGGGACCAAAAGGTACTAATACTACTATTTTCAATCTTTACTGTCATCCAGTTGCATGCTGCTTTGATAGTTCAAAAAGAATGAACACAGTAAGGCAGCATTATGCCCTTTAGTAGTGAAACAATGAAAGTGTGTAAATAAGCATACATCCTTGATGTCTAAGGCTTTGACTAGTGAGCTTCACGAAGTCACCCAGGCAACATAAAGTTTGTATTGTTTTCCCTAACAATATACTTAGTTTATATATCTTAATACTAGATATCCAGAATATACTTAAAAAAATGTGTATTATTTCTTATAAAATTAAACCTGCAAAAAGACAGTGGTTCCCAAATCACATTATCTGAACCAATAGGCATGTTCTTCATTTGCAGAATGTACTTTCCATCCATATTCTTGCTTGTTTCTCTTTTCATCAAAGCTAACATGCTCTTTTGGTCTCATCTAGATTATTATAATCAATTTTATTTCCTGTCCCCAGATCCTATCATTTGCACTCAATCTATATACCCCTGACATTCACATTTCTAAATCAAATCTCTAATTATAAACTTATATGCCTCCCTTTATACAAAATCTGCATAACCCCATCAACAAAAATAAAGCTAAAAATCATACAAATAATATCTCTTTTCAAACAGAAAAACAGTATTGTACTGATACCTCAGTAGGGAAATAATAAGTGTCACTATTGTACCTCTCTTACTTAGGGCATAGTTGCTACTCTTGTCTCTAATTTACCCTTTGCAAGTTTCTGTTAACAGCTTGGTAGGGCTTTCAAAGTGATATGTTTTTTTTTTTTTAAAAAAAAAAAGTGTTAATTTGAATATGTCATTAACTTATATTGATTGGATATTACATTAATGACACTCTAAGAATAGAATATTAAAAGTAATTTAAGTTTAAGGATCTATATTCTTAGTTACCCAAAGAATGAAAAGATGGTGTATTAAATATCCATCTATTAAGTTCAGAAGGCAGCAGAAAGACCAGAAGTAGAGCAGCAATTCTGAGTTGCATTTCACAGATATTTACCTCCCTCAAACCAAGTCTTCCAAAATCCATATCTGGAATTTCCCTCAAAACATTGTGAGATAATGTGGTTAGTAGATGAATAATGAAAGCCTGCTGTATTTATATTAAAATCACTCCTTTGTAATTGCTTTCAAACACACAACATACAGGATTGCTTCATTTTAGCATTAACACAGATGGGCAGGTGAGAAGAGGACTGTCATCTCATATTTCCTTGGTGTGACAAAGTTGGAGGAAGGATCCTGCCCCTGTGTTCTACATAAAGTTACAACTGACACAGTGCAAATTGGAACACATGTCCCCAGACTCATGTGTTCTCTCCACTGCACCTTCTGAATGATGGATGAGTATCTAAAAGGTAGAGAAAATGATTGGGGACAAGTTGTAGAGCAAAAAACAACTGCATTAGATGTTAATGCTTCTCTTATTCTGGTCTATTTTTAATGTCGCATCTTTTAAGATACTTTGAGTAATTCTCTAAAGTGAAACCAGCTTTACTGGAAATCTAATGCATGTATGAATGTGAAGAATCATCCTTTTGCATTTTGTCTAACTACAAGCACTGAAAAATGAAAGAAAATTGGTAAAAGCTCAGATTTATTTTAAACCACCACTTGCAACACAAGGAAATGGATAAAAGCAAAATACCAGTAGTTTTTTCTTTTGGCTTAAAATTATGTTTTTAAAGATGTTATTAAATTATCTTCACATTAATAAACTTAAGTAGTACTTAAACATTTTAAGCTAAGACATATTCAGATTAGAAAGAACAATCAAATTATGTTTAAATGTAATGTATATCCATGGAGAATATTACATAAAAATATTTAATATACATTATAGTCAGAAGACTCCATCCAAAGTCAGAAAAGTAATATAAATAATGATAAATCTATTTTGAGGTTTACTTTTAGGGATAGAATCTGTCCCCTGAGATCTATTTTTTAATTTATTGAAAAAGAATCTCAAATCCAGGAAATGTAACCATGATATTTGTTGAGGTTATAAATTGGTGGGGGGGTGGGGGGGAGGAAAACAGACTTTCATCTTCTTGAGTCATTTAATTTTTTCTGCTTTTCAAGCAGCAAGCAGGCAACTGATATATTCCTAATCAGCCATGATTTATTAATTGGTAGAATTATCTTACTGAAAGCATGTGATCTATAGACGATCCCAATGTATGGTTTTAAAACTTTATTTTAAAGGGAACTCAGGAAAACTGAAGCCTAGTCACTTTCTGGCTCTTAGAAAAAATAAATTTTTAGAGTAAAAATGATTTAATAATTTTAAATAATGCTATCTTATAATTTGTAATGAAAAAGACTCAGGAAACAGATAGTTATCTTAATCTTTACTCCCTATTTACATCCTAGAAAGTTTGGAGTTACAGGGAGTATACTGTGGATACAATTCCCTAAATTTTTTTTTTTTTTTTTTTTTTTTTTACAAAAGTGAATTTGTTTTGTTTTACTAAAGGAATGCAACTCTAGCCTTAGCAGCAACAACTTACTCAGCTAAAAAGTGTTCAGTTTTCTGGTTTAATAAGTAGAAGGCAGTATGGGATATAGTTTGTGTCTATATACCTTCTTTGGGGAAACAAAACTAATTTGGATGACAGAATATTTAAGTACTAAAAATTAATGACATGTAAATAATCATAGTACTTTGAGACTCTCATATATTTAATAAGGGGGTATCTCCTTGGAGGTTGGGGAAGGTTTTAGAGATGTATCAGCTGTCTATTTGATAGCCATGTCATGAACTTCCTTTCCCTAGACTTTCCAAAATGCTTAACTCAGAAAGGTTTGTGTTAGTGAAAAATTTCCTTCAACTTTGAAACAAGATATTAACAGTTCAAAAAAAAAAAAAAAAACTTGTTTCAAATTATTTTGCAGTCACTTTCTCAGTTGAACTTCCTGTTGAAAGACTGTAACTGCCTAATGTGCTCAGCCAGGAAACAGAAGGCGACAGTAGCCCCGTTTGTGTTACGGAGGCTGCCTGACAATGCTGCCATCCTTTAACATGGTTTTATTTAGTTATTACAACTATCTCTCTGTAAATGACATTTAGGATTATTTAAGATTATGTTGTAATCCTTTTAATCCTTAGTGCTTTAAATTTCAGGCTAAACACCAAAGAGCAAACTAGCACTTAGCAGGAATGTTTAAAACATGTGGTTTGAACATAAATCTTTTTATTCACTCTATCCCGGATGAAGACCTAGTGTTGCTCTTAACTAAGAAAACTCGTACCCAGCTCATTATAGCTGAGTTGCTAAATGTTTCTCAAACTACATCAAACTTGTGATAGTCCTTGACAATGACCATAAATGCAGAATTAAACAAAAGTTAGCAGCAATGGACATTTACCACTTTAACTTAGAATTTCTTTGATCTTTTATAAATGTGTAGCGTCTTTCTGTGTGTTGTGTGTGTGTGTGTGTGTGTTGTGTGTGTGTGTGTAAGTGCTCACTCTGTTTCCTAAGGTCAAGCTATTAGGTGTATGTATACATGGGTAGATTATATATACACGTGTATATATGTAGGTATACATATATATGTACATATGTATATTTGCATATATATTTGATGTATATAAGTCTATATATATTTTATACATATATACATGTACACATTTTATGTAAAATATAACATCTAATATATATTTTATTATAGAAGTTAATTCTTTTATTATTTATTGTTCTGAAGTACCAATTAGGCCAAAAAGTGTGCTGTTATAAAATATTCAGATATTCTTAAACTTAGCAAGTGAGACTCATTCTGATTTACTGAAAGTTGTTGAATACCAAAACTTAATTAGTGCTGTCATTGTTATGTTCCCACATACCAATCAAATAACATTGAATCCACGTCAATAGTTTGATATGATTTCAACTAGGGAAGGAAAACGTGGCTTTTAATAGAAAGAGAAAACAACTCAAACATCCAAACAGCATATATGAACAAATGGAATAAATGAAATCGGTCCATTTTTGGTTGTCAGAAATGTGTGCTCTGAGACTTGCAAGCATCTCTCAGGCACACACAATTTTTTGTTTGTTTTCCTATTCACTTTAAGTTCAACTTCTCTGCAGACATTGTAATTACGTGGCATATAATTGCTAATCCATCAAACTTTTAAAAGACAGATTTCAAATTTTAAAATTATTTCTAATTTTGCTCTTTGATTTTTTTTGAACCAAAAATCTCAATAGTCATTTGCTATCTGTAATCTATAATTCATAGACTGAGATTGAACACCAAGCCTAATTCAAACTTGGAATTCTAAAGCTATTTCCGATGTAGCACATGAGCTGAAGCTATGATGGTCTTTTTCAGTCAGGAAGAAACACTTCATTATTCTGTAGGTAATGAAACCATTGCACACACACACACATACACACTCCAAGTCCAACAATGCCTTAATACCATGTTTTTGAGACATAATCATGTTTATTCTGATCATTTGAGAGTTAGACCAGCTAATGTATCTAATCAAATATTGATGCAAGTCATCTAGATTTAGCTATTTGGCAAATCCTTCCCGATGCTTTTTCGTTAACAGAACTATAAAAGCTATTTATATTGTTCCTCTTGAAAGGCTTACTCTCATAGTCTCTATCTATGGATACGTATTAGTGAATTTTACCAAAACTCATGCATTTAGGTGATGAAAAAATTTCAGCACCACAAGGAAACCAAGGGATTCACTCAAAAAGAATGAAACAGAACATGAATCTTTTCTTTCACTTTGTTATTCACAGTATCCTTATAATCACCTCTTGTTTCTCTAAAAGTACAAGATTAAAAAAAAAAAGCATCTGTAAGAACACTGAGACCCTGTGAACTGTTTGATTACATTACCAACAAAACAAGCTGGCAAGATTTTCACCTCCAGAAAGCGTCCAAAAACGAGAATAGTTTTTAGTATCTTTGGAAGGACCTACATTCAGAAATATAAAAATCAACTAGAAAATTGCAATAGGAGGTGGTTAGTCATATCCTGAAAAGATCAGGATGGTACACACTATCGATATAGGTGGCTGAAATGTAGATCTATGCATGTTCATAGTTATGCAAAAATATACATAATTTTTTCATCAATATTTTTAGCCCTGTATACATCATATATAGTTGAATGTCATCCTCATTTGTGAACTCATTTAACTCTTCGTAAGGTTATCAGAAGAAATTGAAAAAGGTTGGCTTAGCCCATCTCCAAAGGGTTGATATAGTCCAAGAATAATGTCTATGACAAATTTCAATGTCTTTTACAGCTTTGGTGATTAGGATGCTAAATTTGCAGTACATAATGAGGCTCTACCACTGAGGTTATGTGGTCTAGTACAGAGCTTTCTTATGTTGATCATCTAGGTTGTCAAAAAGCTAGGATTCTAACTTCTAAATTCGTTATTTGCGGCAGAATACTAAGAGTAAGAGATTGGGAAAAGGGGAAGTCACTGATCTATAGTTTCTCCCTTTAAAATAAAGTCTCTTTCCTCTTCTTGATTCTATAAAGCCATATTTTAGTCACTTTCAGCTTTAGAGCATTGATTTGGGACAAGTGTGTTTAGTTTTCTTCTGTCTTTTCTGTCTCCCTTTTATTTCCTTCTTTTCTACATTTTATTTTCTATTGACAAATAATAATTGTATATCTTCTCTCACTTTCTTTTTTGATAAAAAAATCTCTATATCTAAATAGAATAAAACTAGAAAAGTAATTTATTCCAGAATGTGTTAAAATATTTGTTTTATTTTGGTAATCCAAATGGACCCAAATTATTTGGATATACCTCAATAGCATCTGGAAAATACAAACCAAACTAGAAACCAGCTTCTTCCCCTCAGTGAGAGTATAGGCAGGAAATGTCACCTACCTATGCTTCTATAGGACCCAATATTAATTTTATCAAAGCATTTAAGAACAGAAGAATTGACTTTTATTCAAGGGCCAACATGCTCTTAAAAGACATTTAAAAAATAATTATAATAAATTATAAAAATAATAAACAATTTTCTACTAAATTATGTAAATTCTAAAATATACCTATAAAATTATTGGTTATTTCAGAAATATAAAATTAAATAAAATTTCATATAAAACAGAACAAAAATAAAACTCCATAATTTAAAATTATTAATTGCCACAGATTTGGAAACGTGTGAAATTACATTTTCCAATTTTATCTCTTTCAAGGATTTCATCTGGTTCTTTCCATTCAATGGAATATAAGTATTAAATGGAATATGATTATAAGAATCAATTTTTTTTCAAAAAACTAAGTTATGCAATATGAAAGAATCTGTTTTTTATAGTTGTTCAGCCCTCTCCATTCCCGTAAGTTACACTTGTAAATGTAATTAATGGCTGGAAGGCAAAAGTATCATGAATGTAAATAGCTTATACTTGGTGTATCTTAGTTTGTGTGCATCTGAATATTCTAGATCAAATCTATTTAAGTCAAGCATTCTACATTTGAACCCCAGACATCTATCACATACACTACAAACTTCAATAACTTTTGTGTGTTTACATTAATCAACATGCAACATATATTTTGTGTTTAGATAGCAACCAGTCGCTGGAAAAAAAGCAACAAAACAAAGATTCAACTGGGAAGAGGAGTCGCCTTTCATAATGATCTTCAGACAACTAGTTCATGTATACGAGCACATCACAAGAAGGTAGTCTTATTTTAGTTACCCAAGGGAGCTCAGATTTAGAGAGAATAGGAATAAATTGAATATATGTAACATTCTTACCTGAAAGACATTCTTTCTACTCGATTTTTCCTTGGCCCATTCAATGTGTGCACCACACAAATCCACATTTTCTGGTTTGTGGCCAGTTTTCTGTAAACAAGAAAGAAAGAATAAAAGGATGCAACATTGGAAATGGACGTCAGAGAAATAGGAGTTTATTGAGTTAGTAGCTGCACATATTTATGATATAATGCCTTTTTTGTTTTCTCCAGGGAAACCTAATTTGTAGGAATTTTCATTTAGGATGTAATATTTTTAAATGTCTAAAATTAGAGAACTGTTTTTAAAATTATTAACTGTAGACAATAGGAAAAATATCTAGAATGCTAGTATTTTGAGATGATATTCTTTAGTAATTCTAATAAAATTTTAAAATATGCTATTCAGTAATATGCAATATTGCTATTCAATGGTTAAAGTAACATAAAAGCATGTTAATACTATTTTTAGAACAGTAAAAGAAAAAAAATGATAAATTGTAGTACAGTGCAAAAAACTGGTAAGAGTTTTAGCTTTGTGACCTTAGTAAAGTTGCTTAGAATCTGGCTACATCATCTAGAAAACTGAGCAGGTGGATTAATTAATCTCAAAGTCCCCTTGCAGGTTTGTGTTTCATATGTTAGCAAATTCAATACAGATTTATTAAGTGTCAACTATGCCTTTTAGAAATTCACTTTTCAGACTTTAAGACTATACCCATAAGTATAATTTTATTTAGTAAATTTAACTTAGACCAAATAGATTACAATGCATGCTTCCTATTACACAATTACCATGTCAAAGTTTTTTTATTTCAATAATTCACAATAATCAATAGGAATATCACCCACATTTGTCTTTTCATATTTTCACTTGATTCAAGTTAATCATACATTACATTTGCATCCCTCCAATTATTTTTTAAAAAGTTTGTCAGTTTGGAGAATTTCTTTACTATTTTTTCAAGAGGTTTCTCCATAAATTCTGTTTCTCTACAGATACATTCCATACTTTTCTCAAGTCATTGTCCATAAAATACTTTAAAATTTTATATGAAGCTTATATTTTTAGATGATGTTTTTAACATTATGAACATTAGGATAAAACAGGAAATCATGAAACAATGGTAAATATATTTTTAAAATTTAATCTGCCCACATTTGTTGCCTCTTAGCCATTATATCCAACTCTCTTAGTTTAACAGAAATAGACTATTTTTCAGAAGGCAGAAATCTGTTTTATTATGGTAAATAATGCAATGTTTTTGGAAACTCAATAATTTGTTTGAAACATTGTATAACTTTCCTACAGGATAAACTCAGCTGGCAGGATAGAATTTGATAGTTTAACTACCTTTTCTGTTGCTATTTAGGTGGAACCTCATGAGAAACCCATTAAGATGAGCCATGCTCCTTAAAGAGATTTTGATCAGTGAGAAGTTTTTATTGGTTCACCCACACTCTGCCACTCAGGTGATCACTATTATGAAACATTTCAAAGCGTGATAGTGACATTCTTTGTCAAGTGATTTGTGATGTAGAAAAATTAACAACATGCTTCTTATAGATTTAATTAAATTAAGGGATACTCAGAGCCAAGAAAAATAATCATTAAGAGTATGTAACAAAATGGCTTCTTTTTCCCATATAATCCAGTCGGGGTGGGGGGAGGATGGGGAACGTATAATTATCTTATTTAAGAAGCACTTTTTATGTTCCAAGAACTTACCTAAGTACTTTAAAATTATTACTAATAATTCATTTAGTGTATGACTCTGTATTACAGTGAGTTTGTGGGCAATTATACAGAAGTCTAAGGCTAATATGAGGAAGATTCAGTATCTTCCTTGCCTCTGGAGTTCTAGGGCCCAGCACAGTGGCTAACACACTGACACAAAGTAAGTGTGCAATAAATAGTAACCAAATAATTTTGTGAAATCTCACATTCACAACTGTATGAGGTAGGCATCACTAAGTTACAGGTAAGAAAACCTGCCAGAATGGTTTGGTAAATTTCCTCAAGGTTACCCAGCTAGAAAAGGAGGGCCCAGGATTTAAATGCAAGCAGCGTCACTCCAGAGACTGTTCTTAACCATTATGCAGCCCTTGAAAACTGAATATGCACTGTGATCATATGCTAAAACATGTAAGAATTTGGGAAAAGCTATGGCTTTCTCACTAGACTCCAGAATAGACATATTCATCTTGTTTTTGTCCTTCTCTGTTAAATCTGATCTTGCCTTAGGTCCTTCACACCACCTGTTTACCTGGAATACCTCCCAATCTTCACACGTCTGGCTCCTTCTTATCCTTCAGTTCCCAGTTATAAATGTCACCTTGTCAGAGGTCTTCTTTGACTGTCTTATATAAAAGAGCTGTGCTCCAGTACTCCTAGTTACTCTCCATCCCACTACTTGTTTTAATTTCACTGCAGCCCTCCTCCTAACTGAAATTAACATATATATTTTTATATGCTGACTGTCTGTGTTTCCCCCACTAGAATTAAGCTCCCTGAGCTAGGGCCTTGTTTGCCTTTTCCTCTACTGTTTTTCCCAATGTATGGAAGAGTGCCTGGCACATAGTTGTTGTTCAATGAATATTTGCTGAATTCATGAATGAAAGAAAAATACCAAAATGCAACTAGCTTTTGTGCTTTGGAAGGAAGACTTTAGTGTCTTAAAATTCCCAATCTACAGCAATTAAGATTTGTATTCTTTTTAATGGTTAAGCCGTCTTTGGTCTGTAATTTGGAAAAATGACAAACAGTTTAATGGACTTATATTCTGATTAATGTGAGATTTCACAGAATCATTCAGTTAACATTTATTGCACACCTACTATGTGTCAATGTGTTAACACACTGTGCTCAGCTCTGAAACTCCAGGTTTAAGGGAGATATTGACTCTTCCTTGAAGAATCTCATATTAGCCTTAGATTTCTGTGTAATTACCTACAAACACCATATGCTACAGAGCTAAAGGAAACCTGTGGGTAAAAACAGTCTAAGCTTTTACAGTTTTCTCATCATCTAGCTTTGTCAATTTCAAAATGTTCTTATCAGCATCTGTAGTGCTAAATCATTTTTAACCTCAAATAGGGTTGAGGTTCAGGAGACCAAAGAAGAGACCCAGAGCTAACAAAAAAGATATAGGGTTTTACTAGGGGTTTACATACCCGGGAAAGAGGCCAGTGGTGCCAGGCTGGAAAGGAGAACCACTTCATGTACAAGAACGGTCCAGGAACAGTGGGCTAGGCAACATAACTACACGGCCCAGTGGTGGAGGACTGGGCAGGAAAACCACAACCTCTTGCTAACAGCATGCAGTTTATGTAGCATTTTCACTTAACAACCCCCCCCCTTCTTAAGGACCCCCACCTGGCAACCTTCATCCAACCCAAAACTCATTCTCCTGTGTGGTCTGTGTTCCACGAGACTGGATGAGGGCTCAGATGTTCCTCATGAACTCCAGGTTAGCTGCTCCTCGATTCCCTAGCTTGAAACGCACACTCAGGTGTGCCTGCCATACAGGGTAATTCCAAGGGGATTATTAAGCTATTGCTATCAGGTGTGTTTACCCTACAGCATCCTAAGGCAAATCCCACAGCACCTGGCACCGGTTTATCACGCTCCAACCCCTGTCTGTGGCTAACCTCTCCATGACCTGGCCCTGTCTCTTGTACTCCTCATAATCTCACTCCTTCACGTCGTCTCCACTTCAGTGATTTTCATTCTGCTGCTCATCTAACAGATTCCACTTTTACAGTTTTTCTTACCCCCACCCTGTTATGTGTGTTTCTGATGCTATTAAAATCATTGACCTTTGTGCAATCTCCCAGTCTCTGAATTCCTTCCTGGTTTCATTTCCTTTCAAGTCCAGGACTACATTTCTGATTCCACAGTCACTTCAACCACCCACTCCACCTGCCCTCTCATCCAAGGATATCACTCTCATCTGCTTGCCCCTCCAAAATCTTCCCATATCCCCGAATACTGGAGAAATAACTTATGACTACTTAGGGTAGCAATACTACAAATAATAGCTACCGTCTTCAGCTGGGCCTTTGACTCTGCTTAGCAAACTTTTTATGTGTTCCCAGTCACTTTCTCTTCCTTCTCCTGACACTGCTCTCTTATACGCTTCAACCCTTATAAGTCCGCCCCATGAAATGGTTTGTTCCTACTTCATGGAGATCACAACCCTTATGCTAGAATAGTCACACCTCTTCCCACTTTCATACTTTGTGTAATCCAAATAAGCGAATATAAAGTTTAATGATAGCTTCCTCTATTGCACTCTGAAAGCTTCATATTGATTTCTTACTTCTTACAACAATTTTGTGAAAATATAACCATTGCTTTCAACTTACACACGAAGAAACCCAAACAAGAGCGGCCAAGTGCCTGACATAAGGTCATGTACTTAGAAAGTGCCTGAGCTGAGATATGAATTTACTTTTATTGGATTCCAAGTTCCAAGTTATTGATCACAATGGAATCCAGGGCCTGCCTTCCACACTCATCTTTTCCTCCTACTAGTTCACGTAAAAATTAATGCCTTTTTCATGTCTAAGAATTCACATTTTCTAATTTTTTTCCTTGTGTCATCATTTTCCACTTTGTCTCCCAGCCCCAGAATTCTGGGGGCTGTGACTGGCCCATCTGTCTAATAAACTCCCATGCCTTGGCAGGACCATGGCCTCTATGAGTGTCAAAATTACCTGGCCTGTCAGTGCCATAAAGCACAGAAAGGACTCGCAAGGCACATCCTGCTTTGCCTCAGAGGAAGAGATATTCCTTCTGCCCAAGGCTTATTTCTCTCTAGTTCCTAATTTCATCCAGTCTTATCCCTGATTTCCTGAATTGTCCAGGAATAAGAATTTCACATTTCCTTCTACTTTCTCCCTCTTAAATAGATTACATCCTTTAGCCTCTAACCATGTTCATCACTCCTGTTAAAAAAAAAAAAAAAAAAGAAGAAGAAGAAAAGCAAGCATTAACTCCACATCCTCACTTTTTCTCAATCTCACTTATTTCCTTTCCATTATTTTCAGATTTGTCCTTTTCCTCGATTCATGTTCTCTGTTTGCTCAGACTCCATTCTCTTCTTCAACACTGGAGTCTGATATTTACTTCCTTCCTTGACTTTTCTAAAATATCTTAACCATGAAGGTCAAAAAAAACAATCTGAGGCCTTGTTCCCCACCTGCATGTTACTTGAACTCTGTACTCTTAGATTCATTTGGTCCTTCTCCTTAGAGCCCTCTTGTTTCTTGGCCATGGAAGTATTTTTTTCTCCAAATTCTTCTTTCACCTTTTATACTCTTCATTTTCAGTTTCTTCCACTGACCCCTCTTCCTCTTCTTACTTTCTAAATGTTGGTAACCCAGGTTTAGCATTCTAGGCCCTCCTCATTTCTCCTCACTCATGTCCTTCCTGTGGGTTTTGGTCTTGCCCCTAGTCTTGCCACATGTTGATTCCTTGATGCGTGCCTCTGACCCCAGCTCCCTCTTATGTGCCAGAATTATATTTTCTACACAACCATAAGAGGGTATCACAGACACCTCAGTGGAATCATTATCTTCTTCTCCCATCTGCTTCCTTTTCTCTATTGTTTGTCTTGCTTAATAATCCCTTCACTCACTTCACCTGAAAATTCCTTAACTCCCTCCTTCCTTTCACCATCCATAACCAAAAGGCACAAAGTCTCAGATTCCGGAATTAGCTCTGTTTTCTCCATCTCATGACCCTAACCTGAGTAGAGTTCTTATTTTCTCTTACCAGAATTCTACCTCTTGCCTCTGTGGCCAGTCAAAAGCCTTTGCAGTTCATTCTCTGTATTTTGACCTTTTTTCCCTCTAAATCACAGACCTCACATTATTTATTATGGAAAATTTATCTACAGGATAGTGTCCAAATCCCTCTGTAGGATATATGAGCTTCTTTCTGTCCTCTTCCAACCATCCCTCTCGGTTCTATGCATTCTCCCATTTTTCTCCATACCAGCTACGCTACACCCGGGGCAGTTTCCAAAATGCAATGTGTTTTTACAATGCCAGACATTTGGGATTTGAGTATGCATTCATTCTTTTCATCTGAAATACGTTTATCTCTCTCTTCAGTCTACCCTGCTTGCTTGCCATCTGCCGTAA
Organism: Ateles fusciceps; assembly: GCA_036589455.1. Lineage (NCBI taxonomy): Eukaryota > Metazoa > Chordata > Mammalia > Primates > Atelidae > Ateles > Ateles fusciceps. Next base: position 2,303,495 of record JAZHEH010000851.1, read on the forward strand.
TCTTGCTCATTTTCATGACACAACTAAAAAAAAAATTACATCCACAGGGAGAATTTTCCTCTGCAGGTAGTCACTCACTCCTTCCCCCATTTCCCCTACTTTGAAACATACTGTGTTACACCTCTTGTTAGTCACACATTGCTACTCCTTTTTGATGTGTTTTTTTCCCCTAGCTATCAAGTCAGAGAATTGGGTTTGTCTTATGTTTCTTTATTTTTCCAGAATCTAGCAAAGTGGCCCCAAACAAATGTTAAACGGGTATTTGTGAACTATTGAAATAATTGAGGAACTGGATAGAGAATGACAATAGAAAATATTTGGATTGATTCCAATGCATTAATAAATAAAAATAAATAATATGTGTCAGAATGGCAGTTTGCAAAGTGAGAAGTACAAAGGTGGTTATGTAATCATATTTCCATTCTATAACAACTTTAAGTAAGAACTGATCATATGGTACAATCAAAGCTAATAGAGATTTGGGGTGAATTCGAAAGTATGACAGAAAAAAAACTAAAGTTACTGGGTAATAAGAAATAGATTCACTTTAAGAAGAGAAAAGTAGGATAAGTAGCTGGAGGACTGTGTAAAAATGGTCCTCATAAGTAGTTCATTTTGACAAAGCTACAGTAGAAAGACCTATGCCTGAAGAACAGTTTTAGGGAATAGAGATTATTAGAACAAAAAATTCTCAGTATTTAAATGTTAAATATTGCAATAAGTAGTTCAGAAAAGTTGTAGAATTTATCTGGAAGACAATCAAGATTTTATTCAAGAAGCCTGAAATTAAAGACTCCATTAATAGAAAACATATTTCTGATTCTACAGCTATAAAACACAAGAAAAAGTCTGCTAATGAACTGCATGATGCCAATGGATCGTATTGTACATCATTATAAAAATAAACTTTAAAAAAATGACTATGAATTTAAATCTAAGAATGTACACACCATATCTCTTCTGGGGTAAACTTAAAATAGAAATGACTGATCTTTAAAATATTTAAATAGAATTATTTAAGAGTTACTGCTTTTGGACAATAAAACATAAAAGCCTCTTTTTTTAGAGGAATGTGAAGTCATTAAAAATTGACCCTAGGTCTCTCACACTTCTGATTTTTATGATTCTCTTAGTCTGTCTTCACCATTTCCCAATAATAGCTAACAGAGTATTTTCTCTGTAATATTTTTTTCTCTGACTTAGATTAAACCTGTGGGATTAAGTTTCCCATTTTTCTTTATGGGATATTTGGGGTCCATAGTCTTCTAATGTATATTAAGAAAATATCAAAGGCCAGATGCTCTTTAGCTTGATGATAGCTTCCATGATGAAGATTGGGCATATACGTAGGCCACAAATCATTTGGCTGCACAGCCTCATACCCTTATTACTAGAAGTGGTTCAAAAAGAGAGACAAAGTTCAGCTTGTATGAAATAGGTTATTAGCACCATTTTTTATTTTGGATTAATTGCTATTCCAGAATATAGACTCAGATTGTCCTTATCATTTTGAAACACGAAACACAAAATCTGTTTAGAGGAATTAAGTTTTATCACATAACTGGTTTTGATTCTGGAAAATCGTTCATGGAGGAGGATAAAACTCATTTATAAATTCTCATTTGGGCAAAATGATTTAGGAAAGAGGGTTGGATGGATACCTGATCTTATTAATGTCTAAAGTATGGCCCCTGTCAACATAAAAGAGGATACTTTGATTATAAGATGTGGGTTTTATGTATATGAATATAAATGATGTTAATAATAACAGAAATTGTTTCTACAGTGAAATTTCTCAGTATATTACATGACCAAATCAAACCACATATTTAGAAAAATAAACCTTTGTTAGTGATTGTGGGCACTAGAATGTTATGCGCTTTTTGTTTGTTTTTGAGAAGAAAGTATTCTATGCTTTTCAAGAAATGAGCACCCATTGCATTTGTTTCTGAATGAAAATCTTGCAGGAATAAATATAATTGCTTCTACTTAGTTTATTTGGTTCTCAACTGATACAGTTTTACATTTACGTTAAAAAGCTAATTTATTTCTGCAAGATGAATAGCTTGGGCACACTTTTGATGCCTCAGGTGCCTTCTCAGAGTTTCTCCTTAGACTGTCATCCACTCAGTCAACCACAGCTGTCCCCCATAGGTGACCACCCCTGCCTGGGCAATACAGTCCCACCTCTTGAGAATGACCAGTTACCTTCTTGGAATGCCAGACCCTCCCTCCAGGCTGCCAGATTGTAGAGGGGCCTTTGACTCTTTCCACCACTTCCTACTTTGATGAAATGCCACTTTGCAGGGTGTGGGGCCTGGCTTTCTGAGTAGCCTCCCAAGGCTGGGGCAGGGTCCAACTGATGCAGGCAAGTGAAAACTCTGGGTGGTGAACTTTAATCAAAAGTTCAGGAAATGGGGAAAAGTGCAGGAAATGGGAAGAAATACGGAAGATAAATTCCTTTTCCTCCTTCTGCTCCCTTCCTCCCACAGATTGCTTTAAGCTTTCACCAGTGTACTTGCAGCTCCTTTTCTCTCTGTCTCCTTGAGGCTCATTGTAGAGAGGAGCCAACATGGTAACACCTCTGTACCAATCCCCATCATTTCTGGTCTGACTTCCTTTTCTTCACTCTCTGTGTCCTGGATTTGTACCTCCCAAATAAAGCCTGGTGCTTAATTCAGGCTTTGTCTTCCAAAAAACCAGAATTGAGACAATTGATGTTGCTCTCCCTGTGGCAGAGATGAATCGTTCTCTATCCAAATGTGTGCTGTACTCCCTCTTCCAGTGCCTTGAGTTGTCCCTGGGAAGCAGCTCACCAGCTGAAGACTTTACTCCCAGCTCCATTTGCATAAGAATGTGGCCAATTACTCATTCTCACCACTGGAATGTGAGCAAAAAGACTTCTAGGCACATGCAGATCTTACCCACATTCTCTCTTTACCCTTCCCTCATCTGCCACTACTCTTACCCACTATATTGTATTGCTTCATGTAATAATAACAATAACGATAAATACAGTTAAGACTTATGTTTGCTCTGTGTGAGGCACATTGCATCAATTTTCTCACATACAGCTCTGTGAGACAGTCACTCTTGCTAATCTCATATTGCAGTTGAGATAGCCAAGAAATATGTACAAATAAATTTATCATTAGAGTTTGAAAATAAACTAGAGCAGCAAGTAAAATATGAATCTGGGATTCCCAGCCCAGGTGGTCTGACTTGAAAGGTCCTGTTTCTACCTAATGTGATATACTGCTTCTCAGAGCATTTCAATTTAGTAGTGAATTTTTAAGAAAGACTATGCATATACTCTATAAATTTAAAAATGCACTGTGGGGTAAAAGCTCATTTTATCTTCGAGAAATGCAAGCACCAAAACAAATGCATTTCATTGACCAAAATGATAAACCACAGACAGTCAAGCTTCATAATTAAAATAGTTTTCTGAGAGAGCCTAAGGTGAGGTTTATTGAGGGACAGTAAGCTCTGATCCATTTATAAAGGATCCTATCAATTTCATGGATTTGCGTGGTTATTAAAAATTATGTAAGATACAGAATTTATTGTAGTTAATGGCCAAAGCTTGAAAAAAATATAACCAGAGAACATGGTTTCATTTATAGCCATATTGATCACTTGATTTTTTTCCTTACAAAGTTTACATTAATAAAACACCGGACTCTAATTTCCTTTTTTTTCTTCTCTGTATTTCCATCTCTACCCATTATTCTCCAGATTTTGAACTGTACCTTGTTTTTTCTAATCATTAACTGTATGATGAGGCCATATGATGGTGCAAGCTTCAGCTATACTAAGAGACTGCATCAGTGATAGCTATGCTGATGTGGCAAGAGTACTACAATTATGAGAATTAAATGATTAAACAGAGATTTTAAAATGCCTTCATTAGTCTCAGGTTGATAGATCTTTTGTTTGCCCCTCCATTTTTTCATGATCTTCTTAAGCAGAGGTCTGAATAAGGGCTCAATACTCACTCTACAAAGATGAAATCATTCCACATTCATTTTGCACAGAACACTCAATAATTCATGAATAGCTTTCTGATTGAAACTATTTTCATCTTTTTGCTAAATCACATCATTTTCTCTCCACAAATAAGTTCATTTTGTTGTTAAAGTCATACTACAGTGAATGAGCATTAGATATATTGGATTATTTAATTAATGTGTGTGTTCATTACTCATATTGAAAGTAAACAATATTTTTTAAAAGTAAACAAATTTTTATTTATTTTATTTTTTTATTTTTTTTAGAGACAGAGTCTGATTCTATTGCCTAGGCCAAACTGCAGTGAAGTAACCATAGCTCACTGCAGCCTCAAACACCTGGGTTCAAGTGATCCTCCTGCTTCAGCCTCCCAAGTAGCTGGAATTATAGGTGCATGACCACCATGTCCGGCTTTTTTTTTTTGTTTGACAGAGTCTCAATCTTTCACCCAGGCTGGAGGGAAGTGATGGCATCTTGGCTCACTGCAACCACTGCCTCCTGGGTTCAAGCAATTCTCCTGCCTCAGCCTCCTCAGATTACAGGTGTGCGCCACCACGCCCTACTAATTTTTGTATTTTTAGTAGAGATGGGGTTTATTCATGTTGGACAGGCTGGTGTCAAATTGCTGACCTCAGGTGATCCGCCTGCCTTGGGCTCCCAAAATACTGAGATTACAGGTGTGAGCCACCACACCCAACCAATTTTTTAAAATCACTTTTTGTAGAGACGGGATCTCAGTATGTGGCCCAGGCTGAAAACATGTTGTTTTAATGAGGCCTTTTATATTGCCCATTTTTGCTTTCAAGTTTGTGGCTGAATGAGTGGTTTAGAGAAGTTAATAGTTCATTAAATGCCTTGGAAAAGTTTTCTGTTATTAAAAGTAAAATTTTTATAAAGTCAAACTCACAGAAGCAGAGAGTAGAATGGTACTTACCAGGGCCTGGGGGACTTGGGGAAGGGTAGGGGGAGATGTTGGTCAAAGTGTACAAATTTCTATTAGACAAGAATAATAAATTCTAGAGATCCATTGTACTGCATGGTAACTATAGTTAATAATAACATACTATATACTTAAAAATCACTGCATAGATTTTTATATACTTAAAAATCACTGTATATATTTTATATATTTCACACACAAAAATGATAAGTATATGAGGTAATGGCTATGTTAATAGCTTGATTTAATCATTCCACAACGTATACATGCATCAAAACATCACATTGTACCTTTTAAAAATACAACAATTTTTTTCTTCTTAGATTCAGGGGCACATGTGCAGGATGTGCAGGTTTGTTACGTAGTTAAATGTATGCCATGGTGGTTTGCTGCACAGATAGATCATCCCATCACCAAGGTATTAAGCCCAGCATCCATTAGCTATTCTTCCTGATGCTCTCCCTCTCCCCCACTGCCCCAATCCAACAGGCCCCAGTATTTGTTGTTCCCCACACTGTCCATGTGTTCTCATCATTCAGCTCCCACTAAAAAGTGAGTACATACAATGTTTATTTTTCTGTTCCTGTGTTATTTTGCTGAGGATAATGACTTCCACTCCATCCATGTACCTGCAAAGGACATGATCTCATTCCTTTTTATAGCTGCATAGTATTCCATGGTCTATATATGCCACATTTTCTTAATCCAGTCTATCATTAATAGGCATTTAGGTTGATTCCATGTCTTTGCTTTTTGTAAATAGTGCTGCAGTGAACATGCATGTGTATGTGTCTTTATAATAGAATGATTTATATTCCTTTGGGTGTATACTCAGTAATGGGATTGCAGGGTCAAATGGTATTTCTGCCTCTAGGTCTTAGAGGAATCACCACAGTGTCTTCCACAATGATTAAACTAATTTGCACTCCCATCAACAGTGTAAAAGTGTTCCTTTTTCTCTGCCACCTCATCAGCATCTTTTTGGACTTTTTAATAATCACCATTCTTACTGGTGGGAGATGGTATCTCATTGTGGTTTTGATTTGCATTTATCTAATGATCAGTGATATTGAGCTTTTTTTCATATGTTTTCTGGCTGCATGTATGTATTCTTTTGAGAAGTGTCTGTTCATGTCCTTTGCCCACTTTGTAATGGTTTTTTTTTTTCTGGTATATTTAAGTGCCTTGTATACTCTGGATATTAGACTTTAGTCAGATGAATAGATTGCACAATTTTTCTCCCATTCTGAAAGTTGTCTTTTCACTCTGATAATAGTTACTTTTGCTTTGCAGAAGCTCTTTAGTTTAGTTAGACCCTATTTGTCACTATTTGCTTTTGTTGCAATTGCTTTTAGCATTTTCATCATAAAGTCTTTGTCTGTTCCTATGTCCTGAATGGTACTGCCTAGATTTTCTTCTAAAGATTTATTGTTTATTTAATAAATGGTGCTGGGGGAACTGGCTAACCGTATGCAGAAAATGGAAACTGGGCCCCTACCTTATATCATACACAAAAATTAACTCAAGATGGGGATTAAAGACCTAAGTGTAAAACCCCAAAATACAATTTTTAACAAGTAAAACTTGCCAGTTGTTGGCTCTGATTAAACATACATATTAGTACAATGTAAAATGAAAAACATAAGAGTAACAAAAACAGTCCCTTACACAACCAACATATTAGCTTTCTATTGAATATACTGACTTTAGAACTACACAATTTTAGGGGGAAAATATTCCCTAAAATGTTTACAATTGTTTTTGAATTTATATCAAAAGTGACACTAAATTTTCTGAGCAATATGTGATGAATATAATAGAAACAGTGGCTCTCATCCATCCAATTGATGAGAATAAATTCCACTACATCTGACGGTTAGTGGATGTAGATACAAGGGAAGTATCTCAAACCAGAAAGACTTACACAATGCATTTGTTCAAGTAGGGTGTGACACTGAACAGATATTCTAGAGTCAGATGAAAGCACCAGTAGGTTTGCAACTGGTGCTCACTTGGGTTGTGACACACCTAGTTTTTGGGACAGCATGTTTTTAGTTCTCCTTAGATGAATAACTCTGCTTGTTCTCTTTGCACTAGAACTTCTTTAGAAATGACCATACTGTTGGAGGTCAGAGACATATGAGAATATCAAAATATTTTGTCAGTGAAAAGATGTCCTGTGATTTACTAAATGCATTGAGCCAAAATGATGACAAACAGCCATTTTACAATTTTCTCTGTCATAAGAGTTCAGGCCTTACTGCTCTCATCTGTTTGCATAAATTTTTAGAACATGTCTCTCAGTAATTTACCAAGTCCTGCATGTGTTTTTAAACACACACACACACACACACACACACACACACACACACAAAATTAAGAAAGACTTAATTTTATAGATTTAACATATATACATTCCCTAAAACTCTGAGTCTCTCTTAATTTGAGAATATTTCATATTGGTTACAAAAACTCCACTTTGCCTATAGAATGAAATGATCTCATCTCCCAATCCTGTTCAAGGTCTTTCATAAGCCAGCTCCACGCTGACTTTCTAACCAAATTACACTGCTTGCTGTTCCACAATGCTGTTCCTCAATTTAATTTGAAGCTATCCCTCACTGGTACTACCCCAGCTAACTAACAGAAGAAACACAAAATAGTCTGGATGAGGACATATTCACTCTAGGCCTCGGGAACCCCCAATAAAAAATGTAAAGAACAGTGATTAGTATACAGGCATAGAAGAAGGCAAGAGATCAGTATACATCTGTAAAATAAAAAGAATTAAATAATTTCCCATATTTTACTATTAATTACTCTCATTAGTACATAAAATACCTTTTGTCCCTTTTTACATCAAAATCCTATTCAACCTTCAAAAATGTGCTCAAATATCCTCCATGAATATATTTTGAATACTATCCAAATGGAAGCAGTCACGCACCTGAGTTATCATAAAATGAACCCATGTCTCTCTTCATGCCATTTTAGAACAACTACCAACACCCATTTTCTCACTATACTCAATCTAACGCCATACTTTGTATTTGTTTCAATCTGGTTCATTTTTTTTCTTTCAGAACACCTATCATAGTGACATAAACACTTATCGTAATGATTTATACATCAGAGATGCTCAACAGTATTTGATATAATGATAGTAAACAATATTTGAACAAAAGGAGAGATATGTAAGCAGAACATTACTTGCAACAATAGTTTCTCTGGGATAAGACTACTTATAGGTAAATCTACAGTTCCACAGCATGTTGTCTAATATTTTTGTAATACTTTAGTCATGGTTTTATTATAATAAACCTATATATAATGATGTCCCCTTTACCATATTGTGAGTACTGTGAGAACAGGGATCATATATAATTCATTCAGATATTTCTGTTGCCCCAAGGTAAAAACAAAACAACAACAAAAAACAAAATTATGTGACACCTGGAAGGAGTTATTAACTGTTGATAGAATAAATGAATAGATGCTCTAAATTGCAGAGCTTCTTCTCTATGAGGCAATCCATCAAAAGGGTTTTTTTAACCAAAAATGCAGACTTGCCAAATTCCATGCATGTGTCAGAAGCCTCCCAAACACATCAAGCAGAAGCTCTAAAATCACAAAGTGCAGCAGGTACCTAGGAGTCAAGCTGCAAATGAAGTGCTAGAGTCAATTGAAATACTTCACTGATAGTAGAATAGAAAAGTGTGTCTGAAAAATACAAGGAGTGTGAGTCAAGGCCTGAGAAGATAAATCAAAGAGACAACTCCTGTTTCTCTAGTACTTCTTTAGCACCAGATGAAACAAACCTTAATGTGGGTGCTTTTGAGGAAAAAGTTTTTACTTCCATAGTAAATGAGATGAAGATCCTTGAAGAATGAGCATCGTCTCATGCTTTGGCCCTACAATAGACTTGGCTTTTTTTTTTTTTTTTTTTTTTTTTTTTGAGACAGAGTCTCCCTGTGTCGCTCAGGCTGGAGTGCAGTGGTGCGATCTCGGCTCACTGCAACTGCTGCCTCCCAGGTTCAAACGATTCTCCTGCCTCAGCCTCCTCAGTAGCTGGAATTACAGGCACATGCCACCATGCCCAGCTAATTTTTGTATTTTTAGTAGAGACAGGGTTTCACCATATTGGTCAGGTCGGTCTCAAACTTTTTACTTCCTGATCTGCCTGCCTCAGCCTCCTAAAATGCTGGGATTATAGGCATGAGCCATTGCACCCAGGCCTGGCTCTATTAAGACACCTAACACTGACCAGTACTGCTGTTCAGTATATGTTTATTAAAATAATACCAATGATAGATTGTTCCAGAATGAAGACACGTGGAGAATACCAACAAAACTTATTAAAAATTTGTCCCTCATAGCAAATCTCAGTCCATGATACTCTTCTCAACCCTTTTCTTTATCCTATCTTCAAACAAAACCAAAAATTCATTTCTCTTTGTTATGCACAGACTCTGCCCATTCTCAATTCTATGCCACTGTTCATGTTTTTTATTCCCCTGCACTCCCTGCCTACAAATCTCCACATATTCAAATTATAACTGTCCTTCAAGGCCCAATTCAAATCTTTCACAGATGTGAGCTCTCCTTCTTCAAAATCTCAGGAAAAAAAAAACTTCTACTATGTTTCTTATTTCATCTCACCCTATTTTTTGGCAGAGATTTTATAAGGCAAAGACTATATCTTGATTATATCTCTATGTCTTATATGTAGCCCTAACGAGCAAGCTGTTCATTGTAGAATTTCAATACATATTCTTATGAAGTCTTTTCCCACCAAGGTTTATATAAATAGCACAAACTTGATTAACCAAATGCATACTTAAAATTAAAGTGAGGTAGATTGTAATGAGAAGCTATGTTTTTGGACCAACTCTCTCACTGAAAACAATAAAAATGCTGGATAAAATATTTCTTTTTAAAATTACTACCTTAAAAGAATTGGAAGTCTGAAAAGAGAGTGGGACTGCCACCATAAATATTTTTTTAGGGGTGGGAATCTGAAGTCAGTGAGGAAAGCCAAATATCAAAGTAACATAACTGCATTTTTCCTGAGGTCATTTGTTTATGCTATACACTTGAGCTTTGGTCAATCACACTCACAGAATAATGGAGCAAGGTCTTGTCAAAGGTCTTATAAAGAATAAGGGAGAACCAATACTAAACTTGTTGCCTTTCTCCAAACCCAAGGAAATATAAAGAAGATTGTTTTGGTAAATGAGCAACATAAAAGAAGAAAATAGGAAAAAGTGAGGTACAATCATGTCCCTGAGAAGCGGCAAGATAGCTACGGCCCTCCTATTATGTAGACATAATTGGAGAGTATTATACTGTTAACTTAGCTTAGATAATCAGTCACTGGGAATGTCCCAAACCCCTTGAGAAAAATCCAAAATACTCTGGAGTAGGACACATTTATCCTAGGCCTCAGACAGCCTCCCATGATACTATTTCAATAACAATGATTAGCACACAGTCAAAGATAACCAGACACACAAGAAAACAAAGCAACATGAGTAAGAACCAGCAGAAACAGACCAACACAAATTTAGATGTTAGAATCACAAAACACAGATTATAAAACCACTAGCCTCCTAGTTATAACAAAATAAAATGGAGTCTTAAATATATCTGCAGGAAAAATTAACTCTAACAACATACATAGTAGATTTTTAAAAGAAACAAACTTCTAGAAATAAAAATTACAATAATTGAAATTAAAAGCTTACTGTTCATTACAAAAGGAGGCTGAATAACTAGAAGATACATAAATAGAAATTATTTGCAATGCAGCTCAGAAAGACAAAAATTTAGAAAAATAAAAGTGTAAAACATTTAGAGAATATAGTGAGAAATTTAACAGGTGTTTAACTGGAGGTTTAGAAGGAAATGAAAAAGGGAATGTAAAAGGGGCTACATTTGAAAAGATGGCCATTGCACTGGGCACAGTGGCTCACACCTGTAATCCCAGCACTTTGGGAGGCCAAGGCAGGTGGACTGCTTGAAGTCAGGAGTTCAAGACCAGCCTGGCCAACATGGTGAAACCCTGTCTCTACTAAATATACCAAAATTAGCTGGGTGTGGCAGTACATGTCTGTAATCCTAGCTACTCTGGAGGCTGAGGCTGAGGCTTAGAATTGTTTGAACTAGGAAGGCAGAGGTTTTAGTGAGCCAAGATCATACCACTGCACTCTAGCCTAGGTGACAGAGCAAAACTTTGTCTAAAAAAAAAAAAAAAAAGAAAGAAAGAAAGAGAGAGAGAAAACATAGCTATTGTATTGGATTTTTTCTGAAATATATTAATGGCAGCAATAAATATTTTAAAAAGCATAATAATCCAGGCAGAAAAAATGAAAAGAAACTGACATCTGTATGCATCATGGTGAAACTGTAGAAAAACAAAGGTAATGAGAAAAATATTATGAGCAATCAGAAAAGAACAGTTATATTAACAGGTGATTTGATTGTAATAATGGATGACAGAAGACATTGTAATGATATCTTTGACATGCTGACTAAAAATGACTGCCAACTCAAACTTCTATATCCAAAGAGACGATATATTCCAGGATGAGGAAAAAATAGAGATTTTTTTAAAAATAAGCAAACCGTGAGATAGACTGTCCCCTCAAGACACTTAGGACAGGAATTTCTCAAAATATATTTCAAGCAGAAGAAAAAGTGATCCTAAAAAGCAAATCCAAGGTTCATAAAGAAATAAATAGCAAAGAACACTGCAAATATTAGGCAAATGTAAACAGACATTGACTCTATAAAAGAGAATAAATAATGTCTAGTGGTATTAAAAAATTAAAATACCAGATAATAACAACATATATATTGAGAAAGTGATAAATCGATTAAAAATATTCTCAGGTAATCTTGGGAGATGGTAAAGGGTCTCATAGTAGCTGTATACTTTGATAAGTACAGTGCTTTGATATGTACTATGATCCTAGGCTAACTATACTAACAGAGCAGAAACAAAGTGTGTCCCTCCCAAACTGGTAGAGAAAAGAAAAAAATGGAATGATAAAATATTAAAGGACAGAAAAAGCAAGAAATACTTAGTGAAAGAAGCAAAAAACAAAAGAAACATACACTATGATTCCATTTACATGAATTTAAAAAAACCTAAATTACATTTTAAGGGATATAGCTGTAAGTGGGAAAATAATAAAAGACAATAAAATAATGACTAAAATGCAGGTTAGTGGCTAACTCCAGAGGAAGGAAAGAGGCCATGATGACAAAGGGACAAATTATATGGAGTGGAGCTTCTGAAGGACTGGCAGGGTCTATATCTCACCCTGCGTGGTGCTTATATAGGTGATTGATGAATACATATTAAAAATACATATAAATGTTTAATAAATTTTACTTAAAAATGGTTTCTACATTATTTTATAATATTTATAGATTTTAAGTGAGTTATAAATAAAAATACATGAAAAAAATGAGAATTTGAACACTATCCTTTCCTTCATAATCCAGAAAATCTGGATCTAGGGACACCAGTGGTTTTTCTTCTCACTGGAGAGCCAGCCAGTCCAGATCAACGTGCCCTGATGTGAGGTTAAATGAACAAAAGAGAGAGCATGTTAGGCAAATAAGGGGGACAGTTTCCTTTCTTGGTAAAGAGTGTCTTTTATTTTGATAATTTTTTCCTTCCTATATTTTGGATCAGGTATTTTATAATGTGCTTTCTGTTATAAAATGCTGATGATAGTAGGTGGTCAGTTAGAATTTAATGTCCTTTTTATAAAACAAGGACAGAATAGGTCATTCTTCCTTCTCCTTTACTAACTCACTGAGGAACCTATGAATCTCTATGAAAATAAGCAAGTGATTCTGTGCTTATTTGCACAGTAAAGCTGCTTTTGATAAAATTGTGACTTAGATATTGTTACTGATTGAATGTTTCCGTTCTCCTAAAATTCCTATGTTGAAATCTTAAGCCCCAGTGTGATGCCATTAGGAGGCAGGGCATTTGGGGGGTAATTAGATCATAAAGATGGAGCCCTCATGAATGGAATTAGTGCCCATATATGAAAAGACATGAATATCTGCTCTCTCACTTTTTGCCCTCTGCCGTGTGAGGATACAGCAATAAGACAGGACAGATGCAAACCAGGAAGCAGAACCTCAGCAGACACCAGATCCACCAGTGCCTAGATCTTGGGCTTCCCATCCTCCAAAACTGGGAGAAATAAATGTGTGTGGTTTAAGCCACCCAGCCTTTGCTACTTGGATATAGCAGTCCTAACTGAATAAGACAGATATGAACTGGAAGAACTTCAGTGAGAAAGAAAAGTAGCCAAACACGGAATGTGGGGTCAGGCACAATACTTTGTGACATGCTGTAGCAAATATGAAAACAGTAAGGGTAAGAGCCAAGGGAAGAAGATGGGAGCCCTGGGAAACTTCATATGGACATTCAGGAGGTTAACATCTAGAGCCCTAAATGGATGCATGGCTTAATTTTCAGTATTAGTCATTGCTCTGAGATAACATTTTATGCTGCTTACAGATACATTCTTTTGGAGGTCATACATGATGGAGTTTCTTGAATTAGTATATTCTCTCTTCTATAAATGAATCAGGTCAAGTGCAAAACTAATATAATGTAATAATATAATTATTCTCTATATTGTGTACTATAGAATATGCTATATTTCTGTATTTAATAGAGTATGATATAATAAAGCACAATAATTATTTTTTGGTCATTATGTATTTGTTTTTACTAATTAATTTTATTTCTTACTAGTTATGTTGGCAGGGATGGCTATGCCCATTTCACAGGTAAGGATTCTGAAGCTCAAAGAAGTGAGTAATGTTATCAGCTACTAAGTGGTAAAAACCGAATTACATCCCCTTCAAAAGTTTTAGTGTCCAACTTCAAAACTGCTCTGGCTGTTTTTGTTGCCTTGTCTCACTACTGCATTAACACTTAAAGATCATTTGTATAAATATTAATTTATTCTTTATATTTATTCTTTTAAATCACATTTATTCTTTTAAATTACATTCTACACTCACTCAGGCAGCTTGTAATGACCCCTAGGAGGAAAGGGCAGACGTTTTTCCAAGAAGCACAATGAACAACACCAGAACAAGTCTAAGGGGGTACAAGAGAAATTCGGAAACTTGAGCATAAATCACTTTCAAAATAAAACCACAGCATCTTTAATCAAGGCCTGGCAATCATTGTGTCATTTCTCTAAGACTGGAACTGGTAAATGTGGGTTATCCCACTAGGCCTTTAATACTTGGTTAGAAATGGATCCAAGCAGTTGACTAGCAAGACAATTCATGCAGCACAAACATGAATCTGTGATTCTCTTACCCATTACCACAAAACACAGTTAGTTCCTGCCCTGAATTGACTTTAAAGACATTGAGTGCCCGGGAGAAACCATAAGAGCATTAAAAATGGAGCCAGAAGTAATAAATAAGGACTGCCAAAAAAATGTTAACAAATTTCTCCTACAAGTCAAGTCTATTGTCAATTTACAACAGTTCTGAAGGTTGAAGAGAGGCATGCAATTAGTGAGCTAACTTGCAAGGTTTGCCTGCAATCAAAAAGGGAGTTTTCTTTCACCTGTACAATAGTTAACAGCTGATAATTTTATCTCCTGGTATGAAAAAATTAAAATAATAAAATAAAAATAAACCAAATCCTTTAAAATATGGACTCTTATCTCTCCCATTATCCCACATATTAGAATAAACGCTTCTCCCAGTGGAATTCTTCTCACTTAGCAGGGGAAGATCATCTTTTCAGCAGCCAAATTCAGCAGGCCGACGACTTTCCTCCCCTCCTGACTTCCCCCTAAGAGCTCATTCAAAGGGAAGACAAAGGACCTACAAGTGGATGTAAGTTGTTTTGTGCCTGGCCCTTAGGGGTACTTCATTTTCCTTAAAAAGATTATCTCGACCTTACTGTAGCCAAAAATAAAAACAAAATAAAACCCTAAAACAAATTTCTGAGGCAGTTTAAATTAAAAAGACAAAGGACTGAGAAATACTTTTAATTTATTCATAATTAGTTTACAGATCGGACAGCACTGAGACTCCAAAATCAGCAAGCCACTTGGGGGATAAGGGCTACGCAGTTATCAGAAGCAAGCCAAATGCTACCTTTTGTTCTTACTACCATCTTCTTTAAAAAAAAATCTCATAGCAAATGATTTTCTATTTTCCATTTAAAGAGGATTACATAGCAAATACAACCAGTGGCTGGAGAGCAAAGAACTTCCCATCATTTTATTACCTGCCAAATATAAATTACTTCATTGTGGGTAACTCCTGCCAGGCGACCCCTTTCCTTGTCATCCATCAGGCCGATGGGCTGTGGCAGGTTAGTTCCTGCCCGGAGTCCTTTCTAATCAGGAGGCTGTCAGATATGTTGCCTGCCCACTGTCTCCTACATCTTGTGGCAGTTCTTGTATTTGGGCAGCAGGGGCTTAAGCTTGAACTGCCCCAGTAACTGGCTCTGAATTGCTCTTACTTACTATCACTGTCAAATCTTTGCAGGCATATGTGAGGGCCTCCTCCAGGTACAAGGAAGAAACCCTACAAATTTCACTTTGTAATAACTACACGATACAGAAATTGTATTAGTTCCATTAGATGGAGTCATAGAAATAGTCGAAAAGGTTAGCTGGATATAGTGAACGTCACAGTTAGACTAAGATAAAAAAATCACTTGGCTAATTTAGAGTGTTTCCTCATTGGTAATACCCTATATTAAGGTGCCATTTATAAACAGTTTATTATTATTTATTAATGTCTGAAGCACTTTATAGCATGCTAGATAACAACTTAAATTCATGTATTAAAGATGCACATACATGGTTTAATACGATTTACGTCTTATAATATTCTTTAAAACAGCTTCGCATAGTATCATCCGTTAAGCATTTATTACTAATGCATTTTATAACATACTTTATAATACATTATTTGAGCAAGTAGCTGCATTTAGTGATCATTTCATACATAAGAATAAGGCATTTATAAACGGCACCTTAATTTAAAGTGTTACCTTCGCATTACTACATAGCTGCTCACCATACATCTCATTTTGTGATTATTCTCCAAATGCACCACTTAATAAAACAGACACTAAGTTCTATTTTCCCTTCATCTGATTAAAAGTTTATTGAGTCATTTTCACCATCTGTTTTCAGATGTTGGTAGCTTGGAGGTTTTACTGTGATTTCTGATAAAACCAAACTTTTAATTCTACAATATTTCTGAAAAAAATGTTTAACAATGGAAATAGAGAATTACTTACCATATTGGACAGAGCCTGTTGCTTGGATTCTTTGTAAAATTCAATTTTTCGACTAGAAAGAACAACCCAGGAAGTAGACCAGTTTTTCCTTAGGAAAAAATAAAAATAAAAAGGGAAAAAAAAGCATTATCAGTTGAAGAAATTTATAGATACAGTATGAGCAACATTTGGAATGAGTAGAGACCATCTTTATTTTTAACAGTCTTCCTAAAAGTCTCCTCTTTATTAAAATCTATAGGTGGTATGGAATTTGGGTAATAATAAACACATTCTGGAATTATTTAAAAACATAGCATTTATAGTAAGAGTTTCTCAATTTATAGTTCCTCCTAAAATCTTTTCAACCACCAAAAATCCATTTTTTGTGTATCCATGTGCATCTTTCCCATAAAAAGTTTATGTTTCTACAGCAAACCAAAAATAGCAAAGTAAAAATAGGAATCAGAACCCATTCCTTCCTTCATTGTTTCTTCTCTTCATTGGTTTAGTTTATTTCAGTCTTAAAAACTAACCAGCCTCATGTATCATTGCTCAATTCAAAATATTTTCATAATGTTGAATCTTACAGAAATCAAAGAAATACAAATAAAAATAGTGACATGCTTTTTCCCTCTTTGTACATCAAATTGTCAAGGAATAAAAGAAATAACATTTGAGAACATCTAGGGATAATCAGGGTGCAGGAAATAGATTCTCTCATACACTATTGGTGGGAGTTCAGACTGTTGCTTCCTTTCTGGAGTGCAATTTGACAATGTGCTTTTTAAAAATCCCTAAAAATGTGTACATCTTTCGGCTAAACATGTCCATTTCTATGAATTTAAATTTATTCTAGAGAAATAGTCTCACAAGTTGCTGAGTCTGTGTCCATAGAAGTTAATTGCATGATTATTTGTTAATTCCATACATAAAACATAAAAAAAGATGATTGGTTAAACAAATTGCATATAATAGATCCATAGAATGGAATAATGAACTCTATGCTATAGAAGAATACTAATGTGGGAAGGTTTTAATGCAGACCATAATACATGTAGCTTATAACTGTGCTGTGCTATTTACCTAGGACTTTCTTCACCCATCCCAGCCCCTTCTGTTTATTAATTCCATTAATTAGAAGTGAAAACATTGCTTTGTTATATGTGCCTTCCATGACTTCTTCTCATATCACTTATGATAAATTTTAAAAATATTTTTCATAAATTTCTCCTCTATCCTCCATTAAGAAATGAGCCCTGAGATGGTAGAAATCATTTCATCTTTACGAAGGTATGCCCAATGCCTAGCATGGTGCTTTGGACAGAATAGACACAAAATACATATGTATTGAGTCAGTGACTGAATTTGGGCCTGGAAAAAGTCTTGATATGACAATAGGTAAATCAAGTGGTAAAATCATGGCTCTTGAGTCTCCTTTGTATTTGCTGGTGTTTACCAATTTTTTTTTGCATTGAGCATGTATTGCTTCTGTAGTTAGAACATGTATATGTTCATGGCAAAAAGGCACTCTTTTGTAGTTAGTAAGACATTAAGGAGATTAATGTACTTAAGTTTCCACCCATTAGAGCCTATTGCTGCAGTTTGCTGCGGCTTGACATTCACTTCAAAATAGCTGAATTCATTTAACAAAACTGATTTTTTAAAAAGTTTATGGAAAGACTTTATTCAGGTCAATAGAAAACGACACCAAAATATTTTTTAAATGACTATCAAAGATCTTTGTGTAATTTATTTCCACTTGCCTTAGAGAAACTAAGAGCTTGATTGAAAGGACAGCTTTGATTCAGTAAGGTTAATATTTATAAAAAGAATTAGATTTCTCTTACATGCCTGGAGCTTTCTTAATGATACACCATTGTGTTAAAAAGAACAGAATAAGCAGACACACAAGAAACATAATGCGTACTTTTGAACATCCAAATACAAACACTGTGTTCTTGGACCCACTTGTCTTTAAATGAAGAGTCTCAATTTTTTAATTAAATGATGAAAAGATGAAATAACAAAACCCAGAAAGAAAACCACATAGGCATTTTCTTCTTCTTTTGCCCATTTCTCCTTTTAGGTACCAGGAGCAACAGGGTGAATTGAAGCAGCAATAGCCTTCTCTTCATGCAGGTCATAATAATAGGTGGCCCCAAACAGGAAAAAGAAACATTATTAAAAGTCTAGTCTGGGTATCTTATAATACCACCCTTATTTTGAACATATGTAGTCAGAAAGCACAGAACGCTCTCACACATGAAGAATCCGTATTTAACCTGCCTATTATATTTCCCACTTTATTTTTCATCTTCTGACAAGGAGATACTATACCCTATTTGTGACCTATCTATACTAACTTCTGGATAAATGGTTCTGATTTGAATCTGTTTCAGACGTTGATCACTTATATAACTTGCCATCAAAACTCTCCCCATCCTTAAACTTGGAAGTGGAACTGGTTAGATCTGAAGTTGCGTGAAATGCAATTATCTCATTGCTTTTTATTAGGACTTAGAACTGCTGTGAACTGTGTCCCTGTTAGGTGAATTGGGTGAACAAACTGAAGCGGGTAAGAACTGCAGGTCTTGAAACCTTAGCACATGATTTGCTCTGACACCTTATGTACAGTGTTACTTCGCTTTCAATTTATAAACTATAAACACTGTCTTTATCTTCTCTGGATAAAAGTGAAAGCTTTTCCATGGGTTGATTGTTATTGTTTGAAAATAATTTCATTTCAGAATGAATAATAATAATGCTGCTGACAACCTTTTAGATGTCCTCTTTCATCTCAATTTTTCCCATGATTTCTTTTAAAACAATAATTAGCATAAATTATTTAGAATACCTAGCATAAATCTGATCATCTAGTTTATGCTTAGCTTCATACACGAAAATGATGAAAGTACTAACATCTCTATTTACTAATATGAAAAATGAGGCTCAAAGGGTAACTTAAGGCCTTACACTTAGGTTTAAAGTCAAACCCAATTTATTTGACTCCAAACCTACAATCTGTTCATTACTTTATGATGTCTAGTTTTTTTAATCCAAATTTTTTATTTAATTTTTAGGGGCTCAATATATATTTTTTGAATAGCTGAAAGACATGAGTTTACACTTATCTGCCAATGAAAAATGGAACTGGGTAGAGGATTTGCAAGGCCCAGTGCAGGATGAAAATGCAGCATTCTCTGTCCAAAAATTATGAAGAATTTAAAGACAATAACAATCTAGCATTAAATGGAGGGCAGAGTCCTTCAGAGCATGGGGCCCTGGACGCATGCTGGTAAAGCCAGCCCTAACTACAATATGACTTTACAGCAATGGCCGAAGAATAATTTCTTTTTTGAATACTGTCTTTTTTAAAGGATTAAGCAGTACTACCTTAGTTAAGGATATTGTCAAAGTCAGATTTCAATGTAATTTTGTTTGAAATCTTCAAATTATAAAAGCTAATGGGGATAGTGTGAGATAAGGTATCAACTATCCAGGCTTTGTTATTAACTACTTTACCCGATCCTTATTAGAAAGACTGGGCAAAGCCCCAACACTTCCAAGCTCTCTTCCCCTAGAAGTTGCGCTGATTCAAAGGAATAAGATGATGTACTGTTCAGCTCCTCATTAGAAGCCAGAAATGGGCTGGGTGTGGTGGCTTAGCCTGTAATCCCAGCACTTTGGGAGGCTGAGGTGGGCAGATCACAAGGTCAGGAGTTTGAGACCAGCCTGGCCAACATGGTGAAACCCCGTCTCTACTGAAAATACCAAAGTTAGCCGGGCATGGTGGTGGCTGTCTGTAATCCCAGCTGCTTGGGAGGTAGAGGTTGCAGTGAGCTGAGACCACGCCATTGCATTCCAGCCTGGGTGACCAAAAAAAAAAAAAAAAGAAGCCAGAAAGAGGTGTGTGTTTCTAACTTCATGGCACCTCTGTCTTTTCCTGCCAGAGATTATTCTGGTCTGTGATTAGCAGACTCATCTGCACCCGGTAGGGAACATAAAACCAGGAAGGGGAGTCAGAAGCCTGCAGTCTAAGAGTAGCTGAGGCTTCACCTAATGAGAACATTTCACTATGACTTAGGTCTGAACCTTCCTCTCTGATCAAAGTACTCTAGAAACTTGACCACTATCCTTATAATATCTGTCCCGTCTATTTCCCATTCTGACATGTCTGACCCATTGTGTTGCTCAGAGTTCTCAGCGTATCAGTGGAATAGCTTCTTCACCCAATTTTCTAACATGGTGACTCTCTTGTAAGGCGTCAGCTCTGGAGTGTGCAAAGGGCGACTTGACAAGGTTTTGCCTTGACTTAAGGATTTGATACTTTCCATATGCAACCAAATCACTATATATGACTCTTATTCAATATATTGCAGGAAGTGGGTAACACCTACAAGCTTAAAGGCCTTAGCCAGGATAGGTGACTACAGCATTTTCTCATGAAACTTTGCAAATGGACTATTTTCTAGGATAAAGCTGTTTTCACACTAGAAAGTCCCTCTATGCCCCAAACTCCCACAAAGAGGTAGAAACTACCTCTATCTTCTTAGAACATTTCCACTATTGGGCATACTGTCTGACATTTAGTAGGTGATTATTAAATATTTTTGAGAAAAAGAATATATGGTCTTTCAAATTTCAGGAGAGCCACACTTCTAGGTTCTTTCTGCTCTGTGTTTACTGTTCTTCGCTAACAAGGACCAAAAGATTTCATTTACTTTCTCTGTTCCTTAGTTTCCTAGTGCTTTAATATGGTATTTGTAGCATTGTTTTTTCTTAACTATCTAACACTTCTGATTTTGGATATTTTTTTCTAACTTATACTTCTAGTAGCCAATACCTGAGCTTTCTCCAGAGGGCTTCCCGCCCTGAGCTTGCACTGGCTTCTGCTCTGTTCCACCTGGCATTTTATATGCATCATGCAATTTAATTACTAAGCCAATCACAAGTATCCATTAAACATTTGCTACATACCAAACATAATTCTAAGGGCTGAATAGAGATAGAAAAACAAGAGACATCTCAAAAATTTTACCTCTAAGAAGATGGACAATAAATATGGAAACCAAGTCTTCTGAATGAGTTTTAGGATACCCCCATATTACAGAAGAGAAAACTGAAGCCCAGTGAGGCTGCATCCTAACCAAAGGCAAACAAGCCATAAAGATGGGATTCAGGCCCCTGCTCACTCCAGTGTTTCCATGGTCTCTAGGCAGGTGGCATGCCACTCTCTCGGTAGTCAATCTCATTATGCCTGTTCAGAGCTTCATGAGAGGAGCTAAGAGGGGGAGATAAGGAACAGTTGTCATAGAAGTACTAGAACCTCTTTCCCTTTGGAGCAAAGCCACGTCTTAGCCTGACCTGGGCTGTCCTACAACACTGAACTGCAAGCCCTTTATCCCTGTCTTCCGTCCCTACCATAATGGTCAGCAGGTAAATTCACCCATTGACCAATCAGTGTCTCCACATTTCATCATAACTTTGAGAGCTTAGTTTTCTACTTTTTTTCCAAAGAGAGACAAAAACCAAGGTGTTGGATAGACTAAATGAGTAATTAAGACACACAACTCAGGAAATATCCAACTTTAGTAAGTCAGTCCAAAGTGCCATGAGTAAGGGAAACAGCCACTTGTTTCCACAGGGATTTACAGGTAACAATTAGGTAAGGGTTTGAACCTAGTGATTCCATGCAGGAGACAAATCTTGGGGCAAGAAATGCAGGTGTTGGGCCAGGTGCAGTGGTTCATGCCTGCAATCCCAGGCCGAGGCAGGTGGATCACTTGAGATCAGGCGTTCGTGACTAGCTTAGTCAACATGGAGAAACCCTGTATCTACTAAAAATACAAAATTAGATGGATGTAGTGTCAGGCAGCTGTAATCTCAGTTACTCGGGAGTCTGAGGCAGAAGAATCGATTGAACTCCAGAGGCGAAGGTTGCAGTGAGCCAAGATCGTGCCACTGCACTCCAGCTTGGGTGACTGAGCAAGACTCAGTCTCAAAACAGAACAACAAAAAAGAAATGCAGGTATTTATTTTATTATATATTTTGACATACAAAACAAATCACATCTAAGAGAAATAGGGTTGCTAACTCTAATTGGGAAGTAGGGAGAACTACATTTCTATAAGGGCATTTATGTACCATTTATGCAATTGGTGGGACCTTTTATCTATGTGAAACACTTCATAAAACTTTCCTAAAAACAAATCCTGAATTGTGAAGTTAGAAAATGCAAACAAGCAAAAAGGCAAACAAAAGTACAGAAACAAAAACAAAGCCCAAACAACAACAAAACACCCCAAAAACAAAAACAAATAAAACTCAAAGCCATCAGCTTGGCATTCTACAAAATGGACACCGGATGGCAGCACATAATAACAGCAACATTGATTGTAATAGCTGATCTGCAAAATGCTTGATGAAAAATGACTCTTAAAATATTCATTACCATTATAAGAATCTGTTAGCTTAAACTCTGGTTTAATGCATTCATTTGCTCTAAACACCAAAGCTTTATATCCTACCCTTACCTTTCCTTTGCCTTCTTTAGGTAACAACAGAGTGACAAAGCAAAAATCAGAAGAAAATATATGTGAGGTTCCTTGACAAATTTCAGCTTCTCTTATTTGGGCCATCTGCCTTTGCTGCCTAACTTGGTCATGCTGGATTTGACTTGATTCCGCACCAGTGATGGGAGTGAAAGTGATTTATTCTAGTGTCCCTGACTGATTTACCGCAAAATCACTTAGACACTGTTAAATGTACAGACTCATTCTCAAACTGGTTGGTCTAGGAACTTACTTATTCTGTCTTATACTCTAAGCATCTTGGAATTTATGACTGCTAAAAGGTGGGTCAAAAAGACATTGAAGTGTAAAAACACCCATCTCTGTCAGTCTTGCAAGGAAATGAATAAAGACAGATTCAGCCTGGAACAATGTATTTTGATACTAAGCAGAAAGTACTAAAGAAAGAATATGATCACATTAGGAACACACCTTAGTCTCACATTCTAAAGAAAGTCCATTTCGAATAACAATTGTTAAAACAAACAAACAAACAAAAACCCAACAGACAGCCTAGTAGCTGTGGGCCCTAGGATGAAAGCAGGCACTAGTGGACATAACCACTGCACAGTCTTTTTTCTGCATTTCTTTTCATAGCCATCTTCTGGGCATATTTTCACCCCCCAACTATATCTTTCTATGCCCATCTAAAGAGAGCAGAATGTGACTGTATGTTGTGGTAAGATGTGCAGAGCCACACAGGAGCTGATGACAAGAAGACCTAGGTGCCTAGGGAGAAGCAAGTTTGAGGTGTCAAAATTTCACAAACATACTGTCAGGTGCCTTTTGTAAATGTAAGCATTGAAAATAACTTTTTAATAAGCTGTCGTAGAGTTTCAGAGAAGCCAGGGTTACTTACAAGTTTGAGGATGGAATTCCCAAAATGAAGAAATTCCTATGCTTCATCAGAAAAGCTGAGGCATATTTTCAGTGTTCACAATTAAAAATTAAAGTGAATGCTGAATGTATTCTGCTTTCAAGCCTGTCAGTGTATCACTGGGGAAATCTGTATAACCTCATTGCAAAATAAGGCTAAATGTATGGCCTCTTATGAATGTCAAATACAGCCAATAAGTTATCTTTCTTTTACCATCTCCTGCTCATATTCAGAGATAAGTTAAATTTTCTTTGAGACAAAGATAAAATACATTGAAGAGACAAATAAGGACTAATAAAAAGGAAAAGAAAGAAGGAAAATAAGAAGAAATTACAAGGCATGATGATCTATTATGGAATTATAAGTAGAAAACCTGATAGAAATTAATGAAATAATACTCATTAAGTGACAATTGAAGTCCCTGGAATTGCTGATGGCATAAAATAAAAGACCATTTTTGCTCCGTAGTCTCAAATAGCTTAAAGGCAAGAGAGATAAAGCAAATGTGTTTCAAGCAGAGGACAAAGCTAAATTCTGTGATACTAACTATACATAGAGTAAGATTTGGGAGAAATAAGAGGTTTTCTTCATTTATACAACAGGAAGTAATAATAGAGCCTATATTGTAGTATCATTGAAGTATTACTGATAAAGAATTCAGCCAAGTGCTTGACAGAGTAAGCATCTATTAATATTGCTTATTAATTCATTAAAATTTATAAAAGATATAAAGATCTTTGATAAATGAAACAAAGGCTATCAAAAGAAATTTTACATAAGAAGTATAAATTATAGTACGTTATACTATTTATTAGTTACTAAAGTATCAATGGGATAAAAACACAATTTTTCAAGGTTATGACTAAACTGACCATTTTTGTTGCTAGTGATAAAAGTATACAGATTCCTTGGGTAAGCAATATGGGAATGCATACTAAGAGTCATTAAAAATGGTCTTGTGATTTGATCAAGTAATCCAGGCTTAATATAAAAGAAGGCTGGGTGCTACGGCTCACGCCTGTAATTCTAACCGTTTGGGAGGCCAGGGTGAGTGGATCTCTTGAGCCCAGAAGTTCCAGAATAGCTTGAGCAATATGCCAAGACCCACATCTCTACTAAAAATACAAAAAAAAAAAAAATGCTGGGTGTGGTGGTGCGTACTTGTGGTGCCAGCTACTCATTTAACCCCACATAAGGTGAGTGGGAGGGTGGGGGCGGAGGAGGCTGCAGTGAGCTGAGATGGCACCACTGCACTCCAGCCTGGGTGACAGAATGAGATCCTGTCTGAAAAAACAAACAAAAAAAGAATATATAAAAGAAAAATTGACAAGCAATAGGAGAATTATTGTAATGATAACTTTTAATATAAAACCAGACTCAAACATCAAAAATATAAAAAGAGGTAAGCTCATCATCACTGGTCATTAGAGAAATGCAAATCAAACCCACAGTGAGATACCATCTCACACCAGTTAGAATGGTGATCATTAAAAAGTCAGGAAACAACAGGTGCTGGAGAGGATGTGGAGAAATAGGAATGCTTTTACACTGTTGGTGGGAGTGTAAATTAGTTCAACCATTGTGGAAGAACAGTGTGGCGATTCTTCAAAGATCCAGAATTAGAAATTTCATTTGACCCAGCAATTGCATTACTGTGTATATACCCAAAGAATTATAAATCATTCTACTATAAAGATACATGCACACGTATATTTATTGAAGCACTGTTTACAATAGCAAAGACTTAGAACCAACCCAAATGCCCATCAATGATAGACGGGATAAAGAAAAGGTGGCACATATACACCGTGGAATACTATGCAGTTATAAAAAACGATGAGTTTATGTCTTCTGCAGGGACATGGATGAAGCTGGAAACCATCATTCTCAGCAAACTAACACAAGAACAGAAAGCCAAACAGTGCATATTCTCACTCATGAGTGGGAGTTGAACAATGAGAACACATGGACACAGGGAGGGAAACATCACACACTGGGACTGTTAGTGGGTGGGGGGCTACAGGAGGGTAAGCATTGGGAGAAATACATAATGTAGATGATGGGTTGATGGGTGCAGCAAACCACCATGGTATGTGTATACCTATGTAACAAACCTGCACCTTCTGCACATGTACCCCAGAACCTAAAGTATAATAATTAAAAAAAAGAGGTAAGGATGATTTGACATATTATAGCCCATCAACATAATGGGATATCATATTCTTAAACATGGTGATTACATATACAATGTTCAACTTGTAAAGTACTTACAATAAAAACAAAAACCCCATAAACTTGGAGGGGATATGTAAGACATGTAACATTGACAAAGCATTATATATAAGTTTCCTCAAATCATTGAAAAAAAGCAGAAAACTTAATAGAAAATAGTCAATGTTTATGAACAGAATCTGAATGCAGAATCTGAATGGCTCTAAACAGATAAAGTGATGCTCAACTTCAATACCTATCAGTGAAATACAAGTAAAAGCGATATTAATGTAATGTTCTATGGATAATTACATTGGATAATGCTATGTGCTGATAAAATTGTGGAAACAGAATCCCTTCTATATTGCACATTGAACTGATATGAATTGGTGCACTAATTCAGGAGAAACTGTGGCAACCGTAGTCAGTAGATTTACAAATGTATGTGACTAACCACTGAGCAATCCTGTACTCCTGGAAATATTCCCCTGAAAAAATTCCTAACAGTTTCAAAAGAAATATATATGTGTGATTTACGGAAATGTTGTTTGGAATGAAAGGAGTTAGAGGCAACTTAGGTGTCCACAGCTGGGAGACTGGGTAAGTAAAAATTCATATACAGTCATGCTTCACTTAATGATAAGGATACATTCTGAGAAGTGTGTCGTTAGGTGATTACATCACTGTGCAAACATCACAGAGTGTACTTATACAAATCTAAGCGGTGTAGCCTACCACACACTAGGCTACGTCATAGCCTATTGTTCCTAGGCTACAAACCTGTATAACATGTTATTGTGCTGAATACTGTAGACAATTGCAACACAGTGGCAAGTATTTGTGTATCTAAACTTATCTAACCATAGAGTAGGTACGGTAAACATCAGTTTTATAATCTTATGGGACCACAGCTGTATATGGTGTCCATTACCGATCAAAATGCCACCATATGCCACATGACTATACATAAACAATGGCAAAGTGGGCATCAATGAACTAGATTTAAAGACATTCATGTACTGCATAAAAATGTTTTAATCAACAATGGATGACATATAGATAGTAGTTCTATGAGATTATAATGAAGCCGAAAAATTCCTATTGCCTAGTAACATGATATTCTTCATAACGTCAAGTGCAATGCATTAACTTTTCCATGTTTAGGTATGTTTAGATACACAAATAACATTATGTTACAATTGCCTACAGTATTCAGCACAGTAACATGCTGTAAATGTTTGTAGCCTAGGATCAATAGGCTATATCATATACCATCTAGTTTTGTGTAAGTACATTCTATGATGCTCACATGATGATTAAATCACCTAAGGATGCATCTCTTAAGACATCCCCATCATTAAGAGATGCATGTCTGGATAGCAACATAGATAGCTGCCCAAGAGCTAACATTGAATGAAAGTAATAAGAAA
This sequence comes from Ateles fusciceps, assembly GCA_036589455.1. Classification (NCBI taxonomy): domain Eukaryota; kingdom Metazoa; phylum Chordata; class Mammalia; order Primates; family Atelidae; genus Ateles; species Ateles fusciceps. The sequence goes on from JAZHEH010000851.1 coordinate 2,330,830, forward strand.
CACAATAAGGTTTATAATACAAAAATATTTATGCTATATAGAATACATTCACACATACACAACTATACACTATTTTTTGAATGCCACATATATAGCTAAATATAGACATATATGGAGAATGAGTTTGATAAACACACATTAAATACATTAGAATGAATGTCTACAGGGGATTGAAGTAAGGATTGGAGACTAAAATAAAATAAAATAAAACGAGCTAGGGATCTTGCCCAGAATGATGATAACACAAGGCCACAAACTGAAGGATATAATCAATTCAATTATGTGTACCTGGGGTAACAACAACAGCAGCAACAACAACAACAACAACAAAAGGAAAACTAAAACATGTAACTTTAAGTGGAAAAGGCTGAAAGAATGCATAATGGTATGCAAAGTGAAATAATAAAACAGAGTACAAAACAAATGTTTATATGGATTTAACTATAACATGGAAACTATATGCAAACTGGAAAGTAATAACAAATAAAAGAAAAAACACAATGGTATACAGACTAATCAAAACTACCTAAAAACGTATTCATGTGAGTTGGCTGGGGGAAGGACCCTGTTCTTCTCTGATTCCTCTTGACACTGCCTTCTAGATGTCATAAAGTTGGTTTACGGAGGGGTTATGGGCAAAGATACTTTACCAAACCACACAGTAGAACCTCCTTCTGCTTTCTTTAAATTATTTCTTTTAGGATCTTTCCCACTTCCCTGCAGGAGGCTGAAGGGTGGAACTGACCAATACTGCCACCTCCATTCTCCTACCAAGCTCTAGTGAAGAGCTGAACTGGCTAACTTAGATAATTTTGGAGAAACTCTTTATGCTACATGGCTGATGAGGAAAGAAAGGGTCACGACTTACTCATCTTGATGAGAGGCATCATTGTACCCTCCACACCCCTTCCTGAGTTGATAAGGTCATGATAAGATCTAGGGGAAAGGAGAGCACTCAGGCTGGGCTACTCAGACTTCCTCCCGTTGTTCCTTCAGAACCAGATGACTCTCTAAGTCAGATTCACCACTGGGGCAGGGACTAGCCAAGTCTGTTAAAGCAACCTTGCATTTGATCTTGTCTCATGTGCATCTCTCTCCTGAACCCTTCAAGGGAGGGTGGCTAAAAGACCACTGCAGAAAAATAGTCCAGGTAAAGATTTAAGGCCCTGTTCGCTATCCCCAGAATAAGATACAATATGGAGAAAAAACAGAGCTTGTTAGTTACAACGGAAATAGCTATTTTAAGTAGTGAAATTATAGATGATTTCCCCCCCCCCCAATTTTACTTTGTTTAAAAAATCTATATGTAAAATTCATTATAACCATCAAACAAAAGCAGACTTTATTCTCTAGTGTCGACCAGAGTGTCATTCTAGTAATGAATTGTATTATACAACTAACAGGTGTCCCATTGTGTAGCTAATTAGTACATTTATCCTACATAATTTTAATTGTTAGTAATACATTTATGAGTAGATGCCTTGTCTCTCAATTTGAGCATTTTCTACAAATTTGGTAGCTTGCATATAACCCAGCACAAAGCTAATTATGTAACAGAACCAATATGAGAAATAGCAAAAATTCTAAAATGGAGGTGATTATTTCTAAACATACCATATATACAACACAATTATCATCTTTCTTTACCCTCCTATCAACCTTATTGTTTTTCTTCAAAGTTTTTGTTGTTGTGGTCTGAAGAGTTCTTATTTCCTTTTCAAATTTCTCTCACCTCTGCCTATGATGCTGATTTTATTTTATCAATTTCTATTTTGAGCTGCAAAAGTGGTTCAAATCCTCCATCCTTCAGGAAATTATTCTTGCAAGGTATTGTACAGAGACTTTTATATATTGCAGATGGATGCATTCATCCCCTAATCCTTTAATCATGGAAATCAAGAACGATTGTCTTATTTCTTTTCAGTTCTTTATGAGTTCAAGTTCAAGGAGGACAAAAAGCACCTCATTTATATGTTCTGTACAACAATATAGAAGGTAGTGCCTTTCTTTAAAAACTGTAATTACATCAAAAATAATATTGATAGTAGAGGTAGCAGAGGAGACTCTCCTAGTCTAATACCATAGGGCCTTCTTATCAAACAATAACAGTGGCACAAGTTGAGGATATGAGGAACCAGCATAGTTATATAAGAATGAATTAAAGAATTTTATTACCTTAGTTTCTTTCCTCCATCTGCAATTTTAGCTTTTTGAAGATAACCTTCTTTTTCAACCATCTGCAAGAAGAATGCATATGTTAAAACTGTGACAAACTACTATGCATTGTTGGTTTGAGTAAACCTGTGCTTTTCTAGAGTCATTGCAATGATGGAAATTTTCAGTCATAGAACTTTATTAATAATGCATATATAGCTTATGGGAACTGCCTGCAAAGTCGTAGACATTACAAGCTGTTAAATATCTGAAAGACAAATTATGAAGAGGAATGTGAATGATTTGTTAGATAGTGATACACCTTTATTGACTTTTCTTTCTGGGCATTGAAGTCACTCGCTTAAAAAATTGATTGCAAATGGTAAAAGAAAGACAAGTTGAATACCTTCCTTTATTTTACCAAGTATCCATAGAAAAGTTCTTCCTTTCTAACCTCCCCATGTACCTTCTGAAGCCAGGATAAAGGAAGACTCCAATGGGAGCAGGTAACTAAGCTAATTGAATCATGGAAAGGCATTTAAAATAGCAACATTTTACATGTTTTGATCAATTACCAAGACACCCTGTAGTATCACAATCTCATTGTCTTCTTCCATGATGTAGGATTGTTTGCTTTTCCTGTTTGCATGCACTGTACTGGCTTTCATTGCTAATACAGCTGCAACTTTCTTAAAGAAAATTTAATATGTCATTATAACTCTGCAGAAGTGTTTGTGGAGTTTTGGGCAAAATAAATGCACAATGCAAATTGTGACTCCCTGCAAAGTCTATGCTAGGTATCTTAATTTCTTAGCATCATATTTCTTCCCCTCCTCTGTCTGCCTCACATATCCCATCCCAAGTCATTAGCCTGTGCTCCATCTTTCACTCAGTGAATTGCCCACACCCTTTTCCCTGACCTGCCTAGTAACAGAGGACCACACTCCCTCAGTGTCACCCCATCTTATCCCCGCAGCTGAAGTATTCCACTGTGAACATGTCTTCATCTCAAAAGTCTTAAGTATATTTATTTTACTTCAAAATTCAATTAGTAAAACCCGGCACAGTGGCAATTGCCTATAATCTACAACTACTTGGGAGGTTGGGGTAGGAGAATCTTTTGGTCTTAGGAGTTTGAGACCAGCCTGGGCAGTATAGGAAGACCTCCATCTCAAAAAAATAAACAAGTAGAAAACCAAATTTTAATGTGTATGTTTTTTATTAGAGGATCTTTTCATGATTTATCTGCCATCTCTTTCAGGTACACCATCCTGAATCTCCATTTTCAGTTTGCTCTTATCACTGTAATAGTGCATATCAGATCATGTTGTAAATGTCTGCTTATTTGTCTGTGCCTGCAGGCAAATAATGTGCTATGAGTCCATTGAAGGCAAAGGACTACTTTTACATGGGGATTCCTAGCTTCTGGAATAATTTGCTGGTACCAATAGTCAAAATAATAAAATTGTTTGAACAAATAAGTAAATGAATGGATATTTAATTTTTTTTTCAATCTTTATAGGAAACTGGGCAAGCCAAAAAATTTATCTGCAATACTACAAGTGAAAGGGAGAGATATTTAGAGGTAAAGGAATTGTTCCAAATCACTAAAATCTCACTGGTTAAATGTCTGCTTACAAGACTTGCTCTGACATAGGTGAGAATTTTTCTGCCTTGTTTATTGTTTTATTTCTAATACATAGCACAGGACTTAGTTTTAAAATGCATTTGATGAATACGTTTTTGACCAAATAAATAATGATAGAGATAACAATGATGATTTATGAGAATCATAGCAAAGTGTTTTTTACTTATCTCCACATCCAGAAAGTTTCTTTTACTTCACTGTGTTCTCCACAAGTCTAAAGCATCTAAGGAAGCTTTCTTGGATAACTTTTAGAATAATGGTATTCACTGGTTCCTTTTTGTTTTTGTATTTGGATATATCTATTCATTTGCTTTTTCCACATTATATTCCATATATACTGTCCCTTTTCTTGGTGCCAGGGAATTTGATTTGTCTACCTCGTAAAACCCATATAATAAATTTAGTGTTTAACTCTGGGCATCACTGGTATCCACGAATGTTTGGAAGAAAGATCTTTTCAATAGCAGTTAGCACCACAGAGGAGGTCCCTTTCTTTAGGAATGTATACTGAGAAATTTTGTTGTGTAATCATAGAAAATATTTATTATTTTCAGCTTTCTTCTGATTAATTTTTACCCAAAACCTGATTTTATCTACCAAAAAACTACAAAACCTATCAACCTATCATAAAAATTGATGCATGCATTCTCAGTTAATAATATTGCCCCATTTTTTCCCAAAAATTCACAAAAGACCCCTTGGTAGACATTTGATACCCACAAAGATAAATTATTGATGAAAATTTCTCTAAAATAGATGCGAAATATGAAAGGAAAAAGCTAATACTCTTATAGGGAGAAATCAACATCAACAGGTTTAAGGTATACACCATAAAATTCTCTTTCCTTGAATACATAAGTAACATTTCCCCAGACACTGTGGGACCTTTCCCAGAATACTTGAGATTGAGGCCAAGGGCTGGAGTTCTCAAGTTAAGACTCAATAAATGTGATATCATTGTCATAAATGACTGAGCCAATTCCATGGTCTTGGATCAATGCAATAGGTTTTCCAGGAATGGTCACACAGAGGTCCCAGGAAAAATGAGAAAGAACTGAACGGCAAGTTAGTTATCTTCTCTTATATCATTTTCCAAAGTCCAGGCTGCCAGGTCATTAGAAGAAGCTAATAACCCTTCTGCTATGTTCTATTACCTACTACACTTGCTACCACCATGCATATTTGTTGAATGTTTACATGCACATTTCTACATGTAGTATATCTATGTCCTACTACCATGAGCACATTCTCACTTCCGAGATCAGGTGTTTATTTTCCTTCATCGTCTTTTTAATACTTGATGTACACTTACTCGTTCTTTTCAACACATATTTAATTAGTAACACTTCTTTCCTCTAAATGCCAGCTTCCCTGCTCACAATAGAACTGCAAAGATTAATAGGACAATTTAAATCCTCTCGAGGCTTAAACTCCTGGGAGTTCATATTCAAGATATTCCTCCTCCTCTTTTTTGAGGGACTGGGTACCATGCCTCATTTAAGTCATCTCAGACTCAGGTCATCTTTTAGCCTGGATAAAAAATTCCAATTATGCTTTCTACAATGAAAGCACTGTATTGTTTAGGTCTCATGCTGGCAAGTGATGTTTCCATGAGGTAGAATTAATTACTTTACTATTCCTTGTCATCATAGTTTGAAATACGTCTCACCATGTTTCAGACACAGGACTCGGTTATTCTGCGAGGCTCATAGTATGCTGAAAGAAGTATTAGGGCAAGCAAAAGATTGCTATGCATTTTGCATGTGGATTTATAAATGGTACCTTACTAATTACTCTAATTAATTATTCCTACCCAATGTTAATCCCATGGTTTCAAGGGACAATGATCTATAAATTACAGTTGAACATGCTGGTCATCTAGGGCTCAGATGGTCTTGTCTCCAGTAATTTACAAAATTACTTACAGCTCTAGGTCTAAGTTTAGGATTCTACATGCCAAATTCTAGGCCAAATTGAAGTTCCTTAAAGGAGTAGCAGTCCCTAAACTACGCATACATAAGAAATGTCAACCAATCTTTAGATGCTAAATCTGGCTTCTTGAGCTATTTGTCCAATGTTCCTTAGGAGCCCTATTTAACATTAAATGGCTGGAAAGATCAGCAATTTGTTCAGATTGGATGCCAGCCAGTCTGTAAGCATTGAGGAAGTGCTCGGCAGATATAGCCGTGCTGAGATACAGATGAGAAGAATGAATGGCAGTGGGATATCCAGATAGCACCTGTTTATCAACCTATGTTGGAGGCGACAGACAAGACAGAGGAGCAGAAGACAACTTTTGATTAATGGTAACAATCATGGCAGAAAGATGAGCCTGTTAACTGTACATACAGACACTGCAGGGTTTTGTTTTTTTTTTATGAGAAGGCTTTATGTTGTTCTCAGATACAATTGCAAATAATGGGTTTTCGTCTACACCATTCCACCAAAGGGTTCTGTTAAAATAACCCTTTCTATTTATAAATGGAAATAAACTTAGTCTGTGACTTTGCCCAGATTTTGATGAGAAGGATTTGGCTTTTAACCTCAGAACCACATGGCCTTTGTGCCTCATAACATTTTCTCTGCTGATGTATTTAAAGTTATTGTTCTCTTCCCCTTTGTTCTGATTCTGTGTTCATTGGCAACCATCTGAATCCTAATTTGGCTTCCTAGGTCCTTTGATGTAGAAAGTGGGTAACTTAAATAGTATCAGAATATTCCCTATTATGTACTGTGAGATAGACTCAAGGGATCATCATCTCAGTAAACACTAATAATAATGATAAATATGATTTTTTTGGAACCACAATGCTGAGACGGGCCCCAGCTCTAAACTGAGATGATCCTTTTAAAGTAGCATCACCCTATGAAACCTTCTGTGTGACTGACTGACCTCCCCTCTAAAAGAACTATGCATCATCCCTCTGTAACTACAATCCTGGGCCACTATAATTATCAAGCAGATTTAGCATTTAATTGTTTTCCTATTTAATAATGAGGCAGCTGCTATACTTTCTCTGAACTTTTAATAGATCATCGTACTTTGCTGGTAATCTTGTCTGTTTCAATGATTTCTGTTAAAGAGCACAGAATGAGGACACATTTGGTTACATTATTTTACCCCCAAATGATGCTTCACTTGCTTTCTTAAATCCCCTCCCCACCGCCATTTTTTACTTCTCCATTATCCATAGAACTACCTACCTTACCTGTCTTTCTTTTTTCTATTGTTTTTGGTTTTTTGCCATTGTCTTTAGGTTTCACTCTTTCGCTTTGAAACTTATTGCTTACATTTTCTTCTCAATATTCACTTATTCCTATACTGGCTCTGCCGTTCATGCTATATTTGATTTGTTCATTAATCTGTGAGCTCACAGTGGACTTAATCCATTGAGAACAGAATCAAAAGCAGAAAAAAATACCGTAAAACTCCAGTTTATCTGTACACCATATAAAGTACTAATAGCTTTTAAACATTTTTAAAAGTCTTAAATTTAGAACTGCCTTAAATATAGTTCAAGAATCAAATACTATGCCTTTAGAGATTCAATATAATGTTTTTATCTGATGTAAATAACCATTTACTGTGTGTGCACATTTTTAAGAAGTGATAAACCAAATACCTAAAGTTGGATGCAATGTTTGCATGTGAAGAAGAGTAGAAGAAAAGCAAAGAATGGTTCTGGGTCATACATGAGTGGTGCCCAGAAAGAGGTAACCAGGAATTCTCAAACAAGTCTTTGAGGAGCAGGTTTGACTTCACCATGAAATTTGCTTTCAGAGTTAGGCATGGTTTACTCATTGCAACTTATTTATACCCTTTGATACGTTTGTTGAGCAATGCTTTCAAGGATAGCCTCCCTCTCTTACTTTCTGTCACTCAGGATGAGATAACATGCCCAGCTTTGGGGTTACACTGAATGTCTTAAACCATTTTTCAAATGTTAGGTTTGGAGAAGCACATACTATGTTTTGCCAAGTGCTTTTCCCCATCATATTAAACCTCTGTGTATTTTAAGGGAAATTTTATCTGCACGTCTCTGATTTATTTACCCCTAACTCATCGAAATGTCATTTTGAAAATGCTATTTGATGTTTAAGAACTCCCCCCTAAGACTTTCTTTCTGAACCCTTCATCTTGCAACCAGTGTGTTTTATTTGGTCACCACCAAGAAATACAGGTTCTGTTTGAGAAACAGGCTGAGGAAGGCACCAGCTTTGTATCTCAAGAACTTTCTTCAGTCTTCTGGAGGCTTTTCCTATAGCTCACCTCTCCCTCCCTCATGTACTCTCCCCCTTCCACCCACCATTTTTCTTTCTTTTTCTTCCCCTGAATTCTATTTCTTTGTGTCTTTGATGTAAATATGTTCCTCCTTCTTTGCCTGTCATTGGACTTCAGTGAGAATGGCCTGCCTGGTTACTGTCTGGGCAACTTATTAGTGTAATTCAATTTCTGTGTTATAACCTAATTTCAGTCTAGGCAGTGGGGAAGAAAGGATTGCTCAATGTTAATAGCCTTTATTGTTGCTGTTTTGTGTGTTCTTTTTCTCTGCTCTAGAGTTAAATGGATTTCAAATGTGGGGCTGGATGAGAGAGGTATTGTCATTTGTTTCCGTGTTTCAGTGGCTTCTGAACTGCTTATCATCACCTCAAGGCCCTTTGCAATCTGGGCACTGCCTCCCTCTCCCCAAAATCCGTGATTTGTTTTCCTTGTTCATGATATTCTGGCTGACAGGGAATTCTTGCAGTTTTTCAGATGTAACAACTTTATTCTGACCTGGTGACCCTTGCATTTGTTGTTTCTTTCTGCTTCAACATTCTTTTTTCTACCAGTTCTTTGCTTGGCAAACTCCACTGATCCTGCAAAGTCTCAAGTTAACTGGCCATTTGAAAGAATCCATGTATGACTACTTAATCCGGCATAGGTTCTCACAGAAACTTGTATTTCTTTCATCATAGCACATTTTGTAATTTGCATTTATAGAATTACGCCTTTCTTTATTTAACACCTCTGTTCATCCCTAGACTGAAAGCTTCTCTGGAAAAGCACATGGCCAGTTAGCATATTCCAAGCCTAGCACAGTGATGGCCTCAACAAATACTTGAATTAATAAACATGCTCTTACTTGAGAAAAAGGAAGGGCACATGAAATAATGAAAACTTAGACATGGTTTCTATTAGCATTATTAAGTTATATAACTTGTTACTATTATATAACTTCTCATTAACAGCTTGAAGATCTGGAAGGATATTTCAGAAAACCTAACTTTGTCTTACCCAAGTAGAATTTTGAAGACTAAAGAGCTTTTGGAGTTTTTCTGCAGTTTAAGGAAAGCCCAGCTTGATCAATAGAATTATTTCCCCAAAGTCACTGTCCTTTGTTTCAAAACAAGTAAACACTGTATTCTCACAATGTCTTTCATGCTCAAAGCCCTCACAAGTATTAATTAATTCACAAAATGATATCTGGCTCCAAAAGGTAGAATCTGTGACTTAAGGTTTATCTGCAAAAGCCTGCTTCGCCCCCAAGCCATGGCAACTTCCTGAGCTCTGTCCCCAGAATCCTCCTAGCTCAGGAGGTAGCAGATGATTCTGTAAAACCTGCCACAGGCTTTTGACTCCTGCAGGGTTATCCATAGACATGTCTTATACTCTGTTCATAAAAATAAAGAAGATAAAGATTTAACATGTTATAAACAGGATTCTTTTTTCTTGAATATTTCTTTCGGGGGAAAAGAAGAAGTACCCTGAAAATAAGTAGGTCTCATGAACAGTTATAATATATGGAATATACAAGATCATGAAACAAATGCATATTGGTATATTTGATGATTCATGTATAAAACTGTTGCAACATTATAGCACTTTCAAAGCAACCGCACTGATTCTCAGGGAATGATTTCCGTCTCTTCTGTTGAAAACCTCTGGATTTACATCCCTGTGGCATAAATAACATCATCTGTCAATTAACTGGGTAGTTTCCACCCTGAAACTTTAGACTCTGATTAGGAATTATTTTGGACAATATTCAAAATAAATAAATGCATTGCTCTGTTTAAACATGCTGATCACAATCCATTTTCTTAAAAGGAATATTAACAGAGGAAGCATGACTCCCAAAGGATGTTAGCATCTATGAGATGCTAATCTGCTATAAAATGGCAGATTTCATTTTATAAAGTGAATAATTGTCCTTCAACATGGCGGACCTATCAGATACTTTGACAAATTTCGCCCAAAGCCAAGGTCTCTCATGCTTCCTGGAGAATGTTTAGTAGAATTCTCTGAATATGAGATATAAAGAAAATGAGACTTATATATCTCAACATTTTAGACATAAATAAGCCTGAAGATCCATACAGTAAAGATGATCAATAATAACACCAAAGGAAAGAATGTCATTAATTCTCATGAATGTTTTCAGGTGTGTTATTTCATATATGATAGTTCATCCTGGTTGGTAAGGCCAAAGAATCTACTGCTAGGACACCTGGATGACTCTGGAAGCCACCCTAGGCATGGTGGAGTTGAGGAGAGTTGGAAAGATGAAAGCAGGGAACGTTTCAGAGTGTGGAAAGTTATGTGAGTCCAGGTAAAGAGAACGCAACATTAGATCAGTCAGATGTAAAGATAACTTTCACAGTTTCTGAAAACTAATTCAAGTCTCAATGTGAATGATAACAAATGGTCTATAATTAATCAAATTTGTTTGTTTGGGGGAATGGGTGATTATTAGATCATTGCTCATCAATATATCTAATTCATAAATAAGAATTTGGGATGAAGATAGCGTTTCTGCCTTTAAAATAACAGCAAGTAAGAAATTCAATTCAAGTAAAGACTGATGAATAAAAGCGGAATGTTATCCATGTTCACAAGACACAGCAAGATAAGTGCTCAGAGAGATGATCCAGGAAAACCCAAGTCAGGACTAGGAAGGAAGCTGATTGGTAGTTCCAAAAGTTTTTAGAACTAGTGGCACTGTGTGTGTACGTGTGTGTGTCCATGAGAGAGGGAGAGACAGAAGGAAAGAGAAAGAGAGAACAGAAAATTATACACATATGCAGAGAAAAAGATTTAGATAAATTGCAGGGTAAAACACTTAAAAAATATTACTTTTGCTTCTGCTTAGCAGGACTTCCCAATGTTACCTTTCCAAGGTCATCAGAGCTAAAATAGAGTACTGGGCAAATAGATCTATTATCTATTCCTATATTACCTATAATTCGTGATACGCAAAGTGAGTTTTCATTTATTTAGAACTGAGGCTGCAGAGAAAGCCTACTGCATGCCAATAAATCAACAAATAGCCTTAAGAGTAGGCAGATAAATTAAGGAAACTATTTCTGAATACTCTTTTTTAAAAATTGTTATACTTTAAGTTCTGGAGTACGTGTGCAGAACGTGCAGGTTTTTTATATAGGTACCATGGCAGTTTGCTTCACCTATCAACCCATCATATATATTAGGTATTTCTCCTAAATCTATCCCTCCCTTACCCCCGACCACTGAATATTCTAATGGTTCTTCTGATATTAGCTTATGCTTGATATAGTGACATAGAAAATACACAATTAAAAATCATATAATAATTATTGATTAAGTTGTAAAATAACCATAATTTGGATTTTAAAAATTCATATACATTTTATGTAGACAACTGTGGGGCACCTTCAGGCACTGTTGAAATATAAGTGAGTACATATTTATGTACACACAGACATTTACTGAGCTCCATTGTCAGCCTAACCTTTGCCACGTTTCATCAAATACTTCTGAGAAAACTTTATATGTGTTATTTTTATAAAATAATCCAGCTCTTCATAATTATTTTTGCAGTTATTTTCTGTGTAATACAAATTTATTTAAAATAAAACCAAACAAATAAAGCATTTATTTTCCTATTTATTGGAGAGCTACAGTGTGCCAGCCTTTATCCAAAGTCCTAATAGTAAAAAAGTAAATAAGACATAGCCCTCCCTTCAAATAACTTATAGCTCAGTAAGAGCAATAAAAGAAATTGGTAATTTTAGTGTGATGGGGCTGGAATAGAGGCAAGACCAAGCTATTGAGAGACAGATCAAAGAAGGGCTACCTAATTCAAATTTGAGGAATTAGAGAAATCCTTCCTAAAGAAAATGCTCTCTAAGTTGAGATCCATGTAATTAATTTTGAAAACGAGATATTATTATATCTAATTATATTTTAAAATTGGCTTCTACTGTGAATATCAGGCATATATTTATTAGTATCTGCAACTAGCAACGTTGTTTTAATAAACTTTCAATTTCTTTTTACATCAATTCACAAACATGTCTTTCCTGAACAAGCAGTAGTGCCGAAAGTAATCTGAGTAGAAGTATGATATAATAAAGAAAATACAAGTCATGGCCTCTAACTTCAAGACATTTACAATCCAGCCATGGAACAAGTCTATTACCTATAAAATAAGAGTGAACAACACAAAACAACGTATGAACATGAGCTGGGATGAAAGGACTATAATTGCTACAGGAAATCCAAGCTCCTTCAGGGTAAGAGCCATGTCTTAATCATGTTACTACTCCTGGCTTGAGGGTATGTGTTTGAGAGAGGATAATAAATAACGTAAATTGGGGGCCATGATGCTATAGAAAGTTTGAAAATGAAATGATGAAAGTACGGTTGAAAGAAGGCTGCTCTGGAATTGCTGCATAGGATCAGTGGGGAGCACAGTGGGGTATGGTGAGGTCAGAAGCATTTCAAGGCTTGGATGAGGATTTGGGGGTGCAGGAGAAGAAGTATACGGACACTACAATCATTGAGGAGAAATCTCATCAGAAAATGATGACTTATCTGAAGGGTCTGGGATAAAATAAAGGACATAGAGAAAATGTGTTGCAATCCTAGACAAATGTTTGCTACTGATAGAGACAGGCACAATGGAAAGGGGGAATCAGTTTGGGAAGGCACTGATGAAGCGTTCAACTTGGGAGATTTCATTTCTATGATGACAGAGACAATATCCTAAAACAAACGACTAATTCACACTTGAAGATATAGGATAAGATAAAGGAGAGAACTATAGGAGCATAGACCTGTGTATTACAAGCTTGGAAGTAAAAACAAAAGCCATTACATTTTCATTATGCCTTCATTCAACACATATTTACTGAGTCCTTAACGTGGGAGTGGAGTAATGAACATAGGAGACAATGTCCTTGCCCTCACAGACCTAAAATTCTAATTGGGATTACAAAGAAACAAAAATAAATGTTGTAGTATGCCACCTGGTGGTAAGGTCTATAGAGTAAATTAAGGTAAGAGAGAAGTGTAGATGGAAATGGCGTGGTTTCCTGTTTGTTCATTTGTAGGTTTCTTTCTGTTTTTTTTTTTTCTTTTTTTTTTTTTGACAGAGTCTCACTCCGTTGCCCAGGCTGGAGTGCAGTGGCACAATCTTGGCTCTTTGCAACCTCCACCCCCGAGGTTCAAGTGATTCTTCTGCCTCAGCCTCGCAATGAGCTGGGCCTACAGGTGTGTGCCACCACACCTGGCTAATTTTTTGTATTTTTTAGTAGAGATGGGGTTTTACCATGTTGGCCAGGCTAGTGTTGAGCTCCCGACCTCAAGTGAGCCACCCGTCTTGGCCTTCCAAAGTGCTGAGATTACAGGCATGAGTCACCGTGCTGAGCCCCTATGGGTTTTTTGGTTTTGTTTTGTTTTGTTTTTAAAGGGAGATTAGGGAAGATCTATCCAAAAATGATATTAGAGCAGAGATGTGAAGCAAAGGAACATATGAGATGTACAAATTTCTGGGAACCAAATATATATATATATTTTTTTAGACGGAGTTTCGCTCTTGTTGCAATGGCACAGTCTCGGCTCACTGCAACCTCCACTTTCCAGGTTCAAGTGATTCTCCTGCCTCAGCCTCCTGAGTAGCTGGAATTACAGGTGCGTGCCACCATGCCCGGCTAATTTTTTTACTTTGAGTAGAGACAGGGTTTCTCCAGTTTGGTCAGGCTGGTCTTGATTCTCGATCTCAGGTGATCTGCCTACCTCAGCCTCCCAAAGTGCTGGGATTTGCAGGCATGAGCCACCATGCCTGGCCCCTTATTTTGTAAGAGATAGAGGCAAAAGTAGGTGCAATGGTCCTGTAGAGGAAGAGTTATCAGCTTCATTGGAGCAGAAGGAGACAGGAAAAGAAAGGGAGAGGTGAGACTGGGGGAGGTTGATGAGTCTTCTGGGGCCTAGTGAACCATTGGACATTTCTCAGATTTTACCTGAAGTAGACTAAAAGCCAGGGAGGATTTTGAGTTAAGGAGTGATGTGAGATGAACAACAAGTTTGTTTCCCCTTAAAATTCATATGTGGAAATCCTAAACTCCAATGTAATTCTATTAGGAGGTAATTAGGTCATAAAGGTAGAGCTCTCATGAATAGGATTAGTGCCTTTTTAAAAGGGACCCCAGCTCTCTTGCCCTCTTTTGCCGTATAAGGATCCAAGGAGCAGTCATCTGTTTGCAGCCCAGAAGAGGGCCCTTGCCAGAATCTGACCAGAATGGAAGGCTGATCTTGGACTTCAGCTTCCAGACCTGTGAGAAATAAATTTCTGTTGTTTAAAAGCCACCTTGTCTGTGGTGTCTGTTGTAGTAACAACCAACTAAGATAAGAAATATAATCTAATTTACATTTTAATAGGATCACGCCCACTGTTGTGTTGAAAATAAACAGTAGAAAAAAAGTGAAAGTGGGTAAACAGGGAGACTATTTCAATAAATCAGGTGACAGATGACAGTAATGGTGGTGAGGGATGAACTGATTCTGAATGTATTTTGAAGACAGAGAAAACTGAGTTCTTTGGTGTTCATTTATGTTATGACAGAAACAAGGGAAGATGATTTTAAGTGTTTTGTCTGAAGCACCTGGAGGAACGAAGCTAGCATCTTGTGAAATGGGGAAGACTGGGAGAACGGGTTTGGGCAAAAATTGGGGTCAGTTCTGGATATGCTAAGTTTGGGAAGTATATTAAAATTGTGTATAAAAATGCCACAGTACACAGTACTGAAGTTCAAAGCTGTGGTCTGTGCTGGAAATAGAAATTTAGAAGTGGCTAGTGTCACATGGTCCCTCTAAAGCCATTAACACTGAATGAGATGCCCTAGGGAATTACCATAGAGAGAAAAAGGAAAAGTTAAAAACTGAGCTCCAAAACAAAGAGGGACCAGCAAAGGGGATTGAAAAGGGGTGGTTCTCCAGCTAATTGGAGAGCCATGAGAAACTGGTTTACTGGGTAGCCATGTAAGGAAAATGTTTCTTTTTCATAAAAAAAATTAGATTCAGGGGGATATATGTGCTTATTTGTTACATGGATGTACTGCATACTGGTGGAAGTTGGGCTTCTACTGTACCCATTCCAAATAGCGAACATTTTATCCAATAGGCAGTTGATTCAAGAAGAGAACTGTCAGTTGGGTTAAATGCTCAGACAGACCTACTGAAGAGATAATGGAGAAGTTACTGATGGATTTAACAATATGGAGGCAATTGGTGAGCCAGATAAGAGGTGAATGATTGAGATAAAAGCCTAAATAGAGTTGGTTCAAGAGACAAAGGCGGGGCAGAAATTAGAAACAGCAAAAGTAGATAATTCTTTTAAGAAATTCTTATCCTAAAATAAAGCAGAGTAAAGAGAAACAGCTGGAGTGGGGATGTGGAATCTGGAACATGCAAAAGCAATTGAAAACAGGAACACTAAAGGAAAAAGAAATTATTTTTGGTGTTAAGAATGAGACATCCCAAAGATAACAGAGATGAAATAGCTAGAGACAGACAGGAGCACAGTCATCACGGTGCAGTGTCCTATAAGCCAATAAGACTGGAAGCATATCAACCAATATGAAATATAGCAGGAAAGACAAGTTGAATGAGTATAAAGAAAAAGCATATTGTATTTATCAAAAAGGAGGTCATTAAAAGAAAGAAGTATCAGAACATGTCGGAAAATTTGGGCTTATGTGTTTTTAAAATATCTAGAATATTTATTTATGTTATATTTCAGGTACTCTTTTAGTCACTAGGATATAACCATACACAAAAAATGGAAAAAGAAAAGTGCCATTCTTATGGATGTTGAGTCTATTAATTTTTTCTGAAGACAACAACAACATTAACAAAGAAACCATCATATTTACAAAAGCCCTCAGTAGTCTCTGGTTCCTATTATTCACATCCTTATGTAATCCTCTCACCTTGTGTGAACTAGACTTAATGACTTACTTTTAACCAAAATACTGTGGCAAAGCTGATGGCATATTGCTTTTACAATTAGGTTACAAGAGATTTTGACTTCCATCTTACTAGCAAACTCTCCCTCTTGCCTTCTCATCTTGCATGATTTGAAAAAGCAAGCTGCTATTTTGGAGAAATCCATGTGGCAAGGAAATAAGAGCAGCCTTTGGCCAACAGTCCTGGAAGAACTGAACCCAGCCAACAACCACATAAGTGAGCTTGAAAGCAGACCTTCCCCAGTCAAGCCTTCAGATGAGATTCCAATTCTGACTGATACTTTTGGTGCAACGTTCTGAGAGACTCCAAGCTAGACCCCTCTACTAAGTGATGCCCTGATTCCTGACTCACAGAAACATGAGATAATAACCTATGCTGTGCTAAGTTGCTGAGTTTTGTAATAATTTATTTTGTATCATTAGATGAAGAATATAATGACTTAACCACTCACCAGTTGTTCCAATGGAGGAATGACATCTTTCAAGACATGCTGTGAATGATTCCTTCTGTGTCGGGATATCTGCAAATATATTGACATTTGATATTGTTACATTATTTTTCTTAATAGAGTTTAGTAAGAGTACACATAAAAATAATCATATTCAGTGTCATTCAAGCATGTGAATTAAGTACTATAAAATGAGAAGTGAATGTTTTGGACTTTGACTAATTTGAATAAAATGTGTGCTCAAAGATGGCTGGCTGCAACCATATCTCAAACTCAATGCTCTTCTTACCATGGAATCTTGACAACCCTTTCTTCAAATGCTGGAATCTGTGTTCTGTCATTTGAACCTGGGCAGACCTTATGCCTGCCTCAACCAAAAAGTACAGCAGAAGTTCCACTCTATGACTTCAAAGATTGGAACACAAAAACGTCATATATTCCCCTGTGTCATCTGAGAACCCTCACTCTTGATAAATACGTTGGAAGAATCCCAAATAACCCCTACAGAGTGAACACATGGAAAGCCCTGTAGGTTTCTGATGGATAGAAAGGCTGATCCTCCGGCAGACAGCCAGCATCAACCACCAAGCTTGTGAGTATAAAGAAGTCCTCTACCCTTCCCAGGCTCTGGTAATCATCATTCTACTCCCTATCTCTATGAGATCAGTTGTTTTATTGCTTCCCCATATGAGTGAGAACATGTGAAGAAATGATAAATGCTCGAGTTAATGAATATCCCAATTACCCTGATTTGATTATTATACATTGTAGGCCTGTATCAAAACATTACACATATTGCATACACACACACACACACACACACACACACACACACACACACATTATGTACCCCTGATAATTAAAAATAGAACATTAAATTTAAAAAGAGCTCTAGCCTGGGCAACATAGTGAGATTCCAACTCTCCAAAATATTCTTTTTTAAATTAGCTATGCATGGTGGCACATACCTATAGTCAGTCTCTAGCTACTCCAGAGGCTCAGGTGGGAGAATCACTTGAGCCAGAATTTCGAGGCTGCAGTTAGCTATGATCACACAACTGCACTCCAACCTGGGCAACAGAGTGAGACTCTACTCTAAAAAACATTAAAAATTAAAAAAAAATAAAAAATAAAAAAACTCCTGATAATGGCCTTTTGGCCATTGGGTCTCCCCCAACCTTCAAACTTTCCAGAAGGGACCTCATATATATTGTGGAGTAGAAACAAGCTATTGCTGCTGTGCTTCATCTGAATTTTTCACCAGAATCTAAGCATGATAAAAGCATTGTTCCACACCTCTATGTGTCAGGGTGATTTGTAACTAGGACAAAATATTGTATATTGAAATGTTTTTTGTTGATTATGTGAGCTCAGCTTTTTCAGAATCAACATTCTATTAAGTCTCATGTCTTCTATTATTATCCAGATATGTTTAAATATTAAAAAATCACACTTGTTTTATGTGCTTTTGGAACAAATGGAAAGTAATGTTCTTTCCCCTAAAGAAGCATCATAGACATATTCTACAATAAAACAAAAAGAGAAGAGAATTTATAATCAAATCTTATGCTGCTTTATAATTTAATCAGAAAGTCTCATTAATATTATTTCATATTTACATGGAGAGAAAGAAAGAGGGACGGAACAAGAAGGGGCAAGAGGAGGATGAAAGAGAGACAGACAGAGAGAGGGGGTGTAAGAAATTAAAGAAATAAAGCAGGCCTGAGTACTATATCTAGGAAAGGACTTCATTGTCCTTGGCTGTGGTTACTGGCACAAGCAACTGACTGAAGGAATTAGATCAATGTCTGTGAAGATTTTAAGATAATTGTTTTACCAAAAAATAATAAATAAATAAATAAATAAATAAATATCAGAATCATGGCCTAAAAATATCCAGGACTCAATACAACCGTTGAGCCCATATTTGCTCTATGAAAACTGGGTTATGAATAAAGTAAAATTCAAAGGAGATAATTTTCTCCAATGTTCACTTCACAGATGGCCTATGGAAGATAATGGAGAAGGAAGAGACTTCAGAAAGCAGGGCCAGAAACCCTGGAGAACAGTGGCCATGGGGAATTCCAGAAAGGAGAGTCAGGGACTGTCTCTACTTCCAGGGAAGTTGTCTCACAGAGCCTGACCAGTAGGATTTAATTATTATTTTAGTCTAGTGACTGTTGGCTGTTTACCATTTTTTCCTTTTACAAATGAGAAGGGTTTTTGTTTGTTTGTTTTTCCCAGGTACCACCTTCTTGCTCCATTGTTGTCTATTGGATATGGTGGGGAAAGTGGGAGAGAGAGCTTTTGTCTCAAGCTCTAAATCACTTACCTGTGCTGTCTCCCTACTTCTCCCCCAAAACCTGGACCTTAGAGAGAGAGCTGTTTATCACCAGAGATTCTGAAATTTGAGCTTGATACTATAACTGGATGGGACTTCAGACTGTGTCCTTCAGGGAGGTGGATAGATGGATTTTTAAGTATTAGAAAACAGGTGTAAATGGCTATATGGTGAAGAGGACGGAGGACTGAATGGCAGACTGGCTGGTCACCAAAATTGTATCCTCTTTTCTGGATGCTACATTTCTCAGCCTACCTTGCAGTTAGGAGTGGCTGTGTGACCAGTTCATATCAATGAATGTGAACAGAAACAATGCCAGCCATTCCCTGGCTAAGGCTATGAATCAGGGAGTGCTTTCCCTCCATGAACAAGGTTCTTCAGTGGGATGAAGATGCAAGATGGAAGGAGTTTGGGCTCGGAACCATCATGTGGAGAAAACCAAACATAAGCCAGTAAAGCTCACTTTGTTTTCTTTAGTAAATTTTTATTGTGGAATAATTTTATACTTAAGAGAAAAGTGCAGAGGGAGTTCCTGCAGAAAACTTGCATCTAACTGTTACATAAGTGAGAAATAAGCTTCTATTTTTTGGAACCCTCATCTATTTTAGAGAATTTTACAGCTGCTAGCATTACCTTAAATATGGTACCCATAGTTGATGCTCAGTTAACGTCTAAATGAAAGGTCTTATGCATAAGGAAACTGAAAGCAGAATACTTAGTTAATGGGAGTGATCCTAGATACCCCAAATTCACATTTATTAATTATTCACTGATACTTCAGCTTCTTCTCAGGACTGGAAGTATATATGCATTTGGTATCTAAACCTCTTCAAAAAACAGAAATTTATTTTATCTTGCTATACATTTAGAATGCACTACTCTTAATTACTACTCATTATACTAAGATTTATACTCTCCACTGCAAATTTCATACATATATCTTATATTTAACTTACAAGAGTGGAAGAGTTCCAAGATGGAAAGAGTTTTCTTGTTCTATTTCCTTAAAACCCAACTAGATTTCCAGTCTTAGGGCAAAAGTAATTCTCCTAAAAAGTGAAGTGCCTCAAGTTTTAAGCGTTAGAAAAGTAGAAAGTAAATGTCTCCACAAGATTGGCCATTTACTATGTCAGTCGGACCATTTCTTCTTTGGCTAACTCCATGCCCTCTTTCTACTGACCACTACTGATTCTGATGGGTATGGTGACCCATTTGCCTCTAAATATCCCTTCTACTCATCTACAGAAAGCTTTTATATAAGGCAATGTTTGGAAATGTGTGGTGCACATATTGTTAGGGGCATGAAAGATTATTTTAGCTCATAAGTGTTTTCATTGTAATGATTTATAAAATCCTAAGGTTTCATAGAAAAATGTATCACATCAAAACCATTTACTAGTGATATGAATATATTTTGTTTCAAAATAAAGTTATTTAAGTTTAAATAATATAATTAATTAATTTATGGTATGAAATATGGAAAAAACTCACAATCATAGTAAGTGAATGACTGAAGTTTGGGTAACAAGTTTAAATGAGAATAATTAAAATGGAAACTGAACACATACTTATTTCATCCTTGAAGGGGCCCATTGAGTCCATGGTACAAATAAGAATGCAAAGTCAGAAATTATACAAAGATAATATTATCTGCTAACATTTATTGAGTACTTATTGTTTGCCATGCATGGTTCTATATGTTTTGCATTTATTAGCATGTTTAATTATCACCCAAACCTTAAGGGGTTAATATTATTAACCCTTTTTAATAAATATTGAAGTATAAATACAGACAGTTTATGTAACTTTGAAAATCCATAGCTAATAAAAGGCATAGGTGGTATTTCAACACAGATCTAAGTATAAGCTTAACTATGACACTTTATTGTTTCTCCAGCAATATAAGTGTGTGTGTGTGTGTGTGTGTGTGTGTGTGTGTGTGTGTGTGTGTAGGCAGTCACTAAATTCTTGGGGAACTACAAAGTTGAGACCCTCTGAGTGCATAAAAGGATATTTCTAAGGTAGAAATTCAGAGTCAAACTTATGAATCTGTACACATTTATACAGGATGCTAGAAGTCAGGTTTCAAATCTGTTATGAATCATCTTAATACTCCTTTAGGGGAAGTAATACTGCTGATCACTCCTAAATCAATAAACTAGCCAATCTATCATTTTCAACCAGGTTATGAAGATGTTGAAAAAAGAGACCTTTTATCACCTGTCTTTTGCTCTAATGTTGTTCTCAGTAAAGCATTAGGCCAAGAAATATGTGATTATTCCAAATCAGATTATGTTGACTGAGACTTACGATTTGGGAAATTCTGGATCCAAAATGGCTTAATTGCTTCACATGGATATCAGGAAAAATTAGGACATTTCAGGTTGCCTTTACATAATATACATAATTGAAAAAATAATTATAAAGAAAACTTGGGGTCAATCAAAATCTCATGAAGTAAGTTTGAAGGGGAAAAAAATCTCTCCTAAGCCATAGTATAAATAATGGAAAATGATACAGTACTTGTATAGGTATTGATTAATAGCTTATTATTATCTGACAATTTTACAAATTATTATGGAACATGCTCTTGAGAAATATTCCAGTTTAAAACATTAGATGTTCCTATGAATCATTTATTTTTATTCAGAAAACATTTCACATTTAGTATATCCATATGTCAGTAATTTCTAACAGTAGGTGATTAAAAAAGGATGGAGGCAGCAAACCACCTTGCCATGTATGTACCTATGCAACAATCCTTCGTGATCTGTGCATGTACCCCAGAACCTGAAGTACAATAAAAATATATATATATATATATATTTGTTTGTTTATGTTATAAAATCTCTACTACCAGTATTGCAGGGAGGACTTCATTTTAAACAGTAGTTTAAATTCTTCCTCAACAATCTCAGAACTTTTTAAATGTATCTGATTTCAAAACCCTACATTTTATTCTTCAAATTGCTTAGATTAAGTTTCAGAATACTGACAAAGGCGAGTTCCAGCATTTGATATTCAATCCTTTTCGGTTTTGCTGGAATTGATCATTAATTATTGAATTTTGAAAACCTGAATAGAAGTAATAATATTAGCAGTAGCTTGATGCACTTTTATTTCAATAAATTATTTTCTCTCTAAAACAGAAGCATTTCTGTAAAGCTTTTGAGAAGCTTTAATATATTGTTTTTATTCATGTCTTTTCTCTTTTGTTTCCAAATGTTTTATGTAGTTTATAGGTCCTCCCTCTAAACAGAACATATATGTATGTCTACTGCATAATTAAATGTTCACAGCCTCATTTATTTTGCTAGTTCTTATAGTCATAACTGATGGAATGTTGGTTTCAATATCATGCTAAAATTCCCATTTGAAAAATTTTGTAAATTTTTACCTCTTAATTTACTTGTAATATTTTAGGAAAAAAAATAGCCCTGACAATTCTGTTTCTCTGACCTGTTTATTAAGAATATCACTTAAGAGTTTCATTCTAGGCAGAAAAATCATGTCTCAAATTATTTTTATTATAATACTTTGCATATTAAGCAATCAAGCTTTCCTAATAAATATCTGAACTGAACTGATGATAACCCTTGTTTTGGGGAGAAAAAAAGTCCAACCTTATCTTTTACTGCATGTGTGCTATCTTTTTTTCAATGGCGCCATTTTCCTATTGAATTATCATGTCCTGCAAATAGAAATGATTTGTAACTACCATTGAAAAAACTTGAAATGTAAATTTCATCTGACTTGGATTCTTTTGAACCTAGTATTACTTGAAAATCTGTGTTTTTCCTTATTTATCACCACCCACCACTTTCTCCATTTTTACTTCTGTTCTTCCCTCCCCAGGTACTTAGCTTTCTAATTGTGCAAAGCAAAATGGAAAAAGATAGTATTCTGAATACATAATGCGTATTTGCCTTCAGATTCCTCTTTGTTCTTATTAGAACATGTATCATAATTAAGTTTTTCAGATATCTTTTTCTCTGAAAAGAGGAATTAAAAAGTCACTTTTTCAAAGTGTCTTCAGTTTTTCTTCCATTCTGTTTTCATTTTTATCTATTTAAAGGATATGAAACTGATGGGTGGGATTAGTACGTGATATATTACATACTATAAAAATAACAGAATTTGGGCATATTATTTTCCTTGTGTAGGAGGGTCTACTATGAAAGTTATACATAAACATGAAACATTCCACATAGCTCTGATTTTAAATAGATTACCATTTTTGATGAAAGTTTATATCTTGTGGCTTAGAATTGAAATAAAATCACTTGAAGAAAAGCATTAGTTTGTTCCAACATTTTCACAGACATGTACGTTTCTGAGGCATACCTCCCATTAGCAACGTCCCTGGATACTTGGATGAAAAGCAGAAATAAATCTGTGGTTAAGTTTAGTTTTTATCTTTACAGTTTCTCAAAAGTTTTTTCGGTGTATCCCAATTCTTACATTCAAATCTTCATTTGTTTTGCCAAGTTCTATTTCTTAAAGCTATTACAATCAGAAATTAAGGAAAGTTAGTGAAGGTTTTTTTTTTTTTTTTTTTTTTTTTTTTTGGAATGTGGAGTATGGAGATGTGGCCAATATTTTTGTACTCACAACAATTTAGTTGTTTAGAGATAATAGACATCAACCTAAATGGCGGCTATTATTTTAAAAGCCATGTGTATGTGTTTTTTTTCTGTGTGTGGAAAAAAAAAGTAAGTCAAAATTGGAGGATTCTACCTGTATCATATATTTAATCTTCTAATTTTAACTATTTATGAATACATGTAAAATTTATTCATGTTCCACAATTATTCTAACACTACTTAAATGCATCTTTTAATAATCTTAATGGGAGCAAATGTCATAAACCAAAGAAAGATCCAATTTTTCTGTTTTGTTCCATATTAATGTATGATAAGTAAATTGTTTCACATTTTGACTTTCCTCTAACTGCCCACAATATCATTGAATTGCCATAGGGGGCATCCAGAAGCAAATGTTCTCTCTTTCTTTTTTGGGAGTGGGGCTCTTCCTTAAGCCTCTTTTGATTGTCTATTGTCAGTCAGAACTGTGACACTATCTTATTTTTTTTTTTACCCACTGCACAAAATAAAAGGAAATTATTCAAAAACCTTCTTGAGTACAAATAAAAGTGTATTAACTTTTAAACAAATGTGTGAAATTTTTTTTGGTAAACATTTGTGTCACCTGCAGTGCCCAGCAGCCTCTCACTCCTGGGGTAAGTCTAGCTGAGTTACAAGTCAGCTTCAGCCACATTTTCCTATATCCCAGATAGCCAAAGAGAAGTGCTTGCTAAAATGATTCTAACTCCTTAATATTCTTCTCTGCTTATTTAATCCCAAACACATGTGTTCCACCAAGAAAATCAAACTGCATCATGACCTTTCTATTTAAATAAAAATTATAGATAGTACACACATTTTCTTGTTTATTGCTGAATACCATTTCCTTTAGCTTTCCCCTATCTTTTTTTGTAGATCGTTTCTCTCTAACAGTTTTCTTAGACTGAGAAGGGTCATTCATATGGGACCTGGACATATCACAATTTTAGCCTTCAAATACGCTTTTAAGATAAGAACCACCAGAGTCAAGAAACTCAGAGATGCCCGGGTAATATAAATTTCTTGTTTTTTTTCTCTGTACAATCACCTAGTTTTTAGTCACGAATTTCTAAATTGATATAATGAGAAATTCAGGACCAAAATAGCATATAAACACATTTTATTCTACTCTTGATATTATTAATAGTATTAGATCTAAGATATTATTAATTCATCAAAGCCAAAGCTATAGTTCCCACCACTAGCAGATAAAATAACTTATTCATCTCTTCCACTCCCCATAATATGAGCACTCACTCTCTTGATATAAACAAAATGAAATTGCTTAGGGAGTAGATTAAGAAAATGTAGATGGGTAATCTTGAACCAAACTGATATTTTCTCCACAACTAAAGTCACATGTTATATTTAAAATAAAAAGATTTAAGATAACAGAAAACAATACAAGAACTACTTGACAAATCCTTCATAAGAAAGCAAAATAGAAAATAATTATTGAGGATCTGAACTATTAAAATTATCTACCTATTCTTAACCAAATAAAACAAATCATTGTCAAATCACCATTTGGCTATGTTGGGCAGAAACAATTTCTATCTAATTTCATGAATATTTAACTGTCTGGAAATTCTTAACAAATCAGAATCAGGCTTTATTTTCAGTCTCAAATAAAAATGTTTCTTTCATTGCCCAGAAAGGCTTTGGTTGAAATATAAACTTTACTTCTTACTTCTTCAAGTGTATGTTCCACCACTGAAGAAGAAATTCTCTTTAGTGAAAGCTCTGATCCACGATATATCTAATTTAATCCATGATATGTAAAGTTTGACAAAGATGTCTACCACAGTCAGCTGTCAATAGTCTACTGACACCTTTCTTCATACATTGCTATTTCTTAATGCAAAGGTGGAAAAATGTTAACTCACTGAAAATAGTCTACTTGTTTTGAAAGATCACTTCTAACAGCATTGAAAGAGGCCAAGCTTTGAATGATTATAACATAATTTCAAGAATTAACAGGTTCTCAGTCAAAGATTTAAAATAAGCATATTGAATGTCCTCAGCATCTTTAGTCAATAGCGAATAATTGTATCCTTCCAGTTTCCTTTCCTCACTTATTCTTTGAGGTTTTCAGAGACCCTAAACTCACCTTCTGCTGCCGAAAAAGCAGATTTAGTTCTGAAGGTTAATCCAACTCAGCAGGATTGAAGGATGGCACTTTTCCTTGGTCGTAAGTATGTTGGCTCAGGCCAGACAGCTGTTAGGACATTCTCCTCTGGGAATCGTGCCCTCAACACCCACCGTTGATGCACATACATGGTCTACTGGCTGCCGACTTCCATGCCCATCTGCTCAAATGGCATGGTGCCCACTCACAAGTTGGCTGGATTCTTGCCCTTAGTGTGTAGGTGCCAGGCAATGATGGGTTTAGATGGGCAGCCTGCATAATACTACAAGTGACAATTTTTTTTTCTTTTTTTCTCTGTATAATATACATCCTCTGTGCTTCCCTGAAAGAGAAACTTGTGTTTCTCCACCTTCTATTATACCTGTGGACACATGTGGCCTTGTACAGGTATGTTCAACTGTATTCAACCTGCCACCAACAGTAAGATGAAAGGGAAGCATTCACAGAGCCCCACATGACAAGTTCTAACACTGAAACGGGTTGGATTGTGAAAATCCTGACCACCTGGAGTCTGTCAGAAGATATTTACCATGGGTGTAAGTACAGCAGACCTCTCATAGATAGCAGTGGCATCAGGAAGCAGCTTAAGTTACAGCACTTTTGTCTGTTGCAGTTCCAGCACAAATCACTTGTCTTGCATTGAAAAGGCACATACATAGCAATGGAAATAAATCAGGCAAAAAGAACAAGCTTAATGGGAACACAATTTATATGTTCAATGAGGGCAAGGGTGCAAGTTATGATATTCAGACCTCAGAAATAACCCTGACTGGAGGTCTTAATGGAAAGGAAAAGAAACAGAAATAGCATCTCTCTTTCTAATCTACAGCAAACCCGTGGAGAGGAATAGATTGGCATAGGAGGTTGTGACTTTAATGATCCAAAGCATATGAATGCTTGTTAGCAGACAGCAGACAGACATAAGTAAGAACAACAGTAATGGCTGCATCTGCAGCCTGGCCTATGGCACTAAAACCAATCAGGCAGCATTGGAGAGCTGTGCCGGAAGGTATGTTAAAGCCCTGCTTTCCTGTGTGTTTATTTAAGGGTGATTGAATTCAGGGTGTTGTCAATCTGCCTTGCAGAATGGTTATCCAATGTGTAGGCATGATCTTTCTCTCTGAATATGCTCTGTTGAGTCAGTTAGTTATGTGTGACTACTTGATCTGTCCTAGTCTTTATGCAGTGCCAACATCCTCCAGTCCAAGTTCCAAAGGAACAGGGCCTAAAAACTTTTGGCTCCAGAATCAAATTAGGCTTCTCTGCTTCCCTAGCCAGAAGTGCATAAATACCCAATGGCCAAAACCAAAGAATTTGACATTGTCGAATGAATAGAGCTGTCATATACCACTAAAGTGTAGAAATATCTACTGTTTGAAGTCAAGACTAGTTCAACATCTTCAGTAATCAGAACAGACTTCTTTGGACACCTTTATGGGTTAGTCTGGCTTTTGATTGGAAATGTTTCTGGCAAGCTGTTGATTCCAGATATCAGAAATGTAAGAACATACGGTTTATAAGAGAAAGTCTGCCATTTTTTTCTGTTAAAAAAATTCTTCAAGGCAGCACATTTTTATAAAAGATGGGTCCTTCATTTACCTTCAGATTAGCACAACTTGCTTAGATGTATTCTAAAGGAGAATTGGAAGAGGTAAATTGGTAAGTAAATTGGTATAGTTGAAAAATATTATTTGAATCTGAATTGGGAGTTAGGTCAGGAGTTTCTGGTGAAAATAGAAAAAAGAATGAGTAGATTGATCCAAAACTTGTTAATCTGATTGCTGTGCTATTATTTAGCTATCAGAGTCCCTGATAAATCATTTGTCTCACAACTTGCAACATCCCAAGGTTATAATGGTAAGAATCACATACAACCAATTTCTTAAAAATGAAGAAAAGCAGATGTCCTATCAAGGGACTCTTGAGGGCAAGGGGCATGTTTTATTCATCTTTAAATCTGCAATACTTAGCATAATGTATACCATTATACTGGAATTGGTCTTTTAATCTTTGTATTGTACCTCTTTACACATGTGACCTATTATTTATCTGAATTCACAACAACCTTTAATAGCTTTACTCTAAGATCTCTTGTTAGAAACATATTCATCATTCTTTTTAAAATATAAACCAAGTCAGTTGCTAGCCTTTTCCCAGTGGACTTCCATAATTTCTCTTAGGAGCTCTGATATATATTTTTACTGAAATAAGATTGAATTTTCAAAATGACCCCCAACAATGAGTCTATAATTGAAATAACTGATACTACTTTGGATACTAGTTCCTTGACCTGTGTCACATATATAATACTTGGGGCTTAGGTTACTCTTCTAAAGGAAAAAAACCTGACCTTTTGATTGGAAATGTTTCTTGGAGAAGATATAAAAATATAGAAAGGTGTAGATATGAATATAGACATAGATACATTTCTGCTTCTAATAGAATCATACTTATGTGTATTATTGTTTTAGACTGTCTTATATTCTATTATCATTTACCCTCTGAATGAATTATTTAACCCAATTATTTTCTATTTTCTCAAAATATGACATAGTATAGTACTTATACCTCATAGGATTGCAAAAGAGATTTAAAAATTTATACATATACACCTTAGAGCACATGGTAAGCCTTCATAATTATAATCTTCCCTATACCAACTGTATTATTCATCTTCAGTTGATATTCTAGTAAATGGGTAAATACATTCTAGTAAATTGATAATTATCATTAAGCCAATGTATTTATGAAATTCATTTCTACAAACTCTTTTGAAGTGATTTATTTCTTTCCTTGTAAAGAAATTCTTCTAAGACATTTGAAAGCATTTTATTTGAAAAACCTTGTTTACCAGGAGGTAGGAATCTTAAGGTCAGCTTCAAATTCTGCCTATTCCAATCTCACCTCTGACCTTCAATAATTTGCACCACACAAACTACATCTTTCCTTCCCATGATTCCTAAGTCTTATCCTGTTCTAGCATCAGCCTAATGTCCTAAGTCTCATTATCTAAATCTAAATATTATTATCTGACCAACTCAAAGACAAAAATCGATTCCTCTACACCACCCAAATGCAGTGTTGAAGGAGGTTGAGCTAGACTGAGATCAGCTATTAAGTAACAGGTGGGATTCAAACACAGGTTATTTTGTTGTAGAGCCAATGGTGTTTAACAAGTACCGTGTTCTGTCAATGCTATGAGGTAGTTATGATCATTGCCTCTGCTGCATCGATGATGAATCTAAGGCAAGTGGGAAAATGTTGCAAAGGTTGTAAGAGTCACATTCTATTGGTTAGCCCAGATTCATCTGATTAAAAACCCCATGCATTCTTTCTCCAAAGCTTTCAAATGCTGTACTTACTGCCTCTCAAAGTGGATATTCAACATACACCTGTTAGCTCACCATCCTTTACATTGTATTGTTTGTAGGTTAAGATATGCAATAATATTTATGACACTTTTACTCTGTTATTTTACTAATAATCAAGTGCCTATTTTCTATTTTAATCATATTTCAGATAAAGTATTTTTATAACCATTTACAACATTATCTAAGGTGAAATAATGATAGCAATGCTTTGGAAATCAGGGAGAGGAGTACACTAAAGGTATGTGTTTACCCCGTATCCATTCAAAAATAGTTATGAATTTTTATTTGTTGAATCTTGAAACTGGAAAACAACGTTCAGTAATTGATCTATGAAAGATATTATACCAGCTGAGGTAAAGGTGTTAGGATAGATTTCTAGTTGAAAGTAGTGAATTCATCATCTATCTTAATCTCTCCTACCTATTAAAATCCCACTGATATCACAGTAAAATAATCAAAATGTGTTATCTTTACAAACTCATAGAGAATATGAATGTGAGCAAAAGTTGAAAATATGTCTCAGAAATTCTTGGAAGATAAAAAGATGAAAGCATTGTGATGACTTTGTAAAATAAAAGACGTTAGAACCTGTGTTTGCAGTTGTGGGGGATGAAGGTATTAATGACAAAGAAGTTAACAAATTTGCCTTTTGCCACAGAATATCCAAAAGGCTTATCACTTGGTAGTGCCTGGTACCATGGAAGACATGGTCAAGACTGCCTATAACAGCCATCGTTCAGAAAATCTAGACTCCCAGACTCACTCACCCATTGCAAATAGTCAGGTGACAGCTCCTTAACCTCCATGAGATACGATACAACCAGGAAACTTCTAGAGTCTAGACCCAAGGTCACTTGGCCTTGCAGAGGGAAGAGGTGAGTGTGAGGCTGCAAACCAGAGGATTAAAATCTACCTTATTAGCAATAAGACTTTTAGTCCCCATCCTCAATCAACCTCCTGGATACGTCAGAGGCAAAAATATATCCCTTCATGCAGAAGACTGGAGAAGTCTTCTCTAGCAGATGTGAATGGCTCCCAGGTCCTGCAGATACTAAGATTTGGATATCCTCAGTGAAAAGTCAGCTTCATCATCCGATTGATTTAGAAAAGACTGTTGGTCAAGAAGTTCAATGTTCCTGCTCCAAACACAAGGAAATTTTAACCAGCATTTTAAATGCCTCTTTAAAAAATGTGAATAGGCAGGCATGAGTTATCACAAATTCCTTACTAACTTACAACTAATAATTGAAGAAATATTTATTATATGAATAATAACATTGAATCTTATGTGCAATACACTGTTTCAAATTCCAAATAAAATACTCTCTGCTCTCATGAAGCTTATAGTCTTTAGAAAAAGTTGTGAAATGAAATAAGAATATCAAAATAGGCAAACATAAAAAGAAACTCAAAGTAAGCAGATATAATACAAGAAGCAAATGAAAACAAACAAACAAAAACTATTAGCACTATAAGATAAAAAAAATATATAGGATTCACAAAAACAGAAATAATAATAAACAAGAACGGCATTAGGAAAGTAAAAATATACAATTTTTTTTAATTAAGTGAATTTCTGGAGGAAAATAATGAAGTAACCCAAAAATATTAGGAAAAATAAAGACATGAGTAGAAAGAAAAGATCAAGGCTGGGCGCGGTGGCTCACACCTGTAATCTCAGCACTTTGGAAGGGCAAGGCAGGCAGATCACTAGGTCAGGAATTGGAGACTAGCCTGGCCAACATGGTGAAACCCCATCTCTACTAAAGATACAAAACAAAGGAACAAACAAAAATAGCCAGGCATGGTGGTGCATGCCTGTAATCCCAGCTACTTGGGAGGCTGAGGCAGGAGAGAGAGTCATTTGAACCCAAGAGGCAGAGGTTGCAGTGATCTGAGATCACACCATTGCACTCCAGCCTGGGCAACAAGGTGAGAATCCATTACAAAAAAAAAATGGAAAAAAAAAAAAGAAATCAGGCACAGGAACGTAGGAGCATAGCAACAAGAAGTTCCATGTTCTGTACTGTGTGTTAGGCCAATAGAGCCTTTAAACCAAGATGGATTAAGCAAGAAGATGGAGAACAATGGGAAGAAACTTTTCTTTAAAAGGAGGCACTACATTATTTAATATTTCAGTGTTTGGCAAAAAGATAGGAATTTGGCAAATTTACTGATATTTTTGGAAAAAAAGCTACAATTATGAAAAAATATAAGCAAATTTAAAATGAAGGCAATCATTTACTCCATGCAAGAAAATTGAATACAAAGGAATTTATGTTTGTATAATTATTGACATAGTTGGAAATATTTAGAAAAATCACAATAATGTCAATTAGTAATTGAACTAAAAATTGTGGAAAACTATAATGAAACAATAGAAGGAAGGGAAGAAGCTGTGAGGTGCAAACGAGATATTAAACTAGAGTAACAGAAAGTGCGTAATGTCTAGAACAGATAAATCAGGGAAAACAGCATATACATAATATTTTTAAAAAAGAAAGTGAATACAAAAACAAAACAAAACAAAACAATTAAAGCTGTTGAAGGCAGTCGCCTCTAGGAAGGGGGATTGATGAATATGCAGGAAGGGAAGTCAGAGAAATGGTATTTAATGAAAAGCTTTCTAGAATAATGTCTTAACTTCATGTGTAACTTTAATAAACATACATGTTGATTGTAAGTTCAATGTAATGTATCATTTTAAGAAGAGACTTTTTGGTTTTTCAAATGGTTGAAAGAAAGAGAAAGGGACCAGGCTATTCTCACACCTAATTGGATAAATGAGAGCTCTCATTCATCAATTTACATAGTGAAAAGTCCCACTTCCCTATCAGGTCCTTCAATATAAGTTGAATACAAAAATAATTATAAGGATGACTCGGCAGAGAATAATTTTTGCAGACTCACAAAGGTCCTAACTAGTAGATACAAAGACTGGATGCACCACTCATCTTTGTGACTTAGGGCAAGTTGTTTAACATCTCTATGTCTCAGTCTCCTCATCTACAGGATGGAGACAATGATAGCTTCTATCTCCTAGAGTTGTGGGGTGATCAAATAGATTAATATTTCTAAAGTGCCTTCAAGAGAAAACAGTGTGTCACAAGTGCTCAATAGATACGAGCTAGTATTATCATCAAAAGAACCCCTGAATTCTTAATCCGAACAATACCTTTTTTGAAGTAGAGGCCACAGCCTTCTGATCTTAGGGCTTCAGATTGATGACTCACTCCCTAATGCACCTTCTAAGGGCTGTAAACATAGTCGGGGTTAAAGAAGAAGGCAAAGGAAAGTGGGGACTCTAGCCCTTCTCTAATTCCCCGTGGCTTTGACGTCCTCTTGTTCTTTGAAGGCATTTTGCACAGACAAATGAGACTTCCCCAAGAAATAGTCAACTAGTGAAATGCTTACATTTGCTTTACTACCATATCAAAAAAAAAAAAAAAAAGTCATGCTATTATTTAACCCTATGTTTATCTTTCTAGACATTAAGTGAAAGGAGCTACAAAACAACCTCGGTTGTTATTAGTAGGTGAGGGGCCACTAGGTCCTTGGCTCTAGGAAGTCCACAGAAACATTTTCAGATTTCCACTGTGTACAGACATGTACAAAGAAAAGATAAAGTCATTTCACTGGTCACCTACTTAACACCATTTCATATTCAAATCAAGGGAAGCTGCCAAAATAGTACTAATTTTTGAAAAAATAACTCTCTCCCTAATGCTCCCCCTTGGAAGACTAAAAAGGGAGTCCAATTCCGAGCCCATTTTTAATCCTCCATTGCATACAAACCACAAAGCACGAGTTTGCCCATTAGAGCTCTCGGCAAGGGCCATCATTTTTAAATGATCAAAAGTGTTTGGGGGAGAAATCAGTCACATAGAGTAATGAGTCCCAAATCCCGGTTCGGGCATTTATCGGAGAATCCTCTGTGGTTCATTTAGGAGACATTGTAAGGGGAATGTGAAGGCTAATAAAATATAGGACAAAGTGGGAATGTTTTGAAGACAGACAAACATAGAATGGTCATTATATTGTTTTGGAGACAGGGATTTGAAATCAGTGGCAATTCAAAGATGGGGAATGAAGAACTAAATAAATGAGGAATAAAGAACTAAAGAAGAGGAATGAAGAACAGGTACAAAACATAGCTAGGAACTAATGATGTAGGTCACATGCAAAAAGGACATTTTTTAATATAAACAAATTTTATAACATTAACTCTTTTTCCTCCAAGAAAAAGAATTAGAAACTCTTAAAACAAAAACTATATAGCTAAACTTTAAAAAACAAAACTTTAACAGAATAACCTTTAAAATAAAATTTTCATACTGCAAAAGGCAAAACATTTTTGCTCTTCATAAGTAGAGATTATTTAAATAGAGATTACTAAATTTTAATAATAAAGAAAATATGATTGTATTCTTATTTCATATTCTCAAATTTCTCTGGTAATTTGTGGCTTTACCACCAATTTTATATCCCTCATCTAGCCATAATGAAAGACACACCCAACTCAGCAGCAATAAAAAAAAAAAGGGATTATTTTTGAAATGTTAGTCACAAACTCGATGGAAGCTTAATGGCAAAGTTATTGAAGAAATGTAATGACTATTTATTAAGTATCCTTTACAGAAATTTGGTGGGGTCTTTTTTTTCCTTTTCTTTCCTTTCCTTCCTTCCTTCCTTCCTTTCTTTTTTCTTTTCTTTTCTTTCTTTCTCTTTCTTTCTTTCTTTCTTTTTTCTTTTTTAATCCCTCGAGAAACAAGATACATTGTAGGGAGCTCTGGAGAAGTTAATTTGGGGTCTAAAGCTAAAGAAGAAAAGGAGCAAGATGGAGGCTGGCAGGACTTGGTGAAACTAATGAATTTGGGGTTGGAAAAATTTTAAGTATGTATTTCATCATTTTATGCTACAAAACATCATTTAAAATTTCTGCTTGAAAGAAAGCACTTTCACATGGTTTATGAAATCTTTCTAATGGTGCTGGCAAATAATAAATAGATTTCCTATGATAGCAAATAATGATGGGGGTGTATAGTGCATGATGAAAGCCAAGTGCATTCTAACCATGAAACAAGGATATATCTGGAACGGAGATCTCTGCTATTTTGACCGCCCTCAAACACACCTGAAGGAAACACATCTGTAAATGACAGCTATTCATATTGCAGTAATTATAGTAATTGGGTAGCACTCGATAGGAGATATTGCAGAATCTTAGAAGAGATTGCAATTTGAAAGAAACTCCCATGTGATTATGACTTATTCCCAGCCCGATCAGAGATTAAAAACCAATCAGAGAACCAAAAGTTTCAAGCAAAGAAAAATACAAGATAAGTTCAAAGTATACAACCTTCAATCTTTGTGTCAATAGTTTAAATCAATGGGGCCATGAAAACCTGAAAACTTCAATAGGGATAAGTAAATTAAAGAGATAAAGATTATCTTTCATTTTTTGTCTTTTTTCCTTTTCTTTTTTTGAGACGAGCTTTGCTCTTATTGCACAGGTTGGAGGGCAGTGGTGCGATTTCGGCTTACTGCAACCTCCGCCTCCCAGGTTTAAGCGATTCTCCTGCCTTAGCCTCACGAGTAGCTGGGATTACAGTCATGCACCACTATGCCTGGCTAATTTTGTATTTTTAGTAGAGATGGGGTTCAACATGTTGATCAGGCTGGTTTTGAACTCCTGACCTCAGGTGATCCACCCGCCTCGGCCTCCCAAAGTGCTGGGATTACAGGCGTGAACCACTGCTCCTGGCCAGATTATTTTTCTTTCAGTAGAGACCATATCCAAACCATTCTAGTAAATAGATGAGCAGAGTACTTGGTACACAGCAGGCATGGGATAAATGTTAAAAGGAATAGGAAAGTATTAATAAAAACGTTTCATTTCATTTTTCAAAATGATTTTACAAATATTAATCTCATTTTGTGAAAGCAGATCACTGTATTACATAGAGGAAATTATTACATTCATTTGGAAAATGAGCAAATTGAGCTACAGTTTAAATGAACATTTCTTGAGTAATTTCTGTAGGCAAAATACTGTGTTAAGTATTGCGTTTGCTGAGCATGGTGGCTCATGCCTGTATTCCCAACACTTTGGGAAACTAAAAAGGGAATATTTCTTGAGGTCAGAAGTTTAAGACCAGCCTGAGAAACATAGTGAGATCTTAGTCTTTCAAAAAAAAAAAAAAAAATGGCTGGACCTCGTGGTGTGCCTGTAGTCCCAACTACCTCAAGGCAGGGGGATTACTTAAGCCCAGGAGTTCAAGGCTGTGGTGAGCTATAAACATGCCACTGCACTCCAGTCTTGGCAACAGAATGAGACCTTGTCTTAAAACAACAACAACAAAAGGACTGTATTAGCCAGGCAGAATTATTTTTAGTTTTTATTTTTTACCTACCTCCAAAATATTATTTGACAAAAACAGTCTCTTAAATCAGTATCATTGATTGTTAAATTTATGCTCAAATATATAAAGTAACTAGATATTAGATAGCTAGTTATCCAGTCCCATACTGGTACACAATGTTTCCTTGAGGCCACATAAGAAAGAATCTACTTCCCTTTTACTATTGGACTGTTCCATCCCCAAACATCCAGCTAAGATACAGATGGAAATGTGGATAGAGGAATTGGTCTTGCTTTATTGAAATTAAAGTCATCAGAAATAATTCCTAAGTAGGCTAGCTAGATAGCAACACCACAAAATCAGTTCTTTGAGTTTGCTATCCCTCTCTTGACTACGCAGCACTGTCCAATTTTGTTGAGGTCATATTATACAGTAAGACTTTCAGTTGATGCTAAAGGCACTTGTCCTTCAGACTTTTGCCTCACCAAGAATCTTGCCTTCTCTTCAGTGTATGCAACCCTTCACCCTGTCGAATGCTATTCTTTGCAATTCAGCTCACATGATATACTTCAAAATATAAGCAAGCAGAGCAACAAGCTGCATCAGCGGCTGTGTCATTTCAGGTTACGTGTTTCTGTCTTTTATTCCTGAGACTTGGGCAGCTGGGAAGCTGACCTCCCCAGTTGTGTCAACTGCCATGGGCTAATAGTCAAAGAGAAAGAATGAGCTCTCAAGAGCAAGGGCAATCACAGCAGAGAAAATTCTGGTTTGCCTAATCTTACATTTCTGTCTTTTACCCGGACATGCCAACTTGATCATTTATAAAGACTGTCTTTTCATGAGGTTCCAACTTTAAACTTCAATTTAAGGACAGTTTCTTTTGGTCAATTTTGCTTCCAGTGAACAAAATTGTAACACTACAGCATTTCACCTTTAGCCTTAAAGAAAAAAAAAAAAGATAAATACAATCTAAAACAAAGAAATCTCTTGGCATTTAGAGATTTTAAAGTGTTTTAGAGTGTCCTAGTCTCATACTTGGACTGAAACTGAGAGACCCTTTTAGTTTTTCGATACTTTTATTGTCCTTTTGTGAGCTCCTATTTCTTATCTTACCCTTTTCACACACTTTTATATACTTAATCATCTTTTAAAGATATATTTCTATCAGTACAAAAAGAAATTGTAGCCTCTGATGGTACCCACTGATGCCATTTTAATTTCCTTTTTATGGGTGGGGGTGGGGGGTGGAGTCTCACTCTGTCGCCCAGGCTGGAGCGCAGTGGCACAATCTCGGCTCACCGTAACCTCCACCTCCCAGGTTCAAGCGATTCTGCCTCAGCTTCCTGAGTAGCTTGAACTACAGGTGCATGCCACCACATCCGGCTAAAGTTGTTTTTTTGTTTTGTTTTGTTTTGTTTTAGTAAAGACACAGTTTCACTATGTTGGCCAGGTTGTCTTGAACTCATGACCTCAGGTAATCTGCCCACTTCGGCCTCCCAAACTGCTGGGATTACAGGCGTGAGCCATCACGCCGAGCTTGTTTTCATTTTCCTCATTAATTGTTGTTCCCTCTACCCAGAAGAAACATTGCTTACGCCTGAAAGACACCTTAAATCTCTATAATTCCAACAATATCGACCTCTTTAGGCTCATACTAATTGATCATGGGTCATGAAAAATCAATTTATTTGTTATGAATAAAGTACAATACCTGATAAGGCCTCACAGCCAAGCCGACTTCTCCTACTGTTGCTTATTTGAAGACCGGCTCTTCTAACAGGCTTAGTTTATCTCCAGAACTAGCTAACAGAAGCCAGAATAAAGTCAGGCCACTTACTTCCACTATCTTGAGAGAATAAAAATTCAGTGAGCCTGTCAAGTCTCAAAGTTGGTGAGTACCCCACTTTGAATCTTTGCTGCCAGTTAGGCTAAAGTGCTAGGTCAAAATGTGAGCATTCACGTAGCCCTTCCCCTGTCTCCTTTACCTGCTTCTAGTATTTAATTAATCTGTAAAGGTTAATCTTCTATCCCGGGCAGCTGGCCTTGTGTTTCCTGATCCTTCTGGTCATAGAAAGTACTTACCCTGAACCACACTTGGCTGCTTGAAGGGCTTTCTCCCCCTGAGGTCCTGCTCATTCTCTTTTCTGGCAGTAGGTTTTGTTGTTATCCATGCTACTTAGTGGGGGCCCTGTTACGTACAGTCAGATCTCTTATTACATAATGCTCTCTCACCTAGGTCTTTGTGACCTTGCTACCGCCAGGCACTTAGTCCAGCTGTCTCATGTGATTGCCTCAAACATCTCTGAGTTTCCTTCATCCTCAAACATCTGCCTTACTATAGCCAGTACCTCAAAACTATTAATTCTCAACCTTCTAGAAACTGAGATTTGCTGGTGAATGGCAGCAAGGGCGAGTAAAGGCCTCTACAAAGTTCATGGAACAAAGTTGATCCTGCAATAACTCAATATTCTCTCTCCTCTTTTCTTTCCCACTGCCTACCTTTTTCATACATGCAGGAAACCCTTAGGGAAATGTTTTGTGGAGAAAGAAAATACAAGTACAGACACACTTCATTTTATTGGGCTTCACTTTATTAAGCTTAATTGTGTGTGTTCTGACTGCTCTGCCGAGAGTTCCCCCTCTTTCCCTCTCCTCTGCCTCCCTATTCTCTGAGACACCACAGTGTTAAATTAGGCCAGTGAATAACTCTGCAATGGCCACTAAGTGCTCTAGTGAAAAGAAGAGTTGCACATCTCTCACTTTAAGTCAAAAGCTAGAGTAATCCCAGCACTTTGGGAGGCCAAGGCAGGTGGATCACTTGAGGTCAGTAGTTCAAGACCAGCCTGGCCAACATGGTGAAACCCCATCTCTATTAAAAATAACAAAAAATAGCCAAGTGTGCTGCCAGGTGCCTGTAGTCCCAGCTACTTGGGAAGCTGAGGCAGGAGAATCGCTTGAACCCAGGAGGCAGAGGTTGCAGTGAGCCAGGATTATGCCACTGCACTCCAGTCTGGGCAACAGAGGGAGATGCTGACCAAAACAAAACAAAACAAAACAAAACTAGAAATGATTAAGTTTACTGAGGAAAGCATGTCAAAAGCCAAGTTAAGCTGAAATCTAGGCCATATGTGCCAGTTAGCCAAGTTGTGAGCGTGAAGGAAAAGTTCTTGAAGGAAATTAAAAAGTGCTCCTCCAGTGAACACATGAATCATAAAGTAAAACAAACTTTTTGCTGCTATGAAGTAAGTTTGAGTGGTCTGGATAGGAGATCAAACCAGCCACATCTTTCCCTTAAGAACTAACGCCTAGACCAGAGCAAGACCATAACCCTCTTCAATTCCTTGAAGGCTGAGAGGTGAAAAAATTGCAGAAGAAAATCTGAAGGCAGCAGAGGTTAGTTCATGAGGTTTAAGGACAGAGTCATCCCCCATAACATAAAAGTACAAGATGAAGCTGCAAGTGCTGTTGTAGAGACTGCAGCAGGTTATCTAGAAGATCCAACTAAAATTACTGATGAAGGTAGTCATGCTAACAACAGATTTTCAATGTAGATGAAACATCTTTATAGTGGATATGTCATCTAGGATTTCCATAGCTCAAGGGGAAAAGTCAATGCCTGGTTTTAAAGCTTCAAAGGACAGGCTGATTCTCTTGTTATTGGTGACTTTAAGTTGAAGCCAATGTTCATTTGCCATTCCAAAAATCGTAGGGCCCTTAAAAATATTAAACACACTCTGCCTGTGTTTTACAAATGGAACAACAAAGCCTGGATGACAGCACGTCAGTTTACAGCATGACTTAACTGAATTTTTTTGTTTGTTTGTTTTTTGAGACAGAGTCTCCCTCTGTCTTCCAGGCTGGAGTAAAGTGGCGTGATCTTGGTTCACTGCAACCTCCACCTCCCAGGTTCAAATGATTCTCCAGCTTCAGCCTCCCTAGTAGCTGGGATTACAGGCTTCTGCCACCATACCTGGCTATTTTTTTTTTTTTTTTTTTTTTTTTGTATTTTTAGTAGAGACAGGTTTTCACCATTTTGGCCAGGATGGTCTCAATCTCTTGACTTCATGATACTCTTGCCTCGGCCTCCCATATTTTAAGCCCATTGTTGAGACCTACTGCTCAAAAAAAAAAAAAGGATTCCTTTCAAAATATTACTATTCATTAACAATGCACTTAGTCACCTGAGCTCTCAAGGAGATATAAAAGCACAGTAATGTTGTTTTCATGCTTGTTAACATCCATTCTGCAGCTCATGGATCAAGTAGTAAATTTGGCTTTCGAGTCTTGTTATTTGGTTGCAAATGTGGAAACCCAATTTCTGATGGATCTGGGCAAAGTAATTTGAAAACCTTCTAAAAAGGATTTACCATTCTAGATGTCATTAAGAACATTCATGATTCATGAAAGAAGGTCAAAACATCCACATTAACCTGAGTTTGGAGAAGTGGATTCAAATCCTCATGAATGACTTTGAGGGGTTCAGAACTTCAATCCAGAATGTAACTGTAGATGTGGTAAAAATAGCAGAAGAACTAGAATGAGAACTGGAGCCTGAAGACGTGACTAAATTGCTGCAATCTCATGATAAAACTTTAACAATGAGAATTTGCTTCTTACAGATGTGCAAAGAAAGTATTTGAGATGAACTGGACCCCTAGTGAAGATGCTGTCAACATTGTTGGAATTACAAAATTTGGAATATTCCATAAACTTTGTTTATAAAACAGCTGCAGAGTTTGAAAAGATTGCCTCCAATTTTGAAAGAAATTCTACTATAAGTAAAATGCTATCAAACAGCAGCACATGCTACAGAGAAATCTTTCACAAAAGAAAGAGGCAACCAGTGTGGTAAACTTCATTGTGGACTTATTTCAAAAGCCATTTCACCCTTCAGAAATCACCAACCTGATCAGTCAGCAGCCATCAACATGGAGACAAGACCTTCCACCAGCAAAAAGAGTATGTCTCTTTGAAGGCTCAGATGATTGTTAGCACTTTTTGCAATTTCATTAAATTAAGGTTCCTTTTTTTTTGGGGGGGGGAGACAGGGTCTCACTCTATCCCCCAGGCTGGAGGCTGGAGTGCAGTGGTGCCATCATGGTTCACTGCAGCCTCCACCTTCAGGTTTCAAGCAGTCTTCCCACCTCAGCCTCCAAAATAGCTGGGACTACAGATGTACAAAAGCATGCTTGACTAATTAAAAAAAAAAATTTGAGTGACAGGGTCTCACTACATTTGCAAGGCTGGTCTTGAATTCCTAGGCTCAAGTGATCCTTCTGCTTCAGTCTCCCAAAGTGTTGGGGTTACAGGCATGAGCCATTATGCTGGGCCCATATTGTTATTTATACAAAATGCTATTGCTCACTTGATAGACTATAGAGTAGTATAAACATTACTTTTATTTGCTCTGTGAAACCAAAATTTTTGTATGACTTGCTTTATTGCAATATTTGTTTATTGTGGTAGTCTGGAACCAAACCTGTAATATATCTGAAGTTTGCTTGCATAGATTTTCTTAGACACTGTTGAGCTATGTCTAGACTTTCTTAAGATATAAAGGAAGTTGGAGACTTATAGGCAGGATATAAGGTGGATATTTGCAGCTTTTGATGATTTGTATTATATAGTGCTCTTTGTTTTATAGGCTGAATTTCAAAGCAAAGGCAGGCAAATATAGGGACTCTTCCTAGTTTTCATTCATTTGTTTGTTTAGCTTTGAGATATCAAACATTTGACACTCAGTAAATAGTAGAAGCTGGATTCTGATTTGTAAGGTCTAGGTTAGGTGCAGGAAGCTGAATTTTAAAAAAGCTGTGTAATGATTCATATCAGCTAAATTAGGTAATCACTGCACTAAAGAAGGGTGATAATTTCCAGGTACCCTGTATAATTGCATGCACCTTGGCATGGTATAGCAAATAAACATTTGTCATTCTAAGTGGGCCAAAGACTTTACCTATAGGATTTTAGTGTGGCTTTCTAAAGACTCCAAAATCATTACCCAATAAAATAAATTGGTGATCCCAGACTGGCGATGAAAAACAGTGCTAAAGAAATTCTAAATTGCATTTCTATGTTAGAATCTGCATCTAACCTAAAAAAATCAAGCTCAAAATTTATGAAGCATGTACCATGTACACTCAGTAGCAGGAAAATTAACACAAGATTAGAAAACTGGGCCTGACCCAGTGGCTCATGCCTATAATCCAGAGCTATGGGAGGCTGAGGTGGCAGGATTGCTTGAGGCCAAGAGTTTGAGACTAGCCAGGGCAACACAGTGAGACCCATCTCTGCAACAAATAATAATAAAAGAAAAACAGCCAACATTTTGTTTGTAGATTTATAATAATCCCAAATTACTAAAATGCACTTAATGTAATACCATTTTTCTGAATGTAAATTCTTCAATACAGACATCATGAACATTTATATGTCACTTTAGACAATATTTAGACAACATCAGTTTCTGATAAACCCAATAGTTTAATTAGTTCTTTAAAACTGGTAACTTCTCAATTTTTATTGCCATCTTAGAAGTAAATTAGAAAGAAAAATTTTATTTCAATGGAGTTCATGAATACATAAAATGGAATACTTTTGTATTTCTCTTTGAAAAAGTGATAACTATAATTTTTGAATTTTTTTCTGAAAATAATATATAGTCTCTGCCCTCTAGAAACCTAGAGTTTTGTGAAGGAATTGACCATAGATAGATAATTATGCTGCAGCATGATAAATCTTGTAATCC
Organism: Ateles fusciceps; assembly: GCA_036589455.1. Classification (NCBI taxonomy): domain Eukaryota; kingdom Metazoa; phylum Chordata; class Mammalia; order Primates; family Atelidae; genus Ateles; species Ateles fusciceps. The sequence continues at coordinate 2,372,941 of JAZHEH010000851.1, forward strand.
TCCTTGAAGTAGGCTGGCATCTCTTCTGTGCTCAGAAAGCAGAGGCTTCATTTACTTTGTTGGGTACCACATTTCAAGTTACATGCAGGTTCTCAAACATTTTTCATAGGACTTTACATTCTTAAAATTTTTGTTTAATTCTTTAAAGACCTTGGTAATGTGGGTTACAACTATCAGTGTTTATCATGTTAGAAAGTAAATTTGAGTAATTTTAATAATGCATATTAAGTAGACCCAGTAATAAACTCATTGCTTATTAATACGAATAGCGTATTTTAAATAAAGTAATTATTTTCTAAAATAAAGAAAAATTCAGTGATGAGAGAGGCCGTGGTTTGTGTTTTTATAAATGCCTTCAATGTCTGGCTTAAGAGAAGACAGCAGGAAATCTCTTTACTGTTGTGATACCACATGTCATGTAGCCTCTGGAAGACTTCACTGTACACCCTTATAAAAATCAGAGTGAAAAAAGCAAATCATGTTAGAATTATTATGAAAATAGATTTGACCTCTTAGACCCCCTGAAAGGATGAGGAACCCCAAGGGATCCCTAGATCACCCTTTGAGAATCACTGGTGTAGAACATCGCCTGTCAGAGAGTGTAAGTACAAATCCTTGAGTGAATACGCAAATGAGTATGCAATAGAAAGCGAAAGGTAGGTAGCAAAATGCAAAAGACCCTTTTCTGTCATCAAAACTTTTAGTGGACATTCTTTATGTTGTTTGACCTGAATGTAACCCATATTTGGCGAGAGTGGGGACAATCTTTCCTAATTATGTTTCTGATGAGTACTGTCCAAATTTGAACTCTGCCTTTTAAGCCCTTATTCCCCAATCCACTTGACCAGCAATTGGTCTATGAATTGGTTCATCACTGCAGCAAAGCCAGATAGAGTCTTTGCCTGCAGTTCTTCTGTCTCAAGCTGATGGAGAAGAATTCCTTTTAATTCTTCAACAGACTAAGTGTGTGAACACCCAGCTGTCAGCTGGAGAAAGACTGTTTTAACAGAGGAAAAAGAAGGCAGTATATAAAAGGCAAAGGGGCATAGATAGAGAAAAGAGCATATCTAAATTTCAGTTATGTAGCAGGTTTTATTTTCCATGTCATTCACAATGCTCTTCCCTGTGAGAATGTATGTTCCTGTCCTTTATATATGGCAGGGCTGTAACTACCAAGAAAGTCACTCTATAAGATGTCCAAAACTGGTACATAAAAGGTTATACAACTTTTATCTGGTCCTCTTGGAACACTGGCTCCTGGAATTCAGTCCCTATGCCATAAAGAAGCTGAAGGAGGCCATGGAAAGGCTCATGTGAAAGGAAATAGAGCTCCTTCCAATCTGCAACCCTCAGCCTCAGATGAGCTTTCAGGAGGCAATAGCATTAGCTTTCAACCATGTGAGAGAGCTGTCTTCAAGATAAATCTTTCAGGCCTAGGTGGAACTGCCCCAGCCAATGAGATGAGCCTTTCCTTGTGAATCCTGCCCAAATTGCAGATTTGTAAGCTAAATACGCAGTTAGGGATGATTTATTAATAGATCATGAATATGTGCTATAAAAGCAAATACACATTTTTCTTTTCTAGTTAAACTAGTTTAAATTGGGTTTCCACATTTGCAACCAAAAAAAACCTGAACAGTACATGATTATTCTTATATATGTTGCCTTATTTACTAGTCATTTTTTTTTTACTACTTAATATTAAATGACAGAGAAGACAAAGAATGAAGCTACATCCTCAGCTATCATGTAATAATTTAACTAGCTTCCAAAACTCAGGATTATTTAGGATATATAATGATTAATTTATTTACAGCTTATCTTCTGCATATGAATATCAATTCCACTTTTTTAAATAACACGATGCAAATAACCTATATTAACAAAGTTATTTATTTCTTATTAAATAATTTTCTCAATTGTTTTGAAAATTGCAACTAAAACTTTGAGGAAAATGTTTTATTGATATAGGTGGATAATATAAAATTTTCTTATATAATTGCCCATTTAATATTTTCCATCAATATTAAATAATTTTTGTAAATCCTTAGAACCATGTGACAAAATCCTCCTGAACTATTTTGCTTAAGGGAATGAAGTCATCTCTCTTTGTCACATGACCAATTGTTGATCTGAAGGAAACTTTGAAGATATAGGAACTCATTTTGTGTTCAAGCAAAACAGTGAAATGATTCCCTTGAAATCTGTCAATCTTTAAAAAAATGGTCTCTAGACAGACATATGTCTTTTATTTTCAATGTATAACATACTAATTTCTTTTAAGTATTATATATATTATACTTTTCAATTATATCATATTATTTTTTATATCACTCAAATAGACAACTTCCACTCTCTTTTCTGATTCTCTGACTTAGATTCGACTCCTTTTCCATTGAAACCACATCTGCCACTAGATTGAGTTTTCAAGATGATCATCATTAGTAGCCTTAGAGATATTGGTGGTTTGTAGCAGTTAAAGAGGCCTCCCCCAAAATATCGCACTCATTTCTAAGTTCAAGGAGGCTGCCTTAAGTGTAAAAGAGTTATAGTGGCTTCTGAAGATGAATGTTTCTTTAACCTTCAGAGAGTGTTAGTCACCCCAGCATCTGTGATTGAGAATTTGAGTGTTGAGTATCCCCACTACTTTTCTTCACTGTTCTATGCACATACCTGGTCCACACCCATGGAAATATCAGAGCTTCTGTTTTTCAGGCATCTGCTTCCTCAGGGAAGAAACACCAATGGATGCAGATCATTATCACAAGGATCTCTGCCAACCACAAGGCCTTAAAAGGCTATCAGGTCATTTTCCATGATAGCTTTTCTCTCCTCCAGTCTTTCCTCCCTGAATATTTGCCAATTACTTCCGCCAGTTGCTTCCTGTCCCAAAACTTAGCATTTGATCTGTGATGGGCCTTAACTTACTATGCAGTTAATACGTTTTCAAATTAGTCTTTGTTTAATATTTTAATAGCATCGAGCACTGCTAATACTTGTGCTCTTCCTCATTTCTTTCACTCAGGTCAGACTAGAGTCTTCCCAAGACTCTCAGTTCATTGGTTTAGGAGCCCTTGAGATGCATTAAAAAGCTAATGACCCATAAAAACTCAGGCTTGCTATTTTTTAACCCTCTGTGGTTTTCTTTCTGTGTATGCATAGTCCACCACTACAGAGTGTCCATTTTCAGATTATGCATCTGCAGGTTCATTGGGAAAATTAATAGTCTACAATATAAAGTTGATTTAAAACTTGGATTTAAAAAGTCTCTGTAGTGTTGTTACTTTTTTAGCAGTGGAGTGAATAACATTGATACGTCTAATTAATACCCAAAGAGAATTTTTTTCCCATTTGATCAATTACAAAAATATTGTTAATATTTTTTCAGGATACATTGTCTTTGTATAAAGACTTCATTATAGAGTCATTATTCTACTTTTTCCAGGAGGAAATGTGAACATGAAAGAAACATCGAGTAGCTCCATTATCCCTCCAGACATGGGGGAGACCACATTGATTAATCTGTACCAATTCTTTTAACAAGTAAATCAAATAGGCACTCAAAACTGCTGCATAATTTCTATCACTTCAACTGAATTTATAACTCATCTCAGTTCTTATGAAAAGAAAATGAATAAATTGTTAGAAATCAGGATATAAAAAATAACCTATAGGCAAACAGAGTCTTTGTATGACCTGGAAAACAAATAGAATATATAGGGCTAAACACACTTGGCAAAAACAACAAAAAGGGAGATAATTTTTGTGAAAAAATGTTTCTTTATTTTGTATGTTTCTTTCTTTTCTTTCTTTCTTTTTTTTTTTAATTAAAAGCTCAGTTAGTGTTTGCCAATTATGGATGGGAGAGATGTTGGAACACAGTGCTCTCAAAGGTGGTGATCAAAGTCTTTTCATTTAGCTTTTTGTGACTATTAAGCTGCTCATTTGGTGAAGGTGATCATTAGTGTCTTAATGTGAAACGAAAGCTTCGGGACAAGAACTTCTGGTTGAAGATCAATATGAGAGATACCGTTTCAGTTACATCTTTAATAATTGTAACTGTAGGGAGCCTGGCAGAGCTGGTATTATGAATTAATATAATATAGAATCCACCAGGTACAAATGGAGAGTACAAATAAAGGAGGATTGCTGGCAGTGACTACACTGGGAATATTTGGGTGAGAGGGATCTGTTTGATAAATGCGATGTTGACTCAAAGTGGGCTCTAGTACAGTCGCCACAATCACATCTTTCAATAAGCGAATGCATATCTGAGGGGCAAACTGGGGAGGGAATTCAACCAAGGAGAATAAAACCGGGAACAACCCCTTGAAAAGCGATTAATTTTGCACATTCCATTATCCTATAACGTTTCTTGTGGGATTTTTTCTTTAAGTGGGTAAAATCTAACATACGGTTGACATTTTCATGTGATTTGCTGCTGAGGTACGATAGTACTCTTGAACAGAAGTTACAAACAACTTGGTCCAGAGACTGTTATCAATCCACCAAAGAAATAATATGCCATTAACCTTTTCTGATTAATAGAGCTTATCATTTTATCCTGGGGCAAACTGTAAATGAAAAATAAAGTTCAAAATATCCACTCAATTTACTCAAGATAAAATTAGAATTTTTTTTTTTTTAGTTTTGTGGATTATCTTTATTATCTGTGTGTAGCTTATTTCTTTATTTTTACCTTGATGCTTGCCCTTTGATTCTATCTTTGAACATTTATTTTGCATGTTGAAGCCAGTTATGGTTTTCTAGATATTTTGACTTTTTCCTATTTCTTCTAATGTTGCAATGAGATATGGCCTCTCTTGAACCAGAATTGATACATTTATGGGAAAGTTAAAAGTACAAAATAAATTTTGAGTTTTTCTTTTATAGGCAAGGGAAAAACATTTAAAACATATAACAATCTCTAAAATTGCTTAGATTTTATCAAAGCATACATTCAAATATATAAGGATAAATACCACTTGTATAACTGTGCGTATTTATAAATTATATCCAAAATACTTATACATAAGACAACTATCTCTGTTTTTTTTTTTATATTTTTAGGTCACATATACCAATATCTATATCTACTAGTTTTTATTCGGTTTCAATTCCTTTGAAGTGTTTTTGTCTTCAAAGAAACTGAATCCATAGGTACCTAAGTGCTTGTGTGTGTGTGTGTGTGTCTCTGTGTGTGTGTGTGTGTGTATGTGTGTGTATTTTTTTAATTTGAGTCTTCTTGGGCATCCCTACTTTCTTGAAATTCATGGATGTCAGTTGACATTGTCTGGTTCACTCCCACTTTTCCAGTCAGTCTTTTAACTTCTTTGTAGGTTTCCTTGGAGGTTCGACCCTCTTTAGTTCTACACTTTGTCTCTATGGGATCTTGTCTATTTGTGTGGCATTAAATACCACCTGCTGGTTGTTGATACCAAAATTATGTCTCCAAGGCATCTCTGTTCTCTGAGCCTCAAACCCACATAACTGATTGTCCCTATGACACTTTCACTTTGGTGTGCACTGAAATCTCAAGTTTCTCACAACCAAATATGACCCACTTGACAACATCGCACCTGGCCAGATCCCTATAATATTGGGTTCTTCCTGTCTCAGTGATTGGCACTATCATCCACCCAGTTTCTCCATCTTGGCTCTCAGAAAATCCCTGCTTTCTTTCTATCTACATCCAACCCTTCGGCAACTCTTTTCAGTTCTATATTGAAAATGTTCTTTAATTGTTTTGTTCCATCTGTTCCCACTCAACCAATCTAGCACAAGCCACCATGATTTATTGAATAGAGAATCGGAAGGACAGGCTCCTTAATAGTGTCTCCATTTTCTCTCTTCCTTTCCTAACCTATGCTTTACCCAACAGAGAGACTTATGTGCTTAAAATCCTTTCGTGGCCTCTGATTGTGCATCAGATAATAAAATCTAAACTCCTTGCAGTAGACTACAAAGCCCTATGTGATCTAAGGAATGTCCCTACTCTCACCTCACTCTTAATTCACTCTGATCTTACATTAGCCCTTATCTCTATCTGATGTTATTTTGTTTGCAGCAGCGAAGTGTCCTGATTAAAAATCACATTTTCCAGTCTTCCTTGAAGCTAAACGTGAACATTTGATACACTTTTGAACAATGAGATGTAAGTAGAGATTGCTGAATGGGCTTTCCATGGAAGCTATTTAAAAGAGAGCAGGTTCATGTTGCACATGCCTTTTCCCTTAATGCTTGTCTTCTTTCCTGCCTGGAATGTAACTGAAATGCTAAAGATAAAGCAGCCATCTGCTGGCCATGAGAAGGGAGACAATAGGAAATAAACTACATTCTAAAGATGGTGAGTGGAGAAAAAGGATAAACCTGTGTCTTTGATAATGTGTTTAGCCAAGCACAGCAACTGCTCTGAATTATTGTTATACAAACATTTAAAAAGAAAAAAAAAAACTATGAGTTTATTTATTTAAACTACTATGTCCACCTTTCTGTTACATAGGGCCAAATACAATCTTAAATGGTTATAAAAGGTCATGTGACTATTTCTGGACTAAATTAATTATTCATAGGGTTGGCTGGATTCCTTTCTTGGGGTTAGGTACAGCATGAGGCAGTTTGATAATTTCTTTATCAAATTTTTCTTCAACAAGACTATTAGTTTAGTTTTACTAGACGCAGGTGGAATCATCTCCGACTTTCCTAGCCTGGTTTTCGATGTTAGGGTGTAGTTCGCATACATAAAAATTAAATCCCCAGACTGCCTTTCTACTGGTGCTCACTGTACTCCAGTTCCATCTTTAGCAATATAATTGTGGTTACTATAATCTCCAGGATGCCTTATTTTACTGCCAGTCCTCCACTCTTCCTGCTGTGTTGTTTCCTGTGACTTCCAGTCTCTAAATGGATATACAAAGAAGGGGGAAAAAAGGAAGAGCAACAGAATTCTGGCTGTTTTAGAAAACAACACCTGTGTAGCACAGAGATGCTTGCCTAGTTTTTGGTGGGCTTGCATATTATAAACTCTGAACCACAGGCAGGCAGTAGAAAAGATGAGTGGCCAATTTGAGCCTCAATGGATACAATAGTGACTTCCTGAGGTCACTCCATGTTCATGAGGTGAAGCGTAGCTGAACTATTATTTTTCTACTGTAATTCAGCTCCTTTAGCTTTATGATTATGAGGTATCTTTAGATTCTAATTTTTTGTTATTCTTGTGTTTTTGCCCCCTCTGTGTCTTCAGGAATGTTTTCTCCAGAAATTAGAATATTATTAGATGCTACTAGCCACATAATATTTAAACCTTTTACAAGTATTTTAGGTTGAAAAAAATAAATGCTTATTTTCATCAAGGTTCTGTTGAGGTTAGACATGGTGTGTGACTTCAAGGAGTCTTCACTATAATAGGAGATCTATGATATGAACACATAAAATGCTGAATAACAATAATGAGGATAAATAAGTTTTTAAAATAAAGCAGAAAGAAATGCACTAAAGCTATGCATAGTGAACAATTACAGAATCAATCAAAGGAATATTGTTATAGGAGTTCAGATGAAGGAAAGGTCCATCAGAGAAAAAAGTCAGGCAGGAGGTTGAGTTTTAGTTGGCTCTCCGAAGTTAAATACAATTTTAACAGGCATCACAGGGTATATACATCTGATTCCCACTCATTCTCTTAGGCACAATAAACATGGCAGAAAGTATCCACAAGGGCATGCAGCAGGGTAGAGCTTCAGGGCTTAGGGTCAATAACACGGAATGTGACTCAGCATGTTGAAAGCTTGAGTTCTGGTTGGTATCAGATATCTTTCAAGTCACATCTCAGTCTAATCATTTACTTGTTGTTATTGGTGGTGGTGGGATTAATCAAATCTTTACAAGTGCACTGCTTCACTTAAATACAAAGTAGTTTCTCATTAAGTTATAGCACTTAGCATAATGCCAACTACATATAGATGCCTCCACATGGTAAACATTTGTATTATTGTAATGTAAGAGCTCACTGTGAATTTGTAGCTGAGGATGGAAGTCAGCAGACACTGTTGCAGGAAGAATAATAAAACACAGAGATGATTTTCCCTAAGAATCAGAAGCCTAAATCAATCAAGAACAAGTTGAATAAGAGTTCGGAGTGGTTTAAATTATAAAGGTTCAGACTGTAGGTGGGTGTTGGGAGCTCATTTGCTGAAAAGTGATGGTCAAATGGCAGAGTGAGGCACACAGAGCAGCTCAGAGGTACAGAGCCAGGCTTGACAAAAGGACTTTGTACAAACAGGTGGCATAATGATAACAGCAATGTTCTATAATTTTTATAGACTCTGCATCATGAAGATTTACTTGAGGGGATAATTTACATCTGGCTTTCACTTCCTAAAAATATTTCTAATCCTGGCTAGAGTGAAATGTTACTGGTCAGATTACTGAACCTGTACCATGCTCATAATTAACAAACAAAAGCATTCCTACCTCTACAACACCGGCCACTGACAGTTCTGATTGAACCTGGAAGGCCCACTTCAGGGACAAATGCTTTCTGTATCTACCCGTGACTGACACTTTGATTTGTCATTGGCAATTGGCATGTCCCAGGGCCACTAGTGTCTTTGGGAATCAGCAAAGGATGTTTTCCAAAGTTTCATTTACACAAATAACCACCTGAATACATGAAAGAACTATTTCCTCCTATTTCAAAAGCTTCTTCCTACCTAGGAGGCAACTTGGAAAAGTTATTCTCAAAGGAGACATGAGTTTTGCAGTTATCTGCGTGACAACTCAGTTTCTTATGGTAATCAGGGGACATGCAAATAAGGTTGGAATAGATATGCTAAAGCCAGCATCACCAACTCAAATGCCAGGTAGGTAAAAACACTCCATGAAGGGGACCTGGCTGGACTGTTTTGAACTAGGGAGCACTTGCCCCATCTAGAGGAAGCAAGAGAATATTTAACTTCAGCTGGTTATTGCCTGCTCCTTGGGGAACCAGCCCCAGATGCCAGAATTTCTGACTTTTTGAGAGATGTCACAAATACAGATTTTCATGTGAAATCTCAGAATGTCAATATGTCAGCTCAATTAAAAAGCAAACAGGAGAAAGCACTGTCTAGGCAAAATAAAATAGATCTTTAGGTTAAATTCAACATGCCAGTGGTGAGTCTAGAGACTCTAAGAGGCCCTTGGCGGTTTTATTCTAAGTAGCATTTTCTTCCTCATGTGAATCTGTTTCTCTTTCCATTAGGGCTTCTATTTGGTAAAACAGATGTTCCTGTAAACGACATTTTGGCTATGAAGAAGTGAATGGAGACTGTGTTTGTAGAGTTCATTTTTTGGTGTTTCATTTCTTAGGAGATATTACATGTCAATGGAAAAGGAAATAAAAATTCTAACAAAGTTTAAAAGTCTCCAAATTAATTAGTGAGAATGTAAATGATAATTAGATGACTAGTCAAATCAAAGTTGATTTGAATTTTGTATAATATTGTGAAATGTTACCATCATTTCTCTCGTTTTTAAGGGCCTTGTGTGATTCTTTGTGATAAGATTTATAAGTGAACTGCTTCACTTAAATACAAAGTAGCTTCTCATCAGGTTTTCAGAATAAAGTTAAATCATAGATAACCCAGAATAAACAGAATATTTAAAACTTGGTGATAAGAGAACACCTTTTCCATAGACAACCATGGTGATTTTTTAGTGTCTCTTGAAAGGCAGCAAGATGTTTCTTAATTTACAATAACTTAACAGTCTAAAATTGAAATTAGGACCAGGCACGGTGGCTCACGCCTGTAATCCTAGCACTTTGAAAGGCCAAGCTGGGATGATTGCTTGAGGCTGGGAGTTCCAGACTACCCTGAGCAACACAGCAAGACCCCGTTTCTACAAAAAATTTGAAAAATAGCCAGGATAAGTGGTGTGCATCTGTAGTCCTAGCTACTGGGGAGGCTGAAACAGGAGGATTGCTTGAACCTAGAATTTCAAGGCTGCAGTGAGCTATAAACATGCCACTGCACCTGCCCTAGAGCCTACGTGACAAAGCCAGGACCTGTCTCTAAAATAATAAATAAATAAATAAATGAAATAAAGTCCAAATGAGAAAACCCAAACAGGAAAATTCCTTTTTAGCTATATAATATAAACTATTTGCACTACCAGTGAAATGTGATATAGACTACATTTCTAGTTTATGCCTAATGACTGTCATCTTCTAAGTTTTCAAATTTATGGCCAACAATTGTCATTTTCTGACTTGCCACATTTTGTCCTCACCTTTGAATAGCCAATCAATGGAATAGCTTTAAGAATACCAAGTCAAATGTTGTTAGGGCCAAGCAGGTAACACAACCTGCAGGAAGACACTACAACTCCAAATAAAGGCTTTCAAATTTTTAAAATACCATTCCAACCAAATAAAAAGAAAATATGTTTTAAAATCACCATTCCAACCTAATAAAAAGTACCCGTGGTGATATTGGCTGGGTGGAGTAGCCACTTGATGGGAACCCCTGTTTAGACCCATCATCCTTGCCCTACAGTGTGAATAGTAGACATGAAGTTGTCATTATCCTTGATGGGGAACAGTCGGAAATAGGCCTCTGAAAAGGTGAAAAAAGGCAAAACTAAAGTTCTAGGAACATGTTGGTGATCTTGAGGAACAAGGATCTTCAAAGACTGGTTTCATCAAAGCAGTCAGACAGGAGATGAGGGCTAAGAGTTAGAAAGGGCAGCGGGAGTGGTGGCAAGCTCAGGTTATTAGTCAAAAAGTGAGAAACCATGCTCTTGAATGCATCCTGAATCCAAACTGGGTTTCCTGGTCCATTCTTATTGCAAGACTGCTGTCCCATTATCCAAGTGTAAGAAAAATAAGGAACTGTGAGGTCTCAATAGAGCCTATTTTGTGCCTGATTAAGTATCAGAAAGAAGTAAGGCATACCTTGTTTTAGGCAGAAGTAACTCTTAATTGACTACTTAATTTCAATACCTGGCTGTTATTATATTTTGTTCCTACTATATCTACACACAATTTGAATAAATCACTTGTTAATGGGTTATATTTTTTCGTATTATTTTTCCTGGATTAAATAAGCCTCAAGCTAGCTCATAATGCCAGCTAAGCCTCTGTACTCTGATTTTTGTCTCCTGGTTAATGTGATCACTTTGGCTTTGGTGGGGTGCACATTAGTACAATGGCCAGCAAGTATTTTGAAGGCTACAATGGCATGATAAGAATAAAGAAAAGATAAGAACAACACTAAGGATAGAAACTGCTTTGGTAAGTTTATAATTGGATCATATAAAAACCACAATCAACCTCATAAGTTACGGATACTTGAAGGACAATGCTCAGTCAGACCCCACTAGCAAAGATCAAAGTAAATTTTTAAAGTCAAGAACTTGAAAATTTTGAATGCTCTGTAGATGTTTAAATTATGTCTGGGTTCAGTTTTCATGCTGAAACAAAAATAGTCATAGACATCAAGTAAACATATTAACATTTTTATTTGTATTCATAAAAATGATTGCTTTAACTTCAGTGAAAAGTTTATCATAAATTTAAAAAAGACTAAGGAAGAAGGAACAAGAAAGAATGATGAATAAAAGAGGCATTTTAAATCTAACCAGATAAGAAAACTAGCAGCTTGACTTGTTACCAAAGGAAGCACTTCAATAACTTGGATACACCAAAGATAAGACATAGGAAATAGGTCAAAGTGTGCAAGAGAGTTTAAATCAGGTTAAAATCAGGTGGAATTCTGATAATTTGAAGTTTAAAGCAATCAAAGTTTGTCATTTGAGATGTTCAACACACAGAAATGCATCCTACAGGAGGTGAAGAGATAGTGATCGTCTCTTTTTTTACAGGTCATTTTTAAGCATGGTGTACAATATTTCTGATAAAATACAAGGTATACAACACTAATAATAGTGTAAAGAGGTGGTGGTGGCAGTGGCAATGAGGATGTGTAGGTAGCTAACAGCAGAGTCTGGGCTATACCAGGTAAGGGTTTACCTCACTTGCATGTAACCTCCAAGAGGACAGAGAAACTTTTGTTTTATGTCCCCAGCCTTCAAAGCAGTCTCTGACATATTGTTAGTGCCAATAAAAACGAATGAATAAATAAATGAATAGATGAAATGAATAGATGAAACCTGTTCTCCTACTTCCCACTTTGGGGACTCTTAGAGGGATACACCGAGCAGGAATTATTAATGCAGAAACTTCAGGACACACCATTAGAGTAATATTTCCTAGGATCTATAAACTATTAGAGGACACGAGGATGAAAATAACAACAGCAAGATTCCCTTAAATATAAGGCTGCATTACCCAGAATGTGTTGTAGATAAGAATTATCAGGATGTCACATGAATAACCTGTGTAAAAGTAAAAGCTAATTCATTAGCATTTTCAAAGAAAAGAAAGAAGACATTTTCCTTCTTCTTTCTTTTTCTCTCTTCCTCTCTCTCTCTCTTTCTTTCTTTCCCTCCCTCTCTCTCTCTTTTTGTTTTGACATTAAAGGCATGAGATTAAGGATAGTACATCCAGGAATGTAAATTTCTTTCCTGTCTATTTGATCATGTGTTATTGGCATTAACGCTGTCAATAATTCATGGTAAAAGAGGAAGTTGCCATGAAAGGTTACCCATTGTCAGCCTATGATCAATAGGTAAGACCACAGTGTGTGATGTATTATCAAGTATCAGCCAGTTTCACTTTCTCATGGCTTTAAAAACAGTGGTACTTACACCCAGTTTGTCTAACCTGAGCTAAGCTTATTTGTTCATTAACCTTTCACTGCTGATTACAGAATATCCCTTAAATATGTTTTTTTAAGTACAGAATATCAGCTCTTGCATTTAATTTGTATGATCTGGCAGTGGGCCTCTAGGATTTCCCTCATGTTTTGATGTTGGAGTTTATATTAGAGCAAACAAAACTGTCACTTTGTTTTCCTGTCTTCCTATATTGGGTCACATTGTGCTACATGATATGATCGAAGACAATTCAATGCAAGGAGACACATGTCCCTTCTCATTGGAAATATGAAGACAGCAGCTTTATTTTACCCTGTGGGAAAGAAAGCAGGTTTGATGTCCAAAAGTAGTGGAGGAAAGTTGGTTTCATCACTATTCTTCTTCCCTCACAGAGATAATATAAGAGCATAAGGCAAGAACAACACCGGTTTCTTCATAAAGGAATAAAAAAGAGATCAGTACTTTAGTCATTTATATTTATGGTACTATAGAAAGGTACTTTCTGAAAACTTTCAAATACATTTTTAATCTAATAACATGTTGGACAATCTCAGAAAAAAAGTTTATTGAAATCACTTCTTAAGGAATACGTAAAAAGGAATCATGAGTAGTCATTTGGCTTCTTTGTTTGATTTAGGAAGGAAAAACATGATTTATTTCTTTTTGATTTTCAGGGTTTCTGTCTGACCTCTAAAACATTTTGATACTTACACATTTATACTGAATTTTATTTTACGGTTTTCAAAAATTTCACTCAAATACTGATACATAAAATAATTTTGACATAAACTGATGGCATGCCTGTGGCAGCCAGTGAAATTTTTGTTAACAGTGGTTTTTGCACATGGAAAACTGCACCAGATATAATGGTGCCTTTAGGACTTATTGGAAGCAACATGCTGCTTTTTCTCCAGAAAAAAGAAAAAAAAAACACATGCAATGTAGTAATAATAATGATGACATGAAATGTAATAGTAATAACGAGGAGGAAAGTCAAGAGGAAGAGGAGAAAAAAATCAAGTAACTGAATTTTTCCTGGGTTTCTTATTTTTTCCCCATACATCCTGTCCTTTTTCTTTGGGTATATGATTTCTCTTTAACTTTAGCACATCCATAAATCTTCTTGACATATGACAACTATATGTCCTACTGCAAATCAAATTCCATGTCTCTTCCCCCAGTAAACTTATTGTCAGTGTATTGGAAGTGAATAGGAATCATAAAAATCCATCACCTCAAAGGAGAAGCATATGAGATTGCATGTAGAGAAGATGGCATCATTTCCGTGAGAGTGCCACATTGCTGTACATTTGCTAATTAGTTATAACATGCATTAATGTAAAAAAAAAGTCTTTGCCTTACATGTTATTGTTTGGAGATGGTTCTGCTTATCAGTTTTTAATATGCTGTTTGAAAATTGACATGTACTTTACCCACATCTCTTTAGGAACACAGGGATTCAAAGGCTGGATAGAATACTTTAATGCTTCCCAACCAAACCTGAGAGGATAATTAAACAGATGGTAACAATAAACCGAATCTGAACACATCAGGGACTGAAGTCCCTTATTAAAAGCCTTACACACTGAAGGCAGTGGAAAGAAAAAGAATAAAACAAAAAACAGAACTCTGGGGAAGTGTATTAGCAGACAACACCTTTATGTCTGCCTTGACCTCCGAAGCAGAGGCTAATCAACCATTTAGGAATGGGTTTCCTACCACCTAGGAGAGGCCATGCAAGAGGTCTCCTGCATTCTTGGAGGAGCAGAAAGGCAGAGTAATTGTGTGATCCTCAAGGAATGCAGTTGTTCCTCAGGGTTGCCTTTGAAGGTGTCATTTTTAGACACACAAATTTTATAGCTATAAACACACCACCGCTCCCTCTTACACCTCATCCAAATAGCAAATCTTTCTAAGTCAGAGGACTTGTCCTTTCCTTCTGCCAGAGGCCAAAAACTAGGTACTACAGATTTCTGTGATGACACAGATATTATGAATATTTTCTGCCACTTTCTTGGCAATAGAATGATCTCCTATTTATTCTATCCTTGAAATATATTGGAAATCTACTTGTTTCTCTGATCTTAATGTCAGTTTGTCCTGAGTTAAATCTACAGAAGAAGAACGTTGAGACAATCTTGATATTTCAGCTTGTAAATACACATACATACTTGTAAGTATATTATTATTTTTTCCTGGCATATAAAAATAAGTCCAAATATATATTATATACATCTCTCCATATATTTATATGTATCTGTATATAGATATGTATATATTCTATATGTTTGTGTATATATGGATATATTACATGTGCACATAGAATCTACTGTATACAAGAAAGTCTATATATATTCTATGTGTGTGTATATGGATATATTACATGTACACATACATAGAATCTACTGTATACAAGAAAGAGTCTAGTTATCGTGGAGGCTTGCAAAAACGTTATTGTGCCATCACACAAGCAAAGATGCTACCATGCCATTACATAAGGCACTTACAACCTGGGGGGAAAATTGAGCCAGTGTCTGCTCTTCTGTTTCTCAACCTGCTTCAGTTCTCTGCTTCACTTGCCAAGATTTTTAAGTGCCATTTATCAGAAACATTCTGCATCAGTACAGTAATTATTTAGCTTAACTAAGTGCTAGCAAGCAAAGGTATGTTTGACATACTGTGTTTTAGATTAATCAAGGTTATAATGATGATCTATTAAAATACATTTTTGAAAATTGAGGTAGATATTAAAATGGGAAAATGTACAAGCCATAAATAAATGTAAGTCAAATGGCAAACACCATTTTCTAGCTTACCTTTTACCTGTTTGTGAGTGCACACTGCCATTAAACACTCCTGAGTTTTAATTTTGGGATGTTAATACCTGGTAAAATGTAAAGAATGTTCTCATCTGCTGATACAATTGTATGTAAAGGAACACATATCACCTTGGGAGTTTGCCATAAATTAAAACTCTCCTAATAATATTGACTGTGGTTCCAAAGTTATTTTAAGGATGAAGTGTATTATCCGAATTAAATAAGAGATGCTGCAAATAATTTAGTGGAAAAACATAGTTGCTGGCATGCAGCGTATTAGGTAACCTTTTTTAATTAGAATGTACACTTTTAGATTACTGATTATGAACATTAGGGGACCCGAGATTTTGATTCATCAGTAATTCTCCTTTATGTCTACACTAAGATGTAAAAATGAGACCTCTGGCTCTAACTCCGTATTTCAGTCTTTCCATGCTGTTGCAGAAGCTGTTTTACCTGTAATCTCCAGTACTGCTCTGCCCCCTTGTGCTGCTGCAGTGAACTCGACAGAGGAACAGTGTGCCTTCGTCTTTGTACATGAACTACAGAAAAACCCCACTGTCACTTCTCACTTTTCTGGTAAGTTCAAGGTCAGTGTCTAGCTATTTTCAGCTCATCTCTTCTTGATCCATGCAGAGAAATGACAAGGTAACGTGATTCGAGGTCAGCTGTATTACAGGAACCGTTACATAACGGAGAAAGTGAAAATCAATCCTAGCTGACAGTGACTTCGGGATAATCAGTGCTCACTGGATGCCTCTCAGCTCGCCTGCATCAAACACCGTGTGACTTCTGTCAGATCTTTTTAATAAAACTATATTCTCACTTTCAGCAACCTAAGCACATGTTTCACTGGAACTGAATTTTTTAGACTATTTTAGCCCTCTAGATTTGTAAACTATCCCAACATTTCCTTGAAACATCTCATGAATGATATCTATTATCCCTTGGTTTGTTACTGACCTGAGATGAAAGGTACGACTGTGAAACATGCCACTCTTTGAGTGATCTAGGTGAGCCCTCCTACAGACTGCTGCGTCTTCTGCCTTGAACTCAGCACCACAATCTCAACACCACTTCCCAAATTATCCTCAGCTCTCACTCTTCTCTCCTCCTCGGTAACAGAACACTTAATCAATCATTTCTGATTGGGAGAGTAATTTGCTTGCTCTTTTCTAGTTGTTCATTGTTGCTTTCCTCTTTACCTTTGTATTTTCCACTAGTTCATTTCCTCCTAATACAGAATTGGAAGCAATATTTGACAAGATGTTCCATGTTAGAGGCATTCTCATTGACAGCACCTGATCTGTCAGTCTTGAGAAGGAGCTGTTTTATCCCACCCACCTTGTCGTCCCTTGAAATTGTGAGGCACGCAGTAGGCGACTGAAGTACAATTTACCATAATATTAGTTGTCAGTAAATTCAAAGACGGAACTCCTAAAGCTATAAAATGGATTAGAAGCAATTTAAAAAAAAATTAACAAACTAGAGTAAGAGTATACTGTCAACAAACAAATGCTCCATCATAGGACTGTAATTTGGAATTTTAATTACCCCTCTGCTCTGTAACAAAACAATGTCTGAACTGGCAGCGATTTGAATCTCTCACAGGTCATTGAGCATTCTAGTTAATTACTCTATGAATAGCCTGTTTTTCTCCCCTCTGGAAACACGTTTCTAATGGCAGTCAAGGTCTGACAAATGTGTCATCTACATAATTAGCTAGGAAGCAACACAAAACATTAAACATGCTTTGTGCCGACAACTATCAAAACATTTCATTTGTTGTCAATTATTCATTACTTTGTAGGTTCTGAAGGGGTTGTTATTATGGAAATAAGTCCAGATGCTAACAAGGTTAGAGTTTGGGATTCAAATTAGTAATCAGAGGACTAACTTTTAAAAAAGTGTATCTCATGTACATTCAGCGCCATGTTCAATCTGTAGGAGATTATAAACAAATTTAGCTATGCTCAGGTTAAGATGGAAACAGCACAACCACATAAGTGGATGTGAGAGCCCTAGCTCTTTCTTTGAAGTATGGACTCTTCACTGTCGTCATGAACTTTCTGAACCTTTTGACAAGTCCAATTTGTGCTTGGTAAATAGAGTTAAAGATTTTCACAGCATGAGATGGCAAAGGGTGGCAAGGACAAGGAAAGAAATCTCCAGTGGTTTTTGGATCTTCTTCCCCCCCGGGGGCATATTGTGTAAAAGTCAAAATTCTAGCTAACAAACTTTTTCATCTGTTCTACAGCATGTCTGCAAACTATATCAGACTAGTGCCTTACAAAACCTTTGAATTTCATGCTTATTTGTTTGTTGCTGTTTCTAAAATCTTGCTTCTTTTTTTAATATTGTATAGAAAGCACTGTCTTGAAAACAACACTCCCAATGTATATAGAAAATATTTTAAAAATCTCAACAAAATTGCCCTCTCGGTGGCAAAGAAAATTACAGTGAAAGACACATTATTGCGTAGTCATATCAGAGGCTTGGATCTTTGGAGAGTCTCACTCCACTGTCCTCCAGCTTTTCCTTATAAACCAAAATGGCTTACAAATGTCATCCACAATAGTCCAATAAAGATTAGGAACAAAACACTGTCCTTACATTGATGAGATAAAAAAGATTTAACTGAAGAATGCAGTGTATAAGAACAGTTCATAAGGCTTGTTCTTGAATCAGAAAAATAGAATTTAAATTATATTTGTGTGTGTCTAGAATTTAATTGAGATGATCAGTTTATATTCTACATAATGTTTGGTCAGATGCCTGTACTACAGGGCTAGATTAAAGGAAAAGAAAGAAAACAAATTCTATCAGGGAAATCAAGAAGACCCGTTATCTACAGGGTGTGCAAAATATGCCAGGAAATAATTCTACCCTGAGCACTGAGAATGCCCAGTTAATAAAAAAAGATCAGCCACTCGCTACGAGAAAATAATTGTCTGTATCTATATTTTTCAAAGCAAAAAGACAGTCACATCTTACACTAAATAGGACACATTAAAATAAGCTTTAATAATCTTCATGCAGAAGGAAACTAATCCATTTTCAGATCATACGATCCACAGCAATAAAAGGAAATCATCAAACTAAAAACAATTTTAGAAATGGCTGCAGACTCTCATTTAATTAACATGCAACAGATCATATATTTATGAGGAAGTCAAAATATTTAGGAATCCTATAATCCTGTAAGCCTTAATGTGGTATAAAAACAACAAATAAATGCAAAGTGTTACTGTTACACATGCCTGCCTGATCAATGGTTTTCACATATTGATCTATAAATGGAGTTGACAGTCTGTGTTGGCTGCACATTTTCCAAGCAGCGCTATTTTTGCACAAAACCAATACGGGCAATTACCTTTGTTTGAGATGCCAAGTCTTATCAATTCAATGTGATTTAGTGTCATTTTAATTAAATATCAGGATCCACTTCAGGACAATTTACACAAACAAAGCCTCAAACCTAACTATAAGCTTGATTTGAAGTAAACATGGACAAGCCCTACAATCTCATAATATTTCTTAAAAAACTCTACGAAACAGAAGGTTTATATTTTTAGTAGCATTTTTTATGTCTGCCTTTTGGCTAGCCACAACTTTGGCAAGTATCCTATAATCACAGAAGTAAGAAACAAAAGAAAATTGTTTCCTCTTTTTTTCTGATAATATGTTTAAAAAGTGAACAAACATAGTGTGTTAATGGAAGTAAAAGGAATCTTGTATGTTAATGTCTAAAAACGGCTCCACCTAAGTCTTTATCTGAACACCAATAAAAAAATATTTTCCTGTTCATGATGGCCATGGATGAAGTAATGCCCTTCTGTGGGGTGTACAAGATGGAAACGGTGAATATTCATACACGTCGCTGCTTAAGACACTAGCATTAAATGTCGAAACTACTCTTGCCTGCAAGTCATATGTCTGCAGTTTCCTGATTCAGGCTACTTAAACTCCTCATTAATATCTATTCTAAACTGTGTCTTAGGCAGGAGCATCCCTCTTATAAATAACATCAAAACCACATTAAACCTTTTGCAATAGCTATTTGCTGGATTGCACATTTGCCTTTTTAGCCCTTAAACAGGCACATTTCACTTGCCCCCATCTACTGGCACTCAGCTGTCTGATTTTCTGTTTAACACATTCTGGTTAATAAGCTGTCTACCTTTAAGAGGTCTCACTCTGGTGCTCAGGACAGGACAACAAATCACTGCGACCAAAGACTGTTCCTTCCCCACCAAAGGGAGCTCTCCAAATCTCTCTTAAAGAGGGTGATTTTCTTGCAAACCACTTCCCCCTCTCGAAACTGCCCACCTCTCCAACATTTCCCAGGTCAGAAAAGTAACCTCTTTGAATTTTGAAAAGGCGTTGATTTTATTAGCCAAATTTTAGAATGATTGTTTGATGTCTAAAGAAAAAGATGCACACCACCAATAAAATACTAATGGAGCATTCAGACCTGTTTTACTGAAATGCTTCCCTGTAACATTTATCAAAATTTCTAATTTAACCAGTAAATTTGTCTATGCTTGCATAGCTTAGGGTTGGATAAATGTTTATATTGACATTTCAAAGTATTCCTTGATTTAAGACACTAAGAATCAAAGCTTTTACGAAGTACACAGGAATATTTTGTATTGTGTTCTAAGTTAAGAGTCATATTAAAAACATTTTAACTGAACAAAATTTAAGAGAGGAGTTTACGAATTCATGAGAAAATTACAGAATTGATTTGACCTTAGAATGTTTTATCATTTTTGTAATGAATTAAATCATGATGAATGTAATAGCAGATCCTTGTGTTATTATATAGTCCAGTAAGTCATATTAGATTTGAATAATTGTTATACTAGTCAACAAGTAGTATACATATGCCATATATATTAAGTAGGATACATGACATATGTATGATCTCTAAATACTTTTAATTTTTTTCTGTAAAGACTACATATACCTGCCTCTGTTAAAACAAACCCTACTGCATGTGAATATGTGCACACGTTTAGTATCCATCTTTTCCCACCTGCAAATTCAAAATCTCCCCCTTGACCTCACCCCACCACCTAACTTCTGAAAAATCAGGTTCTTAGTTTAGCTTGAGCAGATAACTTTAACAGGCTTGTTTGAATAAATATGCCAAAATACTTTACATTCTGTCAGTATCTAGTCAGAAAATTGTGCATGGAAAAAGAGATGAAAAGAACTGAGACAGAAAGAAAATTAGTGCCATGGCAAGCTTTCAATACAGTATCTCTGAGCCAAGTTTTCTCGGTGAAATGACACATCCTCACTAAAATACCCCTTTTATATAATTATGCACTGAGCACACATAACCAAAAGTAACTTTTATTTTTGTTCCTTATCGAGGAATACATATTGCCCAGGCTAAGAATGCGGAAACAAAAGCTGGGATAATTATAGCTAATTTAACTTTGGAAAACTCTTACTCGCTAGCAGTCCAGCATACAACCCCCCAAACTAAAGTTATGTAACAAGGTAATATCAACAATGAGAAACTGCATGATAAAATCCTGCCCAAAAGTGAAAAATGCTAATTTTGTCTCATTTAGCAGCTGGATACAGAAATGCTCATTAGTTTTAAGAGGGTTAATCCTTTTAACTTTTGCATATTGATATGCCAATTATGCCTAATTGTACAAGAGGCATCAGTCAAGGTAATAGTGCATAAACACATGAAAGTTATTAAGTACATCCCAACATGTAATAAAGTAGGTGTTAATTGGTAGCTGAGTTCTGCGGGCTATTGAGGTGGATAATTCATTGAGAGATGGATCACTTGTAATTTCTCTCCATAATTCCTTTTGCAGTCTCACGCTGTGATGTTTTCATGCTTGTCAAAAACAACTGCGGCATAGTGCCTTTTGTTAAACACAGCCAATAAAATATGTTAGGCATCATTAAATATACTTAACTTTTAAACTTTTTCAAAGGTACAGTTCTTACCAATAATACATTATAGATATTCCAATAATTTAACCACTGTCTCAAGTTCATAGTTGATGAACATTTTAGCTGCTTTAAAAGCAAAGTCAGGCTGGCAGCATTGTACCTCCCAGGAGACAATAATTTTAAATGAGAAAGTAAATAAAGGAAAATGCATATCTCATTAGTTACTTTATCTAAGGATATACTTCTTGCTCCCCAAATATAATCACTGGCTTCCTCATGCTAAATTTGTCTACAACACCTGAGGAAAGAATGATTACAATCACACGTTTCTCAAGCTGCTGAGATTGCTGTGGGTTAATTTTTTGAGTGAGAAATGGGGAATAAATATAATCGGTAACATGCTACTCAGCAAGTTTATCTCATTTAATAACTCAGTTAGGAAGCTGAATATTTCATAGGCCCCTATGATATTAACAGAACACTCAATTAATAGCTCACATGTTTCTGCAGGGTGACTGGAACTCAGCCTGTCCCCCAGCTAACCTATTTCTCCTCGCTCTTGCTCTCACTGTGAGAAACAAAATAGATCTGGGGTCCAAAAGAGTGGCTAACATTGCATAAATAATTTTGTAACATCCTATGGCCTCAGCTGCAAGTTACCACCATTATGGAAGAAAATTAACCAGAGGAGACCCATCGCAATCAGTGGGTTTAGTGGCTCAGGATGCATGCAGGGCCAGCGACACAATTGGCAGTAGAGTTCATCTCTAACTATTTTATTTCAAATCTTTCTAATGACACATTATCGAGACAAAATGGCTTCCTCTCCAAACCTTAAATAGCCACACCATTTCAATCCTTTAAGCCCACTCTAAATCAAATTATACTTTCCAGTAACGTACATTATTGGGAGATTTTAAGGGAGAGATTTTTACTTTTTTTTAAGATTTTTTTTTTTTCTCAATTCATTCTTAGCTAATTTTAGCCTCTGGCTTTTCAAAGTGATGTACTGTATTTGGAAGTACAAACACCACATGCTAGCATAACCTCATTATTTTTATGACACTGAAGCATGATAGTAGAGGCCCTTAAAATGAGTCAAAGGTGCTCTTCAGTCTAGCTCCAAATCCACTTTATCACTCTGGATTAAGCCCAGCTCTTCTCTTGCAACTGGGGGATATTATTATGACTATAAGTAGGCAAGATGAAATGCATTACAAAAACAGTTTTCCCATGCACATTAGGCAAACAAATACAAGACTAACTAGCTTGTTTTTCTTTTACAAAATTCTGCATGACAGAAAACTTGGGATATTTAGGCTATTTGACTTACGGGTTCAGTGACCTTCCCAACATCGGTGAGGATCATGGATTTACTTTGGCTGAGCCTGTCATGGTGGCTGTTGGCATTTTTGATTCTCATTTGCACAGCTCCTGTGCCTTGGCGGGTAGAATTCAGTGTTTCCACAGAAGTATCAGAATTTGTAGATTTCTGCATATTATAGTGCTACCCTGATAAAATATAAAATGTATTATGTTATTCTAAACATATGCTTTTCCATGAAAAACTCTTGATGGAGTGTCCCTATTAATCATTAGGATATTAAAAGTTGATAAACAAGAGTCCTCAACTCTCTGAGTAGTGAAGAAAAAAGTAGTGACTTTGTAAATATTTTGTCAGTTGGGACCTTTATATGTGGATAGTACTATACATAACAGAGGACTTCAGAAGTTTATAGGTAGCACAACCACAGACTGTGTATATCTTAATTCCATTAAGAAACTCCTAGCGGCAATGAGATACAGTCTTTCTTGCATAGAAATGATGTTGCCAACCAATCATCTTTAGGATATATGCCTTTTTATCCACAACTTCACTGGTCTATTACCCACTTTACCCCTACATGCTACCATTAGCACCCTGTCTTGGTGAACAAAAATCTCTATGAATAATGTCAAATTTAAGTGAGTAAAATTGGTGTCAGAGCAAAACAGACCCCAGAGCCCCTACCTCCACTCACAATCCACAGGGGGAAATTAAAATTTCTTCATCCACTGCCATCTGCCAACTGAACTAGATTTGCTAGCTTAGTTGGACATCATATTTATAAAGAATATGAAGAAAAAGAAAATCAGCACCATTTATTTTAATAGAAGGAGTCTGATTTAGGCAAGAAAATTTAGTATGGGCACACTTTAAAGGAGCAGCAATGAGAAAAATAGAATTTGGAGGAAGAGAATGAAAAGAACTAAACTGTGGCAGCATCAGAGAGTGAACTGGGAGAGCTTTAACTGAGCCCCTCATCCATAATCTTCTTCAAATGCCCCTCCACAAAAGTCCCTCAAGTGAACACAACATCTCATTACAAACAGAATGGTTGCAATACAAACACATCTTCTCATTTTCTGGAAACAGCCCTCTTCTTGCCTGATTCTTGTCTCCAAGTCTTACCTAATAGACCTCCTATGGGGGGCACTGAACAGGTGTGTACATTGAACAATAAATACTGTGACTAGTCTGTTATGTGAGCGAATATAACCCAAAAGAAGAATCATGTTTTAAGGAGCCAAGGGTATAGCTACCCCCGATGTTTGTTGGACAGACAATGAGGCTAGAATCATTCATTGTAATGGTCAAGCAGGCAGACATTAAGATGAATAGAAAAGGAAGTATTTTGATAGGAGAAAAAAAAGTTACTTTACAATAAATACCATTAAGCCAATTAAATGACAACTTAGAAAAGAAGCTAATACTTAGTATCTACTATGTGTTAAGCCATGTGTTCAGTGATTGAATCTAACAAAAGTCCTATAAAATAGCCATTAAATCCATATTTTTATAGAGAAAAAAGTAAGGATCAGAGAGACTCATAATTTTTCCAGTAAAACAGGCAGAAAGAGGTGGAGGAGCGGGTATTTTATTCCCAAAAGAAGATCCATATGTCCATCAACAGGTGATTAGACAATTTTAGTTTACACAATGAAAACAATAAACAATTAAAAAGAACAGACTATTGACGCATAAAACCACATGGATGAATTGCAAATTTATTCTGCTTACTGAAAGAAGCCAAAAAAAAGAGAAGAAGAAGGGGAAGAGGAGGAAGAGGAGGAGAAGGAGGAGGAGAAGGAAGAGGCATTTTTGTATAATTTCATTTTATATAGTATTCCCAAAAATGCAAACTAGTGTATGCTGACAGAAAGCTGATCAGTAATTGCTTAGGGAAAGGATAGAGGCAAGTATGGATCACATGAGGTAGGAGCAAACTTTTGGGGATGATAGATATGTCTGTTACCTTGATTGTGGTGATGGTTTCATAGGAATTTACACATATTAAAAACAAGCAAATTGTATACATTAAACATTTGCACTCTATGGTTCTTCAGTTATAACTCATGAAGATGTTTATAGAAAAGTTTTAGGAATTGTTTAGCCAATTTATTTTGCTCTTATTTTCACTTTTTATGTGCTTACATGAGTAATGCATTATTCAAAATTATCTAATTGAGAATGCAAGAGTTTTGTATAAAATAAAAATTTGGAATATGTATAAGAAGAAAATAATATATTTTTCTAGAAAATTATTATCTTCTCTGAGTTCTCCTCTGAGTGCATTCAAGGGTTGATCTTCCACATTTCTCAACAGATTCAAACTCTAAGGACAGTGTGTTTGTAATATTGGTGGGGGAAGTCACTTAGGCCGAAGCCACTCTCTTCTGGCCAAGTGCATATAGCCACAGTATTTACATAGCTCAAACTTGCACCATTTATATGACATGTTGCTTCCTCAGAAGCTGCACAAATTTCAGTATCAAATCAAAATTTGCATTCCTATATTTCACAATCAAACCATAATTTTCCTAGTGATGTGCTACTGTCGAAAGGCTGGATTACAACAAAGCCTTTTACCTGGCTTCCCCACCTCTGTTTTTATGGGACAGGCTGCAGAAAACATTTTCGAGATTTTCCTTCCTCAGATCTTTCCATCAGGCGGATCTCTCTCCCTACCACAGTGTTAATGTTCTCTTAATTTGCTCACTGTCTCTCCTCCAGTGCTGGCTTCCTTTTCCATCTGACCCCATCTTTACATTTTGTTAACACTCCTCCACTTCACTTGTTCTCTTTATTCTTCTTCCCACGTACTTTGTTCTGCAAGGTCATTCACTTGATGCTATTTCATAATTGTTTTTCTATGGTTAAATATTTGGGGATTTCTAATTTTGCAGAGCACTATATTGCTCTGGAGAGATAGAGGAAAATGACACAAAACCTCATCTTAAAGATTTCTATCAACAGAAAACATACATATATCCCTTCAATCGGGCACCATCTTGGAGACTGGAGATAATCTTTGTTTACCAAGAGTCCCAGAGTTTTGTGAGGGCAATAGAAAAACAATAAATAAGTAACTGAGACTAGGGCTGTGCCCAGGTAGGGAGAAGAGCAACGGCATTAAACTCAGGTGGAAGTGGGAGGTGGAAAGAGAGAAAGTCTGCAAGAAAAGATCAGATTATACCAGAGCTAAGTCAGTGCAGGTTGGGCATTTCTGGCAAAGGGTTCGGTAATGCGGAGGTGTGCAGATACCTGGGATATTATAAAGTAGGTACTGAAATGTGTCATGAAGGGAATATAAAGTACCAGGGAAGTTCAAAGAAAGAAACAATGGATTCATGGAGAAGGTGGCATTTGACTTCTCTGTGGGGGATGTCTGATCATCTTGCTTACCTTTCATCTGGCAGAAGGATTCACCGAGAGTCCCATTCCTTTTAACCCAACCATCACCAGAGGGGCTAGTATTCCAGACACTCTGAGGGAGAGAATGTGGGTTGTCCTGGACTTAAATGGTTTTTGTGGATGAACTGAGAATGGAGACAAATTGAGAGGGGAAGCAGGGCCCCGCTACAGGACAGACGGAGGATGATGGAGGATGGAAATCTGACAAGATGGTAATGACAGCTGCATCAGTAGCTGTGGGACCTGTGACTGCTGTACCTGTGGGTTCAGAGATTATTTCCTCTCATTCATCTCATTAGGAGCCTCTCGTGCCAAGCAGACAGGGTTATTTCTAGGCCATATTTTGCAAGTTGCTTTGGGCTCCCACTTAGAGCCCTTTCTTTATTCTCTTTCAACTTCCCATTTTCCCCTGTCTACATCCTAATGGTTATTTTTCCTCTAGCAGACACCCTGTAATCCTTTTCATATTTCAGCTGCCAGAGCGCCCACTGCAGCATTAACTTAGGTCTCATCCCAACT
This sequence comes from Ateles fusciceps, assembly GCA_036589455.1. Classification (NCBI taxonomy): domain Eukaryota; kingdom Metazoa; phylum Chordata; class Mammalia; order Primates; family Atelidae; genus Ateles; species Ateles fusciceps. Next base: position 2,399,692 of record JAZHEH010000851.1, read on the forward strand.
ACAGAGTCAAAATTTATAAAAATTTCCATCATCCATTCTTCCTTACCTATGAATCACTTAGATATGGGAGGCGGATTCTTAGACTAGCTAAGACAATGTTATTAATAATTAGTCAGACTTTCCCTTAACTCCCAAGGAAGCATTTAACTGAATCTCAAACTGGAAACTCTTCCAGCCACATGAAAGAACTGTCTTAGAGTAGAAGAGCCTTGATCAGTCCACTCCATTTATGCCCTTATGTAAATTCAGAGAAGGTGGGATTTGTGACTGGGGATGGGACATTAGCATTGCATTCTATAAAATGGTGCCTCCTAGAGCTGTATGATTCAATGTCCCTGCCATGGTGGTCTTATTTTTTAGCCTTTATGAAATAAGGTTCTAGGGAAGAAACTCCATTGCAAAGCCTGTTCAACACTGACTCAAAGGAAACCCTCACACCCCAGAATCCGTCTTGACTTGGCTTCCAGAACCTAGGTGTGGTTGTACTAATACCACAATATCTGTATTAATTTCAGGGTGTTCTCTGAAAGAGAATGAAGAACTCCAGTTTTGTGAGTCTTTCTGCATTATTATTCCAAAAATATTCACAGGAATGTTAAATCATATTCTGTTGTTCCACCGATGTTTTCATTCTTTACTGACCTTCAATTTTCTAGATTTAGTAGATTACAAAATCAATAATATTTGCTTATGCCTATTTCTATGTAATTTAGTAACATCAGGCATGTTAACTGCAAGTCATATTAAGTTGAGGTTTTCTTGATCTATGTGCCTCTTCGGTATTCCCCTTGTTCTTCCTAGAACATGTCATCCACTCCTGTCATCGTTACTGTTGTTACTATTAAATTTTGTTAGAGAAAACATTGATGCCTTGTGCGTTTATGTTCTTACAGGAGGCACATAGAGCACTGGTGAATGAATAATGAAAGTATTGAAGAAGTGGCTCATTTTGCATGTGTTTGAGATATCCATTGATTTTACTAAACTCTCCAAATAAATATCCCTAGTTAGAAATTGAAATGTAAATCACTTGAGACTGGCTTCACTATTTCTTTAGACTTCCTGATTTTACATATACTAACAGAAGAGCAAGAATAGCTTGTGATATTGCACTAGTTCTACTTTCAATCCTGTTTAAAAACAGGAAGCAGTAATGAGAATGCACTTTATGAGAGCGACACGAACTCTGGCTCTGCTCAGGAAACTTGGTTCGATGGTGTCCTGGGCTTCTGGGCTCAATTTCCCCACTCATACTGCAAATAGGGAGGGAACATGATATTTCATCTAATCATAACTTTCATAGCTGCTCTCCCAATTATTTTTTGCACTCTGTTAATTACATTAAGGCTCAGCAGCCTGCCCTTTTGAGTTACAAAGTGTATTTTCGACATCTTTCACATCAACAGCACTAAGAGTAAAAACATATTAAGAATTTTTTGAGATGGGAAAAACTAAATAGGCACTATGATATAATCTTTATGCTTCTGAGCAGAGAAAATTTAGGTTTGGGTATCCTGAACATCTTCCCCAAGGTGCCACATCCTGTTCAGAATAATTCTAGGATGGCATTCAGGGCCCACAACCCCCAGCATCTTTGATTTTGCCATAGATCCCCAAATCAAGGGAAAATTGTATATGGAAAGAATAGATAACAAGAACTGTAAAAAAAAAACCTGGCAGATAAAATGATCATAATGTAGCCACGTTAGGTATATATCACACAAGTCTATTTTTTTTTTTTTTTTTTTACTGGGGTACATATGCAAGATGTGCAGGTTTGTTACATAGGTAAACGTGTGCCTTGGTGGTTTGCTGCACAGATCAACCCATCACCTAGGTATTAAGCCTAACCTCCATGAGCTATTCTCCCTGATGCTCTCCTTCCCTTCCAACCCCCAGTAGGCCCCAGTGTGTGTTGTTCCCCCTCCATGTGTCTATGTGTTCTCATTGTTCAGCAAGTCTTTCTATTTAATCAATTATAAATGTTCCAGTGCTTCCTGACAAAACAACAGAGACTTAAATGTTTGTTGAATGTATAAATGAAAAACAAATATGGAAACTAGTTAAAGCCAGTGTATGTAGCCTGGCAAAGCATTGTCAATAAGAAGATGTCTTTGACCAGGTTTCTAACTTTAAAAATGTATAACTCATCCTCGCTAATATTTCTTAGAGTCAACTAACTAAGGATATTTTATTATAAGTCAGAGGCAGAAAGAAACAATGTTTCTCATGCCTTCTGAGGCCAATATTAAAGTATGGTTGGAGATTCACATAAATTTTTTAGCGTGAAAAATGCCATATTTCTATTTCCCAATAATCCTATGTCTTCTTCTCATTAAAAACCAACCAAATTTATCACAATCATTGCATTTGCAGGAATTTTAGCTTTGAGAATAGTCTTCCTTGAATTTCAGATTTCATTAGGTACTTGATACATTTTCCCTAAAAAAAGAAGGATGCTTCTGCAAGACATAGGTTATCACTGAGAGTTTTGTGAGGAAAATACCAGAGGCAAGCAAAGGCCATGCACTCAGGGAATTCCTATTTCATGAGTGTTAGCCTGGGTTTTCACTGTGTGGCAAGAGAGCTGCATATTTAGCACATTTACCACGAGGAGCCAGATCCCCCCTGCCTAAACATGCAGGACCTTTCTGTGGTGACATGACCCCAATCCCTTCTCTGCATGTATGAGAAGAGTTGTTTCTCCAGGTCTGCTAAGAGCTCATGGCAACTCCACAGACAAATAGTATTTCTCGGAGAAACTCATTTCTATCCCCTGGAAAGATTTTATGTTGATCTGTGATATAACAAGTCTGTTCCCCTGTGGAAATGACTTGTGGTCGTGGTAGCTCCAGTAATGTGTGCCACAACCTTCGCGTCACACTTTCCTGACAGGTCAGTAATTAACTTGCATTGCAATTGTTTGTTGTCTCCACCACAGCAGCCATTTACCAAAATAACATTTTAATTTCAGTTTCCTTCCAGTTCACTTTCCTTTTCTTTTCTCCCTGTGGCTTCTACATCTCTATTAAGTCTAATTTCCCCAGACCACTTCTGTAAGCTGAGAGAGTGCAATAAAACTCAGTTTCAAAAATGTCGAATATAATGAGAAAGGAAGATCACAGTAAAGGAATGTGACCACAGCCACCCCATTGGGTAACATTGTCTTTGACAGGGTGGGTGTTATATATAGGAAATGTGATAATAAGGCTTTGCATTTATTTAACTTATAGCAGGGAATCTGGAGTATATGCTGCATTTGCTGGCAAAGTCTGACAAGTCTGCTGCATGGTAAATTGTAATACAGTTATTATCACTGCACATGGCCATCTTAAATGGTGAAAATGTCAAGTAAAATATATTTTGAAAGTAGAATAATGTGTGGTAGGCAACCTTGATCTTCTTAGCTCTTAGCCTTTCAAATTCCATGCTGTTGGGAGCAAAGCAGCTGATTTTACACTTGAAATATTTATTGAGCCTCCATTCTGAGACATAGACTTGCTATATCCCACAGGTTCTGCAAAGTTATTAAGCATCCTGCAGTAGAGTTAGGCACAAGCATGCTTGTCTACCATGAAGTCTGATCAGAGTGCAATGGAGAATGGTACTGGAGATGATTTCAAGGTAGAGCCGATGTTAGGCCTGTATGCTGTATGATAAAGAGGACTCTGATAGGCAGAGAAGGGATATCAAGAGCGGTACAGGCTGAGATCACAGGATTGAAGGAGAAGAGGAGTGAACATTCACACGAGATCATACAGTGTTGGTGGCTAAGTGGGAAAGCTATGGTTGATTAAGACTGCATTAGGAGAATCAGGCTATTTTTATTAAAAAACTGGAGTTTTGTCTTATAGATCCTGGGGAAATCTGATGATTTTGTTTAAGGTATAACCCCTTTCTAAGATACTTGATGAAAAGAAATCCACAAGTAAGGATCCTTGACCCTTGAGGCTGCAAAACAAATACATAACATGCTTGTGGGATGCTTCTTAATTAACTTTAAATCAGAATAAATATTACAGTATCTATTTGTAAACATTAATCTTATGAAAAGAGCACCCTGTGATATGGAAAAAATATTCCAGAATTTTAGGAACCTCACTTTGAACATCTACGTACATGTTCAATGCTTCTGGTCACCAATCAAATGAAAAGAAAGGTAAAGACTTAACAGGAATAACTAAATAAAGCATTTAAAGAAAAGTTCCCCAGGGTGCAATTGCATCTAATTGAAGAGACGGAAGGAAAATAAAGTTAAGATTAGTAGAACTGCTTCTGAATTTCCCTCTGATGATCAGGCAGGTAGTAAAAAATTGAAAAGCAAATAGGAAGAAAATGCCTGCACCATTGTAATTACATTTAGGGAGCATAAGAAATTTTATGAAATGGCAATCTTCTTAGATACAGATGAGAGCCATAAGGGGCATAAGTAATGCAATCTTCTCTGTTTCCTCTGTCAGTTTTGACCTAATCTAGCAAGAAATGCAGAGCGATTTTCCGCCTCCTGCGTACAAGTATCAATTAAGGGAAAACAGGGTGACTATCTTAGGGCACTGATGATGAAATGTCACTTAAAGAGAAAACATCAGCTGTAGAACAAGTTGCCCAGCAGCCACAGTATTAGAAAACACTGGGGAAACAAATGAAGTCTCAGACCCTCGCTGGGACAAGCTAATTCTCTAATCTTTGTTGGGAGAGTATCAAGTGCAAAAAGTAAATTTTGACCTGCAATTGTTTCAGTTTCCTGGGATTTCTTGTTCTACAGTGTTTCTTTCTTAAAGTGCTTGACTCAGTTGGGAAGTCTTTTTATTAGGCAGAATAAATGTAATCACCCACTGGTTGTAGCTATGCCAGGCTATCTCTATTTTGGCCTGCCCAGAGTTCAAATATGTGGAAGTTGCATATTGTATAATTAGTACTCCACAGTAATTAACAGTAATCAGTAATTGACAGCAGTCAAATATGGTTGACATTTGTTTTATTTAGCAAATTTGCTGTTATATCTATTAATCTTTTCCTAATGCTCATGTCTCCAAACTCTGAATTTATTAGATTGAATTTGAGTGTCAAAAGGGCATGTCTAATGATGGGACAGTAATGTCACAGTGTATTGTTGTGAAGGATGATGACTGTATCATTAAAAGTTTTGAGAATACCTCCTTTAATGCATTTAAAAATCAGTTCTCTCTTACTCAATTATTTATGAGTAAAATACATTTTAAATAGCTTGTGTGTGTGTGTGTGTGTGTGCATGCCTATGTTTGCATATAAAGTTCAATGAATTGTCACAAACTGAACACATTCTTCTAATTACAGCCAAAGCGAGAAACACAATATTATCAGCACTCCAGAAGCCCCCCAAAACTCTGTTCCAGTCATTACCCACCTTGCCCCAGTAAAGCTAATCATTTCTGTCTTCTGAGTTTTGCCTGTTTTTGAACTTTATATCAATGAAAACCTAAAGAGTATACTTTTTCTTGCTGGGCTTATTTCACTCAAACTTTTATTTGTAAAGATGATTGCTGTGCAATATTCTTTGGTGAAATGCCTGTGCAATACTTTTGCTTGTTTTTTACATCAGGTCGTTTGTCCTTTTCTTACTGTTACAGGAGTTGTTTATATATTACAACCACAAATCTATTGTTAATATATATGTTGTAATAATTATCATTTCCCATTTATGGGTTGCTTTTTCACTCTCTTAATGGCATCTTTTCATTAATAAAGGTTTTTAATTTTAATGTTGTCTAACTTATCATTTATTTCTTTTTATGATTAGTGCTTTTTATTGCCCTCTTAAGAGACCCTTGTCTAATTCAAGGCAAAAAAGACTATTCCCATCATTTCCTCAAATGATTTGTTGTTTCAACTTTTATTTATTTTTAGAACTATGATTCATCTGGAAATAATATTTGTGTCTGGTATGGAAAGAAAGTTATAAACACACACACACACACACACACACACACACACACACACCCATACATATACAAATTGGAAGGACCTATCATCTCTCCTGAAAGGACCAGGAACTGGCTTTCCATCTGAAGTGACCAGTTGCTGGAGAGCTCTCATAGCCACATGTGGTGACAAAAGGTTCAACTTGAAAGGTGCTGACAGTGTCAAGTAATCACATAGATCAGTGGTCACAATCTAGGCCAATATTGGATACAAGTTGAATAGGAAGAGTTATACAACAGGTAAGTAGAAACAGTCATTGATAATCTGAGGGGGGGCAATACTGAGAAGTTCAGATTTGCAGATTGTTATCAACTAGGAGGTTTGTTGCTAGGTGGCACAGTTCTCAATACCGGGTACTTGTTCAGGTCTAGCTCAATTACCCACAAAGGAGATTGGCAATAGAACGGTAGAACCTCAAACCTAGCAAGAGAGTGAGGCAATGAATGACCAGGTTACCAGCAAAGGAAGTTGTGGTCAGGGACAAAGCAAATACCCAGTGAGGAAGAGGTGACCCACTGAAAAGATAGGACTTGTAAATAAGGTGGGAATGCACTTGATTAGTACATCACAAGCCCAGACCAAAAGGTGAGATCACTCATTATAATTTATTGTTGAATCCACAAAATCCCATTTAACTAGAATTAAAGATTATCTGTATTAAGTTAATGTTTCACCTGAAAGTCAGAGTCAGAAATAACTCAGCCAGTTACAGATGTGCAAATGCTTCTGGCAGGGATGAGAAGAGAGCTATAAAGCAGTAATTCTCAATGGTCAATGTGTGGAACTTATTAAATATGCAGACTTAGCTGAACCTTCCACAGATCTTCCCATTTAAGGAGAATGAGGGAGAGGCTGAGAAATTGCATATTTTGTCATAATCCCCAGGGGATTCAGATGCATCCAACCCAAATGCCCATCAATGTTAGACTGGATAAAGAAAATGTGGCACATGTACACCATGGAATACTATGCAGCCATAAAAAAGGATGAGTTCATGTCCTTTGCAGGGACATGGATGAAGCTAAAATTCATCATTCTCAGCAAACTGACACAAGAACAGAAAATCAAGCACCGCATGTTCTCACTCATAAGTGGGTGTTGAACAATGAGAACACATGGACACAGGGGTGGTGGGGGGCTAAGGGAGGGATAGCAGGGGTTGGGGGGATTGGGGAGGGATAACATTAAGAGAAACACCTAATGTAGATTACGGGGTGATGGATGCAGCAAACCACCATGGCACGAGTATACCTATATAACAAACCTGCACAATCTGCACATGTACCCCAGAATTTAAAGTATAATTTAAAAAGTGATTTTTATAAAGGTTTATATGTTATTTTTTTATTTTATACCTGTATTATTCTAAAATGTTTATTCATTACTACAGTATCTTTTTATTTTTACAGCCCATTGTTGCTATCTTCATTTTATTCATATTACTGCTCTAATTAAGTTTTCTGGGAATGAAAATTCACTTTAGAACATGTTGGTGAGGGGGAGGGGTATGGTCCATAGTTGGAAATAGAGATAAATGAGTTGGTAGCTAAGTGGGTAAGTAAATAGATACATAGACACGCAGGTGCATGAAAATGATGCTGTAAATATTCACATATATCCCTGAACTTAAAAGTTAAAAAAATAAAAATAGGGTATGAGAACGCCCATCCAATTGCAGTTCCATTGCTTTTTGCGGTAGGTTCTCCATAGAAGGGCTTAGCATGTACTCTTATTACTGTGAAGTTAGTCCCAGTCTCTTGATGGCTCTTTCTTTTTCCAGAGGGAGATGACTTAGCTCTTAGGTGGTTCAAGTAATTGTCTGAGGGAGGAAAAAAAAAAAAAAGAAAATAGTTCTCCTTGATAAACACCAAAGGGTGTGAGAAAAAAAATTCCACAAAATATTGTATCCTTAAGCTTTCTTTCAAGAAGCCAAGAAAATCAAAATAGTGAAAAAATATTTGCCAGTTCATATTACTTAAATTGAAAACTTTTACTGAGTTTTTCAATCCTTGCCTTTGAAGACAACAGATACAATATACTACGTTCATTATACACCTTAAAATGTATCCTCTTCTCCCTGGGATGAAGAACTGAAGGTTCTCTTCATGCCTTTAGTCTCTTGAAACACTTCAACTTCCTTGTCAAGAACTTAATCTAGGAGTTATCTGGGGACTAGATACTCCACTTAAACAACTTTAGTTTGTTTTTCCTTCCTCAGAGTATAGTTCCCAGGCCTCTCTCCACAAGGTGAGAGGCAGAGGAGGAGATGGTTACATATGTGATATAACTAACAGGTTCCAGTTGAGTGTTACTGTAATTTGAATTGGTGTGGCCAAATTTCTGTCTAAATTTAGGTTTTTTGTAAATGAAATACAGGATTTTTACTTGGACACACAAAAGTAAAAAAGCGCATAAATATTTGGAGTCTTAAATGGTTGGTAGAATTATCCATTTAATTTAAAAATAACAACATTGTTCTTCTCTGTCTTGTTTTATTTACTTATATCCTTTGTTATACCGAAGTCTGAGACATAGAATCTAATCTGTTAAAGGAGAAAACATGTGACGAAATGGGTTATGCAACCAAGCTCCAGTGACATTTCCCCATCTTGTGCACTCACTGGTTGGTTTCTTGTGTGTGTTTGTGTGTGTGTGTGTGAGCATACACACATGTATACGTATTTAAATGGTTGCCACTGTTATTATCACAACACAAGGTGTGCAAACCTCTTTCATCTCACTTACAACAGTGCATCCACATACGTAGATATTCTGCTCCATACCCTACATCATGTGACTCAAAAATAACAGTCAACACAAAGATAAATGTATCCACTATTACTTAGTCAAGTTTAGTCAAGTTAAACTTTTAGAGACATCTTTTAATGATTTTTTTAAAAAAATGCTTTGGGGAGGGTTGGCAGCAAGAGAAAGTTTGTTCTTTCAAGTTAGGAAAATGAGCCCAGTCATGCAAGCTAGACAGACACAACAAGGACCTAAATGAAGAAGCTATACATAAATGGATGTTTTTTTTTTCACAGAATAATCTAATGCTCTAGTCAGTCTCTAAACATTTATTAGGATTTATTGCATACACAGAAGTTATTTGGAGGACTCCAGTTCTCTCTAATCATTACCCTCTGCTCCTGCTTTTTTAGGAGCAGCTATAAATTCAGGAAGAGGTGGAAAACTGGCAGACTGCCAGCCAAATTCAACCCACAGACATATGTTGTTGGGCCTGAACAATGTTTTGGAATGTTTTGAATCAATTTCCAATTGAAAAATGAGAGTTGTTACTTTTAAAAAAAAAAAAGCAGAAAATGATATTTATATATCTTCTCTTGAAAAATCATAAGATGTGGCAAACTGATCCAGGTGTGTACGGTAAGAGACAGCCTCGGGTGGACAGCTTCTATATCCTTTAGACAAGGCACCATATAGACATCCTCTGGTCCACAGGTCCTCTCCTACCCACTTCTCTTGTATAGGTATCCCCGCTGGTCTGGAGACATTCCTGACTGTGGCTCATGGTGTCAGTCTCCTCTAGGAATATTGCTCCTCTGATGTATGGGTTGAATGGTGATTGTGCCACGTATTAAGTCAATATAATTTTCAGTATTGTATTATTTTTAAATCTAAGCTGATAAGATTGCAAATGAAAAGCAGAACGAGGAGACTGCATTTGCATTTGTACTACTGCTTTAGAAAGAGGATCATCAAACATTAACATTACTTCATTTATTCTTACAATTTTCTCAACATGGTCTTAGTTACAAAGAGTAGGATATTGTGCTGTGCTCTTTGTTCTTGCTAAGCAACTTCCTCTTTTCCTCACTTTCTTTTCTCTGGCCTCCTTTACTGTTCCTATTATATTTTGGCAGACAATTATATCCTGCCTTATATTGGTTTCTGTTCTCTATATGAACTGTGTGCCTCTTCTGCCCAAATTGACTGTGGACTCCTTAAAGTCAGACACTATATTTATCAGTGTTGTTACTCTGTATTGTACTTAGAACATTACAGACACTTGGTGTCATGCCTTGCTCTCATTAATCAGATGCCCTAATACCAATTGCTTTCAGAATTAGGACTGGAATTGGTATGCTCATTCAACGCTCTGAAAGCCCCTGCGTCAAACTCCCCCAAGCCATGAGCACTTCCAGCAAGTTCAAGTTTGCTACCATGATTAGAATGGCTGTAACTCCAAGTCCTGAGTGTTGTTGAATTCCTGTGTTTCCTGCTTACCTCTCCACATCCAAAGCTGCCAAATGTATGCATGAGACAGCTCATCATGGTCAAGAGAAGTCAGATCACTGCATTTCACCTTCCCCCATCCCAGCCCCAGGGTGTGTATGCTCTACACATCTGCCATGCTGACTAGTCTCCAAATTTTTTGTCAAGCTGGTTTCCCACCCTGAACCTACTGCCCACTTGCTAATCCCCTTTCCTAATGCCAGACTTCAAATCTAAAGCTCAGTGCCAGCTGGCCATAGGACACAGCAGGCTCTCTGTGGACAGCACCACAGCTGCTTGTCTCCCCAGCATTTTGTCAGCCCTTGGGCTCCCCCTCTGCCACACCCTGCTCCCATTAAATAGATGCTGTAATACCAATTGCTTTCAAAATTAGGACTGAGATTGGTATATTCCTTCAATCTACATATATGGAATCCTGAGCTATTCCCCTGCCCCTCCCCCAAAACAATGAAACGAAGCAAAAGGAAAAAAAAAGAGAAACAAAATACTTCTTAACTGGGGTTAGCAAGTACATTCCTCTCTTGAATTCCTAGTTTCCTTTTATATTTTTTCTTCTCAGATTCATTTTTCTAGGACCCTAGTAGATCTGCCTTGTGGACTATCTACCTTACCACCCCATGCAAAAATTAGATTTAAAATAAAAATGCACTTAAAGAATTCTACTTTCTTCTCTCTCCTCATGTCTGCAGCTTTTATTTTCTTCATTTTAATTTCAGGTCTAAGAGTCAATGGCTGCCTACCTGTTTTTGAATTGTTTTATGCAATAAATATTAATTCTTCATAATTAAAGGGTATTTTTAGTGAGGGCACATCTTGAGCTGCTTGAAGGAAAATTTCCATATCAACCAAAAATTGGTAAACAAACAAGAAAAGAGTTATCTCTTCTTCCCTTTCCCCATACAGCTATACAGTACTCCCCCCACACAGCTGTATAGAGGAAATGAAACTAATAGCAAGAAATTGCTTTTGATGAGTTTCATAATCTTATCGTAATACTTAGAAGTGAAATACACCAAAATTATCCTAGCATGATTTTTATATCATATTGAAGAAAAATAAAAGGTCACTCTTTGATTCAAGACCTGCTTAAACAATTATTACTATGGCTACTCTTACCACTGCATTTAACCTTTTTAAAGTGATTTACTATGTGCTTCATGCAGGGTAAATATCTTTACATACTTCATTTTTTTTTTCTTTGGGAGGAAACTCACCATTTTACAGATGAGCAAACGCAGACTCAGAAAGATTAACTTGCCCAAAATAATACACATAGTATCTAGCAAGTGGTAAGGCCCAGAATTGAACTTCATTTTTTCTAACTTTGTCCAGCCTGTGCTTTTAATACCTCTACTATTTCTGTAAGAAAGAAAAAAGTTCCAGACTAGAATTTGAGAAAAAATATGTTTTAATGCTTATACCTGAAATGTATTCTAATTCTTCCGTGTCCTCCCAAAATGCAATTTCTCCATGCTTCATTGCCTTTTTCTATGAAGTCTACTGAAACTCCCACTTTCTCACTGGCTTTCTAGAATAATCAAGTAAAATAATGTATGCAAATGACTTTTAAAACTCTATATAGAATACAGATTATAGACATTCTTACTTGTATTAGTTAACTTCGAACCCAACTATCACCCTAAAGCTTTAAAATACATTTATAAGAAGCAAAATAAAGAGGCAAGAGAAATAGTAATATAAAAGCATAAGACTCTTGCCATACTCTAGATGAGACTCAATAGATGACCAATTAGTGACCATGATGATACGTACAAAGAAAAAGAAAGGAATAAATGCTGCTTAAATATGGAAATTGATTGGATGTATGGAATAAGTGGTATGGAATACATGATATGGATTATATCATGTCACTTAATAACAAGATTACTTTTGGTGACTTCAGGAGTAGAGATGTAATTGGAATTGAAAGGAAGATAAGAACAACCCTTGGGAGAGGTCATGGATTTAATGGGCAACATAATCAGTTTAACCTGCTGATTGGACATCATAGAGGAAGTATCAAGTGACAATTAGAAATAAGGAACAATTTTGACAGAGACACCAAGGCTAAAGATCGAAATTTAAGGACCATATTTGAGGGATTAAATTGAAATCATAAGAACGTGAAAAGAGAGACCAAAAAGAAGATGGTTTAGAGCCATGACATCCAATAGAAATATAATGAGAGCCACACATGCAATTTAAAAATTTCCTGTAGCCACATTGGAAAGGTTAAATGAGATAGGTAAAATTAATTTTAATAATTGTATTTAACCCAATATTTCAAAATTTAATCATTTGAGCATATAATAAATGCCAAAATAATAATTAGATATTTTATATTTTCTTTATTTGTATTATGCCTTCAAAAATTTGGTGTTTTTTAGACTTAATTCAAACTAGCCCTTCTTCAAATGCTCAGTAGTCACTTGTGGCTAGTTGCTACCATATTGGACAAGTGGATCTAAGAAGGAATTTTTGAGAATTCAGGGCCAAGAGAGACATTGAATCCAGAGGATACAGAAAAGAGAAATAGAAAAAAACACAAGAAATGTAGCAAAAACTAAGGCAAAAGCATGTTTTCTTCCTCACATGTTTTACAGCACCTCTGCATAGGAAATATATGCAGAGAAGAAACAACAGGTTTCCTACAGATGGCATTGTTTTAGACATCAAACAGAGTAGGGATTCTTATAGAGCCTTTTAGACTCTAGGGCTTCATGAATTAAGCTCAGCATTGCTTAACTGCTGACACTTAACAGGCTTCAAAATTATAGCACGGCATACTGAAAATAATATGGACTTTGCATTACCCCAGATCTATCTACAAATCATGACCCAGCCTAGCAAATAGCTCTGTAAATTTGGGTACTTGACCTCTTAACCCTAGCTTCTTTAGCTTTAAAATGGGGATATAAACTGCTTTACATGATTTTGTGGATACCAAATGCAATCAGGTATGCAAAATGCTTGTCCCATAATCTAGAGAGAATAAGTCATAGCTATGATAATAATTATTAAGAATCTCACTCTAATAATTTATATTGATGAATTTATCAAGCAACTTGTAAACATCTTGAGATAAGGGAATATTGTCTAGTTTTGGTAACACTATGGTACTTGCCACAGTGCTGGAGACACCACTGAGGTAATCACCATACATTTTTTTCCTTTAATGTTCTACTTTAGGAGAACCATCAAAGTATGAATAGGTGGTATTATACAGAAGCTCATTTTACTTGATTTCCCCCACTGCATTTAGCAGAGAGATGAATTTGGGTTCCATGGCTCAGTTTCTAGTCTTTAAAATTCTAACATGAAATTAACTAAAGCAGAAAGATAAATGAACAGAAACAGAAGTTTCCCTTGACTAGCACCCAATTTCCTCAGTATTCTACCTTCCATAGCTCTTCTAAAAAGATGTCCTGTTTTGACTCTTTAGGAAATGGATCTAAAGTGAACATAAAATTAGTCAATTTTAATACCACAGTTTTAGTAAAATTGCTTAAAATTTAAATACTTAGAGGTAGTTGCTGTTTCTCATCAGTTCATGGCAATATGTTTTAGCTGGTGGGTTACTTGTTTCATTTTTCAGAAGTACATAATGGATACAGAATTCTAACCCAACCTTTCATCACTGCCAAATTACTGAAATTGTACCATAGTGTCATTTATTTGAAATTATTTCTGGCTTCTCTTCTAAATTACCCTATGTTTTAAACCAGGAAAAGTCACAGATCTCCAGACAGTCTTCCTTGATTCTGTAGCCCAAAACCAAACTTTATGGCATTTATCTTTTCACTAAACAAATATTTATTGACGTTATCATATACCTACCCTTTGTTCTAGGTTCCAGGTATTCAGTAGTAAAAAGACAGGCAAGGTCAATACTCTCATGGACCATATATTCTAAGGTGAAAATAGCCACTAAACACTGAAAAATAAATAACAAATTTCCATGTCCAAACTAATGTGAAGTAAAACAAAAGCAGAGTAATGAGATAAAGAGGGCCTTACAAATCATGAAAGGAGATTGAATTAAATTTGAAGAATAATAGACAGTCATTTGGAATATTATAGTAGAAGAGTTGCATGCTTGAAATCTTAAAAAGGCCACTCTGTCTACTCCGTGGACAATAACTATTATGGGGAAGGTAGAAGCAGGGAGGACAGTCAGGAGAATTCTGCAGTAACAGAAATGGAAGTGGAGGGAAGTGACTGAATTCAGGATATTCTGATGTACCTATACCTCTTGCTTAATGTCTAATCAATTCCTGTTGAATAAAAAAGCTATTAATAAGAGCCTAAGATTTCCAATCATCATTTATAAGTATAAAAATATGTCAATAGCACCAAAAATGGGCCAAGTACATAAAGGCAACATTTTGAAAGAAAACAAATTGTACATAAAACACAATATAAAAGGAATTTTTTATTTATCATATTTTCTTTTTCTGCATCGTTTTCTTCACCAATATTTTTAAGGATTGCGAGACTTACAGTTTTTGTGCCCTCAAAGTGTACTTAATAATAAATTACAGCACAGGAGTCACCTGGAGTGCAACGAAACAAAACAAAAACAGCCTGACTAGAAGGTTGTAAACACTGACACCTCTTCAACCTTCTTGAATTAATTCAAACATGTACAAATCGACATTGTTTTATAGGCTTATTATTCTAACTTGAAACTAGAGAGTAAATTGGTGTGTGTGGTTTTGTCTAAAGTTTGATGTTTACCCAAGTGTGACGTTGTACTGTATTGACTTCGCAAGATTTTTTGAGAAAAGTCATTCTATCCATAACCAAAAAAAAATCAAAGATAAAAGAACTGTTAGCCTGAAAAAGAAAAGATGTAACACTTTAAGGGTCATTATTGAGAAAAGTCATGTGAAAAGTATAATGAAAGCTAAGTTAATATTTGACAGGCTCTACTTATTGGTGATAACTTAGATGAAGCTTCAGGTAAGAAGTGGTAGGGAAAGAGCAGAATCAAGGATAACTCTTAGATTATTGTCCTGAAAAGAGAGATGAGTATGGTGTCACTAACTAAGATGGAGGAAAAAAGGAAAGAAGTAGACTGGTTTGGGGACAGGTGGGCAGTAATTAGGAGATTTGCTTTGAGTACTGTATACTTATTTTGATGTCTCTATGAGACATTCAAGTGGAGAAGATGAATGAAGAATTGTATTTGTAGTTTTACTGCTAAAGAAAAGATTTGGTCTTGAAATCTAATTAGTATATAGACAACGTTTAAGGTCATGATAATAAAATCACAAAGGAATAAACCTAGAAGACAAGTAGGAAACCAAGGACTGTTCTCAGGACATTCCAACATTTAGAGACCTGGATGATGAGGAAGTGTTAGCAAAGCTCACAGAAAGAGCATTCAGGTGGTTTGGAGGAAAACTGGAAGAATAAAATATCCCAGAAGTCAAATGAAGAGAGTTTCAAGAGTGAAGGAGTGTTGGATAGCATCAAATGCAGCTCAGACAGTCAAAAATATAAAGACACATAAATGGCTATTAGATTTGGCAAAATGAAGACCTTTGAGATTCTGTCAGTGGCATAATCTATAATATTTCTATGGAACTGGACTTATATGTATAGATTGATATTTAGATCCTTATCTTTGCGTACCTCTTACCTACTAAACAATTTTCATTGGCTAAGTAGCATGTCTAATTTTTATGTCCCAGTAATTCTTAGGACAACATAGTATACTTAGTTGACCTCAGAATTATTTATGGAGTTGAATTGAATTAGGCTAATAACCACTGAAAGAGAAAAAATAAGTTGCAAATCCACAATTGTATTGTGTGTTACTAACAGGGACAAGTTTTAAAATAACATATTCTGTCTAGTTTTTGACATGTAGAAAATACTTTCATCAGATGAGCTTTCCTACCATTTAAGCAAAGATAGAAATTATGAAGCATGTATTCCCTCAACTTCCTTTCCTCACTTAATCTTATTTATATCCAGTTCATCTGCATTCACACTCATTAAAGTGCTCTCTCTTCTGTTTAAGGTTAATTCATCTACTTGAGCCAGTGATTATATCCATCTGTCTTAGTCTACTCTGAGACCTTGCTGGGTTTCTTTTTTTTCATTTCGTTTCTCTTCCTTCACTTGAATATTTATATTTTATCCCTCTTTAAGTTACTGTCTATTTCAAGCTTTAGAAAATGAATACAGTATTTTATATATGCTACCTCTAATTCTTTGCTTCCTTTGACATCTCACTCAAAGCTTGAGTGTCGCTAAAGTCACTAATGTTATTGTCTTTAGTTAGACAGCTGAGACAGACTACATTTTCTTATAAGGAAAGCAAATCGACCTTTTAAGGAAAGCAGAATACATTTCCTTACAAGGAAAGCAAATCTTTTAAAAACAAGATCAATTTTAACCATAATAGCAGAAATACCAATAAAACTGTATTGAGATACAGTTGTTACAGACTAGCAAAACCTGAAAAGGTTGGCAACACAATCCCCTGAAAAAGCAATGGAGTTTTGCAAGCATTCTCATTGAGTGCTGGTGGAAGTTCAAAAAGTTTCAAATAACATGAAGGATAGTTTGGCAACAACTATCAACATTATTTTATCATTTGCCTCATAAATGTTATTTCTGGAAATTTGTTATAGATAGATTGGAGGTGGAGAAAAAGATAGACAGAGATAGAGACAGAGAGAGAGAGCAAAAGAGATTTTCAGATAGAAACAATTACACAGACATTCATTGAATTAGAAAAAATTGAAAATATCCATCACTCTTTTTACAGGAGGCTGGTTAAATTAAGTATGACATTTCCATATGATGGAATATTATACAGCTATAAAAAGAGAATTAGATTGTTTCTTATTTTTGTTAAAGATATCTCTAATCTATATTTCTAAAAAAAAAAGCAAAGTGGTCAGGTGCATGCAGTTATGCTAGATACATACACACATAAATGTGTGTATATATATATGTTTTTTGCATAAATTGTGAAGTATAAAACATATATTAAACATATGTAAAGCGGTTATGTCGGATTGAGATGGGAATAAATGGGATAGATAGAAATAAAAATATAAGAAATAATTTCTCTAAAAACTTTGTGTTTGGGTTTTATGTTGATTTTGAACCACCTTCACTATATCATCTATTTTCAAATTAAAAACAAACAAAAGGCCTTCATCAAATGAAAAAAAAAACAAAAGAGATTGTTATAACCATAGCCTGAATAAGAATCTCAGGCACCTGAACATTGTAAGTCAGTGCCTGTCCTTACAAGAATATCTTTATTGACTGCAAACTCTTCTGCAAAGAGAATGTCACTTCACAGTAAGATAAACGGAAGAAACAAATAAATCCTGACCCTAGACAGACAACCCATCAAGATGTAAAAGTGTGGACATCCAATTATGTATTTCTCCTGCTCAAAAACCCTGTTGTTACTTATATCCAGGTCTACTCTGTTTATGATCTCACGCCATCTTTCTTATACCTCTGTCTAACGAAGCTGGAGAATTCACACTGCCTTGGAATTCTCTTACACTCCATGTTTTTATGCTTTGACACATTTCCTTCCTGTCCCTTGGAATGTTTCTCATCTTCCCAATGCTAGATTTCCCTGAAAACTACCACAAAGATTTCCTCCAAAACTCTCCCAAATTCCCAGAAAGGATGAGATCAGATGATACAACACCTACAAAATTCTCTAGTTTATGGCCTGGCAAATAACAGGCATGCAAAAATGCTGGATAAATTTCTGAACCCTAATAGAGCATTCTTTGTATCTTCTTGTGGTACTTGACAAATTTTATTTGCATCGTAATTATTAAAATAATAGTCACTCTAGATTATAAGCTTTTAGAAGGCAAATGTGAGGACTTGTCACACATACAGTAGCTGTTGAAAAATAATTTGATATTTAGTTTAATTGAAACTCATGTTTCAATCAGATCCGCCTTTAAATTAAAACTGTATTTTTGTATGAGTGTGGAATTTGAAGAAGTTGGGAAATAATGATTATTTAAAAATGTGAGCATATGTGCCTCTGTAGTAGAATTCTGAGGCTTTTGTCCTTTCTTTTGGGGGAAAGCATTTTAATTTCTACATCAGGAGACCCCTCTTTCTGCAGAGAGCCCAGGTGCTGCATCTGTAGTGCCCGTCAACGCATGAGTGGGCCTGTGAGCTAGGCATGATCACACAGAGTGTGCACCCAAGTTCAGTAACTGTTCAGCTATGGTCATGTGATCCAATTCAGTCCCATCAGCTCTAAATCTGACACTTTGTTGTGGTGATTGGGTGAAGGCATTCTTTCCCCCACAGTTTGCTGACAGGATCA
Source organism: Ateles fusciceps (assembly GCA_036589455.1). Classification (NCBI taxonomy): domain Eukaryota; kingdom Metazoa; phylum Chordata; class Mammalia; order Primates; family Atelidae; genus Ateles; species Ateles fusciceps. The sequence continues at coordinate 2,418,239 of JAZHEH010000851.1, forward strand.
ACTCAGTAGGAATTTGACAATTTGCTGACAACTTCCACCAGAGATTGCTTATAGTAGAGTGAAAAGAAGTGCTGAGGAATGAAAAAAATGAGACCTAATCCTGATAATCCTGTGTGAGCTCCTGGATCCAGCCATTTCTGACTTTGTTGTCCTTGGACTTTTCACACATAAAATACTATCTCTTTTGCCTAGACTAGATTGAACTCATTTTCTATCATTTGCAAACAATTAAGTTTTTCTCATTCTAAGCTGAAATTTAGAATACTTACAAGAGCAATTTAAAGTCTAATTATGTAGCATTTATTGTACAGTGTAAAAAAATATGCTTCTGATATCCAAAGAGTATTCAATGACTTTTAAAATATATTTATTAAAATTAATTATGTTAAATATCTTCTTTTTTTATTATACTATAAGTTCTGGGGTACATGTGCAGATTGTGCAGAATTGTTACATAGGTATACACATTTTCTAAGTGTATGGGAATATCAAAATTGCCTGAAAATGTAGTGCAATAATTTTTTTACCTGCTGCAAGAAAGGTGTTTATTTCTTCAGGAATATCTTAAAGAAATGAATACATCTCTGGGATGGATCCTTCATATGAGACACTTTCAGAAACTCTGTGTTTAAATACCATAGGCAGGACCAATGGCTAACAAAACATTCTCCCTCTAGAGTGTTTCCCCAACCATTTACCATGGCATCAGTCTCCTCACTTGAGATCCAACATGTAGCTGATCCTTTGGGCCCTGTCTGCTGAGAGAACATATTAAAATTCCACTGGGAGGAGAAAGAGGGGGCCCGGCTAGGAAGTCAAAGCTCTGTAGCCTTCTCCTGTAAGTGTGAATTATACATATATTTTAGGTTTTGGGGTACATGTGAAGAACATGCAAGATTGTTGCATAGGTACATCCATGGCCATGTGGTTTGCTGCCTTCCTTCCCATCACCTATATCTGGCATTTCTCCCCCAGGTTATCCCTCCCCCAACTCCCCACCTGCCACTGTCCCTCCCCTAGTTCCCCTCAACAGACCCCAGTGTGTGTTGCTCCCCTCCCTGTGTTCATGTGTTCTCATTGTTCAACACCTGCCTATGAGTGAGAATTATTTTTATTAGATTACCTAAATGCTGGAAAATGGGCTGAGTACATCTTAAAAATTCAGTTGAATGGAAGAAGCCACTGAATGGAAGGATCTGTCCCTCTATGTACCAAGGCTATGAGACCCTAAATTAGGAGCAGAGCAGGCTGCTCCAGAAGAGAGTATTAAAAAGGAGCAACAGGAGGAATATCAAGGAAAGATTTTTCTCCTTTCTGAATTCTGCTGAATGCTGGCCCCAAGTGAAAAAGAATGACATTCTTCGAGCAAATCAGCTTTAATATGACTCTCAAAATGAAATCTTCTCTATTATTTTCATTTCATCAAAACTTGTTTCTGACTCAGCCACTTAAAACATATAAAGTAATAGAAAACTATAGTAACTTCCTTGCAATTAACTATCTTAAAATTTGCTCTGTACATTACCTGTATTTACAAACAATTCTGAAGGTATTTTAATTTACTTGTCATCTTTACTCATTGATCTTTCTAAATTCATGTCAAGCTCTCTTCAATTCATTCTTAATTTTACACATATTCTGTAAAATATGTATATGTAAATTTAACAGTTTCTGCAGGAAACACTCATTTTTTATAGGGAATTTGTTTTTTAAAAGCATTAAACAGTTAAAAATATTTTTGTGGATTTTTCTTCAATGCCACATGCTTATCTGCATATTCATTCCTGCTAAGGTGTAAGTATTGCATGTGTTTATTCATGTGATGTTCTTTTATAATAAAATGAAATAAAGTAATAACATACAAACCAAAATTATCTGAATTATACAGCTTCTATAGACGCAGAGGTTCAGAACCACAATATTGAAGACAGATTTAAATAATGCTTTCCATTGTGAGGAAATGCAACCAATTGAAAATCTAATCAGAATATCAAAGCAAATACATATTACCAGGGTCTTCGTACACTCTAACAATAAAAATTGTATTGAATACCAAGTCCTAATCTCTATTTTTCTGTGATCATTTTAATAGTCAACAAGTAGCTAGCTTCAGTATTGACAATTGAAGAGGTCTTAAAATGGAGTGTGCTAGTATGCCTAATAATTTCCTACTAAATTGACCATGTCAAAAAACATTTGTGTGTCTTTCAATAGAAGACAATAAAAGAAAAGAAAATTGTTGTCACTTATCAACCCTGTAACCATTTTTTAATAACACAAAAAAATAGGTGTTGTGGGGGCCATCACTTCTCCCATCCAACAACACAATAAAAATAATATTAGGGAAGAATGGATCATATCTTGGGCTGTTATTAAATTCTTTCAAAAATCTACAGTCAGATTTATTTTAGGTATTTGTCTCTGAGATTAGCAATATTTTAATGTTTTTTGCACATATGTTACAGCATACAAAGACATTCTATAAAAGCAAGAAGTCAATATAAAAGAAAATTACTTGTCAGCTTATAAGTAACAAATTCTTTTCATTTCTAAGTTTTATTATTTTGGAATATTTCAAATAAGGAAAATTATATAATTACATAAATAACAAAAGTATACCTCTAATTTGCCTCTCTTCTCAGAGTAACCTTCAATGAAATCAGCTGTGACTTATTTTTTAAATATAAATTTTGCTTATGAATTAAAAACTTACCCTCATTTCACCCTATATCTTAAATGAAATTTAGACAAAAAATTTCAAGTATCACGAAAGAGAGTACTCCTTTACATTTTAAAACCTCCTTGCTTTTTACTAGCTATTTAATTAGCTACATATTTGCTAATCTTTTTAAGGGGTTTTAATGCTAACATTAATACAATGCTTTAAAGTGAGTATCTTTCACACTGAAATTCAAGATATTTCTCATTGTTATGAAATGAACTTTCTCTCTTTCCTTATTTGGATGTTGAACAACACATATTTTTATAAAACAGTTGGCTAAAGGTGCAAAGTCTCACATATTTCTAGTAGTTATTTTTAAATGCACTTCAAACTAAAACCTTATACCTTATTCTGTCTTTAACATTTTAGCACAAAATTTTAGCAAATCATCCTATTATAATATCTGAGTAGAAGACATTGAAATTTGACAGCTGCAAATATGAATAGAACCTTCTTTCTACACCAAAGGAAACAAGCCGATGTTTTAATCACAGGTGAAAGGGTCATATTTTGTAGAAATGTTTATACCTTCACACCAAAATGTAGGAAACTCTACCAAACATGTTCAAGTTTAAATTTCATGTACAATACAAAGTTAAAACTTACCTTTTCTCAGCAATGACCTGTTACTGAAACTGCCATCAACTCCGGTTAATGACTCTCAACAAAAACGGAAAACAGTAAAGTCACATGTCGTAAGAGTAGGCCTGTGTTGGATGCTGCTTAATTTCAGTACCGGGGAAGAAAAAGGTGGGGGATGGGGTGAGTACACAACTTTTAAATAAAACCACTTCCTGGGTAGAGACTGTTAACCACACACATCACATCTTTACTCAGTTTGAAGAAATTGCCTTGTATAGTCAACAGTATTGTTATTTTTCAATGTGATTATCAATTTTCAAACATGACACGTGTAGAGATTTTATCAATTTTGACTTAAGGAAGGAAAATGTTGATTAAACATTTATCAGTGGGAGGAGCAGACTGCTAAGCTCTGAAGAAACTTCCCCTTTTTCTGCCTTCTAGCAAGGGCTTAAAAACGAAGCATCTACTCTGCTGGCTAAGCTTGAGATGTTCCCCTGCTCTCAGGACACTCTGCCTATTGACTTTGGAAGTCAGGAAGCCACCTCCAGTTCACAGAGCTGGTGCTTCTGCCTCATTCATGAAAGGACCTGCCAAAACCTGATCCAGTTAGCAGGTTCATGGGGCCTTGGGTGGGTTGCATTAGAACTTCAGAAAACACAGCCCAGAGCCACACTGCCATCTGAGCATCTGGGGAAAAGGAAGATATTCATCATGCTCGTTGAACACATGTTGTGGCATTTGCTCTGACTGTGGCTCTCATAGAGATGTGTCCACTCTGGCAGTTTCCTGAGCAGTTCTGAAATCTGCTGAGGAGTTTTTGCTTTAGCTGAATGATTCTTTGTGTGGTCTGACTTAAAAAAGAAAAAAAAAAAAAAATATATATATATATATATATATATATATTATAATAAATCCAAATGGTATCATTTTGGCATGCTGCTCTATGCCCTCCTGTGTCAAACTTCAATCAACCCAAGACATATTTTTAAGGGGTCTCAGAAATAACTCTAGGATGTGCATCTTTATTGAGCCATGGAGTTCAAGAACAAGCTCCTGGATTTTCAGGCTTGGCTGGTTTTGTGATTTTTGCAGCATAATCACAAAAAGAAAACAGAAAATGCTTTTCTTCCAAATATATGAGATAGTTAAATCACAATCTCTTGTCATACAAACCAATTAGACTAGAAATCTGTGTAATAGAGCTCAGTGGTATAGAATGTTTGGCATACAAAAAGTCAATCTTTAAAGATAGATTTGGTGGATATGGCCCAAGTTAGGGGCAGCATGTTCCTACCAGTTAATTTAATTCCTCTGGGGTTTTTTCTAAAAATCACATTTCAGATTGACCCTAGAATTCACTGTCAGTTGTCATTCCAGGAAAGGCCTTTTTAAGTATTTAGAGTCCTGAAGATTTTTACTGCATCCTTCTCCTTCACAGCAAAGAGAAAATGGAAAGTGTGTAATAGTAAAAGTGAGGAAAGCAGAATTCAGGCCTTAATTCTGACAGTGCTATTTACTTAATCTTGGTCAAGTTACTTACATTCTCTGAAATTTAGCTCATTTATCCATGTAATGAAACATCCACATAAAAAAATCCATCTTGAAGAATACAATAAGTAAACAGACGTACATATTTTGTATATCATAAGGAATTATAGATGTATAATTAGCATGAGCTGGGAAATGTTGATACCGCCTAAGAAGCATCAGAAAACTTCAGTGCGTTCTGCTTGATTTAAGCCTTTGTAAATCTCACTCAGGCTCAGAAGTCTAGGACAAGGAAAATAAATTAGGTCTTTTTTTTTCTTTTTTGAGTCAGAGTCTGGCTGTGTCACCCAGGTTGGAGTGCAGTGGCATGATCTCGGCTCACTGCAACCTCTGCCTCCCGGGTTCAGGTAATTCTCCTGCCTCAGCCTTCCAAGTAGTGGAACTATAGGTGTGTGCCACCATGCCCAGTTATTTTTTGTATTTTTAGTAGAGACAGGGTTTCACCATGTTGGCCAGGATGGTCTTGATCTCTCGACCTCGTGATCCGCCTGACTTGGCCTCCCAAAGTGCTGTGATTACAGGTGTGAGCCACCGTGCCCAGCCAGGCCTTTCCTTTTAAACAGTTACTAATATTAGCCATCTGACTGGGAAAAATATAAAATACCAATATACCCTTATGGTAATAAATAAATTTAAATTCCTACTTAAGGGTGACACAATATTTTTTGTCGTCAACAACTAGTCAGTTAACAAAGACAAGAGCCTATTTTCTTTGCATGCGGTAGAAGGTGAGCCCCTTAGGAAGTGTGATATGCCTGGATTTGATTTGATTCCTTCCTTCCCCTCCTTCCCCTCTTCCTTCCTTCCCTTTCTTTCCTTCTTTCCTTTTTCTCTTTTCTTTTACTTTTCTTTTTCTTTCCTTCCTTCCTTTCTTTTCTCTTTTCTTTTCCCCTCCCTTCCTCCCTTCCTTCCTTCCCTTTCTTTCCTTCCTTTCTTTTCCCCCTCCCTCCCTTCCTTCCTTCCCTTTCTTTCCTTCCTTTTCTTTTTTCTTTTCCCTCCCTCCCTCCCTCCCTCTCTTCCTCCCTTCCTCCTTCCTTCCTGCCTGCCTTCCTTCCTTCTTTCCGTCCTTCCTTCCTTCCTTCCTTCTCTCTTTTGTCAAAGTCTCATTCTATCACCCAGGCTGGAGTGCAGTGGCATGATCTTGGCTCAGTGCAACCTCCATCTCCCAGGTTCAAGTGATTCTCGAGTCTCAGCCTCCTGAGTAGCTGGCATTACAGCCATGCACCATCACACCCAACTCATTTTTGTATTTTTTTTTTTTTTGTAGAAACGGGGTTTCACCATGTTGGCCAGGCTGGTTGTGAACTCCTGACTTCAGGTAATCCACCCACCTCAGCCTCCCAAAGTGCTGGGATTACAGGCTTAAGCCACTGCACCTGCCCTGGGTTTGATTTCTAAAAGAGACACATTCACTATGATTAAAGCTATAGATCAGTGCCTTGACACTTGTTGCTTCACTGTTTTTAGTAGCTAAGATTTATTGAATGTTTGCCATAAACTAAGCATTGTACCAAGCACTTTACATTCATTCTGCCTTTCAATCCTCACAACAAATTTGTGAGCTAGCCAATATTACTGTATTCTTTCCTCATATGTATTTACATATGAGGAAACTGAGATTACTTTGTTGCCCAAAATAATCAGGAGTGTAGACAGGAGTCAAATGCAGAAGCCCTGACCTCAGAGCCCTTTTTCTAAATTACTGTGCCAGCTCCTAACCACTTGCTATGCAGCACAACTCTAAGTCAATAGTCCTCAGGAAATATTTGACTTCTGATATTCCTTTTGCCTCTTCACTGACTAGAATGATAAACTTAGCAGGAGTCATTTCTGGGAATCATGAAATAAAGTACCACCAAAATTCTCTAAAATCAAAGAAATTAAAAGAAATCAGGATAAACAGAAATGTACTATGTTCATAGATTTTAAAAAACAGTGGAAATGCATCAACCTACCCAAATTATTCTACAAATAGATTCAATAAAATCATAATTCCAACTAGACTTTTTGAAGAATGTAATGAGTTCCTTCTAAAATTTCCTAGAAGAACAAATGTCTAAGAATACCTAAGCTCATTTTGAAACAAAAAAAGCAAGGACTGTTGACTTGCCCTGTTCGATTGACACGATCCAAAATCACAGTATTAAAAACATTTCAATGCTGGCCCAAGGAGCAGCTCAGAAAATGACTGTATTTATTTGGGAATTTGATATATGACAAAGGGAGCTCATAGGCAAACAAAAAAGGAACAGATTTGTTTTATTAGATGGTATTGGTAAGACATACTAAATAGAGGATAATAGATTTAGGCTTCTACATTAGATTGCTTGCAAAGATGGACCTCATATGGATAAAAGCACAAGTTGAAAGGTCAAACCATGCTGTTGATACAATAACATGAAGGAAAATATTTTTGCAAAATGGAACTTTCTTAAACAGTATCCCTACATTAGAAAGAAAAAGAGCAAAAAAATGTATATTTCACTATACAATAATTATGTATTTCTGTTAAAGAAATATATAGACAAAGATTATAGAAAAATAAGAGACTAGTAGAAAATACCTATATTTATGAAAGATTTATACCGACCAATAGGAAAACAATAAGCATCCCAATTGGAGAATAAGAAAATGAGTTGAATAAGTAAGTCAATAAATAATAGGATTGTCCTGATATCCAACAAGTGTGTGAAGAAACGCACAAGCTCTACATTGATCACTGTAATACAAGTTAAGTTGGCTCCCATTGAAATGGTAAAAATCAGGCTGAGAATGTATGGAAAAAGGAACTCTCATACATTTGCTGGAGGAACTGTAAACTGAAACCATTCTGATAAGCAATCTGGCAAAAATGAACAGAATTCAATATATGCATGCATTGTGTTCCAGCAACCCAAATCTCATGTTAATATATGGTCCAGATAAATTTATCACAGAGTTGTTTTTCCTCCTTAGCACCAGGAGTTAAATGATTTTGGTGTTGGCTCTTGAGGATCAGATAATATTTACCTGCATTGTGTCTGTGTGTTTGCATATGGTTAGGGAGAAAGACAGGAGTTTCTAGTTCCTCTGAATAGATGGTGTGAGTTGGACACCAAAAGAGACTAGTAAAGGGAGGAAAGACTTGACCTACCCTGAGAAAGAGTTAGATTTTCCCTGACAAGGATGAGAGAGAGGGATGGGTTTCTCTCCCCTGGAGGAGAGCTATGCTTCACTCTCAAGCAGCTGCCCAGTCCTGGCAAAAGCATTCATCTGGAGGGAGCAATCTATTAACTTATTGAGCACTTACTCTATGCCAGGCAATATAGCAAAATTTACATGTATTATTGCTATAGATTTCTCTCCCCCACCCGAATTTTATACACTGAAATCCTAAGTCCCAAGGTAATGGTACTAGGAGGTGGGACCTTCTGTGGGGTCAGTAGAACATGAGGGTGGAGCTCTCATAACTGGAATTAATGCACTTCTAAAAAGACCCCAGAGAGCTAGCTCACCCCTTCCCTTGGAGGAGACAGTGAGTAAGTGCCATCTACAAGGAAGTGGAACCTCACCAGACAGAGTCTGCAGGCATTGTGATCTTTTACTTCCCAATCAATCTCCAGAACTGTGGGAAATACATTTTCATCATTTTTAAGTGACCCAGTTTGTGGTATTTTTGATATAGCAGCCTGAACAAACTAAAACAACTATAGCTTACATACTAATTAGGAAAATAACATGAATAAACAGAATACACAATAGATTAGGTAGTAATGCTGTAAAGAGAAAAAAAAGAAAAGCAGCAAAATGGGTCATGAAAGGATGATGAAGTATAAAATTTTAAGCTGATCAAGCAGCTCTCTGACACCACAGCCAGGTAAATCCACAAAGATGGGAAAAAAATGCGCAAAAAAAGGTGAAACCATCAAAGACCAGAACACCTCTTCTCCTTCAAGGGACCACAACTCCTAAACAACACAGGATCACAACTTGACCGAGAAGGAGTGTGAAGAATTGATGAAAACAGGATTCAGAAGGTGGATAATAACAAACATCTCGGAGCTAAAGGAACATGTTCTAACTTAATGCAAAGAAACGAAAAACCTTGAAAAAAGGTTAGATGAAATAACCAGCTTAGAGAAGAACATAAATGACTTGACGGAGTTGAAGAACACAGCACGAGAACTATGTGAAGCAAACACAAGTTTTAATAGCCGAATCAATCAAGCAGAAGAAAGGATATTAGAGATTGAAGATCAACTCAATGAAATAAAAAGAGAAGGCAATACAAGAGAAAAAAGATTGAAAAGAAATGAATAAAGCCTCCAAGAAATATGGGATTATGTGAAAACACCTAATCTATGCTTGATCAGTATACCTGAATATAGCAGGGAGAATGAATCCAAGCTGGAAAACACACTCCAGGATATTATCCAGGAGAACTTCCCAAGCCTAGCAAGGCAGTCCAAATTTCAAATTCAAGAAATACAGAGAACTCCACAAAGATATTCCTCAAGAAGAGCAACCCCAAGGCACATAATCTTCAGATTCACCAGGGTCAAAATGAAGGAAAAAATGCTAAGGGCAGCCAGAGAGAAAGGTCAGGTCACCCACAGAGGGAAGCCAATCAGACTCACAGCAGATCTCTCGGCAGAAACTCTACAAGCCAGAAGAGAGTGGGGGCCAATATTCAACATCCTTAAAGAAAAGAACTTTCAACCCAGAATCTCATATCCAGCCAAACTAAGCTTCATAAGTGAAGGAGAAATAAAATCCTTTATGGACAAGCAATTATTGAGAGATTTTGTCACCACCAGATCTGTCCTACAAGAGCTCCTGAAAGAAATGCTAAGCATGGAAAGGAACAAGTACCAGTCACTGCAAAAGCAAACTAGTTGGAAAAGACCAAAAATGCAATGAAGAAAATGAGTCAACTAATGAGAAAGAAAACCAGCCAGTAACAAAACGGCAGGATCAAATTCACACGTAACAATATTAACATTGAATGTAAATGGCCTAAATGCCCCAAGCAAAAGACACAGACTGGCAAACTGGATAAAAAGTCAGAACCCATCGGTGTGCTGTATTCAAGAAACCCATCTCACATACAAAGACACACATACACTCAAAATAAAGGATGGAAGAAGATTTATCAAGCAAATGGAGAACAAAAAAAGCAGGGGTTGCAATCCTAGTCTCTGATAAAATGGACTTCAAATCAACAAAGATCAAAAGAGACAAAGAAGGACATTACATAATGGTAAAAGGATCAATCCAAGAGGAAGAGCTAACTATCCTAAATATATACACCCCCAACACAGGAGCACCCAGATACATAAAGCAAGTTCTTAATGACCTAAAACGAGATTTAGACTCCCACACAATAATAGTGGGAGACTTCAATACTCCACTGTCAATATTAGACAGATCAACGAGACAGAAAATTAACAAGGATATCCAGGACTTGAATGCAGAGCTGGACCAAGCAGATCTAATAGACATATACAGAAAGCTCCATCCCAAATCCACAGAATATACATTTTTCTCAGCACCACATTGCACTTACTCTAAAATTGATCATATCATTGGAAACAAATCACTCCTCAGCAGATGCAAAAGAACAGAAATCATAACAAATAGTCTATCAGACCACAGCGCAATCAGACTAGAACTCAGGATCAAGAAACACACTCAAACCCACACAACCACTTGGAAACTGAACAACTTGCTTGACTGGATAAACAATGAAATGAAGGCAGAAATAAAGATGTTATATACCCAAAGAACTATAAATTGTTCTACTATAAAGACACATGCACATATATGTTCATTGCAGCCCTGTGTACAATAGCAAAGACCTGGAACCAACCCAATGCCCATCAATGATAGACTGGACAATGAAAATGTGGTGCATATACACCATGGAATACTACGCAGCCATAAAAAATGATGAGTTTGTGTCCTTTATAGGGACTTGGATGAATCTGGAAACCATCATTCTCAGCAAACTAACCCAAGAACACAAAGCCAAGCACCGTATGTTCTCACTCATAGGTGGGTGTTGAACAATGAGAACACGTGGACTCAGGGAGAGGAGCATCACACACAGGGGACAGTTAGCGGGGTAGGGGAGAGACAACCAGGGGTGGGGGAGGGAGGGAAGGGTGGGGAGGGGATAACATGGGGAGAAATGCCAGAATATAGTATGCACCAAAAGTAAAATAAACTAAAAAAAAAAAAATTTAAGCTGTATGAAAGACGTCTCACTAAGGAAAATAAAGACCTAAGAAAAGTGAGGGAAGAGGCCCTGAAGAATTATGGATGGGGTGGGCTGCATTCCAGGCAGAAGGAGTAGTAGGTGCAAAAGCCCTGAATGAAGATTGTGTCTGGCATGGTTGAAAAGCTGCATGGGGATGAGAGTGACTCCAGTGGAATGAGAAGCAAGGGGCACAGGGACTCATGTCAGAGGAGTAATAGATGGTTGAACCACGTGGATCCCCTTAATATTTTTAAAAAATCTGGATTAAGAGGAAAAAGGTTAAGATGATCCGACTCACAGTTTTATCAGGTAATGCTGTCTGTTGTAGGAAGAATTGGCTGAAGAAGGGCAGGAGTCGAACCAGGGAGACCCGTCAGCTAGCTATTGCTATTTATGGCAGAGGTGATTGGGACTTCGACCAAGGTGGGGGCAACAGGTATAATAGAGAGATGGTCAAATTCTGGATGTGTTGTGAATGTGGGACCCAGTAAGATTTTCTCTTGAGCATCAGCCAAGGAGAAATCAAGTGTTACTGAGACAGAAATGCTCTCAGAGGAGCTGGGTTTGGTGCATTGGGGCACATTAGGTTGCATGAAGTACCTGTTAATTTTGAGATGCTTGTTCGTCATCTCAGTGAAGGTGACCAATGTACAGCTGGACGTGAAGGTCTTGAGGATAAGGATGGAGTTCAAGTTAAAGATATAAATTTGGAAATCATCAGTATAAAAGCACCATTTAATAGCAGGAGATTGGATATGATAGCCTATGGAATGTATATATCTGGGAAAAAGAAAATGGTCAAGGACTGGACGTCAGAGCTCAGTTTAAAACTGGGAAACACTGGGCGTGGTAGCTCACGCCTGTAATCCCAGCACTTTGGGAGGCCAAGGCAGGTGGATCACCTGAGGTTGGGAGTTCAAGACCAGCCTGACCAACATGGAGAAACCTTGTCTCTACTAAAGAGACAAAATTAGCCTAGTGGGGTGGTAAATGACTGTAATCCCAGCAACTCAGGAGGCTGAGGCAGGAGAATCGCTTGAACCTGTGAGGCAGAGGTTGTGGTGAGCTGAGATCACACCACTGCATTCCAGCCTGGGCAACAAGAGCAAAACTCCATCTCAAAAAAACAAAACAAAAAACAAACAAACAAAAAGATTGAGAGAAAAAAATAACAAAAGAGACAAAACAAAACAGGAGCCAGGAGGGAAGGAGGGGAAAACAAGTGAATGTGGTTTCTTGAAAACCAAGTGAAAATGTTTTTTTAAGGAAGAGATGTTGATAAATTGTTAAATGCTGCTGACACCTCAAGTGAGAGTGACAAAATCACCTTCTGATATAGCAACACGGAAGGCACTGTGACCTTGAAAAAATAAAAGCAAAGTTGTGTGGGATATAGATGAGGAAATCTTCTTTTAATAGATTGAAGACAGTAGGTGTAGATATCTTTTAAATTACACTCTATAGGAAAAATAGAAGTAATAAAAACAGCATGGCACCTTCAGGAAGAAATAAAGTCAGAGGGCTTTGTTTTTATTTATTTTGTTTGGTCTTGGATGGGAGAATAGCAACCTGTGTATATGTCACTGAGGGATGAGTCTATAAGGGAAAAAAACTGATGATGCCAGAGAGAAAAGGAAGAATCTAGGGAGCCCTGCCCTCAAGCTGAAGAGAGGGAATAGGATTCAGGGCTCAGGGGGCCTTGGTGAGAAGCACAGGGAGCTCTCACTCATTGTAATAAGAGCCAAGCTAGAGGACCTGAGCAAGGTGCAGGTTAGCTAGGAGGTGCACTGTTTGGTTTCAGTGGAAGTTCTCTTCCAATTACAACAACATTGCCAGTCAAATAGGAAGATGGGAATAAGAATTAGGATAAGGGAAAAAATGGGGTAAAGTGTTAAATTTCTTAGGAGGGCGGAGACAATGTGAAACAGTCCAAAACTGTGAGGATTCTTGGGTACCAGGAGCATCAGAGTGACCTGTTACAAATTGTGCCCCTCAACTTGAACAAGGAGCATTTCAGACACATTCATAATGGCCTGAGGAGCTTGCCTGAGGACCACAGAGGCACCTAGGAGTTTTGTGTAGTTTCAAGGGCTGAAGGTTTATGGTGGAGCTGGGGGACAAAGTACAATGGAAATTACATTTCTCACCAAAGAAAGTGGTTGAGGACATGACCAAATTTATATTACTAAAAAAAATAATAAATGGGGCATTTCTTTCAAGCAAGTGTCATACTCTTATAGGGAAAAAAAATGTCTGCACTCAGCCACCCATTCACTCAAGAAATATGTATAGGCACTTGCTTTATTTTAGACGTAGGCACCAAGCTCCAAGCATATGATTTCTTGGAGATTACTAATGTCATTGAGTGGGGTGTGACAGATAATAAACAAAAGAGAAAATAAAACATCTTTATAAATAATATGCCCAAGTAAGAGCCAAGAAGAAAGGAAGATGAAATCAGCAGATAGCGAGTATATACAACTCTTTCAAGAGATCATGATCTAAAAGGAAGTTAGATACGCATTAGTTCCTTGAGGTGGAAGAAGGGACTGAAGGGGTTTATTTCTGTTTTCTTTTTCCAGATTGGGAAACACTAGCTTGACTGTGTGCAAATTGGAATGATGTAGTAGAGAGGAGATTTTGTTAATTCAGCATAAAAATAGTGTCTTACTAGAGTGATGGCCCCAAGTAGGTTAAAGGAGAGATATGGACCTTGGTGTCAAGAAAGGCAATTCATGAAGCAGAAGAAAAAGGAAAGTATCCAGATGAAGGTAGGTGGGTATGATATTTCCAATAAGATGACATATGATGCAGGAGCTCAGAAAACTCAGGGAGGGAACCTGGTGTATACCCAAAGATGAGAGGTCCAGGCAGAGGAAAGAGTCAATGCAAAGTCTGCTCTTTGCATGCTTGACAATTTGATGAATAGCAAGAGATGTAAGCCTGGAAAATAAAGAATGATGGGGAGATTATGTAGGGCACTGGATGGCAAGGTAAGAACCATAGTTTATGCATGTTGTGCAATTAGATTATGTTAGGTAGTGAGAATTTATAGATAAAAGTGTTCAGCTTCCTTTTGCCATCTTTGCCTATCGAAGCACTATAATTGTATCTTGGTTTCTTCTATTCATGTCATTCATTTTAATTTCATAACAGGGACAAGAGCTGCCTTTCTTTTATTAACTTAAATACCCACAGGGAGAAGTCTCTAGGATTTGCTCTTGGCTCAGGGATGTACTCTAGAACCACAAGGCTCTGGGCCTCTGTACCCAGCCCAGGTCTCGGGAGCACAGGCTTTAGCTTCTAGCCTCCATCTCCATTTTAAGAACCCTCAAATATGTCAACTTTCTAATGAGAGAAACAGAAAAGGAAGCAAGCTATTTCTGAAATATTGCAGTTTATGCTGTAATGTGTATGCAAACTATAATGGAGAGACTTCCTTTCTAGCAACATTGCCTGCTGAACTGACAAGGATCTGCCTCCCACTGCAAACACACAGAAATGCAAGAAAAAATACAAATTAAGAATATTAACCACATAGCTAGGCTTCCCAGAAAAGAAAGTAAACTCATGGAAAGACAAAATTTAAACGGAAATTTCTAGCTAATGAAGTAAACTCGCAAGCTGCTGCTATACCAAACTGAGGGGGAGTGCAGTCCTTTAAGCCAGGGATTGTCAAATTCATTGAGGAAAAGAAACCATGGCATTGGGTTTATCCCAAACAAGGAGTTAGTAGTGACTCTTGTTTAAAGATGAAACTGTAAAGTGGCCATAACCATCACAAAAGAGGAACTAAAATAGATAAAAGCAAGAAAAGCTTACTCGTGCCTGGAGTTCTAGGTGGGAAAAATGTCTTTAGTGAGAAATTGAAAACTGATTCATGTTGACTATCTAGAATCATAATCTTTTCTCTTATACTGGAAACCCCAAAACTACAAATTCATATAAACCTTCATTTAGTAAAGAACCCAGAAATAAACCTACTTACAGCCAACTGATCTTCAACAAAGCAAACAAAAACATAAATTGGGGAAAGGACACCCTATTCAACAAATGGTGCTGGGATAATTGGCAAGTCACATGTAGGAGAGTGAAGCTAGATCCTCGTCTCTCACCTTACACAAAAATCAGCTCAAGATGGATCAAGGACTTTAAGACTTGAAACTATAAAAATTCTAGGCGATAACATCAGAAAACCCTTCTAGGCATTGGCTTAGGCAAAGATTTCATGACTGAGAACCCAAAAGCAAATGCAACAAAAACAAAGATAAATAGGCGGGACTTAATTAAACTAAGAACATTTGCACAGTAAAAGGAAGAGTCAGCAAACAGACTGTGTGTGTGTATGTATGTGTGTGTGTGTACGTGTATATATATGTGTATATATATACATACATACATACATGATGGAATACTCAGGCATAAAAGGAATGAATCAATGACATTTGCAGCCACCTGGATGGGATTGGAGACTGTTATTCTAAATGATGTAACTCAGGAATGAAAAACCTAACATTGTATGTTCTCACTCACAGTTGTGCTCTCCATTCTGGTGAATATGATAATTTATGAGTTCCATACCCACCAGAAGGAGAGAACTGCAATTATTCTCTGTGATTATCTGGCTGCTGTCATACCTGGGTATACATTTTATTTTGCCAACTAAACACCAAATTGTAGCCTTCCAATTTTTCAATGAGCCCGTATTACAGATGGAAAGTATAAGTAACTGATAAGGATATCCAATAATGTCCTGAAGCAGGCTTGAATGAGTATTTACACCACAGAAATTGGCAACATTTCTATAATCTTGGTCCTTAGTTCTCAGAGATTTTATTATTATGTGTTTATCACATACTAATGGAGATATGCTATTGATGGAATGAGGTAACCCAATAGCTCTAAGCAACAACAGAAAGCTTTCATTGAAAAAGTTATATATTTTTTAAATTAACAAGTAAAAATTGTATATATTTATGGTGTACAATGCGATGTTTTGATATATAAATGTCATGGAATGGCTAAATGAAGCTGTTTAACATATTCATTATTTCACATACTTACCCTCTTCTTTTGTGGTAAGAACACTTAAAACCTACTGAAATTTTTTAGTCCTTTGGCCAACACCTTCCCAATCCCTCCACTCCCCAGTTTTTGGTAACCACCATTCTACTCTCCTGTTTCTATGAGTTCAACTTTTTACACTCAACTTATATGCAAGATCATGCAGTACTTGCCATTCTATACTGGCTTATTTAACTTAGAATGATGTCTACCAGGTTCATTTATGTTGTCACAGATATAATTTTTCTTTATATTTTAAGGCTGAGTAGTATTCTGTTGTGCATATACATCACATTTTCTTAGCCATTCTTCATTGGTTCTTGGCTATTGGGAATAGTGCTGTAATGAACATGAAAGTGCAGATATCTTTCACATACTGATTTCATATCCTTTGGAAATATGCCCATGATATAGTTTGGCTTTGTGTCCCCAACCAAATCTCTCGTCAAATTGTAATCCCTACATTTTGGAAGAGTGGGCTGGTGAGAGGTGAGTGCATCATGGGGATGGACTTCTCTTGCTGTTCTCATGATAGTGAGTGAGTTTTCATGAGATCTGGTTGTTCCAAAGTGTGTAGCACCTTCCCCTGCTCTCTTTCTCTTTCCTGCTGCCAGGTGAGGAAGATGCTCACTTCCCACTCTGCCATAATTGTAAGTTTCCAGAGGCCTCCTCAGCTGTGCCTGCTGTACAGCCTGTGGAACTTTGAGTCAATTAAACCTCTTTTCTTTGTAAATCACCCAGTTCTCAGATAGTTCTTTATAGCAATGTGAGAATGGATACGACCCAATGGTGGGACTGGTAAAGCATATGATAGCTCTAATTTTAATGTTTTGAGGAACGTCAATACTGCTTTCCACATTGGCTGTAATAACTTACATTCCTACCAACAACATACAAGTGTTCCCTGTTTTCCACATCCTCGCCATACTTGTGGTCTTTCGTCTTTTTGATAATAGCCATCCTGACATGTGTGGGTTGATAACAAGTTTTGGATTTCCATTTTCCTAATGATTAGCAATGTTGAGCATCTTTTCATATAATTGTTAACTATTTGTATGTTTTCTTTTGAAAAAAAAAAAAAACACTATTCAGTTCCCTTGCACATTTTTAATTGGGTTTTTGTTTTCTTACTCTTGGTTTTCTTCTGAAAAAAAAAAAAAAAAGTCTATTCAGGTCCCTTGCACATTTTTAACTGGGTTTTTGTTTTCTTTCTCTTGAGTTGTTTGAGTTCCATAGTCTATACATTAATCCATTATCAGATGTATGACTTGCAAATATATTCTATTCCATAGATTGTCTTTTATTCTGTTGATTGTTTCCTTTTTACTTTAATGTAATCCCATTTGTCTATTTTTGTTGTTGGTCAAAATGTGCTATTGAGATCATATCTAAAAAATCTTTCCCAGACCCCTGTCACAGAGCTTTCCTCCTATGTTTTCTTCCAGTAGTTTTACAGTTTCAGGTCTTACATGTAACTCTTTGAGTTGGATTTTTTAAGTGGTGTGAGATGAGGGTCTAACGTCATTCTGCTGCATATGAATATCCTAGCACCAATTATAGAACAGACTGTCGTTTCTCCATCATGTGTTCTTGGCATCTTTGTCAAAAAATCAGTTGACATTAAATGTGTGGATTGTGGATTCACTATTCTGTTCCATTGATTTATGTGTCTGTTTTAACGCTAGTATCATGCTGTTTTGATTACTAGAGCTTTGTAGTCGATTTTGAAATCACGTAGGGCAATGTCTTCACCTTTGTTATTTTTGCTTAGATTGCTTTGGCTGTTTGGAATCTTTTTGTGATTCTATACAAATTTTAGGATTTTTTTTCTATTTCTGAAAAAAGATGACATTGGAGTTTTCATAGGCATTGCATTAAACCTGTAAATCACTTTGAGTAGTATGGATATTTTAACAATACAAATTCTTCCAATCCATAAACATGGAGTATGTTATCATGTATTTCTGTCTTCTTCAATTTATTTCATCAGTGTTTTATAGTTTTTAGTGTACAGCTCTTCTCCTTGGCCAAATTTATTCCTAAGTATTTAATTAGTATATCTATTGTAATTGGTTTTTCTTTCCTTGATTTCTTTTTTGGATAGTTTATTGTATTTAGAAGTGCTACTGATTTTTGTGGGTTGATTTGTATCCTGCATATTTACTGAATTTATTAGTTCTAACAGTTTTTTGGTGAAGTCTTCAGGGTTTTCTATATAGAAGATATGTCATCTGTAAGCAGAATATTTAACTTCTCTCTTCTTCATTTGGATGCCTTTTATGCTAGGACTTCCACTGCTGTGTTGAATAGAAGTGGCCAGAGGGGGCATCCTTTTCTTGGTCCTGATCTTACAGGAACAGCTTCCCACTTTTCACAGTTGAGTATGATGTTGGCCATGGCTTTCTGTATACGGTTTTTGTTAAGTTGAGATACATTTTTCTGTACCTAATTTGTTGAGAGTTTCTATCAGGAAAAGATGCTGAATTTTGTTGAATGTCTTTTCTTCATGAAAAAGTTATATTCTAAACTAAAGCATGTACATATACACACACAGGGGCCACATAGCTCCCAGAAATGGAGTTTGGGTTATTTTAAGGTTTTATATTACAATTTATCACTAATAAGTTTCACACTGAAACACAATAGAAGCATTTCTATCTGGTTAGATTCAAACATAATGTTAGGACCTCTTTGAAAGAACATAATAATAAGGCTAAACAGCTTTCTTTTTGTTCATCACTAGAAATGAGAATGATTAGGACATGAAGAAAATATAAATAGCAACCTAAATATAAATAGCAACCTGCTAGACTTGGCAAACACAATGATATATTTTCATCTAATACAGTAGCAACAACAAAAATAAACAAAAATAAATTAATGAGAATCTTGAAAAATCATTTTTAAAACATGTATGGCAAAAAAAAAAAAATACCTAAAAATGTTTCCTTAAAGCAGTATCTTTTTGGGTTTGTCATGGGTCTTATACACGTTTGTATCTTACAAACTGACCAAGCTATGCCTGCTTGCTTTGCTCAGGAAGGACTCAACTAAGCAGTTTTTAAAAGATTACATGGAAGAATGATTTGTACAGTAATATTTTGGTCTAATGAAAAGGCCTGTGAAGATATAAAGTGGTACAATGTTGCAGAAATGCTAGTAAAAGCTGCTGCACCTTCTACATACTGTTGGCAGTTAATCTTCCATAGGTCTCCTGCATTTCTGGTCATTTATGGGCTAGAGGCCATAATCACTTTCTCTGGAATATCTCTTTAAGGGCTTTGTACTGGAAAAAGCACTGGAACATACAGTGTCTTTCTTTGGAGCAAAGAGGAGACCTATTCACTGCTGAGAATAATAAAGATCATGTTGGCTGGATGTGGTGGCTCACCCTTGTTATCCCAGCACTTTGGGAGGCCAAGGTGGGTGGATCACGAGGTCAGGAGTTTGAAACCAGACTGGCCAAGATGGTGAAACCCTGTCTCTGCTAAGAATACAAAAATTAGCTGGGCATGGTGGCATGTGCCTATAGTTCCAGCTACTCGGGAGACTGAGGCAGGAGAATCACTTGAACCCGGGAGGCAGAGGTTACAGTGAGCCAGGATCATACCACTGCACTCCAGCCTGGGTGACAGAGTGAAACTCTGTCTCAAAATAATAGTAATAATAAGTTAAAAGTAAAAATAAAATAATTAATTAATTAAAAAATAAATCTCATGTCTATATTTGCTGCAAAAGTTGATTGGACAGGTTTTTCTTTATACATGATTGGGGTTTTCTAATTTCAGGGTTTCTCAGCTGTGACAGAAACCTCACTGTGTGAACATTATCACGTAAGCCCATGTCCACATTGCTTCCCTGGGACCTGAGGGGCAAGGGAAATCGATGTGGACATGAATCACATGCTGCCTGTTGTGCTGTGAGTAAAAGTCCTTTGTATTTGACCCAGGACTCTCCTGTCTTCTTCCACCATCTTTAAAACTTCGGTAAGACTTCCTTGCTGGTTTGTAAATAGGGCAAAATCCCAAACCCTTCGAGGTTATCAATGTATTCAATCCTTCCAACTGTGACTTTTCTCCTTTGTACATTTCATCACTTCAAATTCACTGGTCATTTCATTCTTTCTTTCGTATCTTTTATTTTATATCGTCATATTTTTCATTCTTATTTTACTCTACCTGACCTCAACCTCAATATATAAATACAACACTCCATATAGGACTTGGCACATAATCTGTATATGTGGAATAAACTAATACATTTAACAGTTTCTATCTCGAAATCGCATTTCTCCCTGAGTTTATCACTGACAACTTAAATTAGATGTACATAATGTTCGTTAATTCAGTGTTGGGTTCCAATTGTTAATTTCCTTTTAAATTGTAGGATGTAGAATTGATTATAGCAATTTTATGAACTATATTTTTCAAGAAGGGTTTTCCACACCATTTCCTTCTTTCTAGGGGATTTTTTTTCTCTCTCTCTTCCTTTTGATGTACAGTGTCATTTAAGTCCTCCATGCATTTCTGGAAAACTAAAAACCCAAATCTAAGCCTGTTGAACCTCTTGTCACACAAGTATTTGAAAGAATGATACTTAAGGGAAATAGAGAATGACACTTTTCCCCTCATCTTTTGAAGACAAAATGATCCATCCCCCTTCAATTCTACCAAAGGAGATTCCCAGCTCATTTTCCTTAGCAAGAGCTTTAAAGTGTAAAAAACTCATCAAACATCTTTTCCTCAGAGACAATGTCATCTGAGTTCAAAGGATGTACACAGCTTTGCAAAACTGCTGTCTTGTTTCAATGATAAGGCCTTGGCTTTCATTTTATGTTTGATTCCAAGAAAATCAAATCTGCTTTTATGTACACTATGACTATAACTAAATCAGAAAATTAGGAGAAATAATCTATTTCTGTAGACAGGTGGGGGACAGGGGGGGAAGTTTCCAGTTAAAAAAAAATCCTATAATGATTCTTCACCTGGGTTACATTTTTACTCTCTAAAATATGCTTGATAATGTAAACTGAAAACACATATTTATCCTTCTATACAATAAAGAAAATATCTATTGTGGCTCTTGGAAAACAACACTATCTTCTTAGTATGGTTAACTCATTATAAAACATTTATTGGCTAACTAGAAGATTGAGGGCAATGTTTGCTTGTTTTTATTTTTCTCAAAATCTGATCAAAATTCCTGTACCATAATGACTATGACTTTTTTATACATACACACACACACAAATATATTTATACATACGTGTATGTGTGTATACATATATATACACACACACACATAAATTTTAATGTCAATGATCTATTGAATCAAAATTTTTAGGCATGGGGCACAGAAAAATTTCATTTAAAAAAATTCTAGGCCATGCAATTTTATCTCAACATATGCTAACCCATTTTGAAATAGTGGTAGCAATGAGAAGGTTAGAGTATAATATGCTAATTTTCTCGTATACTCAAAAGTAATCTGAAGAGTTTAACAACTATATATTAATCAGACTGAAAATATGAAGCATTAACAACAGCCTCTCTCAAATTCAGTTACAGCCATTTAGCTATGGAAGTTGAACAAATTATTTTGTTTCTTCCAAAGCAAAGATGTAATTGTAGATATTTTTTCTTCAAGTTTATATACATTAGAAGGTAAACTTTAAGATAATTTAAAACCTGCAATAAAATATTCACCAAAGTGACAATAAATAACTTTATTTTGAAGATTTTTTCCACTTTTTAACCTGAGATATTATATCATGTAAATATTTAGAAAACTATATTCTATATGTGTCCTGATCAAATATAAGTAGATACGTTAAGAATAAAGGAGTTTGAGTCCTCTAGAAAGTTTCCCTGTCAATTTCAATAAACCTCACTAGAACTTTTCTAATATCTGATGCACATGGCCATCCGCAGAGCAGAGAGAAGCCAATGTAGGCAACAGACTTGGTTACTACTGTCAGTCTTGTGCCTTTCAACTTCATTTAGAGATTTGGGTAAGTTTTATGAACATTCCAATAAATGAATTAAGTTGAACAATACTCAAAAAGTTAATTGAGCTCTGAAAAATATTACAAGTTTAAGAATCTATCAGTGTTACAACACGCTCTTCTGCTGTTTTCCAGTTATTATATTTTGGTTTATAATGAGAATATTGCCACAAAATATAAGTTACAGGCTGAGTGCATTGGCTCATGCTTGTACTCCCAGCACTTTGTGAGGCAAAGTAGGGAAGATTGCTTAAACCCAGGAGTTCAAGACCAGCCTGGGCAACATAGTGAGACCTCATCTCTACAAAAATTAAAAAAAAATTAGCTGGGCATGGTTGTGCATGCCTGTAATTCCAGCTACTCAGGATGGTGAAGTGGGAGAATCAATCAAGCTAGAGTGAGCTGTGATCATGCCACTGCACTCAAGTCTGAGTGACAGAGTGAAACTCTATCTCAAAAAGAAAAGAAAGAAAAAGAAGAGAAAAAGAAAATACAAGTTATAGACAAAAATTGAGGTATTTAAGCATATGATTTTTTTTGAATTTCGGTCCTAATTATTATTGATCAATTATATCAGCATAATTATTTTGCAGTAATCATGTTTGTTTATTCTACAAATATATCTTGAGCATTTACAACATATTAGGCATTCACTCCTTTGTGTCTTGCTCTATCCCCACTCTATCTCTTCTTTCAGTTATTCAAGTATGCCAAGTTCTTCACACCTGGAGGACTTTGCTTTAGCTGTCTACTTTGCTTTGGAAACTCTGTACCCCATTCTCATGCCCAGCTCCTGCGTTTTCCATAGCTAGTTTCTGCAAATTTCAGCTTGAAATTCTGACTGTCTGTTCAACTTATCTATATAGCTTCACACCTTATTCCATGTTTTCTACCTTGTCTCTCTGTTTCTTTTTCATGGGACTAAACTTTTTGATTTATTTTACTATTTATTCATTTCATTTCCTCTTCAAGACTGTGAACCCCCATTAGATCAAGTAAGTTTTTGTATTATCTACAAGACCTATCTCCAGTATCTTCTTTAGTGCCTGGCATTTAGTAAATGCCTAATAAATAGTAATGAATTAACTGTATTTTTGCTAAACTCAAATAAGCATTACTTATAAACTGAGTTAGAAACATTATAGCTGTAAAAATCTATGCAAAATATTAATTCAATTCACTTTAATAAACACTTATGGGTATCTAGTTTTAGAGCACCTGTATGTTTAAGAGAATCATATAAAGATGATTGATATTTATTCTCTGTATTAGTTAGGATTATATTCAGTTACTTATAAAAGAAAACACAAAATATTAGTGGCTTAGACACCTAAGGGTTTATTTTTCTTACATAATGATAAATGTAAAACTAAGTGGTTGTTGGCACTGCTTCAGTGCCTTAGAATAGCAAGGGTCCAGGTATTTATGACTCTTTCATCTTTGATGCCAAGACAGCTGCCTTAGCTCCTGCCTTCATGTCTGAGTTCCTTGTGGCATAAAAGCCAAAAGGGCAAAACAGTACTGTCTTAATTATTCCACTTAATAATTTTACTTTTATCTTATAGACCACTATTGGCCAGGAAAACAAAGTTTGTAAATGTAGTCTTTTAGCTGGGCACACTGACAGCCAAAAAGAAAATTGGGATTCCATAACATAGAAAGAAGAAGACTATGGTTATTGGATAAGCCACTGTTTCTGGACTCCAAAATGAAACCTTAGGTAAAGATTATATTATTAAGTTGTATTAATTTTAGGTGATTAATATGATTTGTTTTTTGCTTTACAGATCACAATATCCAGGATGATACAAAATCTACTGAGATTTTGTATCTACCTTCAACTACAGATAAATAAAACCTACATTATTAATGGAAAAATAGCTCTGTGTGTCTAGAGTTTACATATAAGTGTATATAAGCACATATATGTATATATGTAGATTCATGTGTATACACACACACACATCAAGGAGTTAAAAATAGGTGAAGTCCTGTGATTAAGCCAAGGTCCAGTTTAAAATCATGTCATTCTATAGTGCTCACTCTTTATTCTTAAATCAAAGTAGAGCCATCAAAAATTCGTTATACTGTCTTTGTTAACAAATGTCATTTTGGTGGATGGATTGTGGCTGCTTGTATTATTTCACTTAATTTAGGGAGATACTTCTTGAGATATTGGCCAATACCAAGCCATGTCACAGAGTAAGGAAATGCTGCCAATACTGATAGCCTTTTCAATGCTGAGGTTTTCTCTAGTTTGTAGAATTGCACATAGGCATCCTTCACAATAGTAAACATTTGGCTGTCCAAACAAACTTGCTACATCTCTTCCACATCTTATTATGTAAATGTTTCTATTTGGTTTTACTGATTGGTGTCTCTATCTCCTCTCTCTCGTTTTATTTATTTATATAATAAAATGCCTCTAAGAGAAGATAAATGAGACCCAAATAATAAAAAAAAAATCATGCAAAACCTAAGACTGTATTATTGCAAGGCTAATGAAATGGCAGGTGCTATCCTGTCATCTAGCCTGCTGAAAGTTGTGGGAGATCCATCCACCCAAAGAATCCAAATTGGCATCAGTTTCATCTGTGGTTTGGCGCCATCTTGTGGCACTTGTTCACATCAGCTTAAATAGAGATGGGGGACCGTTCTGCCTTTCGTGGCTGCCTGGTACTTCTTGCAGGGAGGTTGTAAATTCAGAAATCTCACACTTACTTGGTTCTATAGTTAGTTGCAGACTTGGTTACTTCCATTAGTCATAGATGAAGAGATTTGGGCACAGAAAATACTGGAAATGTAGAACACACTGTCTCCTGAGTTATGCTTCCGGTGTTTGCCCTCTGCCCACCCTCTCCAAAAGATGAAAGTTAGCCCATTTCATGACAAAAGTTGAATAGTGGAGAACTAATGCCATCCTTTTTATATCTGAGCTTAACTTATTGTAATGTTTAGTATATTTAAAATATATTTATTATTTTCTTGTGTTTACTTGAGATTATGTTTCAGGTAATTTATATATTTCATTTAGGCCCAAAAGCAATGAGCAAATCCAATGAATAAGGACGATACACAAAATACTTAAGTGCTGGTAAGGCATAGACATTGACTGATCATGAAGAGATATTGTCCATAAACAACAACTATAGCCTTGTACCCATCCGGCTTGGTGCCAGTCCCACCAGCAGGCTATGCCCCAGATT
Source organism: Ateles fusciceps (assembly GCA_036589455.1). Classification (NCBI taxonomy): domain Eukaryota; kingdom Metazoa; phylum Chordata; class Mammalia; order Primates; family Atelidae; genus Ateles; species Ateles fusciceps. The sequence goes on from JAZHEH010000851.1 coordinate 2,443,606, forward strand.
TAGACTGGCAAAACAATAGAGGGCCAGCAGCTTGCTCTCCAAGCTCCCTTCTTACATTACAATACTCCTTGAGTTAAGGAGACTCTGATATAAATGGTCCCAGGATATCAGCAAATAAAGTCATGATGAAAAGTTGACATTGAGAGATGTCAAATTTTATGAAGAGTTACAGAAAACTAAATAATATCTGGATTTTCTTTCCTTTAATATTTCTGTATGTAATGTAATTAACTAGTGTGGCAAGATTTGTGCCATCTCTCTTTCTTTTCAATAGTATTTCAACTATATTATAAACTATGAAGGCTTTTGCTGACCCACCTGACAACAGAATTGCCACTTTCTACCTTCCAAGTTTCCAGCTACTACAATACAAATTGGATCTTTAAAATGCGAGATTGGTGACCTCATTGATTTCAGTAGGGGATCATTTCAACCCTATTGAAAAATTAGTACTATTGGCCATTCACACGTTAATATGAATGACCTTAGGTTGCTTCTTCTCTAACATAAAACTGAGACAAGTGGAGTACCTGCCTTGAGATGAGACTTACATATTTTAGGCTTTGCTCTGGTTCCCTTCCAGTCATTCTTCCTATAGCGTAAGGAGTCCTCAGGACCAGGGACATGTGCCTAGCTGAAATCCACGTCTCTGTCTTCTTAGACACCTATAGGTACTGAAGATTTGGAAACTTCCTTTCCAAAAAGCCTTGAGCCCATTTTCAGATCTTAGTAAAGTTCTTTCCTTTACTGCAAGATTGTGTGTACCACTAGGCCCCAGGTTTGACAACAGAAGAGCTGTTTTGGGGTAAGGGTTGGATAAAGCTTGGACATAGATACTAGTTAAGCCCTTGAGCTGTGCGATGGAGCACAATGTGGGAAAGAAACTAGGACTTAAACTGAGAACCAGGGGCAAGGGGCTCTGTTCTCCTGCACCCTCATTTCAAGGTGGACTCTAAAGAGCATAAAAATTCTAACTTTGAATCAGTTTTCCAGGTCATTATAAGGAAATGTATGTCAGGGTGGGAAGACAGAACCATGTTTTATTTAATAGTTGATTAACAATATGTTTTACAACTTTTAATTATTTGGTAATATGGTATAAGGGTCTCTATTTGTACTCCTGCTCTGGGCTCTGCAACTGTTCAAAGTTGATTTAGGAGGTGAGTGGGGGAAAAGGAGCTTTATTTTCCTAGTTCTGTAATACCAGACATCATCTAGTCCATTTGGACACAGAAGAGCAATGGAATTTTATATATTTCCATAAGTTTTTCATTTTCCTTCTTGCTTGTCTGTAGACCACATCAATTGCTGCCAACTTCTCCTAAGTCCCTGATCTTTTTACTTAAAGAAAAAAGCTCAAGAGAGAGAAGTTGGCAAATGGAAATTAGAAACAAAGTAAATTAAGACATACAATCTGAAATTAATCAATCAACTTGATGAATCTTGACCAAATTAAAATCAAAGATAAAATCTACCAAACAAAGCTCTCCTCAATTAAAGCAAGAATCTAAAACTTTACAAAGGACAAGATGGAAAGGAAATAACATGAAATATAAGTCTATTTTCTGAAAATAACTAATAGTCAAGATCATATGTATATGGTTTTGTTATGGTATGTTAAAAAATAGTTTTTTCTTAAGTTGTAGATTCATCTTCAAGATTCAAAAACCTTGGTGGTCTCTTAGTTTGTTAAGTATGTAGAAGTTGACTGGGTACATATATTGATTACTCAAATAATCTCATGTCTCCTCTAGAGCTCAAATGAAGTAGGACATCTGAGTATTAAAACAGCATTAAAATGTAAGCAAGCAAGATTTTGAGTTTAAGCAGTTTTAGCACAAAGATTGTAATATAGGCAATTAAGAGAAATTTCCCCACATTATAGGGGGCTTCATTCATAGAGGGCTATGATCCAATACAGCAGAAATATTGAATGATGCTATTGGATTAGAAATTGATATTTACAGGGCTTTCTATCTTTAGAAAACTTAGCAAAAAATATATAATTTTATATTATCTATATAATTAATTTTATATATAATTTCATTCTTAAAAAAGTTATTGACCTATTTGGAGTCTCAATGTGCTTTGATATATGAGCAAGGAAATTTCCCATTAAAAGCAGTCTTTCTAAAATTTCAAATGAGAGCCATTTGCAAGTTCATATTATCCATTGTAATTCTTCATAAAGATTCCATCTTATGTTGTAACTTTGTATGCTCTGAATTTTACTAAGTGTGCTTTTCATGTTTTTATTGGTTCTATTTACTTTGTATTTCATGCCACTGTATACTGAGATCTTGGAAAACTTTTAATGCCATATTTATGGAAATATAATGTCTTAATAAATGAAAGTGCTGTATGTGTAAAGCAACCACCACCAAATATATCAGCTATATTTAATGAAATTTTAAATGCGCGATCTGTGTTTTACTTTTAGCCTTTGCATATTGTTTGATTCATTACTTAAAACTGAATATGAAGACAAAGAGAACTTTGAAATGCATACCTTAGAGTATTAACAAGTACTCAGCGCTTGATGTAAATGTCAGAAAAAAGAAAAAGATCTGATGAAGGCTCTATTAGTGAAATACTGAATTGTTGCTGAATAGAATTATAAACGCCATTGAGATGATGCTTCAACCTAAAAAAAAAATTGTGGTGCCACTTACTTTTGATGTGAATCTTGGCTCAATATTTATAAAATGTTGCTCTAGAAGTAATTTAGGAAGGTGGGACAACAATGTAACTGTCCGGTTCACTCTTGTGCCGTAATGTCCTAAATTAGAAATTGTCCAGGAAATTATACGTTCTAACCATTGGAGTCTTTTTTTCCCCCAGCAAATTATAGCACCATAAGTTTTCATTTTCCCCAATGTCTTTTCTGCTATAATAATGGCTTGAGGATTTAAATCCTGTGCTGTTATTGTGACTTCAAAGCCTTAAAACTGCAATTGAATGAGGCAGTTCATCTGTCATTATTCAAATATGAAGCAATTATGATGAAATAAAGATAAAATTCCATTGAGAAATACTCCAATCAATTTTTACTTATATTTAACTAGAAACATAAAATGATGCTTAGAAGAGTAAGTTTAGGTAATAAAATTGAAGAATAAAAAAATCATGAATTACTGATATAAAACTGAGACATTTGTGAAGGTTTCAGGGTATGTAAATAAAATGTGTCACCAATATTGAGTGAAAGTTTGTTGTATGGCAAAAACAAAACAAAAGCCAAAAACAAACAAACAAAACCACCTTCTTACTTAACTGGTGAAAACAGTGCTGAAACCTACCTTACCCATCAGAAGTCTCCGATACAATATTTATGTTAACACTAGCTTTCTAGTGTTTTTCAGAAAGATACAGTGACAGACACATGCCACAAAATCAAAATCAAAATTTCTATTCTGACCGAGCATTTACATTCCCTCACTTGTACTAACTGCATTGTTTTATAACTCTTTCTGTAGTATTTTTAATATTTACATTTTTATCTAAATTTCAGATTCCCACTTGTTTAAATTAATCAAATTGACCCAAAATGCCATCCAATGGAATACTCAGCTGTGTTGTAAAAGGAGCTAGAGATAGAAGAAAATTTAAATATATAGCATTATGTCATATAACAATTTTATAAATATGCTTTTCATTAACTATTCCTCCATTCATTTAGCACAATTTTATTTAAAGCCTTTCTACATTAATCTTATTAAGTTCTCATGCTGTTCAAACTCATATAAGCATACTGTTCTGCTTTTAGTTAGCATTATTTATTTTTTTCTTGTTTTTTGCTTTACAAATTTAATTTCTAATATAGGGTGGACCTATTAAAAACTTGTGTTTCAGCTATCTGAAGTCTCATACATTAAATGAATAATAAATATGATGAGTGAGTTTAATAGTACAAATGAACAAACATTCTATGAATGCCTACTATGTTTCAGACTTCCGTCCCAAAGTCAGGATGTGGGGGATCAATACAATGATTAGGATGAAAACAGAGAAGTACACAATTGTAATGGGGGACACAAATAAGGGAGTTGTTAATTTTGCCATGAGAATATTTAGATAGTTCATAAGACCTTGTTATAGATTACACTTGTACTCATCAAGAAAGATTTCATTAGCAAGTGAAGACTTAGCTGAGACTTGAAGGATGAGTAGAGAGGAACCAGTAAATAAGGCATTAGAAATATTTTCTCAGCAGAGCATGGGTCATGCAACAAAGCAAGAGAAAACATGGTGAATTGTGACTGATTAGCAGTTTGAAGGAAGAGGTGAATGGTGAAATATGAGGCTTGAAAGGGAATGAGAGCCAGATAAGAATATTTTGTCCCCAAATTCCTAGAAATAGTGACATTTTTTAAAGGGATCAATCAGAACACATTTGCCTTTTAGAGAATATTTTTGCCTGCAATGTGGAGAACTCAAAGTTTATGACCTAAGACAGAGAAATATATGAGGTGCATTTTTATCAATCCGAGGTAAAAAAAAAAAAAAAAAAAAAAAGACAGTGACTGAACTATGATCCTAACAATGAGAATGAAGAAAAATGAACAAATTCTGAAGGTAGCAGGAGGTAGGAGGTAGTCAACAAAATTTGGTGATTGATTAGAGATGCAGGAGATTGAGGGAAGGGGATGTCTATAAATGACCATCTAGCTTAAGCAAATGAATGGATTGTAAGATATTAAATGAGATAGTGGAGCAAAAACAAGGCTCATTTGGGGCAGTTAGAAAGACAAGAGTTCAATTTTAACTGCATTGTGAATGAGATATCTGTAAAGTTCCACTCTAGATCTGTTTAAGAAGGATAGAAACGGCATCACTGGAAAATTCTGAGGATCCACTGGGTGACAGGTGCTTTGAGTGTAAAAGGTGTGTACAAAACGTGGGTGGGGTAAGAGGACATAGAGATCAATTTGGCACATTTTACATTTTCTCATGTGGCTGATTCAGTAGGATGGTACTACACTTAAATCAACTCAGTTGAGGAATACAAGTACTTTGTTAAAGGGTTCTAATAAGAATGCTCAGCATTTAGGTAGGACATAATTTTAACACTAAGCAGCATTCAGTACCCACTTCATGATCAAGAGAAAGGCTCTTAGTTTATTAGTGAAACCAGATGTCCTCCACAGTCTGGCCCTGTCAAAGTCTGGCCTTTGACAAGTCCCTTTACTTCTTAAGTGTCTCAATAACAATAATAAATGGTGGTAATCCAGCCTATCTTTGTGGGAATTGAAAGACTCAAATAAATAGTGTGCAAATACTTAGAGTATTGCAGAACTAATGCCTGAAGTATAGAACTGAAAAATGCCTCCTATAGTGCAGAACTGAAAAATATGTTTTTTAAGGGTTCATGGACTTTCCTCATAAAATATCTCTTCTGCTAGAAGTACTAAATAACATAAACCTATGTCCTTTAAAAAAAAAACAAAAAACAAAAAAAACTGTTTGCCCCTTTCATTCAGCAACTACTTCCTTGGCTTCTACTCTGTGTATTGAGTGATGTTGCATGTCATCAAGGAGACCCAAGCAATGTGAAACATATTCTCTGTCTGGGCACTACTTACTATATACTTAGTAATATATGTCATGCCAAGAAAAAAAACAGTAAAACAAACTAACTAAACAATAAAAGGAGGTTTAAGAAAAGTATGGTGAAAGAAATAATGGATCACCTCTGTAACAATACTGGGTTGCTACCGTCTGGACTGATCACTGAAGACATTTTGGTTGCCTACAGCACTTAGCATATAGGATTCCTTATCTATAGCCATTGCTGATATAAAAAAAGCCATCCTTGTAGTTCTTCGGATCCTGTTTAAATTCTGTTTCCACCAATATTAGCCTCATAACTATGGGCATATCTCTTAAGCTTTGAAAGTTCTGGTTCTGAAGTAAAAATTACAGTTAGGTTGGTGCAAAAGTAATGGCAAAACCACACTTACTTTTGCACCAACCTATATTATCTATGACATGGCATTGCTAGATAATATGAAGTCCCTATTGTAGTCATTGGCATATAATGAAAACTCAATAAGGGGTGGGTTTTATAAAGAACCACCCCTTAAAAAAAATACTGTTTGCTCCATTTATTCAGCAACTACTATTACACTATTAGTTGAACTATTACAACTATTAGTTGTAATTTTTTAAAAAACCAGCAATACTCATTTTATCACAAATAAATTTTAGAAATACTACCCAAGTAAGTCCTCACAACAAACTTGTGAGTTGCACAATATTCTTACTTTGTAGTGAGGAAAATACAGCTTGTTGACATTATTTTCAGACAAGGGAAGCAAGAAGTTCAAGAGCTTAGAGAAAGAACAATGTTCACAGAATGACATTAGTAATTGTGACTCAATAATTATACAGATTGAAGAGAGATACATGGATTTCATTGGATATCATTTTTGTATCTGCTAAACTTACATGAAACTAAGATAATGTGAAAATCCTTTGAGCTCATGGGCCTTTAGATATGGAATAAGAGAGATTTCTATGGAAAAAAATACAAAATTGAATAAACATAATTCCATGGTGGGTTAATACAGACTCTTAGTTAATGTGAAGATTTAGTAATGATGTAACTCAAATATAAAAATATCATCCAGATGACTCGGATCCAAGATGGTCGAATAGGAACAGCTCTGGATTGCAGTTCCCAGTGAAAATGCAGAGGGTGAGTAATCACTGCATTTCCAAACAAATTTTTACTGCCCACAGACCAGGAGATTCCTGGGCGGAAATGTGTCACAAGTCGCCAGTGCAGCTGTTTCAGCTGGTGCAGTGGGTCTCTGCATAAAATCTCACACAAATCCAGGCGCCGTTTCAACTGGTGACTGGAACGCCTGGGAGACAGAGTCGCCTGTTCAACTGAAAGAAATGGGGCTGAAACAGGGAGCCAGGTGATCTGGTTTGGCCGGTCCACCCCCACTCCACAAAGACCAGCAATCTGAAATGCTCTGGATTGAGAGTTTCACAGCAAGCACAGCTGGACTTGGTACAGTCCAGTTCTGTGGGGGGGAGGGTGTCCACCATTACTGAGGCAGTCCACCATTACCAAGGCAGTCTGCCATTACTGAGGCAGTCCGCCATTACTGAGGCAGTCCATCATTACAGAGACACTCTGCCATTACTGAGGCAGAGCACCATTACCGAGGCAGTTCTAACTATTCCCCTATAAACAAAACTGCAAGGAAGTTCACACAGCAGCTGGGTAGAGCCCACGGCTGCTCAGCAATGCCTCTGCTGGCAGACTGTGACTAGGCTACCTCCTTGCTGGGCAGGGTATCTCTGAAAAAAGGCAGCAGCACAACAGGAACTTATAAATAAAGCTGCACCTTCCTGGGACAGAGCACCTGGGAAAAAAGGTGGTTATGAGTTCTGCTGCAGCAGACTTAAACGTACCTTCCCAGCAGCTTGGAACAGAACAACAGAGCTCACAGCTGAGCACTTGAGCTCCTATAAGGGACAGACTGTCTCCTCAAGCAGCTCCCCCAACCCCCATATATCCAAAGAGTCACCTCATAAAGGAGAGCTCAGGCTGACATCTGGCGGTTATCCTTCTGGAACAAAGATAGCAGAAGCAACTGGCAGCAACCCTTACTGTTCTGCAGCTGCTGCAGGTGATCCCCAGGCAAGCAGGGTTTGGAGAGGACCTCCAGCAATACTACAGCAGAGGGGCCTGACTGTTAGAAGGAAAACTAAGAGACAGAAAGAAATAACTTTATCATCAACAAATAGGACGTCCACTCAGAGACCCCATCTGCAAGTCACCAACTACAAAGACCACAGGTAAATAAACCCACAGAGATGGAAAGAAACCAGCACAAAAAGGATGAAAACACCCAAAATGAGAATGCCTCTCCTCCTCCAAGGGATCACAACTCACTAGCAAAGGAATAAGGCTGGATGGAGAATAAGTCTGATAAATTGACAGAAACAGGCTTCAGAAGGTGGGTAATAACAAACTTCTCTGAGCTAAAATAACATGTTCTAACCCAATGTAAAGAAACCAAGAACCTTGAAAAAAGGTTTGATGAAATGCTAATGAGCTTAGAGAGGAATATAAATGAATTGATGGAGCTGAAAAACACAACACGAGAACTTCGCAAAGCATACACAAGTTTCAATAGCTGAATTGACCAAGTAGAAAAAAGGATATCAGAGATTGAAGATCAACTCAATGAAATAAAATGAGAAGGCAAGATTAGAGAAAAAAGAGTAAAAAGAAATGAACAAAGCCTCCAAGAAATATGGGATTATATTAAAAGACCTAATCTACGTTTGATAGGTGTACCTGAATGTGACGGAGAGAATGAATCCAAGCTGGAAAACACTCTTCAGGATATTATCCAGGAGAACTTCCCCAACCTAGCAAGGCAGGCCAATATTCAAATCTAGGAAACACAGAGAACACTGCAAAGATATTCCTCAAGAAGAGCAACCCCAAGGCACATAATCATCAGATTCACCCGGGTTGAAATAAAGGAAAAAATGCTAAGTGCAGCCACAGAGAAAGGTTGGGTTACCCACAAAGGGAAGCCCATCAGACTCACAGCGGATCTTTCAGCAGAAACCCTACAAGCTAGAAGAGAGTGGGGACTAATATTCAACATCCTTAAAGAAAATAAGTTTCAACCTAGAATTTCATATCCAGCCAAACTAATCTTCATAAGCGGAGGAGAAATAAAATCCTTTACGAACAAGCAATTGCTCAGAGATTTCATCACCACCAGGCCTGCTTTGCAAGAGCTCCTGAAAGAAGCAGTAAACATAGAAAGGAACAACTAGTACCAGCCACTCCAAAAATGTACCAAATGGTAAAGAGCATTGACACAATGAAGAAACTGTATCAACTAACAGGCAAAACAACTAGCTAGCATCAAAATGGCAGGATCAAATTCACACATAACAATATTAACCTTAAATGTAAATGGGCTAAAGGCCCCAATTGAAAGACACACACTGGCAAATCGGATAAAAAGTCAAAACCCATTGGTGTGCTGTATCCAGGAAACCCATCTCACATGCAAGGACACACATAGGCTCAAAATAAAGGGATGGAAGAAGATTTACCAAGCCAATGGAGAGCAAAAAAAGGAAGAGTTGCAATCCTAGTCTCTGATAAAATAGACTTTAAACCAACAAAGATCAAGAGAGACAAAGAAGGGCATTACATAATGGTAAAAGGATCAATGCAGTAAGAAGAGCTAACACTCCTAAATATATACACACCCAATACAGGAGCACCCTGATACATAAAGCAAGTTCTTAATGACCTACAAAGAGACTTAGACTCCCACACAATAATGGTGGGAGACTTTAACACTCCACTGTTAATATTAGACAGATCAATAAGACAGAAAATTAACAAGGATATCCAGGACTTTAACTCAGACCTGGACTAAGCAAACCTAATAGACATTTACAGAACTCTCCACCCCAAATCCACAGAATATACAGTCTTCTCAGCACCACATCACACCTACTCTAAAACTGACCACATAATTGGAAGTAAATCACTCCTCAGCAAATGCAAAAGAATGGAAATCATAAGAAATAGTCTCTCAGACCACAGTGCAATCAAATTAGAACTCAGAATTCAGAAACTAACTCAGAACTGCACAACTTCATGGAAACTGAACAACTGGCTCTTGAATGTTGATTGGATAAACAATGAAATGAATGCAGAAATAAAGATGTTCTTTGAAACCAATGAGAACGAAGACACAACATACCAGAATCTCTGGGACACATTTAAAGTGGTGTCTAGAGGAAAATTTATAGCAATAAATGTCCATATGAGAAGCAAGAAAAGATCTAAAATCGATACCCTATCATCAAAATTGAAAGAGCTAGAGGAACAAGATTAAAAAAATTTGAAAGCTAGCAGAAGAAATAACTAAGATCAGAGCAGAACTGAAGGAGATAGAGACACAAAAAACCCTTCAAAAAATCAATAAGTCCAGGACCTGGTTTTCTGAGAAGATCAACAAAATAGATCATTAGCCAGATTAATAAAAAAGAAAAGAGAGAATAATCAAATTGATGCAATAAAAAGAAATAAAGGGGATATCACCACAGATTCCACAGAAATACAAACCACCATTAGAGATTACTACAGACAACTCTATGCATGTAAACCAGCAAACCTGGAAGAAATGGATGAATCCCTGGACACTTGCACCCTCCCAAACCTAAACCAGGGGAGAAGCTGAAACCTTGAATAGACCAATAAGTAGGGCTGAAGTTGAGGCAGCAATTAATAGCCTACCCACCAAAAAAGTCCAGGTCTAGACAGGTTCACTGCTGAATTCTACCAGACGTACAAAGAGGGGATGGTATCATTTCGTCTGAAACTATTCCAAACAATCCAAAAGAGGGAATCCTTCCCAAATCATTTTATGAGACCAACATCATCCTGATACCAAAACCTGGCAGAGACTCAACAAGAAAAGAAAGCTTCAGGCCAATATCCATGATGAACATAGATGCAAAAATCTTCAATAAAATACTGGCAAACCGACTGCAACAGCACATCAAAAAGCTTATCCATCACGATCAAGTAGGCTTCATCCTGGGAATGTAAGTCTGGTTAAACATACACAAGTCTATAAACATAATTCACCACATAAACAGAACCAAAGACAAAAACCACGTGATTATCTCAACAGATGCAGGGAAGGCCTCCGACAAAATTCAACAGCCCTTTATGCTAAAAACTCTCAATAAACTAGGTATTGATGAAACATATCTCAAAAAGCTATTTATGACAAACCCACAGCCAATACCATACTGAATGGGAAAAAACTGGAAGCATTCCCTTTGAAATCTGGCACTAGACAAGGATGCCCGCTCTCACCACTCCTATTCAATATAGTATTGGAAGTTCTAGTCAGAGCAATCAGGCAAGAAAAAGAAATAAAGGGTATTCAAATAGGAAAGGAGGAAGTCAAATTGTCTCTACTGCAGATGACATGATTGTATATTTAGAAGACCCCATTGTCTCAGCCCCAAATCTCCTGAAACTGATAAGCAACTTCAGCAAAGTCTCAGGATACAAAATCAATGTGCAAAAATCACAAGCATTCCTATACACCAATAACAGACTAACAGAGAGCCAATTCAAGAATGAATGGCCATTCACAATTGCTACAAAGAGAATAAAATACCTAGGAATACAACTAACAAAGGATGTAAAGGACCTCTTCAAGGAGAACTACAAATCACTGCTCAGTTAAACAAGAGAAGACACTAACAGATGGAGAAACATTCCATGCTCATGGTTAGGAAGAATCAATATCGCGAAAATGGTCACACTGCCCAAAGTAATTTACAGATTCAATGCTATCCCCATCAAGCTACCAATGACCTTCTTCACAGAAATGGAAAAACCACCTTAAGCTTCATATGGAACCAAAAGAGAGCCCGCATAGCCAAATCAATTCTAAGCAACAAGAGCAAAGCTGAAGGCATCATGCTACCTGACTTGAAACTATACTGCAAGGCTACAGTAATAAAAGCAGCATGGTACTGGTACCAAAACAGAGCTATAGACCAATGGAACAGAACAGAGGCCTCAGAGGCACCACACATCTACAACCATCTGATCTTTGACAAAGCCGACAAAAACAAGCAATGGGGAAAGGACTCCCCTGTTTAATAAATGGTGTTGGGAAAACTGGCTAGCCATGTGCAGAAAGCAGAAACTGGACCCCTTCCTGACACCTTACACTAAAATTAACTCCAGATGGATTAAAGACTTAAACATAAGACCTAGCACCATTAAAAACCTTAGAAGACAACCTAGGCAAAAACATTCAGAAGATAGGCGTAGGCAAGGACTTCATGACTAAAACACTAAAAGCATTCACAACAAAAGCCAAAATAGACAAATGGGATCTCATTAAACTCCAGAGCTTCTTCACAGCAAAAGAAACAATCATTAGAGTGAACGAGCAACCAACAGAATGGGAAAAAGTTTTGCAATCTACCCATCTGACAAAGGACTTATATCCAGAATCTACAAAGAACTATAACAGATTTACAAGAAAAAAACAAACGAGCCCATTCAAAAGTGGGCAAAGGATATGAATGGACACTTTTCAAAAGAAGACATAGATGAGGCCAACAAACATGAGAAAATGCTCATCATCACTGGTTATTAGAGAAATGTAAATCAAAACCACATTGAGATACCATCTCACACCAGTTAAAATGATGATCATTAAAATATCTGGAGACAACAGATGCTGGAGAGGATGTGGAGAAATAGGAACACTTTTACACTACTGGTAGGAATGTAAATTAGTTTAACCATTGTGGAAGACAGTGTGGCAATTCCTCAAGGACCTAGAAATAGAAATTCCATTTGACCCCCTGATCCCATTACTGGGTATATATCCAAAGGATTATAAATAATTTTATTATAAGGACACATGCACATGAATGTTTATTGCAGCACTGTTTGCAATAGCAAAGACTTGGAACCAACCCAAATGCCCATCGATGATAGACTGGACAGGGAAAATGTGGCACATACACACCATGGAATACCATGCAGCCATAAAAAATGATGAGTTCGTGTCCTTTGTAGGGACATGGATGAACCTGGAAACCATCATTCTCAGCAAACTGACACAAGAACAGAAAATCAAACACCACATATTCTCACTCATAGGTGGGTGTTGAACAATGAGAACACATGGACACAGGGAGGGGGAGCATCACACACTGAGGTCTTTGTGGGTGGGACTAGGGGAGGGACAGCGGGAGGTAGGGAGTTGGGGAGGGATAACATAGGGAGAAATGCCAGATATAGGTGATGGGGGATGAAGGCAGCAAACCACATTGCCATGTATGTATCTATGCAACAATCCTGCATGTCCTTACATGTACCCTAGAACAGAAAATGCAATAAAATCTATCTATAGATATATATATATAAAGAAAAAAAAAGAATATCATCCAAATGTCTGCCCATTTTAAGTTAGAAGGGCTCTCTTAGATTCTATAATAAACATAGGAAGTTTCATTGGAATCCCATAAAAGGATCCATTGTTTCTTGGCCAATCAATATATTCTGGTCTTTAAGAACCAGAAAACTGGGCTGGGCATGGTGGCTTATGCCTGTAGTCTCACCACTTTGGGAAGCAGAGGTGGGTAGGTCACTTGAAGTCAAGAGTTTGAGACCAAGCGGGCCAACATGATGAAACCCCGTCTCTACTAAAAACACAAAAATTAGTCAGGTGTGGTGGCGGGCGCCTGTAATTCCAGCTACTTGGGAGGGTGAGGCAGGAGAATCACTTGAACCTGCGAGATGGAGGTTGCAGTGAGCCAAGGTTGCACCACTGCACTCCAGCCTGTAGGTAGCAGAGCAAGATTCCAATAAATAAATAAATAAATAAATAAATAAATAAATAAATAATAAATAAATAAAAATAAAGAAAAGAAAAGGGAAAAGTAAATCCCAAAATTTCATGGGAAAGTAAATAAAACTGTGCTTGGTGTCATAACTGTTTCATCATGTGTAGTTTTTTTTTTTTTTTTTTTGGTCTTGGGGTGAAGTAGAATTAAGAAAAAAAAAGCTTAAGAAAATCACAGTTATTATATTATTATTATTTTGCCATTGCCGTTAAGCCAACTGTGCATATTATTTTAAATATTTGAAATATTTTGGAGAATTTGACATGTTAAAATAACAGGTTAGGCTCCAGTTTAAAACATGTAATTGTATAATCTTATATTTGAGATCTTACCTTAAAATCTCAGTAAGTTTATGTAGAGTATGTAGCGTACTAGAACATCATTGGTATAGGTTTATTCTAGTTCTTAAATTTAATTTAGAAAATTTTATAAGAATTGTCTAAGTACTCCAAGAAATTTTCACCCAATGTAAATATTTAATTAGTGAAATTGAGGATATTAAAATCACACTGTAGCTTAAAATATTTAAAGGATGTATGTTTCTAAATGTTACCAAATATTAGTGAAATACTTCCCATATAAAAAGAACATTTTCCCCGGAAATTTAGTTATATGCACTGATCAAATTTTATTTCCAAATTGTTGAAAAAGAAAAAACTTTAAATTAGGCAATTTGAAGCTTTCAATTGATGGTGAGATATCTTTTTTAGCAAAAAGGAAATATAAAAAGATGTCTGCAGAAAGACCATTGAACTCTTGACTATCATTCAGCTGAGTGAAATGACAACTGCTTTCCCAGAAGAGGTCTTCATGCCATTAAAAGTTTGTCTGAAAATTGCTTAATCAGTTTATCAGGAATGCTAATTTCTTCCCAGAAGGAGGTTATGATTTAAAAGGTCTGTCCCAGGCCAGGTCAGGGACAATTTCCCCTTTACAAATTTTTTAATTATTAACTTCATTAACATTTTCTAGACTAATACATAAAAAACAAATTCTGTGATCTACTTTTAATTCTTGTAGTTACTAAACATCTTGATTTTTAATTTTCTTTTTTTATTAAAAGAAAAGCAACTTCAGATTAGACTTTTAGTTACCCAAAAGTCACCTGCAAGAACACTTCCAGCCCAAAATAACCACAAAAATTTATCAAGCAGGATTTCCTGTTTATACAGATTTTTGTATACGTATGTTTACACATACATGTACATATATATACACATATATATGGAAGTTTGTATTTTATAATGTTTTCATATTAAGTGTGAGTTTCTTATGGCTTCCTCTAAAATATACACATATGTACATGTACCCAGGCCCATTAGACTAAAGATAAAAGATTAGAACCTATATAAGGAAAGAGAAAAGAAGCAGGAATGAGATTATGACCTCTTTCTTTTCCTAATAATTAAACCTGACATCTCACATAGGTTTAATCTACAAACAAAAAGAAGCAAAAGTGATTATTATGGGAAATACTAGCCTATCCCATCCCCATTTGCTCCCAAATCTTCCCTCTTATTTTCCTAGTCCCAGTCATTTATCTTTGTTCCCTAACTTTGATGTCAACCCCTTATCCTTCAGAACCAAAATATTTATTCTCCAAAACACTCATCAATGGGAATGCTGGGGTCTAACCTCTCTCAGTAAATATCTGTCCCTAGTCTGAGGTGGGTTCATGTTCCCTCTCCAGGAATGGCTTGTGTCTATGGAGATGCAACCGGCACAAAGAACTGCAATTGGAAGGCAATCCTGAAGGACCATTCTCTGCTGGGAGCTCTCTGTGCAGTTGGCTGAGAAGTCTTTGAAAGCTCATCTTTTCTCATCAGCCCAGTTCTGCTTCTTTCTCCTCCCCCCACACAGAGTCTGTTGATTTCAAGAGCATTTCCCAGTACCTCCTGCACACATACCTCCACCTGAGTCTGCTTCCTGCACCTATGAACTTCAAAGAAAGCATGGGTGAATGATCTGGAAGCCTGCCTTTTAGGAGAAAATCGGACTTTGATTACTGCCAGAGAGCAGGGGATGAAGGTAAAGCGTTTCAGGGTAAAAGGATCAGGGATTCTATAAGGCAGCTACAAAGTAGAAGCAGGGGGAGAGAGAAGGGAAATGGTCAGAAATCAACCATTGTAGCCAATATAATGGCCCCAAGAATGTCCATGCCCTAATCCCGAGAACCTATAAATATGTTACCTTACATGGCAGAAGGGACTTTGCAGGTGTGACTACAGTTAAGAACCCTGAGACTGGGAAATAAACCTGAGTTATCCCCGTGATTCTATCTAATCATATTGCTCCATAAAGCTGAGAACCTTTCCCAACTGTGGTGAGAGACTCCAGAATAATATTGAGACAGATACAATGTTGCTGGCTGGAGAAAGGGGCCATGAGCCAAGGAATGTGGGCAGCCTCTAGAAACTGGAAGAGGTAAGGAAAAGGATTCCTCTCTGGATCTTCCAGAAACTATTGCAGCCCTATCAAAACCCTGATATTAGCCCAGTGAAGCCCATGTTTGCCATCCAACCTGCAGAACTGTAAGATAAAGTGTTTGTGTTGTTCTAAGCCACTAAATTTATAGTAATTTGTTATAGCAGCAACAGTAAAAGTAAATTAATACTGAAACCTAGGATAGAACTTGAAGAAAACAAAGCTTAATTGAGGAGGTGGTGAATTATAGTAATAAAAGCAGATGGCAACTTGAGGAAGGAAAAATAATTTGGGGAAGGAACAGAAGTCAATTCTCATGTAAGGTCCTTCCCAGATGTTGAGGAACAATGGTGGGTGCTATTAGATAATTTTATTTTATCCTGTTTGGCCACCTTCTCATGATAAATCTGAGAAGACTTTCCCACATTGCTGATATTGGCAGGATATTAAAATATGTTGCAAGTGCCTTATTCTCCAATTAGTAGAAAGGGTTATAGCTGGATACAACAAGCAAGCATGTAACCAAAGGTGCTAAATAATGACCACAAGCAAAATGAGGCTTTAGAACTCAGTAAAGCCAGACTACCCTTGTTTATCAAGTACAACTAGGCATTTAAGGGCCATGAAATGGGCGATCATTTAAAAAAAAATCATGCTCATTTTGGTTAATTATGAAATCTAAAAGATATAGTTAGCTATTGAGGAGGAAGTAATATTTTGGTTAAAGTAGGCAAATTACTCCTATGAGCATGTCAGGTAGGGATTGCTTTATAGGAGAAAGTATATTTTTGCATTTGAACATTAAGTTAATTAATAATTTATTATTGTAGATTGGATGAAAGTTTTGTGTGGCGTGAGGTTACTCTGTTTCCTCTAATTTCCTGTCTATACATTCTTTTCAAAGTTTTCTGGGCTAGCAGGAAAAAGAAACAAACAAACAAACAAACAAACAAAAAACAAAAACCTGCCCAGTATGTCCCTAGAGCTGAGGGATTTTTGACTTAGAGAGCTGAGATCAAGACAGTGCTGATACTCAGGGGATATACATCATACTCTACGGTTTTTAGGAGGTGGGATTTCGTTACTGTCAGTTAAAGGCATACCTCAAAGATAATGCTGCTTCAGTTCCAGACCACCATAATAAAGCACATATCTCTATAAGTTGAGTCATACAAATTTTTTGGTTTCTCAGTGCATATAAAAGTAATGTTTACACTATGCTGTAGTCTACTAAGTCTGCAACAGCATATGTCCGAAATGTACTATTTCAATCTAAAAAATACTTTGTTACTAAAAAATGCTGACAATCATCAGAGACCCCAGCCTTCAGCTGGTGGAGGGTCTTGCCTCAATGTTGATGGCTGCTGACTGAGCAGAGTAGTGGTTGCTGAAAGTTGGGATGGCTGCTGTAATTTCTTAAATTAAGACAACAATGAAGGTTGCAGAATCAGTTGACTCTTCCTTTCATGAGAGAATCCTCTGCAGCACGTCACGTTGTTTGATGGCATTTTACCCACACTAGAACTTCTTTCAAAATTAGAGGTAATCCTCTCCAAACTTTTGACTGTTTTATCAACCGAGTTCAAGGAATATTCAAAATCCTTTGTTGTCATTTCAATGTGCACAGCATAGTCATCAGAAGATTCCAGCTCAAAAACAAAACAAAACAAAACAAAACAAAACTTTGTTGATCCATAAGAAACAACTCATCATCTGTTAAAGTTTTATCAGAAGACTGAAGCAATTCAGTCACATCTGCAGGCTCCACTTCTAATCCTAGTTATTTTACTATTTCTACAATATCTGTAGATACTCCCTACACTGAAGTCTTGAACTCCTCAAAGCCATCCATGAGGATTGGAATCAACTTCTTCTACACTCCTAGTATTGCTGATAGTTTTGACCTCCTCTCATGGATCATGAAATATTTCCTAGTGGCATCTAGAATGATGAAACCTTTTACAAATATTTTAAATTTCCTTTTCTCAGATCCATCAGAGGAATCACTATCTATGACATCTATAGCCTTACAAAATGTATTTCTTAAAGAATAAGACTTGTAAATTAAAATTACTCCTTAATCCATGGGCTACAGAATGGATGTTGCATTAGCTGGCATGAAAACAACATTAATCTCCTTGTACACCTCTATCAGAGTTCTTTGGTGACCATGTGCATAGCCAATAAGCAGTAATATTTTGAAAGAAATCCTTTTCTGTGAGCAGTGGGTCTGTATAATAGGTTTAGGTATTCAGTAAATCATGCTGTAAACAGATGTGCTGTCATCCAGACTTTGTTGCTTCATTTATAGAACATAGGCAGAGTATATTTGGCATAATTCTTAAGGGCCCTAGAATTTCTAGAGTGGTAAATGAGCACTGGCTTCAATATAATGTCACCAGCTGCATTAGCCCCTAATGAGAGAGTCAGCCTGTTCTTTGAAGCGTTGAAGCCAGGCATTGTCTTCTAGGCTCTAGCTGTGAAAGTCTTAGATGGGGATCTTCTTCCAGGAGAAGTCTATTTCTTTTATTTGATAACCTGTTGTTTAGTGTAGCTAGAACTTCTGGGTACTTTGCTGCAGCTTCTACGTCAGCATTTACTGCCTCATCTTATGCTGTTATGTTATGGAGCTGGCTTCTTTCCTTGAACATCATGAACCAACCTCTTTAGCAGTTCCCTCACCTGTAAGCCTTCACATAATTGAAGAGTTGGGGCCTTGCTGTGAGTTAGCCTTTAGCTCTTAAGGGAACATTGTGTGACCTGTTTGATCTTCTATCCAGATCTCTGAAACTTTCTTCATGTCAGCAATAAGGCTGTTTTGCTTTCTTACCATTTTTGTGTTCGCTAGAGTAGCACTTTTAATTTCCTTCAAGAGGTTCCTTTTGCATTCACACATTGACTAAACTGTCTGGCAAAAGAGGCCTAGCTTTCAGCCTGTCTCTTGTTTTCAACATGCCTTCCTCACTAAGCTTAGTCATTTCTAGGTTTTGATTAAAAGTGAGAGACCTGTGACACTTCCTTTCACTTGAACACTCAGAGACCATTGTAAAGTTATTATTAACTGGCATAATTTCAATATTGTGTCTCAGGGAGTAGAGATGCCCATGCAGAGGGAGAAAGACAGGGAAATGGCCAATCAGCAGAGCAATCAGGGCACACACATTTATTGGTTAAGTTCACCATCTTATCTGGGCATGGTTTGTGGCATCCCAAGACAATTATAATAGTAACATCAAAGACCACTGATCACAGATCACCAAAACAGATATAATAATGAAAAAGCTCGAAATGTCATGAGAATTATCAAAATATGACACTGAGACATGATGTGAGCACATGCTGTTGAAAAATGGTGTTAATGGACTTGCTTGACACAGGGTTGCCACAAACTTTCAATTTGTATGAAATAAAATATACATAAAGTGCAATAAGTGAAATGCAATAAGGCAATGCATGCCTGTATATAATATAGGAGTATGCATAAATTAATTTCTTTCTTTGCCTGAAAATTCATGTGAGAGCACTGAAAGCAAGTATGGAAAGAACAAGGAAAATGTTACAGGCACCCACCCTTCCTGGCTGGGATGGAGTTTGGCATATGATCCGAGTTGCTCACGTATTTTCTGCAATTCAATGCATAGATCCTGCTTGCAATGCTAAATATTCCATATTTTAACTGTAGTGACTAAAGCCAGAGAATCCTGTGAAGGACTATCTCGTCCTCTGTCAGGAGAGAGGCAGGTCTACAAAGAGGGTTAAGCAGCTAAACAAAATAATCAGTAATTACCTGCAACATTGTTATCCCCCTAAGGGATTGTGTAGCAATTGAGAATCGTAGAATCCCCACAGAAACACAGTGTAGAAGAGAAAGGAAAAAGGAAGAGACAGAATTAGAACTTAAGGGTTCTAGACTTTGACTACTTTGGTCCTTAGTTTCTACATCTGTACAAAGTGGATGTAGGATGTGGGGGGCCCCAGTGACCCCTAAACAGACTGCAGATCTTCAATGGAGGCAACATGCCAATGGCCTATATTCTTTAAGTAAGTCCAGTGTGGACAGTTTTTGCTCCATTACTGGAAAACAGGACACTTTGGTTGATTTCCAAGTAATGTATCTAATTTATATTTTGAGTAAAAAATTTTTTTAAAAAATTTAAAAATAGACCTCATAGAAACACTAGAATCCCATTTGCTGTGGGAAATGCTTGTCCCTGAAAGACACTTGAGAGGCAGAAGGAATTCGTGTCAGTTTGATCATGTTCAACCTGGGTCCTCAGCTCACTAAGAGGAATGAAGAGCTGCATCAGCCACCTACACAATTTAGGCCATTCTTTATTTTTAATTTCTTTTGACTGAGCACATTTCATCCAAGTGTTTGAAAGTGAAACCTTCTGCATGCAACAGTGCCACTGTATTTAGATGATACTATTTCCTCTCGGATTCACTCATTACTGCTCATGAAGAAAACCTGAGAAGTTGAGTTTCCTGAGGAATTCCAGAAACTGAAAAAAAAGAGGAAGTCTTCTTTTATCCCCATTGTTAGGATTAAAACTCTCCTCTTCACTTTCATAAAACTTGTTGAAAGTACCTCTGTTAGCTTATTCTGACTTAGATTTAATGATATTTATCCATATTTCTAATTCTTGTTCTTTGGGAGGAGGAATCATAGTTCTCTGTTTTCTATATTTATTTTCAATGTTGGATTCAGGGCATTTTAAAATGGTACAATAATTCTAACATGGAATTTTTTTTTTTTTTTTTTTTGAGACAGGGTCTGTCTCTGTCATCCAGGCTGGAGTGCAGTGTCACAATCTCAGCTCAATGCAGCCTCAATTCCTTCACTTTTGGATTCACTGGTTGGATCTTGTTTTATATCTGCAAATAAACAGCTTGTTTGGGAGAAAAAAACAAAAACAAAAAAAACCTCCCAGGCTCAAGCAATCCTCCCACTTCAGCCTCTTGAGTAGCTGGGACTGTAAGCATGCACCACCAGACCTGGGTACTTTTTTTGTATTTTTTGTAGAGAAGGGGTTTCACCAAGTTGTCCAGGCTGGTCTCAAACTCCCAGACTGAAGTGATCTGCCCACCTCAGCCTCCCAAAGTGCCATCATGCCTGGACCTAAACAGGATTTTTAATGATGCAATAATTGAACCAGTCCCTTACAGTTGCACTTTTGATTCCTGCTTTCTAACTTTATAAATAATTTTTAGACAAGCTTTCCTGAATATATCATCTTTATAAATTTTCTGGAGTCTATTGTATTTCCAAAGGTAGTCACAACCATATATCCCATCCATGTGGTCTCCCACAGCATACCTGCTTCAGCATCAAGAAGTAGAATCAATTCCCCCTTCCTTGGGATCTAGGCTAGCCCCGTGACTTGTTTTCATCAGTAAAATCTTGTGGAAGTGACCCTGAGAAACTTTCAAAGCTTGGCTTAAAGACATCTACAGCTTTTGCTGTCACCACATAGAATGCTCACTCTTTGGATCTAGTCACCATGAAAAAGGGCCTGAGCAGCCATGGGGGTGGAATAGGGTGGAGGTGGGGTGAAAGAGAGAGTTAGCAGTCTCAGGTGTCCAGCATCTCAGCTATCCCTGCAAAACTGCCAGATATGTAAGTCAAGTCATCTTGGATATTCTGGCCCCAGATGCTATTGGAGTGGAATTTAACTCTATAAGACATTCCAGACAATGACACATAAGTGGAAGAACCATCAAGCTGAGCCCTGTCCAATTCCTGACTTATAGAATTATGGGCAAATCAAAGCATTTTTCTCCTGGCCATGAAATGTATGTAGCAATAGATAATTGAAACATTTTTTAATTTAGAAGAAATGCTTAGAAACACTATTATAATTCTAGTTTTTAGAAGGATAATAGTTCTGGAAAATACAAAGCAGATGTCTCTCTGGTTTCCTTGAATCATGATTCCTATAGGTTCTTATAGGGGATTTTAGATTTAGGGAGACACAGCTATAGTGTAATATAATTCATTGTTCAGTTATGTGAGATTAGGCTTTCCTGCATTCCTCATTGAGACTTACAGTCTAGAAAACCAGGAACCTTATCAAGATGAAAACAGATATTAAAAGAAAAACTGCAACTGAATTAAGTTTAAAGGAGTTTAATTTAGCAATGAATGATTCATGACTTGGGCAGGTTTCTGAGCCAGAGTAGGCTGAGAGACTCCAGCGTAGCCAGGTGGTGGAAGAAAATTTATGAACAAAAAAAGGAAAGTGACGTACAGAAAACCACCCAGTTCTTCCACTACCTTTGATTGGCCAAAACTCAAAGATTGGCACAAGTGTAGGCTACTGTCTGTTTACGCCTCCATTTGTTATAATTCACAATGTACAGAAAAACATTTAGGCCAAACTTGAAATTTGTAAGGAGGCAGCTCTAGACTAAACTTGATTTAGCAAGTATTTAAATGTCAGTTAAAATTATAAACATATTAAGAAGCAAATCTGGATACAGTTTTTCTCTAAACCAGTGGTTCACAGACTTTAGCACATGTCAGATCATTGGGCTTCACTGTCAGAGTTGCTAAACCACTAGGTCTGTGGTAGGGCTGATGAATTTGTGTTTCAACTACTATCAAGATATTGCTGTTGCTGTTGGTCTGGGAACCACACTATGAGAACCACTACTCCAGACATCATGGTGGAATTAAAAACTCAGAGGATATGCTATAGGTAGGGCACTCATCTGAAGGGAGCCTAGGATGACTATTGTTTTTTAAATGACAGAAACTTCCAAAGATTGGATTGAGGAAAAAGGGAGGCAGAAGAAAATCCCAAGACAGTGTTGATGAGCCAAAGGAGGAAAGGCTTTTGCTTTGATCACTTTTTAAAACTCTGAGTGGAATCCTGCCTAGCACAGTGACCCACACCTAACTGGGGTAGCTACAGAAGAGAAGACATGTGGCACTTGGTAGGACTATTGTGAAGATTAGAGGAGTTTGTATATATACAGATCAACGAGAAGGCACCTAGCGCAGAGTAAATGCTTAACAAGGTACTTACAATTATTATTAATATTTATTTCTTTTCCCTGACATATCTATAGCTAAGGAGTTGTTGGCATAGGATGGCTCAGATATTAACACCACTCTCCAGACAAAAAGCAAAGGTAGATGAGAACTAAAATGCTGCATACATTTCCCAAAGTGGACCTCAGAAGTGGCATCTAGCAAGAAAGATGTCCAGGTAGGCAAAAGGTCGTCTTTGCAAAGTCCAGCAAGGACAAAGGCTAAGAAAACCCCTCCCCAGGTGCCATAAGGATATTTATGTTCTCATCCATTACTGCTTTTTAGCTATAGGTATGTGAGGAACAAGCAAATAAGTAATAATAGTAGTAAGTAATTTATTAAGCATTTACTCTGTGCTAGGTGCCTTCTAATTGGTCTATATAAAAAAAACTTATTTAATCTTCACAATAGTCCTGTCAGGTAGGTCTCATTGTTATCCCCATTATTCAGATGGAGAAATTAAGGTGCAGAGAGATTAAGTAACTTGCCCATGGTCATACACTAATAAGTGACAGCTTTAAAATTAAACCCAGCAGTTTGAATCCTACGATGACATGCTTATCTGCTTGCAATTTAGAATTTAGAGGTTTTCTTGAGTTTACAAAGAAAATGTTATATACATTGTACAATACCCAACACTCCCAGTGGGGCTGAAGCAGTACCCTTTAAACGCATTCATATAACTGCTGCAAGATAATATTCAATATACAAATATTCAGATTAAGTGTAATAAATAAAAATGATAAGTAGCCTCATCCCAATTTATATCAAATGAATTAAGAATACCTTTAATTATCAAGTTGGAGTTCTCTCCCTACCCTACTCTCAATTGTTTCATGGGGCTTTGGAGCAACAGAGATTTCTCAAAGATGGGAGGTGAGGATGTGTTTTCCTTTTCATAATGAAGTTGGAATGTTTACATTTTTACTTTGCCACCAAGTCATATGTTATCTGGCAATTTAAAACCTATTTCCCTCCTTCTCTATGCTTTCCACCAACATTGGAGATTGCCATTGTTCTGATTATCTCTTGCTATTTAACAAATCATTCTATAATTTAGAGGCTAAAATCAACTAATCTCATGAATTTTTGATCCAGAATTTGAATAAGGCTTGGTTTAATGATTCTTCTGTTTTGTGA
The DNA here is from genome assembly GCA_036589455.1 of Ateles fusciceps. NCBI lineage: Eukaryota > Metazoa > Chordata > Mammalia > Primates > Atelidae > Ateles > Ateles fusciceps. The sequence continues at coordinate 2,467,649 of JAZHEH010000851.1, forward strand.
CATCAACTGAGGACACTCTTACATTCAGCTGGCAAATGTGTTGGCCTAGAGGGGGACAAGATTTATTTACTCACATGTCTAGTAATTTGGTGGGGATGGGTAGATGGCTAGCCTCAACTGGGTCTGCTGATGGGAATGCATATTACATGTGCTTTTTCTAGCATGACACATTTAATCTAATACATTCATTCCAAATAAGAAAAAACTGATGAGCATATTTAGCAATTACTTTTCACCCTTAGTGTTTCCATTTTAACTTTATTCTTTATTTATAGGGTTAAAATTATATTAAATATTTATTGATCATGTATAGTGATTATGCATATATGTATGTATCGTTTATTTGTGTTCTTTGTCCTTTATTGGGTATTGTATTCTTCCCTTATTGATTTATTAGGGCTCAACAAAGTTTTCATATTACTAGAAAATGTGTTTGCTTTATATAACATACAGATATGGAAGAACATTTTGTATTTTTAGAGAGATTTAGAGGCGTGGAATAGATTTGATCTTATTTAATCCCAGATTCTTGGGTAATCATTCTATGCTTGGTGCTATAAAGACAAATAAAAGTCCTTTGAGACATATACAACACAAACACACAAACACACACACACACACTCCACAAAAAATTATAACACTTTTTGTGATTAAATGATTAGAGATAAGAAATCTTTTTTGAAGGTCTGTGTCAGGTTTTTTCTTACGTTATATTGACCCATTTAATCAAAATAAAGGTAAAAGAAACATTAGAAATGACAGGAGAGAGTGCTAACATTTGTGGGCATCTGTTGAGCCAATTACTTTGACAAGTGATTTATGAAAAACAGTGTTAGAATATTTAATCTTCACAGCAACACTGAAGAGTAAAAACTAGATGATTCCTTGCTCCACCTACAATAATACAAGTTAGAAAAGTAAGGCATAGGTAAGGTTAAGTAAATTGCTCCAAATCACAAAGCTATCAAGTCCTGGAGCAGGAGTTCAAACTCCATATCCTTTCCATCTCCTTATAATGCTTGCCTAGTATTCTCCCCAACAAAACTAATTTGCCACTAAATGGTCTCTATTTATTTAGATCACTATAAGGAACTTTTAGAAGACGCTTGTCTAAGATAGTTTTTAGACCTTCAAATGATTAAAAAATGAAAAAAAATTATGACACATGAAAATTATATAAGATTCTTTTTTTCCTCTCAATTTTTTAGTTTTGGAATTCAGCTATGCTCATTCATTCATATATTGTCTATGGTATCTTTCACACTTAATGTCAGAGTTGTTTAATTGTGCCAGACTTTAATCATCCCCAAAACCTAAATTATTTACTCTCTGTTCCTTTACAGAAAAGATTTACTGGCATCTGTATTAAAACATTCGTTTCTTGATACTATATTGCACCATGTTAATATCTATCCCTACTCATAGGCATGTGGAAAAAATGTAGCAAAAGACACCTAAAAAATGATTTCTAAAAATTTGTTTTGTAGATGTCATGAAGAACATTTCATTAATAGAGGAAAAAAAAAGGCAGAGAGAACAGTATAATAAGAGTTGAAGCTTTCTAATGAAGAGGCTGTCTGCAATAATGCAATACATTTTTCATCAACACACACTAAATAATATGTAAAATACTGACACCTAATGTTAACTTTTTGTATTATAATTTCAGAGAATTTTTCAATAGCCCAAAGTAAAATTTAGGAAGCTATTAAAAGTTAAGGTTAAAAAAAGGTCATACAGTTTTTCTAAATAAACGTATTTGATTTGTGTGTGTATATATTAATGGGATAATATTTCTGAAAATTAAAAGTAGAAAAAGTAGCACATATATATTTAAAGCTTACAGTGAAAGTCATGGGCCTGCAACTGAATTGAATATTAGTAGCATGAGTGTGTTACTGATAATATCTCAACAAACTAATGTTTTAATGCAGGTGTCAGTAAACTTTTCCTGTAAAAAAATAAAACAGAGGTTGAGTGCAGTGGCTCACACCTGTAATCCCAGGACTTTAGGAGGCCAAGGGGGTGGATCACTTGAGGTCAGGAGTTTGAGATCAGCCTGGCCAACATGGTAAAACCCTGTCTGTACTAAAAATAAAACAATTAGACAGGATTGATGGCACATGCCTGTAATCCCAGGTACTTGGAAGGTTGAGGCAGGAGAATCACTTGAACCGGGCAGGAGGCGGGTGGGCAGAGGTTGCAGTGAACTTAGGTTGTGCCGCTGCACTCCAGCCTGGGTGACAGAGTGAGACTTGGTCTCAAAATAAATAAATAAATAAATAAAATCAAACAAAGAATACATAATTTAAGCTTTGTGAATTGTAAGGTCTGTCACAACTGCACAACTCCAACACCATAGTATGAAAGATAACATAAGCAGCACATGAATGAATGAGTGTAGATGAGTTAAAAAAGAAGTTGATGTTGAAATTCGAATTTCATATGATTTTCATGTGTCATGAACTTTTTGAAAAAATTGTTTCTGGCCAGGTGCAGTGGCTCACACCTGTAATCCCAGCACTTCGGGAGGCTGAGGTGGGTGGATCATGAGGTCATGAGATTGAGACTATCCTGGTCAACATGGTGAAACCTCATCTCTACTAAAAATACAAAAAAAAAAAAAAAAAAGAAAGAAAGAAAGAAAGAAATTAGCTGGGTGTGGTGATATGCACCTCTAGTCCCAGCTACTCAGGACGCTGAGGCAGGAGAATCGCTTGAACCCGGGAGGCAGAGGTTGCAGTGAGCCAAGATCACACCACTGCACTCCAGCCTTGGTGACAAAAGCAAAACTGTGTCAACAAGGAAAAAAATGTTCCTAACCATTTAAAAATATAGATAGCATTCAGGGACAATGGCTCATGTCTGTAATACCAGCACTTTGGAGACTGAGGCAGGAGGATCACTTGAGGCCAGGAGTTCAAGACTAGGCTGGGTGACATAGCCAGAGCCCATCTCTATTTTAAAAATTACAAAATTAGCTACGGGTGGTGGTGCATGCCTGTAGTTTAATCTACTCGGGAAGCTGAAGTGGGAGAACCACTTCAGCCCAAGAGGCGGGGACTGCAGTGAGCTGAGATCATGCTACTGCACTCCAGAAATGGGTGACAGAGCAGGACCCTGCCTCAAAAGAAAGAAAAAGAAAGAAAGAGAGAGAGAGAGAAAGAAGGAAGGAAGGAAGGAAGGAAGGAAGGAAGGAAGGAAGGAAGGAAGGAAGGAAGGAAGGAAGGAAGGAGGGGAAGGAAGGACAGAAGGAAGGAAAGAAAAAGAAAACGTGCAAACCATTTTTAGCTTCAGAGAGTAAAAAACAAAAACAACACACAGATGGTGCACTGAATTTGACCAAGGCACCATAGTATACCAACCCTTGTATAAGGCCTCTTCATTGACTGGTCACTGTAGGACAACATGGAGAAATATTTCTGTTTCTGGGGTGAGAACAGATAAATTTTTTTAAAACCAAAACTTGAATAGATGTTTTGGTTCATAATTACTCCTTACCTCAGACTGAGGTTTCTTGATAGCCTTTTTGTATTAACCGAATTAGCTGCAAAAACAAATCAGCTAACTTTTAAAATTATGCTCACAAATGGATGTTTTTATTTCATCCAATTATGTAGTGGTCAAAGTGGAACACATATTAGAACATGTAGAAAAAAGTTTTTGAACTTTTAAATAGAAAATCTTGGCTATTAAATGTTTCTTGAACACATAAAGCACATTTCCACATGAAGCCCTTCTCCACCATATGCACTCCGTCTTTGGTTTGGGATGCTCTTTCCCCAATCCTCTATTCCATTTTTCAACCTCTATATTTCATTTAAATCATTCCACCCAGCTGGACGCTGTGGCTCATGCCTGTAATCCAGCACTTTGGGAGGCCGAGATGGGCGGGTCACCTGAGGTTGGTATTTCGAGACCAGCCTGATCAACATGGAGAAATCTTGTCTCTACTAAAAATACAAAATTAGCTGGGTGTGGTGGCACATGCCTGTAATCCCACCTGCTTGGGACGGTGAGGCAGGAGAATTGCTTGAACCCTGGAGGTGGAGGTTGCAGTGAGCCAAGATTGCCCCATTGCACTCCAGCCTGGGCAACAAGAGCAAAACTGGGTCTCAAGAAAACAAAAACAAAAACAAAAGCAAAATCATTCCAACCTTGACCCCTCTCAAATCTCATGTCCTTATATTTCAATACCTACTATGCCTTCCCAAACATCCCCCAAATTCTTAACTCATTTCAGCATTAACTCAAAATTCCACAGTCCAATGTCTCATCTGAGACAAGGGAAGTCCCTTCCACCTATGAGCCTGTAAAATCAAAAGGAAGTAGTTACTTCCTAGATGCAATGGGCTGCTGTGAAGACCTCTGACATGCCCTGGAGACATTTTCTCCACTGTCTTGGGGATTAACATTCAGCTCCTTATTACTTATGCAAATGTCTGCAGCTAGCTTGAATTCCTCCTCAGAAAATGGGATTTTTTTTCTTATATTGTCAGGATGTAAATTTTCCAAACTTTTATGCTCTGCTTCCCTTATAAAACTGAATGCCTTTAATAGCACCCATGTCACATCATAGAAATTGTTGCTTAGAAATTTCTTCTGCCAGATACCCTAAATCATCTCTTTCAAGTTCAGTGTTCCACAGATCTCTAAGGCAGAGGCAAAATGCTGCCAGTCTCTTTGTTAAAACATAACAAGGGTCACCTCTACTCCAATTCCCAAGAAGTTCCTCATTTCCATCTGAGACCAACTCAGCTGGACTTTATTGCCCGTATCGCTATCAGCATTTTGGTCAAAGTCATTTAACAATTCTCTAGGGAATGCCAAACTTCCCCACATTTTCCTGTCCTCTTCTGTGTCCTCCAAATTGTTCCAATCCCTGCCTGTTACCCAGTTCCAAAGTTGCTTCCACATTTTGGGATATCTTTATAGCAGCACCCCATTATACTGATACAAATTTATTGTATTAGTCCATTTTCATGCTGCTGATAAAGACATACCCAAGAGTGGGCAATTTACAAAAAAAAGAATTTTAAAGGACTCACTTGAAACTGTGGTTCCATGTGGCTGTGGAGGCCTCACAATCATGGCAGAAGGTGAAAGACATGTCTCACATGGCAGCTGACAAGAGAAGAGAACTTGTGCAGGGAATCTCCCCTTTTTGAAACCACCAGATCTCATGAGACTTATTCACTATCACGAGAAAGCACAGGAAAGACCTGCCCCCATGATTTAGTTAAGTCCAATCTGGTCTCTCCCACGACACATGGGAACTGTGGGAGCTACAATTCAAAATGAGATTTTGATGGAGACACAGCCAAACCATATCAATGAGCCCATTAACCTTCTTCTTTATAAATTACCCAGCCTCAGGTGCTTCTTCACAGTGATGCAAGAATGACCTAATACAGTGTATTAAAGAGAAATGCACCCAATAATATGGTGATAGACAGGGACAGAAAACCACAATAGAAATGCCCATTCAAAAGAGAGAAAAAGTATGTAAGGTGCTTAGTAATCAGTGGTCCATAACAATTCTGAAATCCAACTGGCACATGTCACCGGTTCCTTGATTAGGACTCTGTTTTACTCCTTTAGAATGATTCTCTTAGGCCTTTGTTTCACTTCTATGCTCTTGATTCTATATTTTGAATCTTTATTTCTTATACATGAGAAATAGAACATTCTTGAAACTGAGTAGCTTTCTCAACCTGCTTCCTGCTAGATTAGTTATCTATGGCTGTGTTACGAATTGCCTGAAAACATAGAGGTTTAAAACAGTAAGATTTATAATATCATTGTTTCTGTGGCTTAGATTCAGTAACTTAACTGAGTTCTCTAAATCAAGGTTGCCTGTAAGGCTGCAATCAATGTGTTTGCTGGGGCTTCAGTCATCTCAAGGCAAATAAGGCTGGGTCTTCTTGCAACTCCACTTAAGGGGTTGTTGAAAGAATTCAGTTCCATATGAGCCATTAGACTAAGGGTCTTCATTTCTTGGCTATTGAATGAAGGCCTCTATTTGTTCCTCGCCATATGATTCTCTCCAAAGAGCAGGTATCAATATTGCACCTGACTTCCATTGTAATTGGAGGGGCTGCTGTGAAGACAGCATAAACTGAGGATGTGCGAGCCCAAGAGAGGGCAAGCAAGAGAAAAGCCAGAGTTTTTATGTAGCCTAATCTTGGCAGCAGTATCCCATCACTTTTGCTGTAATCTATTATTAGAAGCAAATCAGTAGTTTCAGCTCACACTCAAAAGGAGAAAATTACACAAGGAAATAAATACCAGGAAGTGGGTATCATTGGGAAACATCTTGGAAGCTGCTATACCCCACTCATTTGATAACATGTAGACCTCTTCACTTTGAACTGTCTTCATCTTTCTAAGGCCAATTGATACAATTCTTTTAAAACTGTAGATTTTCTATGTATCAAATTTTATAGTTTACTAGACAATAGTAATACCCAAAAACCTTAATTTTTAATTGGGCAGAGAGTTAAAGGTCTAGGAAAAAATACTGTCAAGATTTTCAGAAGCAATGTTGTTTGGTTAAGAAGTCCTACAAAATCTCAACAGAATATCTTACATCTGCGCTTTTCATCTGATATTGAATCCGAAGTCATGTTTAATGGAAGGATATGATCTTTTCCATCAGGTTGCGTTTTTATTTGTTAATCTTTTGCAGGATGAAGAGGTTTATAATTGAGAAATTGTCTTATTTCTCAACTCTGGAAGTCCTGATTGAAAATGTTTTCTCTATGTTTTGATTGAATACTGAACATAACTCTTTATTTCATCTCTTTATATCTGATTCTTATCACAGGAGAAAACAAAAAACAAAATAAAAACACTGTTGGCACTTTGCACATTCGGCCTGAAAATCTTAGCTAAATCCACAAGTTCATTAGATATTTTCTTCTATCTTTCATGTTACCTCTCATCACTAACATGAGTCAACTTTTCTCAGTCTTCCAGTATCAAAGCACTCATTATCTTTTCAATTTCCATTGATATATATATTTGTAAAAGTCCTTCTATCTCTATCTACTCTCTGGCCCTAAAGCCAATGGCATATATATATATTTGATTTCAAAAATATATGTGTATATACACACACACATATATGTACATATGTGTATATATACATACATATATACAAATCTATGTATATATGTATATACATATATGTGTGTACAAATATATATGTATACATATGTATATATATTTGTATATGTGTATGTATATATATACACACACATATATACATATATTTTGAAATCAAAATGTATTTGTTTTGAAGTTCCATTTCAGGTAACAAATATTTGACCAATGAACTGGTGTCTTTAAGTTTGACCATTGGGCAAGCAAATTCTGCCTTTTTCTATAGTTGAGTGCAGCACTGAGAGTACCAATTGTTCCTCTACTGCTTTGTAGAATAGGATAAAGTTGTTAAGCCCAAAACAATGTTTTGCCCTCATCACCAATTTTATCCTCATTGCCAATCAAGAAATCACCCAAATTTCCTTCCTTTCACCAACCCCCGAAACCCAAATAAAAAAGGTATAAATTAGCCCTGTATAACAAACTTGCAAGAATCAGATACAATCATTGGCAAACTAAACTCTTGGTTTTCCACCCTCCTATTCAGTATTTCCCCTGTATACCTAAGAATGCAGGAGTGTAGATTTGAAAGCAAGCTCAGTAGCAAGTCAGCTAATGTCTGGATTAAAGATAAAGATAAGTTGAAATTTTCAAACCCAAGAGGTTTGCTGTTGGTGGACTGGAGCACCTTATAATAAGAAACAGGATGCAATAGGAGGGGGAAAGGACTCCCAGGCCCCACATCTCTCCCTGTGTGAAAAGCTTGTGCTTGTTCGAGGTAAAGCAACCAGGCCCAACATACAAGAGGGATGGCTGATCCCTCAAATACACTACACAATGTGGCTTCTAGGAGTCCTTCACCTTGGGTCTCAGAAACCAATGACGTGTTCTCAGCCATATTTCAAAATAGACATAGCATTCTTTATGCCAGGGTAATGGGGAACTCTGCCTGGGAGGAAGCAAACACCTGTGAAACATATTTTGTCTGAAACCACACCTTTCTTCATATTACCTGACATAAAGTAACTTAACTTGCAATATTATATATACAACTTTGGAAAGGGGAGTGGTATTTTACAGGGTGACTTAGTCAACTCCTAACTAATAGTACCCCTAAGCTTAAAGGAAGGGAAACCCTTTCTTAATAATTTCCAGTTCTTCATATTCTTGTTCTCTTGATATATGTAAAAGTTTTATCTAAATTGTCCATATTCTATTTTTTATGTCTAAAAGACCAATGAAACAATAAGTCAAGTCCTGTTTTGTAGTGTTTGCCAATTTCCATGGTATAAATACGTCTAAATACTTCTTTCCATAGTATAAATACCTCCAAGGTATAAATTTTAAGCTATCAATATAATGTTAAGGAATGCAGAATTAGAACAAACTATGTCATTATATAGTATTTTTTCATATTTTGATACCATAGACATAAATAAACTGAAAAGTACAGATAAAGAGTAAAATGAATAGGAAGTGATAAGTTTTGCATTTTTATTGCTAGCTCTTTAAAAAACTTTTGTAATGAAGAAGTTGCCAAGAAATATACAGGGGGATCTGGTACACTTTCCCTTCCCTTCTCTAATGCTGCTGTCTTGCATAACTGTAGCACAATAACAAAATAGGAAATTGACTTTAGTACAGTACACAGAACCTATTCATATTTCACAATCACACATGTGTGTTTATAGTTCAATGCCATTTCATTGCATGATATGGTATTATAGCATTATATAACCACAACAATGGAACTGCAGAACTCTTTTATCACCAGGAAGTACTCTCAAATTACCCCATTATAGCAATTTCTTGATTTCCAATCTTTAACTCCTGGCAACTACCAATCTATTCTTTATATCTGTAAATGTGTTATTTCACAAATGCATAAATTGAGATATGCAGTGTGCAATCTCTTGAGATAGGCTTTTTTTCTCTCCACATAATTCTCTTCAGATTCATCCAAGTATCTATAAGTATTACTAGTTTGTTCCTTCATCATTAGGGGTAATATTTTAAAGTATGGATGTACCACAGTTTGTTTAACCATTCATCCATTGAAAGACATGTGGCTCATTTTCAGTTTCTATTATGAATATAGGTGCTATGAACATTTGTGTACATGTTTTTGCATTAACATGTGTTTTCACTTCTCTGGTATAAATGTCCAAGAATCCGATTGCTGGGTTCTATTGTAAGCATATTTTTGATTTTAAGGGAAACTGCCAAGCTAATTCACAAAGTGGATATGCCACTTAACATTCTAACAAGCAAAATAGAAGTGACCCAGTTTTTCTGCACCTCAACAGCATTTGGTATTATCATGATTTTTAAAGATATTCTAATAAGTGTGCAATAATACCTCACTTTTGTTTTAATTTGTACTTTCCTAATAGTTAACAATGTTAAACATGGCAATTAACTTTTAAATTAAAGACACATATATAGTGCTGATTTAAAATCTGTATGTCCTTTTCAGTGAAATGTCTCTTTCGGGTTTTTGCCCATTTGACATTTGAATTATTTGTCTTACTAATGTTGAGTTTTGAGGGTTCTTTATATATTTTAGCTAGAAGACATTTCTCAAATATGTGGTCTGAAAACATTTTATCCCACTGTGTAGGCTGTATTTTCATCCTTTTAACAAGATCTTTCTTGGAGCAAAAGTTTTCAGTCTTGATAAGGTTCAACTTATTAATGTTTTAATGAGCTGTATTTTTGGTTTTAAGTCCAAGAACTGTTTGCCTAGCCCTAAGTTCCAATAATTTTCTTCTAAGTATTTTTCTAATAGTTTATGGTTTTATGTCTTGCATGTGTCTGTGATTCATTTTTAGCACATTTCTGTACAAGGTGTGAGGTTTAAGTCAAGGTCTCTTCTGCTGATGAGTATCTAATTGTTCTCATACCATTTCCTGAAAAGGGTACGTTTCTCTATTGAATTGCTTTTTCACCTTTGACAAAATCACTAGGACACTTTTGTATGGGTCTCCATTTTCGTTTTCTCTTCTGTTCTGTTGATGTATTTGTTTATTTCTCTGCCACTACCACACTGTCTTGAATATTGTACCTATATAGCAAGCCTCAATGTCAAATAGAGTGATTTTTTTCACATTTTTTCTTTTGTACAATATAGGATAGTTTTGCTATTATATATCCTTTGTCATTCCATAAAAATTTGAGAACAGACTTGTCTATGTCTATAAAAAGCTTCGAGTAACCAGCTAATAATAAATAAAGAAAAATAGACAAAGCTGACAAGGTTTTTGATAGAAATCATCTTAAACTTCCAGATTTAGGGAGAACTACCATCTTTACTATGTTGACTCTTCCAATCCATGGATACATATCTCATCAATTATTTAGATCTTCATTGATCTCTTTCATTAACATTTTATAATTTTCAGCATACAGATCCTATGCATGCTTTATGCAATTTATAAATGATTATTTCATTTTCTTTGGAGCACTTGTAAAGGGTATGATGTTTTCAATATTGATTTCTACCAAATATTCATTGTTTTGGTTTCCACCAAGGTTTATTGTTAGGACATAGATATGTAATTATTTTTGGGTATTGATCTTGTATCCTGTAACCTTGCTAAAATAATTAATTAGCTCTAGGAACTTTTCTCAGAATTGGTCCTTGGAATTTTCTACATAGACAATTATGTCATCTGCTAATAAAGACAGTTATATTTCTTCAGTTTTACTCTGCATGTATTTTTTTAATTATTGTCATTTTTTGCAATATTATGCTAGCCAGCATTCTGTGTTGAATGAGAGTGAGAATAATAGACATCTTTGCTTCCTTCCTAATCTTAGGGGAAAGTATTCAGTCTCTTACCATTAAGCATGATGTTAGCAGTCGGTTTTCTGTAATTGCTCTTTTTGAGTCAATATCCCTAATAAATAGATATACTCTGTAGTTTTCTTATGATCTGATTTTGTTATGAAGAGAATACTGGTCTTGTGGAATGAGTTGGGAGATTTTCTCTTTTCTATTTTTTAGAACAGTTCATAAAGTACTGGTGTTAAGTCTTTAAACATTTGGTTGAATTCACCATTAAAGGTAGATGAATTCTACCTTTAATGATGAATTCTAAGTTTCTTTGTTGGATGTTTAAGTGTATTTGGATTTTCCATGTTTTTTTATATCAGTTTAAGAAGTATGTTTCTGTTTGTTCTTTTCATTTGGGTTGTCTAAGTTGCTAGGACACAAAATTGTTCACTGTATTTCCTTCTAATTATTTTTATTTCTGTAAAATTATTCATAATGTCTCTTCTTCTTCCTAGGTTTTAGCAATTTCAGTTTTATTTCTTTTTTCACCTAGTGAAAGATTTGTCAATGTTGCTAATATCTCAAATAACCAATTATTGGCTTAGTAGATTTACATTATTGCTTTTCTACTTTTTATTTTATTAATTTCCATCCTAAGCTTTACTATTCTTATCTCTCTGCTTTCTTTAAGTTCACTTTTCCTTTTCTAATTTCCAAATATGAGAAATCAGGTTATTAATTTAACTCAATGTTTGTTTAAAAAAATATGTTTTAGTTACAAATTTCTCTCTGAAGCACTGCCTTTGCTGTATTCCATAACTTGGTATGTTGCATTTTTTTTTACATTTGCCTCAAACTACCTTTAAATTTGCTGTATGATTTCTTCCTGTACCCATTGGTTTTGGAGGAGTGTGCTGTTTAACTTCCACAGATATTTAAAATTTTAAATATTCCTTCAGTTATTGATTTCTAGTTTTATCCCATGTGGTAAGAAAACAAATTGTGTATGATTTCAACACCTAAGTTTTTTCAAACTTGTTTTATGGTCTAATGTATGGTCTATTTTCAAGAATGTTTTTATGCACTTGAGAATAATTTATATTCTGCTGTTGTGGGGTGAATTGTTATATATATATATATATATATATATATATATATATATATATAGACTATTTTGCCTATATGATTTTTAGTCTTATGTTTGTTTGTTGATCTCTACCCCATGTTATCTTAAGTGTTAAAAGTGTTATAATGAAGTCTCCAACAACTATTATTGAATTTTCTATTTCTCCCTTCAATTTGATTTGTGCTTTCTGTGTTATTGAGCTTTGTTGTTAGGGGCATATATGTTTAAATTGGTATATTTTACTGAATAACCCCTTATTATTACAAAATAATTTTCTTAGTGATTTCCCTTGAGACTAAAAATAACATGGTAACTTAAAACATTGTAGTTTAAATGAAAATCAACTTAATTTTAATAGTATACGAAACATTGCTGCAATGTATCACTATTCCCTGCTCTTTTTTGTTCTATTATTGTCATACAAATTATACTCTTATACATTATAAACCTATTAACATGATTTTATAATTATTGCTTAATAAAATTGTCTTTTAACTCTGATATGATTTAACTCTGGTAGGAGTTACTAACAGAAAAAGTTTATTTTGTCTCATATTTAATGATGTAGGTCCCTTTATTTCTCCCACATACCTTGTCCTATATTTGTGAAGTCATTATTTAGAATATATGTAGTTTACAAATTCACAGTATGATTTGAATTGAACACCACTGCTCTATATTTTTTTCATTCTAAGGTAGGGCATAAGCCAATTGGCAGGCTTACTTTTTATTTTAATTGACATGAGTAGATGAAGTAGAGGTAGATTTTCAGAGTCTTTGAGAGATATAACTTGTTCTCATTATAACCATCCAAACAGCCAAAATATTACATTATACATCTTAGGCATGCAATGTATGGCAAATATTTTTTAAATTCCTACTATGTATAGGATTCTGTAATTACAAGCGATTTTCTATTTAATTTCTAAATATACCAAATAAAATGAATTGAATTTTCTATATAAAAAATGTTTCAAAAGAAAACCAGCAATTCATCTTCTCAGTCTTACTAATTTGTTCTCTTTTCCTTTTTATTCTTTTCCCATTCTTCACTTTCTCTCTTGTAAAAAAAATACTACAAAATAAATTTAAAATGTTGTAAAAGCTGCAATTAACTTATAAATAGCTAAATACAACATGAGTTTAATAAACAGAGGAAAATGTAGATAATTTTTTCTTTATTACATAGTTTCTCCATACCTAAATTTTTTGACTAGAAATGTCCTTAAGTGTTATATGCCTGGCGGTAATGATTGGATTAGTCTTTGCCCTTTGAATAACTTGTTCTTTTCTTTAGTCATATCACACACACACACACACACACACACACACACACACACACACACACATTAGCTTTACTTTTTTCATAAATTGTATATTATTCAGCATTTCAAGGGTCTACCTAAACTTGTGGAGAGAAACATGTCTTACTGTGATTCTTTCCTGACCCTCAGGTACTCAAAATAAAAATACTTCCAGGTCCAAATAAAATGTGTGATGCTGTATACTATGATGTATATTATCACATGATATATTTGCTCTTTTTCGATTATGTATGTTAAATGAAATGAAAACTAAGTATTTACTTTACATCATGAATCTCTATTTCTTCATATATAAAATGAAAATGATGGCAAAGTTTACTTCACAATATTGTAATGAGAATCATATGTGATATTGTATATAAAGCATATACCACAGTGCTTGGAATTGGTAAGTTCTCAATAAATTCTATTTCTAATTATATATTCATGTCTAAGGGAAATTAATAACAAATCAATTTAATAATAGCACTTTTTAATATTTCAATTTTTATTACTTCAAAACATGAAAGATGATTATTTGGCTCTTCAGAATTCTAATTTTCACCAAACATTTATTAAAATATAAATTTCCACATAAAATTTAAATCAGGAAAATTGAACTTTTATTTTTAGAAGAGCTTAGTCTACATGGTAAACTTTTCTGTCTGTATTAGTCTGAGAAAATTGAATCAACCATGGAATACAAGCCCAGTTCTTGGGGTTGTGGCAATGTAACTTTGCAAAATTGACCAAAGACAGCTGTATTTGTATTTCTGACCTTCCTGAAGGTCAACTGTACAGTAATCAACTTAATCGACAATACAAAGACAACCCAAAATGACGATTAAGACTCAAAATAATTGAAAGTGATGTATTGTCTTTATTTTTAAATATGTAGACCTGCTTAAGTTTTAGTCATGCTATATCAATTATGAATTGAAATAGCTTAAGGATTTATGCATGTTATACTGACTAGTAATTAAATTTAATGTATATGTGTATCCCTCAGTAATGATCTTTGCCCACAATATGTACCATACAGTTATGCTTGTTTCTTCAATTACCCCATACTTCCCTATAGAGTGTGTTGTGCATGAGGACTTTCGGCAAAGATTTGGCCCATGTGTGGAAGAGCAGGTTTCTATTTATACGATACCATTCCTCCTCAACTCACTCAAGCCTGGATTACAGTATGTTGTCTAGCTTCTCCAGAAATCTTCCTTTTTCATTTACAATAATAAAAATTCAATTTTTTGTCCACATGTTTAAAATGTTTCAAAGCTGCCATTCACTAACAGCCGTAGTTTAGTTACACACAAACTGTTTGAATGCCATCAGAACTTCTTAAATTACAGCTTTCTCCCTAATTATGAGCCATACATTATTGTCTATATCATCTGTCGAATAAACAGTTTTTGTGCCTGCCAAAAGAATATCTGGAGGTGTTCTTATTTACATTGTATGTTGAAAATATAAATAAAAACACAAACATGATTTACTGAATGTTATAATTAATAAAAGCACTATGATCAAAACATTACGTGATATTTTTCCTTAGTTAACAGCATTTCTTTAAACAGAGTTAATATTTGAGAGGGAAAAAAGTCTTTTACTTCTGTTGAAGAGGAAAAAAACGTAAATACCAATTTTGCTGACATTTTGAATTCACTACATATAAAAAGGTAGAGACGTATTAAAATATGTTGAGAATTTAGGATTTTCTTAATGTTAAATTGAGATATAGAAGGCATATCTACTACTATATGAGCATATCTAAATCAGATGTGGTACTAATGTTCAGCAGAATAGAAGAAATATTAACATAAGGATTAATTATCCTTCTGACAAACGTTAATTATTAGTTTGAAATAAACTGTACTGTCTTGATTCTTTTCAGTGAAGGAGATTCCTATTTTTTTTAGAAGGCTATTTTAATTAATACCTTTGGCAATATATTCACAGATTTGTAGTTACAAAAGACGCAAATGAATTTTTCATGATTAAGCATAATTAGTGAAATGTTCTTGTTTAGATATTAGACAATAAAAAACATACTTCATTTCATTATTAAATATTCATCAGTTTTCAGTTTTGAAATGTAATGATTCTTTCTAGTTATTTGCCACTTTCCATGTATCTTACTATGTGTTATGTCTTCTTTGTAATTTTTTTAGTCAATTAATTCATGTAAATAGTTAAGAGCCACATTGCAGTACTAATACTAATAAATTGTGCCAAATATTATTTAAATAATTTCACATATTAACTCATTTAATAAGACATCCATATAATTTGGTAATATTATTATCCAATTTTATAAACAGCAAAATTAAATCATTAAATATCTAAGCCACAATATCACAACTATTAGTTGGTGGAAACAGTATTTGAACCCTATGTTTTGGTTTCAGGGCCTGTGAATTGAATGCTTACAGAGTAGTAGTTCTTTGCAGATTTTAATGCTTATGCTAAAAACGATGGTCCTCTGATCCATTCACACATATCTTAATTTTGGCAAATAGGGAATTGCTTACAACTATTTTTGCTGTTTCTACTTTTATTTAGTTCAATATTATTAAGTAATATGAGTTGATTCCTATTTTTTATCTTCAAATTTCCATTTTTTCCCTATTGTGAAAATTCAGAATTTAGCTGTTACATATCTTCCTCTCCCACATTGTACCTGCATGCAAACACACACATACACACTTTCTATTTCCTCAACCTCCAAATATAAGGAAATCATGACTTTGATTACATCGATATTCATTGTTTGCATGCTTATGGCTACATGAATATTATTTACAACTGCTATTGTATACATATGAAAGATTAGGGACATAGGTAAAATATATTAGGGACTTAGCAATGTTTAATATTAAATGTGGTATATTTTGTACATTACCTGGTTTACTTTGATACATGTTTCTTTCACTGTATAGTTTTATTTTAGAGTTAATTGACTTCATTTACATTTGTTCAACATTGTCTGTTTATTGGGACCCTCAAATTAGTTCTGACAGATCTTAAAGTAGTAGAGGGGAAAGAAATATTCTAAGACCTTGCTTACTGAAAAATATCTTTGGTCTACCTTCACATTAATTGGATAATTTGGCTTGGCATATAATTCTGAATTGAAAGTTATTTTCCATCTGTTGACTTCTTGCATTAATCTAATTTCTATTATCTTTTGTTCTAATTTTGAAACTGCTTCTCAATTTTATATTACAAAATTTTCTTGAATTATTTATTTTCTATATTACATCTTTCATTTTCACAAGCTCTTTTGTATTCTCTGTATCTTTTTAAGAGGATAGTTGTCCCAGGGTATTTTCTTTCTCTCTGAATATATTAATTATACCTTTTTTCTCTGTGCTTTCTCTTCACTGTTTCCATTGAATTGTTTGTTTCCTGTTTGTTCTTTTGGACTCTGTCCTGAATTTTAAACGTTATGGTTGACAGTCTGGTGATACTTTGGGTCCATTCATTTTTAAAACTGGAACTCTAAAAACCAGGTGCAAGCATTTTGTGAAAGGGCAGAACTTCTTGATTGGTGGACACCATTGTACCACAATGAGCCCGATGTAATGATTTGTAGCTCTTATCAATTGGACTGGGCAGTTTTCCCAGAGATAAATCTATAATCATATTCCAGGGGGTGGGCTAGGGGAAGGCGGGTATAAGCCTGGGTGTATGGGTAAGTTCTTAGGACTTAAATGGGGAAAGGGAGCTGGGGCTTTCACCATTTAAAATGCAAAATGTTGCTGAAATACCCTATTTTTCTATCAAATGGCTCACTCATCTGTCTCCTCAGATGTACTCATATCTCTAAGCCCAGAGCTAAACTAGTTAATCTTCTCTAGAGAGTAAACTCCCACTATGATGGGTGTGGAGAAGATTCAGTGTTCTGGTTGCACAGTCTGGGGGAAACAATCTGGGCTCCAACTGCTACTTTTATAGACTTTCAACCACCTGTTTTCCAACTCCCCCTGCAACATAGCCTTCAAAGATAACTAGTACCTCCAATGCCAAAACATTTCCATGGTTCTTTGACTTGGATCAATTACCACTCTTTGATATCCTCCCCTTCCAACACAGGCTTTTACACTGAAGCTTTTCTGCACCCTGCTAAGTCAGTTTCCTCAGCTTTCCAGCTTTGAGTGTGTTGACATTCCTAACATGCTCTTGTCCTTTATCATTTTGGAAGGGTTTTTCATGTTTGTACCACTTTTCCTCATTTGTTAACATTTTCTGTGTGTTAGGATCACCAATACTACCTGGAGGTGTAGGTTATTATACAGTAATTTTTCTCACTTACGATTATTATGTTACTCAACTTTGCTAAAGAAAGTACTTAAAAATTTAGTTTTTTGTTGTTGTTACCTTATTTTTGCTTTCTCTGACGCAAGTATACATTTAAACTAAATAAGTTATTTTCTAACAAATAAGTAATCACACAGGCAATGAATGCTAAACTGAACAGAAGTGCATGAATTGATTGCAATGAAGATGCCAGCCTTTGGCTAGACAGACAGAAGCCATTCAAGAAAGTGTCCCCTAACCTTTAACCGACTTCTCTACAATCCTCCTAAGCACTGTTGAAACAAATAAACATAAGCAAGAGAAAGACAGCAAATATATAAAAATATATGTAACAACTTTGTTATGAAATAAGTTAATATGGCCACCAGTATAACCAAGTAATTGCTATAAAATAGCAATATTATTTAGCATTCAGTGAAAAATGTGACATTTGGAGTCAGTTACCAGTTTTAAGCAGTCTGGTTCTGTTGTTGCCACCTAAAAAAAGACTGTCTGTGATTCTCTCTTTCTGTTCTTTTTTTCCCTCTTAATTGCCATTTTTTCCCAGACCAGCTGTAGCATCTATGTCCTGACTTTGATCCAACAACTTACTTTAACCCATAGAGAAAATGTCTCCCATAGACTGTGTATATTGCTGCAATGTCTCCATTCTTGACAAGCTTGCTGTTTTAACACAATAGAACACACAGAGAGCTGCATGAAGTGAAGCTCCCACATACTGGGAAAGAGAAAATTAAGACCTCTGTTTAGTAAATACTGGCATAAAAATGAAATTCTTTTCACCTAAAATAACATTGTGAATATGTGAAACTGAAATTTTAACAGAGGCCAAGGAATCCAATGTTAGCTTGTTTGTCTTTCCTGACAAATCATTCTTTAAAACATGTTTCTCATTTGATTTAGGACAAATAAGTCATTTTCAAGTTAAGTCCTGGGTGGGGCACTGGGAGAGGGTCTTCGAGGCCCTTCTAAGGCAAAGAAGGCTGCAGTGTGATGATAAATATAACATAGCCAGTGTATTTAGATGCTCTCGAATCTAAAGATTTTAGAATTATCTTCAAACTGGATAATAGAGTAAAATTGAATTTCTACATGTGAAAAACTGGTATCTATTAAAAGTAGGTTTTGTAAATATCATGTATTCCTGACTTGTTCTACTGGGTTTACAGTGAATCAGATTCAGTTATAAAGGAGTTTCTATTAGCTGCTGTTTTGAGGCAAAGCTCCACTGTTAGACCAAGGTAAATATGTACAACAGATATGATTTGTCAGAACTACACACAACTCATTAATTATCTGCTCATGATGGAATAGACTAAGTGTTCAGCACAACTGTAAGTATTGTGTACACCAAGAAAAATGGAAATATTAACCACATAATTGAGTGGGATATGTTAAAGGAAGGAGGAAACACATTGTCCACAAATACAATGCAGGATCCAATGTTTCCTTCAAAGCCTATTATAAGAAAATTACAGAGAAAAGCTTTTAAAATATGGAGGCTGATATGGTTTGGCTTTGTGTCCCCACTCAAATCTCATCTTGAATTGTAATCCCCATGTGTTAAGGGAGATACCTGGTGGGAAGTGCTAGGATCTTGAGGGTGGCTTCCCCATGCTGTTCTTGTGATAATGAGTAAGTTCTCATGAGAGCTGATGGTTTTATAAGGGGCTCTTCCCCCTTTGTTCTTACCTTATTCTCTCTTATCACCTTGTGAATAAGGTGCCTGCTTTACCTTTTGCCATGATTGTAAGTTTCTTGAGGCACCCCCCGCCCCCAGCCATGTGGAACTGTGAGTCAATTAAACCTCTTTTCTTTATAAATTACCCAGTCTCGGGTAGTACATTTATAACAGTGTGAGAACAGAGTAATACAATACACAGTAAATTGGTACCAGGAGAATGAGGTGCTGCTATAAATATACCTCAAAATGTGGAAAAGACTTTGAACTGGGCAACACACAGAGGTTGGAACAGTTTGGAGGGCTCAGACGAAGAAAGAAAGATGTGGGAAAGTTTGGAATTTCTTAGAGACTTGTTGAATGGTTTTGACCAAAATGCTGATAGTGATATGGACAATGAAGTCCAGGCTGAGGTGGTCTCAAATGAAGATGAGGAACTTATTGGGCACTGAAGCAAAGGTCATTCTTGCTATACTTTAGCAAAGAGACTGGTGACATTTTTTCCCTGCCCTAGAGGTCTGAGGAACTTTGAACTTAAGGGAAATGATTTAGGGTATCTGGTGGAAGAAATTTCTAAGCAGAAAAGCATTCAAGAGGTGGCAGGGTGTATAAGGAAAATTTGCAGCCTGACCATGTGATAGAAAAGAAAAATCTACTTTCTGGGAAGAAATTCAAGCTTGCTGCAGAAATTTGCATAAGTAACAAGGAGCCTTATGTTAGTCACCAAGACCAATGGGGAAAATGTCTCCAGGATATGTCAGAGACTTTCCAGGCAGCCCCTCCCATCACATGCCTGGAGGCCTAGGAGGAAGAAATTATTTCCTGGGCTGGGTCTAAGCTCTGTGCAGCCTTGGGACTTGGTGCCCTGCATCCCAGCACATAGAGCTGAAAGGGGCCAAGGTACAGCTCAGGCCATTGTGTCAGAGGGTGCAAGCCCCAAGCCTTGGCAACTTCCACGTAGTGTTGGGCCTGTGGGTGCACAGAGGTCAAGATTTCAGGTTTGGGAACCTCCATCTACATTTTAAAGAATGTATGGAAATGCCTGGATTTCGAGGCAGAAGTCTGCTACATGGATGAAGCCCTCAATGGAGACCCCAGGCTAGAGCAGCGCAAAGGGGAAATGTGGAATCAGAGCCTTCATGTGGAGTTCCCACTGGGGAACTTCCTAGTGGAGCTGTGAGAAGAGGGCCACCATCTTCCAGACTCTAGAATGGGAGATCCACTGACAGCTTGCACTATGCACCTGGAAGAGATGAAGACTCTAAATGCCAGCCTGAGAAAGCATCTGGGAGGAGAACTGCACCCTGCAAAGCCACAGGGTCAGAGCTGCCCAGTACTGTGGGAGCCCCCCCTCTTGCATCAGCTTGACCCAGATGTGAGACATAGAATCAAAGAAGAAAATTTGGGGGCTTTAAGATTTAATGACTGCTCTGGTGAATTTCAGAATTGTATGGGGCCTATGGCTCCTTTGTTTTGGCCGATTTCTCCCATTTAAAATAGGAACATTTATGCAATGCCTGTACCCTCATTGTATCCTGGAAATAAGTAACTTGGTTTTGATTTTACAGGTTCATAGGCAGAAGGGACTTGCCTTGTCTCAGATGAGACTTTGGATTTGGACTTTTGAGTTCATGCTGGAGCAAGTTAAGACTTTGGAGGACAGTTGGGAAGGAATGATTTTGAAATGCAAAGACCTGAGATTTGGTCAGGTGTGGAATAATATGATTTGGCTTTGTGTCCCTATCCAAATCTTATCTCAAATTGCAATACCTACATGTCAAGGGAGAGACCTAGTGGAAAGTGATTGAATCATGTTATTCTTGTGATAGTGAGTGAGTTCTCACAAGAGCTGATGGTTTTATAGGGGCTCTTCTCTCTTCGCTTTTCCTTTCTTCTGTCTCCTGCCACCATGTCAAGAAGGTGTCTGCTTCACTTTCTGTCATGATTGTAAGTTTCCTGAGGCCTCCCCAGCCATGCAGAACTGTGAGCCAATTAAATCTCTTTTCTTTATAAATTACCCAGTTTCACATATATTTTTTACAGCAGTGTGAATATGGACTAATACAAAAGCAGAAGGGATTGTTTCCAATATCAGAGTATGTGGTGAAAAAGATTATATACGAGATGTTATTGAAGTCATAAATTTTGAGGAAGGTGTCATAAATTCTCATCCAAGTAATCACTGTTCATTGTTTTTACTTAAATCTCAAACATTAACAAAGGTAGAGAATTCCACATATTACTTACCCAGTTTTCAAATTTATCAAGATTTTTTCATACTTTTTTCTTCTTCCCTTTTCCTTTCCTTCTTCCCTCCCTCCCTCCTTCCCTTCCTTTCCTTTCCTTCCCTTCCCCCTTCCCCCTTCCCCTTCCCTTCCTTTTTTCCCTTTTCTTCCTGTGGTAAGATGACTAATGACCCTCAAAGATGTCCATGCCCTAATCCTCAGAGACGTGAATATTTTACATTATATGGCAAAGAGGAATTGTGATTATAGATGGAATTAGGTCACTAATCAATTGACCTTAACATAGGGAAATAATCCTGGATTGTCCAGTTGGGCTCAATAGACTCATAAAGGCTCTTAAAAGTGGAAGAGGGAAGAAAAGGAATAGAGTTAGAGGAAGATGTGACTATGAAAGAGTAAGTAGAGAGATGCAACATTGCTGTCTTTAAAGATGGACCTTAAGCCAAGGATTATGGGCAGCCTCTAGAATCTAAAAAAGATAAGAAAACAGAGTTCCCCCTGGAGCCCCCAGAAAGAAACTTTGCCCTGCCAAGGTCTTGCTTTTGATCTCATGATACCCCTGTTGAATTTCTAGCCTATGGAACTGTAAGATAATAAATGTGGGTTATTTTCAGCAACTATGTTTTTTTAATAATTTGTTTTATTAGCCATAGAATAATACTACACCTTTTAACTTTATCATTCTTTTTTACATTTTTGCAGATGAATTTTAAGGCAAATTCCAGACTTTGTATTATTTCACTTCTATGTACTTGATATATATATCTAGAAATATGAATAGCTTCTTACTCCCCACAATACTATTATCACAGCTAACAAATTGAGTAAAAATACATTTCTCATTCAAAGTTCCTCAGTTCTCACAATAATATCTTTTTATTGCTGGTCTTTGAATGAAAATCCAAGCCAAGTTCACACATTGCATCTGTTTGTTATGTCTCTTCAGTATCATAATTCAGGGTAGTGCCTTCTACCCTATTTGTCTCCTATTGCATTCATGCCATTGACATGTTGAATAAATCCAATCAGCTGCTATGTTGCATGTCTGGCATTTTATTCCTTATGGTATCATTGAATTGTCCCTCTATTCTTCATAGTTTTTATAGACTGGAAGGTAGTTTTAGGGCTATTTTGATTGGACTTCGTTTCTTATTTTCTGAGTGTACTGCATAATGGTACAGTCAACTTCATATTCATCACATTGAGCACATAATTGTATGTTGTTCCACTTTTAGTGGCATTAATCAGTGAGTTAAGGTTGTAACAATGTGATGCCTCCACTATATATTAATAGTTTTCACCAACTTTTCCTTTAATGTTTCATCTTTGCCTCAATCTGTTATCCTAAGTGTTGAAAAATTATT
The DNA here is from genome assembly GCA_036589455.1 of Ateles fusciceps. Taxonomy (NCBI): domain Eukaryota; kingdom Metazoa; phylum Chordata; class Mammalia; order Primates; family Atelidae; genus Ateles; species Ateles fusciceps. The sequence continues at coordinate 2,490,572 of JAZHEH010000851.1, forward strand.
ATATTCTGTTATTTCTTTTTTAAATATTATCTGTAGTTTTCTATAAAGAATAATTTTTCAATGTGGAATATTTATGATATGCTCTACATTATATCTGAGAAAAGAGAGAATTGTGAATATATGTGTGTGTACATATATATATATATGTACACACACATATACACAATATATATATGTACACACACATATATACACACACACACCCCTAATTGCCTATATACCTCTATTATATAAAAAAGTAATAGAAGGATAAAGTGAAACATGTGAAAAATACATATACATGTTAGGAAGGAATAAATTGAAGAGGTTGAAGATATTATAGAATCTAAAATTTAAGAAGAAAATTTATAAAGATTAAAAGAAAAATTTCAAAATACTGAAACAATGTATCCAATTGGTGGTTGTAAGAATATAGGGGAAAAAAGTATTATTTCTATTCTCTCACACAAGAATCAATATAAAATGCTTTACCTTTGGTCACCAAAATATGTGTAGGGATTTCTCCTCACCAGCAACCAATTCTACACTGAACACAAGCCAGGTATCTTCTAACCAAATTCAATTCTGACAGGATGTACCTGGAGATAGCATTCAACTCCACAGGCTAAGGGCTCAGTTCCACAAGACTGCCCCACAACCCTACCTCCAATGCCAATGGCAAGTTCCTGATTGTTTATCTACTAGTTATAAATCAGTGTATTAGTCTGTTTTTACACACTGATAAAGACATTCCTGAGACTGGGCAATTTACAAAAGAAAGAGGTTTAATGGACTCACAGTTTCACATGGCTAAGGGGGCCTCACAATCATGGCAGAGGTGAAAAGCACATCACACATGATGACAGACAAGAGAAGAACTTGTGCTGGAAAACTATTCTATATAAAATCATCAGTTCTCATGAGACTTATTTACTATCATAAGAACAGCACAGGAAAGACCTGCCCTCATGATTCAATTACCTCCCACCGGGTCCCTCCTATAACACAGAAATTCAAGATGAGATTTCAGTGGGAACAAAGCCAAAACATATCATTTTGTCCCTGGCCCAATCTCATGTTCTCATATTTCAAAACCAGTCATGTCTTCCCAACAGTCCCCCAAAGTCTTAACTAATTTCAGCACTAAGTCAAAAGTCCACAGTCCAAAGTCTCATCTGAGACAAGGAGGCAGGTCCCTTCCACCTATGAGCCTATTAAATCAAAAGCAAGTTAGTTACTTTCTAGATACGGTGGGGGTACAGGCATTGGGTAAATACAACTATTCCAAAGGGGAGATATTGGCCAAAACGAAGGGGCTACAGGCCCCATCGAAGTCTGAAATCCAGTGGGGCAGTCAAATCTTAAAGCTCCAAAATGATCATCTTTGACTCCATGTCTCACATTCAGGTCACACTGGTGCAAGATGTCAGCTCCCACAGCCTTGGGCAGCTCCACCCCTGTGGCTTTGCAGGGTATAGGCCCCTCCTGGCTGCTTTTGCAGGCTGGCATTTGCTGCAGCTTTTCCCCAGTGCATGCTGCCAGCTGTAGGTGGATCTACCATTCTGGGGTCTGGAGGACAGTGGCCCTCTTCTCAAAGCTCCACTAGGTGGCACCTCAGTAGGGATTCTGTGTGGAGGCCCCACCCCACTTTTCCCTTCTGCACTGCTCCAGCAAAGGTTCTCCATGAGGGCCCTGCCCTGCTGCAAACTTCTACTTGGGCATCCACGCATTTTCACACATCCTCTGAAATCTCGGTGTAACCTCCCAAATCTCAGTTCTTGACTTCTGTACACCCAGGCTCAATACCACATAGAAGCTGCTGCCAAGGCTTGGGGCTTCCACCCTCTGAAGCCACAGCCCAAGATGTACCTTGGCTCCTTTTAGTCATGGCTGGAGCAGCTGGGACACAGGGCATTAAGTCCCTAGACTACACACAGAAGAGGGACTCTGGGCCCAGCACACTAAGCTAATTTTCCTTCTAAAGCTCCTGGTATGTGATGGGGAGGGGGTGCCACAAAGGTCTCTGACATGCCCTGGAGACATCTGCCCCGTTGTCACAGTGATTAACATTCAGCTTCTCAATTTCTACAGCCAGCTTAAATTTCTCCTCAAAAAAATTGGTTTTCCTTTTCTATTGCATTGTCAGCCTACAAATTTTTTGAACTTTGATGCTGTTTCCCTTTTAAAACTGAATGCCTTTAACAGCACCAAAGTCACCTCTTGAATGCTTTGCCACCTAGAAATTTCTTCCTCCAGATATCCTAAATCATTCTCTCTCAAGTTCAAAGTTCCCCAAATCTCTAAGGGCAGGGGCAAAAAGCTGTCAGTCTCTTTGCTTTATGTCTAAAACATAACGAGAATCACCTTTGCTCCAGTTCCCAACAAGTTCCTCATCTCTGTCTGAGACCACCTCAGACTGGACTTCGTTGTTCATATTATTATCAGCATTTGGTCAAAGCCATCCAACAAATCTTTCAGGAGTTCCAAACTTCCTATACTTTCCTGTCGTCTTACGAGCCCTCCAAACCATTCCAACCTCTGCCTGTTACTCAGTTCCAAGTTGCTTCCACATTTTTGGGTATCTTTTTAGCAATGCCCCACTTTACTGGTACCAACTTACTGTATTAGTCCATTTTCATGCTGCTGATAAAGACATACTCAAAACTGGGCAATTTACAGATGCCATTCCACCTTGTTGGGGGAGGCCTCTCAATCATGGTGGAAGGTGAAAGGAGTGTCCCACATGGTGCACACAGGACAAGAGCTTGTGCAGGGAAACTCTGCGTTATGAAACCATCAGATCTTGTGAGCCTTATTCACTATCATGAGAACATCATGGGAAAGTCCTGCCGCAATGATGATTTAATTACCTCTTACCAGTTCCTTCCCACAAAGATAAAACTACAAAATTAAACAAGTTAAATAAAACATATTTTCCTGGATAAAACTGAAAATATCACTGTGAAATAAGAATATAATTTATATTTTTGCCTGTAATCCCAGCACTTTGGGAGGCCGAGGCGGGCGGATCACAAGGTCAAGAGATCGAGACCGTCCTGGTCAACATGGTGAAACCCTGTCTCTACTAAAAATACAAAAAAATTAGCTGGGCGTGGTGGCGCGTGCCTGTAGTCCCAGCTACTCGGGAGGCTGAGGCAGGAGAATTCTTGAACCCGGGCAGCGGAGGTTGCAGTGAGCCAAGGTCGCGCCACTGCACTCCAGCCTGGCGCCTGGTGACTGAGTGAGACTCTGTCTCAAAAAAAAAAAAAAAAAAAAAAGAATATAATTTATATTTTTAAAACATGTATTTCCTGTCAACGAAAAAAATCCTAGAAACCTGATAAGCTCAATTAAAATGAGCACTCTTCCTGTTAAGATTATGGTTTCTAAATAACATTTTTTTTTTTAAAGGAACTGCATAGTCTTACATAAGTAAATAACAAGTTTGAGGTTGGAAATATGTAATGCAAGCCAACATATTTTTATACCAAATGCTATGAAGTTATAAAAAATAGATAGGGTCATATCAAAAGTACTCAAGAGCCATCTTAAAGAGTCAAAAGTTGAAAAACTAGAGAATTAGTCAAAACAATTATTGCAATAAACCAAAACCACATCAGAACTATTTAAATCCACTACTACACAATGACCTCTTTTATTTGGGAATAAATCTTGCTGAAATTAAAAATAAAACTATTAGTGGGAGGAGAACATAGAGCATATCATACATACAGTGCACATGCTAATGGCCCACATAAGCATCACATCTCTAAGCTTAGTAACAGGGTGCCCTAATCCATTAATTCCTGGGTTGTGCTTTACTGATGCAATATTTCAAGGCTGTTTGCAGGTTTCTTTCTTGAAGTGCAAACATTCATTTACTTAAAAAAAAATCAATGTTCTAACAACTTAAGTTTATGGAGAAAATATGCCATATAATTTAAATGTGAACCCATATAGTTTTGAACTCCAGAATAAGTAGAAAGTTATTGAGCATAAAATAGCTGTAGAAAAATTTATTTAATTTGAGATTAATTTACTGACTTCACACCCAGTCCTTCTTCAGTCCATATTTTAATAAGTTAAAGAAATATATAATAAATATAACTTAGTGTTAAACAAACAGCTCTATATATTGTAATAGCCCCAAAAGATCACTGTAAAAGAACTGACATTCATATAAATTTGCATGAGTTATTAAAAAACTGTATTTTTCTACATATTCTAATTAAGGAAACAGAAAATACATACTTTCTTTTTGTTTTCAGTTATAAAACATTTCTTGACAGTTGGTCAAGTTATGGGGAATTAGATATCAGAAAAGTTAAAAAAAAAAAAAAATTTTCAGAGTAAAATAACATGAAAGTAAGAAAGTCTCAGAATCCCAAAGTGAAATAAAAACAGGAACCAGTAAAGCAAGCAAGGAACAAAGCCGGATTTCATCTGAAGAATTTCTGCCAAATTCTAGAGACGTTGAGCTTCAGTATTGATAACCAACTGGGTCATGTAAAAAGCCTGGAACACTCAAATAAACTAGCAGGAGACACCTGCATCATGTCAATAACCAAAGGTATATGTAAGGGGTCAGCAAGAAAATTGTATCTTTTGATAATTTGTAGCTGCATATTGGCCCTAAATTGAATTAATATACTAAGTGTGCTTGTAATCTCACCACTTTGATAGGCTGAGGTGGGTGAATTGCTTAAGCCTGGGAATTCAAGACCAGCCTGGGTAACATGACAAAACCTTGTCTCAAGAAAAAATACAAAAATTAACTGGGCATGGTAGTGCATGCTTATAGTCACAGTTACTCAGGAGGTTGAGGCAGGAGGATTCCTTGAGCCTAGGAGGCAGAGGTTTCAGTGAGCTGAGATTGTGCCACTGTACTCCCCACTGCAGAGTGGGACCCTGTCTCAAATCTACATATGTATATAAAACTATAAATATATCTCTATATATTTACTATATATAACTATAACCATGTTTATATATTTACTGTAAATATATGTTACTATGTCTTACTATAAATATATTTTAAATATATTTTTAAATAAAACATTTGTAATAAAATCTATATATTTAATATAACCATATATTTTCACTTTTTTTAGTATCACTTTTATTTATTCTGGTAAAAATACTTAACAAATTTACCATCTTAACCATAATTAAGGAAACAGTGCTGTAGTGTTAAGTGTGTTCATATTATTGTGAAACAGGTTTCCAAAACTTTTTCATCTTTCAAGTCTGAAACTCTAAACCCATTAAATAACAACTCCTCCTTTTCTTCTACCCCTCCCCGTTCTATTTTCTATTTTTTTGAGTTTCACTACTTTAAATACCTTATATAAGTGGAATCATAAGGTTTTTTTCTCTTTATTATTGGCTTGTTTCATTAAGCATAATGTCCTCAAGGTTTATTTATGTTGTTGCATGTGATAGAATTTCCTTTAAGGCTGAATAACATTTCATTTTGTGTGTTGAGAGGTAGGACCTTTAAGTCATGATTATGTCATGAGGACTCTGCCCCTCATGAATGGATTAATGACATTATTAATACATGTTAGTTATTAATGGAGTGGGTTAGTTATTATGGGGGGTGGGTTTCTGAGAAAAGAATGAGTTTGGCCCCTTTCTCTCACACATGTGCATGCTCTCTTGCCCTTCTGTCTTGCAATAAGGAGTCTCTTATCAGTGGTGGGCCCATTGACCTTGGATTTTCCAACCTCCAGAACTGTAAAGCAATTTTTAAAATACACAGTCTTTGGGATTCTGTTATAGCAACACAAAATGGACTAAACAGAAGGTTAAAGAGACTTTCCTGTTTCTGCTATTTTCTCAAACGCCAAAGTGACATAAATTGGAATAGTGTGTCCTGAATCTCATTACGGATTCCTCACGGTTGTTCTATGCTATGCCATGTGGGGGAGAGAGGGGCACAAACAGGTGTGCAACATGCCACAAGTTTTCCTCTTCCTTTCACAGGAGTACTGTCTTGGTTTTACAATGGCCTAGGTGCTGTTGCTTCACAACTGGTCTCTATAGTTTAGTTTGTTTCTTAAGAGATAGGGTTTAACTATGTCACCCAGGCTGCAGTGCAGTGGTGCTATCAGAGCTCACTGTATCCTCAAACTACTGGGGTCAAGTGATCCTCCTGCCTCAGCTGTCCAAGCAGCTGGTCTTCCAAGCAGCTACAGAGGTCTCTTCAGTTCTTACAGTGGTATTGTAGTTTACATATTGTTTTAAACTCATTATCTCTGGGGAAAGAGGGGCCTATATTTCCTGGTTCACCATCTTGATGATGGTACACTCTCTAGTATCATTTTTTGAAGTATAAATTTTGCCAGATAATTTATTTCCTTTTGTACAATGTATAAATAAAAAGGAATCATAGGTGTAATATTTTGGACTTGAGTAAGACATTCAGTTTTGTCCTTTGTGAGGCTCATGTCTACAAACAGAAAGCTCCAAAGCATTGATATCACAACTGTAGAGTTTATGCAATCCTATAGTGGAGTACAGAAATAAGGTAACAGAATAGTTACATATTAATCTCAAGACAAGATTATATATGGACAAGACTATATATTCTATTAAGATCTTGCTGGCATTCACAAATATTTATTAAATATCTGCTACGTGTAAGGCAGGGTACAGTTGAGATACAGAAAGGGTAAGATGCAATCCTTCAAAGTGATCATTTTTAACTTGAGGAAAGACAGTTCTAGTGCTGGAAATACTAAATAATGGTACAGGAACCAAACAGAAAATATATAAGTACAAGAACTCTCACTGTATACGAGCAATTGTCCAGAAACTGCTGTGAGTTAAGAAGTATAAATGACAAGGGAGTGGACTGGTCTTGCATCTACAGAAAATGAATTTGGGCCAGACCTTGAGTGCAGGATCATATGTTAGCATCTACCCTGAAGAATAACTCACAAATGCAAAAACAGGGGATGTAAAGGCAGAAATGTTTGTACTAGCAGAACTGTGGAAGTAACCTAAATTGTCATCAAGAGAATGGCTAAGTAAATTGTTGTGTTTTTACTGTAGAGTACTATGTGACAGTTAAAATAAAATAATGTAGGACAATATATACTAACAGAAAAATTTCTCAGTAAATTGTTGATTTTTTAAAAACAGAGATCACAGATAATATGTGTAATATGATACTGGTTGGGTTAAATAACAAACCAAACTAACCTATATATTATGCTGTATACTTTTACAGGCAGACAAGCACATAAATCATAGTAAGGAAGGACATATTGATAATAGTGGTTATAGCAATTAAGGATTAATAAAATACTTACGTAATCAAAAAGAAAGAAAAAAAAGCCCAGACGAAATTTGTAAAAAGACTAGTAGTGGTTATTTCTGCACAGTTATATTATGAATAAATTTTTGTCTCAGGGAAAATATTTTATTGGAAAACATTAACTCATAATGGGTCATTTATAAATGGGAGATAAATTATGTTTTTTCTTTTATTTTTTCTAAAAAAAGCAAGATACATGTGCAGAATGTGCAGGATTGTTACATAGGTATACGTGTGCCATGGTGGTTTGCTGCACATATTGACCCGTCCTCTAAGTTCCCTTTCCTTTTCCTCTACCTCCCAACAGGCACTTTTGTGTGTTGTTACCCTCTCTGTGTCCATGTGCTCTCAATGTTCAACTCCCACTTTATGAGTGAGAACGTGTTGTGTTTGGTTTTCTGTTCCTGTGTTAGTTTGCTGAGGATGATGGCTTTCAGGTTCATCCATGTTTCTGCAAAGAACATGATCTCATTCCTTTATTTTTTGCTTTGAGAATGGATTTTTGCTCTTGTTTCCCAGGCTGGAGTGCAATGGTATGATCTCAGCTCACTGTTAACTCCATCTTCCAGGTTCAAGCAATTCTCCTGCCTTAGCCACCCAAGTACCAGGAATTACAGGCATGTGCCACCATGCCTAGCTAGTTTTGTACATTTTAGTAGAGATGGGGTTTCACCATATTGGTCAGGCTGGTCTTGAACTCCTGATCTCAGGTGATCCACCCACCTCGGCCTCTCAAAGTGCTGGAATACAGGATCTCATTCCTTTTTATGGCTGCATACTATTCCATGTCATATATATATATATACACCACGTTTCCTTTATTCAGTCTATCATTGATAAGCATTTTGGTTGTCCCCATGTCTTTGCTATTGTAAAGAGTGCTGCAGTAAACATACATGTCCAGTGATTTATATTCCTTTGGGTATATACCCAGTAATGGGATTGCTGTGTTAAATGGTATTTCTGGTTCTAAATCCTTGAGGAATTGCCATACTGTCTTACACAATGGTTGAACTAATTTACACTCCTACCAATAGTGTAAAAGCATTTCTATTTCTCCACAGTTTCACCAGCATCTATTGTTTCCCGCTTTTAATAATAGCCATTCTGACTGGCATGAGTTAGTATCACATTGTGGTTTTGATTTGCATTTCTCTGATGATCAGTGATGTTGAGCTTTTTTTTTTCATATGTTTTATGGCCGCATAAATGTCTTCTTTTGAGAAGTGTCTGTTCTGTTCATATCCTTCACCCACTTTTGGATGAGGTTGCTTTTTCTTGTAAGTATGTTTAAATTCTTTGTAAATTCTGGATGTTAGACCTTTGTCAGATGGATAGATTGCAAAAATATTCTCTTATTTTTTAGTTTGCCTGTTCTCTAATTAGAGTTTCTTTACCGTTTAGTTTAATTAGATCCCATTTGTCAATTTTGGCTTTTTCTACAATTGCTTTCAGCTTTTTTGTCATGAAGCCTTTTCCCATGCCTATGTCCCAAATGGTATTGCCTAGATTTTCTTCTAGGTTGCCTAGGTTTCTTCAGCTCACTATAAACTCTGCCTCCCAGGTTCAAGCAATTCTCCTGCCTCAGCCTCCCAAATACCTGGTTTTGGGTTTTACATTTAACTCTTTAACCCATCTTGAGTTAATTTTTGTATAAGGTGTAAGGAAGGGGTCTGTTTTCAGTTTTCTGCATATGGCTGGCCAGTTTTCCCAGCACCATTTACTGAATAGGAGATCTTTCCCCCATTGTTTCTTTTGGCAGATTTGTCAAAGATCAGAATGTTGTATATGTGTAGTGTCATTTTTGAGATCTCTGTTCTGCTCCAATGGTCTATATGTCTGTTTTGGTACTAGTGCCATGCTGTTTTGGTTGCTGTTGCCTTGTAGTATAGTTTGAAATCAAGTAGTGTGATGTCTCCAGCTTTGTTCTTTGCTTAAGATTGTCTTGGCTATATGAGGTCTTCTTTGATTCCATATGTAATTTAAAATATTTTTGTTCTAATTTTGTGAAGAATGTCAATGGTAGTTTGATAAAAACAGCATGGAATCTATAAATTACTCTGGGCAGTATGACCATTTTCAGGATATTGATTCTTCCTATCCATGAGGATAGAATGTTTTTCCATTGGTTTGTATCCTCTCTTATTTCCTTGAGCAGTGGTTTGTAGTTCTCCTTGAAGAAGTCATTTTCTTCCCTTGTTAGCTGTATCTCTAGGTATTTTATTCTCTTTGTTGCAATTGTGAATGGGAGTTGATTCATGATTTGGCTGTCTGCTTGCCTATTGTTAGTGTAAAGGAATTCTTGTGATTTTTCCACATTGATTCTGTATGCTGAGACTTTGCTGAAGTTGCTTATCAGTTCAAGGAGTTTTTCAGCTGAGATGATGGGGTTTTCTATATATAAAATCATGTCATCTGTGAACAGAGACAATTGGACTTCCTTTGTTCCTATTTGAATACACTTTATTTCTTTCTTTGCCCGATTGCCCTGGCCAGAACTTTCAATACTATATTGAATAGGAGTGGTGAGAGAGGGCATTCTCGTCTTACACTGGGTTTCAAAGGGGACGCTTTCAGCATTTGTCCATTCAATATGATATTGGCTGTGGGTTTGTCATAAATAGCTCTTATTATTTTGAGATATGTTCCATCAACACCTAGTTTATTGAGAGTTTTTAACATGAAGAGATGTCTAATTTTATCAAAGGCCTTTTCTGCATCTACTGAGATAATCATGTGGTTTTTGTCCTTGGTTCTGTTTATGTGTTGGATTACATGTATTGATTTTTGTATATCGAACCAGCCTTGCATCCCAGGGATTAAGCCAACTTGATCATGGTGGATAAGCTTTTTAATGTGCTTCTGGATTTGGTTTTCCAGTGTTTTATTGAGGATTTTCGCATAGACGTTCATGAGGTATAATGGCCTTGAATTTTCCTTTTTTTGTTGTGTCTCTTTTTGATTTTGGTATCAGGATGATGCTGGTTTCATAAAATGAGTTAAGGAGGAGTGTCTACTTTTCAATTGTTTGGAATAGTTTCAGAAGGAATGGTACCAGCTCCTCTTTGTATTTCTGGTAGAATTCAGCTGTGAATCCATCTTGTCCTGTTGTTGTTTGTTTGTTTTTTGTTTTACACAGGGTATTAATTACTGCCTCAATTTCAGAACTTGTTATTGGTCTATTCAGGGATTCAACTTCTTCCTGGTTTAGTCTTGGCAGGGTGTAAGTGTCCAGGAATGTATCCATTCCTTCTAGATTTTTTAGCTGATTTTCATAGAGGTGTTTATAGTATTCACAGATGGCAATTTGTGTTTCTGTGGGTCAGCGGTGATATCCCCTTTATCAGTTTTTATTGTGTCTATTAGATTCTTATCTCTTTTTCTTTGTTAGTCTAGCTAGCAGTCTAGCAGGGGCAGAGGTTACAGTGAGCTGAGATTGTGCCACTGCACTCCCCACTGCAGAGGGGGGATCCTGTGTCAAAAATATATATATCTATACATATAGATAACTATAAATACATCTATTTACTATATGTGACTATAAATATATATTTCTAAATATTTTACTATACATTTTAATATATATTTTAATGAAATATATTTTCAATAAAATATGTATATTTAATATAACCATATATTATATATATTTTAATAAATATGTATTTTAATATGGGTATTTTTCATATGAGTATTTATTTTAATATAAATATATTTTAATAAAAAATAGATTTTTTCATGTATATGCACCATGATTTCAAGCGACAGGCTACAGTCCCTCTGCTCTCAGCATGTTAGCAGACAAGCTCTCACTCCTACCTACGCAAGCTTTGGAGCATCCCATTCTCTGTTCTCACCCTGCACCTCCTGAAAAAACAGCCCCAGCTCACTTACAGAGGCTGGCCTGCTATGCACCCTGAGAAGAGTTGAGCTTTTCTCCAGAGATCCCACTTGACCACCGAAACCAGATGGAAGTAATCAGAACCCAACAATAATGAAAGAAAGAAAAAAACCTCATTGAATTTTCTAGCCAAAGTGTATATGGGGCTGTTATGTGAAAGAGCTACATAAGCAAACTCAACCAGCTTAACTCCTGCTGGAATCCAGGTACTCACATAAACTTTCCTTGCTTACTTTGGAAGGAGATGGCTGCAGAAATGAAGACAGATTTTTTTTTTTTTTTTTTTTTTGCTTAAAGAGAGCTTTTTAGATGCTGTTTCGGAATCGCTAGATGTTCTGAAGTTTGGGCACTGAAAATAGCAACAGAATGTTTGGAGTGGAGGCAAAATAGTATGGCCAGGGATGTCCTGGGTGGGATGTCCCTGTGGGGGCTTCAGCCACTCTAGCCAGGGTTATATGGATAAAGCTCTAATCTCTTCCTGGAATGGAGCTCCTGATCAGGAGGGGGCAGCCACCATCTCCGTGATTTGGTTGACTCAGCCATTCCAGCCTGCAGGCTTTGGAGAGTCCAAAGGGTCTGGACAAAGAAGGATTCCCCCTCCACCCACTCACCAACATAGCACATCTACTCTACTAAAAGCAGCCAGACCACTTTTTTAAGCAGCTCCCTGTTCCTCCTGACTGGGCAAGGCCTCCAAACTGGGGTCTCCAGTCACTAACGACAGGCACATTCAGGCCAGGAACAGGTCACTGCCCCTCTGGTACAGAGATTACAGAGGAAGGAGCATCCTGCCATCTTTGCTATTTTGCAGCATTCACTGGTGATATTTCCTGGTTTAGGAAAAAACGAGGCAACTGGGGTCTGAAATGGACCACCAGGAAACAACAGAAGCTCTATGGAAGAGTGGCTTGAGTTTTAAAAGAAAAACAAGCAAACAGAAAATAACAACATCAGCAAAGACCCCACAAAAAGCCTATTCAAAGGTTACCAATGACAAAGATCAAAGGTAGAGAAGTCCCACAAAGATGAGAAAAAAAATCAATGCAAAAATGCTGAAAACTCAAAAAGCCAGAGTGCCTGGTTTCCTCCAAATGACTGCAACACCTCCTCAGCAAGGGCACAGAACTGGGCTGCAGCTGAGATTGCTGAATTTTACAAACTTTACAGAGCTAAAGGACATGTTTTAACAAATCCAAATAACCTAGGAATCATGATACAGAATACAGGAGCTGATAGCCAGAATAGCCAATTTAGAGAGGAGCATAACTGACCTCATGGAGCTGCAAAACACAATACAAGAACTTCACAATGCAATCACAAGTATCAATAGTAGAATAGACCAAGTAGAGGAAAGAATCTCAGAGCTTGAAGACTATCTTTCTGAAATAAGATAGGCAGACAAGATTAGAGAGAAAGAATGAAAAAGAATGAATAAAACCTCTGAGAAATATGGAATTATGCAAAGAGACCAAACCTATGACTGATTAGGTACCTGAAAGAAATGAGAATGGAATCAAGTTGGAAAACATACTTCAGGATATCTTCCAGAAGAACTTCCCCAACCCAGCAAGATAGGCCAGCATTCAAATTTAGGAAATCCATAGAACCCTAGTAAGATACTCCATGAGAAGATCTACCCCAAGACACATAATCATAATATTCCTCAAGGTCAAAATGAAGGAAAAAATGTTAAGAATAGCCAGAGACAAAGGCCAGGTTGCCTACAAAGGTAAGCCCATCACACTAACAGCAGGCCTATGAGTGGAAACCCTATAAGCCAGAACACATTGGGGACCAATATTCAACATCCTTAAATAAAAGAATTTTCAACCCAGAATTTCATATCTGACCAAAATAAGTGAAGGAGAAATCAGATCGTTTTCAGACAAGCAAATGCTGAGAGAATTCATCTCCACCAGGCCTGCCTTGCAAGAGTTCCTGAAAGAAGCACTAAATACTGAAAAGAATAACTGTTATGAGCCATTACAAAAACACACTGAGGTACGTAGACCAATGACACTGTGAAGCAACCACATAAATAAGTCTGCAAAATAACCACATAACATGATGATGACAGGATCAAATTCACACATAACAATATATGTATATGTTAAATGTATGTTGGCTAAATGCCTCAGTTAAAAGACACAGAATGGCAAGCTGGATAAAGAGCCATACCACATTGGTGTGCTGTCTTCAAGAGATCCATCTCACCTGCAAAGACACACATAGGCTCAAAATAAAGGAATGGAGAAAAATTTATGAAGAAAATGGAAAACAGAAAAAAGCAAGGGTTGCAATTTCAGTTTCTGACAAAGCAGACTTTAAACCAACAAAGATTAAAAAAAAAAAAAAAAACACTAAGAAGGGCATTACATAATGGTAAAGGGTTCAATTCAACAAGAAGAGCTAACTATTCTAAATATATATGCACCAATACAAGAGCATCCAGATTCATAAAGCAAGTTCTTAGAGAGGTACAAAGAAATTTAGACTCCAACACCATGATAGTGGGAGACTTTAACACCCCACTGACAATATTAGACAACCATTGAGACAGGAAATTAATAAATATATTTAGGACCTGAACACATATATATTGAACACAGCTCTGGATCAAGTGAGCCTGATGGATATCTACAGAATTCTCCACCCATAAACAACAGAATGCACATTCTTCTCATTGCCACATGGCACTTACTCTAATATTGATCACATAATCCAAAGTAAAACACTTCTCAGCAAATGCAAAAGAACTGAAATTGTAACAATCTCTCAGACCAGAGCACAATCAAATTAGAACTCAAGATTAAGAAATACACTCAAAACCACACAACTCCATGGAAATTGAACAACCTGCTCCTGATGACTGTTGAGGAAATTATAAATTAAGGCAGAAATAAAAAACTAATAAGAACAGAGAGACAATATACTAGAATCTCTGGGACACAGCTAAAGCAGTGTTAAGAGGGAAATTTATAGTACTAATGTCCACATTAAAAAGCTAGAAAGGTCTCAAATTGAAAACAGCATATCACAACTAAAATAACTAGAGAACCAAGTGCAAACAAACTCCAAAGCTAGCAGAAGATAAGAAATAAAAAAGATCAGAGTTGAAGTGAAGGAGATAGAGACATGAAAAACCCTTCAAAAATTAATAAATTCAGACCTGATTTTTTGAAAAAAATCAATAGATTTCTAGCTAGACTAATAAAAAAAGAAAGTGAGAAGAATCAACAAACACAATCAGAAATGATAACAGGGATATCACCACTGACCACTCAGAAATAGAAACAACCTACAGAGAATATGATAAACACTTCTATGCACATAAAATAGAAAATCCAGAAGAAACTGATACATTTCTGGACATAGATACCCTCCTAAGACTGAACTAGGAAGACATGAAATCCCTGAATAGACCAATACTGAGTTCTGCATTTGAGACAATAATAAATAGCCTACCAATCAGACAAAGTCCAGGACTAGATGGATTCAGAGTTGAATTCTACCAGAGGTACAAATAAGAGATGGTACCATTTCTACTAAATTATTCCAAAGTAATAAAAAAGGAAGGACTCCTTCCTAACTTATTCTATGAGGCCAGCATCATCCTAACACCAAAACCTGGCTGAGCTACAGCAACAAAAGAGGAAACTTTAGCCCAATAACATTGATGAACATCAATGCAAAAATTCTCAATAAAATACTAGCAAACCAAATCCAGCAGCACATCAAAAAGCTTATCCACCACAATCAAGTTGGTTTTATCCCCAGGATGTAAGGTTGGTTAAACACAGGCACATAAAGGTGATTTATCACATAAACAGAACTAAAGATGAAAACCACATGATTATCTCAAAAGATGAAAAAAGGCCTTTGAAAACATTCAACATTCCCTCATGTTAAAAACTCTCAATAAACTAGGTATTGTAGTAACAAACTCAAAATAATAAGAGCTACATATGACAAACCAACAAACAATATAATGCTGAATGATAGTTTATTTTGCTGTACAGAAGCTCTTTAGTTTAATTAGATCTGATTTGTCAATTTTGGCTTTTGTTGCAATTGCTTTTGGTGTTTTAGTCATTAAGTCTCAAATCTTAGATGGACAGCAAATAAGGAAGTAGAATAAACACAGTAACTGCCTAGACACATCATAATAAAAGTGCACATCATTAAAGACAAAGAGGTCTTAAGAGCAAAGTAGTAAGAGGTAGCTGAATGCTTAACAGCAGTAAGAAAGCCAAAACACTGTAACTTAATATTTTCTACTTCCTGAAAGAAAATTACTATTGACATAGAATTCTATATCAAGTTAAAGTATTTTTTAGTAATGAGAAAAAAGTATTAATAAAAGTGTTTTTCCCAAACAGTAATACAATTTACCACTGAAAGTTCTTAATTAAAATGAATTCTAATAAATTATACATGTACTTCATCCATAAATAAAATTCTGAATGATAGGGAGAAATAGCAAAGATTAATAAGAGAGAGAGAGAAAGAAAGGGTAGGGAGAGAGGGAGGGAGGGAGGAGGGAGGGAGGGAGAGAGAGAGAGAGAGAGAGAGAGTGTGTGTGTGTGTGTGTGTGTGTGTGTGTAGGGAGGAAGCTAGACTAAAAATGCTATAATGAATAGCAATAGTGTACAAGAGTTGGCTGTTTGATGTTAAAGCATTCTCATTTCTTCAACTAGTCAGAAGGAGAGTTAAAAAAATGGCTAATTCTAAACTTCATTATGTTTGCATGTTAAAATAGCCAGAGAAATTGTTAAAGTAACAAAGAATAAATGTGTAATTTCCACTCAAATGGAAAGAAAAACAGACTCAACATACCCACATACATCCCTAAATCCAGAAGAAGAAAAACAGGAAAAGAAACAAAAATCAAGAAGAAAATTAGGGGCTGGGTGTTGTGGCTTACACCTGTAATCCTAGCACTTTGGGAGGTAGAAGTGGGCAGATCACCTGAAGTCAGGAGTTCGATACCAGCCTGACCAACATGGTGAAACTCTGCCCCCATGAAAAATACAAAAATTAGCCAGGCATGGTGGCCCATGCCTGTAATACCAGCTACTTGGGAAGCTGAGGCATGATAATTGCTTGAGCAAGGAGGCAAAGGTTGCAGTGAGTTAAGATAGTGCCACTCTACTCCAACCTGGGTGACAGAGACTCTGTCTCAAAAAAAAAAAAAAAAAAAAAATAAGGTCCAGGATCGGCAGCTCATGCCCATAATGGGAGGCTGAGGAGGGAGGATTGCTTGAGGCCAGGAGTTTGAGGTCAGCCTGGACAGTATAGCAAGACCCTGAATCTACAAAAAATTATTTTTAAATATTAGCTGGGCATGGTGGCATATGCCTATAGTCCTAGCTGCTTGAGAAACTGGGGCAAGAGGATCACTCAAGCCCAGGATTTGGAGGTTGCAGTGAGCTATGTTCATGTGCCACTGCACTCCAGCCTGGGCAACAGAGTGACACCCTGTGTCATAAAGAAAAAAAAAAGGAAATGAGAAGAAAATGAAAAATGTGCTCATTTGCAGATAATTTCCTGTATTAAAAAAAATCAATGTATGTCAGTTAAATTCGTGTATTTATAGAACCAACTATCAGTTAAATGTTAAATTTTATAAAAGATAACACATGGGTCTTGTTCAATGGCTCATGCCTATAATCCCCGTATGGGAGGTTGAGGGAGGAAGATTGCTGGAGGTCAAGAGTTTGAGACCAGCATGGGCAATGTAGCAAAACCCTGTTTCTACAATATCTTTTTTAAATTTAAGACTTAAAATTTGGCCAGGAGTTGTGTCACATGCCTGTAGTCCTAGCTACTCTGCAGGCCAAGGTGGGAAGTTTACTTGAGCTCAGGAAGTTGAGGCAGCAGTGAGCTATAATCACATCAGTACACTCCAGCCTGGGTGACAGAGCGACACCCTATATTTTAAAACAACAACAAAAAAGGTAATGTGGAATGACAATACATTTATAAGCACTTAGGAATATGTCAAACTATATTTGTGCATTTCCATAATGGAGAAAATAAAAAATTTTGAGAAGCATTAAAGAAATTGTAAATAAATGGAAATAAATGTCATGGTCTTGGGTAGGAAGTCTCACTATTGAGTCAATTCTTTCAGAACTGATCTAAAATTTAATTGCAATTCAATTGAAATCCCAACAGGGGTTTTAAAGAACACAATAGATTTATTCTAAATTTATTTAGATGTATTCATAAATATAAAAAAGTAGGGGGCCCAGGATAACCAGGACAATCCAGGGCAATCTTAATAAAAAGAAGCTGAGAGATTTAATCTAGCAGATGCCAGGCCCTGCTATGTAGTAGTAATTAAAACAGTGAAGTATTGATGAAAAAACAAGCAAATTAGCCACTGCGAAAGTACAGATATCCAGAAAGAAGTCCATATATATATAGATTTCATATATCTACATATCTATATTTACATAGATATATAGAAATGTGACTTATGAAGGAGAAGAAATTATTAATAATATAAATTATCTAAATGGGAAAAAATGAAATAGAATCACCACCTTATATCGTTTACAAAATTACTTGTAGCATATTAGAATTTAAAGATGGTTTATGATTCTTCCCTAAAACAAATGTAAAATTTGAAATACACTACTGTGTAGCAATGAAAATGAATGGAAACTACATGCCACAAATGGATGAATCTAAAAATATGTGCAAAAGCAGAATATATACAGTATAATTGCATTAATACAATATTCATGCACATCCAAAATTAGCTAATAGATTTTTATGGGTACATACATGGGTGTAAAACTTAAAGAAAGTAAGGGAATGAAGAAAAAAATATATAATTCAGTAGTTATCTGTGGATTTGGGAAGGGAGCAGAATGTGAGCTCGAAGAAGAATTTTTAATGCTGTTTATTAACCTAGGTGTTGAGTGCATGGAATTATGCTTTCAATTTTTTGTACATATAATTTGATATAATTTTAATGTGATTAGCATGAAATATTTTAGAACATTTATAAACTTAAAGGCACCTTCTACTACTTCCCCCTCACTCAACCATCTAATTAATATTCTGCAGTTTTCTTTACTCAGTGTCATCTATTTATCTTTCATAGAAATTACAATTCGTCATTTTAGATTTACTTATCTGCTCACAAGTTCATGTGTTTCTCCTACTAAGCTCAATGTTCCATGAGAATTGAAAACACATCTGTTTTGTTTATCATTGTGAGGTTGAAAAACAATTCCTGGTCAGGCATGGTGGTGTGTGACTAAAGTCTCAGCTACTCAGGAGGTTAAGGTGGGAGAATCATTTGAGTCCTGGAGTTGGAGACCAGCCTGGGTAACAGAGAGAAACTTTGTCTTCTATCTTAAAAATATAAACATTCTTATACACCACTATAGGTATATAGGACAAACAGAGAGCAAATAATGACTGAACTCCCATTCACAATTGCTACAAAGAGAATAAAATACCTAGGAATACAACTTACAAGTGATGTGAAGGACCTCTTCAAGGAGAAATATGAACCACTGCTCAAGGAAATCAGAGAGGACTCAAGTGGAAAAGCATTCCATGTTCATGGATAGGAAAAACTAATATCCTGAAAATGGCCCTACTGCCCAAAGTAATTTATAGATTCAATGCTATTCCCATCAAGCTACCATTGACTTTCTTCACAGAATTAGAAAAAAACTACTTTAAATTTCATATGGAACCAAAAAAGAGCCCATATAGCCAAGACAATACTAAGCAAAAAGAACAAAGCTGGAGGCATCATGCTACCTTACTTCAAACTATACTATGAGGCTACAGAGTAACCAAAACAGCATGGTACAAAAAGTGATGTATAGACCAATGGAACACAAAAAAGATCTCAGAAATAACACCACACATCTACAACCATGTAATCTTTGGCAAACCTGACAAAAACAAGCAATGGGGAAAGGATTCCCTATTTAATAAATGGTGTTGAGAAAACTGGCAAGTCATATGCAGAAAACTCAAACTGGACCTCTCCCTTACACCTTATACAAAAATTAATTCAAGGTGGAATAAAAACTTAAATGTAAGACATAAAGCCATAAAAACCCTAGAAGAAAACCTAGGCAATACCATTCAGAACATAGGCATGGGCAAACGTCATGACTAACACACTAAAAGCAATGGCAATAAAAGCCAAAATTGACAAATGGGATCCAATTAAATAAAGAGCTTTTGCACAGCAAAAGAAACTATCATCAGAGTGAACAGGCAGCCTACAGAATGGGAGAAAATTTTTCAATCTATCCATCTGAAAAGGGCTAATATCTAGAATCTACAAGGAACTTAAATACATTTGCAAGAAAAACAAACAAACCTATCAAAAAGTAGGTGAAGGATATGAACAGACACTATTTAAAAGAAGACATTTATGTGGCCAACAAACACGAAAAAAAGCTCATCATCACTGATCATTAGAGAAATGCAAATCAAAACCACAATATGATACCATCTCACTCCAGTTAGAATGGTGATCATTAAAAAGTCAGGAAACAACAGATGCTGGAGAGGATGTGGAGAAGCAGGAACACTTTACACTGTTAGTGGGAGTGTAAATTAGTTCCACCATCGTGGAAGACAGTGTGGCAATTCCTCAAGGATCTAGAACCAGAACTACCATTTGACTCAGCAATCCCATTACTAGGTATATACCCAAAGGATTATAAATCATTCTACTATAAAGATACATGCACACGTATGTTTATTGCAGCACTATTCACAATAGCAAAGACTTGGAACCAACCCAAATGCCCATCAATGATAGACTGGATAAAGAAAATGTGGCACATTATAAACCATGAAATACTATGCACCCATAAAAAAGGATGCATTCATAAAACCATCATTCTCAGCAAACTAGCACAGGAACAGAAAACCAAACGTCACATGTTCTCATTCATAAGTGGGAGGTGAACAATGAGAACATATGGACACAGGGACGGAAACATCACACACTGGGGCCTGTTGGGGGGGATGGAGAACAAGAGGAAGGATATCATTAGGAGAAATACCTACTGTAGATGACAGGTTGATGGGTGCAGCAACCCACCATGGCACATGTATACCTATGTAACAAACCTGCACATTCTGCACATGTATCCCAAAACCAAAAGTATAATATATATGTAAAAAATATATATTATATACATATATCTTTGATCTTGCATGGAAGAAGCAGGCTACATTACTGGGAATGCTGATAGTTCCTGGAGTAGTAGCATCAGATAATTTGACATGCCTGGAGATCACTACGGTTAACTTTAGAAAATACACACACACACACACACACACACACACACACACACACACACATATACACGAATCTACTTAGGCTTCAGTTTTAAGATTTCGAGAACTCTTCCATCTACTAGAATTAGTTACAATGGGAAGATTTGCTAAGGCAGTTATGTAGCTACTCAATTAAGGGAGATAACATGAGTCATGTAGCACAATATATGGTACATGGTAAAATACTTGATAAATATCAGTAGTTGCTGGTATTGGTAGGTGTTGATGTTGAGTTTCACATATTATTGTTTACCTCTACCATCCAACACTTTGGATGGTAGAGGTAACTAGATACAGTAGGTATTTCTCCTAATGGTATCCTTTACAATAGGTATTTCTGTAAATAATACAGTAGGTATTTCTCCTAATGGCATCCTTCCCCTTGTTCTCCACCCCTCAACAGGCCCCAGTGTGTGATGTTTCCCCTCCCTATATCCATATGTTCTCATGTCATCATGCTGCATGACCACAATGCAAGTTAAACAAAAATTGTATAATCAGGGGCAACAATTATGTCACTGTTTCTTTCTGGCTATGTATACAAATCTACACTATTTTGTCAACTTATAAATTATGACTGTGGCATCAACAATTGAAAACTAGGTAAGTCCAACAGAGCTGAGTGTAACTTTAGATTTTTCACAGTGGGTAAGAAAGGTCCATAGATTTGAGATAAAAGTCAAGAGATGGAGCATGTGTTTCCTACCTCTAATCCTCAAAAAGATCTTGGGTGATTAATTTACTATAGAAACATAGTAATACAATATCTAACTCTTATATTAGGGGGAAATCCCCATTTAAAAAGAAATTATGATAATATCAAAGAAAAAAACATATTTGAAATGTTTGAATTAGGACCCACGAGTGGGTGAGGAAATCAATGTAATGAGTTTCCAACATTTCTTTAATGAGATAAAATAGAATACATATTAGAGCACAGGCAAATAATTGTAAAAGCTTTTATTTTTGCTATTTAGGCTTTTTATCAAATATAAGATGGTACCTATTTATTTGAGATGCATACTAATTTCAGAGATGATAATGAGAAAGATGGCCAATAGTGACTGTAAGAAATTATTGATTGAAAATTGAACGATGTGTCCTCTGCTAATGCCCTTTTCAGCCTTAGCCCACCTGCACCCAGGTGAATAAACAGCCATGTTGCTCACACAAAGCCTGTTTGGAATGTCTCTTCATTCAAAGCCCACGTTTTTCAACATTTGGTGCTGGACGCCCGGGATGTGGGAACTCCTACGGGAAACCAAACCCCTGTCCCTGTTCTTGTGCTCCCTCCATGAAGATATCTACCTACCGACCTGGGGTCATCGGACCAGCCCACAGACGCACATCACCGGCTATTTTGGTAAGCAGTCTCTCTTTTTTGCTTTCCCATCTTTTTGTCTTTTCCTTTCCATTTCCTCCCCCTTTCAGTTTCATCCTTTTTCCACCGCAAAGACAAGGAAAATCAGGTAAACCAGGTTCTTCCGTGAGGTTCATGACCGGAAAATCCTATGTAAGTCACAGATCCGGGGACCCAGTTTCCCCAGGGGTTTGACTATTGTGGAGACGTTCACCTTAGTCACTTGCCCACCAGGCTCATGGCCAATATTGGTGGCAGGTCAACGTAGAGGACGCTCTCTTGACCACCCACCAACGACGAGGCTCAACTCAGGCTCAACTAGGGATGCCTTTTGAGCATTTGGGTTGTGTGCCTATTCTCCTTGTCTCTGCTGCCTTTCCAGGACCATGGGTAATCGTCCATCCTCTATCCCTCCATCCTCTCTGCTGTCTTGTGTTCTAAAAATCCTCAAGCCTCTTCAACTGTCTCCTAACCTAAAACGCAAACGTCTCATCTTCTTTTGTAAGACTGTATGGCCACTATACAAGTTAAACAATGGCTCCAATTGGCCAAAAAAATGGCACTTTCACCCTCTCTATTTTACAAAATTTAGACAATTTTTGTCTCAACACAGGCAAATGGTCTGAAATTTCCTACGTCCAGGCATTTTTTTACCCACCAATCCCTCCCTAACCAATCCTTCCAACCTTTCTCCTCTCCACCTGTCCAAACCAGGCCCTAATCCGGAACCTAACCCTACCCCCTAGAGCCTTCCTCCTCTTCCTCTGCCCACAACCCACCTCCTTATGCCCCTCCTGTCACCTCCCCACCTCATACATGGATACAGCTTACAGTTTAGCCACTGGGCTACCTCCTCTGCCCCTCCCCAACAATTCCCCCTTCCAGAGGTGGTTGGAGCCACTTAAGGTGCACATTCCTTTTCCTTTATCCAACCTTTCCAAATTGGCCATCAGTTAAGCTCCTTTTCATCAAATCCTCCAATACTTAATCCAGTCCTATAATCTCACCTGGAGTAACTTAAATGTCTTCCTTACTTCTACTCCCACCCCTAAAAAACGCTTAATATGCATTTTATCACCTGATCAACCCCAACATTACAAAAAGGTATAGAAATTAAAATCTGGCCCTCAAATCCCACAACAGGAATTAAACAACCTCACCTTCAAGGTGTTCAATAATAGGGGAAAAATCTGCCTGGCGGCACCGCATCTCAGAACTACAGATGCTTACCTCTTCTGTAAGAAAAACAGCAGCCACAACACCGGCTCACAGAGACTTCAGAGCACCCAGACTGCAGCGTGTCCAGGCGCCCCTCCTGGACCTTGCTTCAAGTGTCAGAAACCTGGTCACTGGGCCAGAAATGCCCGCAGCCAGGGATTTCTCCTAAGCCCTGCCGCGTCTGCGTGGGGCACCCCCAGAAAGTTGACTCTCTGACTCACATCGCTGCTGCCAGAGCTCCTGAAGCTACAATCCTCAGCTTGGCGGCTAAAAGCTAACGCTGCCCTAGATCTCTTAAGCCCCCTGGACCATCACAGACGCCAAACGTCTGGTAACTCTTACAGCGGAGGGTAAGTCTATCCCTTTCTTAATCAGCACAGACCCGCCCACTCCACGCTGCCTTCTTTTCAAGCACCTGTCTCCTTGGCCTCCATAACTATTGTGGGAATTGACGGCAAGGCCTCCAGGCCTCTCAAAACTCCCAAAGTCTGCTATCAATTAGGCCAGCACTCTTTTCCCCCATTCTTTCCTAATCATCCCCACTTGTCCAGTTCCCCTGTTAGGCCAAAATATCCCAGCAAAATTGTCTGCCTCCTTAACTGTTCTGGGCTACAGCCACACCTCATTGCCACCCTCTTCCCCATACCCGTACCTCCCTCAATAGCTCCCCCTTATGTTCCCCAGCCTTAACCCTAGGGTGTAAAACATCACCTTCCCATCCGTTGCTACAAGTCACTCATCCCTCATCATCCCCTTAAAACCTTACCACCCTTACCCTGCCCAGCCCTAGTACCCTATCTCACAACAGGCTTTAAAAGTAAAGCCTGTTATCACCCTTTATTGCAACATGGCCTTTTAATTCACCCTCCTGTTTCTTCAGCATCTATACTCAAAAGGGTATCGTGTATGCCCTTCCAAAGCTCAAATTTCTTACTCATCTGTTATAATCTTCGCCAGCATACATGTGCTCTCCCTGCGAACTGTATCCAGTTAATTTCCCAAACCCCAACCCATCCACCAAACAACAGCTTCTCTCCTTCCTGGGTGTGGTTGCTACTTTCACCTCTGGATACCAGGTTTTGCTATTCTAACTAAGCCATTGTCTAAACTCACTAAAAAAACTTATCCAACTCTATTAATCCTAAATCCTTTCCTCACTCCTCCTTTTGCTCCTTAAAAAACAGCTCTAAAAACTGCTCCCTCCCTAGCTCTCCCCCAACCTGTCTCAACACTTTTTCCTTATATACTGCTAAAATCCAGGGCTGTGAGGTCGAGATTCTCACATAGGAGCCAGGCCCATGGGCTGTAGCCGTTTTATCCAAACAACTTAACCTAACAGTCCTGGGCTGGCCCTCGTGACAACGCTCAGTAGCAGCTGCTGCCCTCATACTCTTAAAAACCCTCAAAATCACTGGCTATGCCCCATTTACCCTCTATAGCTCACAACCTCCAAAGTTTTCTCTATACCTCACACACTTACTTTCAGCCCCTTGCCTTCTCCACCTTTTTGCAGTCGCCCCTACTACTTAAACCACACCTCAAAAAGTGTTTCTATTATTTTCTGTCTAACTGTGCTCAAATTGACTGTACTCATCTACTTTTACATGCCCTGCTTTTGTTTAAGTTGCCAGTTTACGTTTCCTCCAGGCAATTACAGCGAATATTTCACTCTTAATCTGGCTCCCGTTCTCTGTTCAAACCCAATCTTGTTAATAAAAATGAGCGGTTGCTTATGTATACCACAGGCTTCCTCATACACCATAAAAACAAAAGCTCTCCCTCCACACAGTTAATCTCCTCTAATACTATCTTTCTCCTTCTTTTATTTAAACGCTGCGTTTTTCCAATTAATCTCTTAATTCCTACAAAATCATATACAAGCGATAACCAATCAGTCAATATAACAAATGCTCCTCTAACAATCCCACAATATTACCCCTTTGCCCAAAATCTCCGAGCAGTCTAAATTCTTTTCCATTTTGAGGTTTCCACCCGACCGCCAATCCCACTCGAAGAAGCCTTGAGAAACTTCACCCCCACCCCCCTAAAACCTGTTATCACCCCTCTTCTCTAATTCTTTTTATATAAAAGGACAGGTATGTAGGTCTCCATATGCAAGCCTGGAGCCTGAAAGTCTGAAGTCCTGCTTACCTTGGCTGATGTCTCCCACCCCCTCCGCCTGCGTTCACCATTGTCCCTAATCGCCCATCATAGCTTCCCCCACAAGCCCCTCATCCAACCCTGCCATCTTAACTGTTCTTATGATAATGTAAATACCTCTCACCTAACCCTGCCATTGTAACTGAACTTGTGGTCATGTATACTCCTTGCCCCTAACCCACACCACTGTAACGGAATTTACTCTGCAACACCCCTGCCCCCCAAAAAACTACCCAAACCTATAAACCAACTCCTATCCCACTGCCCTTTGCTAATGCCCTTATCAACCTTAGCCCACCTGCACCCAGGTGAATAAACAGCCACGTTGCTCACACACACACACACACACACACACACACACACAAAAGAAAGTTGTGTCCTCTTTCAAAGAGGTTAAAATATGACAAAAATATCTTAGAATCAATACTATTTGGCATCTATATACATAAACATTGGTTTCTGACATTAGAGACCAGAAGGAGCAATGTGGATTGTTCCCCAAAATTATTTGAGAGGCACTATCCCAGGAAATGTATTCTCCTTTCTTTAGATGGGAATTGGATGTAACATTTCAAAATCATATATACATCAGACTGTTCAACTACAATGCTTCAAAGAAACTCTTTGATAAATTGAAAACTAAAGTAATATTTCCAAAATTGACACAAGAATTGCACACACATTATGAAGCTGTCAGTTAAACCAGAAATTAAACCAACATAAAACATTTCAATGACCATGAAATGTGACAGCTTATTGAGACTGTATACGTCATAATTGAACCAACACAGTCTTTGTTCCCCCAAACACCAAGCAACTAGGCAGTCCTGTGAACTCCTCAGTGCCACAGACTCTGAAAAATTATATCAGATTTTCTGTAAGGTAATTATTTATTGTTAGTTACATGTGATCAGTATAGTGACATACTTTCAATAATTAAAAATTGAATAATACTGAAATAACCACAGCAGCTTTCAGTATAATTTGTTTAAGTTGTTCTAGAAAACACTGCTAATTTGTTGTTTCTGTAGAGTCAAGTATAGAAGTGAGCAGATTGATAAATTTATAAACATCATGGAAAGAATTGTAGAGAGGAACTGGAGCCACTCGAATGCCATTTGGATTCCGCTTGTCACACTGTGGGGAAAAATAAAGCCACAATAATGTTGCGTTTTTCACACATTGAAAATCTGCATTGAGAAAAACTTATGTAAAGCACTTTCATAATGATTTCCCCCAAAAATTAATATATAAGCAAAATGTTTAAATAAAACACGGTGTTTTTTTCTTAGGTATTTCTCCTAATGCTATCATTCCCCTATCCCCTGACCCCCTGACAGGTCCCGGTGTGTGTTGTTCCCCTCCCCTGTGTCCATGTGTTCTCATTGCTCAACTCTCACTTACGAATGAGAACATGCGGTGTTTAGTTTTCTGTTCTTGTGTCAGTTTGCTGAGAATGATGGTTTCCAGCTTCATCCATGTCCCCGCAAAGGACATGAACTCATCCTTTTCTATGGCTTATGAAACTTTTCTCTTGATAATAATTTAAGAAATAATAATGGATTGGTGCATGAATAGCCAAGATAAATTCTGAAATCTATTCAGCAGCTGTCTTCCTTAAGCATTTAATAGATCATATATACAGTGTTTTTTATTTTTTTTCCTGTGGGGGACCCCTTGGAGGGACTGGAACCTTTGAATGAGTTTAAATGAAGGAAACCCCCATTGAGGTCTGTAGAGTTTTAGTAAATTATCCTTGAAACTTAATTCTCCGATTTTTAATCTTGCAGGTAAGAAGTGGGCTACATTCCTGGGAATGCTCATAGGTCCTGAAGTAGCACCAGATAATTTGACATGCCTGGAGATCACTATGGTTAACTTTAAAGAACATTTGCTATAGGCTAGACAATATAGTATATAGTTTATGTGTGCTGTCCCATTTCAATCCAATCACATCTCTTGGAGATAATTAATTTTACACCCCAAATACAGATGAAAATTTCAAGCCAGTAGATCCCAGTGAACTTTCCCAGGAGGACAGAGCTTGACAATGGCATTGGTTGATTTAGAATCCTGATCTTCTGATTAGTGCCTCCAGCATCTGGGGGAAACGCTCCTACATGTTTGGAGGGAAACATGAGCCAAGCATCGCCTTAATTACCTTATCATTGGAAGTAGATACGTTCCCTTTTTTCCCTGAAATTACTCAGTTCACATTTACTTAGTTCTCTTCAAGAGACTGAGAAGGTCATATAGGGTGAACAGTTGAAAAAAATTATTCCTATTTTACCAGGGTAATTAATTATTCCTTGCAGCGTTACCACTCCTGAGAAGTGTATATGTATTTTTTTGACTTAAGTGACAAAGTTGAAAATAACTTAATTTGATCAAGCAACTAAATAAGACTTTCTTTTTTAACCCTTCAATAAATTGGTATGATCTTTAATTCCATTCATTCAATAAATGAATTATAGTACAAACTAGTGAAAACAGTGTCCTGATAAATTATGATGAAATAGTAATGCCTTCTTTTCTGCAAACTGTTATGAAAAGAATGAGCAAGTTATGAAGAACTATTCCTATATCCTAAGTTTGTGGTATCTTCTCTTTTATCAGAAATGACAGATCTCTATGCCTTCAGTTAGCACAGCGCTGAGGGCTTAGTTGGCACTTAATTTATCCTTGATTGACGGACTGATGTGAAATAACATGCAACAAGAATGAATAAACCAAAGAATGCAAATTTTATCCCTAACACACAGCCCATAGACAAAATCTGGTAGCAAAGCAAGAGACATACTTACAACCACACCCCTTTTTTCTAGTTCTTGGAAAACATCTTTGTTTGGAACAGAAAATGTTATTGTTAGCTGGCAGCCCCGTTCCTCTATACGGGATGGAGTAATTATGGTCACAACTGGTTTCTTGGTTGCTGCTTTATCTTTGCCATACTTATGCTTGATCAGGTATTCCAGATAGCCAGTTAGCAAAATAGATTTCTTTCGCAATGCCTTCATTGTTGCCTGCTTAAAGATCTGTGGAATTCGAAACAATCAGATTAAAGTGTCTTATTGATTTACAAAGAAGCAAAAATTAAGAGTAAATCATGCATAAAAAAGGGAAATGCCCATATTTGACCTTTCCAATAAATATCTCCTTTTACATAATCTTTTTTGTAAAATCATGCCCTCTTTTAAATGCTTTGCTATTAAACAATGAAGGTAAATTTTCCATGATGGAAAAATTGTACAAGTGTCACTTAAATAATACTTGCAAAGGAAGAAAATGTAAGGTACCTGTGGCAGGCCAGGTCTCACTAACACAGGCCTCCATCACAGCTGTTTTATTACTGACTGAGTGATTAAGTTAAATATTAAAAACTTAAAAAGCTAGTGCCTTTATTCAAAGTCTGGGATGTAACAAAGCCCATCAAGAGTTTTACCTAGGCCTTTCCTGGGCCTTAAAGCATAACAAAATAAGGAAGAAATTCTTAACAGGACCCATTTAGGATTAAACAAGTTTTATTGTGGGTCTGAAGAAGCTCCCCAGGCCTCCGCAAACAAACTTACTGAAGGTCTAAAGGAACTTCTCGAACCTCAGTGATTTAGCAGGAGACAAAATAAGGGTAATCACTCAGCACCTGGACCCATTTAGATTAAGTAAATTTACTGAGGCTTCAGAGAAAGGTCTTCAGGACTCAGACCGTAGTTATAGATTAAAAGAAGTGAATCACTTCTGTTTTTAGAAGAATGCATACTTACACGTAGATATACAACTTAGAAGGTATATAAGCTCTGGAAATCTGTAATTTTGGGTTGGTCTGGCGATAATTTCCAGGCCTTCTCCCTGTAACTGGTTACAGAAATAAAAATTCTCTTCCTCCCCATTTCATCTGCATCTCGTTATTAGGCCACGAGAAACAGCAGCCTGACCCTCAGTTTCGTCCGGGAGCATAGCTTCACAATTATTTTAAATTAACTTGGTATAATCCAGTAGAACATACCTTAATAAATGCATGTAAATATCACACAATGTAAGCTTTTCCCCCAAGACCACTTTTTGAAATCATAATCAAGAAGGCCTTGTCTACTTTGATGTAAAGTTTGTCCCACAAAAACTGCAATATGATCTAAACATGTGCAAATGTGGAAAGCTGTGTTACTGGTAATATTTATAACTGTTTTACTGACTCCTAAATATCTCCCAGCTTAACAGTAAGAAAGCAAGCAGTTAAATAATAATGCTAAGTTTTCTCAGAGAGGGACGAAAATAACATTAGATAATGCGTTTATTTTTACTGAAGCATTTCTCTCATTTCTCCCCTTCTAAACTCTAGCACTGGTGTGAAAATACTGCCTGAGATGTCTTATATTAAGATGAGTGACAAGGGCACACAGTAACGGGTGCTGGAATATTAGGGGTCGGAACAGATGTGCTTTTCTGGCTTATCTCTTAAGGTCAAGTAGAGTGTAAAGATATATCCCATGTATAAGAACAGAATGAACTGCAAACAGAGTGTGATGCACTGCCCTGCCACTTAATGTTCCCTTTCTGTGTCATGAACAAAGATTTCAAGGGCAAAGCTAGGGTCACTTGGTGATATCAAGACTTTATCAAGTCTATGAAAACAGTTATTCCTGTATGTACACATGGCATGTGTAGGAAGGCACTCTAATAAAACTCATTCAACCACAGAGTTCCTGGAACTATATATACTGCATGGAGACTACGGATTGGCTGAAGGAGAGGATGGGAGCTGAAGGTAAATAATATCGAAGCAAGAGAGAGGAGAAACAGAGAACAGAATAGTGCCTCTCTCTTCACCCACACCTCCCAGACAATGTCTGAAGCCTACAGTGACACTCAAGGATAGGCTGATATGTTGGTTTCACAAGCCCCCGAGATCTGGGGTGCCGATAACCCTGCTCCAAGAGTCAGACAACTCAGGTTACACAGAATTTGGTAGGAGGCATCGCTTCATTTTCTTGGGCAAAACAAAACGTAGGTAGACTTGGCATAATGAGGACTCAAGGGAACATGGCCAAGTTTTGGGTCAAGGGCCAAGAATCAAAATTCTCCCAGAGGAGCAGGGACAGGCAAGGCACAGGCCACAGCTGGTTTCACTGTGAGGTTTGAATAAAAAACTATGTGAGGAATCTTTCCAGGATTCTCTGTGGAGCCTAGTAATATTCTAGGAAATTCTAATAAATAAATAATTCTAGGAAATTTTGTGGTTCTGCTATGGGTGCCCTACTGTGTACATAGGGGCAATCAATATGTGAGGTATCACGTTAATGATAGTTCATTTGTATGCATAGGTTAGCAGAACTTTGAGGAATATTACTTGCATTTGGTTTTTAAAGGGGCTTGGAGGTGTTGCTCTTGCAGCTTTCTCTGGATAACTAGAAACCAAATTTTTGGTATGACACATAGCTTCCATCTTAATATACTGGACAATGTTGTCACTCTTTAATAATAAAGTATTTTTAAAATATAAAACGTATTTTCCCATTACAACCACAATAAGGACAACTGCATTCTGAGGCACTTTTAAATTCATCTCACAGAGGGTAGAAGTCTATTCTGAGCCTCACATAAAAATATTGAGAGAGAATAGTAGGGAAGTAACATAAATATTCTATTTGCTTTTTTGTTTCTCATAAGTTTTACACATTCAATATTGAAAAAGAATAATTTTTATAATTTTTTAAAATTAGAAAAAAATGAAAAGTGTAGTTTGAAAAATAGTCAGCTTAAAAGATAATCTTGGCAGAGTTTCAACTACTTGTATTATTTTTTCTTACTGACTAAATGAACATGAAGCTAGAGAAGCTAGAGAAGTTTAAACAGGAAAAATAAGTTTAGTGTGATGTTTTCAATAGTCATATTTTTCTCTTAAATTCTTAAAACTGGCTCCTAGTAACTCTGAAGGAAATGTATAGTACATTTCTTTGTTGAGTCTTCTGACTCAGCATGTATTTTAATTGAATGCTCTGATTTTGTATTTTGAAGCTATTTATTTCATTATGAAGTCAGAATACTCAAAGGGGCTAAAACTTGTCTACCTATTGCTACAAATAGATATGAAACTTCAAAATATATGTATTGTTTACATTTAAGTAATTTGAAAATTGAGGAGATTTCTGAAATAATCTTGGCCAAATATCTTACATTAAAAAATAAGGCAAATACATTCAAAAGGAGTCGTTGCTTGTGTGAGGCCATACTTAGTGTCCAGTGAAGGAGAGAGCACTTGCTTCCAGCTTCCTGGCCTCAGGCTCCATCCCTTCATCCACAATATTTTAAGAATTATTGTATAAATGATTCAGATCCAAAAATATAAATAAAAGGACAGTTTGAAACTGATTATAACATGTTATTTTAATATAAATCAACCATATACACATGCTTTTATAAAAAAGCAAAATTAATATATTTTTAAAAAGTCGTATTAAAAATCTAAGGTCTTATTTATATACAATTAATTCTTAAGTATAAAAACTCTCCTCAAGTTCATATTTGACTATGTTGAATATTTCTCAAAAGAAAAGTAGAGACAACAAAGAGGTAGTTTGATTCATGCATTTACTTCTTTCATTTATTCAGACTTCAACCACCTATCTCCTACAATGGAATAAACTTGTTTAAAAAGATAGGGTGGCTAGGTGTAGTGGTTCGCATCTGTTATCCCAACTGCTCAGGAGGCTGAGGCAGGAGAATCACTTGAGGCCAGCAGTTCCAGCCCAACATGGACAAAATGGCCAGACCTCATCTCTAAAACGATTAAAAAATAAGCTGAGTGCAGTGGCATGCCCTGTAGTCCTAGCTACTAAGAAGGCCAAGGTGGAGAGGATCGCTTGAGGCCAGTATTTCGAGATTGGTCTAGGGAACATGGTGAAATACTGTCTCTACAAAAAATACAAAAATTACAAAATACAAAAATACAAAAATACAAAAATTAACTGGGTGTGTTGGTGCACTCTTGTAGTCCCAGCTGCTGTGGAGGCTGAGGTGGGAAGATCAACTGATCCCAGGAAGTGGAGGTTGCAGTGAGCTGAGATCTCGTCACTGTACTCTAGGAGTGACAGAGGGGGGACCCTGTCTCAAAAAAAAAAATAATAATAATAATTAGCCAAGTGTTATGGCGTAGACCTGTAGTCCCAGCTACTCAGGAGGCAGAGGCAGGAGGATCACTTGAACCCCAGGAGTTTGAGGCCATGGTAAGCTATGATCGTACCACTGCACTCCAGCCTGAATGACAGAGAGGACCCCATCTCTAAATATACATAAATAAAATTTAAAGGAAGATAAAGTAAGTATATGGAAACACAGTTAATTCACTGATGCTTACTCACATCAGAAGCCCACAAATGTCTAGAAAATAGGATGTTTTAACAGTTAGAGAATGGGAAGCAATTCAACGCATAGTTTGTAATTTAAAAATTTTGCAATTTATAGGAGGAAATAATTTTGAAAAACACTTTTACCAAAATAAGGCTTGATTAAAGAATTTTGGTTAGAACATAGTCTCGACAGTGAAATGAGCAGTAAGAGGCTTGAGAGAAATACTAAGTGAATTAGAAGCTCCAGAGACGTGCATATCCTTCTTGTGGCTTTTAGGGTTTTAAGTTTAGATATTAACTGGGTAACATAGTGAGACTTTGTCTCTACAAAAACTACAAAAATTAGCCTGGCGTGGTAGTGCACACCTACAGTCCCAGCTACTCAGGAGGTTGAGGTTAAGTTTAGATATTAAAAAGAAAAAAAAATCAGTCCTCAGATTATAATTGAAAATAAAAACTTTGTCTCGGTGACTCTTAATACAATGTGGTAGGAAAACAGTGGTAGGAAAAATAAGAATGTGCCTCTTTCCCCCACAGCAGAGGGTGAATACTACTGGAAAAGCCAACCCACTGCAGAAAGTACGCCAAAGTGATGATGTCTAAAAGGAAATTTCCAGGTACGTCTGAGAAATTATTTGCAAAGATATGGTCCTTCAGAAGAAATTACTTTAGGTACAAGCTCTTCCTAAGGTATGTCATGGTGCTTCTGATATTATCACACATCTTCTACCTGATACAAACTTGGAATGAATGCAGAAACTTAATTTTGTTTTAAAATGTTTAACCAAAATATTTCTCTGAATGGATATTATAAAAACAACTCATATCATTATCTGATTTACTAAGCAGATTTTTACTCAAAAAATCTTTCAAAAATATATATCACTGGCTGAAAAATCTCGTTACTGTGTCTATTTTCCAGGAAAAATGCTGCCATGAAGTGAAAACAGCACAAGCTCCATCTAGTGGTTAAACTGAGTGGGTGCGCTTTAAGTTGAGATGGAATGAAACGAGTTAATTATCACTATCCAGTGGTGAATTTAATAAAAACAGAGGAACTCGATGCTGCCATCCAGTGGCCAGAATGAGAAACTGCTATACGTGTTCACAGAATTATGTCATTTCAGATTAGAAGGAATTTTGAATCTTCATCCTGTCACTCATTTGATGCTGGAATCCTCTATAAGTTTTTGCTAAAATATCATAAACTACATGATTTTAGAAGGAGATATGAAAAATTTCAAATCCTTGTTCAAATAGTTCTTTATGAAACCCCTATTACAAATATATACACATACACACATTTACTTAAAATGTATTTTGCTTAAATATATGTATACAGGCCGGGCACAGTAGCTCATGCCTGTAATCCCAGCACTTTGGGAGGCCAAGGCAGGTGGACCATCTGAGGTCAGGAGTTCGAGACCAGCCTGACCAACATGGAGAAACCCCGTCTCTACTAAAAATACAAAATTAGCTGGATGTGGTGGCGCATGCCTGTAATCCCAGCTACTCCAGAGGCTGACACAGGAGATTCACTTGAACCCGGGAGGTGGAAGTTGCAGTGAGCCGAGATCACGCCATTGCACTCCAGACTGAGTGACAGAGTGAAATGCTGTCTCAAATAAAATAAATAAATAAATATATGTATACAAAATATATATTTACTTAATATATATTCACATTATTATGAATTATATACTATATAATTACCAATATATTTTTACTTGACTGCATTTATTCTAATCATAAATCATAGTATCTAAGGAATCACAATTTCATTTTCTTGTTATGTATATCTGTCATTTCAGGGTAAGACTAAATTTACCTAAATGAAAATATTAATTAATTTAAAGGAAAATGTTGAGTCAGTGATAGTGAAGACTATAAATGGATATAATATCATAAAAGTCCCAATTAATAAATAAAACAAAAATCATAAAACCATCCTACCTCATGAGACAACCTTATTTATCTTTGGTTTACTCCGATTATTCATTTTTTTCCTTCAAGTAAGTCTTACTTAGCTTTGCCACATGGCACTTGGCCAGTTCATTTATCTACAATGAGCTAGAAGCAGCACAGTCCCCAGTAATTACATCAGGCACGCAATATTTTCTCAATAAATATTGTTGAATAAGTGAATTTATAAAGAACTAAATATTTCATGCTTATTTAGTATACAGAGAGGCTAAGAGAAGGTTAAGTAACTTATTCATGTTTAAACAGATTCTAAGTGGAGTAAAAAAATGTATCTCCCCCAAAGAGTTCCATTTAATATTTACTATGTGCCAATAAAGTGCCAAGCATTGTGCTGGGAGCTGGTGACATGAATGAAGGGAGACCCCCATGACAACATCACTGTCCTAAAGGGGAATGCTGCCTTCTTTCCCTTGTTCATGCACAGTACACATGTTTCATCTTGCTGTGTAGCAGAGAAAGTACTACAAACTGTCTCAATCAAATCAGGAAAAAAGGCAAAGATGTGGGAAGGTTGAAACATACATCACTTACCTCTAAACTAGCATGTAAGGAAGAGACCAACAACATGGGAGGATTTGAAATTCGGAATCCACAGACCCCAGGGATTAACTGCAGTCCTGAGAAAGTAATACCATGTCATTATCATAGAGGGTAACTTTAAAAGTGTCCATAAAGTTACTAAAGTACTGGAGAGTGAAAGAGCAAGACTTAAACTTTTATTCCTGGGTAGGATTTCTGAAATATTTAAGACAAACTCCATGGAGCTAAAATATCACTATTTCCCCCTTCACCTCCCTTGTCCCCCACCTTCTTAGTAGAACACCAGAAATCTCAGACCCAAGGTAAAAATGACCTCTTCTGGAAGTTTTTCTGGACCCCATTCTCTGCCTTCCTATTCCCAACCCAGGATTCCTTGTTCTGCTCAACCTTTGCTTTCCTGTTATGAAACCATGTCAATGAGAAAGAGCATCAGTCTGGAGTGGCATGTAATTGTAATGTCGCCCAAAGGCAGAAATATGAATGAAATGACCTATGAAGGTGACTTTTAGCTCTAGGATTGTTAGGTCAAGTGGTTTCTCTTACACACACACACACACACACACACACCAGAAGGGGCTTTAAAAAAAAAGATCTGCCTCAGTATAATATATGAAAAAGGTAAATTAATAGCAGATACTCTCCTAATTAAGTCGATTGAACAGTAGCAAGTTAAATTCAATAGGGTTAAGATGGCTAGTCAGAGATAAGTTAACACTATGACTGACTAAAAGAATGTTAAAATATGATGACTCTTTATATAGTCATCAAATCCAAGATTAAGCAAATTATGGTGATATGGTTTGGCTCTGTGTCCCCACCCAAATCTCATCTTGAATTGTAATCCCCATATGTCGAGGAAGGGACCTGATGTGAGGCTGATTGGATCATGGTGGTGGTTTCCCGCAGGCTGTTCTCATGATAATGAAGGATTTCTTACAAGATCTGATAGTTTAAAAAATAGCAGTTTTCCCTAAGACTGCTCTGTGTCTCTCTCTCATCTGCCACAACCTCAGATGTGCCTTACTTTCCCTTTGCCTTCTGCCATGATTGTAAGTTTCCTGAGGCTTCCTCAGCCATGTGGAACTATGCGTCAATTAAAACTCTTTCCTTTATAAATTACCTAGTCTGAGATGGTATATTTATAGCAGTGTGAAAGCAGACTAATACATATGGCCATATGGCCTGTGGGCCAAATTTGACCCACTAGTTTGTTTTTGTTTTTGAGACAAAGTATCACTCTGTCACCCAGGCCAGAGTGCAGTGACTCAGTCATGGCTCACTGCAGTCTTGATCTTCCCTGGGCCTAAGTGATCTTCCTACCGCAGGCTCTCAAGTAGCTAGGACGACAGGTGCATGTCACCACTCCTGGCTAATTTTTGTAGTTTTTGTAGAGAGGAGCTCTCACTATGTCACCCAGGCTGGTCCGCAACTCCTATGATCAATTGTTCCATCTGCCTTGCCTCCCAAAGTGCTGGGATTACACGTGTGAGTCATCGTGCCCAGCCCTGTTTTTTAAACACAGTTTTGTGAAAACATAGCCACAATCTTTCATGTATGTATAATCTACGGCTGCTTTACCACCACAATGATGGAGTTGAGTATTTGCCACAGAGACTGTGTAGCCCAGAAAGCTTAAAATATTTCCTATCTGGTCCTTCTTAGAAAAAGTTTGCTATCCCTGATCAAATTCAATTCCTCTGTTTCCAAATAGAAAACCCATCTCAAATAATTTAAATAACTGGCACAATAACATCTAATTACTTTAACAGCCAAGGTAAAACACAGGTATCCTGATTTAACTGGAATATCAAATCTTGCAATTTGGTTGCTGCAAATCTGAACACCAATGGGTCCTGACTTAATAATTTGACTAAAAATTGTCCAATTTTACAGTGATACAAAAGTGGTACATCTTCAGTAGAAGCCATACTTTGAGTACCCATACGCCCATTCTGTTTTTCACTTTTAGTATAGTATTTGATACATCATATAATATATTCAATGCTTTATTATAAAATAGGATTTGTGTTAGATCATTTTGCCCAACTCTAGACTAATGTAAGTGTTTTGAGTGTGTTTTAAGGTATGCTAGGCTAAACTATTATGTTCTGTAGATTAGGTGTATTAAATGCATTGTTTACTTAAGATAGTTGCAGCTTGTGATAGGCTTATCAGGAAATAATCTCATTGTAAGTCAAAGAGCATCTGTATAGACAAAATATTATCTTAGGGCTGGGTGTGATGGCTCAGGCCTGTAATCCCAGCACTTTGGGAGGCCGAGGAGGGTAGATCAGTAGGTTAGGACTTCAAGACCAGCCTGGCCAAGATGGTGAAACCCCATCTCTACTAAAAATACAAAAATTAGGTGTGGTGTTGGGTGCCTATAATCCTAGCTACTTGGCAGGCTGAGGCAGAGAATTGCTTGAACCCAGGAGGTGGAGGTTGCAGTGAGCAAAGATCATGCCACTACATTCCAGCCTGGGCGACAGAGCAAGACTCCATCTCAAATACATATACATATATATATATGTGTGTGTATATATATATATATATATATATATATATAATCTTAGGCCAGCTTGGGCAACATAGTGAGACCTCAACTCTACTAGATATAATAATAATAACAATAAGGCAATCGTGGTGCACACCTATAGTCCCAGCTACTTAGGAGGAAAAGGTGGGAAGACTGCTTGAGCCAGGGATATCAAGGCTGAACTGAGCATGATTGCACCACTGTACTCCAGCCTAGGTGACAGAGCAAGACCCTGTTTCAAAAAATAAAAATAAATAAAATCAATAAAAAATGAAAACAAATTTAAAACAGTATCTCGGGATTTAAAGCAATCTGAAGGATCAAGTTTATGTTGAACTCTCAAAGCACTTACGATCTTTCTGTATCCCGTATGGTTGGGAAATAGGGTCACTCAGGAAAAAGCAACTCTGCATGGTAGAATTTCATTTCTATCTGCTGGGGTTAACTGCTCACAGGAATTGCTACACTCTTTGGTACATGGCTAAAGCCACAAAAGGAAAATATTTAGGAAAAAAGAGGAATGAACATGAATATTTATTAAGGCACTGCTATGTCCTGCTTGGCTTATTATTTTGAACTTGACTAACCCTAAAACCAAATTTTTAAATAGATTTTATTATTCACATTAGGTAAGTGGGAAAAGAAAAAAGGACACAATATGATATAACTTGTGCAGGATCAAAAAAGTATTAAGCAGCAAAGTGTGATTAACACCCAAGTCTTTCTAAATCTGACTCCAAGCTGCAAATTTCCTCCCGTCCTCTGTGCCCAACGTTTCGGGTACTCCATGTTGATGGCATCTAACCAAGCCACATGACCCTTAACTTGGACTTCTTTTTATTTTACCTCCCTACTAAGGGATAAATTCAAGATCATGCTAAAATCTATAAATTTTTAGTCTTACACTCTGGATATGTCATTTCTTATTTGAGAATTCTCAGCGACATTTTCGAAGTGCACTCTCCCTGGGGCATGCACATTACAAGTAATATAAAGACAGATGAAAATTATAATAAAGTTAAAATAAAATGACTTATTAGGCAAAATAAATATACTTACTGTTATCCATCTTAAATCTGGTGCTGAGTTCATGGCCAAACCATCCCACTAATCTAAAATATAAATTAAAACATTAGATTTTTTTTTTTTTTTTTTGAATGGAGTCTCACTCTGTTGCCTAGACTAGAGTACAGTGGCATGATCTCAGCTCACTGCAATCTCTGCCTCTTGGGTTCAAGTGATTCGTGTGCCTTAGCCTCTCAAGTAGCCAAGACTACAGGCATGCATCACCATGCCTGGCTACTTTTTGTCTTTTTAGTAGAGACAGGGTTTCGCCATGTTCGCCAGGCTGGTCTGAAACTCCTGAGCACAAGTGAGCCTTGGCCTCCCAAAGTCCTGGGATTGCAGGTATGAGCCACTGTGCCTGGACATAATATTTTGATCTATAAAAATAAATACTACTAATTTAGAAATCTGTGGCCTGCATTATAAAGCTATTTGTGATATAAGTCATCAAATACTTCATCAGATAAAATGCTACATGGTATCATAAGGTAATTAATATTTATAATGTTAAGAATGAGGATAAAAATCTATATCCATCTATATGATTCGTTATTTTATTTTTGTGTGGAATAACAACTTAAGAGTTATAGTTAATGACCATTTTTTATTTAAAATAAAATGAACAAAAATATTAAGTAGCTTTTTATTTTAAAATTAAGCTAAAAGCTCAAAAAGGTAAAACAATTAATATGATATTTTCACAATAGGATCTCTAAAGAGAAATGTACCCCCAAAAACCCATATAATTGTTGAAAGTTTTAAAAATAATTTTCTAAAGAAATTGGTTGTTTTCATATTGTTAATAAGAATGTGAAATTAGTCAGATATAAAATACAAAATATACAGGAAAAATCATATATGTGTGTATATATTAGATGAAAAAGAATACAAACTAGACAAAAATACAAAAAATTTAGAAAGAGAGTAAATTTAAAATGGAGAGTTTCAGTGGGGAAATAACTGGAAATTGATGGCCGTTATCTTTTTAAAAATATATATATATTTAATTTTAGAATAGTTTTAAATTTACTCAATTATTGTAAATATTTATTTATAATAAATTAATTATCCCTAAATAATATTTCAGTTTTAGTGATGTCTAAATAAAAATTGCAAAGCACTCTTTTTTGGGACATGACAAAATGTTTTAAAATTTATATAGAATATATGGGTGAACATAACAAATTTTGAAATAGAAAAGTATGGAGAGGAATATGCTATATTATCTTATAATAGTGCATACAATCATATAATGCTTTATATGACAATATAGCACATTGTAAAATGCAGTACATAAATAAGAATAATTCTAGTAAAAATAATCAGTGAGACAAATGAGGTATGATAGTAAATACAGAAACAGTCCTCAGATGATGTCACAATTATCACCTCTTATTTATGACATTTCCAAAATGCAAAAATGAAAAAATATATTTACATACTCATGATTTTCAAAAGAGAAATTTCTAAGTATAAAACAGAAGAAAATTCAAAAGAACATACCAACAGATTTATAAACATTTAAATTCTGTAGTAAAAAGACAGACAAAATTGGAAGACAAACTAGAGATGGAGAAGAGGAGTGATATTTGTCCCATACGAAAGAGTGTTTTCACTAAGAGGTTTTACATAGAAAGAGGACAACGTACCAACAGCAACCCAGCCACAGAGCATGGACAGGCAATTTACAAAGGAAAAACGTCCATGCCCCATGAATTCAGGAAAAGCAAACAAAACAAACAAAAACACCTCACTCTCGCTAATGTTTCACACTATAATGTAAACATGACACCATATTTTATGTCAAACATGCAAAATGATTCAAAAATTATTGTAAATATTTTTATTAAAGATTCAACGAAAAGGAAGTCAGCCACTTGTTGAATAATGATAATACATAAATAATAAAATCTTTCTGGAGGACAATTTAAGAAGATATGTGGGAAATATGCATTGTTTTCTGTCCCAGAAATTTTACTCCGTCCAATTTATCTAAATTGGGTTACACTATTTGGATCACACTATTTGAAGTACGCCAAGATTTGTGCACTAGTGATAGGGAAAGTGGTCAGAGAAAATCTAGGTAGAAAAGAGTGGGTCCCCAGGGAATCCCCACCCTCAAGCCAAAAAGACTGAAACCACAGTCCAAAGTGACAACTTCTATCCCTGTTTTCTCACTCAAATGTTGCCTTTTCCTAAACCACCCCATCCTGTGCGTATATAAATCCCAGACTCAGCCAGTCGACAGGATACAGCTGAACATCAGAGAGAGGTGGCTTGAGTTCCGAGGGACAGCCTGGCAGCATAACTTTAGAGAAGAATCTGGCTAGAGACAGCCAGACTTCAGGGGAAGATTACCTACCCATCCCATCCCCTTCTCAGCTCCCCTTCCTGCTGAGAGCCACTTTGACCCAAAACAAAATTCCCCCACATTTACCATCCTTCAGTTTGTTCGCGTGACCTCATTTTTCCTGGACACCGGACAAGAGCTTGGGAGCCAGGAATGTAGGCATGAAAGGCTGTCACACTGGCCCTTGCCCTCACTGATGGAAGGCAGCCGCCTCTATGAAAAGGCAGAGGCCCCAATGAGCTATTAAAACTTAAGCCTACTGAGGACAGCAGAGCTAAAAGGGAACTGTAACATGGCCTCTGGGGCTTTGAGAGTCGCTGGTACCCCCGCCTGGCCTCTGCCGTGGGGCCTGCATGGTGTTCACTCCTGCCGGTTCTAAAGTGTCGGGCCAGTTCCTACACCGGCTTATCTGCGCGTTCCCTCCCATGAGGGGTGGAACGCTGTAGGTCTGAGTGAGTGGAGTTTGATCCTACCAGTGCCAAAGTGGCCAGCCAATTCCAACACTCATTCATTTCAGCTCCCGTCCTGTACTTGGTTCGCTTGTGCACTCCCTCCAGCAAGGAGTTGAGAGCAGCGGGCTGAGTAAACGAGTCACCCCTATCACGAGTTCCGCAAAGGGCCAGGAGAATATCGTGCTTTATTAGGACAATTCACACAACACAATTATCAGTGTCAAAACCACCTAAATATCTTGTAATGGAGAACTGATAAAAACAAATTACACCATTGCATATGAAGGGGTACTCTGCAACCATTATAAAATCCCTGTTTAAAATAATATATACACAAAAAGATTAAAATGGCAATCACAATATTTTGAATGTGATTCTAGTTTTAAAACAATAAAATGTATGCATTTACATTTAACTATGGCCAAAATGTTAAATATTTTAATGTACGCTTTATTCCTATGTTTTCCAGATTTTTCTTAAAAAGCACATATTGTTCCATCAAAGAAAGTTTATAATTATTTTAACTCCTCTTTATTAGTCCAAATTTATTTTAATTTCAAAAATATCTTATTTCATGCATTTTGCGTATAGTTTTATAGAATTAATTAGCAGAGTCTGATTAATTGTGCAAAATGATTAATTTTTAAAAATCCATCACTTAAAAATATCATACAGTTCTCATTAACTCATTAAAATTCATAGTGTACCAGCCTAGGCATACCTTTCAAACCTTATTTCTAATATTTATTCTCTCATTTCAACTAATTCATTATAAGAACCTAATAATCCTCTCTTTTTGTCCCCACTGGTTCTTCTGCTTATAATGATGATACTGAGTGGAATCTGTATAGGAGGAAATGAAAAAAATCAGAACAAAATTGTAAAAGCTCAAGTGATGGAATATCTACTGAAGTTCCAGTTTAAAACAAAACAAAACAAAACAAAACAAAAATTCTCTAAAGAAAAGACAAGGTGCCCAATTTGAATTTCAAAAGCTACACCCTTGATACAATTATGGGTATAGATACAAGAGAGCAGGGCCATTTTTAGAGCAG
Source organism: Ateles fusciceps (assembly GCA_036589455.1). Classification (NCBI taxonomy): domain Eukaryota; kingdom Metazoa; phylum Chordata; class Mammalia; order Primates; family Atelidae; genus Ateles; species Ateles fusciceps. The sequence goes on from JAZHEH010000851.1 coordinate 2,533,162, forward strand.
CAGTTACATTATGTATCCTGCAGAAAAAAGGAAGCACATCCATATAAAGAATCAATAGGAGCCCTAAGAGATGGAAGTAGTGAGCAAATGAAGGGCTACGGTATCCTTTCTCCCCCTATCCCTGCTTAGGTACCTCCCCGGAATTGCTAATCAAGGAAAATTCAACACAATCAGTGAACAATGAAAAAAGAAGTGGATGTAGCACTAACACAAAGATTTTCCATGAAAAATGAGAGAAATCTACAAACAGTTGAAAAATATGCACCAGGAAAAGATTGCCCGAAAGTGGATGAGAAATGTAATGAAAATGAATAACTCAAGAAAAAACAGAAGCTTAATGAAATAATATTCCATGTGTTTGGAAAAAGCCAAGTAAAAATGTAACAATAGAATTAATATATCCGGGGAGAATTAGAAAAGAAAAACAAAACACATAAAAGAAAGGAAAAAATATTTGAAAAACTGCAAGAAAGGCAGGATACCGTGGAAAAACTAACAAGGGACAAAAAAGAGCTGTGAGAAAAAAATAAACAAAAATATATATTTAAAATTATTTAGAGAGAAAATGACAAATTTAGTAAACAGATAAATAAGTTCTATCATAATAAAAATGAGTTTCTGAAGAAGAAAAGCATAAAATAAATTTTCTTAAAGTTGTGATTCAAGACAACTTTGATGAAACAAAAATGATCTGCATCTACACTGAAAAAATACAACACATGGACACAGGGAGGGGGAGCATCACACACTGGGCTCTGTGGGGGGGCAGAACTAGGGGAGGGACAGTGGGGGGTAGGGAGTTGGGGAGGGATAAAATGGGGAGAAATGCCAGATATAGGTGATGTGGAGGAAGGCAGCAAACCACATTGCCATGTATGTACCTATGCAAATATCTTGCGTGTTTTTCACATGTACCCCAAAACCTAAAACGCAATTATATATATGTGTGTGTGTGTGTGTGTGTGTGTGTGTGTGTGTGTGTGTATACAAAGAAAAAGAAAAAATACAACATCCTCTGAGGTGGGAGGAATTAACTCAGAATGGTCACTTTTGGTTACTGTCTATTAAAATTATTGGATTTTAAGGATAGAGAAAAATTGGAGTTCCACTCAAAAAAGGTTAAGTCAGAATAATGAAAGAAATGTCAGATTAGCTTCAAATTTATCAATGCAACCATTCAATGACAGAGACTAATGTAGAAATATGAGTTCAACACTGAGAGAAACATGATACATGAATGCTATGTTTGACTAAGTAGAATTGTATAAGTTTTACTGTCATTAATCAAACAAGTGTTCTGCTAATATTTTTCCCATGAATTCTTCATTACCTGAAAAAGAATTTAAGTCAGCCAAGAGATGACTGGTGAAACTATAACAAAATGACATATTGTGACTATTGAATGTATTTAATTATAGGACTGAGACTAAACAAACGTGGAGATTAAGGTAACAGTAAATAGGAAATTATATATTAAAGTGTAAAAATAAACAACTAAACAAATAGGGGGGTTAACATAGTTTTACTCCCTATCCACAATTTAAACTTGACAGATCAGGTAAAACAAGTATAACGAGATCTAAGAGTACAAAGTAAATATTAAGAAAGTTAAAATTATTGATAAAAGTATCCTTCTTATCACTTAATTATTTTGGTCTGAATTCCACATTTTCATATATAAAGATTGCATCTTGCTTTATTTTTCATTTTCTATTTACACTTTTGGTCATCCTTTTATTCTACTTTTTCTGAGTTATTCATTTTAATTGAGTCTCTTTGCTTTGTAGTACAATCTGGTAACTTTATCTTTCAATATGTGAATTCAACCTATTGATATTTATTACTTTGACAAATATGTCTGATCTTAAGTCAATGTCTTTTAATGTCATATTTTCTATTTCTAAAGCTTTTAAAAAAAGTCTTTCAACATGAGATGATTTGCTTTTTTACTCATTATTTTTTAGTTAGTATTTATTCTGATATTTAAGGTTTTAACTTGAATTTTTCTTTCCCTTTATTCTATTAGTTTTGTTCCTTGAACAATGATAGATTCAGCAGCTTTCCTCTTCCTCTAACCTAATCTGTCATCACCTGATAGTTTCATCAATAATTTGACAAATTCACAATAAAAATAAAACAGTTAAGAATTGCTGTTCATAACATAACACAATACCAACACTCATAAAGCAGACATTACAGAGACTGTAAGAAGAGAGAAATATCCTGTTTTATTAACTTCTCTAAGTCCATGATCAATCAAGTGGACAAATATATTAATTAAGATGGTAAATCTAACATAAATGTTTAATGCTGTGACTTGAAGATTATAGCTTTCAAAAGAAATGCTCAAAAAAATTGACTGTAACTACACAAAATCTTTAATATTTCCAAAATATATACATTGCTGACCGTAGTATCTGAGCAAATCCAATAGGACTAATAATCAATAAAAAACTCAGAAAATGAAAAGACTCAATTATCTGGCAAGTTAAAAGTAAGTTTATCTGAAATTGCTTTTAGGATAAAGAGAAATACAAACTGAATTGATAAAATTTCCTTTATACGAATGATTTTAAAAAGTTCCCGATCAAGACTTTTGGGAAATTGGTAAAACAGTGCAGAGAGAGTAATTCATAGCTTTAAACTGTAGATCAATATAAAAATTAGAAAGAAAGCAAATAAATCAATAAGACTAAAAAGTATTATAAAAGTACACAAAAAGAGTCTAAAATAAAGCAGTAGTATGCAATTAACAAAGGACAAAGCTGAAATCAATACTTAGAAAACATAAAATGATGGTTACATTGATACATAAATCAAAAGTTTGTTGTGGTGAGGGACAGAAATACCAATTAATCAAGAAACACAAGAAGGTATAGCTATGAAAAGAAAAACATATGCAGAGGGATATTCACAAAATAGGGAAAAATAAGCACATCATAAGACAGACATTGCATAAATTAATTTACAAATCTGGATCAAATGAATAATTTTCTGGGAGAATATTACTTATTCAACCTAATTTAGAAAGGACCAAAAATGGAAACCAACAGATTTTAATAGAAATAGAGAAAAAGCTCAAACATCTAAAATCACAAAAGAAGGTGATCTTATGGGGAAATTCTATCAACACTTTTCAGTAGATAATTCCAGTGTTATTTAAACTAATTTAGTGTATAGAAAACAAAAACCAAATCAAAAAAGAGGTATGGGAGATACTATCATTTTTTGTGATGTTATTATATTAATATAAACTACGTTAGAACTGCATATGTAAAATAGTCAATCTTAATATTAATACAAAAATCATAAAATACTGCAAACAGATTCTCACAGCATACGAAATAATACATTATGAATCGTAGGGTTCACACAGAGCAAAAATGGCTCTATATTAGCAAATGTATTAATATACAATTCATTTTGTTCATAAAGCTAAAGGAAAAAATCATAAGATTAACTACTTGAACCTTGTAGATAACAATCTCAAATTATTCTTGTTTTTAAAAATCTAAAGAAAACAATGGTAGAAATATACTTAATGTATTGAAATTCAGCAATCTCAGCCTGAAAGTCAAACTCAGATTTATCAACAACAAAGTTACTTTCATTAATGCCATGATTTTGTAGATATAAAAATTGGAAAGAAGATATAAGTTATTACTACTATACTTCCAAGTTACATAATTTTATACTTAATATGGATATAAAGATAGGTTCGTATGGTAGTCTGGTGCAAAATTAATATAAGAAATAAATATCTGAAGTCTAAAATTGCTACAAACAGATATGTCACCAAAAAAAGTTCAAGATCTACATTCCTAAACAACAAAAATACTTGAATAATATTCAATATCAAGAAAAATGTCACTTATCCTTAAATTGATATACAAATTTAATATTATCTCAGTTGATATAATTTGGATATGTGTCCCTGCCCAAATCTCATATTGAAATGTAATTCCCAGTGTCAAAGGTGGGGCCTGGTGGAAGGTGACTGGCTCATGGGGGATGGATTTCTTATTAATGGTTTAGCACCATCCATCTTGGTTATGTCCTTGCAAAAGTAAGTTAGTCTGGTGAGATCTGGTCATTTAAAAGTGTGTAGCATCTCCTTCCTTGTTCTCTCTTGCTCCTGCCATGTGAGGTGCCCACCCCCCATTTGCCTTCTGCCATGATTTTAAGTTTCCCAAGGCTTCTACAAAAGCCAGAGCACATTCCAGCACCATGCTTTCTGTACAGCCTACAGAACCATGAGCCAATTAAACCTCTTTTCTTTGAAAATTACCCAGTATCGGGTATTTCTTTATAGCAATGTGAGAGAGGCCCAATACACCAGTAAAAATAGGTTTTCATTTGGGAAACAGAAAAGCTGTTTCTAATGTCATTGGGGAAAACAAATAATATTAAGAAATCTCTGAAAATCAAGAGCAATGAAGTGAAGTATTTTGACAAGATATTAAAATATTGTAAAACTCCAAAAGAAAAACAATATGGCACTTTGTTACCAAAACAATTAATATATAATTCATTATATTAATAAAGCTAGAGAAACTCAGGATCATTTCTATAGACCAATGAATCAGAAGAGAAAGACCAATCAAGCACAAATATACTTTTTAAAAATCCTCTGCAGATCATATTACAAGATTAATTCATCTTTCTAATATAAGAGTACATAAAGATCAATAAAGCAAAAATAAAAATCTAATAAAAGTGGCCAAAGGATATGAATAGATCATTTACAGAAAAGAAAAACAAATTGTTCTTAAAAGTTAAAAAGAAAATCTCTTCAATTACTAATAATATGGATACAAATTAAAACTACATTGGGATACCATTGTTCACCTCTCAGATTGGCAAAAATACAAAAGTCTGATTATGTACTCGATTGGTGTGACTGTGGGTAAAGGCTAACTCCCATGTATTACCTTGGGAGTATAATGTGATGCAACTTTGTGAAAACAAATGAGCAATAACTTCCAAAGTTATAAAGACAAACAAGATTGACCTAGGAGATTCACTTTGGGAAATTTAATCTCCAGAAGTATTTAAATAAGTATGAAGTAAATTATGTATAGTTATAGTAGTGCATCTTTTTAGTAACAGTACAAGATTGAAAGGAACCTAGAAATAGTCCACACAGAAAATCAACAAAGAGATATCAAAGTTAAAGTATAGACTACCAAATGGACCTAACAGACACAGAATACTTCATTCAATTGCTTTAGCATACACATTTTTCTCATCAGCACATGGAACATTCTCCAGGATATACTTAGGCCACAGAACAAGTCTCAACTAATTTTTAAATGTTGCAATTATATCAAGTATCTTTTCTGATCATAAGGGAATAAAAGCAGAAATGAGTTACCAAAGGAAGTGAGTTACCAAAGTACAAATATATGGAAATTAAGCAACATGCTCCAGAACTACCAGTGGGTCAATGAAGAAAGTAAGAAGGAAATTTAAAATTTCTTGAAACAAATGAAAATGGAAACACAACACACTAGAACTTACGGGATACAGCAAAATCAGTACAAGAGGAAAGCTTATGGCAGTAAGTGCCTACATCAAAAAAGTAGAAAGATTTCAAATAGAAAAACCTACTGATGCACTTCAAGGAACTAGAAAAGTAAGAACAAACCAAACTCAAAATTAGCAGAAGGAAGGAAAGAATAAATATCAGAATAGAAATGAATGAAATTGAGAATAAAGCAAATAATCTTTTTAAATGCTGTGATTTTTTTGTGTAAAGATAAACAAAATTGGCAAACCTTTAGCCAGACTAAGAAAGAAGACTCAAATAAATAAAATCACAAACTAAAAAGGAAACAGTACAACTGATACCACAGAAATACAAAAGATCATTATAGACTACTATGAACAGCTATATGCAACAAATTGAAAAACCTAGAAGAAATTAATAAATTCCTGGACACACACAACCTACCAGGATTGAACTATGAAGAAACAATAAGAAGACTGAAGCAATAATAAAAAGTCTCCCATCAAAGAAAAGCTGAAGACCTGATGAATTCACTAATAAATTCTACCAAACACTTAAAGAAGAACTAATATCAATTTTACTCAAACTATTTCAAAAATTGAAGAGGAGGGAGTGCTTTCAAACTCATTCCATGAGGCCAGCATTACCTGATACCAACAGCAGATAAGGACACAGCAACAGAAAAAGAAAACTACTGGGCAATATCCCTGATGAACACAGTTGCTGAAATCCTTAACAAAATAATAGAAACTCAATTTAAACAACACATTAAAAAGATTATTCATCATGATCAATTGCATTCACCCCAAAGATGCAGGGATGGTTCAACATACACAAATTAGTAAATGTGATAATCACATGAACACAATCTAGGAGAAAAACCCTATGATCATTTCAACAGGAGCTGAAAAAGAATTTAATAAAATTCAACATACTTCATGATAAATACTCTCAACAAATTGGCTATAGAAGCAATATACCTCAATAATATAAAGATCATAGATGCCAGACCCACAGCTTACATCAAATTGAACAGGGAAAAATGGAAAGCCTTTTTTCTAAGAGTGGAACAAGACAAAGATACCCACTTTAACCACTGCTGTTGAACATAGTACTGAAAGTTCTAGACATAGCAATCAGGCAAGAGGAATAAATAAAAATCATTCAAATAGGAAAAGAAGAAGTCAAATTATTCTCTCTTCACTGATGATATCCTCCTATACCTAGAACACCCTAAAGAATCTGCCAAAAAGGCCCTGGAACTGATAACCAACTTCAATAAAGTTTCAGGCCACAAAATCAATGTTAAAAAAAAAATAAATAGCATTTCTATACATCAATAACAATCAAGCTGAAAGCCAAATAAAGAATACAATTCTATTTACAATAGCTGAAAAACATAAATTAAATACCTAGGAATACATCTAAAGAAGGAGGTAGATGATCATTACAAGGAGAATTATAAAGCTCAGACAAAAGAAATCAGAGATGACACAAATAGAAGAACATTCCCTGCTCATGAACAGGAAGAATCAATATTGCTCAAATGGCTATCCTGTTCAAAGCAATCTACAGATTCAACACTATTCCTATATCAATCTACCAACATTATTTTTCACAGAACTAGAAAAAGCTAAAAAGAGCGCAAATAGACAATGCAATCCTAAGAAGAAATAACATAGCTGGTGGCAACACATGACTTGACTTCAAACTACACTTTAAGGCTACAATAATCAAAATGGCATGGTACTGGTACAAAACAGACACATAGATCAACAGGACAAGATAGAGAATCCAGAAATAAAGCTGCACACAAACAGCCATCTGATCTTTGACAAAGTTGACAAAAACAAGCAAACGGAAAGGACTCCCTATTCAATAAATGGTGTTGAGATAACTGGCTGTCAATATGCAGAAGAATAAAACTGGACTTCTACCTTTTACCATATACAAAAATTAACTCAAGATGGATTAAAAACTTAAATGTAAGACCTAAAACTATAAAAGTTTTAGAAGAAAACCTAAGAAATACCATTAGGGATATCACCTTTGGCAAAGAATTTGTGACTGCATCCCCCAAAAGCAATTGTGACAAAAACAAAAATAGACAAGTGAAACCTAATTAAGCTAAAGAACTTCTGCACTGCAAAATAAGCTATCAACAGAGTAAACAGACAACCTACAGAATGGGAGAAAATATTTACAAACTATGCATCTGACAAAGTTCTAATATCCAGAATCTGAAGGGGACTTAAGCAATTGAACAAGAAAAAACAACCCAGTTAAAATATGGGCAAAAGACATGAACAGATGCTTCTGAAAAGAAGACATACAATTGGTCAACAAACATGAAAAATGCTCAACATCACTCAGAAAGATGCAAATCAAAACCACAATGATATACTGTCTTACACCAGTCAGAATGGCTACTAGGAAAAGGTAAAAAAACAACCAATGTTGGTGAGCTTGTGAAGAAAAGAGAACACTTATACACTAGTGGTGGGAATCCAAATTTTTTCAGACATGTGGAAAGCAGTTTAGATATTTCTCAAATAACTTACCTCTACCATTCAACCAGCAACCCCATTCCTGGGTATATATCCAAAATAAAATAAATTACTTTACCAAAAAGACACATGCACTCATATGTTTATTGTAGCACTACTCACAACAGCAAAGACATGGAATCAACCGAGGCACCCATCAATGGTGGGTTGGATAAACAGATACGGCACATATACGCAATGGGATACTATACAGCCATAATAAGGAATAAAGTCATGTCCTTTCCAGCAACATGGATTCAACTAGAAGCCATTATACTAAGCAAATTAATACACAACAGAAAACCAAATATCATGTGTTCTCACTGATAAGCAGGGGCTAAACATGGACACAAAGATGGGAACATGGACATGAGGATGATAACAATAAACACTGAGGACTACTTAAGCAAGGAGAGAGGGAGGGGATCAAGAATTACAAAACTACTGGTATTATGCCCAGTACCTAGGTGACAGGATCAGTAGGACCCCAAATCTCAACATCACACAATATAACCAGGTTAATAAGCCTTCATAGGCATCCTCTGAATGTAAAATAAAAGGTGAAGTTATAAAAATAAAAACCAAACGAACTAAACCATAAAGTCATAATTATCAAAAGTTCTAATTTTCTTTTTGGCATGGTTAGAACACAAGTCAGAACCTTTCTCAAGTCTAATATAAACAGCAGTTCATATAACTGAACTACATCAGTTGGGGTAAACTGGGAGAAGAAAATTATGACACAATTGTTTGTATGAGATGTCAAGTTAATCATAATGGATTTTTACTTGGAAAATTATTAAGAACTGATTTAGAAGGCAGACATAAAGTATTTGAGACTTTTCTGGTAACGATTTATACAATCCATATCCACTCAGAAAATTCTCAAGCTGCATTGTGTACAGGAAAGAAATAATTGTATAATCATTTTAGAGATGACCAAATTGTTTCCTAAATTACATATTAACATACTGAAATGTGCATCTATGTGAAAAACAGAATTTGAAATATGGACGAATATGAGGTGAAGTACATAAATCTTATTCCAAAGGAAATAATCACTGACTGTAAAATTTTACATCATGGTAATAAACTTGATATTTTATCTGTAGAGACATCCACTTTCACTTTTCAAAGCCTCAGGGCAAGCTTTATTTTAAATGGTAACTCGCTAAAATATTTCAACAGAACGAACTTTAAGAGAAAACTATATTCTAGAATTGGTTTTTGTTTAGACTACTAGCTAAAGGACAGATTTTGAATAGTCCAGAGGAAAAAAAGAAAAGGAGATAAGAATATGTTTCAGGTGTGAGGAAATAGACTATACTTAGGACAAAGACATGCCTCTGGCATTTCTCCAAGCTCAACTTGAGCCACTGAGTTAAATTCAAAGAACCTATCAATGAATTTCACTGTTGAAACTGACATTCTGTCTAAGCTGCACTATTCGTTGCTAGGAAAATCTGAGCTTCCAAGCCGACATCACTGATTCCAGTGTATCTCAAAAGATACAGTCTTAATTTGAGGGGAAATGTTTTGGACAGTCTCATCTATAAGCTCACAAATCTGTTTATATTTCCCTGATCCTGATTTCTCTAATGTGGAACTTCATATCCATAAACAGAACAAAATAAAGGAGGGAAAAAAACCCAGGAAGAAAGAAGGAATATCATTCACATACACATAAACAAATATCCAAGATTACATCTAGCATTTAAGGACACACAGATGATCTTTATCACGTCATGAGTCATGAAATATCCAGCATTTACATACTGATCATATTTTTGGTTGTTTGTCTTGACACTGAATAATTACCACACACTGATTCACTCTACTTGGCTCCAGAGCATTTTGCATAATGCCCCTGGTCTGTCCACTCCATCTGCGATATGCATATAGGATAGGTGATTTGATTTCCCCCACACCCTCTTTTTCCATTAGAATTTTTATTTTTATTTTTGTACTGTTTGATTTTAAGTGAGTTATGCAGACTTTTTCCATTAAGTTTACTAAATGTTTAGGCACACACTTAATATTTAGCTTCAGAATTGTTGTCTAATGATTTTTTCCAGAAAAGCACTAAATCTGATTAGAAAACTTATCATCCATTGAGAGGCCAAGACAGGAGGATTGCTTGAAGCCAGAGTTTGAGACTGGCCTTCACAACATAGCAAGACTTGTCTCTTAAAAAAAAAAAAAAAAGCCAGGAATGGTGGCACACACCTTTAGTCCCACCTACTTGGGAGACTAAGGCGGGGGAATCACTTTAGTCCAGGAACTCAAGGTCACAGTAATCTATGATCGACTACACTCCAGCCTAGGTGACAGAGACAGATCCTGTCTCTAAACAAACCAAAAACAAACACACAAAACACCTGATTGTCCAGTTTTGAATCTGTTCCTGTTTCTCCATCCTATATTAAATCTCGTGTTGTCATTTCCCCTGATTTGAAAACTGTATGGATTCAGAGACAACTACTCATATCATATTCTTTGGAAAATGTTTGAGATGATTAAGAATTTTGCTCATCATTTACAAATAGTCTCCCACAACTTTCTTCTCCACAGTGAATCAATACATTTTATTGCTTCAGGGTCATTTGTTAAGTGGAGAACAGCAAAGGGTGTATACAATACCAAAATTCTAATTTTTAGCTTTATGTTCCAAAACGAACTTCTGAAATTTATCAGAGACAATTATGTTTAAAAGCCAAGGCTTTTGATTTGCAATAGACATGTTTGATTTCAAATCATCATGTGTTACGTACAGCCCAGCATAAAGTTTATGCCATAAACAGCGCATATAAAATAAAACAGAAGAAACAATGAACCTGACCCATAAATTAAACCAAATTTGCTTGTGCTGGGGAAGGAGAAGCCTCAGAAAGGGATGAGATTCAGACCTGATTCAGGTTCCTAATACTTAGCCAGGCTGTACTCCATACCACTAGATAAGTTTCAAGAGATGACACTGGGATGGTTGAGATGTCAGCGGGAACTCCAGATATGTTTGAGAGGATCTGATAATTGAAATGGCCTGAACCATGTTCCCTCAGCCCTAAGAGGCAGTCCAAATGTTTGTAGATAATTTCTTCATGCCAAACGTGGTGCCATAGTCTTAGTGTAGAAATGTTACGAGAATAGACCTGTGTGTGATAGCACCTCCATTTAAAACCCAGGTTCAGACTATCCCCTAAAGACTCAAGAGGCTATTTTGAAATTCCTGCTCCCCCCAGGGATGGGTATAGAAGTGACTAACAGACCCAAAGTCTCCAATGAAGCTTTGGGATGGTTGGGATAAAAGGCATGAGGCCTTTTCAGTTCCACACACGTCTTGGAGGATGCACTGGTAATGAGTGCAGTTGACCAAAAGGGTACAGGCACAGCTCAATGAACTCCAGGAGATGGCTGTGGGTCCGATGCCTCTCCCTTACCTATGCCTGAGTGTTCTGTATATTATCCACCTTTGCAGCCTTGCATGTCATTCTGCAAAGGAAAGAAAAAGGGGGAAAAGGGGAGGGATAGTGGGGGGGTGGGGAGTTGGGGAGGGATAGCATGGGGAGAAATGCCAGATATAGGTGATGGGGAGGAAGGCAGCAAATCACACTGCCATGTGTGTACCTATGCAACAATCTTCCATGTTCTTCACATGTACCCCCAAACCTAAAATGCAATAAAAAATAAATAAATAAAAATAAAAAAAAGAAAAAAAAAGAAAAAAAAGAAAATGCTTTATTAAATTGGAAAACATCATTTTAAGTGGATGAATCAGTGAGTGTGGGAAATAGGATGTGCAAATATTTTCATTGCTGTTTGGGAAACCATTGAATAAAATATTTTCTGCAAAAAAAAAAAAAGAAAAGAACTCTGAACCAGAAGAACTTACCGAATTTACTGAGAAAAACAACAAAAGTCACTAAGCTTACCTAGAAGTTACAAGACCAAATTTCCTGCAAGAACAAATGTGGGTTCACGATAGAATTAAATTCAGGTAGATAAAAGCAAAAAAAAAAAAAAATAGAATTATTTGATCATTTAAGTTCACGGCCTGATGACATTTATATATGCAACTTTTCTTTAAAATTATCAAATTTCTAGAAATTAAAAATAGAGCTACTATAAGACCCAACAATTCCTCCTCTGGACATATAACTAAAGGAAACAGAATCAGGACCTTGTAAAGATATCTGCACTCCCATGTTCACTGCAGCATATTCAAAATAGCAAAGATATGGAATCAACCTAAGCATCCATCAACAGATGTGTGGAAAAGAAAATATGATGAACACACACACACACCCACACACACACACACACACACACACACAGAGAGAGAGAGAGAGAGAGATTATTTAGCCCTAAAAAAGAACAAGGTCTTGCCATTTACCACAACATGGATGAGCCTGGAGTACATTATGCTAAGTGAAATAAGCCAGAGCCAGGTGTGGTGGTACACACTCCTAGTCCCAGCTACATGGGAGGCTGAGGAGGGAGGATCACTTGAGCCTGGAAGTTCAAGGCTGCATTGTGCTATGATAGCACCTGTGAATAGCCATCACACTCCAGCCTGGACAACATAGTGAGACTTTGTCTCTAAAAAATTAATAATAAAAAAAAGAAAGAAAAAAGCCAGACATGGAAAAATTGCATGATCTCACTTATGTATGAAATCTAGAAAAAAAAAAATCAAACATACAGAGATAGAGAACAAAAACATTGGTTACCAAAGACAGGCGTGAAGGAAGAAAATGTGGACAGGTGGGCCAGAGAACACAAAGTAGCAGACATGCAGGATGAACAAATCTAGAGATCGAATGTACGGCATGAAGACTACAGGTATTAAAATCGTACTATATTTGGTATTCATGCTAAATGAGTAGATTTTCACTGTTCCTACTAGAAAAAAAAATAGGTAACTGTATGATGATGGATATGTTAATTTGCTTCACTATAGTGACCTTTTTATTGCTTATATGTATCCCACACATCATGTGATAGACCTTAAATATACACAGTAAAAAAAAACCCAAAAATGTGAAAAATATTATGGGAAATGACACAGGGGCCTTTCTACTCCATAGCCCCGCCCCCCCCCCTTTTTTTTTAAGAGACGGAGTCATGCTCCATCCCCAGGCTGGAGCTCAGTGACAGATCTTGCCTTACTGCAACCTCCACTTCTTGGGTTCAAGCGATTCGCCTGCCTCAGCCTCCTGAGTAGCTGGAATTACAGCATGTATCACTGCGTCTGGCAAACTTTTTGTATTTTTAGTAGAGATGGGGTTTTGCCATGTTGGCCAGGCTGCTCTTGAACTCCTGACCTCAGATGATTCACCCGAGTCAGCCTCCCAAAGTGCTGGGATTACAGACGTGAGTCACCATGCCCAGTTCAGAGCCCTTTCTGTGTTGGAGCGGCTTTCTTCTGTTTTCCCTGGTCGCAGGAAACATTTTATATTTTGGAGAACCTCCAACTTGAAGAGACCCTCCGATTTTGAGACAACCAGTGTATTTTCTGTAGCTGAATCAGCAGTGACTTTGGATATTACCTCCCAGAGTTATTAGTATTCTAGACTCTACTTAGAGCTTCAGTGATTTGGGTTCTGAGGACTTCCGTGGATTGTCAGAATACAGCATGAACTGAAGCAATGTCTGCTTGTCACTTCAGGCTGCAGCAAACTTTACCTTGCTTTCCCTTCTTATCCGTTCAGACTGATCTTTGTAAACCAATAATCTGAAGTTTTTCTATCATTCTTTACCCAGAAATATTATACGTTGGTAAAAAAGTAATTGCGGTTTTTGTCATTACTTTCCATGGCAAAAACCGCAATTACTTTTGAACCAACCTAAATAGTTCATTTTTTTCTCTTTGCAATCATAACAAAAACACTTAAGAAAAAATGTACTATTGAAAACATACAAGGTTTGTATATTTATACTATTTTATACTATATATTTTTATACTATTGCAAATATACAACTTTGTATATTTCTGCTTTCCTGAAAAATATATTGACATATGACTGAGCCTTTCTTCTTTTTATTTTTTTCATCAAGTTCTCACGCCTATTATAGATGCACATGTGACTTGTTGACAAAGAGGGCCAGACTATTTTCTTTCTGGTTTCCCTAGGTCACTGGAAATCCTTATAAGCAGGGCCTTATTCTGCTTCTCTTTGCATGCCGGTTCCTAACATGGAACCTGGCATATGGGAGCCCTACCAGTACTTCTTAAGGTGAAATGCGAATGCCCTAAGCAAACTTTAGACACAATCAGGTAGATCATTTTCCCTTTAAAGCAGTGTTAGTGTCTGGGGCAAGGATTGATCTCTCCATCTGTGACCACGGTCTCATCATCATATTAATGAATTTGCTAGTATCAGACTTGAATAATCTATTACACTCATCAAATACCCCACATCTCCATGACAGGGTAGTTCTTTCAGTTCTCCAATATGGGGAAAATATATCTCTAGAGTGTGGATGACCTACTTATCAGGAAGCCTCACTCTTAGCTTAAGCAAGGGCAAGATATTTTGTGTTGGTTTTTATTTAGAGAAAACATAATTTGTGTTAGCCTTGAGGAGATTTGACTATGATGCATCTGATCAGATGGCAATGAAAATAATACTAGTGACCCCTTTAGTGGAGGGGGTTAGATACTGGTCATGCCAGAATAACTTCCCTCCAGGTGAAACCTAATGAGCTATCATTTCATCACCTTAAGTGCTTAAGTTAGTAGTACCTAGTTTAACCAGAATTTAGGAAACATTGTTGATAGTAAAGATAGTATTGTATGATCAGGAGGAAAAATGAATATTGCCTTTATTTTATCTTTGTGACAGAGTCTTGCTATGTCACCCAGGCTGGAACGCAGTGGTGCCATCTTGGCTCACTGCAACCTCCAACTCCTGGGTTAAAGTGATTCTCCTTCCTCAGCCTCCCGAGTAGCTGGGATTACAGGCACATACCACCACACCGGGCTAATTCTTGTATTTTTAGTAGAGACAGGTTTTCATCATGTTGGCCAGGCTGATCTCAAACTCCTGACCTCAAGTGATCTACCCATCTTGGCCTCTCAAAGTGCTGGGAATACAGGTGTGAGCCATCATGCTGGGCTGCCTTTAGTTTTTATTTCCTCCAGCAGCTTCAACGCATTTAGAACTATCCACGCTGAGAGCTGATAAGGAAGATTTTACTGGACCTGGGACTTGAATTTCAATCCCACAACTTTCTACCAGTAGAGAGTGGGGCACTAGTTATTTCTTCTACAGCTTTATAGGGCTATGGATAAACAAAATGTGAAGCTTCTAGCGCAATGCCTGTCAAGGTAAGCTTATTTTAAACATTAGATTCCCCCTCCCTCATTAAATATATCTGGTATTGATCTTAAACCTTACAGTTGAAAATTAATACATGGGGAAGGAAATGTAAAAGCTTATCATATAATGATTTTGTTAGATTTTGATGAATCTGTCAAAATGATAGGCATATTAAATAATTTGTCTTCTGGAAGTTTAAAGTAAATCAAAAGTGACATTTGTTCATGGAAGATCTTAATCAAATAATGGAGAAATGTCTTTGGTTGGAAGTCAGAAGACCTATTTTCTGGTTCCACCTCTGCCCAAAACACAATATGTCAAACACAGCATTCATGTTTTTCTTTACATTTATTCATCAGCTCAACTCTTTCTGCTTAGACACCTGTATTGGACAGCATTAGGTTATTTCCCTGTTCTCTTTGAGTCTCACTAGTCATTAATTTTATCGTTTATTCCTCAAAATGGCTTTGTCATCTACTCCTTCCTTTATAGTCCACTGTTAGACCCTAACCCAACCCATATCATCTGGTTTACAGAATAAAATAAAATAAAATAATCAAATTTCTGATGACAAGTAAAATTAATAACAAAATTTTAAAGTATGACTACCAAAGTTTTGTAAAGAATTGTTTTTGTATTATATACCAGAATCAGGATCAGAAAGCTATCTTAAGTTAATTTGAACAGATAACTGAGATATATTAATGAGTTAAATTGTGTGGAAAAACAAAACCATTTTAGAAAGTAATTGCTTATTTAATGTACCAATGTTTATCATGATGTATATTCAAAACCCATTCTTCCCACAAGCATGAATGGCCTTGTGCTGAGTACTGAACGGAACATATTATGACTCCTCCGTTAAGGCTGGTAAGATTATGTTTGCATAAAAAGGAGGAAATAAGGAAGGAGTCCTAGCCTAAATGAATCAGATACATTCACCATAGTTAAGAACCATAAGGGCCATTGACTATTATTTTATTTTATTTTGTATCTTTTGAAAAGAAGGAGTGCTAAAATTTATCAAAGAAACTATTTGTCCTAGAGTTGCATATTAAAGATAATATATGAACCTTTATGCACATAATGCTTTCTGTGGAAACTATCAAAAATTTACCCCTTGGCATTTTCTTTTTAAAAAACCTGATGCAAACAGTGGCTGTGAGACAGAGCAAAGAAAAAAAAATAGCAACATGTATTTCCCATTTCTTTTCAATGGGATCAAAACAAAAATCAGGAGCAACATTTCAGTATTTCAGCCTTTTTTCTTATTTAGCAAACTTTTCTTTCATTTTTGTGCATTCACTAAAGAACAGAGAACTTGACAACTCTGTTTTTGGAGTGATATTAAAAATTCAAGAGTATGAGTTACGATGATTGCTGGGTATATCTGACAGAAACATCAAAGACCTCCTGTTCAAACACAGTATCACAGGAGGAAATAATAACTTGTGCTTGAAAATACTGATGACATTTTCATAACCCAAATATGAAAGAAACAAGGGACTACACAAAGAGTAAAATGTGTTCTTCTTAGGAAAAAAAGAACTTATAACTGATTCCCTAACTGTGGTCAAGGCATTGGGGTTTTATTAATGTTTTATTTACTGAAGTTACAAAAGTACTTTATATGTGAAAAAGTGTAAGTGCAATATGACTGTTTACAAAGAAAGAGCTTCCAAGTTGCCTACCTCATTATTGGATGCTAGCATCTCTCCTTTGCATTTATTCACTTACGAAATTATATGTTTCCAACAGCTTCGTACAAAGGACACAAAGGACCATCTGGACTTTGAACCAGATCCACTGATGATTCTAATTGCTTGCCATCCATTGTCTTTCCCCACTCCCATTACCTGTGAATCTATTACTTCTGTATGGAAGCTATACAATCCCATAGAACATTTAAGAATTGCCTGGCGAATCAAATTATTGGCTCCCGCGCCAATAAGAAATCCTGTTCAGAAGAAATAGTTGAGCAAAATTTCTGCACAGCTAGCAGCTAAGGAAAAAAGGATTGAAACCAAGGCATGTTTGCTGCAAAATGGGCACATTCACTTCCTGTATTCTCACTTAATTTTTACAACACTACTTTGGGGTAGATATTCTTTCTACCATTTTAGATTAGAGAAAAGTAAGGCTTAAAGTGGTTGAGTGACTGAACCAAAGGGGAACAGCTAGTTAAGCCAATGTCCTGCTTAATAAATAAACAAGAACACTGACCACAAGTAAGAAGCTGTGATCAAGATAGCACAACCAGAACAAAGCTGATAGAAAAAGTAAAACTGAGTATCTTAACAAGCAGTAGGAAAGTAGAAGCTGAGATGTCCTTGTAAGCAGAATGGAAGAGCAGAGGTGAAAAGCAAGGCTGAGTAAAGTCAAATGGTTTAATACCTTTACAGTTGATACTTGTTACTAGGGGCTCTCCTTCTATTGTTTGTGCTCCTAATTAAATTATCCTTCTTTGTTGAGGCTTATTAGAGTTTTCCTATGTTTCACTCATTAATTCTCCAAAAATGTTAATGAGATGCTTCGCTAGAAGCCAGAGATAGAGATAGCATGATAAGGCAAAACAGACATTGCCTCTGCCCACCATCCCTGCCCAATAGTTTAAAGTCTATTGGGTGTGAGTATGGCTGGGGTAGGTGATAACTAAGTATATTCAATGAAATTGTGAGGAGCAGACTCTTAAAGTACCCTCCATTTTTTACTCCTAGTGTGAATGCCTTTGTCTAACTTCCTCCCTTTTCCCTAGAGTAGAATTTGCAACTCCACACTAAGAAGTAAGAATCCAGGAGACAAAGTGAGATAGAAGGAATGAAGAGAAGGTAAATAGAATCAAAGCTAGGTGCCTGATATCTTAACAGTCAGTACTTAAGGAAGACAAAGTGCTTTGTCATATTCCATCATGAGTGAGGCATTAAGTGGATCAAAACACTGAAATATATGAAACCAGAGAGTCAAGATGTTTCAGTTTCATCAACATTAGTATCGAAGTAATTGCAAGGAGAGAAGAGAGTGAATGCCAATTATATAAATTGGGTCATTCTTGTCATACTCACCTAAATCAAAGTCTAAAGGCCAGAGGAAAAAATCACTCAGGGCACGCAGCACTGCTCCAAGAATTGAATTCTCCACAAACCCAGCTGCTGAAACTACCTGCTGCAATCCTAAGACCAGTTTCAGTTAGTATTTGCTGAAACATGCTATAACTCTTAAGACTAGTTTTACCTACCGTCACTCACCAATCAGAGCTTTCCAGCTCCCAAAAGCTTTTCTAATGCCAATGAGTTTTCTTTCAAAAAGATATGTAACATTTCTTTAAAATAAATACCACAGCATTTTTTTTGTTCTTTAGACATACTGAGGACTAGCTGGTCTGTATGTGTGCCCTAAATTGCAATTCTGTGATTCTCAAATAAAATGTTAAATTTAGAGATTTGTCTATGTATTCTATTTTGATCTCATAAAAGTAAGAGAAATAGAATAAAGAAAATAGTAGTTCTTAATAGAGGTTATTGATATTATAATTCTCTAACAATGAATTGTAAATGAAGCCAGAGTGCTCTGGAGCTGGAAAATAATATAATTTTCTGTAAAACATGGCATAAAGATTAATATCTTGATATAACAGTGATATCATTGAATTCTGTGGTCATAGAAATTACTTAAATAAATTATTCATCAAAACAACTCAACCAGTAATAAATACAGACTCACATAGTTTTCTGCCATGTAGCAATAGAAAAGGAGGGGGAAGGAATATTTCATATTATATGTGCTATAAAGTCCTAGGGCCACTGGTTGCTAATTATTTCAGACTGTCACTGATTTTTCATTGATGTTTTTCTTCCTTTACATCTTTATTTGGATATAGAGTATTAACAATTACATTGTTATCATAATAATTGGTATTATTAATTGGTATTAATTCAATCTTAATGAAATTCTAAGTGTTATTTCCTCTGGAAAAGAACTGCAGCTTTGTAATATGAATGCTCTACATGTTCATTTCTTAAAAAGAAATTTAATCATCTCAATGGATTATTATAGCAAGAAGATGAGATTTCTATCCTATTAACATTTATTTTTACCCATATCCCTTGTGAAATAAGACATGTGGAGCTCTCTTCTATGATTTATGACATTTTTCAGGCTATTCTGAATATTTTCATGAGGAACAACATTAATGATGCTATATTTTTAATATAAGAGCCCACACTGATATTTGGTTAACTAAAGTTTTGAAAACCATTACTAATTTAAATAAAATAAGAAAAGAAAAAATTCAATTTAGTAAAACAATATATTAGAGAGCCTGTCTCCCATGTTATCTTCCAATTGATAGCTCATAACTTGAACCTAGGTGACTGATGACTACTCAAACACTCAGCTAAGATCTTATAAAAATAATCAAACAAGTTTAACTTAGAACATATGTGTCCCCCCCCCCCCCCCACTTAGGTTCTTTTAGTTGTTTTAATAATATTGAGACCAACAAAGACAAATATTAATTGAGGTTTTATTATGAGCCAGACACCATTCAAAGCCATCACTTAATTTTCAAAATAATCCCATGAAGTATACTATCATTATCCACATTAGAATACAAAGGAGGAAATGGAGGCTCTAAAATTCTTGATAAATAGTCTAAGATTACACAATTATTAATTGTTAAAGTCCAAATGTAGATATAGACCATCATGACCCAGGATATTCACAAAAAATGCAAAACCATCAGGGGCAAGTTTTTAAACATGAACCAGCGATTGTATAAAAGCAATGTTCTCCAGATTACTTAAGCATTGCCCTTAGGATTTTGGGCTGGCAGAATGCTAGACTAGGATAGACTAGAATAAGCTAAGGTGACAGAGTTGCTATTCTTTTAGGTACGTACAATGTCCACTCCCTCAAAAAAAAAAAATTTCTTTGACATTTTCTATTCTTTTAGAATCTCTTTAAGCAGTTGCCTTTCTTCAAAATGCATGGTCCTAGACACTTGATTTAGCGAACTTGAATAAGCATATCACTCATCTGTTACAAGTTCAAATCTTTACAACAGAAATGGGGGCTGTTTAAAGCTTTTTAAAAAGCAAATAAAGAAATGATTTCAAAAAACCATTCAAACACAAAATACATTGCACAGAACCTAGGAGAAAGTTAAATTCATTTTAAGAGCCCATCACTTGGAAGGAAGTTAAGGGTAAAATCCAAATACAAAAGAAATGCAATCTTAATGAAATCTTGAATTCTTAAAAAACAATTACTTGAAAGCTAATGAAGTAAAATTAAAAACCACTGAAATAGTTTATAAGCAGCTATTATCACAATGGACTCATAAATCATTCCTAAAAACTAAATTTAAACAATAACAATTAAGATACAATCTCGTACTTCGACTAGAAATTCAAATGTTTTCTCATCAAAAATTAAAAATCAAGAAGGGTGTTGATTTACTAAGAATGGAGATATTAACAAAATCTAAGAGAAGTAAGGTGTTGGAAGAGATCCAATGAATAATAAAAGCAGAGGTCTTAATACGCTTTGTGTTCTTTGAACATCATAAAATCCCAAAAAGGAGTTTCAAATGAATGTTATCAAATGGAAAGCATTGCTTATCATAAAAGCATCTTTGAAGCATGATACTCAGATTCAGTAAGAGAAAGCCACCAGGGACCTAGTGAATATGATTTTGGATGTGAGGAGTTATGAAATGAAATATCCAAACTCTCCTTGATCTCTTTAGCAAGTTTTTAATGGTAAAATGCTCAATATGAATTCCTAAATATGTCATTCATTAACTTATACTTTAAACCCCTTACTTCTCCTCATGTCAATCTCACCAAAACTAAACAACAACAAAAAATCCGTTTCTTAGCTTATGTTAAATAATCAGTTCATCTTTGGCACAAAATCAAAAATATAAAATTAGTTCACAATCTTTCTTAAGAACATACATTTTCAGAGAAGACTGCTGTCATAAGTTTCTCTAATTTGGCAACTTATTACCATACATTTAATAATTTAAGTTTTTGTTCAGGAATGTGAACATTCTTTTCCTCCTCTTCTCTCTTCATAAAGGCTATAACTTAAAATTAAATACAATTGTCCTACTGTTTTGTTGGCTTTAAAAAATGTACTGAATCAGACAAATTGTCATAGCATTGCAAAAACATGGAACATGTGGGGTACAGCATGATGGTTTATTCTAAAAATAAACAAAATCTGTAATAGCACCTTGGGATAAGTTAGAATGTCTGTCATCCTGGCATCCTCTATAACCTAATCTGAAGTATATTACTTATTTCCTCATCAAATAATCAGGTTCATGGAGTCAAAAGTTCCACAAAGTTTGTTTTGTTTAGAGAGTAATCAGAAATTTATCCATTTAAATAACTTTGATATAGTCTTAATTTTTATAGTAAAAACTTTAGCAACTGAAGTTTAAAAAATACATATGTAGTACTCTTTCATACTTGACAAAAGGAAAAAGATAAGAATGTTATAGAAAACTTGTTATAAATTTGTCTGAACTGACTGTACTTTATAACAGCATGCACTTATTTCACAAAGGAGGGGAAAGGAGGGGTCACTAAAGTTATTGATACAGGCAGTGATGCACAGAGTTCCATCAAACTGGTTTTAGTTTCTGAGCAATCACTACCAGCAGTTCACTTAATTCTGATGCTTCATTTTTATCACTTGAATATGACAGCATTCAAAAGTTGGAAAAGAATCTTCCAGAGATCACTGGGGTCTATTTATCTTTTCCACAAACCAAGTCTTAGAGAGGTGAAGAGGTCTGAATTTGTAATCTTGTTCCACATGAACAGTCAGTGGCTCCCCCTTTGTCTTTAAAATTAAACCAAAATTCTTTACTTGGAACATAAGGATCTGAATGTTCTGGCCCCTGACTGGCATGCATGGAAAATTACCCTGCCCAGCAGGGCTACCCCAGAGTTACTGCCTGTTCCTTTTCAGTCTGACTGAAACTTAGGGGATTTCTCCAGTTACCTTACATTTCATCTTTGTAAGGTTCCCCCCAACATCTCTCTTCTTTCACTGCCCACACTGAATGGTAAGTTCAGGACAATGAGGACTTGTTCATCCCTGTATCCCCAATGCTTTGAATACTGCCCTGTCTATAGTAAATGATCAAGAAATACATATATATCTATATACATAAGATGTATGTATACATATATACGTAATGCAAGTGTATATGTAATAACTTGAGCATTCACTATACATATACATAAATACATATACATAATACTGATACATAATACATATATACACACATATGTATTATGTGTATAGATGTATATATATATTTCTTGATCATTTACTATAGCCAGGGCAGTATTTTATATATATATATATATATATATATATATATATATATATATTTTCTTTACTTGGCAGATGAAGAAACTGTGTGGCATTGGACTAATGACTTAGCATTCCTTTACTCAAATATCAAATTTATCACTCTTACATCATTCTCATTCCTTTATTCAATCTTTTCTCTATGTCCTCGTGATTCAATTTTTAAATAATTCTTAACTGTCTCCCGCTTTCTCCATCTCATTTGCTATTACCACATTTTAAATAGTCCTAGCTTAATTTCGTATCACTGCAAACCGCCAACCCTTAACTGATATTCATGTTTCTATTCTTTTTTCCATTTTTCATGTTTTCTTTCTTTTAAAAAAATTGTGGTAGAAACAACCTGTCCTCTCAACAAATTTTACCCATACCCCTTATTAAATAATGATATCTTGGGCTCTCTTCTTTGATATGTGATATTTTTCAGGTTATTCTGCATATTTTCATGAAGCACTACATCAATAATATTATATTTTTAATATAAGAGCCCATACTGATATTTGGTTAACTAAAGTTTTGAAAAACATTACTAATTTAAATAAAATAAGAAAATAAAAAAATTCTATTTAGTAAAACAACATATTGGAGAGCCTGTCTCCCATATTATCTTCCAATCGATAGCTCACAACTTGAACCTAGGTGATTGATGACTACTCAAACACTCAGCTAAATATAAATAAAAATAATCAAACCAGTTTAACTTAGAACATGTGTGTTTTCCCCCCCCACTTAGGTTCTTTTAGTTGTTTTAATAATATTGAGAACAACAAAAACAAATATTAATTGAGGTTTTATTAGAGCCAGACACCATTCAAAGCAATCACTTAATTTTCAAAGTAATCTTATGAATTATACTATCATTATCCACATTAGAATACAAAGGAGGAAATGGAGGTTCTAAAATTCTTGATAAATAGTCAAAGATTCCACAATTATTAATTGTTAAAGTCCAAATGTAGATATAGACCATCATGACCCAGGATATTCACAAAAAATGCAAAACCATCCGGGGCAGGTTTTTAAAAATGAACCAGCGATTTTATAAAAGTAATTTTCTCCAGATTACTTAAGTATTGCTCTTAAGGTTTTGGGCTGGCAGAATGCTAGACTAGGATAGACTAGAATAGGCTAAGATGACAGAGTTGCTATTCTTTTTAGTATATGCAATGCCCACTCCATTAAACAAATGTTTTTTGTTACATTTCTCTTCTGGAGCCCTCTCAGAGTCCTGCCATCTATCTCTTAGAATAGAATCCACACTCCTACTATTTCTCATCACCACTCACCCCACACCCCACTTTAAAACATTATAACCTCTTGCCAGCTACTGTTTTTCTAGCAGGTCTTCTAAAGTCCAGCCTTACCCTTGTGGAATCTATTCCCAACAAAGCCACCAGAGTCAACATTTTAAAAGTTGTTACATCATGTTACTCTTCTGTCTAAATGGGCAATGGATTCATGTCTTCAGAGTGCCTTACATGGCCCTACATTATCTGGATGCCTTTACCTCCCTAGTTTTATCTGCTAATCTATAGCTCATTGAATTGATTACAAACATACTGGTAACCCTGCCGTTCCTCAGACACCCAAGCTACACCCCTGTCTGAGAGTCTTTGATAAAATACTTCCTCTGCCTGGAACTTCCTTCACCAGGTAACTGCTTGGCCCTCTCTCTCATTTCATTTCTGTATTCAAATCTCATTTTTTCAATGTGGGCTTTCCTGAGTGCTTTTTGAAATACTGTGCATTGTCAAGGATATCACATAGGGTGTTCCTAATATCTTTTTCCTGTTGTACTCTTGCAATTGTCCATAGGATTTATTAACTTCTAGCACATGAACTAATTGGCTCTTTATGATGTGTATAGTCTGTTGTCTTCTGTTGGAATATAAACTCAGTGTGGTCAAGGATCTTTGCTTAATTAATTAATACATCCCAAATATATTTAAAAGTGCCTGGAATATAGTAGATACTCAGTAAATATTTCTTTAACCAATGCAAATATAGTACAGAAGCATTACAAAGCTGTGACTTCAAGGAGTATATGTCAAAATTCTGGATTAGGCACCAAAAGGAGCCATATAGTCAGCAATAAATGCTGGGATTACAAGGTACTGTAATGTAAGCATTTTAAGAAGACAAGGTGGGAGGATCGCTTGAGCCCAGGAGTTCTAGACTAGCATGGGCAACACAGTGAGACCTTGTCTCTGCAAAATAAAATTTTAAAACTTCAAAAATGTCAAAATACTTTCATAATGTTCAGTATACATACTCACTTTTTCTCATGAATAGGTAAAGATTTTCTGCTTTTCCTTTTTATTGTTCCAAGCTCTATTCATCTAGCATCAGCCAAAACGTTTCTTCCCACCTCCACTAACAATCTTTTTTAGCCAATAAATCCAGTGTATGGCCTACTACAAAAAGCATAAGCTTGACTATACTAAAATTCTATCTTCAAGAAAGTAAGATCAGTTTGGTACAAGCTGGACATGGTTGCATGGGTTCATAAGTCCCCTAGTCAGGATCTTCAGCCATGTTTCCACAGTAGGGCATTAATGTTGCTAGACTACCATGTGTAGTGACAAGAAAGGCTCAGGAAACAGAGAGACACTTGGTACAGTGCAAGCAGATATTCGAATTCAGAAATAACAGTACTTCAGGCACATAAAGAGAACGTAGAAATAGTGCCTATAGAATAACAATCAGACAAAACAGTAGATATGAATCGAACAAGTGGTCAAAACAACAAAAAACAAAAAACAATGAGAGAAGGAGCAAACAGATTCTAAATCTGTGCAGTTGGTAATCAGCCCAGCAGTAGGAAAATCAAAAGTATGGCTAAGTGAAAAAAACAGATTCAAAGGTCCTAATGACAAAGAAAAGGTGTTGAAAACTGAGAAAGTAGGTTGCTTCACCTCATAAACTCTACATTCACCCCTTGATGCCAGCAACTGGTCCCCCAAGCATGCCCATCAGAAGGCTTGGCATGACATGACATTAAGCAGGTACAATATTGCTAACATACTCTTAGTTTAAAAAGATCTCTGTCAATTCCTACTTTTATAAAATATTCATTGAATCACAATTGTTCTCCTCTGTTCAAAGTTAGCTGATTTAATGCTATTCTAGAAAGTAGTTTTAGGATGTATCATAAAACTCAGTTCCACTTTTTTCTTTTCATTTGCCCACTCATCTGTAAATATTAGTGCTTCACTTGGTTCTGTTACATATTCAATTACCTCTTCAAATCTCACTCTGTAAGACGCTTGTTCAAATATGTCCAGTAAGCTAACGGTATGATAAGCATAGTCATAAAAAAGTACTTCCAGAAATGATAAATTTAGTTAATAAAAATTGTTTTCTGAAGTTTCAGAATGTTGTTCTTATAAGAGCTAAGTCAATATTTTTTGGCGTGAGACTATTATTAACAAAAAAGCCTTTGAACATTTTCTGAATATACTTTTTTGAAATATCTTATTATTTTGAAATATTGGCAAAATAATCTTTTGAGTTAATACTAATGCTCCAAGCCCAAGAACAGAAAGTTTTCTAGATTTAGGACTTTAGAAAGAACGACTTGAATTTTATTCATCAATGTTGATTAAAAATTCATGAAGGATTTTAAAGTTGTCTGCAGCTAGTTTTCATGGATATATTTGGTCTTCATAGAAGCATATGGAAATGCATATATAATTTGACAGTATTTTGCAAATCATACCCACTTCAGAATAATTTGCAAAGTAGAAATGCTTCCATATGCTAGAAGATGGTTTGTCTATTATGATGAGAGTAAAGAAAGAGCTGTATATTCAACAACTAACATTAAAAAAAATACTTTCTTGGGCACCGTAGATTATGAAAGTAAAGAAAAATTTAACAGGACAATGTTCCAGGGCTCAAAGAATTTAGAATTAAGATTTCAATCTATAATAAACTTATTAGGCAACCGTATCAGACATGCTAAAATGAATTTTCATAGGGATCATTGGGCCCTTAAAAAACATAGTGTCACATGGTTATTTTCTGCCTAAATTGCCATGGCTTGTGCCAAATCTTCTGAAATCCTGACCAAAGCTGATTGGAGCAGAGATTGATATGGGAGCCAAAGCAAGCAATCTATACATGAGCTAGTTGTGAGGCCCACAGATGCTAGTTCTAGACAAAAGAATATTTCCCATCCAATCAAATTCCTTCCTCTGGAAGAGCAAAAATGGGTGAACATAGAGAAGATGAATCACATGGTTCAGAAGTTTGTAGTCTGTGAAGTTAGACTGCTCTAGTGTTGGAAGTACTGGGACCCTTAAGTCTGTGTTGCTGAGGTAGCTCGCAATGCTGCTTCACACAGCATGGATTATTACAACAAATTTCCACCCTGGCTGTTTGGCAGTCATAAAAAGCCAGATGGATGCATGTATGTTCTAAACAAGAACACATGAAAATGTAGCAATAGGTCTTCACAGCTAATAGTTTAAAAAAACAATAAAGCCCCTGTAGATTTTAAAGGTTACTTTAGGGATACAACTTGAAGTAATTAAAACAAGAGCTGAAGCTCTTTGACAAGTTTTACTTTTTATACCTGAAAGGTTCATTGACCTTTCAGGTATATGTCTTCAGAGACACTGGACTGGAGTTTTAGAATAGAAAATAAATTTTTAGGTTTCAAAGGATTTCAGTGTTCTCAAATTAATGACTATTTCATCATTATCTGAAAGGAGTGATTTATAAGCAAGAATAGCTTTAATGTATTTTTTTATACTGATAATTACTCTTTTGGCTTTCTTTAAGATCTGGGGTTACTTTATCTCTAGAGTTAAAAAAATACAGATTATTTACTAAATTTATTTTTAACTGTGTTCATGCCTCAATGTATGTAAGTTATTTTTATGATCACAGCTTAAATTCACTACACAAGAAAATTATCTGGGGAATTTCACACAGTAAAAATTGTCTAGCCAGGAAAAAAATTTAAAAATTCTTTATAAATTATTGATCCAAATGTTTTCTAAATGAAAATAGGTTTAGGTTGTGTGTCATGATTCCATAGATGAGTTTCTTCAAGTGATGTGTCTACTTTTGGGTTCCTTACAGTCACCATTTGAGGACTAAGACAGACGACAGGTGTAACCCACTTCATGAGTGTGTCCCCAGAGCTAAGGGAGAGCTTAAAGCAGTCACGATTTTACCACTGCTTATCATGTCAAAAATATTGTCAAAAGATAAAGAGCAATTTTATGATAATGAGGCAGGCTTTAAAATGTTAAGTCAATAACTCTGATTCCATAAAAATTCTAGCAAGGAGAATAAAAAGGAAAAGATCACTTGGCATATCCCTTTAAGAAATGCCATTTAAGTAATTCTTTCTTCTCTTTATATCCCCTTAAATTTATGTAACTTATGAAGTGAATCTCTCTCATCGGCAACAATTTTAGTTTTCAATGTAACAGAGTAAATTTATTCACTTAGTATTGCATTAAATTTTACAGAGGATTTGTATCTGTAAGTTTCTCCACCTCCTTACTCAAGCTCTTCCCAAGCAGCTCTGAGTCAGTCAGCTATGCCTCTACTGCCCCTATGGCAAAAGCAGTCTGTGAATTCACCCAGTAATTAATCAGAGGTGGCCTTATGGCATATATTCTAAGCTTGGGTTGTCTGTGATTTAAATCACTTATTTAACTAGTTAAAATATATATCTCCAAATGAATTATAACATTTTAAAATCACAGGGAATAGCCTATATTTATTTCCATCTATAAAATTTTTTACACAAAGTATTTGTTGGTTATGTATGTTCACATCTCCTTAATAAACTCAGGATCATTCTCTTTACATGAGAAAGCAAAGATTACCTTAGAAAGATACCTGTGTGAGATAAAATGCAAGTTTTACCATATTTAGTTTCTGAGATGGAAAGAAGTGTGTGTGTATACACACACATATACAGACATATCCAAAGTTATTATCTGATGACAAAAGAAAATATGAAAAACACACTTAAATAAATCAATTTTAAAGTCAATGACAGAAGAAAAGGTTTGACAGATGCTCTCTTAAAATATAGAGCCTAAAAGTATTTTTAAAATTTAATTTATGATTTGAAAAAATGTAGATTAGAATGGTAAAATAATTAAGAATAAGGATAAGCATGTTGATTTTTTGGTATATTTGTTGACAAAATGCTATGGTAGCAAAATATAATCTCTTTTATAGTATACTTAACTTTTTCAGCATGTTTGTAAAAAAGATAATTTTTACAAAGATTTGTGAGGCATTCATCATTTCTCTTGAATGCTTGATATTCAAGTTATTTCCTTTTGAAATATGTTGTCAAATGTCCTCTACTTTACCTGTTAACTGCCCTGACATATTCTCATTGCCCGTGATTTCGTGATTTAGGTGTTTTCCAAATTCACTTGCTTCATGACATCCTAAATCTCCCTTTAAAATCTTATTTTACAATCCGTTTTTATTATGTTTTCACTGTATGATCTGATATTTATGACATCATATAATCAGCAAGAGACTAACACTTTGTAGAGTAATTCATAGAGATAGATGTTAATACTACCTGGAAAATGATATTCAGGTAAAGACAAATTTTATAAGTTGGGAATTAATTAGTGAATATTTTCTTTATATCTTTTGGGACTGAGATAATTTTTGAATAATAACAAACTCTTGTAATTTGCAATCAGATGAAAATAAGGTCTAAAAATTATGCAAGTGGTAAAGTTGGAAATGAAAATTGGTTTCTTCTACACCAATTGTGTATTGTTGAAATAACTGTGGACAAGATACTTTTGGGCAAGAGGATTGAGGTTTTGAGAAAATCAATGAAAAGGTGTAAAAGCAAATCTTTTAAAATAAAGAAGAGTTCTCACATTCATTGGAGCAGAAGGGAAGAAAATGGTACCACAGAAGCAAATATTAGAGATGAAGCAAATACCAAAGGCAAATATTAAAGACAATGGAGACAGCCAATTATACATGGCTGAGAGGCCAAGAAGTTGTAGCTGGAAATCCATCTATGTTAACACCGGCTAAATACTGGCTAGATAAGTAGAACAGTTGCCTCAGAAGGCCAAGGTCATATTTCAACTGGGGATTCTATAAAAACTCTCACTGAGAAATCTGCTGATACTGGTCTATCTCATTTGAAAGTATCAGAAGTGTTGTGAAGTCACACATCTTGCCACTGCGACCTATACTTCCTGTCTCTCAAACTTTGCACAAGAAGAGCTTATTTAGGTACTAGATAGGGACTTGAGAAGTAGTAATTCAGAAGGGATCATTTGGAAACTAAAACAGGTTTTAAATATAGATAAGTTTTGTGCTACAGCATTTTCAACCATTGCCTGGAAAATCATATGAATTGAAATATATAAGTCACTCTTCCCTAGAACAAATGTGCAAAAGATGATCTCCCTATACAATGTTAATTGTACAGTTGGAACAAGCATGGTATAAAGTTATAATTTTTTAAGTCTTTTGCTGAAATTTCTGGATGTTTATTTTTATTCTTTCTGGGACTTTCCTGGGAATTTTTTGATGTGTATTCTTTTTTAAATGTTATTGCCAAATAATAATAACTTGCATTTCCTTAACCATGCACTGAAGTCAGCCAGCCTCTTCAGCTGGTGCTTTTTCACCAGCAGATTAGTTGTTACAATAAAGGTGATTGAAGGCCTTAATAAAGTCTTAAAAATGTCATCTCTATTTAAAACTTTCAATCAAATACCTCTAACTGATTATGGAAAAGTGTTGCCATGATTTAAAATTCAAGCATTTTTATCAAAATTTTCAGTTGGCCCCATTCTTGCCTATTCAGAAAAGCTTAGAAGGAAAGTATCCCAAGGGAAATGTGCATTTTAGAAGATCTAATACAATGGGCACATGTGAAGGTTTGCTGTGCCAGCACAAAAAGTGAGGAAGAGCAGTTTTTCAGCATGTATGATTTTACTGGCTAACATAAAAAAGTAAGGGATAGATGGGACCTTAATACCTCATGTTATCTGCTCCTGTTTTCATAGTAGACTCTCTATTTTAAAAAAAGAAAAAGAAGGAGGTCGTATCTTAAATCACAGTGTATGGGCACTTACAGAAGAATCATTTTAAAGGATTCACATATCTTTGAAACCCCTGAAATTAAAAGGTTAAACAGTCCTTTAAAGTGTGCCATGAGGGTTAACATTTGTAACTTTAAAAAATTTTTAAATTTACAATGTTATTTAAGCATTTTTTAGTGAAACATTTCAGATTGTCAAATTTGTACAATTAAGAGTAGTTCCCTTCTTGTCTCAGAGCAATAAATAACTGTGCAGACTGAATTAAAGTCTGCCTTGAAGTGGGGCAAAAGCATCAAATAAGTTATTTATTCATGACAAGTCCTAATTTACTGTACACGCAAAGTTTAGAATATGACATTGTAATGAGCAAAGGTAATAATGAACTAGGAAAAGATTAAATTCTAATTGAGAATAACAGCTTGAGTTATGATGCTTAATGTAGTGGGTTGACTCTGGTGTCTAATTTACTCATTCTCTTTATGGGCAAAGGGCTCTTGGAAAAGCCTTAGGTCACAGGTTTTGAACAATGTCCAAAAGGTATATTTAAACAAAAAAGGAAGTGAAATATTTTGG
The DNA here is from genome assembly GCA_036589455.1 of Ateles fusciceps. Taxonomy (NCBI): domain Eukaryota; kingdom Metazoa; phylum Chordata; class Mammalia; order Primates; family Atelidae; genus Ateles; species Ateles fusciceps. Next base: position 2,564,561 of record JAZHEH010000851.1, read on the forward strand.
TACAGATGCAATTTGCCAGTTGCTAATGGAAACATCACATAAAGGGCTATTTCAAAATTATATACCAAATATTAGGCTTCTAAAATGCAATGTTATATATCTGGGGATACAGTCTCTATACCAGGTGGGTCACCCATGCTTATAATTCCTTTTTTAGCTCAGCCTTTATGAACTGTTAAGCTTTCTGTTTAACCAAGCACCTAGAATGCCCCCTCAACCTTCCAATTTTCATCACATTCTACCTCGTTATTGAAGGCTTCAACTGCACAATTATTACACTATCAACATATAGTCAAATTATCAAAAAGAAGAACACATAATTCAAGTATATATTTAAAATAACAAGTACTTTAAAATACTTGTTAAAGAGTGAATGAGTGGACCAGGAGAAGAAATGTTATTTAGATATTATTTATTTGAAATAACATGTTTAGCCACTAGATGTCACCCTTTTTAAGCATCAAAGACTGCTTCACAAAGTGTGACATCAATAGCAGTTACATTCATCCCACTCTATTTGATGGTCTCCATATGGTTCTCTGCTACATACTGAATACCTTAACAGTGAAAAACTCTTTGGTCTCTCTAAAGCTCTAAGAGAACAGAAAAGTAAGGTGACGGAAGGCTTATTAAACATAGTTAAACCAGCTGATCTTGGAGTGCTAACAACTGAAATATAATTATTAATTGGCAAATACAGTCAGTAGTCATACAAACTCTAAAGTTTACTCAAAATTTAAATTGTATTTGACCTTGGAACTATAAGTATTATTCGTGGCCAGGCGCAGTGGCTCACGCCTGCAATCCCAACACTTTGGGAGGCTGAGGCAGGTGGATCACCTGACCTCAGGAGTTTGAGACCAGCCTGGCCAACAAGGTGAAACCCTGTCTCTATTAAAAATGGAAAATTATCCAGGTATGGTGGCAGGCACCTGTAGTTCCAGCTACTTGGGAGGTTGAGACAGGAGAATTGCTTGAACCCGGGAGGCGGAGGTTACAGTAAGCCAAGATCATACCACTGCACTCTAGCCTGGGCAACAGAGTGAGACTCCATCTCAATAATAATAATAATAAAAATCACAAGAAAACTTCCTGTCCCCCATCTTCACAGTATTTTTATATGAGGAACATTGTTGTAACATCTGAACAATCAGCCTTATTTTGGCAGTGTGATATTGTAAGGCTTTCGGGTCTTCGTTTATCACTCTTCTCAGGTGGTGTTTGATTTTCAGATGAATAAAAAACTAAAACACACTGAGGAACACAAAGTTAAGTTCCAGCAAACACTTCTTTTCCTATCAGGGACAAAGAAGAGATGATTGGAAAATATCTTGTCCTTGATTTGTCCAAATCTGCTGCATTCCATTCCTAATAAAACTGTTCCATTCTCCTAACACAAATTAAGTACAATATAAGATACCTAGTACAGAATAGAAAGCCAAGGCTAGCAGTTGACAGCACTGAAATTAGTCACTGACATCACTTAAAAAGAAGTTTTAAGAGTGTCAGAAAACAATAAACAGAAAAACAACCAAGGTTTTTCTTAACGTGTCCTTCATGAGTCAAGCCGAATTTAAGTCCCATAAATTTCCATGGCTAAATTGTTAAAATGCAACAATAGCTAATAACATATAATTTTCCAAAAAAGTTAAAAGCAAGGTTCTCATACAAAATAAACAGCCATGAAAAATCTCATTCAACCCACTAAATAGAGGGGGGAATCAAGTAAGATGGTAGGAAGGCCAGAAAACTCTCTTATAGGATATAAGAGAGGTTGTATCTCCAAGGAAAGGAGATTATATTGTACAGTCAGTCCATCGAAGGTCTGCAAATATAAACTTGGTGATAGTTATAAACTAATGTCCTACAAAATTACAAACCATAAACTTTGGGGTTATATTTTCTGCTTGAGAGAAATGGTTGCCACTGAGCAAAAGCCTACATGTTAGCATGCAAATTCACAGTGAGTGTACAAAGTAGGTAGAAGTCAGTACTAAATAATTATCAAACAATACCTGGGCTAGGGTGTTACAGAATGTGACCCATCTTTTTCTTGTGTTTTTTAAATTTTAATTTTTTATATAACCCCACACATAGTGATCATGTATAATGCTGTATTAATCCATTCTCTCACTGCTGCAAAGAACTACCTGAGACTGGATAATTTATTAAAAATAAAAAAGAGGTTTAATTTGTTCACGGTTCTGCAGACTGTACAGGAAGCATGGCTGAGGAGGCCTCAGGAAACTTACAGTCGTGGCGGAGGGCAAAGGGGAAAGCAGGCACATCTGACATGGCCAGAGCAGAAGGAAGAGGGAGAACGAGGAGGTGCTACACACTTTAAACAACCAGATCTCATAAGAACTCTATCATGAGAACAGCAATGGGGGAAGTCTGCCCCCATTATCCCATCACCTCCCACCAGGCCCCTGCTCCAACATTGGGGATTATAATTCTACATGAGATCTGGGTGAGGACACAAATCCAAACCATATTAAATTCTTAAGTGGCTACACTTAGTGTTTTATATACATCAACTCGTTTTATTCTCACAATAACTGCTTATGGGTAGGGGCTGATATTATCTCAGTTCAGAGAGCAGAACACTGAACAGTCAAAGAAGATTCTCCAGGTTACAGACCACCAAGAGACCAAGCTGAACTGTGAACCTGGTCTACCTAGATGGTCTTTCTCCTGGGAGCATAGACTTAACATAGATTTAAACATTGTCTAGAAGATTTTGAAATTCCACAAAATGAGGCATATGTGAGCACAATACAACCCCTTTGCCCTTGTTCCTTGTCCATGGTGAGAGAAATCTCAAGTGCAAGACCTGTGCATGCTAGGAGGTCAAAGATTAACTCCTAACACTGACATCTCTAGAATTTGTATATATTACTTCTTCCTCCCCCACCACCCCCTCCACCCCGGGACTGGCTTGCCCTTTGGGTTGATGTAATACATTGGGTCCTTTATCTGAATTTGAATAAATGGAGAATGCGAAATAGCCAGAGTTTTGAGTCATTATACAAAAACAAGCAATATCTTATATACTGTCTATGTGGAAAACATGGTATTCCTATAATATATGCTTTTTAATCTTCTCAGAGATGTTGGGACATGGAGGGAAATATAATGCACTAATAATGATATTCAAGTAAGATGTCTGCTTGACTGAATACTTGTCTAAAGAAAATGTTCTCTTTAAGTTTAAAACCTTTAAACCTTGAAAAAATTTTAGACACAATTAAAGAAACTATAGAAAATCATTTTAAATTCCTAGGATTTATATGCATAGAACTTTAGAAATGTGAGGTGCTCCAAACTCTATTACTAATTCAGCTTCAATTCTTGTAAAGATTATACCACTCGGCCAGTGGCTGAGAAAATTCAGAAAAATAATCAAGCATTATTACATTATCTATTAGGAGTCTAGACAGTCTCCTCATCACACATACGCCAATACAGCAACTATGAAAAGAGGTTTTTTTGTTCCCCAGCATATTATTTCTTTATCTCCATACCACAAAAAAAAGTAAAAGGAACACTTACAAGTTTCCCAGTCAAATAAAAATATGTAAGTTTGTTGGTGTATTACATTTGCATTTATACTTGCTCTAAAATATGAAGAGTTCTATAAAACAGAAAAGTATTACTTTTTATGTAGTCAGTCTGTTGTTCAGTGTTCAGCTTCTTCGGATTTCATGGATTATAAAGTCTTTTAGGACAGAAGATATTCCCTACAAGCCATCATGTAACATTTATAGCTTTAAAGGTAGATGTAATTTTAATAATAACATGCCACATTTAAGGCTCTATTAGGCACAGCTCTGGTTGCCTTTGATTTATTCATCAATGTGAGGAATCTGAAATTTTCTAAAGTCTAATTTTTGAAAAAAATATTCAAGTGGTCTCTCTGCATTAAACCATCTGCTTTACGTGATTGCAGTGACTCAATTTTAGTACTAACGCTTTTCTTTTTGATTAAATTTCTTGTTCAACCAATTGAATTCTTTGAAAAGTATTTATTTCAAATGAAGTATATTGTTGTTAGTAGAGTAAGAAAATAATTATAAACCAATCCTAATTCCTCTTCGATATCATCTTAAATAATTTATGTAAATTTAACATATTATTAATGAAAATTAATTTATTCATAACCAAAGAATTATCTGAAGATGGTACTCACGCAGGTTTAATCGTATGGGCATGCTTTTCATGAACAAAGGCACCAGCAATACCTCCTGCTCCTGCATTTAAATACTAGATTGAAAACAAATTAAATTATGTGGGTTTAGTTGAATATATGACAAAACTAAACAATGCAGTCATTTGAATTTTTTAATTGAAACCACAACTTCTGACCAATTCGAAATATGTAATTATTTGTGTATTTACGATAAAAAGCTTGGGTCATCTTCTTTAAAGTAAAACAAATTTAAAATAGTATTATTAGGTTTATAATAAATGCCTATTACTTTTACAGGGAAATTTTGCTCCAACTGGTAGAAAGCAGTTTTACTGAGGTCTGGCTTCAAAATTCATACATTGAAATTATTTTGTCCTAAGATATTGTAATAATAATAAAAGTATATTTTTAAAACAAGTAAATTAAAATTGGTTTTATATTCATGCTCCCTGTCATTAAATTGTTTTCAAATATGAATTCTAAGTTGATTCTCCAAAAATTATATATGCAGAAATTTTACAACTTATCATTAAAAAAAACTAAGAAGATCATCAATTTGAATTAAGTGTAGGACTTTTTTTCCAGAACCTCCTGACTTTTTCATAGCAGCCTCAGAACTGAAGGATTAATTTCTCTATATTGATGGAAATACTAGAATTAAATTACTTATCATACTCTTCCATCATATAACTCTATTAACTAAAATCAGAAAATATAATAATAAAAGAAATAGGGAAAGTAACTCAAATCCTTAAAATTGGCCTACAGATCCAGTTTCTTTTTCAGACTAATGTCAGTGGGAAATAAAGGGATGTAACTGTCTGAACTCGTTTGTACCTTGTAGGAACACCAGCAGGCAAAATCGACTCCCCCAGTCATGTAAGTCGAGTTCAACATTTCCAACTGCATGTGCTAGATCAAAGCCAACATAACAACCCTAGGGGAAGAACATAATAATAAGCGTTAAATTTGCTTAATGATTAGAAATAATAAGTACAAGTATCTTTAAGAAAATATTTGACAAACTTCTGTACCATAAATTATGGTTTGCTCTTTGATGTGATGATTCACATAGCATCATCCACAATTCCCAGGACGCTTTCAGGTGGCCCACCAGATCAAAGCAATTGTCGTAATACTAAGACATTCTTTGCCTTTTTCACTGGATTGACATTTGCATTGATAATGCAAGAGCAGTGATGAGTAAAACAGCTGCCACCTTAGCAGGAGCCAAGGTAGCAGAACAAATTGTACTAGCAGTCATTACATTGGTCCCAGCCTTTCAGTTGGAGGCATGATGGGAAAGTTTCACGTGAAAATCTCCTTGTGAAAGCGGTAAACATGATCAATTTTCATTAAATCTCAATGTCTTAATTCTTATATTTTAAATGTTGAATGTGGGAAGTACACATAAAGCCCTTGACCACATTCTGAGGTAGAATGGCTAACTTAAAGCAATGTATTTATGCAATTATTTGAATTGTAAGCTGAACCTGCTACTTTTATATCATGGACAACCATTTCTGCATGAAAGAGCAACTGACAAACATTGATAATTCATATGTGTGATGTATTTTAACAGATATTTTTTGAAAACGGAGTGTCACTTCAAGAAAACAACTTAAACATTTGTTCCCAATGATAAAATTGGAGTTTCCAGGGGAAATTAGAATATTAAAAAACTTATATCCACTTCCATGAGTAGGACTAGTTCCCATTATTGAGATAATTCTGATGAGTATACTAGCAATATATAATTTTAAAATATATGATTAAATATATCAATATTTGGAAAATACACATAATTCAACAAACCAATATTTTCTGAATGGCCAATGCTTGATGTTACATCTTGTGCATTGATAAAGGATTTATTCAAAATGCAAGTTCAGCCAACGCATTTTTATATAATAAAGTACAGAAAGTTCAGTTATTCAGCTTCAAATTCCATACCACAACTCCTAAAAAGTTCTCACTTGCCAAATTCTGATGCAATATCAAAGAATACACAAAATTGACTGAAAGGCTATTCAACTACTCTTGCCTTTTCTGACTACATATCTCCATGAGTCCCTATTTGCTTTGTAAGATTCAAAAAGAGGAAAAAAAGAGATTGAATGCAGGTATAAAAAACAGCTGTCTTCTATTAAGTCAGGTGTTAATAAGATTTGCCAAGTATAACAGTACTATTGATTTTTAAAGAAAATATAGTTTGTATAACAATATTATGCTTATGTTAATATGCAATGTATTTGTTGTTAATCTAAAATAAATACATTTAAAATTTTTGTTTTAATTGTAAATACAGTGAATATAGATATAGAGCCAATGTCAAATCTCCTAAGATCCTCAGTGGTTTTTATTTTTCAGTATTTATTTATTTATTTATTTATTTTTTAGAGATGGGGTTTCACCATGTTAGCCAGGATGGTCTTGATCTCCTGATCTCGTGATTTGCCTGCCTTGGCCTCCCAAAGTGCTAGGATGACAGACGTGAGCCACCATGCCCGGCCCTCAGTGGTTTTTAAGAGCCTAAAAGGTTTCCTTTTACAAAAAGTTTCCGAACTGCTGCTTTAGTTTATCCTAGTAATCTGAAAGAGTCAACAGTTTTCTTGTTTAGCACTTAATCCCACTTTATGTGCATATTTAATCAGTTCAAGTATATACACTATTATAAATTGTACTAATAGTTCTGCTTCTCTGTCCTCTCTTGTACCCATGTTATTTGCCAGATAAGTTTTAGTTCCTCCCACTGTGGGCAAGGTGTAAGTTTGTGCCACTGGGATCAGCCATGTGACCTGTTTTGACCAATAATATTAGCACATGTAATAAAAATTCTCAGGTAGGATGGCTATCTTAAAGCAATGTATTTATGCAAATATTTGACTTACTCATTTGAGTGCCTAAGCTTGCTCTTTCTTGCTGTCTGCCATCTCTATGAGTAGAACTTGCTTGGGCCAAACTGCTGGCCCAGATGGAAGATAAAAGAAATGTGGATCATAATCATCCTCACCTGAACTCAATCTGGATCAGCTGCTCCTACTTGCCCTCCCCACCCCTCACAGTTGGCCACAGAAGCATGAGTGAGCTCAGCTGAGACTAGCAGATCCCTTCCAGCCAAGTCCTATGGTGGTTCTCTGACACCAAAGTGACCTATAAACCAATGGTTATTGTTTTAAGCCAACAAGTTTCAAGATGGTTTGTTACAAAGCATTTTAAGGCAAGAGCAAATTGATACACTCAGTCCAAAAAATGCAAGACATCCTTTATTTGGTCTTAGGAATTACAGCTGCCATTCCTCTTAAAGAGTACAAGATGCCAAAGGATTAAAAGATGGAGGTTTGAATCAGTTACTGCTTGAGTTCTTTTAGTTCTCATGTTAGAATAAGGTATCAATCCTTGCTTAATGCTATTCTGTAAGCAAGTATGCATACTTTGATACAATACAGATACTCAATGTGAGCCAGCTGTTTTATATGGTGCTTAATTTTTAAAAAAATATTCTAATCCAATAATAAAGAGAAGAATGATGTTATCTGGGAGAGAATTTCAAAGTTGAATGTTAACCGTATCGTCTTCTCCATACACAGTGACTTTGTACCCTAAGAGTCTCTTCTGATCTGACTCCATTCTGTCTTATTTACTTGTCAAGGGGTTTTAAGTGTTTTATGTGTCTGCCTAGTGGCATTCACAATGTTAAAAAAAGCAAATCTCTGTTTCCACTAAATTCCCAGAAGCACAAAATGAAACAATGAATACATATAATCCAAATTGTACCCAAGTAGTAAGTTTCTAATTTAATTGCCAATGATCGAAGTCATTTAACTTTCTGCATATCAAAATGTTAAAATGTTTACTGAGAAAAATACAAAGATTCATTCCCACACTGAGACAACTTTGTACATGAACATGAATTTTAAAACTGATCGTTAATTACAGGTGATATAACTTTGCAAAACATTTTACCTCTGGTTTTGTTTATGATTAGTTTACCAAATCAAATGCACTGAGGCGCACAACTCTCAATGGAATTAAAGGTGTTTTTTTTTTTTTTTTTTTTGAGGCAGAGTCTTGCTCTGTCGCCCAGGCTGGAGTGCAGTGGCATAGTCTTGGCTCACTGCAACCTCCGCCTCCCAGACTCAAGTGATTCTCCTGCCTCAGCCTCCTGACTAGCTGGGATTATAGGTGTCTGCCACCAGGCCCAGCTAATTTTTGTATTTTTAGTAGAGACAGGGTTTCACCATGTTGGCCAGACTGTTCTCAAACTCCCGACCTCGTGATCCACCCACCTTGGACCCCCTATGTGCTGGGATTACAGGCGGAATTAAAGTTTTTGAAGTAAATATTTGAATAAATTTTTGAAGTATTCTAACACCTCCTAAGAAAAATTAACCCCAAATTAGAAATACAGGTGTTTTCCCTAGAGAAGAGGCATGCAAACTATGGTCTGTTTCTGTAAATTTAATGTTGGATCACAGCCAGTCTTATTTGTTTAAATATTGTCCATGGCTACTTTCACTCAACAGCAGTAGAAATGAGTTGTTGCAACAGGGACCATATGGCCCACAAAGCCTAAAATATTTGCTACTTGGTTCTTTACAGAAAGATTTGCTTACCTCTGCCCTATAGCATTGATTTGCATAAAGAAACCTCAATATACTGAAAAGTTAATTAATTAAAAACATCATTCACTATAATATGACTGGAGATAGTATCTCACAAAAGGAAAGTTCTTATCAACACAATATAACTGATTTTCGGGAAAGGAAGGGAGATTAATTTATTCTTTGTTTTACACCAAAAAAAGTGAGCAATACGTATCATGAAAATAAGACAAGTGCTCCATTGTAATGTAAGTTTAAGGAGTAATAGGACATAAATGTAATTAATCTTCATCAAAACTTAGAAATCATCAAATCCTAGGTTTACAGAATAATGTTTAGCTTTAATAGACACACACACACACACACACACACCCATTTATTTGTTTACATTTTAAGGTACACTTATAATACTGAAATTCCATATGGAAAGAATAAAAGTTAATTATTTTAAATTTTAAACCATCTTTTCTTCTCATCAACATTTCCAATTAAAGCAACTTTTGTGAAGCAATTTTTACAGCTCAGATTTTCAAAGGTTCGTCTTTATAACTCAATTTTTCTAAGAAAACTCAAGAAATAGAAAAAGCAGCACTTTAATTATCAATCACTTATAAAGAACAGCACATTGAAGAAACCACAAAATTTTACCTACAACATCCCATTATTAAAATCCCTGTGGCCACATTTGTGGCACCATGCTGAAAAATCAATTACAGCTTCTACAATATGCATAATGCATTTGTGATTATTTCCCCCATTGGTTGGTATAAAATATAAATTATTAAAACATAAAATGTATTGAGGAAAGAACTGTAAGATACAAACATGAATATCACTACAAAGTGATTTCACAAAAGTGTCACTAGATGGCAGCATCGTAAACATTAAAAAAAACTAATGGTTCTCCAAAACCTCTCTATAACCATCCAGTTAGATATTTTCATTGTTTTGCCTCATGTATGTTTTGCCACGATATGCACAGGTGAAAGCATACACTCTATACTTGAGTACCTACTTTATGCAATTTTTCAATAAAAATCAACTATTTTTCAACACATTTTATTTAAAATTACCCACAGGTGCTCACACTCATATTGACACAACCACACTCACACTGACACAGTTCACACTCATATCGACACAACCACACTCACACTGGCACAGCTCACACTCATCGACACAACCACACTCACACTGGCACAGCTCACACTCATATCGACACAATCACACTCACACTGACACAGCTCACACTTATATTGACACAACCACACTCTCACTGACGCAGCTCATATTTATATTGACACAACCACACACTGACACAGCTCACACTCATATCGACACAACCACACTGACACAGCTCACACTCATATCAACACAACCACACAGACAGAGCTCACACTTATACTGACAACCACGCTCACACTGACAGCTCACACTCATTGACACAACCACACTCACACTGACACAGCTCACACTTATATTGACACAACCACACTCACACTGGCACAGCTCACATTCACATTGACACAACCACACACTGACACAGCTCACTCTCATATCGACATAACCACACTCACACTGACACAGCTCACACTCATATCGACACAACCACACTCACACTGGCACAGCTCACACTCATATCGACACAACCACACTCACACTGGCACAGCTCACACTCATATCGACACAACCACACTCACACTGGCACAGCTCACACTCATATCGACACAACCACACTCACACTGGCACAGCTCACACTCATATTGACACAAACAGCACAGCATTGTCAGCCACCATGCCACCTCACTTTATAGTTAATCCAAAACTATTGCAATCATTTTCAGGCCATTCTGATTATTTCCAGCCTGCCTTCCTCCAAGGAACGTTCTAAATCATACATTTGATTATAGGATTCTCTGCCTCCTTTCAAAGAGTCCCCATTAACTTCGGAATGCAACTCATAGTCTTTGGTATGGTTATCAGAGGTGTTTGAACCAGAGTAACTCCATCTTGAGTAGGGACTGGGTAAAATAAGACTGAGACCTGCTGGGCTGCATTCCCAGTAAGTTAGGCATTTTAAGTCACAGGATGAGATAGGAGGTCAACACAAGATACAGGTCATAAAGACCTTGCTGATAAAACTGGTTACAGTAAGGAAGCTGGCCAAAACTCACCAAAACAAGATGATGACAAGAGTGACATCTGGCCATCCTCACTGCTCATTGTACGCTAATTATAATGCATTAGCTTGCTAAAAGACACTCCCACCAGTGCTATCACAGTTTACAAATGCCATGAAAACATCAGGAAGTTACCTTATATGGTCTAAAAGGGGAGAAACCCTCTGTTCTGGGAATCGCCCACCCTCTTCCCAAAAAACTCATGAATAATCCACACCTTGTTTAGCATATAACAAAAAATATAATAATCATAAAAATGAGCAACCAGCAGCCCTTGGTGCTGCTCTGCCTATGGAGGAGCCATTCTTTTATTCTTTTACTTTCTTAATGAACTTGCTTTGAAAGCAAGTTTATGGACTTTATGGACTTGCCTTGAATTCCTTCTTGTGAGAGATCCAAGAACCCTCTCTTGGGGTCTCTTGGATTGGGAGCCCTTTTCTGATAACATAGCTATTTATTTTTTATTTTTTAATTTTTTTGTATTTTTTGTAGAGATGAGGTCTATGTTGTTCAGGCTGGTCTTGAACTCCTGGGCTCAATTCATCCTTCTGCCTCAGCCTCCCAATGTGCTGGTATTGCAGGTGTAAACCACCACACCCAGCTCTCCTGGGTAAAGGTCTTTACCTTTATGATTGTTAAGTGTTCCTTGTTCAGATGCCCCATATATAACTCTCTCTATTTACATAAACTTTCCCGTTTCCTGGGGGATGCACTTTCTCTCCTCCATTTGCCTAGAAAGCTCAGATTTTGATCAACAGATAACTTTGAGCCAAGATTCTTTTTTTTTTTTTTTTATTGCATTTTAGGTTTGGGGGTACATGTGAAGAACATGGAAGATTGTTGCATAGGTACACACATGGCAGTGTGATTTGCTGCCTTCCTCCCCATCACCTATATCTGGCATTTCTCCCCATGCTATCCCTCCCCAACTCCCCACCCCCCACTATCCCTCCCCTTTTTTCCCCGACAGACCCCAGTGTGTGATACTCCCCTCCCTGTGTCCATGTGTTCCCATTGTTCAACACCCGCCTATGAGTGAGAACATGCGGTGTTTGATTTTCTGTTCTTGTGTCAGTTTGCTGAGAATGATGGTTTCCAGGTTCATCCATGTCCCTACAAAGGACACGAACTCATCGTTTTTGATGGCTGCATAATATTCCATGGTGTATATGTGCCACATTTTCCCTGTCCAGTCTATCATCGATGGGCATTTGGGTTGGTTCCAGGTCTTTGCTATTGTAAACTGTGCTGCAATGAACATTCGTGTGCATGTGTCCTTATAGTAGAACGATTTATAGTCTTTTGGATATATACCCAGTAATGGGATTGCTGGATCAAATGGAATTTCTATTTCTAGGTCCTTGAGGAATCGCCACACCGTCTTCCACAATGGTTGAACTAATTTACACTCCCACCAACAGTGTAAAAGCGTTCCTATTTCTCCACATCCTCTCCAGCATCTGTTGTCTCCAGATTTTTTAATGATCGCCATTCTAACTGGCGTGAGATGGTATCTCAATGTAGTTTTGATTTGCATTTCTCTAATGACCAGTGATGATGAGCATTTTTTCATATGTTTGTTGGCTTCATGTATGTCTTCTTTTGTAAAGTGTCTGTTCATATCCTTCGCCCACTTTTGAATGGGCTTGTTTGGTTTTTTCTTGTAAATGTGTTTCAGTTCTTTGTAGATTCTGGTTATCAGCCCTTTGTCAGATGGGTAGACTGCAAAAATTTTTTCCCATTCTGTTGGTTGCCGATTCACTCTAATGACTGTTTCTTTTGCTGTGCAGAAGCTATGGAGTTTGATTAGGTCCCATTTGTCTATTTTGGCTTTTGTTGCCACTGCTTTTGGTGTTTTGGTCATGAAGTCCTTGCCTACACCTATGTCCTGAATGGTTTTGCCTAGATTTTCTTCTAGGGTTTTTATGGTGTTAGGTCTTATGTTTAAGTCTTTAATCCATCTGGAGTTAATTTTAGTGTAAGGTGTCAGGAAGGGGTCCAGCTTCTGCTTTCTGCACATGACTAGCCAGTTTTCCCAACACCATTTATTAAACAGGGACTTGCTTCCACATTGTTTGTTTTTGTCAGGTTTGTCAAAGATCAGGTGGTTGTAGATGTGTTGTGTTGCGTCGGAGGTCTCTGTCCTGTTCCATTGGTCTATATCTCTGTTTTGGTACCAGTACCATGCTGTTTTGATTACTGTAGCTTTGTAGTATAATTTGAAGTCCGGGAGTGTGATGCCTCCAGCTTTGTTCTTTTTGCTTAGAATTGACTTGGCTATGCGGGCTCTCTTTTGGTTCCATATGAAGTTTAAGGTGGTTTTTTCCAGTTCTTCAAAGAAGGTCATTGGTAGCTTGATAGGGATAGCGTTGAATCTGTAAATTACTTTGGGCAGTATGGCCATTTTGACAATATTGATTCTTCCTAGCCATGAACATGGAATATTTCTCCATCTGTTTGTGTCCTCTCTTATTTCATTGAGCAGTGGTTTGTAGTTCTCCTTGAAGAGGTCCTTTACGTTCCTTGTTAGTTGTATTCCTAGGTATTTTATTCTCTTTGTAGCAATTGTGAATGGCAGTTGGTTCTTGATTTGGCTGTCTTTAAGTCTGTTATTGGTGTATAGGAATGCTTGTGATTTTTGCACATTGATTTTATATCCTGAGACTTTGCTGAAGTTGCTTATCAGTTTCAGGAGATTTTGGGCTGAGACGATGGGGTCTTCTAGATATACAATCATATCGTCTGCAAATAAAGACAATTTGACTTCCTCCTTTCCTATTTGAATACCCTTTATTTCTTTTTCTTGCCTGATTGCTCTGGCTAGAACTTCCAGTACTATATTGAATAAGAGTGGTGAGAAAGGACATCCTTGTCTAGTGCCAGATTTCAAAGGGAATGCTTCTAGTTTTTGCCCATTCAGTATGATATTGGCTGTTGGTTTGTTGTAAATAGCTTTTATCATTTTGAGATACGTTCCATCAATACCTAGTTTATTGAGAGTTTTTAGCATAAAGGGCTGTTGAATTTTGTCAAAGGCCTTCTCTGCATCAATTGAGATAATGATGTGGTTTTTGTCTTTGGTTCTGTTTATGTGGTGGATTATGTTTATAGATTTGCGTATGTTGAACCAGCCTTGCATCCCCGTGATGAAGCCTACTTGATCATGGTGGATAAGCTTTTTGATGTGCTGTTGCAATCGGTTTGCCAGTATTTTATTGAAGATTTTTGCATCTATGTTCATCATGGATATTGGCCTGAAGTTTTCTTTTCTTGCTGAGTCTCTGCCAGGTTTTGGTATCAGGATGATGTTGGTCTCATAAAATGATTTAGGAAGGATTCCCTCTCTTTGGATTGTTTGGAATAGTTTCAGAAGGAATGGTACCAGCTCCTCTTTGTATGTCTGGTAGAATTCGGCTGTGAACCCATCTGGACCTGGGCTTTTTTGGGTGGTAGGCTCTTAATTGCTGCCTCAACTTCAGACCTTGTTATTGGTCTATTCAGGGTTTCGACTTCTTCCTGGTTTAGGCTTGGGAGGATGCATGTGTCCAGGAATTTATCCATTTCTTCCAGGTTTACTAGTTTATGTGCATAGAGTTGTTTGTAATAATCTCTGATGATGGTTTGAATTTCTGTGGAATCTGTGGTGATATCCCCTTTATCGTTTTTTATTGCATTTGTTTGATTATTTTCTCTTTTCTTTTTTATTAATCTGGCAAGTGGTCTGTCTATTTTGTTGACCTTTTCAAAAAATCAGCTCCTGGATTTGTTGATTTTTTGAAGAGTTTTTCGTGTCTCTATCTCCTTCAGTTCTGCTCTGATCTTAGTTATTTCTTGTCTTCTGCTAGGTTTTGAGTTTTTTTGATCTTGCTCCTCTAGCTCTTTCAATTTTGATGATAGGGTGTCAATTTTAGATCTCTCCTTGCTTCTCATGTGGGCATTTATTGCTATATACTTTCCTCTAGAGACTGCTTTAAATGTGTCCCAGAGATTCTGGTATGTTGTGTCTTCGTTCTCGTTGGTTTCAAAGAACATCTTTATTTCTGCCTTCATTTCATTGTTTATCCAGTCAACATTCAAGAGCCAGTTGTTCAGTTTCCATGAAGCTGTGTGGTTCTGAGTCAGTTTCTGAATTCTGAGTTCTAACTTGATTGCACTGTGGTCTGAGAGACTGTTTGTTATGATTTCTGTTCTTTTGCATTTGCTGAGGAGTGACTTACTTCCAATTATGTGGTCAATTTTAGAGTAGGTGCGATGTGGTGCTGAGAAGAATGTATATTCTGTGGATTTGGGGTGGAGAGTTCTGTAAATGTCTATTAGGTTTGCTTGATCCAGGTGTGAGTTCAGGTCCTGGATAGCCTTGTTAATTTTCTGTCTTGTTGATTTGTCTAACATTGACAACGGGGTGTTCAAGTCTCCCACTATTATTGCGTGTGAATCTAAGTCTCTTTGTAAGTCATTGAGAACTTGCCTTATGTATCTGGGTGCTCCTGTATTGGGTGTGTATATATTTAGGATCGTTAGCTCTTCTTGTTGCATTGAGCCTTTTACCATTATGTAATGTCCTTCTTTGTCTCTTTTGATCTTTGTTGGTTTAAAGTCTATTTTATCAGAGATGAGAATTGCAACTCCTGCTTTTTTTTGCTCTCCATTTGCTTGGTAAATCTTCCCCCATCCCTTTATTTTGAGCCTTTGTGTATCTCTGCATGTGAGATGGGTTTCCTGGATACAGCACACAGACGGGTTTTGGCTTTTTATCCAGTTTGCCAGTCTATGTCTTTTAATTGGGGCATTTAGCCCATTTACATTTAGGGTTAATATTGTTATGTGTGAATTTGATCCTGCCATTTTGACGCTAGGTGGCTGTTTTGCCCGTTAGTTGATGCAGTTTCTTCATTGTGTTGATGGTCTTTACTGTTTGGTATGTTTTTGGAGTGGCTGGTACTGGTTGTTCCTTTCTATGTTTAGTGCCTCTTTCAGGAGCTCTTGTAAAGCAGGCCTGGTGGTGATGAAATCTCTGAGTACTTGCTTGTTCGCAAAGGATTTTATTTTTCCTTCACTTATGAAGCTCAGTTTGGCTGGATATGAAATTCTGGGTTGGAAGTTCTTTTCTTTAAGGATGTTGAATATTGGCCCCCACTCTCTTCTGGCTTGTAGGGTTTCTGCTGAGAGATCTGCTGTGAGTCTGATGGGCTTCCCTTTGTGGGTAACCCGACCTTTCTCTCTGGCTGCCCTTAGCATTTTCTCCTTCATTTCAACCCTGGTGAATCTGACGATTATGTGCCTTGGGGTTTCTCTTCTTGAGGAATATCTTTGTGGTGTTCTCTGTATTTCCTGGACTTGAATATTGGCCTGCCTTCCTATATTGGGGAAGTTCTCCTGGATAATATCCTGAAGAGTATTTTCCAGCTTGGATTCATTCTCTCCTTCACATTCAGGTACACCTATCAAAGGTAGATTAGGTCTTTTCACATAATCCCATATTTCTTGGAGACTTTGTTCATTCCTTTTTACCCTTTTTTCTCTACTCTTTCCTTCTCGTTTTATTTCATTGAGTTGATCTTCGACCTCTGATATCCTTTCTTCTGCTTGGTCAAATTCGGCTGTTGAAACTTGTGTATGCTTCGCAAAGTTCTTGTGTTGTGTTTTTCAGCTCCATCAATTCACTTACATTCCTCTCTAAGTTGGTTATTCTCATTAGCATTTCGTCAAATCTTTTTTCAAGGTTGTTAGTTTGTTTGCATTGGGTTAGAACATGTTCTTTTAGCTCACAGAAGTTTCTTACTACCCACCTTCTGAAGCTTGATTCAGTCTTTTCATCACACTCATTGTCCATCCAGCCTTGTTCCCTTGCTGGTGAGGAGTTGTGATCCCTTGTAGGAGGAGAGACGTTCTGGTTTCGGGTGTTTACCTCCTTTTTGCGCTGGTTTCTTCCCATCTTTGTGGATTTATCTATGTGTGGTCTTTGTGGTTGGTGATTTTCAGATGGGGTCTCTCAGTGGACGTCCCCGTTTGTTGATGATGAAGTTATTTATTTCTGTTTCTTAGTTTTCCTTCTACCAGTCTGACCCCTCTGCTGTAGGGCTGCTGAGGTCCACTCCCGGCCCTGCTTGCCTGGGGGGATCACCTGCAGCAGCTGCAGAACAGTAACGGTTGCTGCCAGTCTCTTCTTCTGCTATCTTTGTCCCAGAAGAATACCCGCCAGATGTCCGTCTGAGCACTCCTTTGTGAGGTGACTCGTTGGATATACGGGGGATCAGGGAGCTGCTTGAGGAGACAGAGTTTCCTTTATAGGAGCTCAAGTGCTGAGCTGTGAGCTCCGTTGTTCATTCAGAGTTGCTGGGCAGGTACGTTTAAGACTGCTGCAGCAGAACTCATAAACCCCTTTTTCCCCAGGTGCTCTGTCCCGGGGGAGTTAGGGCTTTATTTATGAGTTTCCCTGGTGCTGCTGCCTTTTCTCAGGGCTGCCTTGCCCAGCGATGAGGCAGCCTAGTCACTGTTTGCCTACAGAGGCTTTGCTAAGCTGCTGTGGGCTCCACCCAGCTGCTGTATGAACTTCCCTGCAGTCCTGTTTATACCGGTGTAGTGAGAACTGCCTCAGCAATGGCAAACTACCTCTGTAGCGGCAGACTGCCTCAGTAATGGCGGACGCCCCTCCCCCACAGAGCTTGGCCGTCCGGGGCTCAGCTGTGCTTGCTGTGAAACTCTGGATCCAGAGCGTTTCCGATGGCTGTTTTTTTGTGGGGGTGGGACCAGCCGAGCCTGATCACCTGGCTCCCTGCCTCAGAGTCTCCCAGGTGTTCCAGCCGCCTGTTGAAAAGGCGCCGGGGATCTGTGTGATTTCCCGTGCGGCGACCCACTGCGCTGGCTGAAACCTCGGGCGCGGAGATTCGTGGCGTTTTTTTTTGCCCGGGGAAATCTCCCGGCCTGGCTGCCTGTTTCAGTCCTCTTTTTTAATCAGATGAATGGGTGGCTCTGCCTTCCCGGAGCTCCAATTGCCAGCTAAAACGGCACCCGGACCCACGTATTTTGTATGGGGAACCGCTGCGCCGGGACGCGCCCAAAACAGCAGCGCTGGCGAAAACAGTCGCGCCATCAAAAACTGCTGCGCTGGCCAAACCAGCCGCGCTGGCGACCCGTGGGGCTCCTCCCCCTGGGAATCTCCTGGTCTGTGGGCAATAAAAATCTGTCTGGCAATGCGGTGTCCACTCACCCTCCGCGCTTTCACTGGGAGCTGCAATCCTCAGCTGCTCCTAATCGGCCATCTTGGATCCACCCTGAGCCAAGATTCTTTTGCCATCTCCTTCTTCCCTCTTATTCTACAGCTCTGTCTGCATATCTCTCTTGTAACAATTTTCCAATCTTACTGTCTTCTCTCACACAATATGAACCGAAATAATTGTTGAATAAATACATAAATGAATGAACAAATAATAAAATCTTACAACAGTCAATAGCTATTCTCTAAAGTGATGTTAAATTCATAAGAATATTATTTGAGGGATTCTGTTTCTGATGCAATTTTATTGCATATGCTATTTATTCAGACATGACATCTTTAGAATGAAGTGTCTTGGGCAAAACAGTAGTTGAGAATATGTTCAAAATCATTCTCAATTAACAAGAAATATCATGTGTGTTTTCTCCTTGCCATCTTCACTAACACAACACGAAGAATTCTTCTAATTAGTGGAATAATATGATACATAGGGCCTGTGCTGATATTTCCAGGAGAAAAGATATCTCACTCTCTCCTAACTTTGATTAATTGCCTATTTATTAAAATGAAATATGAAATGGCAAAGCTGAATTATTTTCCTAGTAGCATTAAAGCTCTGACCTCTTTATTGATTGATCTGGTAACAAATTGATTTTGGACTATTATTTTTATTATTTAGTTTATTCCTTTTTCACCAAAAAAAAAAAATCCTATGAATTGTGAAGACTCTTAATAATTAGCAAATTTGGTATGAAAAAAAGTACTTGTACAAGATAAGATATTTGTGGCTATAACCAGGGCTGATATATAGATGGTATGCATTGAGAAGCGCCTATTAATTGTTAATGTAATAAAATAGTTAAGATACATAAAAAGTCCTTGTCCTCTCTCTCTCTTTTTTTTTTTTTTTTTTTTTTGAGATGGAGTTTCACTCTTGTAGCCAAGGCTGGAGTACAATGGCACAGTCTTGGCTCACTGCAAACTCTGCCATCCGGTTCAAGTGATTCTCCTGCCTCAGCCTCCCAAGTAGCTTGGATTACAGTCATGTGCCACCATGACCGGCTAATTTTGTATTTTTAGTAGAGATGGGGTTTCTCCATGTTGGTCATGCTGGTTTCGAACTCCTGACCTCAACATGATCGGCCTGCCTCCCAAAGTGCTGGTATTACAGGCATGAGCCACCACGCCCAGCTCAAAGTCTTTGTCCTAAGCCACCTGAATAACCAACCGTGGTTGCAGTCCTTGGGTTCCTGAGAGGTGTCTGTGAATATCAGCCTATGAATGTTGACTGCTAGGGGCTGGCCCAGATTCCACTGGATGAAACAATGCTTTTGCTAGTGCCACTATCATCATGGTGGGTGAATTCCAGAGGACTATCAGTACCTTCTAATAGGCTAATGATGGATACCACCTGGTATTAACATGGAGTATGACCTTCTTCATGACTGTGGGAAATGTAGCTTCTATATCACACCAATCAGATCTTTAAGGTTCTGAGTATCACTCCTTGCTTGATGCAAAAGTAATAAGAAACAATCCAAGAACTACAGTGCTATAAATTTGGAAAATATTACCTTTAAAAATGTATGATGTAAAATTTGAGGAAAATGAACAAAAAAAGAAAATGGTACAGGAAGATGTGTGTGTGTGTGTGTGTGTCTGTGTGTGCACATGCTGGTCATCTCTATATAGAGAGTATGAATAAATGATTAGCAATGAATTTCCCAAAGGGATTCCTACTTAGGGAGTCGTTGAACAGTACTAGAGAAAGTTGGGAATGGAAAGGAGGAAGATGAAAGCTGGTAGGTGTTTTGGCCACAGTCTTGGAGCTTTTAGCTTTCCAGAATTCATTCAAATGTTATGATTCAAAAGCATACTTAGGTGCTAAGTTAAAAACAACAGTAAATATTTCCATAAGAGGGGCCTCTACTATCTCTGTAAATGTCCCTTTTCAAAGTGAATTTCTATTCTGAAAGTTCTGCTTTTCATGCAGACTAAATTTGCCATGGTCTTCAAAAATCCTTCTTACTCTTTCTCTGTTTCCTTTTCTCCCAACTCCCTGGTTATTAGTAGGAACTATGCATTATTTTACATATTATGTTCATGCTATACTTAAAGTCAATACGTTCTATATGTCACAATTTCTTTCCAAAAATTATTTAATATAGCTATCTACTGTTTTTTTATGCATTGTGTTAAGCTTCACTTATTTATACCAATATAGTATAGTTAATGAGAATAGCAACTTTTCACTATCAAAACATGAAATAATAGAAAATGAAAACCAACACAAATAAAAAGGAAAAAGACACAATCTTCAAGTGGAGCTTCAGTGAAAGTTAGTAGAAATCAAGTAGCATGGCAACCGGAACCAAAGCTTACGTTTTCTGCAGGACAAAACCAGAATACTGTTCTAAGTTATTTTAATCCTACGGCTCTTAGACATAATATACAAGATAGGAAAATGAATAAACAGCATGTAATATAAATCCACACAAAATTCCATCCACGAAGCTAGCCACATGAAAATCAATTCTAAATGCTCACATTTTAGTTCAGCACCCAACAGGAACAGAAACAAGAAAAATTCAGATGGTAGATAAGATATCGGCCTCAACCTTGTAGACAAATAAAATTCTAAGGCCAGAACCATCTGAATGGACGCCTCCTCATGGCCCAGGGCATTCCAGAGTTAACCTGAGAAGCTAGTTCCAGCCATGATGGAAGAGGGGAAGGACAGTCCTCATAGTTTCCAACATCGACATCAACACAGACCATAAGTCTGATAAGAAATATATACATTCTATTCCCCCTGAGGCCTGCTACTTGGAGGCTTCATCTGGGTGATAAAATCTTGGTGTCCACAAATCTTATTGAAACTCAGACATTCCTTTCTATTGACAATAATGCTTTCAATCAGTTACCAATCAGAAAATTTTCAAATCTACCTATGACCTGGGAGTCCAGCCCTCTCCTCCCAGGCTTTCAGCTTTGAGTTGTCCTTCCCTTCTAGATCAAACCAATGTAAATCTGATATGAACTGACTGATGTCTTATGTCTCCCTAAAATGTATAAAAGCATGCTGTGCCCTGACCACCTTGGGCACATGTCATTAGGACCTCCTGAGGCTGTGTCACGGGTGCATTCTTAACCTTGGCAAGATAAACTTTCTAAATTGACTGAGACCTGTCTCGGGCACTTTTGAGTTTACAGCCTCCTGATAACCTAAAATTAAGGTAATTCACCTAATGATTAATTTCAAATGTATCTTTTACCAAATAAGTGTACAGAGAAAGGTGATCATCACAAAGAACCTTAACACAATAAATAATTTGGAAAAACCCCACTGTCCTAGAGCTATTGACCGATGGTACTTATGCCAATATATGCAAACAGAGGAGACCACAGGCCCTGGTAGAGACAACATGGCTCCGACCCACTCAGGTGGGCTAATGCTAGAGAGCTGATGCCATGAATGTACTTGGGAGCTTCCAAAAAAGTTAATTGTGGAGTCCTGATAAGATACTTAAGCAACAACAAGGAAGGGGCCCCAGGTAGGGGAGAACAATGAATAATTGTTCTGAGAAATGCTCATCACAAGCAACCTGTGGGCACAATGACCTCCTTCCACACATAGCCCCAGTAGCATGACTTCGGTCAGCATGTAGCCCCTCCAGCACAGCCCTATAAAACTTCCCTCCAGCTCTTGCCTCTCTGCAGACAGCCCCTTCTCTGTTGTAATGCCTGTTGCTTTCTGGCAAGGTATCTTCATACTTTCTCTAATAAATCTGCCTTTCTTTACCTACGACTGTCTTGGTAAATTCCTTTACCACCCATGACACAGGCCCCAGCTAGTCACACCTGTGACATTAATTTTGAAGATAAGAAATCCAATAAGGGAGTGATCTGAATAAAAAATAAAAAAGATATCATGAGAAAAGCGTGCATAGCAATCAAGGAACTCATTGAATTAAAAATGAGTATCTTTAACTTGGAATCAGAATGAAATCAGAATGAACATGTTTACCTAGTGATTTAAAAACTCTGGTTTGGATTCAAGGATAAGCTAAACAGTGAAATGAATTCATCAAGAAATATTCATTTATTTATCAACTTGTGCAAATTAGACTAACATAGAATTAGGGAGATGGGAGAGCTCCCTGGACTCCTTCACAGGATTTGTGAAAATGTGTGTGGCTCACTTACTCAGCTGCTGTGCTCAAACCCCTTGCAGGAGAGGGAGCACAGAGGCAAGTGGGTGCTGGGGCCAGGGTGAGCACTTTTGGGCTCCAGACCCATGGTAGCATCTAGGGGTCTGTTACAATTAATGTTCTTTTAGCAGTTAGGAAAAGTGTGCACAGCAATCAAGGAACTCATTGAATTAATGAGTTAATTCCATGAAAGGCCAAGTGTTAAGAGGCTCAGTGGGGAGTCAGGGTGACAGTCTTTTACACCCTGCCCTCTTGGGACCTGGGTCCTTGTCCAGCATCTAGGAAGAATGAGGTCATACAGACTTAAAGGATGGTGAATGTGGAGGTTTCATTGAGTGATGGAGATGGGCTATCAGTGGGATGGGGAATTGGACAGGGGATGGAGTAGGTAGCTAATTTTCCCCTGTAGCATGGCTGTCCTGGCTGAACCCCTCTCCGACTGTCCAGTTACCTCTTTGGTGTTCAGTCACTGCTTCTCTCTTTCTTTGCCATGCCACTCTGCTCCTCTACCAGAGGAGTTTGGGGTTTTTATGGGTACAGGATTGGGGTGGGGGGCATGGTGGGCCAGGATGGTTTGGAAAATACAACATTTAGGTGGGAAAACAGAGACAACTGTTCTCATTTAGGGCTGTGGTTTCCAGGCTTGAGGATGTGGCCTTTCCTGGGGGAATTGCCCTCTTCTACCCAGTATTTCTCTGCCTCTTGACTGTATCATTAGGATTTTATTGCCCACTAATTTCAAGCCATACCCTGATATTTTTTAAAAGAGTAGTTTCTTATAACTATGGTTACTCTAGTAAGGAAAATATGACTGTAATGTTCCTGTGAAAAAATAGACACAGAATGGGTAGTTGGAGAGAAGAGGGTGGACACAAGCAAGCAGGTGCTTGTCTTTGGGATGAAAACCCTGGATTCCTGAATGGCGATGGTGAACATGTTGAAGATGGACCAAGCTATCATAATTTCTATAGGTCTTCTTGGGCTACATTTATTTCATAGGAAGGAGAGCCTTTACATTTTTAAAAATTAATATGTAACTCAAGTTACCATTTGTTTAAGTTCCAGAATGTTTCCAGCAATGTGATTTACATAGCTAGCCAGTTACTCCTTGGAGAAAACTGGCAAAGAATCTGGCACCATTGTTATGCCCTCTAGTTATGCAAATAGATGACAGGGGGAAATTACAACTTCTCAACTTCAGTGGAGTGAAAGGAAAATAAAAACTGGGACTCCAATTCAGGAGGCCAAAAGGAAAAAGCTGAGAGCTGAGTCATACAAGAAGCTGCCTTTCCTATTTTTCCTAAGCAGATAGCTATAGATAAAAGGTTAAATCCTACTGTATGTTCACCTTATCTTATATAAAGTGAAAATTTACTGAGCATGAAAGGAATACATAATTGGTTATTCCCTTACCTGCTCCTTCTCTCTTGCACTGTGTGGGTTACCATAGCCTTCCTCTTTCCCCTCTAGACCACATTTCCCCTTTAAATACTGAGGCCTCCAAAATTATTTTTTTAGAAAGGCACAGACCACAGTTTCTGTGATTCCATGTTTATTTCTCTGGGGCATGCACTTAACCTTGGCAAAATAAACTTCTAAACTGAGCGAAACTTGTCTCAGATACTTTTTTGTTTACAATGGGAATGAATGTCCTGAACTATCTGAATGCTCTCCTTGAGGTTATTCACAGTTTGTGGTTTTGGCCACCCTTAAAGCTAAATGAATTGGAGTATACAAAAGTATATTTTTCCTGGTGTTAGAACAGGTTGAGATTGTTTTTCTAAGACACCTTAGGGAATCTATTGTCTCCCCTTGTCAAGCACTTAACATAGTCTAAAACAATATTCTCTTTACATATTTCTGTCATATCTGATTCTGATCTGTTTAAAGACAGAGATGGTGGAATTACTGTTATTATCCATTTTCTCTCTGTCTCTTTTTAAACCCAGAGCCTGACATAAAATGAGAGGTCATTATACATCTCAAGAAATAAAATTTCTTGAGAGTAATGTGCACCTCAGCTTGTAGTAGAGAGTGGGAGGGGGAGATGAGTACTTCCTGCTGGAATTCTCTCCAGTGTTTTGTAGCTGCGTTTCCCAGTCAGAGACTTGCAAGCTCTTAATTAGAGGGAAAGCTCCTGCAAACACCCCACAGGTCACTGAAGATACACTGATGGCAGTGGTAATGGGGCCATCATTGCTGGGAGCTTTTGCCAATGGAGCAACTGCCTCAGAGAATGGCCAGAAGGAGAAAACGGGGCATGGAGGGGCCAGTGTCTTGGGGCCTCCCTATATGTGGGTAATTGGAAAGAGTAGGTTTGAGGTTCTGAGAAGAAACACTGATGAATGCTAGCACTGAGCAGAATCTAATTCAGAAAGGCTTTTGATGCCTATTCTTGACATTTAGGAGCAAAGTAAAACTTGAACTTGTAGGTTTTCAATATTCTCAAGACAGACAATTATGCAGACTACAGAGACAGATGTCTCAGATTACCAAGAAAAGACCAACAAAAAGATTATATATATATGTATATGTTTGTAAATGCTGACACCAATTTGCCATTACATGATTAGTTTATATATATATAATATGCATAATGTGTATACGTATGATTAGTTTATATATATATAAGATGTATATATGATTAGTGTGTGTATATATATACACACACATGTATATATCATGTGTATAAACACTATAGTGTGTGTATATATACACTATAACAAGTGTATATATACTATTATATACACTATATATGTATATATGTACACACACTAATTATGAAATGGCAAACTGGTGTCAGCATTTGCAAACATCAAAGAAAAAATATATACTTTTTCTTGGTCCTTTCTTTTCTTGGTAATCTGAGACCTCTGTCTCTGTAGTCTACTTAATTGGCTATGCATGGCAAATTCATATATATATATATATATATATATATAGACGGAGAGAGAGAGAGAAATCTGTCTCTGCAGTCTCTCTCTGTCTTATATATATATATATACATATATATATATATATATATTTATATATGCATAGCCTCTGTCTCTGTAGTCTACATAATTGACTATAAATGGCAAATTCGTATACATAGAGAGAGATAAGACAATACTGTGGAAAGAGAGCTTTGGTATCAGCCATAGATAGACTTCAATTCTAGCCTTTACTTGCTGGTTAAATTGCCTTGGGCAAGTGCTTATACTCCTCAGACTCATTCTCTTCAAATAAGCCATGGTGAAAACTTACTGTTAGGGTTGCTAGGAAAATTGGAAATACATGTCAAGTACCTGAAACACAGTAGGCCATCAACTGTAGCTATTATCATTCACAGTTTTACAAAGCATTATTTCAGAAACTAGATTCATTGTTTCAGCCCTGCTTGCTTAAAGTAGACACTGACAAGATTGTCAAATCCAGAGAAGTGAGATAGGAGGGGAAGAAAATGAGCATTTTGCTGATGAAATTTAAGGGAAAGGTGTGAATTGACAAGGTATGAGAGAGAGCTGACAGCTGCATGGTAAAGTAAAGGCTTTGGAAGAAAGGAAAAGCAAACCAATCCTGAGATCCTAAACCGTTGTGTAATTTGCAGGTACAATAATCATACTACTTTAAATAAAGTGTATGCTTTAAAGAGCATATTTCAGCTATTTCTTTTACCAGAAAAAAAAATTGTCTTTACTTAGTGTCAAAAGTAAGTACAAAAACCAAGAAAAATTAAACAAATTCAGTCATGCTGTTATCTTCTACAGTCTTTCTCTGGCTGGCAAGGACCTCACACAAAATGTAGTTTGTTTGATTTATTTCAGAGACTCAAGATGGGAAAAATAGCTTAAGGTAATTTTTCAAGCTTAATTTAGTTCATTTAATATTTAATGACTTAATGGAGCAGTCGGCATGTCCTAAGTGTGTCAAAGAATAGAAATGGCATTTGAAAAGGAACTCAAAACTTACAAAAAGTTTCTTGAGTTTTAGACTAATTAACCATTATAAGTAATTCTGTAAAAGCTTCTGATTCTTTTTAAACAGGAACACAGTTGTGCTTTTTATGCAGTCCTGTTCCATCAGATCAACCTGGCCCACTTGATTGCTGACGTACAGACATTTATACAGTCACTGGTCTAGCAGGTATGTATTTAATGAATAAAGACTATGTGCAAAGCACATGAATCTGAGAAATTTGCAAGGTCTACCCTCAATCAGTCATTGAACACTCTACTGACATAGCTTCCTAAATTTGAGAGTTAAAATAGGCATAGAAGTAATTATGAGGCAGTGCAAATTGTGGCCAATGATATATTTTTCATCACGCTGTGGAAATATAACAGGAAGACAGATTTATCCTGATACCGAAAAGTGAGAAAATTTTGCTAATAAAGGTCAAGGATTTCACATACAGGTTTCTACAAGAGTCAGTCAAGTAATGTTTGAGTTGGGCCTGTAAGAAATACTTTATTTTGTACTTTATTGTAAGAATATCACAATGTAAACATGAATACACACACACACACACAAACACATATAATGTGAATACACACACACACAAACATACACATACATATAATGTTGTGGTATTCATATACATATATTCACCCGCTGTGACTTGGCTTCAATGGTGAGCTCAGTGGGTGAACACAGAGTTGTGTTGAAGAGCTTAAGCCCCATCTAAGGGGCAGAGCTGCTACCCAGTGTCGTCACCTATAGGAATGATGGTCCTATAGGTGACAATAAGAAGTCTAATTTTTCTCATGTTTCAGAAGGTATTTGAAACCAGGAGTTTCTATAGGAAATCTCATGATTTCTTATCGCTGGCATATGATTACATTTTAAAAATACACGTTTGCTAATATTATAAGGGCCTATACAAAGCAAATCTCTAGGACAAGTTGTAACCTATGAAGCAAGTCATGGTTGAGCTGGAGTAGAGAAAAGAGAATCTTCACATATGGGAAAATGTAGGTGGAGGGAAAGATAAAAAGAAAGACAAGGAGACACAAAGTAGGTTGTCTGCAAAGGGAATATATACAACTTTAGGCTTAGCTGATATAAAAGCTATGTGAAGGAGAACAGTGGAAAATATGATATTGATAATTGAGCATATGCAAAATCATAAAGAGCTAAAGTTATTTGCGTTCTATTCCACAAATAGTGAAAGAACAATGCTCACCCTGTGGGAGAAACATGATGTAGGAAATTCGAGTAAGCAAAACATGACGCCAATCACAACCCTCCCAACAAAGTCCAACCGACTTTTCAGACACATAGTGACTTTTAACTTTTATTTATTAATTTACCTACTTGTCTTACTATAAATTGGACTTAAAGTAGGTATTTAATTTATCCATCACATGCTAGTGACAATTATATCTGGAGATAGCCCCATTTAGATATAAAATAATAGTCTCCTACAAGGTATTTTTTCTGCTGATTACTGTGTCAACCTGAATGGCCTATTCCTCAACCAAATTTACTTTATTTTAAAATGTTTATTTACATACTGAATTTGATAATATTGCATAGATACCTATGGGACAATTCTTGAAGACATTGCTCTAAATTGCTTTCTTTGATGCCGGTTTTTATAGACAATAAGATGATTATCTTCCTCGCTCACCACCTTCCTCCATAAGATAGATTATCTGCTGGGAAAATGAACATTTTCACTTCAAATCAACCAGCCTTTCATGTTGACATCCCTAATCTTGTTTGCATAAATCATTTAACTGATGAAAGAATTGAATTTCAGAGAATGATGTGGAGGAAATCTCTCACATTTTATTGGGAATTTTTTTCTGCCTAAAGATCTTTTGGAATTCTACTTTTATTGCCATGAGACACAGCCTTCCCTTTCCATTTTTATGAAGGGTAGAATAAAATTGGAACTGATGTATATGTTTCATGTTGAAACACTTTCGTTTTTCAGTTTAACAAAGACAAATCTGCTTTCCTTGGTTAGTCAAGAGCCATGAAAAATGGAATATTCAAGAATATACCCTGGGCCTTAGGCAACTTAAGTATTTTATGAAATATATATCACCTACAAAAAACTTCAGTGTAATACTTCCTTTGGGAGTCCCTAAGTTTAGCTGTTATGCCAATGAATGAGACTAGATCAGGAGAAATAGATATCCCTCATGGCTCTGATAAGGGTGGTTGCAGAAGCAGAGATCCTGACTGACAACCAGGGTGCTTGCTTTTCCCAGATCTGTAATCCTATAACAACATCTGGAGTCCAGGCTCAATTCTCATTGAGAATTAATCATTATTTTTCAAATGGTCTGTTTAATCAAAAGCTTAAATTAAACACCTAATGAAGCCTTCTTAGAAATAGCTCAAAATTTTCAGGTTCTTGGGCACTGATCCTCACCAACATATTTTAACTTACTTGATATATTTTAGGCTTCCACCTGCATTGATTTAAGACTACAGATTGTTCACTCTATGTCTGAACAAAACAATTCTCCACTATTTCCAAAGTGAAGAGTAAAGGCCAATTAGTTAATGGAACATTGCATTTAAGCTTTATGTCATTTTCCGCTTCATCGAAGTACAAGTCCAAATTCCTTAGTCAATATTTTTCATGAACAGATATAGTACATCTTTTATCACCCTGAAAATATGTGTCAAGTAGATATACACACATACATATATACACATATATAAACATACATATAAATATGTACAAGTATATGTGTGTGTGTTTAACCTGTCTTTTTTCTTGAATTCTGTGACTGGAACCAAAGATGAGTTAAATACAGAAGTTCAGTATAGATATTTTATTTCTGATGCTTATAGAAGAGCTGTTTTTATTATCACTGAGGGAATGAGGATAAATAAAAATGATTTCCTGAGAGATTAAAAAACTTATGTGCATGAAATGGATTGCTCCTTTCATACCTTCATCTTTTGAACTGTATCATAAGGACGGAGTGTATTTTTTATTTATTTATTTATTTATTTTGAGACACAGTCTCACTCTGTCCAGCTTGCTGGAGTGCAATGGTGTAATCTCAGTTCACTGCAGCCTCCACCTCCTGGGCTCAATTAATACTCCCACCTCAGCCTCCTGAGTAGTTGGGACTACAGGCACATACCATCACACCCAGCTACTTTTAAATTTTTAAAAAATTTTATATAGAAGATGTTTCACAATGTTGTTCAGGCTCTCGAACTCCTCGGCTCATGCAATCCACCCGCCTCAGACTTCCAAAGTGCTGGGACTACAGGTGTGAGCCATGGTGCCCAGCCAACAGAGAGTTTTTAAATTCTTGCAAAAATACTGCAATTGCCTCTTTTTATATTGCATTCCAGTCTATTCTCATCACCATATGCAGGAGATTTCTTTGTAAAATTAGTACAAATCTGGCTCCTTGAATGGCTAAAACCTTTCAGTAGCTTTCCATGGGTCTTCAGGGCAAAGCTAAATGGTTTAGTGGGACCTTCTTTAGCAGGCCTTTGGACTGCTTTATAGACTCAGTTCTATAAAATTATACAATTTTATAGAACTCTTCTAAAATTATACAAATCACACTGAAATACTTGCTTCCCTGAAATCCTACCAACATTTTTAACTTTCTAGAACAGTTCCTACCACACAAAAAAAAGTCCCCTGGAGGGGATATTACCTGATAATTTCTACCCATACTTCTATAATTGGCTTAGATCCCATCTTCTTTAAGAAGGTCTCACCCTGACACTCCAGGCTAAATTAGGTGTTTGTATTTGCAACTCCTTTATTATAATTTACTGGTCAAATATTTACTGATAAAAGATCCAAATGCATGCTACTCCATGGTTCTACCATAGGAACAATAGAGACAAGATTCTTCTTATACCCTAATGATAAGATCCTATTGGGCGAATGGGCAGTGACAATAGAAAATGTCTTTAATGTCAACAATTTCTGGTAAAGATGACTTACTATTTAACATTCCAATATTAAATCTTTATGAAAGAGGTTAATTTTTGTGGATAAAAATTTCATACATTATGCTAATTTATATTATATTTGTATACAAAAGTGTTTAGTACTCATTTTTTCTAGCTAATTCATTGCTCAAGTTCTGATATCCCATGTATTATTGGCATCATTCTACTGTAATAGAGATATTACAGAGATGTTATTCTACTATAATATTATGAGAGTTAACTTCTAATTTTCAGGACTAAAAGCATCACAGCCAAGCTTTCTGTAGAAATTTGAGGCTTGTAGACATTTGTAGAAATTTGTAGACATCATTTATGTCCTAAAATAATCTCAAAATTGTTTTAAAAAAATAATTAGGTCTACCTGAAGATAAATGGAAGGTTCACTAAGGTGGACATTTACATGTAAGTGTGGTTTGAGAACCTGTGATTTTACTAAATGATTTTATTAATGATGTTTTTATTCATATTTCTGATTTTGCCTTAAATTATTCTGGATCCGGAATTAATTCATTTTTATTCAAACTGCTTGGGCTATCATTGTGATTATTATTTATTAATAATTTAAACAGCTTATGGTTGAGTTTAAAGATGTGAGATGTTTTCACCCAAACAAAGCATCTTATGGCACACAAAGAGGTAGAAGCTAATAAAACAATGTTGGACTGTAGCCCCAGCTACCCGGGAGGCTGAGGCAGGAGAATTGCTTGAACATGGGAGGCAGAGGTTGCAGTGAGCCGAGATCCCATCACTGCACTCCAGCCTGGCACCTGGCAACAAAGCAAGACTCTGTCTCAAAAAAAAAAAAAAAAAAAAAAAAAAAGTTGGAGTTTGTAGAATTTGGTCTTTTTTTTTAAACCACCATTTGCATTGAATTTTCAAATAAGCTAAAAAAATCTAAATATGCCAGCAACCATATAGGTAGATTAAATGTATAAAAGATATGAGAAATTAAGGGAATCATTCATTCATTCAACAAATATTTATTTAGACCTTCCTAACTGCCAGGTCCCATTTAAGTTTCCATGTGCTGTAAGCCACTTTAGATAAAATTGGAAAGGGATGGAGTATGAAGAGTTTGCACTGAGTTTTTTAAAAATAAGATTATTAAAGTTTTTCTAAGTTCCATCTCTTAACTTTTTAAAACTTGTCTAGTCCCTTGAGTCTTGACCAAACTGCTTAGTCTTTTTTTTTGTTTTAATTCTAGTGTGGAACTATTCAGTAAAGGTCTTTAATTTAAAATTTCCAGATATTTCACTTTCTGTCTAAAAATCTCATTTGTTCATTATTTCTTTTCCGACAAGCCTGGATAGTACATTTTTTTTTCTTAACATGTTGACAACTACTAACAGTTACTAAGTGGTTACCATCTGCTGAGCACTAAGTATTTTTAAAATGGTATCTCTTTTAGTTCTCTTTAGAGCAAACCTGTAAAGTAGACACTATTATTTTCCTCATTTCTTAAATGGAAAAATTAACTTACATTAGTAAGTGAATTAAAACTATGCTGAAAAGTAATGTAGAGACCTAGGGTCAAGTCCAGGTCTGACTGTGTCTTCCTGATCTACGCATTATGTAATGCAAATACTGTACTGCATCTAAGAATAAGTCTCCTACTCCATCAGCAACACATAATACCTAGTTCGAGGTGTAGCAAAACTAACAGATGTTCTTGAGCACGTAGTAATACTTCATTTCACAGAAAAGGGCATGGACTGAGTGTTAATCAATGAAATATAAGTGGAAGTAAATTTTGCCATTTCTAAGCAAAGACTTTTAAGAAGTCAGTGTGCATTCCTTTGACTGAATCCAAACAAAGGCTCTAGGACACAAAAGCCAAAGAACACAACCCTGAATCACTGGAAATCTGAATTAATGGATGGAGAGGAAGTTAATTCCTGCCTGATGCATGAATAAAATATAAACGTCTATCATTGTGAAGACATTTGTGACTCTATTTGTAACCAATAACAATTTTACCTAACACACCAAGAGTTCTTATTGAAAATATTTTTCCATTATTTCTTTCCTATTTTGTATCATAATCTAAATTTGTGGGAGTCTATTCATATCTCAAGATGGTCTAGGCATATAGCCTTGATTTCTCCCTCTTTACGTTTTATTGTCACATTATTAATTTTCCATGAATTGTTTTAAATGTTTTTTGAAATGAGATGATAAAGAAAAAAGAAAGAGAGAGAGCAAGTAAGGGGAGGAAAAGAAAGAAAGGAAAGGGAGAGGAAATGATAAAGGGAGAGAAAAAAAGGAAAAGGAGCAACGAAAGAGGAAAGAGAAAAATGGGTTAGGAACAATGAGATCCTATGAGGGTTTAATTGAGGAACGTAAGAAATACTATGTTTAGCCAACTTGAACCTCATTCCCAACACCTTCCTCATAGTCTCTCTCTACTATAGGGCCATAGAGGTGAAATATTTCCTTACTCATGCTCTTTCTTAGCTGCCATTTCAGGAAGCAGTGAGTCATTAGCAGGAATCTGCTAGGTTTTTTTTCTGGTTAAGATTTAGCACTTAGGGTGAAAGAAACAGATGAAGCTGCCCTGCTGCTTCTCCTTTCTTCCTTATCTCTGCCTTAAATAGAAATGAGATATCTGGATTTGAGACAAATATCTTGCAAGTGTGATGGGAAAAGTCTGAGAAAACTCTAAGGAGACTTGGGAGATGGCACTTAGACATAAGTGAGTTGCTGAGTGCACCCAGCAGCCTCCTGCTTTAAGTCTTAACATGGTGAGAAAAAGAAATCTGTATTTTTTAGCTGAGGTTAATATTGTTTCTTGCAGCTGAAAACATTCATATTTGATTCAGAAATATTGAAATAAAGACAGACTCTGAAAGGATGAAATTAATAAGAGACTGGTTAAAAAGGTCAAGAACAGAAAAGCTGAGTGTACTGGTCCAGAATGATGGTGGAATGATGATACAGTAGAGAAATCTTGTGGGTGACACAAATCTCTTTGGAGTATATTAATCCCAAAGTACACATAGGACATCAAGACGTAGTGGGACAATGCAGGCTATTTGCTATTGTATGAGTAGCCTGGAGTCTAAACTTGACGGTGATAGCTGAATAATGGCAGTGATTAAAAATCACTAGAGGTAATAATGTAGGAGACAATTTTAAACATCTGCAATTAGTGGGTATAGGAAAGAAGAAATTCCTAGTAGAAACAAGTAACAGAATATGAAAAATATAGAAGCCTGGAAGTAAGACAGAGCTCCAAAAAGATGGGTTGGCACATCTTCATCTTGAAGAGACATATTCAAACTGATACCTCTCACCACATGCTGCCTTCCCTTGCTATCGAGCTCTCTAACTTGTTTTTCCTGGCCTCCCCTACTTGCTACAATCTCAGGCCACCTCAGTTAAAAAACAAACAAAAAATCTTAGTATCTTAAATTCATTGTGTGAATCAAAAGTCATACTATCAATTGTTCTTTTTATGAATTAATTTTCTTCTTTGATGACTACTGGAAATCTTGTATTTTCTCTCTCCTTAAAAATCAATTACTATACCACCTACAATCGAATCAGGAAAAGACAGATAACTATATAGAAAAATGGGCAAGACACTTGAACAAGCATTTCATAAAAGATATCTAGAAAGCCAATAAATATTTGGAAGTTTCTCAATCTTATCAATAACCAGGGAATTGCAAATTAGCAACAGCCATACATTACCACTACAAACTAATTAGAACAGCTAAAATTATAAAGACTGAAATAGTAACTATTGGTGAGGCTGTAGAGAAATAGAAAGTCTAATATATGCTGGTAGAAGAACAAATTTTTTGTAGGATTGACATTATTGATTAGAAATAAATATACATATACCTTATTATCCAGGAATCATAATTCTAGGTATATACTTAAGAGAAATATGTATAAATATGTACCCAAAGAAATTTATGTAAATATTTAGAGTACCGTGTATTATTACATTAATAGTTCTCAAATGAAAATAAAATTCAAATATCTACTCCAATTAAAATGGAAAAAAATCCTGTGGTCTATTTCATACTATGTAAAAATACACTGAAATTAAAACGAAAACAAAGTACTGCTACATACTGCATGAATAAATTTTACACATATAAAAGTCAGCAAATAAGCCAAACACAAAAAAAATGTTTAAAAAAGATGAGCATCCAAAATCCCAAATTCAGAAATCTGAAAGTCTCCAGAATCCAAAACTTGAAAACTGACAATGCTCAAAGAAAAAAAAATCTCAATGGAGCACTTGAGATTTCCAGATTTGGTGTGCTCAACCAGTAAGTATAATGCAAATATTCAAAAATTCAAAAATATCCAAAACACTTCTGGTCCCAAGTATTTCAGGTAAGAAATATTCAATCTGTATATGCCTTCATATAAAGTTCAAAACTAGAGAAAATAATGCATTTATATAAAGTTCAAAATGGACAAAGCTGACTACGTGGTTAGAAGTCAGGAGAATGGTAAATTTGAAAGGGAAATGCTATGGTCTAAATGTTGGTCTTCCCAACCCCCAGTTTTATATGTTACAACCTTATACACAATGTGACTGAATTAGGAGGCCAGGTCTTTGCAACTGATTAAGTCATGATTAAGTGATTCCTCATGAATGGAATTAGTCACTTTGTATTAGAGTCTCTAGAAGGCCCCACGCCCTTTTTGCCATGTGAGGAAGGGCAAAGCAAAAAGACATCATCTGTGAAACAGACAGCAGCCCTAAGCAGACGCCAAGTTGGCTGGCATCTTGATCTTGTACTTCCAAGCCTCCAGAACTGTTAGCAATATATTTATGTTGTTTTAAAATTACCCAGTTTAAGGTATTTTGTTATAGCAGCCCAAGTGGACAAAGACAGAAGGTAACAGGTAGTATTTGGAAGAAGACACAATTGAGGATTCTGAGTGTTGGAAATACTTTTATCTTGATAGAGGTGATGGTTATAAGGGCTCAAAATAACCCATGAAGCTATTTGTTTATGATTCATGCTGTTTTTGGTATACATACATTTCTTAAATTAAAATATTTTTCAAAATTTCTGTTTCCACTTCCTTAATACATGACTGTAGTTTTTACTTCAGAACCTCCTGATTGTCTTTCACTGCTCCATCCCACCATCATTTTGTATTCCCACCAAGCTTAATTTCTGGAAACTTTTTTACATCTCAAATGTCCAAACCTAACAATGACTGTGTTATGCCCTTTGCCCCTAGAATCTCCTATCTCATTCTTGATTGACACCTTTAATTTCCTCTCTGCCTCTCTCTTCAGGTTTATTCATAGATGACTAGACCACCCATGAGACATACAGAAGTCCACATTTCAAAGAACTTTGCTTCAACTTGGTTGATAATAGGAGGAACTGTCTAGCAAGAGGGTAAAAATTTGTTAGAATAATCTTGATAATGGATACATCTATATCTGCTGTATCTCCACTTTATTCCCATAGTGTTGATTGCTTCTTTGTAGTTACATTTAAAGCTGCTCATTCCTACCTTTATTTATTAGACTGAGAGTTCCAGGAGACCAACTTAGGCATTTATTATATTTTTTAAGTTAAAGAAAGCCTGCGAAACACTTAACAAATGGCTTTAGCAATCAAAGTACTTTCGTATGAGATTTACATATAAAACCTAAAGTAAACAAGTTTATTTTGCGTTTTAATGGGAAACAAAGAAAATGTCTATCTCAACCACTTTATAATGTCGTATTCATTGAAAACAGTAGAAAGGTAAAGGAACCATCATTTAATAGCAGAATGTATGCCAATCCATTTGGTGTTTTATATTCATCATTCTCACGCTGAATTTATAAGGTGGGTGCTGTTATGTTAAATTAGCACTCTCAAAGAGAGAGCTGCAGAGAGTCAAACAACCTGCTCAAGATCATGTAACAATTAAATGACCTAACCAAGATTTGAACTTCAGATTGTGTGATCAAAAACTGATGATCTTTCTTCTATATCTTGCTGTCTCATATCCAGGAAGGTTAATGAGACATACATGTATACTAAGGAAGCAGGGACTGCTGATTACTTGCATAACATTTTAAAATATGATTTTTTTATTGGCCTCCTTTTATTTTGGTGCTTAACATTTGATATCTAAATTAAGAAGACATTATCTTTATATCTTTTGTAATGCACCACTTTCAGAGTTATCCATCAAACTGGTTGGAAGTCGTGGTTAGAAATTCCTAGAGACTGCTGATGGCAGTACTGAATATCTTTTCATTAGTTCCATTCATTAGCTTCAGTAACTGAATATATTAAGTAGGCCTCACACATATATTAATCCCATAACTTATTAATGTTCAGAATAAAATTCAATTGTCACATTTTTAAATACATGACTTGATTGCTAAATGAAACAGAAGTGCTATTTAAAGATTTTAAACACAAATTGTGACGGTTGAATGTTGCCCCTTTAATTTTTTTCAAATAAATACTAGAAAAACTTTTTACAAACACTTATATACAAAGAGACATGACTTCAAAACAATTTAACTATGATTTAGTAGTGTGTAGGAAAAAAAAATAAAGCTCTCATTATAGGCAGTATAAAAAAGTTTCAAGATTCTTAGGAATAAAACGGCCTCTTTAAAGTAACTTGTATAAAATCTGATCTACTGGTAAAGTTTAATTCTGCATTTTTCCATCTTTAGATACTCAGAGTTAAGTGAAAAATGATTTACATTTAGAATGAGTTATAGTATGACAAAGTACCAGTTGAGTTTTTAACACACCTAGCATGTAGCTCCTATCCTTAGTATTTAGTCTGCTTCCTGCTGACTGACCAGCTGAGTACCAATGACATCACCTGCAGCTTGCCTGGCCTGCTGAGTAGAGGCAAACGAAGAGAGCAGCTGCTACTAAGGAGTTAAGGCCACAGAAGTTCAAAAAAAAAAAATAGCAGTTTAAATAGAGTTACCTAAAGCAAAAAAAATACAGATTTTCTTTTAAATGTAAGGCTTACTCTTTTTTAACTATTGAAATAGTTTTACTTAGACACAAGCTTAAGTACTTCACAAGTAATACAATTAGAACACTCTTAAGTAGAATGATGTTTGGAGTAAGATGGGAAGAAGAAAATGATGTACATACCTTGGCTTGTCCAGCTTTTGTGATGGCAGGAATATTAAAGTGCTGTCCAGTGTAAAAATGCACCCCACTGAACAGGATCACTGAAATTGAATCTCCTTCCTTCTCAATTACTTCAAGGATATCCTCTATTCTTAAGGTTTCTTCTCCCTAAATCAAGTTAGGCACAAGTTATGTCATATCAGCAAAAATAAATTTGTCATTTCATATTTGCCAATCTAAATTTCACCATGAGATCTTCTGCATTATAAAATAGAAGATTTTTTTTGGATAAGGCTCTTTAAAATTCTGCCATAAGAGCAGCATTTGAGCATAATTTTTATTATTAAGAAATGATAACAAAACATTAAAAAGCGGTTTTTAAAGTGAAAATTTGCAAAAATCTAATTGGTTGATTTGTTCTCCAGTATTTCTTAATTGATTTGTACTATTTCCACAGCTGTAAGTTGTTTTTACCTTATTCCTGACCAACCAAACAGCACAAAGTGCAAGAAGTCCATTAAGTATTATATAGCAAGATACATTGTTGGAAACTGGTATTCCATTTGTCAATCTAATATCCTGCTATTTTTTCCAAAAAAAGAAAACATGCCAGGTGTGGTGGCTCATGCCTGTAATTCCAGCACTTTGGGAGGCCAAGGTGGGCAGATCACTTGAGGTCAGGAGTTCAAGACCAGTTTGGCCAACATGGTGACACCCAGTCTCTATTAAAAACACAAAAATTAGCTAGGTGTGGTGGTGCACTCCTGTAATCCCAGGTACTCAGGAGGCTGAGGCACGAGAATAGTGCAACTGCACTCCAGCCTGGGCAACAGAGCAAGACTCTGTCTCAAAAAAACCAAACAAAACAAATAAAACATAACACTTATATATCTTTTATCTGAGTATTACCTAGCCAGTATCTTCTATCACATTAAGAGTAAAATCTCCTCCAAACTAATCTAAAGATCAAGACCCCAACAAAAAGAAAAATATCAATAAAACTTACTATATTAGAGAGGTTTTTTTCCTTATATCTTCCCACTACAACTAATGATTGATTACTTGCTGAAAGTTGTGAATGAATTTAGATTCGGTCTTGTGAACAACTAGAGCTGAAAAAATTTAGTTAAATACGAAGTACCTATGAGTATCTTAGCAATTCTGATTTACTCACGAAGTTTTCATGAATTTTCTCCAGTGCTGTCTGACATGATTTTGAGGTCAATGCATCATTAATTACATTAATATTTGGGAAAAGCTCATTAAGATATTATACTACATTTTACTTTTAATTTTTAACTGTCTTGCTATCTGCCAATTAGTCTGCTCCATGTTAAGAGAGAGAGAGAGAGAGAGAGAGAGTGTGTGTGTGTGTGTGTGTGTGTGTGTGTACATGTGTGGGTATGTAATGCACTCTCTACTAGAAGAAACCTGGAATTTGTTTACAAAATGGGCATCAATAAAAACTGGCATCTCAGTATCAATGAGATTATTATTAAAATCTCTAAATTATTAAGTGAAGCATACTTTACATAAAGAAGAGTATTTCATTAATTGTAAGTAAAATTAATAACTTGGCAATCCAAAACTCTTTATTCTTAAAATCATCTAATAAGATTCTAATAATGATTCTAATCATCTAATAAGATTTACCCACATAATTTCCAATAAAATGGTAAGGAAAATACTATATATATTAATACTTAATTTGTATCTTTAAAAATCTGCATTAAACATATAAGAAATATATTTCTTAGTGACAGGATATTGCCCTCTCTCATGTTGACTTGTTCTAGGTAATGCTCAATAGTGTTCCAAGATTATGAGTAACTCATGAAACTCCATAATTTGGCCACTTATATTAGCAGCTATATTCATTTTTGCTAGTAATTAACAATTTATATCCTCTCTTGTGAGAACTTTTTATTCCATTAATTTATTGCATGTTGGCAAATGGAAGTGAATAGAGTACATCTTTAATTTATTCAAAGTAATGCTGGGTTGAAAGAAGTAATTGTTCAAACAATGACTTAGCGGCCTGGGAGCATATTATGTGAAACCTAAAATTTATTCTGTATGATTTTCATGGTGACAAATTATACAAGCTGCAGGGTTTATATGTCAAAATCTGTGCAGCTGAGCCTTATATCTTTATTAATGTAAAGTACACATTTAGATCTTAGGTCAAGCCTGATTAGACACATTCTTTTGCTACCTGTTTAAATAAAAAGGAGTCTCAGAGAATAATGTAACTTTCCCAAAGTCGCATACCCAGTAAGCTAGAGAGTCTGCGATTTCACTGGAAATATTAGCCAGGCTGTAAAGTCCAAGCTCTTCCCACTATACCACATCCCATTCTCCACTATCCTAGTCTAAACACAAAGAAAAAGTCTGATGCTTACAATAAGAGGGGACATGAAGGATAGTCACAATTCCACTTCAACAAATAATTCTGGTCTTTAGCATGATTTTACTGGCACCCATGGGCATGACATTTGAAATTGAAAATGGTATACTAAATTTGTCACCCTTTTCCCATCCCATTGAAGAGTATGGCAGACTCCAGTGGTATTAATAGAAAAATAGTTTGCTTGCATATGGCTAGCCCTTGAAAAATGAAAATAAATAGACATCTGAGTTATTCTCTATTTTAAGCAAAATGATCTAATAGTAACAGAAGTATAGGTCCTTTACGCTTTCTTGAAAGTTCCACTAAAGTAATGAAGATTTTAATAAACTTTTGAGGAAAATGAAGAAAAAAATCAATACTAAATAGTGCATAATGAATATCTATTTCTTTCTCATATACCTCTCTTGGCTTTATCATCCGCATACTTTCTTCAATGTTAAGTCCGTGAAGTTGTAGCTGTGACTCAATGGCATACTAAAAAGGAAAGATGATTTATTTATCAAATCAAGCTGAGAGCACAAAAATACACTGAAATAACAAATAATAAAGTAAAAGTAAAGGCATATTATGACATCAACTCCAAGGTGAAGTTTAAAAGACCTAAACAAAATACACAAGAGAGAAGAACCACTTAATAAAGTTTACTTATAGAATTTTGAACATTCTTTGAGATGGTTGAAAACATAGGGATCTTCTTGGCTTAAGGAATTATAAGAGATTTTAGAATAAGAAATTAAATCATCTAAGTCAAAATCAGAATTTGTGCAATAAGAAAAGTGAACAGTAGAGATTTGCTATGTTTGAACATAGGATGTATAAATGTTTTACCCTAAGAAGAGTAAGTTAGCTAAAAAAAAAAAAAAAAAGGCATTATAAAGTTTACTTCATTAAGAGTACAAGATATGTAAGGGGATAAGCACCACACTGACCTAGAATCTTTGAAAGATATTAGGGTTCTTACACATTTTAGCAAGATATTAGGGTTTTATTCATTTTGAAATAATTACTTGCCCTAAAATTACAAGATGTAGGCTAGAATAATTGACAGGAATAATATAGAGAAATAAAGTTTCTCTAACACTGAAACTAAAATATACAATGTAGTTTTAAATTTTAATTAATTGATTAATTAATTAATTACTTTATAGAGACACGGGTCTCACTATGTTGTCCAGGCTGGCCTCAAACTCCTGGACTCAAGTGATCCTCCTGCCTTGGCTTCCTGAAGTGCTGAGATTACAAGTGTGAGCCACTGCTCCCAGTCTTACAATGTACTTTTTTCTGTGTTTGTGTCTGAAACCATTATATTTTTTATCAAGTAAGAACAAACATCTTGTCAAGCAAGAAATCATCAAGTTTCTGATGAAATAAAGTGAAACATGACTTTTTTTAGTAAATGACAAGAAATGTTTTAAATATCTAATAAATAATTTTTTGATAATAATGGGCCAACATTTATGCTAGCATGCTATGAAAACAAACTGGACAAATAAAAGTTTGTATTTCTATTCTATTTAGCTAAAGGGTTAAGCACTGGCATTTGTATTGATTTGATTTCATGAAATAAAACAGCAACAAGAATTAATAAAACATTTATAACTACACTTGATTTAGACCAGTAGTTTGCTCAATTATCTTTAAAAAGACTAATAAATCAATGTTCCTATCCAATCCTCTCTTCACTTAACATGTGTTTCATTTTAACAAAAGAAATAAAGCTACAATCTATTTAAAAAATCTAAATCAAAAGCATCTGACAGATCTTTTTATTGTAAGATTACTTGGAAAAAAACTAGTAAGTATAAATTCAAGTCAGGCAAATTATATGCTCCTCTCAGAAGAATAGAAAAGAACATAAATATAATTTGAAGAAATCCTTACATGATCAGAAGGAAAGGCTTTGGCTTCTAGAAGAATTTTATACCGTTTTGGTGTAGGCTTAAAAAATGATAACTGCAATAAAACGGATTTATTGAAAAAGCATTAATGCACAATTTATATATTTGTTCATTTTATGCCACAATTTCATTTTATAATCTCCACCATTTTAAAGACATTAATTAACTCCACATCTAAACTGTCTGTCAAGGCTATCTTTTCAATTAGCCATGTTTCCAGTGAATTGCAAAGAGAAAGAAGATATTGGCTCAATTTGCTTATCAATGAAACAGCAAACTTGGGGAAAATGTGAATGAGATAACAAATTCTCAAACTTTGCTTGTAGATTAATTGATGAAACTTAAATCAGATGATTAATAAAAAAAGATGTTAATTGAAAAATTACCTTCCCAAAACATTTCATAGTAACTTCGAAGGTATGACACTGAAATATTATGGTCTATGTATGTCTTATTTGTATTGACAGTAGCTCATTTTTTAAAGTGAGGCTGTTTCATTTCTCCACACCATTCCTAGAGAGTGATATTACAGTAATAACAATGCAGATGGTAGCTACTGTTAACTGGGTGTTGATCACTGGGCAGGGTGCTAAAGCAATTTTCACATATTATTACATTTAATCCTCAAGCAGATCTTTGAGGTAGATATTATTTTTCCCATTTTTACAAAGGAGAATATTAATACTTAGAGATGCCAAAAATCTTTTTCAATGTCTAACTGGCATTATGTAATTTAGCTGGGGAGTCAAATCCAGGGATATCTGAACTTGTAGACATGTTTCCAAAACATACTTAAAAAATGAAGTCGACTTTTCGAAGCCTTAGGCAGTCACCATTAACACAATATCCCAAATAGATAACACATTGGACATTTTAAGGTAAAACTATCCATTGAGTAAGATGTAAGAAGTACTTTAGACACATTAAGTCTTTTAAAGTACTAGACCCCTTTTTAAAAATTTAATTCTCCAAGTCTTTTTTAACCTATATCAATCTACAAAACTATACTGATCCATTAAC
This sequence comes from Ateles fusciceps, assembly GCA_036589455.1. Lineage (NCBI taxonomy): Eukaryota > Metazoa > Chordata > Mammalia > Primates > Atelidae > Ateles > Ateles fusciceps. Next base: position 2,607,297 of record JAZHEH010000851.1, read on the forward strand.
TTACTCTGCCGAAGCTACTGGAAAATTGTCTTTTCAAAAAGCTCAGTGCTTTGCTAGCATTGTACGTCATTGTCTTGCAGGCTTGAAAGTAGTTTGCCTATTTATCCAATATGGCTCTTATTCTTTATTTTCTCAGACAAGAATTGTTCATTATTCTAAAGTTCTTCTCAAGAGTCAACTCTTCTAAGATTAGGAAGAAGCTATTATATCATGGTCCAGCATTTCCTAGCAAAAATGAAAATAACTTCACAATTTGTTTTTAAATAAGTAAACCCTAGAAGTTCATGGATTAAAGATAGAAAAACATCAGATTCTATAAATGAATGTGTTCTAAACTTTGGTGGGAAAGAAAACTTACCAGTAGAAGATGTAAATTTACAGTCAAAGCATTCATTAGGGCTATTTCTTTCTCACTGGCTCCTGTAAAATAAATGTATAATTTAGATGTTTCTATTATGTCTAAAGATACTGAAAAAACAAAGTAGGAAGGCTTCATTCAATCATTCGTAATGTCTTTTGAGATAAGGACATATTTGATGTGTCATCACAAAGCAATGGAGTTTTCCTACTTGACTCATTTTATCAAATGATATCTGGACTTAGAAGCACATAGCTAGCTAAAAATTATATTTCTTTTATGATGTAGTAAATAACAACAAAATAATGAAACATTTGCTTTTTCCTGTAAACTAAAAATGAAATATCCTATTATTAGCTCAATTGTCAAATTCCCAAGGAGCATATTTTTGTGATAATTACATCTTCAAAGGAATCTAAAAAGATATTAAGGCCAATTACATTTTTGAAGTTGGTTGTTTCTAACATCAAATTAAAATGCACCTTTAATAAAAGGAGGCTACTTTGTAAATCATAACTCACTGTTTTTACAGTGAGATATACAACAAGACAACAAAGCTGCATAGTAAATTATGACCCAAATAGCTCTGACGTTTATTCATACACACTGAGGTAAAAGATAACATAGACATGTATTGTCTGATGAGAAAATAGCAAAAGTAAGACATCCACTGCATAATTATTAATATAATCTGATCTAATTCCTGCTAACAAGGGTTTTGACACTAGAAACAGACCCAGAGACAGAGAATATATTGGTTACTTAAGAATTCAAAGCATAATAACAATGATAATAATACCTTCCATGTTTTGAGTTCTTATGATATTTCTTCAAGGCAATTAGACCTATGTAATAGAAATTATGCTCCTTTACTGTCACTGAGAAAAATGGGATGTGTACTTTAATGTTTTAAGGCTGAACTAGATGTTAGAGAAAATGTATAACACAAATCCCACATTTTGTATCCAGAGGGATATTTCTGATAGAGTCCCATTTTAAAAGAATAGACGGTAAGTAGAATAAATGTAATAGATACATTCCAGGATAAGTTTACTAGAGGGGAGAAGCCACGTAAATAAGTACATAATTTAAGAATTTATATTTTAACATAGCCATTTAAGGAAGGTCCTGTATCTTTATTGGGTCAAGGAAAACTTCTTCTTGCATTTGCTACATAGATTTCTCCATTTGATATACAAGGTTGATGAACAAGTGGTCCATGTTAAAAGATGTATTCCTGATCATTGTAAGGTGAATAATAGCTAAAGTGAAGGGACAATATGAAAACTCTCACTGTATATTCCTAGGACTAAATAAAATTTGTCCTAGATATATTAAATAGATATGAATATGATAAGCTTATGTTGCATATCGTGATATGCACCTTCTTCTCCATGTTTCAAAGAGAAGATTTCTTTGAAATATGGTCTAATAAATACTGCCATCTCCATTATATTTGTTTCTGTGCATTATTGTGGAGGCTAAAGCAACTCTATATTGGGTTTTATTCCACCATGGTAACTTCTGAGTAACCCTTATGCTGGGAACGCCTTTAAGATTTCTATTTTAACTACTGCTACTATAAATCCTGCCCTTAGGTAGATTCACATAGCATTTTTGCCTTTCCCTGAGGGGTTGACTTCATTTGTCCCACACAATCCTTCCCTCTGTTGTATATAAGTCCTACGTCTGGTAGGTAATGGTGCAGGGGACTAACTATCTAATCATAGGGTTGCCAGTTCCCAGGACATCATGACTTCTGTTTCTCAGTCCCTATTAAATGTTTTCTTTCTGAGAAACCGGCTTTGTCAGTCTCTTTCTTGAGCCTTTCAGCTTCCTCAGATTTGTTGGCTTGAATTTGTTGGAATAGGTTGGCTTGAACCTGCCAACCACAGAACAACTATGATGTGAACTTTTACTGCTGTTTCTAAAACAAAAACTATCTAAAGTATCTAACTTCATCTTACTCTTGACTCTCTGTAATTTACAGACATCTTTTGTGAAAACCACTTATTTAAAAAGAATGGCAGGGTGAGTAGAAGGGGGAAAGAAAAAGTAATGTGAAGAAAAAACGTAATTAGTAGACAGAGAAGTATTTCAAAGAATAAAGTGAGACGAAAATAAAAGAAAAAATAGTTACCACAAATGCACATCAAGAAATGGAAGAGGCAGGAAGGGAGAGACTTTCTGTAGAAGCTCAGTCATTCTAATTTTGCTTAAACATTACATTCGGATTAAAATGAATATAGTGGGAGGCTGAGGCAGGAGGAATGCTTGAGCCCAAGTGTTCAAGATCAGCCTGGGCAACATAGCGAGATTCTGTCACTGTGAATAGTTTTTAAAAATTAGCCTGCTGTAGTGGCATGCTCCTGTAGTCCAAGCTACTCAGGAAGCTGAGACAGAAAGAGTGCTAAAGGCTGTAGTGAACTATAATTGCACCACTGCACTCCACACTCTAGCCTGGGTGACAGAGTGAGAACCTGTATTAAAAAAAAAAGCAAAAACAAAAAACAAAGAAAGAAAGAAGAAAACAAAAAACATATAAAAAGAAATTTGGATATAGGCTGGGCATGACGACTTATACCTGTAATCCCAGCACTTTGGGAGGCCAAGGTGTTTTGTTTTAGCTGAGGAGTTCAAGACCAGCCTGGGCAATGTGGCGAGACCCTATCTCTACTGAAAACACAAAAAAGTAGCTGGGTGTGGTGGTGCATGCCTGTGGTCCCAGCTACTTGGAAGGCTGAGTTGGAGGACTGCTTGAGCCTGGAGAAGGTGGCAGGACGGGAGAGGAGAGATGGCAGTGCTACCAGCACCTAGGTGACAGAGGGAGACTCTATCTTAAAAAAAAAAACAAACATTAAAAATATTATTCCTAGAACACTTTTTTTCTCCAAACAATACAATGTTCATTTTGAATCACCTAAAATTTTTCTGGCTTGGGAATGTGATGCACCTACGCACATGTTCCCCTCCAGATATGCTGGGCAGAATTAAACTACACTCACACTAGGTATGGAGCTTCCCTCATCTCACTTTCAATGGCCTTCTCATGCTTGGGTCAATTCTTTGTAAATAATCCCTTCCTGATTTGAATAATTTGTCTGTACACATACACAAACATTATTGTGCAATGGACCACCTTAAATTAAATTAAACTTAACTGAGCACATTACAAAATGCAATCTTCATCTGCTACTGACCTTTGTCCAAGGACAGGGTTAGTCCACCATGCACGAATGTATATACTTATAACTGGGGGTGGTGCTAATAGTAAATTTTTAAAACATTAACAGAAGTGTTTATTACAAATATGACCTAAAGACACTAAAGAATTTAGTGTTCTTAACATCAGCTACAACAGACTGATTTTTAGCGTACAGGCATACTTTGTTTCATTTAACTTCATTTTACTGTTTTTTTGGGTTTTTTTTTGGTCTTGTCTTGTTTACTGTGTCACCCATGCTGGAGTACAGAAGCAGGATCACAGCTGACCGCAACCTCTGCCTCCCAAGCTTAAGAAATCCTCCTACCTCCATGTAGGAGGACATTCCACCACATCCAGCTAATTTTTTGTATTTTTGGTAGAGACAGGGTTTTACCATGTCCAGGCTGGTCTCAAATTCCTGAGCTCAAGTGAACTGCCTGCCTTGGCCTCCCAAATTGCTGGGGGGATTATAGGCATGAGCCACCACACCTGGTCTTTTTTTTTTTTTTTTTTTTAAACAAATTGAAGGGCTGTAGCAACCCTCCATCAAGAGAGATTATCAGTGCCACTTTTCCAAAAGCATCTGCTCACCTCACGTCTCTTTACCACATTTTGACAATTCTTGCAATATTTCAAACTTTATTATTACTTCTGTGATCAATGATCTTTGATGTTAATACTGTAATTATTTTGGCATGCTACAAAACACACTCATATAAGACAGATAACTTAATAAATGTTGCAAGCTCTGACTGCTCCACCGATCAGCCCTTCCCCCATTTCTCTCCCACTTCTCCAGCTTCACTATTCCCTGAGACTCAACTTTGAAATTAAGCCAATTAATAACCCTACAAGGACCTCTAAGTGTTCAAGTGAAAGGAAAAGTCACATGTCTCTCACTTTAAACCAAAGCCAGAAATGATTAAGCTTACTAAGGAAGACATGTCAAAAGCTGAGGGAGGCTGAAAGCTAGGTCTCTTCTGCCAAACAGTTAGCCAAGTTGTAAATACAAAGAAAATGTTCTTGAAGGAAGTTAAAATTGCTACTTCAGCAAACCCAAATCTCATTTTGAATTCCCATGTGTTATGGGAGGGACCTGGTGGGAAGTAATCATGGGGGCAGGTCTTTCCTGTGTTGTCCTCATGATAATGAATAAGTCTCACGAGATCTGATGGTTTTAAAAACAGGAGTTTCCCTACACAAGCTCTCTCTTTGCCTCCTGCCATCCATGTAAGATGTGACTTGCTCCTCCTTGCCTTCTGCTATGATTATGAGGCTTCCCCAGCCACGTGGAACTGTGAGTTCTCCTGTAAATCTCTTTTCTTTGTAAATTGCCCAGTCTCAGGTAAGTCTTTATCACAGCATGAAAACAGACTAATACAGTAAATTGGTACCAGTAGAGTAGGGCATTGCTGAAAAGATACCCAAAAATGTGGAAGCAACTTTGGAACTGGGTAACAGGCAGAGGTTGGAATGGTTTGGAGGGCTTAGGACAAGAAGGAAAATATGGGAAAGTTTGGAACTTCCTAGAGACTTGTTAAATGGCTTTGACCAAAATGCTGATAATGATATGCACAATGAAATCCAGGCTGAAGTGGTCTCAGATGGACATGAGAAACTTGTTAGGAACTGGAACAAAGGTGACTCTTGTTATGTTTTAGCAAAGAGACTGGTGGCATTCTGTCCCTGCCCTAGAGATTTATGAAACTTTGAACTTGAGAGGGATGATTTTAGGGTATCTGGCAGAAGAAATTTCTAAGCATCAAAGCATTCAAGAGGCGACTTGGGTACTGTTAAAGGCATTCAGTTTTAAAAGAGAAACACAGCATAAAAGTTTGGAAAATGTGCAGCCTGACAACAAGGTAGAAAAGAAAACCCATTTTTCTGAGGAGAAATTCAAGGCAGCTGCAGAAATTCACATAAGTAACAAGGAGCTGTATGTTAATCCCCAAGACAATGGGGAAAGTTTCTCCAAGGCATGTCAGAGGTCTTCAAGGCAGTCCCTTCCATCACAGGCTCAGAGGCCTAGGAGGAAAAAGTGGTTTTATGGGCTGGACCCAGGACCCCCCTGCTTTGCGCATCCTAGGGACTTGGTGCCCTGAGTCCCAGCCACTCCAACTGTGGCTGAAAGGGACCAAGGTATATACAGCTCAGGCCATGGCTTCAGAGGGTGCAAGCCTTAAGCTTTGGCAGCTTCCATGTGATGTTGAGCTTGTGAGTGCACAAAAGCCAAGGTTTGGAAACTTTCATCTAGATTTCAGATATATGAAAATGCCTGGATGCCCAGTCAGAAGTTTGCTGTAGAGATAGGGTCCTCATGGAGAACCTCTGCTAGGGCAGTGCAGAAGGGAAAAGTGGGGTGGGAGCCCCCACACAGAGCCCCTACTGGGGCACCGCCTAGTGGAGCTGTGAGAAGAGAGCCACCATTCTACAGAACTCCGAATAATAGATCCACTGACATTTGCATCATGTTCCCAGAAGAGTAACAGATACTAAATGCCAGCCCATGAAGGCAACTAGGAGTGAGGCTGTACCCTGCAAAGCTACAGGGGCAGAGCCACCCAAGACCCCATGGGAACCCACTTCTTGCAGAGTGTGACCCAGATGTGAGACATGGAGTCAAAGATCATTTTGGAGCTTTAAGATTTGACTGCCACACTGGATTTTGGACTTGCATGGACCTGTAGCCCCTTTGTTTTGGCCAATTTCTCCCATTTTGATCAGCTGTATTTACCCAATGCCTGTACCTCCTTTGTATCTAGGAAATAACTTGCCATTGATCTTACAGGCTCATAGGTGGAAGGGACCTTCCTTCTCTCAGATGAGACTTTGGACTGTGGACTTTTTAGTTAATGCTGAAATGAGTTAAGACTTTGGGGACTGTTGGGAAAGCATGATTGGTTTTGAAATGTGAGGACATGATTTTGGGAGGGGCCAAGAGTGGAATGGTTTGAATTCCCATGTGTTGTGGGAGGGACCTGGTGGGAGGTAATTAAAGCATGAGGCCAGGTCTTTCGTGTGCTGTCCTGATAGTGAATAAGTCTCATGAGATCTGATGGTTTAAAAAAGGGGAGTTTCCCTACACAAGCTCTCGTTTTGCCTGCTGCCATCCACATAAGATGTGACTTGCTGCTCCTAACCTTCTGCCACTATCGTGAGGTCTTCCCAGCTATGTGGAACTGTGAGTTCTCCATTAAACCTCTTTCCTTCATAAATTGCCTGGTCTTGGGTATGTCTTTATCAATAGTGTGAAAACAGACTTATTGCTGATATAGATAAAGTTTGAGTGGTCTGGTCAGATGATCAAATCAGCCCCAATATTTTATTAAGCCAAAGCCTAAACCAGAGCACAGCCTCAATGCTCTTGAATTCTTTGAAGCATGAGAGAGGTGAGGAAGATGAAGAAGAAAAGTGTGAAACTAGCATGGAAGCTTGGAAGTTCAAGGTGGACATAAGTCTCAGGAAGAGGAGCATGGGAGCCAGGCAGTGACCAGGGTGCAGCAGTGCCACTGCCTGCATAGGGTCCAGGTATACTTCTGTATTATCAAATGCAGATCCCTTTTTGATAATTTCTTCAGTGGACACAATTATTAGATCTTACAAATTTGGTCATTTCAACTGAAAAAATAGAGTCAACTACCCTTCTAAAATAAAGATGCATCCAGGCCTGATTTGCAGGACCCAAGGATACAAAAAACTTTGAAGAGCACTCTCTCAACAGGGCATCCTGACAGCAGCAAGCTGAACTCTGCTCTTTTTCAGCCTATAGCTATCTAGCCTTTCATGATGCCCATGATATTTCTGTAGACGATGCCAGCAAAAAAGAGAAAGTCCATGATTTTACCCCAGGTTCCTTATATACTTACATGTAATTATAGCACACAGCATTACCAGCAGAAATGCAAGCCATAATCATTGTCCAAGAGTATATTACTAGGGGCAGGAGTAATTGCTTCTTCATTCTTCTTTGGAATAATCCCTCATTTTGGCCCAAATGAAGTAGTCCCAGGATAATCTTTGGATCAAAAGAACCTGGTGTATCATCTTTCTCAACCAAGTAAGTGTAATTAACGCTTTTGCATTCCAAAGTTTTGAGCCCATTCAAGGGATCAAGGTAATGGGCAAGGAAGGCAATGTTATGGGCCATCTCGGAAGAGCTGGGAGAAAGGCTGTTAAAGAAACAGCAATATTCAGGGCAGTGCTGTTTGGGACATTACCTTTTATACTGATGTCTTCACCTACATTTTAAAAAGACACAGCATAGTAAGCTTGAAGAGGATATCCCATCTGCAATATAAAAACCAGAAATTTTCTATGACACAGGTGTGACCACAGGGTCATCCAGCCCTCATGGATGACTTTGAGAGGTTCAAGACTTCAAGTGGAGGAAATAATTGTAGATGTAGTGGAACAGCCAAATAACTAGAATTAGAAGTGGAGCCTGAAGAAGTGTAGTGGCGAGTTTTACATGAATTTGTCTGGTTCCTACTTGAAAATCTTCCTCTCTCAAGGTTTCAACCTAGAGAACTCAACTGAAGTTTTCTTGGGAACCTCAGAGGTGTCTGTGTTAACAAGATGACTTAAGATTACACATACTGAGATCATTTACAGACTGGTTGTATCTGGGGTCTTTAAGGATGGCTGGACAAAGAACAACAAAAGGATATACTGGCTGACATCACTCACAGAAGTTGCTTGGGGAAGGAGTGAGGGGAGAATCAGCCTGAAAGGGTACCATGAAATTACTAATAAACTTGTCTCAAGTTGGCTATTTGAAAAACAGAAAGCGCAGGGTGAAGCAGCAAGTGCTGATGGAGAATCTGCAGCAAGTTATCCAGAAAATTCAACTTTGATCATTGATGCAGGCTTCACTAAACAACAGATTTTCAATGCAGATGAAAGAGTCTTCTATTGGAAGAAGATGCTATCTAGGACTTTTATGGCTAGAAAGGAGGTCTTGGCTACAAAGCTTCAAGGGACAGGCAGAATCTTATTTGGGTTAAAGTAGCTAATGACTTTAAGTTTAGGCCAATACTTATTTACCATTCAAAAAATCCCAGGGCTCTTAAGAATTATGCTAAATCTACTCTTTCTGTGCTTTATAAATGAAATGACAAAGCCTGGATGACAGCCCCCCTATTTACAGCATGGTTTGCTGAAGATGTTAAGCCCAATGTTGAGACTTACTGCTCAGAAAAAAAGATTCTTTTCAAAAACATTGACTGCTTATTTACAATGTACCTAAGTCACCTAAGAGCTCTGATGGAGATGTACAAGGATACTAAAGTTTTCAAGTTTGCTAACACAGCATCCATTCTGCAGTCCAAGGATAATGGAGTGATTTTGGCTTTCACTTAGTATTCTTTAAGAATAAAATTTAGCAGCTGGGCACAGTAATCCCAGAACTTTGGGAGGCCTTGGCAGGTGGATTGCTTGAGCTCAGGAGTTTGAGATCAGTCTGAGCATCATGGTGAAACCTCATCTTTACCCAAAATACAAACATTAGCCAGGCATAGTAGCACATGCCTGTGGTCCCAGCTGCTCGGGGGAAGCTGAGGCAGGAGAATTGCTGGAGCCCAGGAAGTCAAGGCTGCAGTGAGCTGTGATTGCATCACTGTATTCCAGCCTGTATGACAGAGAATGACTCTGTCTCAAAAATAAATAATAAAAATAAAAATAAATAAAAATTAAAAATTTGGATAAAAGGCCAGGTGCAGTGGCTCATGCCTGTAATTCCATCACTTTGGTAGGCCAAAGTGGGTGGATCACCTGAGGTCAGGAGTTCAAGACCAGTCTGGCCAACATGGTAAAATCCCACCTCTATTAAAATTATAAAAAGTAGTTGGGCATGTTGGTGCATGCCTGTAATTCCAGCTACTCGGGACTTTGAGATAGGAGAATCGCTTGAAACTGGGAGGCGGAAGTTGCAGTGAGTCAAGATCGTGCCACTGCACTCCAGCCTGGGCAATAGAGTGAGACTCTGTCTCAAAAAAACAAAAAAATTGGAAAAAAAATACATTTTGAAGGATATTGTTGCCGCAGATAGTGATCCCTCTGATGGATCTGGGCAAAGTCAGTTGAAAACCTTCTGGAAAGAAGCCACCATTCTGGATGCCACTAAGAGCATTCATGATTCATGGGAGGAGGTCAAAATACCAACATTAACAGGAATTTGAAAGACGTTGATTCCAGCCCTCATGGATGACTTTGAGGGGTTCAAGACTTCCAAGTGGAGGAAATAATTGCAGATGTAGTGGAAGAGCCAAATAACTAGAATTAGAAGTGGAGCCTGAAGATGTGACTGAATTGTTGCAATCTCATAAAAAATCTGGAACAAATGAGGGGTTCCTTTTTATGGAAGAGCAAGGAAAAGTGGTTAAGATTTTGAAGATTGTGAAGATGCTGTGAACATTGTTGAAATGACAACAAAGGATTTGAATATTTCATTACTTTAATTGACAAAGCAGTGGCAGGATTTCAGAGGATTGCCTCTAATTTTGAAACAAGGTCTAATGTGAGTAAAATACTATCAAATAGCATCACAAGCTACAGGGACTTCTTTCACGAAAGGAGCAGGTCAATTGACATGGCAAACACGATTGTTGTCTTATTCTAAGAAATTGCCATAGCCGGTTTAACCTTCAGGTAACACCATCGCAATTGGTCAGCAGCCATCAACACAGAGGCAAGACACCCGCCATCAGCAAAAGATTACAGCTCACTTTAGGCTCAGATGATTGTTAGCATTTTTTAGCCATAAAGTTATTTTTAAATTAAGGTATCCACATTGCTTTTTAGATGTAATGTTATTGCACACGTAATAGACTACAGTATAGTGTAAATATAACTTTTATATGTACTGGTTAACCAAAAAATTTGTGTGACTCACTTGATTGCAATATTTGCTTTACTGCAGCAGTCTGGAACGAAGCCACAATATCTTCAAGTTATGCCTGTATTTTCAAAAGATTATTTACCTAATTGGACTATCTTTTTTGGTTCAAATTAGATTTCTGAAACCAATATTGTTCTAAGATGTTTCAATATCATCAACATTCCATTAACAATCTTTTTTTAAAAAGTTAACCATAAGTTTATTCAAGTTGTTTTTCTTTATTCCTTTACTTTTTCCTAATTATTTTGAATTAATGTGGAAACATCGAGAGCTCCAACTATGTAGGGGCAAAATTTTTAAAATGCTTCCAGAAAGCTTAGCAGGTTTTGAAAGGATCTTTACTTCATAAGATCATCTATGACTCACTGCAATAAGTGTCAAGATTTGAATCACTTCTGAGATGAGTGTGAGCCAGTGCTCTAATCTGAAGAGCACTCCTCTGCTTGTTTATTTCTTGTTTGTTTATTTATTGAACATCATATTTTTGCTTTACCAGAAGATAAAGCTTAGTTAAGTGCAAGCAACTGCCTTCTGGTCTCCAAGCCTGGCAAGCTGTTTATGGATCCCTTAAGTATTTCAGCACTTCTAATCATGTGACTTGTATTATTTCAGTCTGCACGGCAACTCAATGAGGTACCTACTCTGATTTTCTTCATTTCATAACGAGGAAACTGATGTGCAAAGAGATTAACTAACTGACTGAAAGTCTTTTAGAAGAAAAAATAAAATAAGAGTGTTCTTTTAGGATTCAAGCATTGTTTACAGAAAATACTCTGTGTATTTGACTTGAGACCCAGGCTCATAACCAACTCTGTGTCTTTTTAATCCTAACGTAATTTCAAATCTCTTGCAAAGTGGGGATGACAAGGCCCTAAGCTGTTTACATTGGATAAGAGGGTTCATTATGGGTCTCAAAACTGCCATACCATGTTCTGTATATTTTATTTAGCAGATGAAACTATTATTGTGGATTGGCTGTAAGGTTTGTAATTAGGCTAACTCCAAGAACTTTACACTCCAGTTTTCAAGTAACAAATTTCAGCGGCCTTTAGAAGTGGCTGGTGCATGACTGAGTGTCTGTAACTGCGGGGAGACAGCTTCCAGGGATTATCGCTTCTCTGAGGGTCAGCCACAAATTTCATAAAGCAAATTTATGGTCACATTATACCATTTTTATAATCTCAAATGCAGGTAGCTAACCCTGTGCTGGCAGGCCAATGTGCATTTGGACAGCCCACCCCAAGGGAAGAATCAGGGGGAGGGACACAAGCCCCCAGAAGCATGCCAACAAGTAAAACCCAAAGTCAAAGGTCAAACCACACACTTGATCTTTCAAGTTGCCTGTCTCCTCTTTCAAGTGTACTTTACTTCTTTTCATTCCTGCTCTAAAACTTAATAAACTTTCACTCCTGCTCTAAAACTTGATCTTGATCTCTCCTGCCTTATGCCCCTCAGCTGAATTATTTCTTTTGAAGAGGCAAGAATTGAGGTTGCGGCACACCCATATGGATTCGCTACTGGTAACATTAGCAAGCAGGAAAAATTAATTTGACCTCTGCTACTCTTTACTGCAGTTACAACACAATTATTTTAATTATTTCATCACTTAAACCACACTTCCAAAGAGAGTGTGAGATAAATTGTAATACAAAACTATTTGAGGAAGAATGATAGGAAGTATCAACATAGTAAATGCAGATGAGAAACCAATTAGAATTTATGAAATGTTTTTGTTACTTCAAAATTGATCAAATTTTTCTCAGAACTTCTTAGTAACCGAAGCAAAATGAGAAGCTGCATGGGGTTTGCAAATAAAATTAACACACACACACAAATACATTCTAAAAGAGTCTGTTTGAGTGAAGTTAGACATTTTTTTTTCTGTCTTCCATGCTTAAGTGCAGCAGCATGATCATGGCTCAATGTAGCCTCAAACTCCCAGGTTCCAGCAATCCTCCCACCTCAGCCTTTCGAATAGCTGGGACTACAGGCATGCACCGCCATGCCCAGCTAATTTTTATGTGTATGTATTTCTTGCAGAGGTGGGATTTCACCATGTTGTGCAGGCTGGTCTTAAACTCGTGGACTCAAGCAGTCCTCCTGCCTTACCTTCCCAAAGTGCTGGGATTACAGACATGAGCCACTGGGCCTGGTTTATTCATTTTTCCATTTGACTTAAGTAAGGACCATTTCATTTATACATATTTATACAAAATATGTATAAAATTTTGGAAGTTAAAAAATTTTGAAGATAATAGTATGATCTGAGAGACCAAAACAGATGCTCTTTTATTGATAAAGATGTACCCAAAGGTTAAGGAAGCTAAGTTACCTACAGGTCAGGTCATGGGTTCTGTGACAAGCCAGCATGGCAAATGTCTTAAATTCCTGTGGCTCTAAACTCCCTAACCATAGGAGCTGTCACACCCTTCATAACTCTGATTTACAACCCAGACCACTGAAAAGACTTCAAATAAAATGTGACAATGCATCTGTCATGTAAGGTTTGAGACTGGGAAAGTTATAAATATTTTATTTATGAAGTTTCAGGTCTACAAAACTCACTTTGCCATTTTAAGAAATAATTTTTAGCCTCTATATCACACATTACATTTGAGACCAAACACATCTGATTTAACTAATGCAGCAATCAAAGACAAAAATGCAGAAAACTAAATGAACTTTGACCCATAGGTGTGGTATAACAAGAAATATTTGGTTTTTGTTCCCAGCTCAGGGCACAGGGCTCCTAAAACCCTTGGATATTACAAGTGGTAAAAGTGTATTTTGTTATTCATAACAAGCCCCCTTAGATCACAAGAGAGTTGATGCTAATGAAGTGACTTAGGTGGTGGCCCTGAGAGACTTCTCAGGATGAGGGGCTGCTCATCAAAAAGACCAAGTGATTAGAGGGACAAGGGGTGAAATTTTAGCTCTACCCACTGACTTCCCAGAGGGAGAGGAGGGCTGAGATTGAGCTTTATAAAAACTCTTGAACAGTAAGACTCAGAAAGGTTCTGGGCTGATGAACGTATCTAAGTGCCAAGAGAGTGGCAGGCTCAGAGAAGGCAAGGAAGCTCCCCATTTCCGTGCCCTGTGCATCTCTTCCATCGGCTGTTTCTGAATTGTATCTTTATAGTAAACTGGTAAACATAAAGTAAAGTGAAAGTAAAGTTCTGCAAGCTGTTTTAGCAAATTATGGAACCTGTGGAGGGCACCGTGGAAATCCTTGAATTTACAGGTGGTCCGTCAGAGTAAGGGTGGTTTCTAGGACTTTTGACTGGCATCTGAAGTAGGGGCAATCTTATGGGCCAGAATATAAATTATATTACTGTGTGGTTTTTCAAAGACAGGTAGAAAACCTCCGCATCTATGGTTGACAAATTTTCTTTTAGAAATTTGAAATGAGTTTATTCCTTTTTCTTTTCTAAACAAGACTGAATATTTAGTCTTTCTCTTATCTTTTATTTTTTCTTAGTAACAATAATGAGAGGTAGCTGGTTTGAAATTTCAGTGATCTTTATGTGACATACATGTATTTACTGGGCAACAAAACTCTTGCACATTTAATAAGTTGCAATAGAGCTGTAAATTTTTAAATGGTCAAAGGAAACCTTTTTGCAGGTTTTATTGGCTTCATAAATAAATCTCACTGAATAATATTACTTCACCATTTCCCTAGCTTGTACGTAAACATTCTAACATCTGTTTAGAGGATGATAAATATTTTTTTATTTTATTTTATTTTATTTTTTTATTGCATTTTAGGTTTGGGGGTACCTGTGAAGAACATGGAAGATTGTTGCATAGGTACACACATGGCAGTGTGATTTGCTGCCTTCCTCCCCATCACCTATATCTGGCATTTCTCCCCATGCTATCCCTCCCCAACTCCCCACCCCCCCACTATCCCTCCCCTTTTCCCCCCCCGACAGACCCCAGTGTGTGATACTCCCCCTCCCTGTGTCCATGTGTTCGCATTGTTCAACACCCACCTATGAGTGAGAACATGCGGTGTTTGATTTTCTGTTCTTGTGTCAGTTTGCTGAGAATGATGGTTTCCAGGTTCATCCATGTCCCTACAAAGGACACGAACTCATCGTTTTTGATGGCTGCATAATATTCCATGGTGTATATGTGCCACATTTTCCAGGGATGATAAATATTAAGAACAAAATAACAGGATTAGAATGCAGTATATGTTCTGAAAGGAAACTGAATAAAGTGAAAAAAAAATCCACAGCTAAGGGAAACACGTATTCTCTGGTCAAATTAAATTCGATTCTTTTTTCAGTTTGTTTGTTTGTTTATATGTTAAGACATTTGAATGTCTGAATTGGCTTCTAACAAATGAACACAAATGAAGGATTTATCACACAACAATTTTGAACACTTTTAAATGCAATTCAGGATTGTTCAGATGAGAATTCTTGCCATCAGAATATGCACTGCTCTAGGTAATTCTGATAGCCTGATCAAGTGCACTGTGTTTTGAGAATCTACTGGTGTGGGAGGAGATTCCTGGTTTTGACCTTTCCTGGACCCGGCTGTCAAAGATTCTGGCCCTGAGTTCCAGACCCAAGCAAATTAGCCCTGGGGCTTCGTGGGAAAGTCTTTGACTCCAGTCCTACATGGAGCCTGACTCCACGTGTGCTGCTCCAAAAATACTACTTTCAGATTTCTGACTGTTCCTTTCTTCAATAATGGCTGTACATTTCTGGTCTACGCAGATTTCTATTTACTTATTTTTAACTGCTGCTATATGTTTGTTAATTTTTTTTAAATCACTTCTCTGTATTTGTCATAGAAGGAGGATTTTCAGTTTGTACTCAATGTGTTATCATTTTTTTTTGTTTGTTTGTTTGAGATGGAGTCTCACTCTGTTGCCCAGGCTGGAGTGCAGTGACATGATCTCGGCTCACTGCAAGCTCCACCTCCCAGGTTCAAGCGAATCTTGACTAAACTCTGACCTGTTTTCTCTCTTGCCCAAATTCCTAAAAGGCCTGGGAAGTAACATCCTAAAACCATAACATCTAACCAGATGGGTTTTATTTAATCCTATATAACATAGCTTATTTTTCAACCTTACTCTGGCATAACATCAAATGACAGATAAAGACAAAATATTTTACCCCAAAATATGTCACTTTGCAATATTTTCAGTGGCCCTAGAAAGCACTCGATTGTGGGAGAAAATTTGCATCTGTGAAGAATCTCTATAAATATAACTAAATCTTTCCCTTTTCAGTCCCTTCCAGACCAGAAGAGATGAACTGAGAGACTAGAACCCTTTACAGGTGTGAATAGGAAACATTTGTCATCTTTTGTCTCTAAGGGCAGCCACCTAAGAGACTTTATCTACGTAATAAGAATCTGGTTTACCTCACCCTTTATCTTAACCCAGACACTTCTTTCTATTGACTCCAGGTTTTTAGATAATAACTTAACTCTTTCAACCAATTGCCAATCAGAAAGTCTTTGATTCCACCTATAATTCTATGACCTATAAACTCCCACTATCCACCCATGCTCCTGTCCAACCCCCAACCTCAAACCAGTGAATATCTCACATGTGTAGATTGATGTCTTTTGTCAACCCAACCACCTTGGACACATGTTCCTAAGACCTCTTGAGACTGTGCCTTGGGTCATGACCACTCATATTTGGCTCAGAATATTTTATAGAATAACTTACTCTTCAAATATTTTACAGAATTTGGCTCTTCATGGTCAGGTGATTAGCAGAGTAAAGCAGATGGCTTTTTATTTATGCCCCTGGGAGATTAGAATTTTTTTTTTTTTTTTTTTTTTTTTTTAGATGGAGTCTCACTCTGTAGCCCAGGCTAGAGTACAGGGGTGTGATCTCGGTTCACTGCAACCTCTGCCTCCCAGGTCCCGGTTCAAGCAACTCTCCTACCTCAGCCTCCCAAGTAGCTGGGATTACAGGCACAAGCCACCATACCCAGCTAATTTTTTTGAATATTTTAGTAGAGACAGGGTTTCAACTTGTTGGCCAGTCTGATCTTGAACTCCTGACCTAGTGATCGGCCAGCCTTGGCCTCCCAAAGTGCTGGGATTACAGGTGTGAGCCACCATGCCTGGCTTAGGATTTGTTTTACTTTTTTTTTTGACAAAGACAATTACCACTTGTCTATCTGCCAGCCAACTCTCCAGATATCATTAATATCATCTCCTTTGTCATTCTATTTTGCTTTTCAGGGTTTAGACTTTGTAATTTTTTTTTTTTCTATTCCATTCAGAATTCTTTAGTGAGAGTTTAGAAAAAAGAGTAGTTACATGCATGTGTTCAGGCCTAAATCAATTAGAAAATTATGTTTCTTTGGTAGTGTGATTAATTTTATATTTCTTTGTATTTTACTTATGTACATGCATTACTTTTGGATTTATTTGCATCGTCCTTTACTGGCAGTCCATAAAGATAAGGATGGTGAGTGTTCCTATTCCTTTTTTTCTTTTTTTTTTTTTTGAGGCAGGGTGTCACACTGTCGTCCAGGCTGAAGAACAGTGGCATGATTTTGGCTCACTGCAGCCTCAACCTCCCAGGCTCAAGCTAACCTCCCACTTCAGCCTCTCAACTAGCTGGGACTACAGCTGTGTGCCACTATGCTTGGCTAATTTTTGACTCTTATTTTTTTCAGAGATGGTATCTCACTATGTTGGCCAGGTTGGTCTTGAACTCCTGAACTCAAACAATCCACCCACCTCAGACTGTCAAACTGCTGGGATTATAGGTGTGTGTCACCGTGCCCAGCCCTCATTCACTTTTATGTCCTCAGAGCTCCCACAAGTTATGACATATAGCAAAGAATCAGTAATTACTTTTTAAATAAACAAGATACTCTCCAGATTTTAATGATTTGCCAGTTGCCATAGTTTTTTCTATGCATTAAGTCCAGCTTTCCTCACTCCATTTCCCTTCTAGCCATGTTGATTTTCTCTCTAATTACTGGTCAAGATTCAAATGGAATGAAGCCATAAAGATATTTTTATATTTGCTTGTAAGAGAATAAGCTTCGCAAAAGATTTGAAAACTTGAGTTTTCCCTAAGTCCTGCAAAAGTTCCAAATAGCACCACTCCAATTATCAAAATGCCATTAATGTTTTTGTTCAGTACCTTAAATTTTAAACAATGCTGAATATTTAAGCCAATTAAATAACTTTTTTCCAAAATTTTAACACATTTACCATCTAAAACTATCTTAAATACTACCAATAGTATATATAACTCTTTAGGATAGCACGATTTAGACTAAAAACAGCATCAGCTATGTCATTTTCAGTAACATGAAGCTAAAATTTAAATAGATCACCAAAGATTGAATTGAAATGAACAAAAACGTGATTGGTGTTTTATACCTTTAACATGTCAAAATGTTCATTTTATTAAATAGTGAAATTATAAAAACTTCATTTCAGTTGATTTTTATGAAATTTATTCAATTGTAAATTAATACAAGGCATGTGTTTTTCATGGGTGTGATATTACTTTTAAAGTATACAAGAAAAAATAATAACATATATTTTATTTTTATATAAATAAGCTTATTATGCTCACAATAGCAATCTTTGAATTAACAAGTTTAAGTTAAGTATTCTTCCTCTTTATTGTTATAGATTAAAATAGAAAATCATGATGCTTTTCAATAAGATTTATAACTTGTGTTTATAACTATATTATAATATCTTTACAATTCATTTGGAAAAACATCAGTGTCTTGTACTTACCTACAATGTCCTTCATAAGGCCTACAATACTCTCATCTCCTGTAATCCAAGGACGCTTCCCTACTTCATGACCATAGGCTGCTCTGAAATTGAAAAAGGACAAACATTTCTTAGCTTTTGTGTGTATGTGATTATTTCAAATATCAGCTTTAGCAAGTAAACATTTCTGTGTGGATCTTTCAACATGTTAGTAATTTATATAAAATCAAGCTTTTTTAAAACAAAACATGTAATACTTGGGATCAATGTCTTTTAACTTCTCTTTTTAAATTTCTTATTTCCGTTTTGTTAGGAAGGGGGGAGATTGTTTACACATTATTTTAATATTTTGCTACATTCTAGAGTCTAATTGTTTTGGTCTTAATTATTTTGACGTTTTAAAAATTATTTGGACACTGCTTTTATACCTGTAGAATGTAGTATCTATACTAAAACTTCCATACTATTTTGAAGGCTAGAGACTGAAATAATTATAAATTGACATTTAAAAATGGCTATAAATCTGTAAATTTAATAGAAGTATATAAAATATGATTATACTCATGATACCATTTTATAGGTAAATAAGAAAATTTAGGAATAATCAAAGCCAGCACTACTTGGCTTGACCTATTTGCTAGCAATTTAATCTGTCACATTTCAGCTCAATTTTATTAGTCTAGTCAATATCCCAGGAGTAATAGTAGAGAAATTCAAAATACATAGAGTAATTCAATTTTTAAGAAATTTCAGTGAAATGAAGAAGGCAAATACAGAAAAACACAAAAGAAGAAGAAATTAAAACAGAGGATTAAGGTGAAGTGCCTCTGAGTGCTGTTACATTGTTGTATCTTATGATGCTCTGAATTTGATACTTCTGTAAGCAGGCAGGGAGGTCTCCAGGGATCATAAAATTTATTTTATTTTATTTTTTTAATTTTTTAATTTTTACCCGGGACCTTTAGATTTAAGCCATCAGCCTGTTTTACAGACACCTGCCCTGATGCCTGTTTTCTTCCAAAGCCTGGTGTGGAATGCTGTCACCTTGCTGGTTGGAGCTAGCTTCTGACAGATCCCAGCAACTCAGAGAGGAGCCCGAGTGCATTTTCCTCACTACCATGCTAAAGTCTCCATCCTAGGGAGGAGCTATAGCTTCATTACCATAACAAGCAACCTATGCACTGGACTGATTCCTCACTGCATCTGTGCAACTGGGTCTCTTCCTCTACCTGCGATGATGCACCTTCTCCTCTACTCTACCCCATAAAACGCCGCTGTCATTTTCCCTCTGGGAGATACTGCTTTTGTGAAAACTCCCAGTGTCCTCCTTACTTGTGCCAAGTAATCAAACTCCTATTGATCAAAGCCTGCTCTTTTTTTTTAACAACAGAAAAATCGTTTATTTTAAATAACATTTTAGAATTAAGCAATATTTTAAAACTTATTTCATAAAAAACAAATATTCCAAAGGCAATTCACAACTGAAAAGATAAACATTAAATATTTGAGTGGCTATATCTTCCTTTGACTTTTTATTATTATTATACTTTAAGTTCTGGGATGCATGTGCAGAATGTGCAGGTTTGTTACATAAGTATACACGTGCCATGGTGGTTTGCTGCACCCATCAACCTGTCCCCTACATTAGGTATTTCTCCTAATGCTATCCCTCCCCTAGCCTCCCACCCCTGACAGGCCCTGGTGTGTAATGTTCTCCTCCCTGTGTCGATGTGTTCTCATTGTTCAACTCCCACATATGAGTGAGAACATGCGGTGTTTGGTTTCCTGTTCCTGTGTTGGTATGCTGAGAATGATGGTTTTCAGCTTCATCCACGTCCCTGGAAAGACCTTTATTACTCAACACGCAAATGAACCCCATTTTTTCTGGGTAACAGTTCTTAATTCTTTAGGAATTCAAAAGCTTTGTCAGCTTGAAGGAAAGGAATGAAAATGTGCTTTTTGTATAGTACCAGCTTGGGTTTGAATCTGTGTCAGTAAACTGGCAGTGATAGGCTGGTAAACACACTCTAAGAAGGGTGGAAAGACTGGGGGATTGGAGCACTGTTTTTCCTCCTTTGCAGATTTCGAGGATATAAATACTCCCATCATGGGTGATTTCACACTACCAGCAAAAATTCTGAGTATTTAATAATTGGCTTTTGTCATCTGGTATAAGCCAGCTCCAGGTCACTACTGGTCATGAGACCACATTTATTAGAAGCTACAGGGCTTCATTTTTCACATTTGTACAAGTAAATGGGTAACACTGTGGACCTTAAAGGATTTCCATGAGAAATAAATGAGATAACACATGAAAGAGACAGTTGCAGAGTACCCCATTCCGAGTCTTCCTTCCTAACATGAATCTAATGCTAAAACTCCCTTCATCAGCATGTGGATAGAAGACAGTTTTTAAACTTACATTTCTATTACCATATAAACTAAGATGAAGGAAGAGGACTTTCATTGAAAATAAACATAGACTGCTAAGAACTAAGGATGGAAGAAAGGGGCATTTGTTAGTTATTATTATTCATATTAGTATTAGCCTGCAGTTTGCCTCTTTCTTGATTTCCAATATAAATGCTAAAGACAAAAATCATTATCATTAAATGGTAGTTAAAGGCAGATACTTGGATACTTTTTTATTTTAATCACATAGAGCTCCATGGCCTTTGCTGATGGCACAATACATCTTATTACATTTAGGTAGTAAAATTCTATGTTCTGCCTCAGAGAATTTATATCTCAGAATATTATGCCACCTACTCCTCACTCTGGTAGACATCGTGTTAATAATCTTTAAGGATATGTTTCTCCCTGCAATGCTTTTGGCATCTCCCTCCCTTTAAAATATCACACAGAGTCTGCTTCTTCATTTTGGTAGCCCACTAGCCTGTGGTAGTGAAATATATTTAGAAAGTGTTACCCAAATAAGCCCAAAGTAAAGTGGCCTGTCATTAGAAAGAGTTGATGCAGATTAAAGTGCAGTTATAAACATCAGTATTAGAGTTAAGAAAAAATATTATATTGCTCATACAAAACTACTTAAAATAGTTGCAGCATAGATGCAATCTTCTTTTACAAATGCTGGAAAGGAAAAGAGAGCATGGGAGAGAGTTAACTCAGTACTACAGGATAAATCATTGCAATAAGTGGGTGTTTTCTGACACATCTACTAGGAGTATTTACTCACGAAATTAGGATTGTAGGATGTAAAATTGAATTAGGAAGTTAACAGAAAATTGGGTCCTATTTAAAGTAGGACCATGCTTTAACCATCCCACAAAATGAAAAATGGCCTATTTTGAGAAAGCTTCCTTCCATAAGTAAATAATTAAGATTTCACAGCCTGCCATCATTACATTATAATTTTTTTCCGTGACCCAATTGATGATTAGCCAATAAAGACGTTGGGAGGCCAGGGACGGTGACTTATGCCTATAATCCCAGCATTTTGAGAGGTCAAGGTCAGTTGATCGCTTGAGCCCAGGTGTCTGAGACCAGCCTGGGCAATACAGGGAGACGCTGTCTCTTCAAAATTAAAGAAAAAATTAGCCAAGCTTGATGGCATGTGCCTGTAGTCGCAGCTACTCAGGAGACTGAGGTGGGAGGATTACCTTGGGCTTGGGAGTTTGAGGCTGCAGTGAGCTATGATCACACCGCTGCACTCTAGCCTGGGCAACAGAGTGGAGCCTGACTCCAAAAATAAATAAATAAATAAATAAATAAATAAATAGAATGTTAATTAGAAAAACAAAAACAAATAAAGATGTTGTGAAAAATCTTTGTAACATGCCATACTATGTTTTCTTATGCTTTCTTATTCAAACACTATTGTTTTTAAAGGAAGAAATGCTTAAATTAAAGGAGACTAGAGAGGTCTGCAGGAGGCATCTGCATCTGTCTGGCATGTTTTATCTGTGGCCTGTCAGCACAACATGCTGCCATGTAAAGTAAACTAAGTGGTTTCTTCCTGATATGTAATTTGAAAAGATATTTTCATCTTTATATAATCTTACCTAAACTGTCAGAGTTCTTAGAAGAATCCCTGTTCAGGCAAAACTGTAGTAGGTTTTTGCTCTTATGAAAAGAGAGAACACCTGTTATGTAGCAGATTTGTCAATGTAAATGACCTAAATATTGAGATTCTATTTTAGGGACGTAACACTCATTTCCCAGCTTATCATAATGCTCTTCAGGACTGACATGTCCTTCTGTTCTAGCTGAATTGTGGCATTATGATCATTAACCACTGTTATTCTCCATTAAATAAGCTAGGTCATTAGTAAATATTTAATATAAAATATTTTCCCCAAATACTTTATTCTTATTGCCTACTCATTCCAACAGACTCATAGATTTCAGGCATATTATTGCTTCTTATTGTTACAAAACATTTTTGCTTATAATTATTAAGTATCAAGTAAATATAATCATCCAAAAAGTTTTCTATTTTGGAATACTGAAATTGTCTAAATATTGCCATTTTGCAAAACAAATATATTCTTCAATGTGTTATTAATCTTTAGAAATCCTGTAGAATTGAAAATAAAAATGCAAAACTATGGTAATAGCATTTTAAAACTAATGTACAGGTAAAAGCTTCTAAGAAACTATTTTCACAGTTTGCCTTAAGTAAGCGTGATTTAGAAATCATTTGGTTCTGCTACCATCTGAAAGTGTCCCCTTAAAATTCCTGTGTTAAAACTTGATCTGCCAATGTGACATTTAAGAGGTAGAGTCTTCAGGAGGTGATTCAGTCATAAGGGCAGGGCCCTCATGAATGGGATTAGGACCCTTATAAAGAGGTGGGGGGCAGGTGTTTGCCTCTCCTGCCATGTGAGGATGCAGCAAGAAGGACCATCTTGGGAGCAGAGAACAGACCTCAACAGACACTAAATCTGCCAGCACCTTGATCTTGGACTTCCCAGACTCCAGAACTATAAGAATATTAATTTGTCTTTTCTATAAATTATCCAGTCTCAGGTACTTTGTATAGCAACAGGAACAAACTAAGACAGATCCTAAAATATTTCTAGTTGCACCTCTATTCTTGGCTTTTCCTTAGTGTAAGAAATCAAAGATGGTAGCCATAAATTACAAAATTAGACTCTATTATGACAAAAAATCATTTATTCAATACTTAAGTGTGGTAGGCAGCATGTCTACAATTGGCCATAAAACTGGAGAAGGTGGAATCCATGAGCCAAATGGCATTTCCTACTTTATAGTATTTGGATGCACAGAAATTTGACATCTATATGCCTGTGTAAAATCTTGCTTTGCCAAAGCACTCTAATTTTTATATTACTGTTAAGATTATAATATTTTTTTGAGACTGGGTCTCACTCTGTTGCCCAGGCTGGAGTGCAGTGTCACAATCTAGGGTCACTGCAACCCACCCCTTCCAGGCTCAAGCAATCCTCCCACCTCAACCTCCAGAATAGCTGGGACTACAGGCATGTGACACTAGGTCCAGCTAAATTTTGTGTATATTTTGTAGAGATAGGGTTTTACCATGTTGCTCAAGCTGGTCTCGAACTCTTGAGCTCAAGTGATCTGCCTGCCTTGGCATCCCAAAGTGTTGGGGATTACAGTATTGAACCATGGCGCCTGGTCAAGATCATACATTTTAACATTATCTTTTTCAACTAAGCAACTACTTTTAATGTGCATTATAGTATTTAGTAAATGTGTAGCTGTTTTTTACTCAGCAATTCCCATAATCTATCGGTCAAGAAGAAAGGGAGTCACAGACCTGGCTTGAGTATCAGCCAAGAAGTAGAGCAGAAGTGGCACTGAAGGAGGCAAAGAGGAAGAAATGATCAGGCAAAACTTACCACAATAAGGCCAGGCCCTGGATCTGGAGGCAGCTGAACACATGCAGGGTTTGATTTTAGTACAAAAAACAAAGCAACAGTCAGAAAGAAAAATGAGGAGATCAACAGCCCACTAAAGCAGCATGAAGACTACTTGTATGTATGTATATATTTAAAGACAGGGTCTTGCTGTAGCCCAGGTTGGAGTGAAGTGGCACAATCACAGCTCACTGCAGCCTGACCTCCTGGGTGCAAGCTCATCCTCTCACCTCAGCCTCTCAAGTGCCTGGGACTACAGGCATGCACCACTGTGCCCAGCCAATTTTTGTGTTTTTTTTTTGTAGAGATGAGATTTCACAGTGTCGCCCAGGCTGGTCTGGAACTCCTGGGCTCCTGTGATCCACCCGCCTCAGCGTCCGAAAGTGCTGGGATTACAGACGGTAGCCACTGCACCCGTCCCTTTGTTGCTCAGGCTGGTTTTAATTCCTGGGCTAAAGTGATCCACGTGAGCCTCCCAAAGTGCTGGGAATACAGCCATGAGCCACCATGCCTGGTCTGACTACTTTGAACACATTTGAACAGAGAGCAGTCACAGAAAGAAATGTTATCTAAACTGAAGCAAAGCCTCCTAAAAATACAGCTGCCACTGACCCATCCTCAGAGTTAGATGGACCTTAGCACCTGGAGGTACAAAATCAGCTGTTATTCATCTCCCTCTTGGGAGCTTCCAGCTAGGAAGGATACTGCCCATTAGCATCAGGATGAAAAAGCCCAGTAGAAACCTTTGTATTTTCCCATTGAAACTCTAAAACTCTTCTTTTTAGTTAAGCTGGTATAAGCCTTTACCTGTGGCTGTTCAGCAAACTACCCCTTGTAGAATTCTTCTGAGTGTGAAATTAACTTTTCTCCTGTTAACCTGTCTGTTGTCAATTAATTGGCAGGCCCCCAATCACTTTGACCTAAGTACTTGGTAGGAAAAACTTTCCTCCTAACAGAACTTCAGCTGGAAAAGTTCAGAAGTGGGATTTTAAGCTAAATGTTTGAGAGGTAAAAAAGAATAATGAGGAAAGGCTTTTGGGATCAAAAATGGTTGTGAGGTAGGGAGAATAGGCATGTGATCAGGCACCCCTAACACCGCGGACATTTATGGGTAGGGCCATGATGTTGACTGAGTCACTACAGATTGAAACAAGAAGACTGAATAAAATGAACAAAGCGAGGATGGAATAGATGTCCATTTGCTTCGTAGTCTTCTTTAATTCACTGTACATTGTCTGAAGCATTAAAATTTACAACCTTTCTGAATCATCTGTTTAATGAAAACTCAGTAAGAAGGATTAATTAAAAAGATGAAATTTTCTATCATCACAAGGTGAAATATAAAAGACGAAACAATAGAAGGGCAAGAGGTGCTTTCCTGAAATGCAACTTTAAAGTCTTAAAAATAATCAACTGCTTTCTTACTTAAGTAGGATGATCATAAGGATAGGAATAGAATAGCAGGGCAGAATATATTTTAAATGCCTAGAGGATAAAAATGCACAGCCTTGCTGAATGAATATCCAAGAGGCAAGGATACTCTATGAAGTTCAAATCCATTCAATCTAATTATTTGCCCTCTCTTACATTAAGGCCAAAAATGAATATTAACCATTTTTATTAACTATGACCCCCATTTATTAAATACTAAAACCTGCTAGAGCAAATATGGTGATATGTATTTTACAAATTATGCATAAAATTTTTACAGATAAAGTTATAATATGATTTATAAATTAAATAAACTTCATTCATTCTTGCATCAAGTTGTGAAATTATGTTCTTAATCACTAAAATTAAGAACTTTGCAGTGTTATCTAATAGCCATGGTTGTAATCATTTGCGTGGTCAGTGCAAGCTAAACTTTATCTATTTATTTATTTATTTATTTAATATATATGGAATAGGCCTAGGTTCTATGGAAATATTATGACATTTGTATCTAAGGGACTTGACCATTGTGGATTTTGGAATCATAGGGAGGCCCTGGAACTAATGCTCCTCAGATAGGGAGCCCATGGATACAGATAGGGTCTTACTCTATCACCTAGGATGGAGTGCAGTGGGTACAATCTCTGCTGACTGCAACCTCCGCCTCCTGGGTTCAACTGATTCTATGGCCTCAGCCTCCTGAGTAGCTGGGATTACAGGCGCCTACCACCACACCAGGTTAATTTTTGTATTTTTAGTAGAGACGAGGTTTTACCATGTTGGTCAAGCTGGTCTCGAACTCCTGACCTGAGGAGATCCACCAGTGTTGGCCTCCTGAAGTGCTGGGATTACAGGTGTGAGCCACTGCTCCTGGCCTAATTTTTGCATTTTGCTAGTGGAGATGAGGCTTCACCATGTAGTCCAGGCTGTTCTCAAACTCCTCACCTCAGGTGATCTGCCCACCTCGGCCTCCCAAAGTGCTGGGATTACAAGCATGAGCCACCGTGCCTGGCCTACAAAAGTTGAAAGATGGGATACTCTTCCCAATTTGAAAAACCAGTAGCATGAAGAATGAAGAAAGGTAAATAAAGGATTCTGAGTTTTTATCACAGCTATTTTCCTCTGAAATTCTATTTGGTTTGGTTTCATCTTTCTGAAACTTTTTCCTGACCATCATGTTTAGCTCACCTTCATATCGATTTTTTCGGTTTCAAATAATCAGAAAATATTTTAAAAATACTTCTGGCTATCACAAAAATAAGTGTTCATAATTTAGCCTAATCGTGAAGAAATGAAGCTTCTAAACATTAACTTCTCTGTTAGTTATTAAAGAAATAAAATAAAATGATTACATGTGGTTTAGAGATGTCAACACAAGAGAGAAACTTAAATACTTAAATATTATAAAAGTTTTGGTCCTGACTCCGCCACTAACTTGCCATGTCACCTTATTCTGATCCTCAGTTATTTCATCAATAAAATTAGATTATTGAGCAGCTAAGGTTTCTCTCTGTATCCATGGGCTCCCTATCTATGGATTCAACCAACTGTGGATCAAAAATATTTGGGGAAAAATATGAATGGCTGCATATATACTGAACATGTACAGACTTTATTTCTTATCACTATTCCCTAAACAATACAGTATAACAGGTATTTATATAACATTTATGCTATACTAGGTATTATAAGTAACTAGAGATGATTTAAAGTGTACGGAATAGGCCTAGGTTCTATGGAAATATTATGCCATTTGTATCTAAGGGACTTGACCATTGCGGATTTTGGAATCATAGGGAGGCCTGGGAGCTAATGCTCCACAGATAACAAAGGGATGACTGTACTAGGATTCTATTACACATCTTTCCAAATATTAGACAACCTATTGTGATTTTGTAAATTTTTGTATGAGATATAGTATAGTAGCTTTTAAAATTATACTTACATTTTGGCCCACTTATCTAGTTCTTCTTCAAGATATGTTTTAACCATTTTTGGTTGAAGGCCAAGAGAATTTCCCAAGAAATAGATGGCATTTTCATCTTTATTCACTAATGATAAATCAACTGAAACAGAAGAAATGTCAAAAGAAAAAATTTTCCATATGGTATTGTTAAGCCAGTACAAATAATTAATGTAATCAACTCCAAGAAGGATAAAAAGTAATTAAAAATTACTCCCAAGGATGACATTAGGTCCTCTAAAAAATAATTAACTTTTGCATTTACATTTTAAAATATAATTTAAGACTATAGAGGCTATTATGATGATCTCTGATATTTACTGTGCTCCATGAGGAAATCTAAATTAGCAACTACTTCCAATCATGAATACCAAAGGATTAGAAAAGACTTAAAAACAATTTTTTAAAAATAGGAAATACATCAGCCTATCTAATTGTATAAGAAGATTACCAGGATTTAGGCCAGTACTAACATCGTATTACTTTGTGTTGTAGACATGGCAATTAAAAAATGTAAATAATTATTTATATAACTAAAGTAGATGTACTGGATTTATGCATTTTTTTCGTTCTATGTCCATACACACGTATGCATAGTACTAATACATATAGGCAAACATTGCTTTCCATATCTACTTCTTATTTATATAAATCAAACTTCGATGGTTTTTATCCTCATCTTACCCACTGCAAACAAACCAATCCATGTGCTTAAAGCACAGTCCAGAAAGTCACAAGTTAACAATCATACTTGTAAACTACTTAGTTTTCTCTTAATTCTTAGGAAAAAAAAGACTAAGCTGCTCATTTATATTTCATTGGTATCATTCAGTACTATGTTGGTCTTTACTTCAGACTGCTTAATTAAACCTCTAAAGACTTTTTAAAGATATATTTCAACCAGATCCCTTTTATGGATATTGCTTTTCATTGACATCTTTTAAACCTGACCTATAAAAGATATGTACATATTGTTTACACGTGTGCCAGAAGAGTCCTCTTGGTTAAGATACCCATTATTTTCTGGACCTAGGGTTAGATATGCCTCCCCATTTCCCATCATCAAGGTTATCACATCAGCCAGGCACCGTGGCCCATGCCTGTAATCTGGCACTGTTGGAGGCAAAACTGGGAGGATCACTTGAGCCCAGGAGTTCGAGACAAGGCTGAACAACATAGTGAGACTCCATCTCTATTCAATTGAAAAAAAAATTTTAAAGAAAAGGTTATCACATCAATGGTTCTTGTCACATTGGACATTACTGATTATCTGCTTTTAGCTTGAGTCTAAGTTTAATGCCTTCGGGAATGTATCCACATTTTTCATGGCTCCTATGCTTTCTCTATACAACCCTTGAGAATATGAGAGCTCTAGGTCCATCCATAACTCCCAGTCCTTTAGTGCCAGCTCCTGACTCTTGTACACCTCAATGTCTTGTGGATTCTGTTGGACAACTTGTTTAATATTTAATGCTTATGAAGTGGGAGAGAGTCCCCTTTCTGAAGCATTTATTTTATGTATCCTTTTTTTCCCAAAGGCAAGTCAGGATTAATGTATACCAGTCATTCTTGTTCATCAGGATATTTTCTGTCTCCTGTACTGACAATGTTTTAGCATATCGTGAGTTCAGTGCTATGATAAACATTTATTGTAGAACTTACGATGTTATTACATTTTTCTTTAAAGTAGGTGTTGCCAATTAGGGGATACATTTTTTGCAGTTTCTCAGTGATCCTCTTGGTTTTCTGTCTCACTTCAATGGCCTTTTCACAAAGGTCATGGGGCCTACGGGAACTTTCATTTTCAAAGTGGACTGCTTGATTAACACGTCTTGTTAGTAGATCCCCAAAGTTTGGTCAAGTCACAGTGCTTCAAGACTATGGCTCACTCTTCTTCTAGGTATCATTTTCCAATTGTTTCTTTTAGTGCCTTTGCTTCTAGTTCTCTGGAAAGTCTTTCTCCATTGAATTTAGCCTGATCTTATTAGGGGAGGAAATGCGGGGTAAGGTGTCTCAATTTCTTCCTCTTAATCCATACTGTCCAGATCTACTCTGAGAAAACACTGAGAGGTGTCATGATCTGGGGGATCCTGTGGGTTTATGTTCAGATCAGATCATTTGCTGCATTTGTTCTATTAACACCCGGCAGACAGGATCTTTAACCAGTAACCTTGTTTTAAGCAAGGCAAGGCAAAGCAAGGCAAGGCAAACTTTTTCTGGAAAAAGTCGGAAAGTAAATACTTCGGGCTTTCTAGGCCATGTGGTCTCCGTTGCAATTCCTCCTTTTTGTTATGGTAGGATGGAAAAAGCCATAGATAAATAAATGTGGTAGTGATCCTAAAAACTTTATTCCAGAAAGAAAGGGAGAGTTTCCTGAGCTTTGCCTGAGGCTCACACTTCAAATTCTGGCACAGATTGGGTGTGTTAAAAGAGTTCATCAGTTCTCCCTATCAGCCAGGTCTCCACATTCAGTAAATCCTCCTTTAGCTGGGAGTACTTGCTTCATGTAACAAGCCCCCTAGTTTACTAGGGCTTCTATAACAAAGTTACACAAACTGCGTAGCTTAAACAGAAATTTATTGTCTCACAATTTTGCACACTCTAAGTCCAAAATCAAACGTTGGCAAGGTTGATTCCTTTCAAGCACTGTGAGGGAAGAATCTGTTCTAGGCCTCTGCTTGGCTTATATATGACCATTTTTTGTGCATATGGCATTCATCCAGTATGCCTGTTTTTCCCCCAACTTCCTCCTTTAATAAGAACATCACAATGTATTGAATTAGGGTCCACTCTAATGACCTCATTTTAACTTGATTATTTTTGTAAAGACATTCTTAGGCACAGGTGGTTAGGCTGTCAACATGTGAATTTTTAGGGAACATAATTCAACTCATAGCACTCTGCTTAAAGGTTCACTTGACTTCCAACTTGTTTATGAACTCAAGAGTTTTAGCTTTTGACAAACAGGGCTTGCTCCAGTTAGTCCTTAAGTCAACAGTGTTAGAGCCATTCTTCTGGAATGTTCCTTTCTTGGAAAAGGCTATAGTATGATTGCTATAAAGCTCATGGTTCTGAAAACTCACTTGATTGCTTGGGGAGTATTTTAGTGCATCAAACATGTCCCCCACTGTGGACCTTATGAGCTTACTCTTTTAGTTGATATGAAGCTTAACCTGGGAACCAGTTTCAAAATATCATTATCACTTCAGATTTAAATCTTCTCCCCAACCCCAGCTCATGCCTGACTTAAGTTCAGAAAACTGCAGTTTGGAACAAAGGATTGGGTCTATAAACAATTTATTTATCTTGTTCCTCACTGTTGCTGCTTCTAATTCCTCCAATGGAGTGGAAAAAGAAAGGCAAGAAAACCTTAGTCCAGCTTTGGTGCTTTTTGTTTAGCTCTTTCCCTTATGAGTTACTTTTGGTGAGTTCGTTAAAATCTCCTTCCCCACTGAGACCTCCAGTCTCCAGTTTTCTGAGCTAATTAATGCATACTTCAGCTGATGTCTCACGATCTGCTCACTACCACCACTTCCCACCTCATGCAATATATTTCTAGAATATTTATACAAAAATTACCACAACCCAACAAGCAGACTTCTCAGATATGACCCTTTTGAAGTATCTTTTGTTATGGAAGTTAATAAGAAATCATTTTAGGCAGATAGAGATGAAAAGAGGTTCTTGGGAAGTTTTTATTTCTTTTAAAGCAGCTCCAGAAACGTTTTTTGTCTAGCAGGAAATCCCCAGCTCTTAGAGCCAGGCAGGCAAGCTTTAATATGAAATGCAGGCCATTAGAAACTGGGTCCACCCAAACATGATGATTTCCATCATCTTCCTCCTGTCCCCACATGTGCCTGGCAATGTGGCTGCCCCCCTATATCCCCACCCACGTGCGCAGAACATCAAGGTGCCCTGTATTTGCATATTAAAAGGCTAGGGTGAAAGGGCCAGTTTTTTTATGGGCCTACCTGAATGACATACCTCATCAAACCAATCCCTGGGCTCTATGCAAATCAAACAGTGTCTCCTCCAGTCTCCTCATATAACTGGCTGTTTTCTGAAGCACTCAGGGTTTCCTTTCTTGGCTTGGACACCTCCCCCTGCCCCAGGGGGGGCTGCTTCTTCCTTTCTTGCCTAACTCTCTGTTCCGGCTGGGCATGGTGGCTCCTGCCTCTAATCCCAACACTTTGGGAGGCCAAGGCAGGTGGATCACAAGATGAGGAGTTTGAGACCAGCCTGGCCAATATCATGAAACTCCATCTCTAATAAAAATACAAAAATTAACCTAGTGTGGTGGCACACACCCATAGTCCTGGTTACTTGGGAGGCTGAGGCAGGAGAATCGCTTGAACTCGGGAGGCGGAGGTTGCAAGAGCCGAGATCACGCCACTGCACTCCAGCCTGGGAGACAGAGAGAGACTCTGTCTCAAAAAAATAAATAAATAAAAATAAAAATAAATTATTTGTTCCTTAAATCCACTCCATGTGTGTCTGTGTCATTTTATCTAAATTGGCACAAGACCAAGGACCCTGGTGTTCCTCTAGTCACTGGAGCCATATTATTTTCACTATGCTACTTTTCAGTGGGTTCACTTTTCTCAAAGGAAATGCTGGCATAGGTTGTAGAAATTGTGGGTTCGTTTCCACCATTACAAAAAAGTGTGGGTCATAATAATGCAAGTTACATGAATTTTTTGGTTTCCCAGTGCACATAAAAGTTATGTTTACACTTTACCATAGTCTATTGAGGGTGCAATAGCATTGTTTCTAGAAACAATGTCCATATCTTTATTTTAAAAATACTTTGTTGCTCAAAAATGCAATCAGTAAGACTTCAGTGAGTCATAAATGTTTTGCTGGCAGAGGGTCTTGCCTGAATATTGATGGCTGCTGACTTATCAAGGTGATGGTTGCTGAAAGCAGGAGTGCCTGAGGCAATTTCTTAAAATCAGACAACAGTGATTTATTGCACTGACTCTCCTTTGACAAGATCTCTTTGGAGTTCAGCTGGGTACAGTGGTTCACGCCTGTAATCTCAGCACTTTGGAAGGCTGAGGTGGGTAGATCTCTAGGTCAGAAGTTTGAGACCAGAAGTTCTAGCCAACATAGTGAAATCCCATTTCTACTAAAAATGCAAAAAGTTAGCTAGGTGTGGTGGTCTGCGCCTCTAATCCCAGCCACTCTGGAGGGAGGCTGATTCAGGAAACTGGTAGGCAGAGGTTGCAGTGAGCTGAGAATGTGCCATTGCACTCCACCGCAGGCAACCTTGTTCTCACAAGGCTGTCTCAAAAAAAAAAAAAAAAAAAGATTTATTTGGAGCACGCAATACTATTTGATAGGATTTTATCCACTTTTATGGAATATTCTAAATTCTTTGTTTTTATTTCAAAAAGGTTCACAGTATCTTCAGCAGGAGCATAGTTTACCTCAAGAAACCACTTTTTTTTTTTTTTTGCTCAGCCTTAAGAAGCAACTCCTCATTCAAGTTTTCTTATTAGATTGCAGCAATTCAGTCACTCTTCAGATTGCAATCCTAATTTTAGCTCTTTTGTGATTTTTACCACCTCTGCAGTTACTTCTTCCAGTGAAGTCTTAAATCCCTCAAAGTCAGCCATGAGAGTTGAAATCACTTCTTCCAAATTCATGCTAATATTGGTATTTTTTGCTCCTCTTATGAATCACAGAGGTTCTTAATGGTATCTAGAATGTTGAATCTTTTCCAGAATGTTTTCAATTTCCTCACCCAGATCCAGCAGAGGAATTACTATCTATGGCAGCTATAGTCTTATAAAATATATTTCTTTTGCAGGGGGTAGGGGGCAGAGTCTTGCTCTATTGCCCATGCTGGAGTGCAGTGGTGCTATCTCAGCTCACTGCAACCTCCATCTCCCAGATTCAAGTGATTCACCTGCCTCAGCCTCCTGAATAGCTAGGATTACAGGTGGGCACCGTCATGTTCGGCTAATTATTGTGTTTTTAGTAGAGATGGGGTTTCACTATGTTGGTCAGGCTGGTCTCGAACTCCTGTCCTTGTGATCTGCCTGCCTTGGCCTCCCAAAGTGCTGGAATTACAGGCATGAGCCACCGTGCCTGACCATAAAATGTATTTCTTAAATAATAAAGCTTGAAAGCAAAAATTACTCCTTGGTCACAGGCTGCAAGATGAATGTTGTGTTAGCAAACTTGAAAACACTAATGATGTCCCTGTACATCTCCAGCAGAGCTCTCGAGTGACCAGGTATGTGTTCAGTGAGTAGTAATATTTTGAAAGGAATTTATTTTTTCGGAGCAGTAAGTCTCAGTACTGGGTTAAAAATGTTCAGTAAACCTTGCTCTAAACACATGAAGTGTCATCCAAGCTTTGTTGTTCTATGTATATACCACAGGCAGAGTAGATTTAGCAAAATACTTAAGAGCCGTAATAGTTTCAGAATGGTCAATGAGCATTGACTTAACTTAAAGGCACCAGCTGCATTAGCCCCTAACAAGAAAGTCAGCTTGTCCTTGAAGTGCTGAAACAAGGGACCAACTTCTCCTCTCTAGTTATGAAAATCCTAAAAGGCATCTACTTCTTTTTTTTTTTTTTGTCTTCATAAATCAGTTTTATTCCAGATTTTTATTATTCCCTTGGGTGAGCTACTCCAATTGAAATCAATATAAGTGCAAGCGATACAATCAATCTCTATATTTGATTATGGATTGGAGATCCCCAGGTCTGCTTTTTAGCCCATTTCTTTATGATCATCTCCCCCAAATAACTGAATTTTCTTATTGACATCTATGAGTTATGAACATGTTTAGAAGCAGATAAGACTCTTCATTTGTGTATTGACAATGGAAGCCCTTGAAATGAGCAAGGATTCAAAAATAAAGACTTAAAATATGTAGCCATAATATCATCAAAAAACTCTTCAAATTTCTTAATATTTTTCTTAAGATGAAGTCATGTTTTAAAATAACTATTCTTTCTTCAAAAAAAAAAAAACTTGTTACTACAACTGGTGACTATAAACCGCATTCTTAGGGTGCTATTAGGTAAGTGATCATTTTTCATGACAAAGATGTTTATTTTCACATGCTCATTTCAGAGCTGACCCATACCAACTGGTTTAGGTTAACAATAAGAAAACAGTTAAGGTGAATAAAATGCTTTTGAAGGTATCCAGGCTGGTTCTTTTCATTTTTATAATTACAAAGGCTGGAAAGCCACCATCTGGGGGATTTAAAAAAGAAAATAGCTCAACTTTAAATTAGAGAGCAAAATTGATTAACTTGTTCCTCAAGAGGCCAACATTTATATATCAAACTCTCTTTGCTTTACAAACAAATTTATATCTTATGATCCTTTACATACTGAATACTTATTTTGGGACTCATGGTACCATATTATAGTTTTCTTGCCTCCGACTCTAGTCACCTGTTCCAGGTATGGGCAGTTTTCCAATCAGGAAAACAGGTGAGGTGTTCCAGATGGCTGACTAGAAGTAGCTAGTGTGTGCTGCTCTAATGGAGAGGAAACAAAGTGGACAGTAAATGCTACGTCTTAAAGTAGATCATCTAAGAGGTCATGTTTGGATTCAACAAGAAACTACAGGCCCCACTGAGAAAACAGGAGCGAAGCCAAGGAACTGCCCACTTGGGACAAGTATAGCGCTGGGGAAAGCTCCCTAAAGTCAGGAAATGACTGATGAGTGAGGGTTCCCAGGGGATCCAAAATTCTGCCATAGACCTTTGCAATCCTGGGCATGGGAGAAGCCCTTGACCCCAATGGAACTCCAAATCAACACAGAAATCAGCCTGGAGTCTTTGCAGGGGCACCACTGAAGCCCACATGGAGCCACACAGGCCTTGGATCCCTGAGTAGCTAGGCATCAGCTGCCATATCCCCCAATAGAGGCTACTGAAATGGTGCCAAGGAGTGGCCAGACTGTCTAAGTCAACACAATAAAATAGGTCAAAGAAGGGCAATCCATAATGATAAAGGGTTCAATTCAACAAGACACTAACCTATCCTAAATATATACATACCAAACATTGGAGCACCCAGATTCATAAAACAAGTACTTCTAGACCTATGAAAAGAGTTAGATAGTTAACAATACTAGTACGGGATTTCAACACCCCACTGACAGCATTAGATAGATAATCAAGTCAGAAAACTAACAAAGAAATTTTAAACTTCTATTCAACACTTAACTAGTTGGACCTAATTGACATCTACAAAATATTCCATCCATCAACCACAGATTATATAGTCTTCTTATCTGTGAATGGAACATACTCTACAATTGACCAAAGGCTTTGAGATAAAGCAAATCTCAATAAATAAAAAAAAAAATCGAAATCATACCAACCATACTTTCAGACCACAGTGGAATAAAAGTAGAAATCAATACCAAAAAGATCTTTCAGAAGTACACTATTACATAGAAATTAAGCAACTTACTCCTGAATGACTTTGGGGTAAACAATGAAATTAAGGCAGATATCAAAAAATTATTTGAAATAAATGAAAACAGAGACACACCAACATATCAAAATCTCTGACATGCAGCAAACACCGTATTATGAGGAAAATTTATAGTGTTAAGCACCTTCATCAGTAAGTTAGAAAGATCTGCAGTTAACAAAAATAACACAACCAAGAGGAACTAGAAAAACAAGAACAAACTAACCCCAACCCTAGTAGAATCAATAACTGAAATCAAAGCAGGAAAGAATGAAATCGAGTCCTAAATATTCATAAAAAGGATCATCAAAACCAAAAGCTGTTTCTTTAAAGGGATAAACAAGTTCAGCAGACTACTATCCAGATTAAAAAGGGAAAAATAAAGAAGATTCAAACACGCACAGTCAGAAACAACAAAGATGACATTACAACTAATCCTACAGAAATGCAAAAGATCCTCAGAGACTCTTTTGAACACTTTATTCTTGAAAACTAGACAATCTGAAGGAAATAGATAAATTCCTGGAAAGGTACAACTTCCAAAGACCAAACCAGTTAGAAACTAAGACCCTGAACATTCCAATGGAGTTTCAAAGTTGAATCAGTCGAAAAAACTTACCAACCAAAAAAAGCTCTACACCAGAAGGATTCACAGCCAAATTCTGTCAGACTTACAAAGAAGAGCTGGTACCAATACTGCTGAAACAATTCCAAAAAATTAAGGAGGAGGTGACTCCTCCCCAATTCATTCTAGGAAGCCAGCATCACTCAATACCAAAATCTGGCAAAGAAATAATAACAACAACAACAACAACAAGAAAATTACAGGTAAATATCCCCATAGATGCAAAAATCATCAACAAAAGACTAGCAAACAAAATCCAGAAGCACATCAAAAAGTTATTTCACCACATTCAAGTAAGTTTTATTCGTGGGATGCAGGGTTGGTTCAACACATGTAAATCCATATATGTGATTCACTATATAAAGAGAATTGAACAAAACCCATATGATCATGTCAATAGGTACAGAAAAAGCTTTCGGCAAAATCCAATATCCCTTTTTGATAAAAACCCTTAACAATTAGACATCAAATGAACATACCTCAAAATAATAAGAGCCATCTATGATAAATCACAGCCACATCATACTGAATGAGCAAAAGCTGGAAGCATTCTCCCTAAGAACTGGAACGAGTCAAAGATATTTCCCACTCCTATTCAATATAGTACTGGAAATCCTAGCCAGGGCAATCAGTCAAGAGAAAGAAAGAAAAGGCATCTAAATGGAAAAAGAATCATCTATCTTTACTAATGATAAGATTCTATACTTAGAAAACCCTAAAGACTCCACCAAAATGCTCCAAGAACTGCTGAACACCTTTAGTAAAGTTCCAGGATACAAAATCAACATTAAAAAATCGGGAGCATTTCTATATGCCAATAATGTTCAAGCTGAGAGCCAAAGCAATAATACAATCCCATTTGCAACAGCCAAAAAACAGTAAAACACCAAGAAATATATCTAACGAAGGAAGTGAAAAGTCTCTACGAGGAGAACTACAAATACTGCTCAAAGAAAAATCACAGATGACACAAACAAATAGGAAAACATTCCATACTCATGGACTGGAAGAATCAATATTATGAAAACCACAATATTGCTCAAAGCAATTTAGTGGTTCAAGAGATATTCCCATCAAACTATCAATGCCATTTCTCACAGAAATGGAAAAATCTATTCTAAAAATTTACATGTGACCAATAAAGAGCCTGAATAGCCAAAGCAATCCTAAGCAAAAAGAACAAGACTGATGGCATCATATTACCTGTCTTCAAACTATAAAGCTACAATAACCAAAACAGCATGGTACTGGGACCAAAACATATACATAGACCAATGGAACATGTTAGAGAACCCAAAATAAAGCCATATATCTACTACAGACTTATCTTTGACAAAGTTGACAAAAAGAAGCAATGGGGTAAGAACTCTTATTCAATAGCTGATGCTGGGATAACTGGCCAGTAATATTCAGAAGAATGGAACTGGACCCCTACCTTTCACCATATATAATTATTTACTCAAGATGGATAAGACTAAAATGTAAGGCTTAAAATTGTAAAATTCCTAGAAGAAAACCTAGGAAATATCACTGGACAGTGGCCTTGACAAAGGATTTGTGACTGAGTCCTCAATAGCAATTTCAAGAAACCCCCAAAAACTGACAGGTGGGACCTAATGAAGGTAAAGAGCTTTTGCACAGCAAAAGAAACTGTCAGCAGAGTAAACAGACCTACCGAATGGGTGAAGATATTCACAAACTATGCCTTGCACAGATCTAATATCTAGAATCTATAAGGAATTTAAACAATTCAACAAGCAAAAAACAAATGACTCCATTAAAAAATGGGCAAAGAAACATGAATAGGCACTTCTCAAAAGAAAACATACATGCAGCCAGCAAATAGATGAAAAAATGCTCAACATCATTAATTGTTAGTGAAATGCAAATCAAAACCACAATGAGAGACCATCTCACAACAGTCAGAATGGCTATTACTAAAAAATCAAAAAATAAGGTTGCAAAGAAAACAAAAACTTGTATATCATTGGTAGGAATGTGAATTAGTTCAGCCACTGTGGAAAGCAGTGTGGAGATTTCTCAAAGGATTTAAAATAGAACTACTATTTGACCCAGCAATCCCATTACCAGGTATATACCTAAAGGAAAATGTATTGTTCTGCTAGAAGAACACGAGCACTTGTAGATTCACTGTAGAACTATTCACAAAAGCAAAGATATGGAATTAATCTAGATGCCCCTCAGTGGTGGATTGGACAAAGGACATGTGCTACAAATATACCAAGAAATACTACATAGTCATAAAAAGAATGCAATCATGTCCTTTGCAAAACCATGGATGCAGCTGGAAGCCATTATCTTAAGAGAATTAATTCATGATCAGAGAACTGAATACTATATGTTCTCATTTTTAAATGAGAGCTAAACATTTGATACATATAGCTATAAAGGTAGGAACAATACTACCTATTGGGTACAAGGTTCACTATGTGGGTAACAGGATCATTTGTACTCCAAATCTTGGCATCATGCAATTTACCCATATAACAAACTTGCACATGTATCCCCTGAAACTATAATACAAGTTGAAATTTAAAAAATAATAATACAAAATAGCAAAGTGCAATAAAACAAGTTGTGCCTGTATGCCCCCTTAATATATTCATTGTTGGCATCCCAATAAAGCTAATTTTAATTTGAATTGCAACTATGTTAAAGCTTTTGTGTAAAGATTTGTATCTTCTACATATATGAATTACCTATCAAAATGACTTCCACAAGAAAAGTACTTGATATATGTTTGGAACATCCTATTAACATAACCAACCTTGGCCATACATGACCACAGTTGTAAATAAACTGTTAGATACAAGTACCAGATAGTCTGTGTTTGAATGACATAAACTGCCATTCATGTTAATATTATTCATATACAGATATGTCACTGTTAAAACTGGTAATAATAATTTTTCTGAAATAATTTGTTTTAATTCTATAATTAGAAAATAGAGCATTTTGTATTTTATTAGGACTTAGATACTGGGCTATCACCGTCCCTGGGTTTGACTCAGAAATTCTCTAAATTTTTTGGTGTAGGACTCTAATATAGGCATATTCTTAAAAAACATCCCCCAACCAATTCCTTATGTGAACTCACTTCAGAAGGCCTGGCATTTAATTTACTCCGTAAAAACAAAACAAAAAGTAAACAACAACAACAAAAAATGAGACTCCTCAATTTGATTAAATTATCCAAGGTCACAGAGGTAGCTTACCTTCAACTTAATACAGCATAAGTTTACTATAATTTAAGATTTAATTAAGTCCATTTTAAATATTTTAAAATTCAGTAATAAAATACATATGAACTCAAAACTTTCCAATACTTTTCATGGATGAAACATACAGAAAATTACACTGTTTGTCATTTGTAATAAAATTAAAAGGCTACTTTAGGACAGAGGTGAAGGGCACAGTCTAGTTGCCCCAAGAGCTAAAAGAATAAAAATCTCAACATACTTCTAACTCCCAAACTCACACATACACAAACACTCAATGAACAAACTCATATTGAAAATCAGGTGTAAGTCTAATAAAGAAACTAACTATATTTTCCTTTTCCTTTTACAAATTGAAGAGGAAATCTAGAAGTAAAAATATCTTTTGATGCAAAAGCAAAGATAAGCTCTAATATTTTTTTAAATGGCTTGTCTGTATAAAGAATATTTGAAGTATCAGTATTTCCTCTCATTAATTTCAACATTGCAAAATTTTAAAAATTATTTCTGCATAATTGTTTATTTTTGCAATAATACTAGTGAGGTATTTGAGTTTAGAATGAAAAATTAGTTTGTAACATATTTTGCTTTATAACAATTTTTTTGAAGTAAATATTTCTTGTGTTTAAATACCATTGAATCTAAATTGATTTTTTTCTCCTTGAACTAGGGAATATGACTTCCTGCCTTTCATATTTCAGGAAAATCCTAAGACACAGCTAAGAATTAAAGCTCATCAAAGTTGTGGTCTATGATTTAAGAGTGCATTTGATGCTAAATAGCTATTTTGGAAGTGAAGTCCTGGGATTGGTTGAAGCAATTGCTAGGATCTTGATGACAATTTTTTGGCCTGGCAGTAAAGCAGTATGGAAAAAACAAAACAAAACAAAACAAAACCAAATGTCTCTGTCGAAGTTAACTTCTATGAGAAATGTATGGTTTACTGGTTTTGAAAAGAATTCAGCTGGGTGCAATGACTCATGCCTGTAATTTCAGCATCTTGGGAGGCCAAGGTGGGCGGATCACTTGAGCCCAGGAGCTCGACCCCAAGCCTGGGAAAAAATTTTAAAAAATGAACCACACATGGTGGTGCATGCCTGTGGTCCCTGCTACACAGGAGGCTGCAGTGGGAGGATCACTTGAATCCAGGAAGTTGAGGCTGCAGTGAGCTCTGACGGCACCACCGGATTCTAGCCTAGGTGACAAAGAGACATCCTGTCTCAAATAAATAAATACATAAATGAATAGAGAGAAGAAAAAAGAATTTACATTTAACATATTTTCCTCCATGTCTGTATGTGAAAATATTACTCTACTAAAAGGCCAAGTGGGTTTAGGGATGTTATTAGAATGCTCTTCTCATTAGAAATCATAAGTTACAATTCCAGCATACTATGATTGTTCATTTGAGAAACTTATGTGTTCCTTATTTTTTTTTAACCAAGAATTTATTTTCCAAATTTAAAGAAAAAGAAGAAAAGCACATCTCTAAAGATATACAATGTTTCTGCAGATTGGTGAACCTGAAATTGTTGCTGATTGTATTATAATTAGTAATAGAAAGCATAAAGATTTCAGCTGTGTTTGTTTCATTTGTGATTTGATTATTGGATCTCTGGTATTACCAAGAAAAATACAAGGATCTAATATGAATTTGTTAGGTAAGAACTATCTAATTGTAAAACTGTCCCAATCTTAATAACTGTGGTACTAATGTGATTTATTTGTTGTGTTGTTATTGTTGTTAGCAATATTGAATTGAGTTTTAGCAATTTGGAATAGTGCTTAAGTGGGATTTATGATTATGTCCATAAATCTGTGACTAGGGTCCTCTGAGGAACTAGGTCTATATTTTATCAGTAGACAAATAATCCCCAGAACTGAAAAACGCCATGAAGCAAATGAATGTAACTGGCTTTTAAAGAACACTCCAGCAAATAGCAGCAGAATAAATATTCTTTTAAATGCACATGGAAATTCATGAAGACAGACCATTGTCCTGGGTCAGAAACAAACCTTAACAAATGTTCTCTAGCCACAATAGAATTAAACTACAAATCAATAATAAAAAGAAAACTGAGAAATGTCCAAAGACTTGGAAAAAAAACAACATACGTCTAAATAAATTATGAGCCAAAGAAATCTTTAGGACTGATGGTTAGGTGAGGAGCTTTTAGACATGGTACCTAAAGCACAATCCATAAAAGAAAAAATAAATACATTGTGCATCCTCAAAGTTAAAATCATTTTTTCTGTTATAGGTGCTATAAAGAGATTAGAAAGATAGCTACAGACTGTGAGAAGATATTTTCATATCACTTATTTAACAAACAACTTGTACCCTGAATGTATAAAGAACTCTTAAAACAAAAAATATGACTCATGTCTGTTGTCTGAGCACCTTGGGAGGCCAAGGTGGGAGGATCTCTTGAAGCCAGGAGTTTAAGACCAGCCTGGGCAACAAAGGTAGACCCTGTCTCTTAAAATTAGCCAGGCATGGTGGCACATGCCTGGTCTCAGCTACTCGAGAAGCTAAAGCAAGAGATTTGCTTGAGCCCAAGATGGTCAAGGAAGGAGTGAGCTCTAACTGTACTACTTCACTCCAGCCTGGGTAATGGAACAAGGCTGTCTCTTAAAAATAATAATAATAAAAGGCTCCAACACCCGCCCCCCAAAACAAAATTCAACAATTAAAGAACATTCCAATAAAAAAAAAGTAGTCAAAAGATTTGAGGAGACATTTCTCTAGAGTATGGATGGTACATAAGCTTATGAAATGTTTAGTGCTTGAGTTCATTAGCCATTAGGAAAATGCATATAAATACCAAAATAAGATACGTCTACATACACATATGACTAAGAAACAAAACAACAAAAAAACCTGGCAATACGAACTGGGGGTGAAGATGGGGAACAATAGACATTCTCACACATTAATGGTGGCAATGCAAAATGCAAAATGGTACAGCCACTCTGGAAAAGTTTGTCAATTTCTTCTGAAGTTAAAAATATACCTATAATATGATCCAGCAATCGACTTGTAGCATTCTAAAACAGGACTTGACAAACTGTGGATTGAGTTCCAAATCAAGCCCATGACCTGTTTTTGTATGGCCTGAAAGCTAAGAATGTTTTTACATTTATAAATGGAAGAAGAAAAACTAGGAAAGGACAAAGGAGAAAAAAGAAGAGAAAGAATATATGAGGCCTGGCAAGGCTCACACCTGTAATCCCAGCACTTTGGAAGGGCAAGGAATAAGGACTGCTTGAGTCTAGTTCAAGATCAGCCTAGGCAACACAGTGAGACCTCATCTCTACAAAAAGATAAGAACTTAGCCTGGCGTGGTGGTGCACGCCTGTAGCTCTGGCTATACAGGAGACTAAGATGAAAGTATTACTTGAGCCAGGGAGATCAATGCTGCAGTGAGCTGTGATTATGCTACTGCATTCCAGCCTGGGTGGCAGGCCAAAACCCTAGCTCAAAAAAATAAAAGTAAAAAAGAATACATGGGACCTGTCAAGAGTGAAATATTTACTATCTGATCTAAAAATAATTTTAAATAAAAAATTTACATTTACATAAAATCCTGTACATGAATGT
The DNA here is from genome assembly GCA_036589455.1 of Ateles fusciceps. NCBI lineage: Eukaryota > Metazoa > Chordata > Mammalia > Primates > Atelidae > Ateles > Ateles fusciceps. The sequence continues at coordinate 2,650,652 of JAZHEH010000851.1, forward strand.
TTATAGTAGCTATTCATAATCACCAAAACTAGACACAGCTGAAATGTCATTTAGTGGGCAAATGAATAAATGTAGTCCTTTCTTAGGGTAGAAGACTATTCAGCAATAAAAAGAAACACTTCATTGACATAACTTTGCTAATCTCAAAGGCATTTTCTTAAATAAAGGAAATAAGTCTAAAGACTGAATACAGTCTATAATTTCTTCATATGATATTTTGGAAAAGACAATAGGGATATAAAATAGATAGAGGGATATAAAATAGACTAGCGGTTGTCAGGGATTATAGGTGTAGCAGAGAGATTGGTTACAAAGGGCTAGCATAAAGGAATCTTTTGAGGGTTATGAAATTGTTCTACATACTGAGAGAAGAGGCATTTATATGATTCTATGCATGTGTTAAAACTCAGACTATATGACAAAATATTCCATTTTATGGAATGCGAATTTAAATATTAACAATATCAGTAATAAACTCTTCTGATGAACAAGTTATTTAACACTTCTGTCAGGAAAGAGACCATTCTACCAATCTCTCTTAATGGGGGATAAAAGAAGATCTTAGGATGAAATTAAAAAATAAAATAAAATGCAGGGAACATCGTGGTCCAGTAACACTTGTTAAATAGAATTATGAACAGAAAAAGGTGTGTAGTGGCAGGGTCTCACTATATTGCCCAGGCTGATGTTGAGTTCCCGGACTCTAGCCACCCTCCTGGCTTAGCCTTCCAAAGAGTGCTGGGTTACAGGGGTGAGTCATATACTTGAACAAAAAGAACCAGTTTTAAGCGTCTGGCTTAAATAATTGAACTATGACATTAGTTTAAAAAAGAAAGTAGGCCGGTCATGGTGGCTTATACCACTTTGGGAGGCTGAGGCGGGCCGATCACCTGAAGTCGGGAGTTTGAGATCAGCTTGACCAACATGGAGAAACCCTGTCTCTGCTAAACATACAAAATTAGCAGAGCATGGTGGTACATGCCTGTAATCCAGCTACTCGGGAGGCTGAGGCAGGAGAATATATTCTGGAAAAGACAATAGGGAACCTGGGCGGTGGAGGTTGTGGTGAGCTGAGATTGCACCCATTGCACTCCAGCCTGGGCAACAAGAATGAAACTCTGTTTCAAAAATAAACAAACAAACAAATAAATATTCCATTTCTCTCTATATATGGAAACATAAATATTTTCATTTGAAACCTATTTTCTATTAAACCTATTTTCTTAAATATATGTTTAAGTTGTGGCATTCACATATGTTACACCAGATCCACATGTTTGGGTCTTTGAATAAATAAGAACTTGGAGTGAATTTTAGGTAAAACTTCAGAAACTGATACTCAAACACCGGCTACAGAAACACTGGTTAATCCTAAAGTGGTAGTACCTGAAAGTGGGTACGAGGCAGTTTCTGCAAGTGCTGGCGATGCTATGTTTCTTGATCTAGGATCCTGTTACACAGATGTGCTCATGTTGTAAAATTCATGGAGATGTATGATTTGTGCATTTTACTAAATAAAAATATATTCTTCTCTTTACTATTATTCAGAATGTAGTGAGTGAAGATTTTTTTGTGTGGTTATATACCTCGTAATATTAAATTTCCTGGTGGTGTGCTGAGGAAATATTCATGTCATTTTTCCAATAGGGATGCCCCATACAAGGCTATACTCCCAACAAGCTTCTTGGACTTTGAATATTATTCCTATAATTTCAGGAGAAAGATGGAGAAAAATGTGGGATTACTACAGTCCACTTGCACACACTCCTTAGATCTTCTTGGCTAGTTTGGAACACATGAGTTCTCTCTGAGGCCTAGATTAGTGGGTGGTATGGCATCCGAGGGAGAAATACTTTGTATTTCAAGGATTCCAAAAGAGATTTTCCACACCTTTGTGGATAAAATCCCTTGAGGAAAGAGTTCCCAAGACAAGACACAAAAGACCAAACATTGTCCCAGTAAAGTGAAAGTATACTCTCCTGGTAAGAATCGTTCTATTCCCAGTCCTTTGTCCTATGGCTGAGGTATGCCTGGTATCACATTGCCAAAAATATGGAAGAGTTGGTTGGGACCTTGAGATTTCTTTGTAAAACCTTAATCTGTCTAATGTTGACCTTAGACATTGGCCCCAGTATATCCTTAGAGAGTAGACAAAGGTTGTCTTCAGCAATTTGCATTATCTTAAGAATATTGGGTTCCGTGAGCTGAAAAAGGTAGAAATAGACAACAGATCCAGTATGGACTCTGCTTGGCTGAAAATAGTGTTTACCTCTGTTATCTGTCTATTTCTCTTTTTCTCATACCTTCTTCTCAATGCATAATGATATTCAAGCCCCTATCTTTCTTGAAAAAAGCATTCATTCATTTCCTTTTGTTCCTTGCTACGTTTCCTTTTATAGCAAGGTTTTTTGGAAAAGAAGTCTAAAAATCTCATTTCCAATACTTTACTCCTTCAATGGCACCTAGAAATAAATAGTTTCCCTCCCCTGTCATTCCAGTGAAGCTGTTAAAGTTAAGGCAATTTAATAAAGCTCTCCTGACTGCTAAAATGAAAGGCTTATACAGTCTCTGTGATAGCTGATGATGGCAAGCCCTCTGATTTCTTTGAATGTGTCACTTCCCTTGGTTTTAGAATACTACATTTTCCTTGTTCTTCTATGTCTCTGGCTCTTTCTAGAGTTCTTTGTCAATGCTTTAGATTTTGTTTCCACCACCTTCTTCTCACTTAGGTATGATGCCTAGATAATATCATCCATATCCACAGTTTCAACTATTACCTAAATGCTGATACTGTCACATTTCTACCTTCTAACTAAACTCAACTGCTAGCTGTACCCTAAGTGCCATTTCATTTTTCCTTTACAGAAATAGAATTGTTAGCTTTGCATGTGGACACCAATAACAAAAATTGTGTTTTACACTCAGTCTTCTTTGCAGATAAGCAAGGCCATGACCAAACACTGGCCCAGGGGGCTTAGGTGAGCAGGTCATGAGGCAACCTCTGAAACCTTTCTCAAGGGAGAGCACACAGGCATATTTGTCTTTTCTTCTTTGTCCCTGTCTGCTTCTCACTGCTTGTAACAGCTGCCACCTTCTTGGACTTGGAGGTCAAGGCCACAGGCGACAGAGCAGCAAGAGATAAACAAACAAAGAAAAAACTATTTTCTCTTTCAACGACTAGCTCCCAAAATGAGTTAATTATATCAGTGAATATCACCACTATTCACATAAACCAGAAAGTATGGCTCATGCTATGTCTCTCCTACTACTAAATCAGGTTTATTTAATAAGTATTTCATATATATATTGAATATTTTCCTTTAAATCCACTTGTATTACATTTACTTCTTCAGACTTACTGCAAGTCTGAAGCACTCATTTACTATCCACCTTGTTATACCAATTATCCTAGTACCCTGTATTCCCTATTCCATACCTTATTATTTGCTATTTACCCACACCCAGCTTTTTACATGACATACTTTGATCATGTAAAACTATTCTTATGGATCAAAGCAACTATGTTTTCTCTTGTGTGTTTGCAAATGCTGTTCCCTCTTTGTGATTGGATCTTACTCTACTCTAAGGTCTGCCTAGATGACTCCCACTCATTCACAGAGAAAGAAGACAGTTCCTACACTCAGGGAGCAGACAGTCCAATGCAAATGAGATGACAAGATAACAAATATGTCCACTAAAATGCAGAATTCAAGTAACATGAAAAGTTTGTAATGTTGGCCGGGTGCTGTGGTTGATGCCTGTAATCCCAACACTTTGGAGGCTGAGATGGGCAGATCGCTTGAGTTCAGGAGTCTGAGACCAGCCTGGGCAACATGGTGAAACCCTATCTCCACCAAAAATATAAAAACTTAGCCAGGTGTAGTGGCATGCATCTGTGGTCCCACCTAATTGGGGTGTGGGGTGAGGAGGGAGAATTCCTTGAGCTCGGGGAGGTGGAGGTTGTTGTGAGACAAAATTGCACCACTACATTCCAGCCTGGGGGACGGAGAGAGGCAGAACAAGACCCCATCTAAAAAAAAAAAGTTGCAATGTCTATAAAATGAAACTTCTTACTAAGGAATACACTTAATTGCTTTTCTTATGAAAATTAGAGATTTATCAGATTATTAAAATTATTTATAAATACATGTCCTTTTATAGCTGGATAAAATCTTTTATTGAACATATCTTTATCTGTTGTTGAATAAAGAATTCTAGTTTATAGAGAAAAGTATGCTTTCCTATATTTCATGCACTGATACCTCGTATCTGTCGCAGCCTTCTAAGCCTCCAAACAGTTGCATTTAAGAGGCTCTCTATGATGTTTTTGGAAGCCCTGGAGACAAACTTAAGCATGACTATTTTGTTATTCCAGTTATATCTGAGGCCAAACAATTACATGGGTAAAGTAACAGATGATCCTGTTTGGATAACTTTAAATTTATACCTACTTACTAAAGTCTATTAAAGTTGATTGTCAACTTACTGATCTCTCTCCTGGATATGTGGTAAGATTGAAGTAGAGGATTATTTGACTATGAAAAGAATAGTGAAAAGAGCACTGGCTTTTTTTTTTTTTTTTTAATTTCCAAATATAGTTTACTAGTAAAAAATTTCTTTGAGTTAATAATTTTCTATACAGGTCAAAATAATGGCAAGTTCATTAGATTACTGGTTGCCTAGGCTAGAGATAAAAAAGAGGAATGAAGAAATGTTCTAAAATTGGATTATGATGGTAGTGCAATCTTATGCACTTACTAAACATTATTAAATTATATACTTAAAATGGGTGAATTTTATGGTCCGTAAATTATATTTCAATTGAATAATTTTTAAAAAAGTAAAAGCAGGATTGAGTCAAGAGACCTGGGCTAGCGGTCACAATATTTGGGACCCATTTCTGGTTCTGCTATTAGCCTGCTGTATAGACTGGACATTTTCACTTAAAATCCCTAAGATACATGAAAGAAGGAGTTTATATCCTTAAGAGAAAAAATAATTTTAAAATTACCACTTATATTTATTTTAGTTTTAAATTAAATTTATACTTTAAGAGCCACTTAAGACAAAAAGAAAAGCAATGGCCAAGGAGTTTATGAAAACTATCTCCAAAGGTTGTCTAAGAATTGAAAATTCAAATAAGAATGAAATTTTTTTAATTATCTAATGAGCAGATATTCTTAAAACTGCGAATCCTGCCCGGCCTGGTGGTTTATACCGTAATCCCAGCACTTTGGGAAGCTGAGGCGGGAGGACTGCTTGAGTCCAGGAGTTTGTGACCAGCCTGGCCAACACAGCAAAGCCCCGTCTCAACAAAATATACAAAAATTAGCCAGGCGTGGTGGCATGCACCTATAGTCTCAGCTACTCTGGGGGCTAAGGTGGGAGGATCACTTCAGCTTGGGAGGTCAAGTCTGTGGTGAGCTGAGATCACACCACTGCACTCCAGCCTGGGGGACAGAGTAAGATCCTGGCCCCAAATAGCAGAAGCAAAAACAAACCTACTAATCCCCAAAGACAGTGAGGCAATTGTCTTTACTGTTGGAGGAAATGTAAATTTGCACACCTGGTTTCCTGGATGGCAGTTTGACATTCTGAAAAAGGTTGTCTTTGTCTTGTGTCCACGCAAAAGCCATAAATCTTATGGGACTATCCAATATGCTTTCAGAAATTTAGGTATAAGGATGTTTCAAACAGGAATATTTACGATTTAAAAAAATTTAGAAAGATGTCTTTCCATATGTATGCCCTGCATTTCTCTTCCTTTTCTTTCTTATTTCTTTCTTATCTCTTCCTTTCTTCTTTCTTTTCCTTCCTTTTCTGTCTCTTCCTCCTTTCCTTTGCCCATTTTTCAACTGTGCTCTTGAACATAAGTACAAAAACTGATTAAAAATATTTTTGACCCCTTTCTCCGATAACGTCTCAGACACCATCTTAGAATAGAAAAGTACTTATTTTCATAAAATTATATTAGAAACTTAGAGAAAACATCATATATAATGGAAAAATTCAAAACTACAGGTTATGCCTGTAGCCTTTCTTCAAGATTAAAAAAAAATCTTATATTGGGAATTGTGATCCTTTCATTTGTTCAAAACTTGTTTATTTCTGTTCTTTGTTTTCCATTGTTCAGAGCTGCTAAAGAACATTTGTTTTTGGTATTATGCTAGTCTCCCAAAATGATTTGACATGATCTATCATTTTTAGAGGCTCTTGGAAGGTTTTAATAAGATAGGAAACACTGGTTTCCTGATGAATTTACATCTTGTCAAAACAAAAAAGAAGGAACTTTCAACACTGTTGGGGTCAGAACATAATACTCTAAAATATGGCACCTTGGAATGCTGAGGACTTTGAACTGAAGAAGATTGTTAGGGCCTCAGAAACAAGGTCTTTTGGATCTTCTCCAATCCACTGCCCTGTACTTTGCAGCCAGGTGAGTCAAAGAAACTGAAATCCTCTCTTAAAGCAAACCGTAAAATCTAGAAAGCTCATTTACTGATCTTTTCACTTCTCCCTGATAGACCTTCATATGACAGGTGCCTTGCCCTGTATTCAGAGAGAAGGAATGCTACACAAAGGGACCAAGAAGAATTCAAAAATATAGACCTTGCTGAGTCCCCATGCCACTGCCCACTGATTACTATTAGATCATAATGTTTTATTCCAATTCTAGTTCTTCACATCTATTCATTTCTTTCATTTGACTTAGCATAAAATCACAAGTTTTCCCTGGGTTTTTCTCTTGCTTACCTGTCTTTGTTATAGAAGCATCAGCCATTCCCCTTATGATGGATATGAAAAATGTATTATCTTTTTGCCCCTATAACATCATGTGCTCCTGAGTTGGTACCTATGTCCAGCATAAACTTGGACCGCCACCAGGCTCAGCTTCACCTGTGCTCCATGAGGCTCATTTCCTCGCAGGGCTGTCATCTCTGCTCACATGGCACCTTACCAGCATTTCCTTCCCAGACTACCTTGGATAAGATTACACCCTCATCTTCACAGTCCTCATTATCACTTAAAGTGCTACCTAATGGTAGCATATAATTAAGTTGTTTCTAAGTTTGGTTATTATCTGTTGTCATACTAGATATACATTCATATGACAGCTTTGCTCTCTGGTTCTCTGAACTGTTCTGAGAGAAGTGTCTCGAGTAGGGTAAATTACTAATAAATATTTGCTGAATGGATGAATTCGTAGACAGTAAGATGCAACTGAAGTGAGAATAGCAAGAACGGGAATTAATTGACGCAATTCTGGGATACCATCTCATCCTCGGTGATCTAGAACAGAAGGCTGGGCCTCACCTTCAGAATCTCTGATTCAGTAATTCTGAGTTAGGACCCAAGAACTTGCATTTCTGATAAGATCTCTGGTGAAACTCTTGCTTTTGATTAAGGGACCACATTTTGACAATCACTGATGTAGAAGAACATTGGGGTTAATAAAGTCTTATATCATTCAAAATTATTAGAATAATTATTGTTATTTAGAGACAGGTTCCTTTAACACCCAGGCTGGAGTGCAGTGGTGTGATCATGGCTCACTACAGCCTTGAACTACTGGGCTCAGGTGATCCTTCCACTTCAGCCTCTGGAGTAACTGTGACTATAGGTATATACCATCATGCCTAATTAATTTTTGTATCATTAGTAGAGATGGGGTTTTGTTGCCCAGGCTGGTATCAAACTTCTAGACTCAAGTGATCCTCCAGCCTCAGCGTCCCTAAGTGCTGGGATTACAGGTGTGAGCCACTGCGTCCAGCAAAACTATATTTTTTAAACAAACAAATTATTTAAATTCTTTATTAAATCAATTTCAGTCTCTTCTCTTTAAGAATCAGCAATGACAGGGCCGGGCGCGGTGGCTCAAGCCTGTAATCCCAGCACTTTGGGAGGCCGAGGCGAGTGGATCACGAGGTCAAGAGATCGAGACCATCCTGGCCAACATGGTGAAACCCCGTCTCTACTAAAAATACAAAAATTAGCTGGTCGTGGTGGCATGCGCCTGTAGTCCCAGCTACTTGGGAGGCTGAGGCAGGAGAATTGCTTGAACCCGGGAGGCAGAAGTTGCAGTGAGCCAAGACTGTGCCACTGCACTCCAGCCTGGTGCCTGGTGACAGAGTAAGACTCTGTCTCAAAAAAAAAAAAAAAAAAGAATCAGCAATGACTTAGCCAAGGTTGTAATCCTTCAGAGTTACTTTCTATTGGATAACTAATCAAAATCAATATTATACCTATAATTAGGATACTAAGTCAACTCAAGTATAATAGAGGTGGTTATATGAACAATGCTGCTTTTTTCTAAGGGGGAAACATTTTTATTTTTGATAAGTATTAAAATTATTGTGATAAAATGCACCTAAAATTTACCCTCATAACAATTTTAAGTATACAATTCAGTTAAGTACATTCACATTGTTGCGCAATCAATCTCCAGAATTTTTCACCCTTGCAAAATTGAAATTTTATACCCGTTAAGCAATAACTCCCCATTTCTCCCTCTCCCAGCTTGTGACAACTACAATTGTACTTTCTGTTTCTGTGAATCTGACTAATCTAAATATTTGGTATAATTGGAATTATCCAGGATATTTCATTTTGCATCTGGATTATTTCACTTGGCATGATGTCCTCATGGTTCATGCATGTGAACCATGTAGCACACATCACAGTTTCCTTTCTTTTTAAAACTTAATAAGATTACATCACGCGCACACACACACATATACACATAGACACACACACACACAGACACACACAAACACATATTTTCCTTGTCTTTTCGTGCATTGGTGGATATGTGGGTTAATTCCACTTCCACCTTTTGGCTATCATGAATAATGCTATTATGAACATGGGTAAACTAATATATTTTGGGGATCTTGCTTTTAATTCTTTTGGCAATATATCCAGAAGTGAGATTGCTGGATCATATGGTAATTCTATTCTTCAGTTTTTGAGGAAACTGACATACTCTTTCCTAGAGTGACTGCACTATTTTATGTTCACACTAACAGTGCAAAAGGGCTCCAATCACTTTACATCCTAGCCAATATTTATATCCTGCACTTTTTAATAGTACACAGAGGAAGGGAAGTGAGGTGATATCTCCCTGTGGTTTTGATGCACATTTTTCTGGTGATTGTGGGGTACAATGCTATTTTTAAACTGGGTTCTCATTCAGTACAGGAGTCCTGTGGGCCAGAGAGCACAGCAGGGCAGGGCCACTATCAACTAGACCTGACTTGACTCATGTGGGTCCTCACTATTTCTAAAGGTTTCCACATTGTGTGATGCACATATCACCAACCCCCGTATCTCCCATTTCCCTAAGAATTCCTTTCCTACATTTGTTTTCCTCACAATTCACTCATTAGCAGTATTTTATCTCTTAAGATTCAAATCAAAATGTCCTTTTAATTTTAGATTCTAGAATGACCTAGATTTTTCTTCTGTTGTCTCAGATCACTTCACTTACAGCCTTGTTTTATTGGTCTCTTCTAGCTGTCATTTCTATAAGTGTCTCCCTCAATCAATAATATGCAATTTTAGGTTGGATATAGATATTTCTCTTCTTTCATCCTTCCAGAGTTCTATAGTTTGCTAGCTACGTAGTCGAAGATGAATAGGTGTTTTAACATCTGTTACATAGTATATATTAGTGTTATATGAACCAGACATCCTAAAATGTTATTAGCTGGCCTTCATGGATCCTGAGTACTGTACCCAAAATTGCACCTTATTTAATCTGAATAAAAATGAAATCAAACTATTATAAAGCATGTGAAACCCAGTTTGGTAATTCCATTCAGCCTGCGAACTTTTTTAAATTAATGTAAAAGGGAATAAAGCTAAATCTGATGAATTTCTTTTTATTGTTGTTATACCTTTGCTACTTATGTTTTATATTTTTTAATAAATTCCTCAAACCCAGAACAGAGTCAGATTACTATATTATTTTAACATATAGTGTGTATTTATTGGACATTCATTGTTTCTTTTCTTGGTGACTCTTACCCTCACCATCTTTACAGCATGCAAAGATGGCTATTCATATAACATCCTTCCTATTATATCCAGGTCACAAAATAATATTCTCTCTAAGACAAACATCACATTATCATAAACTAAGTGGCACAATATAAGAGCTACTCTAACATTGTATTCTAAAAGAATTGCTTTGAATCCCAAGTGCTTAGAGAACAAATAAATGTATCTGCCTATAATTTTCAATCAGTCACTCGATTGTTCAGAGAAGTAGTTGACAGTGTAAGTACCCTGTATGTATTTTCAGAGAAGGAGAGAAAACAGAGAATTTGAGGCTAAGGTAGGCTGACAGGTTGATTGAGAGCACCAGGGTCTTTTTGTTTTTCAAACATAATTGCAACGGCTCTATTATGTAATAGAACAATGATTTTCAAAGATTATAATGAACACATGCAGTAGCAAAAATAAATAAATCAATAAATCCATTTAAAAAACTTTCCCAGTGTTCTTACCTGGAGGCAGATCTCGAATTTTGGGGATGTAAAAGCACTCCCTGAAGTGCCTCAGCTTATCTTCCTCATCTAGGTAGAGAGCGACCCTTTCATCCGTTGGGTGGCATTTGAGTTGAGCCCGCAATTCGCTGCACTGTGTCAGCCGGCAGCTCAAGAGATGAAGGCTCCATTACAAGTTGTTCTCTTAAACTAAAATAGAATAATAAAACATAATCTAGCCACAATCATTTTCCTGCAGAAAGCGAGCCCTTTAGGTAATACACCTTTTGTTTTCACTAAGACTTCATTTTTCCCAACCTCAGAAATAATATACTTAATCAACCAGCATTAAACCACATGCATGAGTTTTTCTCCTGTATAAAAAAAAAGAAAGAAAGAAAGAAAGAAAAGAAAATAGGCCAGGCGCGGTGGCTCATGCCTGTAATCCCAGCATTTTGAGAGGCTGAGGTGGGCTGATCACTTGAGGTCAGGAGTTCAAGACCAGCCTGGCCAATATGGTGAAACCCCATCTGTCCTAAAAAAATACAAAAATTAGGTGGGCGTGGTGGCAGGCACCTGTAATCTCAGCTACTCAGGAGGCTGAGGCAGGAGAATTGCTTGAACCCAGGAGGCGGAGGTCACAGTGAGCTGGGATTGTACCACTGTACGACAGCCTGAGTAACAGAGCAAGACTGCATCTCAAAAAAAAAAAAAGAAAGAAAGAAAGATAATAGTAACTTACAGATATTAAAACAACTAAATTAGATAATAGTGCTCAAGACACAGTAAGTTCTCACTAAACATTAGCTCATTCCATTCTTATTATCTAGAAATATGTCATTTGTGGCTTCCAAATATATATAATATCATAAACTTTTCCTCTAGGTATCTTATCAGCAGGAAATGGTAAGGATGATCTTTGTCAAAGCATAGAAAAGCAGTGTCCCACTTAGTTTGTCTTTCTCTGTATCCCAACTCCACTGTCCCACCCCCAGTGTTTCTTGGATCATAGTTTTAAAACTACGGGCATATTGAACCTGAACAAAATTATTTGCTGTGAGTGAAAATCATATTCATGGAAAAGGTAATTTTACTTAAAATGTTAGTATTTTGTTCATATGAATACCAAAGGGATTCATCCACCTGGTGCTGTTAATAATTATAAATTTCTTCTTTGTCAACACCATATGTATTATCTTAGAACAAACAGGACTGTGTGATGTTTCTTGAAACCACACTATACTCTGTTTAATCATCATGCCACATTTCCTTTTTGGAAGAGGGTAAATGATCATGGAGATTTAAACACATATTTTTAGAATTTCACCCGAGCTTGTTTGTTTTATATTTCCCCTAAGTTAATTTTTTTTTTTTTTTTGAAATTAAACAAGAATGATATTACAGGAAATAAAATTTCTTTGGGCTAGTTAGATTTACATATAGTTTTGCTGACTTCATTTAATTTATTTATTTACTCTTTCAACAAATATTTATTTGGTACCTACCATATGGCTCTGAGCATTGGCAGGACAGCAGTGCAAGAGATAGTGCATTAGTGCCAACCCTTGTACGGTTTATTTTTAGTGGAAGAATAGAAAAACAATGCAGTTTCAGATTTAAGAGCTATGAGTAATGGGACAGCAGAGTAATGGGACACAGACACTAGAGTGTGACTTTCTCAGAAAGATGAACATGACCCTTTTAATGTAGCTCTTTAAGGTAGAACTTTTAAGGTAGCTTCCACTGGAGGGTGGAAGAGCTACCTTACAGGGTCATGTTCATCTTTCCGAGAAAGTGATAGATGAGCATTTCTACATCATGTGAAGACCTGGACCTGGAGGGACATGGCAACAAGTACAAAGTTCCTGGGGTGAAAATGGGCTTGGTTTATTCAACTAAACGCACTAGGGAGGGAAGAAGAGAGAAGGAGGGATGATGAACTGTGATATGCAAAAAGCAGAGGCAGAAGGTAATCATAAAGAAATTTGGGAGCCAGAACAAAATTTAAATTGTTTCTAAGTTTAATGGGAAATCATTGGAGAGTTTTGAGTAGAAAAGTAATGTGATATAATTTTACATTAAATAAAAATCACTTTGCTCTGCAATGAGTTTTAAGAGTTGAAAAGGGAGATCAATTAAGGCTAATGCAGTAGTTCAGGAGAGAAACAGTGGTGAATTAAATTTGGTGATGAGGGCAAAGGTAAGAGAGAAGAGTATGGATTTGTGAGAGATTTGGAGAAAAAGTAGATAGGACTGGCCGATAGATTACTTCTAGTAAGGACACGAAAGGAGCTTTCTTCTAGCTTTGGGATATGGGCAAATATGTGAAATGTCATGAAATAAAAATATGTGGGGAAGAAAAATTTTGAGGAAGGAAATTGACATTCAGTTTAGTAAGCTGGGTGTGTTGGTTCACAGCTGTTACCACAGCAGTGGGAGGCTGAGGCAGAGGATTGCTTGAAGCCAGGAGTTTGAGGCCAGACTAGGCAACTTAGCAAGAGCTCATCTCTAGAAACAAACAAACAGATATGCTGGCATGTACCTGTGGTCCTAGCTACAGAGGAGGATGAGGCAGGAGACCAGGAGTTCGAGGTTGCAGTGAGCTAATTGCATCCTGCACTCCATCCTGGGAAACAAGTATTGAAAATGCAGGTAGAAATGTCAAAGTGGTCATTGGATATCTGAGCCTATGTTATAGGGGAATATTGGATCACAAGATATGTTTAATATTTTTCAAATCAGACTGTTCTCAATGCCTAGAACCCCAGGGGACCAAAACTAAAACAGAACTAAAGCTCTAGAATTCAATTCAGTCTCTGTTCTTCTGTCTCTCTTCCTCTTTTGCCTTCACTAACACACACAGTGTTGATGCATATCTAAGTGTTACGTTATGCCAGTAAAACAGACATTCTTCTTGCACTCTAAATTTTTGTTCTTGTATTTTTTGGGCTTCTTCCTTTCTCAGTTGTCAATGGTCTCCACTGATAAGCCATCCTTTATATTCCTGGACAAAGATACCAAGCTTCACCATTGCATGATTTTTACTTTGATATCAGTCATGACTCCTAACTGCTTCAATCCATGGTTCTGTACAAAAGCATATGATTTCAACATTGATGAATGGTGCTTTCAATATCTGACCATAAGTATTATTTGTCCTCCACATAAAATTTTCTATTTCTGTGATTTTTCTCATGTGATTTCCTTTGCCTAAAGAGTTTTGCTCCCCTTCAACTTGTTTGGATTCTAGCCATTCTTCAAAGCCCTAGCTCAAATAATTTTTCATGAGGCCTGTTTACAATGTCTTGGGTAAAAGTAGCCTGTCTTCCTCTGAACACCAGTAACAATTAAGATAGGAACTTTACTTATGGTAATTCTACCAGGTACTATATTTATTTGAACACATGCATGGATAGGAAAGATCAAAAACACTTGCTATGCCTAAAACTTGATTCTAAATGGGTCCAACCTATAGCTTTCTGATAAAGGAACCTGCATTTTACAGAGTGATGACTGTGTCTCTACCACTTGGCATTATCAATTGCCTGGACATAGTCTGTTAGACATCTGTTGGACACTTACCCACTAAAGACATTGTAGCTTCATCAAAGAGCTGTGAATTATTTGCTGTAAAAGCTCTAACCAAACAATGATGATGTTTAGCTGAGCATATAATCAAATTCTTTCAGGAATCTGAGCTGTGAGATGTGCTTATTCATTCAGTTAGATACAGGAGCAAGAATTTAAAGTAATCATAGATAGAAGCTATGAAATGCTAGGGTCTAGGAGGAATACTGTCATGGGATGACTCATTTTTCAAAGTAAAACAGAACCACTGATTGTTAAAGCCTGAAAAGCATGAAGTGATTCCAGCAGCAAGTGAGAGTCACTTAGTTACACAATGTCAGGGGATTGAATAGCTATGTCTCCTGAAAAGGTGACAGGACAAGCCCATCTTGAGAGTCACTGAATCCTTCATGCAACATGCTGTGTGCAAGGCTGCAGGGAATCAATTTTCTTGGCTATTCCTAAAATTCCCTGAGATACTTTTCTGTCTTACTATCAAATTAGTCTTACCGCAAACATGTTACTTATGGTAGCTGGACTGAGTTGCTGTTCTACCCTATTGAACTGAACTCTACCTGGGGGCCTGAATCATGTTTAATTTATCTTTATAGCCACCTCATTTAGGCAGAGTACCCCTGCCGCCAAAGTGGCAGTTTGAGAGAATAAACAAAAATTGGTTGATGAATTATTTGACATAATGACATATTACTAGATGCACCCGCTCTCTCATTCTGACCATATGTGAAAGACCTAGGCAAACATTTCTAATGAAATTCAGAGTCAAGAGAGCTTGCTCTATATTTGCAACTTTCTTTGGGAGGTGAGCCCTTTGAGTTCATTGGAGGTGACTTTCAACTCTAAGTGGGGTTACTTAAATAAAGAGATTAGTTTGTTACTAACATATTTTGAATAAAATTCAACTTTCCTTATTTTAAAAATGATACTCATTAGCCTCTTTCTATCTGTATCTTATTTAATCCTTCTAATAATCTTGAGGCATCAGAATCCTTTTCCTCCATTTCGAGATGAAACCCTGGCACAGACAGAGTAGAAACACAAATGGACTAAAAGGACAGCAGAGTGCACTGTATGGTACTTAACCGTGCCGGAGATGCTGAGTCCATTGTGTTGGTCTTCGGCAATGCCCGTGAGTGGAATGCACATAGCACAATTCCTACTAGGAGCCTTGAATCTCTCACTTTATTATTATTATTATTTTTGCATGTTGCTTCCTGGTGTGTGTGTGTGTGTGTGTGTGTGTGTGTGTGTGTGTGTTTGTGTATTTCTTCAGCTCATTCCCTTTTTTCTTTGGCTTCTTTTTCAGAAGGACCTGTGCAAAGGACCACAGGTATGTATCAATTGATGTATCGTTTTGAATCCATCCTTCCCAGTCCAGCCTCAACCAGGCAAAAGTTAAAGTGGCTAGTTCTGCTTCCAGGCCTGTCACACCTGGGGTACCTTGAGATACTTGATGGACATAGTATCTCCCAAATGAGAGCACCCTGCCCCACTCCACCAGTGTGCACAACTTTGCATAGATTTAAATATAGTCTATACTTCCCAGAGTAGCATAGTGCACTCACTCAAAGGATGCAATTTATTTACTAATACCAATTGCTGCTTAATTCTGCATTCACCTCATCAGCTAAGACAATTAGTGTTCACAAGCCATAATGTTATGCCATTAAAAGGTTCAACTTTTACATATTTTACAAATTTTTCAAATTTTACATATTTAGTGTTAATTTTCTCAAGAAGGGGTGACATACATACCATATGGTCTCAGGCAAGTCACCTAACTGCTCTGTTTGTCAATGCTATTTAAAGTTAAATTTTACTTTCTTCAAAGGATTGGGGTTAAGCTTGAATGACATTAGGTCCTTTATAAAAAGATAAAAGATAGTAATTTAAAAAGAATTATCAATACCTTCTGATAGACAACACCAATGTGCCCTTAATTTAGGTTTGGAAATAGTGTTTTCACAATTTTGTTTAGACAGCTACAACTTTAAAGGAAAAAAACTTGTATAATAATTAAAAACTGATTGATTTTAAGGAAATCATAGAATTCAGAATCTCCTAGTCATCCACTATCTAAGTTAAATAAATAACTGTCAGTGTCCAATAGTTAATCTTTACACAGTTTCACATTCACGCCTGAAATGAGCAAATTGTACATAGGAGTTCAAAGTTTAGAACCTGATTTAAAAACATGTCAAGAAAGTGTGTAGTTTTTCATTAATAAAGAAAAAAGGAAAAACAATATACCTATTGAGCAAGATTCTTTAAGCATATCACTGAGAAATGGGTAACAGTACTCTCTTACAAGTGTATATTTCATATCTAGGATATGAATTACTTGCTGAGCACATTAATAAAATCAATACATTTGCTTCAATGTTACTACTAAGTAACACCTCACCGCCTCAAAAGAAAAAAGAAAATCTAGTATATTTTTAAAAAGTGTATCAAATATCTCTTCTTAGGGAAATGACAGTTTCATAAAATGAAAGGGGAAGAAACTCTGGGCAAGAAATAGGCATTTTCACTTCTCTAAATAAATATTTAATATGACATGTGGCAGCATAAGAAGACAATTAAAGTTACCGGGAAACAGCAGACTTAAAGTTTGTTTAAGAATATCTTTCCCACATCTGGAGTTTGACCTAATCTTACTGTTTAAACTCAAGTAAGAACAGGACTAACTTTGATTTGTCAAATGTATCCATATTCAGTAGATGCACTTCAGTACACTATGGACATCAGTTCTTTTCCATTACATTGGTAAAGATCTCTTCATTTAACCCATTTTTAAAGGCAGGGCCTTTAGGAAGGTCATACCATTTTTATTTATGAAAAGAATATGATAAAAAAAAAAAAGAAGAGAGCAACAGAAAAAAACCTTTAAAATCCTATGAAAAGGATTCTACCTGAGAGAAGTTCCATTTGGAAAAAACACAGAGTAAACATTAGGGTAGAGAGTGTTTATCAGCACCTTGAGCTTACCTAGGATTCCGGTGGGGTGCTTGGCTCCCAGAATCTCTCAAGGAACTCTCAAGAATTTCTTGCCAATGTTCAGGCCAGATCTTAGAGTGAGAGATTGAAAGAACTGCTCAGACTCCACCCAGTGGAGAATTTACAAATGTACTTTACTTCCCACTAACCAATCTGTAATCTCCAGCCACTGTCAGAAATTTAAGCAACATGTGCGCCGGCCCAACATTTCAAATGCCAGCACCTCCAGTCAGGGCTTCTTTCCAGAAGGAACTTTGCTCTTTAGACTCAGGTGAACATACACTTCCTTGTCCTTTAATTATTTAAATTTCTGGCACCTGAATTGATGCGTTTGTCCTGGAGCTGAATTCCAGCTTTTGCCTTACTTCTTCACTTTGAGCTCTGGATTTTTGAGACAGTATCCATGGTCAAATACACTGAGGATTTTTAGTCTGATGGCCAAACTTCTTAGTCAAAAGTTTAAAATAGGCTCTCACTTCCAGAATACACCCCATTGCCTAATATGTGAGTTTAAAAAAAACTAAGAAAAAAATCAGGACAGTTAACAAGACAATCAGCCAAGAAAGAAGGTTTGAAGTTTCAAGTGGGAACTAGCCTGACAAACTCCATTAATGCAAATTATTCCTTTAAGAGTGTGAACTATTGTTCCACTTTCATTATCTCTTTAGGCTTATTCTGGAGCTTGGATCTTTCAATGACTATCCTTGTAGTTATTAAAAACTAAGAACAAAGACTTTCAATATTAGAACTAAGGGTGGAGACTGTCCCTGAATAATTGAATGACTTATGCACACCTGTGCTTTGTTTAGTAACCCACAACAAATCAAGTAAAGTGTTATTTAATCATTTCTATCAAGTGTTTGTTGTATAACTCTGAGAAATTCACTTAATCCTTGTGAAGGTTCAGTCTCCTGTTTATAAAACGAACTTCACAATACCTGCTTCCCAAGATCATTGAGATGATAAAACCATACATGTAGAATGCCATAGGTACCATGACACGAAGTCAAAAATGACATATTCTCTTTTTTAAAATCTTTATTAACCAGACAAAAAGTGCTATTCTCCAGTTTCCAAGAGGGAAGATAAAGTCCATGAAATTATTTTAATACAAGTAATTGACCAGTGAAAAGAAAACATATTTCATCGGTTGTATCCTTACAATAATCCTATAAAGTAGACTACCAATTGATTAACTTGGAAGAGTAAAAATTTAAATCCATTCAGGGAATTTCAGAAGATATACTTTTTTTCATTTTTTTTTTGGATTTATTCTCTGTATGCCTTATGCTGTAAAAACTTTGGAAGATTACCAGGCTCTAATATATGGGGAGTGAACCAGAGAGTGGGTCTGTGTCATTTTTGTGTCACTCTTTTAAAGACTGACTATAGATTTACAGATAGAGATAGATATGGACATACCAAGGTTTTGTTTTCAAATGTTCTGCTTCTTCTAAAATCTTGTAATAATATGATTAAAAACAATTTCATCAAAATATTATCTTAAAAACTATTGTTTAACTTAGACACCTTTAAAGAACTTGCTTGGGGATCTAAGCTATACTTCTATTTCTTAAGTTTCATAAATTTCTTTCTCTCTTAAAATTTGTTACATTTGAGGAAAAAAAATAAAATCTTAATCCCCTATACCAACTAACGGACACTCTCTTGGCTAAGGGGACCCCAGAATAAACTTAAAAACTAAGTTTGTGGCCAAGACAGGATAAGAGGTGGAACACATACTTGCTCCATCACTATGATTAGGCTTTCTGCCCTGTGGCTAAACAGAAACCAGTCATTTCAAAAAGACTTCACCACTGACATCAACCATCACCTGATGTTATCCCTCCCTTTTGTGGTTTGGAACAAAAAGAGATCACTGATCCTGGAGTGTTTCTGGCTAGTCTATGGAGAATGTGCAGTAAAGGTTTTCATGTCTTCTGCTTCACATTGGGCTGAAAACTGCCCCCTCAGACTGTATTAAGGCTGTCATTTCTTTGAATACGGATCCCATGAAGAGGCATGAAACTCAATTGTGCATGTGCACCTTTCTCCTTTCATGAGTATTCATGGATCCCCCTATAGCTTATTGAAGATGTATATTCAGCTACCCTGCTCAGCATAAATTCGTTTCCTTTTCCCCTCCCTCATAATGTCCGTTTCCAGCTTCTGACCAGAGGCTACGCTTCTCAGAGGTCAGAATGCCACCCTGCAGGCTGCAAATCTTTATGTGAAATGAAGCTCTCCTTTCCAAATTTACAAACCTATCATTCTTCAGTTGACACCTTCATTCATTCAAGAAAAGTATTAAGCGTACTATTTGCACCAAGCACAAAGTGAAATGCCAGGGATGTAATGGGGAGCAAAACTTTTATAATAACCTTGGCTGCTAAATACATAAGGGGATTGTGAGAGAGCAAGTCACGCGGGGAGGGATGAAAGCAAGACCCACCACACGGCCAGCAGTGGAGGTTAAACAAAGAACAGTGTAAGCTACCATTCCTTCTTTTTTGGAAACAGGAAGAAAAAGAATGTTGCCAGAATAAGCTGTTGTAAAATTTCGAGTTGTCTATTAATTTCCAGGTATGTCATCCTGCTCACAACACGATATGTCTCTGAGAGGAAAAGGATGATTTTATCCTCCTCAGAGCTCTGCCTATGTACAGAGCTAAATAACTATCTATTGAAATGGTTCATTTGTTTTTAATTAAGATTTAGTTTATTTTATAAAAATTGATGATTGGAAATATGGGGAAGTTTTGTTCTCCCAAAAGGTAATCTTGAACCATAAACTTTATTCTTATTCTTTGGGGCCTTGTTGTCAGTTTGGCCATTGCCTAGCATTTAGTAGACTAAAATGGGCGCTTGCTGGATCATTTACTGGATTAAATTCAGAGCAGCAGACACTTTCTATAAGAATCCAAGGCTGCAGTATGAGTCCGATCATGACACTCTAAAGCCGGGTCCTCAGTACGTAAGATGAGTGATGAGATTAAAGACAGGGCCACTGCTTGGTGGCTAATTCTGGTCCCATTATGGAGAGTAGCCTCTAGAAATGAAAGGAAAAACTTCAACTTGAGGGACAAGTTAGGGAAGAAATAATAATAAGCTGCAGCCTCCAACTAGGGTAAATAGAAAATTTCACAATAGACTGCCTTTTTATTTTTCTTTAATTAAATAAAAATTCAGAGCTCACGTCTGACTTCTTAGGAGGGAAATTTACTCTGAGTCATTATTGGGACTCTCTTCTTTCCACAGGGTATTGGGAATTTCCCATATGGGAGGGGCCAATTGCTTCCTTCTGTCTGCCCTCCTGACTCTCCCCTCACCCTATCCCTGGGACTCTGCACACTCAAACACTCTTTCCAAACTTCCCCTTGGGGATGACCAATATAACAAATACCAGGTCAGGAGATTTGCCTTAAGCAATTTCTGCCAAGGAACACAGCATCTTCCCTATAGGGGTAGGGGAAAATATAAAAAACAGCACACACAAAATTATCTCTCCTCCCTTCTTCCCCCTCCCCTTATCTTCCCTTCCTTCTCCATCTCTTTCCTTTCCTTCTGCCCCTCTTTCTTTCCCTCTGGCCTTGTCTCTTCTTTCTCCAGTGCCCTCCATTTGCCTTCCCTTTCTCTCTTCCTCTCTCTCCTTTTCTTCTTTCCTCTCCTCCCTCCACTGCATTCTTGTTTCCTCCCCCCATTCTTCTCTTTCTTCTCCCTCTCCCTCACTTCTAGAACTGGGAAAGCAAAGCAAATTAATATGCTAATGAATCACTAGGCTTATATTTAGACAATCTACTTTTTTTTTTCCTGTGAGGTGCATATTCTGGTTATTAGAAAAATTTCTCAGTAATGGGCAGGGACTTTCCTATCCTCTATAGGTCGTAGTTTCAGTTTTTCAGAGAAACATGCAAGGGCTCATTATAAGCAAATGACATTTTGTCAGTTGGTGATTAAAATTTATTTAGAATCAAACATTCCCATAACCCATTCCCTTTTTACTAGATTAGAACTTTTTCCTCACTGTTAAATTCACAGATATAGAAGGCAACATAAACCGTGTGCTGTAGCAGGGAACTTTAGTAGTTTTCTGTGTATGTGTTTGCAATTCAATTTGCTCAATTGTCTGATTGTTCACATGAGGATTTAGAATTAATAAAATAATCCACTTCTTTCCCTTTGTATTCAAATAGTGGCTGATAAAAGAAGCAGAGCTCAGCTATAAAGTGTATCTAAAATCATTTAGATGTAAGAAAATGCTTTTAACATTGCTGGCCCTATTTTAATGAGTTATCATGTCTGAATATATAGAAGATTGATTAATTAGTAAGTTACCATGAAGGATTTTTAAACTCCCACAGTAAAGCAAAGGTTTGCTTTCAAATAAATAAACCATTTTGTAGTGGTAGTTTTTGCTGTTACTGTTTGTTTAATAACACAGTTTGCTGCAAAGGAATACTGTCACTGCTATTATCACCCCTTTGATAACTAAGATTCCCTGAGGTTCCCGTAAAGCATGAAAAACCTAAAGTAACTTGAGTAATATTGACATCACTGACCACATAACAACACTGACGTCATGATGACTCTGGAAAATGGGAACAGGCATTAGAAAGTCTCCATTTAAAGACAAAGCGCTCATACACCAGGTTTCTTTTCCCCCAAAGTACGAAGTGCAATACAGATGCCCTCTTTTACCATAACAACTCACAACAAAAAAAACTTTCTTAATTTTAAAAATGAATATCAACAGGGGTAGTATAGAGCTGACGTTTGGAGATGTCACTCCAAGATCCTCTTCTGGCATTTGGCTTTGCTTCCTGTGTTTGTCTGGCAAAGTGTTTTCTAGTGTCACCAATAAACGCTATTAAAGTTCCCATTTTGGAAGGGTCCAGTATTGGTACACAATTTTGCCAGTCATGTGACTTCCCATAGCTTATAGTATACAGACACCAAAATATAGCAAATTCCTAAATTGTCTTAATTCCACATTGCAGACAGGGAGAAAGTGTTCACTTGACTCGAATCTGAAGAATGGTGCAGTATGTTCTCAAAAGCCAAAGAAAAGTGCCTCTAAGGGGCTCTGAATCTAGACAAGGAAGGTGCAGAATATTAGATAAGAATAAAAGCGGGGCACTTCCTTTTGAGGGTGGCGGAGAGCGCGGAGAGAACGCCATGAAGGCCTCGGGCACACTACGAGAGTACAAGGTGGTGGGTCGCTGCCTGCCCACCCCCAAATGCCACACACCGCCCCTCTACCGCATGCGAATCTTTGCGCCTAATCACGTCGTCCCCAAGTCCCGCTTCTGGTACTTCGTGTCTCAGTTAAAGAAGATGAAGAAGTCTTCAGGGGCAGATTGTCTACTGTGGGCAGGTGTTTGAGGAGTGCCCCCTGCGGGTGAAGAACTTCGGTATCTGGCTGCGCTATGACTCGCGGAGCGGCACCCACAACAGGTACCGGGAGTACCGGGACCTGACCACCACGGGCGCTGTCACCCAGTGCTACCGAGACATGGGCGCCCGGCACCGCGCCCGGGCCCACTCCATCCAGATCATGAAAGTGGAGGAGATTGCAGCCAGCAAGTGCCGCCGGCCGGCCGTCAAGCAGTTCCACGACTCCAAGATCAAGCTCCCGCTGCCCCACCGTGTCCTGCGCCGTCAGCACAAGCCAAGCTTCACCACAAAGAGGCCCAACACCTTCTTCTAGGTGCGGGGCCCTCGCCCGCGGGTGCCCCAAATAAACTCAGGAACGCCCCCTGTGGAAAAAAAAAAAAAAAGAATAAAAGCACTGGGTGCAGTGGCTCACACCTGTAATCCCAGCACTTTGGGAAGCTAAGGCAGGCGGATCACGAAGTCAGGAGATCAAGACCATCCTAGCTAACACGATGAAACTGTCTCTCTAAAAAAAAAAAAAAAAGAAAGAAAGAAAGAAAAAAAAAATTAAAAAAAAATAAAAATAAATAAAGAATAAGAGCTAGCAAGAAACAGAAAAGGACAAATGCATTTGAAATTTTAACTTGCATCATGTAAGAAAATAGTATCCTTTATAGAAATATTTCTGTAATTTAGAGGAAAAATATAGTTAGCAAAATACAAATTTTTAAAACTGACCAAATAGGAGAAACACTTGAAGAAAACAGTTGCTTTAGAGGAGATTAAAAATGTGTTTAAAGAGTTAGTGTATAAAAGGAAACATCCCTATTTCCAGGAAGTACAGAAAAAAAATAGAAAGCAACATCATGTTTGAAAAGTTTTGCATATGAATTCTAACACAACATTGAAGATTAGGATAGTCTCATGTTATTCAAACTATTCCAGATCACACAACAAGATAAGTTTTCCTGTTCGTTTTATGAAGCTATGCTAAAGTTCCAAAACTTGATAAGAATAGGAATCTAAGTCGCAAAATACTGCTTCAATTAAAAGCTGATAAGGAATTGTATCATATGTATTTTCATCAGAGCTAATTAATATTTTTTTCAGATTTTATTTTCACTTTGAAAGATTCTGTATTTAAATTTTTCATGAAAAGATTATACAAAGTTTAAATAATCCTACAAACATGCAAAGTAAACCATCAAGTACGTGTGCAATATCTTTGAGCTATATCACTCCTAACAATGCTAATTCTTTTTATTCAGGATATACTAATTCTGTCTAAAATAAATTATAGCTTTTTCCCCACTGCATTGTTTTACCATATATGTTGTTTTACATGGCTTTGAATTGTATTTTCCTTTTTCAGCTTATTTTTAATTTTAAAAAAAGTTTATTCTTTTATAGAGATTTTATTCTATCCCATTTTGCAATTTTAGGTTCATAGCAAAACTGGGCAGAAAGTACAGTGAGATCCCTGCATTCCCTTACCCTCAACTTACTTTTTTTTCCTTTTTCTTTTTGAGATAGGGTCTCATTCTGCTGCCCAGGCTAGAATGCAGTGGTGTACTCATGGCTCACTGCAACCTCTGCCTCCTGGGCTCGAGCAATCCACCCACTTCACCTTCCCCAAGTAGCTGGAACCACAGGTGCACACTACCACATCCAGCTATTTTTTGTAGAGATGGTTTTTCACCATGTTGCCCAGACTGGTCTCAAACTCCTGAACTCAAGAAATCTGCCCACCTCAGCCTCCCAAAGTGCCGGGATTACAGGTATGAGCCACTGAGCAGTCCCCTTAACTTATTTTTTTTAAACTCTTTTTTTTTCAATCAAGTTCGTTGTCTCTTTCACTTTTGTCCAATTTGTTTCTTATATTTTCTTTTATTATTATTTCAATATTGATTCTTTTATTTTGTCTTTTTTAATTCTTTTTATTTCTTTCCCTAGTTTATTTCATAATTCCCCTTTATGCTTAGTTTTATTTTACTGATTTCAGTATTAATTATTTTAAATTGGTTTTCTCTTACACAATTTAACCTTTATTATTTCTTATATGATGGTGTTTGTTCTTTATTTTTATTCAATTTTTTAGTTTATTGGATTCTGTTCTTTGACTTTATCTCACTGGTTTAATTTCATAATTCTAATTATTTCCTAGTTATTTTAATGTTCATTATTAAAAATTGTTAATGTTTTTAATTTTAAAAATGGTCTTTTTATGGGATATGAAAAACAATTCAATATGGATGGCCTCAAGGAGAAAGGGTCTGTACCACGAGAAGATGACCTTGCAGTTTTCTATCCAACTTCCCAGGAACAGCAGTTCTTAACCTCTTTGCCACAACACGGTGAAGGGAGCAGGATCATTGACTCTCAGTAGTTCTCAGCTGTGATGTAATCAAGTGCATTTCAAAACCTCTAGCTAAATGCTAAGGCAAAGGTAATCATAACTTTGGTTCATATTTCTGTTGCATTATTTGTAGTAGAACATTTTATATCCTGAGTAATAATCGATTCTATTTGTTGGAAATGTTTTCTTCCAACTTATAAATGTTATGCTAAGTTAAACTGTTTCTTCATTGTAGCTGCAAGTTTCCCATTCTATGAAGGCTGGGCTCTCTCCCTGCATTCCCTTCATGGGCATCTCTTGGCCACTTGGCCTCAGGGATGCTTCAGACTCTCCAGTGGCTTCAGTGCTCCCTAGTTTCCAGGTTTGATGATTGTGCCTCATTCCTGAATTTCTTCATAAAGACAAAAGACAAATGACAAACTGGGAAAAAATATTGGAATATATAGTGTATACACAGGTTAATGTTTTTGATAGATAAAAACTATTATTATTTATTTTCACTTTACTCAATAAAATATTCCTATTTGTTCATGTTATACTTTTTCCCATGAATTTAATTTTTTATCTTAATACAGGAAAAACTGTTTTTGTTTATATTTTTCTTGTGTATTTTCTTTGATTTCCTCTTTTTCAACACTTTTTTTGTGTCATTTTATTTAGTTTTTTTAAAAAGGCATATACCTAAATAAATATCTACATACCATTTATATGGATTCTGCCACTGTGTTTCAGCCTGTGCAACAGAGAGAGACCCTGTCTCTATTAACAAAACAAAACAAACAAATAAAAAACAACTCCTCTCCTACAGCACCCCTGTATCTTTACTGTACTTGAAAAATGTACCTTTGGACTCACTGCACTGACACAGGCTGAATGCAATAGTAGGTTAATGTTTTACTGACACCAATGAGTAGCGAAGCAGGATACTCTAGATTTTTACTTAATAGAAAGACATGAATACAGAACAAAAAACTCATCAGCAAGAAGACATAGGCAGAAGAAATTGCTTTTTAATTTCTTCTTATCCATAACTTTTCACAAAAAGCATAGAATCATAATTCTGTTGGTTTTTTAACAGAAAACATGAAGTCTTTACTTTGACCAATGACTGTCTACTCCTTCCTTCTATAGCATTCCCCCCTCCCACTGTGTGTCTCAATCTAACTGGTCACTGATAGCGGCAGGAAACAGACAAATTCCAAGGCAGACAGGGTTAGATGCCCGATGAAACCCAGCCTTCAAACCAAAGACAATATAAAGCCTGAAAACCCAGTTGCCAGTTCCAGATAGACTCTACGTCCAACCAGAATGAGAATATCTATTCCTGTTTGTCCACTCTTTCCTAATTGGTCCTTTCTGAATAGTGCTTTTTGTTTGTTTGTTTGTTTGTTTGTTTCTGAGACAGAATCCAGGCTGGAGTTCAATGGTGCCATCTCGGCTCACTGCAACCTCTGTCTCCTGGGTTCAAGTGATTCTCCTGCCTCAGCCTCTCAAATAGCTGGAATTACAGGTGTGCCGCCAAGCCGGGCTAATTTTGTATTTTTAGTAGAAGTGGGGTTTCACCATATTGGTCAGGCTGGTCTCGAACTCCTGACCTCAGATGACCTGCCCACCTTGGCCTCCCAAAGTGCTGGGATTACAGGCGTGATGAATAATGCTTTTTAACCAATGGCATGTTGCCTTTTCCAGGGCTACCTACAACCCCCGCCTCCTCGTCCCAACCTATAAAAACCCCAGACTCAGCCACTACAGCTACCTGCTTTTGGGCCCCCTCTCACACAGGGGGCTGCCCACTTTCGGTCCCTCTTGTTGAGAGCTTTTCTGTTGCTCAATAACATGATTCTCTGCCTTGCTCACTCTGCGGTGTCTGTGTACCTTATTCTTAGTTGCAGGACAAGAACCTGGAAACTGCTGAATAATGGGAGCGAAAAAGGCTGTAACCGTCCTGGCCAGCTCACCGAGCTGCGGGCGCGGGAATGAGAAGAGCTGTGATCCTTCTGGGGGCCAAGACCTTGGGACTCTGAGCCAGAGCTGTAACACACTCCCAGGTTCATTCAAGTCACAGTCGGCGAGAACGAACGAGCTTATACAGCACGTCCCCACTCGCCGAGCTGCAAGAGGCAGGAAGGAGAGAGACAGCTGTGGCATTCCCTGGTGGCTCAGACCTCGGGACACCCCTAGAAGAAGCTGTGACACCCACCTGATGCTCCTCGGTTGCTCGCGTCTCTGAGTTTCGGGCACCACCGCGTCCCCCCTTGTCTTAAGGCGGGCACCCAGCCGTGGAAGCCCCTTAGGGCACACCTGGTCCCGCTGCGGGCTGTGTGTAGAGCTGTGGTGATCAAGGAATCTGGGAGTGAGCCAACAACAGCCTGCCAGGCCAAGCGGGCAGAGCAAGCCCAGAGGGACCGAGCAAATCCTGGGCAGAGGAGCTGAAAAACTCAGAGGTTTTCAGCTGGCAAAGCGGTACCCCAAACAAATCCTGCGTCACCATGTTACAACTTTTTTTGGAGAGTTTCCTAACTTCATTCCTCGTCTTTATATTTCCCCCTATAATTAAAACTCTGTGTCATTCAGAGATAATTTTTTTCTAAAATGCAAATGAAATCATGTCTTAAGATGTTACGTAAAGGTCTTTTGTAAAAATAAATTTTTTCTATATTATGATTATTTTTTATTGCAGAGATGGGGATCTCACTCTGTTGCCTAGGCTTAAAAGCCTTTCTTATTGGTATCTGAAAAGGATGAAGTTTTAACATGACACACAAGGCCTGTGCCTAGCTCTAGAGTCTCATTTTGAGTGTCTCTTCTCCATGGACGCTATAGTTCAGCAAACTTAACATTGAACTGCCCCAACTCTCTTACTCACCGCTCTGTTTTTCCTTAAGTGCAGTTACTTCTTTTCTTTGAAATATTCTTTTTTGTTTCTCTTTCTTTTTTTCCCCATTCACCACTGATCAGAGGGTAGGAATATTCTTTTCTTTCTTGATTGCCCTCTTTAGGAAATCAACTTGAGTTTCAATCCTAGCTTTAAGGTACTCCTTTGAACTCCAATCAGAGTTTGTTGCCTCTTTTAAAATGTGTCTGACTGGGTGTGGTGGCTCATGCCTGTAATCTCAAAGCTTTGGGAGGCTGAGGCAGGAGGACTGCTTGAGGTAAGGAGCTCAAGAGGAGCCTGGGCAACAAAGTGAAGACCCATCTCTGCAAGAAATTCTAAAAAACAAAGTAAGATAGAGAGAAAATAAGATAGTGACGTAAAATAAGAGAAAATAACATAAAAAAGAGAAAATAATATAAAAAAGAGAAAATATAAGATAAGATAATAACAATAACATAGGTAACATGCTCTATAAATCAGAAGTATGACTGGAGGTATGAGGTATCCTGGAGGTATGCGGGGATTTATCTATCCACTATGGCCCAATTGTCTTTGTTATTACTAGAGCAAGAAATCAACATGACTCAAGTTTAGCACCAGGTAACATAGGTTTTGCGTGGCGAGATAACTTAGCTAAACCTGATCACATGTGTGAAGCCAGTGGCTGCTGATCTTTACTTCCCTGTCATACCTGCTGCAATGCCTTATAATAATGGCTGTGTACTTTCTATATACTGTCTCCTTCAGTCAGAGTGGGATGGAGTTTAGGGATTGCTCCCTGGCCCATCTAATTTTCCAAAATTACTACTTGGGTAAAAAAAAAAAAAAAAAAAAAAAAACTTTAAATTTTTTGAGATAAGGTATCACTCTGTTGCCCAGGCTGGAAGGCAGTAGCACCATCACAGCACACTGCAGCCTCAACCTCCAAGTCCCAGGCTCAAGTGAGCCTCCCTCCTCAGCCCTATAGGCATGTGCCACTGCACCTAGCTAATTTTTAAATTTTTTGTTGTAAACTCCCTACATTGTCCAGGCTGGTCTCAAACTCCTGAGATCAAGCAATCCTCCCACCACAGCCTCCCAAAATGTTGAGATTACAGACATCAGCCACCACACTTGGCCAAGATAGTCTTCATTGCATTTTATGGAACCATACTGCCTGCCCAGGGAGACTCCCTGGCTCATAAAAGATAAGAGTGCACTCTCCATGCCAACTTCTTTTTTAATTAATTAATTAATTAATTAATTTGAGACAGGGTCAGGCTTTGTTGCCCAGGCTAGAGTGCAATCATGGCTTACTGGCTCACTGTAGCCTGGACCCCCAGGCTTAAGCAATCTCTTATCTCAGCCTCCTGAGAAGCTGAGACTATAGGCGCAAGCCACCACATCTGGCTACTTTTTGTATTTTTATTTTGTAGAGACGGGAGTCTCTCTATGTTGCCCAAGCTAGTCTTAAACTCATGAGCTCAAACAATCCACCTGTCTTGGCCTCCTGAAGCGCTGGGATTACAGGCATGAGCCACTGTGTCTGGCTCCACACTTGGACTTCTTAGGTCTGACACTTCATTGTATTCAAGAGCTATTCTTAATATAATAGTTTGTGGTTTAAGATTATAGCTATTAACTTTTATTAAAGACAGAATTTTCTTCTCAGTTTTCTAAAAAGCTTTTTTTCATATTCTCGTGGCTTTAAAGAGATGAGCAGTGTAAAAATGGCTAGCCTGCCCCTTTAACTGCAAGTTCTCCTGAAACCTTACTTTCACTTCCCCTGTGTTACTGAACCTCCTCTCTGACAAAGGTCTAATGACTTCCTAACTGACAAATCAAAAACTGCCTTCTTTGCTGACAGCCTCTCCACTGAAAGCTCTCATTCCTGTCACTTCTTTTACAGTGCAAATCTCAGTTAATTTCTATTCTTTCTCCTTCGTCTCCTGTTCTCTTTCAATCTCTCTCAACACTCTTTTCCTTGGGTTACCAAGGAGAAACATATCCCTTTATTTTTGTACTTGTAGTAGTTTTTATACTGCTCTTAATAACCCTTAGCACAGGCTAAGTTCTCACTTTACCTGTATACATGATTACCACTGTGGTTTGTTTGTATGTATTGCTCCAAAATTCATTTGATGGAACTAAACCCCCTAAGTGGTGGTATTAGGAGGTGGAATGCTTCAGAGGTCATTAGGCTGCTATGAGAACTCTACCCTCATGGTTAAGATAAATGCCCTTTTAAGAAACACTTCATAGAGCTGCCTCCCCACTCCCATGCCTTCTACCCATATGAGGACACCTAGATCACATCATCTCTGAGGAATGAGCCTTTTCCTTTCCCATTCTCCTTCTACCATGTGAGGATGTAGCTTTACTTCCTTTTCCATAAGATGCAACGATAAGGCACCGTCTTGGAAGCAGAAAGCAGCCCTCACCAGGCACCAAATCTGCCAGCACCATGATATTGGATTTCCTAGACTCCAGAACAGTGAGAAATACATTTTTTATTTTTTATAAATGAGCCAGTGTTTTGTTATAGCAATGCAAACAAACCAAGTCAATTATCTTTTTTACTAGAATATTTATAAAAAAGGTTTTGAAGTTTTATCTTTCTTTAGTGCCTTTTACATAGGAAGTAATCAAATGTTTCCTGAATTCAGATTATTAAATTATATAATGAATTAGATATATTGCCTCTGTGTTGTGTCTTCACTAAAATCTAGTAATAAATAGTTATGTTAATAAATTAAATGTATTAAAATATCACAAATGAAAATCGACAGCAAAAGTAAAAGCATTATGACAATGGAATAGAAAACTTAAAAACACAATAAAACCAAAAAAACAGTGTTGAGCCATATGCCTGAGTATCAGTTTACTCTCTAGATCTAGCATGAGTAAAGCTTGGGCTCTTAGCATGAGTAGGCATAAATTAAGTAGATACAAGAGAAAGTTATTCTACACAAACAGTATGTATTTTTTTTTTACAGGTTAAGTTTAAAACCCTTTAATATGCAAGTTCTTACTTTCAGTTTTCAAATAGAAAAGTATGTTGAAATATGATCATGGTTTTTAGTCATTGGTCAGTAAATTCATTTTAGTCTAATTTTCACTAACAACATTTTACAGGTAAAACGTGGCAGAGACATGCAATTTCAATTAAAATTAAAAAAAAAAAAATCCACCAGAAAAAACAAATGCTTTTTTTTAAAGAAGCCATCACATTAGGCTGCGCACAATGGCTCATTCCAGTAACCTCAGCACTCTGGGAGGCCAAGGTGGGCAGATCACTTGAGACCAGGAGTTGGAGACCAGCCTGGCCAACATGACAAAACCCTGACTCCACTAAAAATACAAAAATTAGCTGAGTGTGGTGCTGTGTGCTTGTAACCCTAGCTACTCAGGAGTCTGAGGCACAAAATCACTTGAACCCAGGAGGCAGGGTGGCAGTGAGCCGAGATTGCACCACTGCTCTCCAGCCTGAGCGACACAGTAATAGCCTATCTCAAAAAAAGGAAATAAAAAAAGCTATCACATTAATAAGAATGCCCCTTGAGATTATTAAACTCTAGCTGTAGAAGCTTTACGAAGAGGAAATGCTTTATCAGCACTTCTTTCCACATTGTCACACCCAACAACCTACTCTCTCAAAAATAAAGTTGCTTCTGTGTTGAGCATTCCCAGCGATGGTAGGAGAAATCCACAGAGTTAGAACTAATTCTTTCCACCGTGTGTCCACAAAAAAAACTGTGTTTACTACATTTTCAGCTAAAGATCATATGAAAAGGTTGTTCTTTGCAACTCTGTCTCTTAGCTTAACTGTTGATCTCAAGTCTTTGTGAGACTTGAGCCTATTGACAGATGGTTTACAAAACAGTTATGAGTATATTTACAGCACCCATTGAATTATGAGGGTCATCTCAGTTTGGAAAACCCTAGCATATGTTCAATTTCTAAATCTGTTATATCTGGTAATCTACCTGATAAATTAATTAAATTTATTGATTAAAGTAATAAAAGTCCATAGCTGATCTGAAATCTTCCAAGTAAAGTAATTATTTTAAATTTATATTTAGTCTATTAGATCTCCAGAGTACATGATTAGAATTGAGCCCTTCAAAATATTCTGAAATTACGTCCTCATGGAACAGCAAGAGGTAATAATTGCTCTGCTTGGAGAAGTCAGAGAGGGTTCCAGTGTTTACACATGAACCTGTTCCTTCTATTTGCTTATGGCAGACATTGCTAATAAAAGCTCACACTTCACTCTTTTCCTCTGTACCTAGATGTGGTCTTTCATTTCCACAGCAGAATACTCCAGAATACTCCAGGAACAAACACTAAGGAACGGGATGTCGTCTCTCAACCTTGGCTGAGTGTACACAATCCTGGGGCAATATGCATCTTTGACTAATTTGATTTACATAAGTGAATATAAAAAGCTCCCCAGGACACCTTGCTAGTAAAAACACCAACTAAGAATAGAGTATGAATTAACAGAGCCAATAGTGGACATTGGAGCCGGAATTTACTAACTAGCAATTTACTTTAATGATTATTTCCTGATAACATCTGAAATATTTTTAATGTTTAGGGAATTTGTTTAGCAACTGAAAGAAAAAGTTTCTACTAAGAAAAAATCCATGCACACTTCAGAACATTGCATTTGCCCCATTGTCTTTCATATCTGTATTTGCTAATATCTATAATACGAATTTTAGAAAACACATCTCGACTCATCAATTTATGAATAATTTTACTCTCTATCATGACATTAGCAGAGCATTTTTTTCTTTTCCCTTCTAGGTTTGTTTTTCTTCAGGAAAGGAAATCAGATACAACGTAGGTTTTGTGTTTCATGATGTCTTTTTAAAAATATTTTGACAACCTGGGTAATACACCATGCAGGAAGGGCAGGAGTAATGATGATGTAAGTGTCACAGTATTGAAAATATAAAGATACAGATTTAATGGATACTTTTGTGAGCCCCTCCATCATCAGCAGGTCAGGTACCTGATGCAGAAAGGGAGGTCAGATTTAAGGACAGGGTCTCTTTCGCACACAGGCAGGAGTGCCCAGCTAATGTGAGTTAAGAACAGAGTAAGGCTCCTGACTTTCCAGCACATCTTCATCTATCACAGTAGTCTACATGCTAAACTTTAGGTGACTAGTCTGAGATTTTGGTCTGGGATTAAATGTGCTACTGAAAAAGCACTTAGATTAAATCTAGATTAAAATAAATTTCCTAAATTTATACATATATCTAGGTACAAAAAAAGCCAATTCAATTTGAAAGATGCTTAATAAATTCCTGGTCAATATTAAACCCTAATTATGTGTCAGATGTTGTATTAGTGTTTTATATGCACTATCTCATTTAACCTTAGAGGCAAAAAAAAAAAGAGTTATAGGTATTATTATTTCTACTTTACAAATCAGGAAACTGAAGTAGAGATATAATAGGCCCAGTTAATAGGAAAGTAACAGATTAGGAAAATATTTATATCTAGAATATTTAAGAAGTTCCTCAGAGAAAAAGACAGAAAACACAATAAAAAATGACCAAGGAATTAAAATAAGCAATTCCAAAAGGGAAAACCTGAATGGCCAATACATTTTTAAAGAGATGGGCACTTTAGAAATCAGAGAAATGCATGTTAAAGCCATGCTGAAATATTTTTATGTACTAATCATGTTGTTAAAAATTAAAAATTGAGATAATATTTACCGCTGGAAAGATTGTGGAAAAGTAGGAAGTCCACTGTGGACTGTGGACTCTGTTCCAGTAAAGCCATTATGAATAGCTTTATGTAGTTTATTGACATGAACTAGAAACATATCCAATGTTCCAGCAATTTTCCTCCTGGGTATGTATCTGTATTGTTTTCCCCACATCAGTTATTTAAAGTGACTCACCAGACCTCCTTGAGGCTTTTAAGGCTTTTGCATCAACCTGATATCTAAAGAATGCAAGCAAGCATTGGAAATCCAAGAGATACCTATAGTGTGAGCTCTTCGGAGTCCTATCTTTGAGCTCTAGGACTGAGCTGAGTCTCTGACTCAAATTCCTAGGATCTGTGCTAGGAATTTTGTCTTTGGAAGTGCTCCCCCTCAGAAGCTCTTGGTACCTCTTTAAACAGTGAAGTCAGGCTTATCCAATGGGTTAAGACAAAGTCATCAATAAAGAAGCTAACTTTGGGCGGGGTGTAGTGGCGCATTCCTGGAATGCCAACACTTTCAGAGACCAAAGCAGGCAGATTGCTTGAGTCCAGGAGTTGAAGAGCAGCCTGGCAACAGTGCAAAACCCCATCTCTACAAAAAATACAAAAATTAGCCCAGTATTGGGGTGCGTGGCTGTAGTCTCAGCTACTTGGGAGACTGAGGTGGAAAGACTGCTTGAGACTGAGTGGTCGAGGTTGCAGTGAGCAAGATTTTGCCACTGGACTCCAGCCTGGGTGACAGAGTAAAAGGAAGCTAAACTTCGGGTATCTAGGAAAGTTTCAAACCCTGAACAGAATATCATGAATTCCACCGTACTTTCCTTGGTAAAGGGTAAAAACCCAGACTTCTAGGCATCTCCAGAGATACAGATAGAGCTCTTCCCGTCCAGCTGGAAATCAGACCTATCTGAACTGGATCCCTTAGAAACACTTCTTCACTTATGGAGAGAAATGTGGGCTATTGTCCATATAAGCATGCTTTCCATAGCAAGGACTAGAAATGTTGTTAAACCTAAGAAAAATGAAGAGACACAATATGTGATATCCATGTAAGGAAATACTATATAACAGTAGAAAGAATAATATCTATCTATATCAACAGAGATAGGAAAAGTAAAATATTCAGTAAAAACTACAATCATGACATTTTCATGATATGTAGTATATAATGCAATTTTTGAGGATAAAACATACATGCATATAGTATATATTATTCAAAAATCCCCTTGATATAAATAATGGCATGAACAGTGGTTTGGGAAGAATACAGATCATGAAGGAAATAATCAATGCTTATTCTAAGAAGGAACTGAGATTAGGAATAGATCAAAGGAAAGAAAATAAGATATTTGTGTGTATGTGTTTGGTGCGAGAGAGAGAGAGTGAGAGGGAAAGAGGAAGAGGGAAGACTTCCACACAACATAGTCCTCAAAACAATAATAATAGACAATATGATAAAGAAAAGCAAAATAATCATAGCCGTACTTAAAAGGAGACATATTTCTGTGAATAAGAAGTAGAAAAACAACAAAGCAGTGAGTCGGGCTGAAGTTATCGGCCTAAAGGGCTCTGGACCTGGGTGAAAAGAAAAAAGATACCAATTTCGCTCCTGTAGGAGACAGAAGTGCCTCTGACAAGTTGGGCTACTGGAACTATGACTGTTACTTTGGAAAAAGAGAGAGTTGAGTGGGTGGGCATGATTTGAGTAAGGCAATTAGAGTGGAAGGACAGAGAATATTAATAATCATATGAAATTCTTTCTCAAGTCTATGAAGTAAAATTCCAAATTATATTAAGTAGCAAAACACTAAGAAAGACATACACAATGATTAAGCACTCAGATGATAAATTTCTTCCACATCAAATTATGATCAAAGGAATAAGGGTGTTTTAGGTTATTTAAGAAGTAAAAAACAGGAAGATTGAAACAATAAAATATGAATATAAAAGAAAAATCAATTGAAATCTTGATAACAAAAATGTAGACACTGAAAAAAAAACACATAGATATAACTTCAGGCTGAGCACAATTGGATAGAGAATTAGTAAAGACTAGGACTTTGGTTGTGCTTCAATAAAGCATGTAGGCTGACCAAATATCATACTTACTGTATTTATTATTTGACTTCTGGCATCCCCAATCTTTTTCCCCCCTGAATGGAGCTCACAAAATGTCCTTTTCTTGCTTGGAGGATCTCTCATTTAAACTCCTCTATAGTGATACTTGAGCAATCTGTTCTAGTTGTTTGTTGTGTGATTTTAATTTGTTCCGTGAGTATCTCCCCCTAATGGGTGTAAAATAATATAGTTTTGATTATTTGCATATCAATAGATAGCTTTATTTTCTCTGGTAAATGAATGATTCAGGGCTGCGTATAGAGTCCTAAATTACAGTCAGTTTCTCTCTCCCTTCTCTCTCTCTCTTTTTTTTAATGTGATAAGTCTTTTTAAAATTGGGGTACCTCCCTTTATTGGCATAAGAATGAAAGTTCTAGATTAATCATATCATTGCTTTATTTTCACAATGGATTTTTTACCTCAAACGCTTTTGAAACTAAACAGACTTATTTGTATATAGATCCTTCTGCATTAAAACTGTCTCCCAACCCACAAAGATGATTCTTACTGTAATCGTTAAACTTCTATAAATATAATTTCATTTACTTATTTTATCCAATATACAAAAATCCCCTTTTTGTCAGCAGTTAAAAAAGAGAACCATAAGGTTCTCAAATGACTTTCCACCAAGTCACAATAATCAAATCACCAATATCCAAACCTTGAATCAATGACAATTTCTGTTTTCCAAAAAACATATTTATAGATTGAAATTCAAACTCTACATTGCCACCAATGTAATTATGCAATAGCATACAAAGCCTTAGGAGAGAGGAAGTAGTTCATTACAAAATATTTGTGATCAAGAAAATATTGCTTACCTTTAAATAAATAGAAGTGGCGGAAAAATAAATATGCTTAAAGAGGGCCATTTTCATAAGTAAACAAAAAAGTATACATTTAAGAAACAAAGCAAAAATATACTTGAACTTCAAAATGACTCTGGCAGTGCTTGGGCAAATTTGTTATAAAGCAAGATTGTCTTAGACTTGCCCTCTCGCCCAATAGTTATGAAAAATAGAAAAAGAGGCTTATAGAGAAGGATTTCGCCAGGCTGAATCCATGACAGGAATAGCCATCAGACAAAGACTGCCGTAGTAAGTTTGGCCTATTATTGCTGGTAAAACCATTCCACCAAATAACCTACATTTTTTTTTAAGAGATGGGGTCTCACTTTGTTGCCCAGCCTGGATTGCAGGGGTGCAAACACAGCTCACTGCAGCTTCTACCTCCTGGGCTCACACTATCCTCCTGCCTCAGCCTCCAGAGTAGCTAGGACTAAAGCTGCATGCCCAGCCAATTGTGCTTTTTGTAGAGACAAGATTTTGCTATTTTGGCCAGGCTGGTCTCAAACTTTTGAACTCAGGCAATCCTCCTTCCTCAGCCTTCCAAAGTGTTGGGATTACAGTTGTGAGCCACACCACGCGGGGCCCTAATTTTTTTTTCCTGTTTGAACAAAGACATTTTCAAAATAACCAACTGATGCAGAACAAAAAGAACTCTACCTAACTATGACCAAAGACCATTTCTAGTTCTAATGGGACACTTGAAAGCCAAAGGGGAAAATAATGATGTCATTTGTTTAATGCAAGCCCAAGCCTTTCAGTCAATATAAATTACATTTACCTGGATCTCCATGTTTTTCAAACTCATTTTCACACCATGAAAGTATATTATTTGTCTGATTCTGTCTCTCTAATTTCTCTCTCTCTCCCCTACTGGCATTTATTGGTCTCTGAGCTCCCTAGAGATCTCCTTCAGTGCCAGCCCCAACTCTCTTTGTCCCAGACCAGGTCTGGATGTCTCCCCAGTTTCCATTTTCTCCTCACCCTACAGAAATTCCAACACATAACTACAGCAGAAGGTAAACAACGTAGCAAAAATAACACATTCTATTTAGAGTCTTTAAATAGAGGATTTATCCTAGAAGACTCTTCACTGAAAGCAAAGTTCCATGACTATGGCTCTGACAAATTCTATGTTAAAAAGGCAGTCTGTCAAAATAGGCTTCTGTCTATATTAGAAATTACACAATAATTAGGTCAAAAAACTGTAAGGCATAAGAAAAGTCCTTCTTAAACAAACAAGCAAATTCTTCAACATTTATCAACAGCCCCACTGTAAAATATTGCACATGACATTCAGTCTTCTAATTTTGTCTCTAAGGGGAACAAAAAGAAAAAAAAAAAGGTCTCTTCAGACACTCAAGTCTAACTTGAAAGTATGATATCCGAGTCAGGTGCTCATTCTAGTTCGATGCAGTGCCCAAACAGCATGAACAGCTGCTGAAGAGCATGATAAGTGATGGGGGAAGAACGCTGCATCTCAATCACACAGAAGGAACTGATCTGCTAGGTATAACACACGTGTGGAGCCCACACTACTTGAAGGACTTTGGAAATGTGCATCACATCAAAGTGGCTCAGTATAATCCCAATCACAGTATCATTTTGCAGCACTTCACCTTTCAAAAGATCATCTTCATCTCCTGCCATCTCCTGTTTCATAGGTTTCTTAAACTCCCGAAGTTCTTCAGCACTTATGTCTTCCCATATCTGATAAACAGAATCAATGATTTTCTTTGACTGCTTAAGGACACAAGGATTAAAGTGGAAGAAAGTGTCCAATGGGTTGGTGCACATTTACACCGAGTTCCCTCCAGCTGTATTTCTGGCCATTGTTCCTCTCACTGATAGTGGAGCAGACTAGCTGTTTTTTACCTGTGATGGCAGCAAATAAGGTAACCGCTGAGGGCAGGCAAATCTTCGGAGGATTTAGCTAACTAGTCACTATCCCTTAAAAATTTAGGCATTGAAGACATCTCAAACCTTCTTTCAGGTTTCCACTTAAAAGCTGCTTGTGTCTAAAAACAAAGGTGCAGAACATAGCTTGGAAGGCTGAATAAAATGATCGATGGAGAGCATCATCACCAAAAGCCTTTGTTTTCTGATCCTTGTTATTAAGGTATTTGTGTGACCAGTTAACCAAAAGATCTAGACATGATTTTATAGTTGTAATGAGAGGAATGAATTTAACTCTTGCCAAAGAGCTTCCAATATAATTTCTAGCAGCTCACCTGATGATGGCAGGATTATTTGAATCCTGCATTTTTTTTCCCAGAGATGTTCCAAAAATGCTTCTGAGAGTCCCAATTTTAAGCTATGGAGGTAAAGCATGAAAAACTGTACATGACAAGCTGCAGGCGTGGGCAACAGGAGTTTGTCAAATATGTTTTATCAGTTTGTGATATATTATACATCATTTATTTTGTTATTATCAACCTTACCATCTATTGTACATAGCAGACATCATGTTCCGCAAAAGCAAAGACAGCAGGATGTCCAGGCATTCAGCTACAGGGTGTACCATCTGACCCAGCTATTTGGGGTCAGCCTTCAAAACAGTCTCTTCATCTTTGTTCATATTAAACAATCATTCCATGGAATCTGTCCCACCACAAGTTTGAGCTGCTGCTTCCTCAGCATCTTCAATATCCTGCCAGGATGCATTCACATCCAACTTGAGTAGATTTTTAATAATTTCATTCCTCAAGTTTGGAAAATATATACTAATCCTTAGTAAGTTATGAATGTAACATTCCAATGTTCTCTCTGATTGAACCAGTATGGACAAAAAGACACTGTGCCAGAGGGACACATCTTGATATTATTTGCAAGGTTCTATGATGTGTCAAAATATGCAGGAAGATAATCATTCCCATCATCAGAATCTGAAACATTTACATGGCTCTTCTTAATGATCATTCGGGAGGGTACCCCAAATGGGAAGCAATTATGATGAGCCATGGGCTAAGGAAGACAATCTGTTGGGAGCTCCTCAAAGCTTTTTGCCAAGTACAGGATAGAAGAGTGAAATTCTGGCAGCCAGTTCAAGAACTGGTAATCCTTTATGTCTGGATTTCACAACTTGCTCTTCAACAGCTCAAAGTCATTTGTTTCACCCTTTTTGTACTTTGGCAAGACTTCTGTCATGGTTCCATCAAGATGAACAGTTTTTCTTGGGGAAGAACTGGAAAAATCATTCTTGAATGCAAGTATATCTGAAATACTGGTCCATGACATACCCAACTTCTTGACCACAGAAGCTGAAGCCACAACTTCCATCAGCAACCATGTGAGAAGCAGCCTGGCCACCACAGGGCTTAAAGTGATAGCTGCAACTTGGCCTGGAAGCCCTTTCTCTTGATTACTATGTTATAACCTGACATTGTTCAGCTATTTGCTTTATATAATGAATCCTTTTAGGATGAATTTTATCCAACTTCTAAAATTCATTATTTAAGAACTGTTTGTTGTGGTAACTCACTTTAAGTTTTTGTTAAATTTCAAGTTTTAATTTTCTTCCCACTATTCAAAACATACTTAAATGCACATGTAGATAAAATCATAATAAGCCTGCATAAAATATTATGAAGAAACTGGAAATAGATACAGAAAAAAATCCCAGCTATAGCTTATATAAATCTACTTCCTTAAATGGCAGATTTGTTACAAACACTTTGGAATATTTCATCGAAGACTCATTATTGGTGGAGAATGAGTTTTATATCTCAGGAAAATAAAACACAAACATATAATGCCTTTGCATCAATATTCAATATAATATTTTCTCTTAAAAGAAATAATTTACATTTAAAATACATAAGCATCAGATGCACATGCAGAGACATAACTGCACCTGCTTTGTGCCCTGAAGAAATGTACCGCAATTCCTTCTAGTCTATATTACAATCTATTATCTAGCTCCAAAAACTATTTTAACTGTGTTGTTTTAAAAATTAAACTATTATAATGTAGCTCAAGCAAATGATGGATCTTAAACTTGATATTCAGGGTATAGCCCTCTACCACTGATAGAAACTGATCCTTCTGAACCTCTAAAGTCAAAACATATCCTGCGGGAAAAATATGTCTTGATTTGACTTTTAAAGCTATATATTTTATTCTGCCCAGACAATAATTCTGTAGTATAATTTGGACACCTATTGTGTGCAAAATTTCAACAGACTATCAGTAAGAAACAGGATTTTAAAGCTCTTTTAACTTTATTCACGTATTTTTTGGAGACAGAGACTCACTTTGCTGTCGAGGCTGGAATACACTGGTTCCACCAAGGCTCACTGCAGCCTCAGCCGCCGGGACTCAGACAATCCTCCCCCTCAGCCGCTCACCGAGTAGCTGGGATCACAAGTGTGTGCCACTATGTCTGGCTGTTTTTTATTTTTATTTTTTGCAGAGACAGAGTCTCCCTGTGTTGCCAAGGCTGGTCCCAAACTCCTAAGCTCAAGCAATATTTTTACCTTAGTCTCCCAAAGTGCTGGGATTGCAGGCATGAGCCACCACACCTAGCCAGCTCTTGTAATTTTATACACCTTTTGTTTTTGTCTCTTGATCTGTTGCCCCTTTGCTTTTGCTAAGTGAATCTCTACATTTGCTATTGCTGAGCAGATGGTCTTCTGGTACTTCAGACTGTGCTTTGATGAAGGTTTATCTTAAGTGAAATCTCACTATTTCCCTATTTCCATAATATACCACATTCAGTCATTTTTCACTGTTTTTGTTACATTTGTTCCCACTTCTTACAATACCTTTCATATTTGTTTCTGAAACTTCCGTCTTAAATCCTGCTACAAAGTCTTACCAAAAAAAAAAAAAAGATATTTTTTCAAGCCTTTATAGTCCTGATGATTCCACATAACATTGATGTTTAACTCCCTTTAATGTCATTATTTGCTCTTAAAATTTTAATTATTTAATAAATATTTAAATTTTGGAATATTGAAATGAGTATTTGAAAATATTGGAATAAATATTGGACCTCCAAATTGATCTTTTTAAGCAAGATCAATGTCATCTATTTCTTTGATTCCTAGCAGAGACCCTAGTAGTGGCATGGCATATGAATGTTGACTGATTTATTGTTTTTTCTATTTGTCAGACTGTCTGTCATTCCCATTTGACTCACTGCACAGGAGCCTGCTAGTTTTTCTGCTGCTATCCATCTTTATAGCTACACCACATGGTGGATACAAGAACACAAAGGGTTTGATCAGCATTGAAAGCAGGCACTCAAAGTTCTCATATTGAATATTAGGTCCAGGCATGGAGTGATATTGTATATTCATAAATATTTGCAAAGAAATCCACCAAATTTTGGAAGTAAGTTATTAAGTGTTATGCTCTGAGCATTTATCTGCTTATAACACAATGCTTGTCTGAGTTTCTAAGACTGGGATAATTCAAAGGTAGAAAATCCACATGTGTAAGTGGCCTATCGGCCCTTTTCTCTTAACATTGGTTCTATTCATAAGTTCCTCTAAGGGAAGTTTAAAGTTCTCTGTCTGTCATTTCAAAAATTTATTGCTAAGAGGA
Organism: Ateles fusciceps; assembly: GCA_036589455.1. NCBI lineage: Eukaryota > Metazoa > Chordata > Mammalia > Primates > Atelidae > Ateles > Ateles fusciceps. The sequence continues at coordinate 2,692,541 of JAZHEH010000851.1, forward strand.
CAAGACCACACTAACAAGCCACTCAAGCTGGAATGAACAGCAGAAATAAAACATCAAATGCCTCTAAAGGAATTAAGTAGAGAATATTAAGAACTATCTGAGGATCAATATGGATCATAAAGCAAGAGGGCAAGGCACAGGCAGCAAATCAAATAGATCATCAGAAAAACTCTGGCCAATGGTTTCCACTAGTTATTCAATGGGAGGAGCAAAGGTTTTAACAAAAACTCATTGCAGAGATGTTATAGTTCATTGTGTATAAACATTTAGAGTAACATACTCAGCTCTCATTATAGATATGGGTTCCACCATTTTTTTTTTTTTACATATTCTTTCTTTCTCTTTATACAATCCCTTCAAAAATGGCCTCAAGATTTTGCTATATAGAGAGTCCTGGTCTGTCTGGATGCAGATTTTCCATTAGGTTCATATTCCGGTATGCAGAGGAGGAAAATGCATGAAAGCCTCACCTCTACAGAATGCTCTCAATTAATTAATTCTCAGTGTGCTACCTGTGCTACTGTGCTGAGATGTCAAATGTGATACAAAAATAAACCCAAATTATAGCATTCAATAATTTCAGCGAACTGTACAGTTTTAAATTATCCCTTATTAGTTAACAACATGCACTATCTATTTCAATCAGACTAACCTTTTAACTATGCAAAGTACCTCTCCTCCCATTTCTTTCACTGCATGCAGACTCTCCCAGCACAAACACAGATGCCATGCTGTCACACTCCTTATGTCCTGTCTGTCTTTGCTCTCCTTGGATAGCTTCTCTTTCTTTCAGCCCATCTGTATCCTGACCATCCTTCAGAAGTCAGGGGTCGGGTGACACTCACTTGACAATACTGAGGCCTTTTTTTCTCTAATCCCCTTTTATTATTGTCAGTCAATTACATTGAACTTGTTCAAGCAGGTGAACATAGGACACACTCAGTCAACTTTAAGATGATTTATTTCTCTGCAGATGGCATCATAAAAGCAAAAGTACCATATCTGCTATATGGAGTCAGTTGGGTGCTGCCCCATCAGAATTCTGTCACTTAGTAGGTCACTAAAGGATGGGTAGGAGGAGCTTTTGTACTTGATGCCAACTCAAATGTCAAAAAAGAGCTCCAAAAGCATCAGTATTTTTCTTGAAACCCTCTATGGAACTGTCGTCAGTGCATTAATTTAAGATATTATGACCTAATTTATGTTTCTAACATGTACAATCAATTGATTTATGAGCATGGTCAAATATAGAGAAAATAGTAAGATAGGAAGCCTCTTTATAGGTATCCTCCTTCATTATTGTCTGTCTCACACTTCAGTTTAGCCAGTGCTCCCGTACTGCTTGCCTTTTCAATTATGTTTTAGTGCTTCACTTGTTTCAGAAATATTTTCATATCAATGTATGAGAAGGAAATGCCTAACATGATTTCACCCATTAGGATTGGTTGAATTTGAAGCTATTGGGACTGGTCACTGGGTAATATATGGAGACTTTTGAAATTTTTTAAATTAAAAATTATACATACTATTGTCTTAGAAGGCGGATCTTTTGTGCTATTCTAGTAGGTTAAGTAACTAGGGGCTTATGAATTAAACTAACAAAAGGCAGATTAGTACAGTTTAATTAATATTTTACATGCATGGGAATTCATAGAAAATAAGGAAAACTCAAAGTGGTTTGACTTGCTGACCAGTTTTTAACAAAGGAAAAGGTGTTTGGTCTTTAAGGGTCAAGAAATCCTGGCGAACTGACTAGGAAGCTTATGAGGGAAGATAAGGTCTGTTGATGTAAATATCTCTTAGTGTAAATTCTTTCTGAGTGATGAATGCTCTTCTATTCCTGACATGGGGAAAGAGAAGGATTCCTTCACAAAGGGAAATTTATGCTTTACTTTTTAGGCAGTTAAAAGAGAGGGCAGAGAACTCTTCTGGAACTCAACTCAAAATAATTCTTATGTCAAAATGGCATATTTTGGGGTGGCATATTCTGATCCCCCTTCAACTGCTTTCCATAATGGGCACAAGACTGGGTCATTGTTTTTTATCCTTTCTAGAGATATTTGTCAATTCCTAAGTATTGTTTTAAGGGATTGAGTCTAATGTAGAAGGTAATGATGCTGCTTAACCAGGGCAAAAATTTCTGAGAAAGTAGAATAGCAGAATCTATCAATAGCCTATAAAGGTAATGTATTGTAATGGATAGTGAAGCAAACCCTGAAGTGAAAGATGCATGTTCAAATCCCAGTTCAGTACAGTCAGCCCTCTGGATCCATGGGTTTTTTATCCATGGATTCAAAAAGATGCAGGTCAAAAATATTCAGAAAAAAAAAACAGTTGAAAATACAGCAAAAAATAATGCAAATGCAGATATACATGACATTTACATTGTTTTGAGTATTGTAAATATTCTAGAGATGATTTAAAGAATACAAGAGGATGTACATAGGTTATATGAAAATACTGATTTTTTTTTTTTAAGATAGAGTCTTGCTCCTTTGCCCACACTGAGTTCAATGGCATGATAACAGCTCACTGCAGCCTCAGGCAAACCTTCCACCTCAGCCTCCCTAGTAGCTGGGACTACAGGTACATGCCACTATGCCTGGTTAATTTTTTAGTTTTTTCTAGAGACAGGGTTTTTCCCAGGCTGGTCTTGACCTCCTGAGCTCCAGGGATCTGCCCACCTCAGCTTCCCAAACTGCTAGAATTAGAGGCGTGATTTTTTTTCTGGGGATTTGAGCATCCATTGATCTTGGTATCTGTGAGGGATCTTGACACCAATCCTCTATAGATATTTAAGGACAATTGTACTTACTGTGGGAAATTTTTTAGATTTCAGAATCTCTCTAGGTCAGTTTCTCAATGCATGAAATACAGCTAATAAGCTAATGTTGTTACGAGATCAAAAATAATAGTAAATACAAAGGTTACAATATGTAAAACTCTACATATGTAAAACACTACAAAAATATAGGGTAACTATATTTAACATATATATATATATTTATATATAGTGTAACTCTACTTAAACACTATTATTTATTTTTCTTCTATAAGGTAATTTGGCTCTGTGTAGGGTTTCTCTGCTAAAGAATGATGTAGCACTCTGTATTTTTGATATCTGAAATTAGTCCATTGTGCGCTGATATTACCAAGCTCTGCTGAGATCTGCTTTGGGGACCACATGACGCAGCGAATAGAACATGACTTTAATGTCAGAACACACAGAATTTATACTGAGAATCTGCCTTTTTTAAGTTGTGTAGTTTTTGTCAAAAGACAACCTCTTTGAGTCTCAGTTTCCTTTTCTGTAATTATATGACGTGTTATCTCCCTCACAGGGTTGCTGGGAGAATTACATAATATTATATATGTCTAGAGATGTTTTCATGGGAAGTTTCTTTGAAAATCTGTATAGAACTGTCATCAGTGCACTAATTTAAGATATTTATGATCTTATTTATGTTTCTAATATGCCATGAACGATCCATTGACTTATGAGCAAGGTCAAACATAGATGAGGATCACTAGATGAGCTCTTGGTCACAGGAAGTTTTACACATAATAACATGATCACGGAATGCCCTTTTCTGTCCTATTCCATCCATCTCTTAGTAAAATTTTCTGTGGAGCTACTTGGGAGGCTGAGGCAAGGCGTTTATCACCAGCCTAAGCTCCACAGCAAGACCTCATCCCATACAATTTTGTTTTTCTGTGGATATGGAAGATAAAATATCAGTTTTGGATAGAGAAAGTTTGTATCTGGAAAGAATTCACCTTCAGAACATGAGTATGTTTTGAAAATCATATTTTAAATGACAAATAATAATTATGTGTATTTACAAGGTAACGTGTGATTCTTTGATAAATATGTATAATGTGTAAATCAGCTTAACTAAGCACTCTATTGCTTCACACACTTATTTTCTGAGGATGAAAATATTTAAAATTATTTCAGCAATTTTGAGATATACAATGTATATTCATTCATTTATTACAGTCACCATTCTGCACAATAGATAACTCAAATTTATTCCACCTGTCTGAGACTTTGTGCCCTTTGACCAGCTTCTCTCTTTCCCCTATTCCTCCTCCTCCCTCAGCCTCTGGGAATCATCACACTGTCTGATTCTATGAGTTCAACTTTTTTGGATTCCACCTGTAAGTGAGATCATGCAGTAGTTTTATTTTGGTACCTGGTTATTTCACTTAGCATAATATCCTTCAGGTTCATCCATGTTATTGCAAATGGCAGGATTTCCCTGCTTCCTTTTTTTAAGGCTGAATAGTATTCCATTGTGTATATATACCATATTGAATATGCAGGCTACTTTGAGTCAAAGAGAGTGTGCTGTTTTGCTTTTAGCCATATGAAAGTGACCCTGGGACAAAGCATTACTGTGTTAATGGCATAGCATTTTACATACCTCATTACAGGTTGGTGAATTTAAAGGCTTTTGTTTAGTTCAGGAGAAAGAGGGAAATAGAGAAAGTGTGCATTTAAAGCAGTGCCATTTTAGAATGTGTCTGCCTTAACAGAGTGGTAGTCAAATTGACTTAAGTTTAGCTTAGTATGAAAATTCTTTAGATTGAACCAATAATAACAAAAATTGCAGGGAGGAAGTGAGTTAATGTAAGAAGGGTAGCTATAATCATATTAATGACATCTAGTATTTTATTTTTCCTAACAGCCCACTTGCCAACCTTCACCCCAACATACACACACACACCACACACACACCCATTCTCTCTCTCTCTCTCACACACACACACACACACACAATACAGCAAAGAAGACCAAGTTGCAATGTGCCTATGTTACTCTGTTTCTCTAGAGGTACTTACACTGTGTGGGAGATGGCAATAACTAACATCTTTAAACAGTGTTGTCATCCCTACGCCATTTTATATTTATAGGTCAATGGCAAAATGAGGGAAAGGAAGAAAAGATACACATAAAAAATGTCATTATGTTCCTCTGTGTTTGGTGAAACATGTTTTTTACATAATCATGCCGAGCTAATTCTCCCAAATCCACTGAACACACGCACACACACACACACACACACTCAATAATTTACAAATGTGAATACCGAGAGGAGAGAAGTAAGTAGCGAATGTTTCTAAGAATCATGTATATCTCTTAGTGGTTTATAAATGTAACTTTTAGAAGGTAAACTTGGGATTTCTACAAAAAACTACCTTACATTTTGCAAAATGTTGTAAGTTACAGGTAAGTGCATTTTAGATCACTGATTTATGTAATCAGAGATCTCTGCATGGAGAGGAGAGGAGAATTTTGCCACGTAAGATTTCTTTTTAAAAATTTCCTAAATATAAAAAGTAGATGAATCAGCATATAGAAATTGTAATACATGTTAGTAGAAATGCCAATGTAATTTTAGAGAAGAAAAATAGACTGACCAAAATTAAAGTGCAATGCTCAATAGACTAAAAATATGAAAGATATGAATGAGCGTAAAAGGAAAGAATAGCATAACAAAATGCTGTAGAACCAGAGGTAGTAAGAAACTGTAATCCTAATCAATATGGAAGAGCGTAAGTAGAAAATGCATTTTAAACTGTAAATTCCACAGGAGAAAATACTAGGGCAATAGTTAAATGCATAAGTAATCAAATTAATATTGATTTATAGCCATTAGAGTTGACTGAATTTGCATCTATTACACCAGGGTCAAAAGATGTAGCAAGTTTTTTATGTACTCTTGTTTGTCCAGTTAAAAATATTCTAAAGTTACATCCTATTTGTCAAAATGTTGGCACTCATGAATAGTTTTATTTTAAATGACCTTTACAGGAATTTTTTTCTATTCATTTAATATTATTGTTATTATTTTCGAGACAGGGTCTCACTTTTTCTATTCATTTAGTATTATTGTTATTATTTTCAAGACAGGGTCTCACTCTGTCACCCAAGATGGAGTGCAGTGGTGCGATCTCGGCTCACTGCAGCCTTGACATCCCTGGGTTCAGGCAATCCTCCCCGATCTCAGCCTACTGAGTAGCTGAGACTATAGGTGCACGTCACCACACCTGGCTAATTTTTGAGTTTTTTGCAGAGACAGGGTTTCTCTGTGCTTCCCAGGCCCGTCTTGAACTCCTGAGCTCAAACAATCTGCCTGCCTTGGCCTCCCAATGTGCTCGGATTCCAGGTGGGAGGCACGGTGTCCAGTCAATAATTTTCTAAAAATGAAAACTCTGTTTGTCTGCAAATTTTCTTTGAAATTTTACTCATCCTGATGATCAACATTTACAGAGAAACACTAGCTAGAGAATTGCTTCAGTCTTTCACTTTGTTTCTATATATACTGGCTAAAGTTACTCATTACACACTGCTGGTTGTCATGAAACTTTTCAGGAAGCTCAAATACAATGCCACTAGTAAATCCAGATTACAAAGCCAAAGAATTTGTTGGGTACTAGTCACCATCGTGTAGTTGATCTTGCAATTAAAGAGGCAAATAGAAAGACATTAATTATATATTACACTTAATTGTGTTTGATTCACAAATTGTATTACCCACATTATGAGTCTGTGACTGGAAGCTCAGGGACCCCAACTGCAGTCCTCAGTATAATTAATGATGACAGTTTTCCTATATCTACTTGCTGATGCCATCTATTGCTTGTGAGGTCTCACTAAGACAAATGACTTAGCCAATTGTGATTAAAAATGTTTTCCATCAGAAGTAGGATGTGACGCTGCCATGGAGAGTAAGCTCAACCTGACTTTATGAATGGTAAAAATTTTCTTGCCAAAATGTGCAATGGTAAATTATATTGTTAATATTTATTTCTATCCACACAAAGGTAACAATGTCAACAAGACCAATTGTTTTAGTCACATCTATGGTACAGGTTTAAAAATATCTACTTACTGGCCAAACTAAATTTGGTACAGCTTCATGGGTTAGACTTTAAATTTACTTCATCCTGTCAGGTTTTAGTTTCGTAGGAGGAGTAAGAAGTAAAATACTGATCATATTTACCCATTATAGTCAGCCAGGGTTGATATGCCATTTCTTTTAGGGCTGAAATAAGTCAAACTTTAGGGTTACTTTTATAGAAAGTAATAGTCTTGGACTGGAATAATTGTCATTAATTTTCTCTCCCACAGCCAGGAGAATTTAGGTTAGCTCTAAAAAAAAAAGAAAAAAAAAAACTGGAAAGGAAAAAGAAAAAAAAAAACTTAAAATGTGTCTGAAGAGAAAAATGAAAAATTAGAAGTTTTATATTTGTGATGCACTCGAATAAAATTATAAAAATTGTGACTTTTGATGCATGAAGGGCAATACGTATGTGTAGAATTGTAATAGTAATTCAATACTACCTTTTTGTTACACTTTCTCATTGAGGAATTTAATAGAAACTACAAGTGATAAAGATTTTTTTTCCCCCAAGTACAGCCTTTTTCTATATATGGCTGGAGTATCTTTTGAAAGTAGGAATCAAATTGCATTATTTGTAGCATGATACTCTCTGGAAAACTACAAGGGAACAGGAAATGAAGACCAAATTCTATCCATAGTCATCCAAGCCTTACATGATTTAGCTCCTGATAACTTTCCGAGTTCAACTCACGTTGTAATTCTTTTGTTTCTCAGCGATTTCCAAATACAATGGCCTTCATTTCATTCCACAAACAGTCCATTTTGGTCGCCTCTAGTGTTTTGTACTCATTCTCCTCTCCGCCTAGAATATTCTTCTCTTCAATCTCCTTGTAGCAAGTGCAATTTCCCCACTCTGCATCACTTGAAAAGTCACCCACAGGGGAGATCGTCCATGAATGGTTTAACCAAAAGTGAAATCCCTATTTTTTACTCACCCTATTTTTCCATTTGAATTTAGCATTCTCTGGGATGATTCCGTTTGTATATTGGTTTACATTTGCTTCCATGAGGTAAGAAATTCTGTTTTCTGTTTGTTTTTTTCTTCAGAGTTATATGCCTGATACATAGTAGGTGCTCAATAAGTATTTGCTGAGTTGATGATTGAACACATTGACTATTATATGAGCATATTTTAAAAATCCCTACATTTGCTCATATAAATTGGAATGTGGAAATACAAATTATTCCCGTATTCCTCCACACTGTTTTCTTGCATATTAATAAAACATATAAGTGATTAAAATGATAAACTATAGAAATTGCACCAGGCTTCTGCAGGTACAAGGAAAGATTATGAAGATTAATAAAGTCACTTTTATTAATGTTTATTTTGAAACAGGGTCTCACTCTGCCCAGCCTGGGCAGGATCATAGCTTACTGCAGCCTCAAACTCCTGGACTCAAGGGCTTCTCCTGCTCAGCCTCCTGAATAGTTGGGACTGTAGGCATGCACCACCACATCAGGCTAATTTTTATTTTTATTATTTTTTTAAAGACAGTTTCTCACTATGTTGCCCAGGCTGCTCTTGAATTCCTGGCCTTATGCAACTCTCCTAAGCTAGGACTACAGGCCTGAGACACTATAACTGGTGGTCACTTTTCTTATTCTTTTAAAATCACAAATGCAAGTTAATTTTATAATTCATCTAATGTTATGGATATTTTTTGTCTTGAAATTATCAGATTTTTTAATATGTTCATTTGTTCATTAATTTACATACATATGCCTTTATTAAAGATATTTATTGAACCCCTGTTACATGTAAGGCACCATTCATGGTTTGTGGTATTCATCAGACGAGAAAACCTTTCACTTGTTGAACTTAGTGGGAATAAACAGGAAAAGCAGTAAATAAGAAACACATATAGGAATTCTAAAAGGTGATTGAAACTGTAATAAATAGGGCAGGTAGCAGGTGAGGAAGGGCAGCAGGCTACTCGTTGTTTATTGATTATCGCATAAGGACAGTATTGTTTACATGATGTATGCTTTTCTATTTGTTCCTGGAAATCAACACTATTTTCAAAAGGTTTATCCCAATATGCGCGCCAAATTTGCTATTTTTTCCCATATTTCATTATTTTTATTACTACTACTTTTAATTACATTTAGTGAAATGATTTTTTATGAGTATTTTCAAAACTTTCCCAGGTTCTATTTCTTTTACAAAACTTATAGCAATTCATAACATTCATAATAATCTGTTTTTAACTTATTTCTCTATCCTGGATTTTAGCTTCAAAAGACAGCCTAATGTTTTTATTTTTCTTAAAAAATTGCATATTTGTTTTTATTTATCTGTGGCAAGCACATAATAGGCAATTAAAACAATTTTTGGAATAATTAGCAAATGTATCTGTAAATGTTCATAATGTCCCGTAATGCATCTAACCATTGCTCTGTGGGAAGAACTGAAGTGCCCATTAACCTAAATGCAGATGATTTAGCTGGAGAAGCTAAATATGCAGCTTTGCAATATAAAATTGTGTGCATTTTTCTGAGTCAGAGCTCTATCTCTGCTGACATTGTTGCTGTTTTCGGCCTCGGTGAGAAGACAGGAGGAGACAGATGGTAGAAACATCTCTTTTCTTTAAGAGATTTAGATTGGATTAAACTACATTAAACTGTATTGTTATATTGCAGAAATGAGTTCTTGTTGAGAATGACTTGGAGGAAAGACAGAATCTGGGACAAGAAATGAGAATTCAGGATACAAGCCTTGGGTTTGGGTGATGGGGGAATTTTCCTCCCCCAGACTTCATAGTAATTGAACCTAGAAGAGAATGCTCCACTGCTTTTTTGATGGTGAAAACTGAGCTGACCCCTAGCAGTTGTAAGCCAGTTGTCAACCTGAGTGCTAGATTTTTCCATGAATATAAGCCTGGACTAGTGGACTTTGAAAAGAACGACAAGCATTGGCCATTAGAAATAACTGCTGATTGTATACCACTTAGTTACTCATGAACTTTCAGTGAAACTTTTCTAAAAGTTGCAATTCGGCCACAATACTGTAGAGAGGGATTTAGAGGAGGACCTTTTTCACTCCAGTGTCAAAATGGTAAAGTGAAGGTGTGTCTTCCTCATCCCCATCACTCCACTCCCAGTTGCCTTCAGGTTAGTAGCTGCAATGGTCCCAACCGTGGTTGTGGGGACGGCGGTTGGAGAGGAAGCTGGAGAGTGAGGTAGACATGCATGTAGTGCCAACAGCCACAGCAAGAGGCAAATGAATCTATTAATGTTTAGTGAAGGCTTATTCTGTTCTAAGTGTTATTCATATATCAATTCATGGAATTCTCCTAACTCTGTGAAGTAGCACTATCAATACCATGTACTACTGGTATGAATGTAGGGGGAGAGAACGTTGAATAAACAGCTGCCATTCTGACAAGTAGCTCAGTGTCATAATTTTGATATCAACAGAAACATGTCTAATTTGATTTACATAAGATGATGAAGAACACCACACTTGTTCAAGAAGTTCTATTTGTTGAGAGTTCTGTGGGAGAGATTATAGGTAGGGGTAGACTGGAAGAGGAAGCTGTCGGAAAAAATCTTATTGATCACTAAGACTAGGAATTATCACTTAGATTAGAACATTCATTTTACAAAGAGTTAAGAAGTTCAAAGGTTTTTGTCTTAGTTGCTGGATCATTCTGGATAAAACTTTGTGAATTGCTCAGAAGACTAACTACTAAAACCAAGGCCCTAACTTATGAAATAATTTGTACCATCATAAATCGTTACCTTTTAGCTCACAGGGCTTTCCTGGGGAAAATAAACTCTGTTAATCAATTCACCTTGAGTACAAGAAGTGATATTTGGGGGTTAGATACCTTGGTTACTTCATTTTCAGTCATTGCCACATATCAAAACCAAGAAGTTACTGAGGACACATGTGTCTTAGGCCGACCCCACCCATGTTTACTTATGTCTAGGGGAGAGAAAGAGAGTGTTACATTTTCTTACTGAAACTCTAATGTCAAAAGTGAGCTACGCAATCTGTTTTCTATAAAATATTTGCAGACAAAACGAAGGAAAAAGAGATTGAGAGTTTGGTATCTGTGACCATGCCTGTCTAGGTTAGATAACTGAGCTAGGATGCAGCATACTTGGGAGAATCATACTGATTGTCTTTACTATCCACATCAATTGCTACCATGAAGTTGATTTGGTAGTGATCTCTACTGATTATTAAGGTAGCTTTGTTAGCAGAATCAACTAGGCTTTCGTGATGTTTTGGTATGCATCCATAAATCCATCTATTTTTTTTCTTGATATTTTATCACCCATTTTTCCTCTGATAAAATACCAAGAAAAAAAATAAATAGGTGGATTTATGGTTGTAAACCAAAACTATCACCATAAACTATCTCTGCTTATGGTGAAATAGTTTAACCCCTTAATAAGCAATTTCAAAATAAAAGCTTTTGGTGCTGATAGATATGAATGTCAATCAACAGGCACTAAAATGGATAATCTCATGGGGCCTTCTAAGGTTATTAAGGTGAAGCCTTAATGGAGCAGAGAATTCATAAACATTGCAGAATAAAATCCAAAATGTGATGCTCAAGTTGACTTGTCTATTGTAAAGCTTTTTGTTTTGAACTGATTCTTCAAGCAAACATAAAATATTACAGAGACTATTATAAAGCTTATGACACACATATCTTAACATTAAAACTACAAAGTATAATCTAATTATTTACATTTGAGCCTGAATATAACTTTTATTATTATCTTAACTGCTCTGCTTTATTCTTGAGTATGAGTTGGCCCAGAATAACAAAAGTCAAAACGATTGAACTGTATATTCCCTTGAAGATGCCTAAGCCTCATGTCCACAGACACAACACACAGTAAGCCTGAATATGTTTAATATTCTTTTCTTGTTTCCTTTGTATAGCTGTGCTTATAATACTACTGTGTTTTAAAGAAAAGAGATCTGTAGAAAATAGTTAACCTAAACAGCTGGGCAATACTAAACTTGTTAATTGTTCATTTGAAACCATCAATCAAAACCTGCAATAATATATGAAAAGTTATTTGAATTTAGTAAAAACAATGTGTGTAAACATAGAAAAGTTGTTGAGGTATACATAAAGTTCATAAATGTTAAAATATAATTAATAAATGTAGGAAAATATGTTCAGTTTCTCTTGTAATTAAAAGGAAGTGTAATTTTCCATTAAATTGACAAAATATTAAAATAAGCTATGCCTATAATGTTATTATGTCATTAAAGAAAATATATATATAGAAAATAGTTATCATAAACAGTGGGGCAGTATTAAAAACTACAGAATACCCAAGTGAATACTAATGTTGATACCCATGTCAACAACCCAAGCCTCTTGCCTCAAAACAGAATTTAAAAAAAGAAGGGATTTTTTTTTTTTTAGAAAAGGAAAATGCACAAGAGTGTAAAAAAGTTTGAAACATCGTATTTTAGTTTTCACAGTTGAATATCTCTTCAAAAGGATTCAATCTAAAATAATTGTCATTGAAACCACAAAGTCTACTTACTTCTATGGGAATAGTTTACTGGAGTTCTGTCATTAGGATTCCTGGGCATTAGGGAAGCCAACCTCTGCTGTATAGTTTCCTGCCTATTGTTCTGTGTACCTGAGGGAAAAGAGTATTGTTCTTTTGGCAAAGAAAGGAAACTGTGACATTCCGGACATTACAAACTTCTCTCTTCTCAGAATTCTTAATTTTCTCTTAATGGTTGAATGCACATTATATATTTCTCTGATTTGATTATAAACTCTTTGAGAAGATAGACTTATTACATCTTCTACCTCTTTCTATATACTCTAAAACAACTGAAATTTCTATGAGTAACTAATGTACATTATATTAATTGTTGATTCAAACTGACACACATGTGTCATAAAAATTCCAAAGGGGTATTTTTTATCTGTGTAATTTTATTTGCACAGCTTGGAGAAATAGATCACATTTTAAAAGCCTTCAAATATGTTTTTCAATAAATCAATAAATATTTACCGAAAGGTTTCTGTGTTCTCAGCACAGCACAGGATGAATAACAACAGTGCTGAACAAATCTTTGAAATCTACTTTTATCCCAGTTCCCCAGAAAACAATTCTTTCCTTATATTTATTTCAGACTCCAGATGACTCTCAATTTTACATCAAATGTGACTTTATAAAATGTAGTTTAAGATAATCATTTAATATTGCACAATTTTAAGAATAAAGAAAGCAAAATATTCAATAGTTTTTGAAAAGAAGGACCATGAAAGGTGCTTTGCCTTAAGATATATAAAGATATAAATGTAAAGTGAAGATGTTATATACCATACTTAATTATTTAGTTTGATTGCTAATTTAATGACTAATATCATTTGTAATTTAATTCTATTTATCTTACAATTAGTTATTAAGAACTACTATTATAAATGTTAGTGGATATATGAAAGGAGCAGAGAAAAATGCCTGGAAGCAGATCCAGGTGTGTGTGGGTGTACTGCATTCTTATATGGTATATACATATTTTGTGTTTATATTAATTATTTTTTTTAAATTGAGATCTTAAAGCTAAGGAGACAAAAGATTATTTTATAATATATAGTGATAATTGACTGATAATTAGGAAATAGTAACTTAGATTCCAGATTTTACTGCATAAATAAAAATAAATTCTAGATGTATTTAATATTGTAAGACATGAAATTTTAAAGTGACTAAAAAAATTGCGTGCACCTTAGGATGAGAAAGTACTTTAAAAGTATAATACCACGAGAGAAGCCATAAAGAAAAAATCATAGATTTATCCACATAAAATAAAAGCTTTTAGTAGGGCAAAAGTTAGAATATAATAAAAAGTAAAACACTTTAAAGATGTATACCATATGTGTAATAAAGACCTACTAATCTTACTGCAAAATAAATAGGTGAAATACTTTGGAGACAGTTTACATTTGAGAACAAAATACTCGATTAATTGCCCAAAACAATTAAGAAGAAAAGACACTGTTAAAATATTAATTTTCTTCACTTGCATCAAAGGAGCTAGAGATACACAAAGCAAATTTGGCTTAAGTATTGATAGAAATAGAAGTATTTCATATTTTTAATTGTTCATTTGAAACCATCAATCAAAACTTGCCATGATATATAAAAAGTTATTTGAATTTAGTAAAAACAATGTGTGTATAAATAAAAAAGTGGTTCAGGTATACAAAAAGTTCATTACTGTTGAAATACAATTAATAAATATAAGAAAATATATTCAATTTCTCTTGTAAATAAAAGAAAGTGTCATTTTTCATTAAACTGAGAAAAATGTTAAAAAGCAGCAATATCCTATATTGGAGAGGATGTGGCAAAACACTAGCACTCTTGCATGTTACCAGTTATTTGTTAATTGGCACATTCAGTCTTAGAATACTTTGACAATTAGAATAATAAACCTTAAACATGCCCATATTCTTTAAGTCAGAAATTTCTTGTTTTGTGAGTATATCCTTTGAAAATTAATCAGAGAAATGCACAGACTGTCTCTTTCAGGTACTCAAGAACACCTTGATTATAGTTTTTCAGACAATGGTCTTAAGTTCTAATTAATGCTCATTTGGATAATAAATTACAGAGTGAAGCAAATCTCTTTATTACACAGAACACTTTGGACTGTGTCTCACATGTACACCTTTTTTCATTTTTCTCATCTTCTTCCCATGAACTTTTACATTTGCATTAGGCTCTGTAAACTGACTTTGCAGATATTATTACATTCTCCCCTGCATAGCTAAATCCTTATTTTTGCTTCATTTGCCCCTGTTCTTTGTGTATGACTTTGCCCGTGGTTTATTATATTGTGATATACACTGAAAGCAAAAGGTGAAAAGCAGTGTGCAGAAATCGTGACTAACAAGGGACTATGAAATTACATAATATGGCCAAGGAGGACCTCTCTGAAAAGTTGCATTTACATCAGTCATGGGAAGGAGTAGAAATTAGCCAATAACAGAATTAGAAATCAGTGTTTCCAACAGAGGTGAGATGACAGCAAATATAAAGGCAGGAAGGGGCTTATTTAAAGACTTGCAAGGAGGTATATGTGGCAGGAATGCAGTGAAAAAATGGGACGGTGACTGTAGGTGAACTAGGTAAGATAGGCAAGGGTTAGATTACAAGCCCCTTTCTAAGTCAAAACTATGTATTTGAATTTGTTCAAGGTGTAGAGGCAAGCCATTAAAGGGTTTTAAGGCAAGGGGTGACTTTATATAACTTATATTTTTAAAGGTTGCTGTGGTTACCCCTAGTACTATCCAACATGTCCCTAAAAGCAATAATTAAATGTAGATAAACTATTCAAAGCAACCATTAGAAGATATTAGAGAGAACTAAGAAAGGCAAGATGTAGGGCTCTTTTTCTTAAGAAGGGGAGTAAAAATAGTGACATGTAGGTATTTTGGCTCTCTCCTCTCAAGGCATTTGCCAACTTTCAGTTCATGGGAATACAGCCCAAGCTGAAAATGGCCAATTTTATAGGGGTGTGTTTGGTAGGGAAAATGGATAGGATTTGAGAGAAAAAAGTCCTGGAGAGAGGAAACTTCAGAAAAGTGAGTTTAAAAATCTGTGTGCAAATTTCTCTCAAGAATTGGCTGACGCCTACAAAGGGAGATTCCAAGAAACTCAGCAGAAACAGTAGCTAAAAGCCAAACATGTGAGCAGAGATTTCAGGAACACAGTGCTGGGGAGGCAGATGTCGGCATCTGCTTTCAAGATGGAGGGTCCTTGTTAGGCTCCAAGAGCTACCTGCTGTGAGATACCAGACAGGTCATGGCCTAACAAAAGACTCTGCTGTAGAAGCACAGCCATGAAAATGATGGTCTAGGAGTAAGAACAAACAGAAATAACTGCTTAGAAATAGATTTAATGGAGGAAATGACTTAGGAACTTTAGGAAGGAGGAGGTTGGGGTGGTTCAACTGATAAGATCAGAAGAATGAAGCACAAATTTGATTTTTTTAGTAGTAGAAACATTCAAGATTCATAAGGGAAAATCAACAATATTTTTGGTAATCTCTCATGTGTACACTCTGATACTTAGCTTGGAATGAAATCTATTGACTTATAAGAATTTTCTTAAAGAATGAACATATTGTTTCTAAGGAATTTGTTCTATACTATTTCCTGGATATGAGTTCTATAATAGGGTTGTCCAGAGAAACTGAACCAAGAGGATATATGCATATTTTGCATCATCTATCTAATCTATCCATCTATCTATCTATCTATCTATCTATCTATCTATCTTATTATAAATAATTGGCTTACAAGATTATGGAGATTGGCACATCCAAAAGTGATAGTGCGGGCTAGCAGTCTGGAGACCCAGGAGAGCCAATGAATGGTGCAGATGAAGTCTGAGGGCAATCGGCTAGAGAATTCTTTCTCAATCAGTGAGACCTGTCTTTTTCCTGTCTTCAAGTGATTAGATGATGCCCAGTAACATCATGGGAGGCAATCTCCCTATTCTCAGTTCACAAATTTAAACATTAATCTTATTCAAAAACACCTCAAAGTTGACACATAAAATTAACCATAGTAAGATATATTTGACATTAGCATGCACAGATGTTAAGTGATTGGTTCAATGAGTTTTGACAAATATATGCTTCTGTGTAGCCACCACTACAACTGAGAACATTTCTGTGACCTCTGAATGTTTCCTCATGCACCTGTGCACTCAGTCTCTTCCCATGCCAGGTGAACATTGATCTAATTTCCATCACTAATGTTTTCTGTTCTGTAACTGAAAGTAAAGGGAATTTTGAATATCTGGTGTCTTTTGCCCAACATGATTTCTATGAGATTCATCCATGCTGTTGAGTGGCTTGATCACATTTTGATTTATATTGCTGAATAGCATGCTGTTATAGAAATACCTACTATTTGTTTACTCTTTCACATTTTACTTTGTTTCCAGCTTTTAGTATTCTAAATAGACCCATAACAAACATTCTTATAAAAGTCTTTTTGGGAATATACATTTTGATTTCTTGGGAAAATACCTAGGAGTGAATTTGCTAGGTCATGCAGTAAGTATTACTGTATAGCAATTTGCCAGAGTTTTCCAAGTGATGACACAGTTTCTCTTTTATTGCAATATGTGGGAATTCCAGCATCTCTACATGTTTACAAATTCTTGGTATTTCCATTCTTTTAAATTTTAGTCATTCTAGTGAAGTGATTTCTTATTGTGGTTTTTACTTGCATTTCCATGATGACTAATAATATTGTACATTTTTTATAGTTTTATTAGCCAGTTGTATGTTCTTTGGGGAAGTGTCAAATCTTTTGCCAGTTTTTATTGCGCTTGTTTTTAAAAAAATTATTGGGTTTTAGAGATTTTTAACATAAATCCTTTATCAGAAATACACATTGCCAATATTGTCTCCAAGTCTGTGGTTTACTTTTTCATTTTCTTAATGATTCATTTAATAAGCACATATTATTTTGTGGTTTAAGTTTTTTTCTGATTTTATTGTTGGTTCTCTGTGCTCTGCCTAAGAAATCTTTGTCTACTGTAAAGTCATAGAGATACTATTCTTTTTTTCTAGAAGTTTTATATTTATGGTTTTTATGTTTTTGTCTGTCATCCACCAAAATTATTTTTTTGTACATTAAAAATGTACGCATTGGCCAGCCTCAGTGACTCATGCCTGTAATACCAACACTTTGAGAGCCAAGGTGAGACAATAACTTGAGTTCAAGAGTTCGAGGCCAGCTTGGGCAACATAACGAGACCTCATCTCTACAAAAAAAACAAAAAGTGACTTGGACATGGTGGCATGCACCTGTAGTTCCAGTTACTTAAGAGGCTGAGGCAGGAGGATCACTTGAGCCCAGGAGATCTGCAGTGAGTTGTGATTGTACCACTGCACTCTGGCCTGGGTGACAAAGCAAGACCCTGTCTCAGAAAAAACCTAAAAAACAAAACAACAACAACAACAAAAACCAAATCTACACATATTTAAAGTGCATAATGTGATGGATTTTGACACATATAGCTTGTTGAAGCCATCATCACAAATCAAGATAATAAACATACCTATCAGTAAACATTTTTTGATCACTGTAGGAGTTGTCCATAAATAACACTGAAGAAACTGTACAAGAAGCCAGATCTGACATCTCTAGGACTATCCAAGGGTTTTGATCTGGTGGAAGCTATGTTATTTCATTTTCTATCAGTTCTAAGTACGTATTTTCAACACACACTTGCTAGTCATGTTATTAAATTTTCTCTCAGGTCTAAGCACGTATTTTCAACATACACTTGCTATATATTTTTATTCCATCAGTATAATGTGTGCTTTCAAGTCTGAAGCACCCTTTTACTCAATATCTTTTCCCAAACCTTTAAGAGAGGTTAAATGGTTTCTCTATCCTGCTTGATAAACCACACATTAGTTAGGAGAGGTTGCTTTTAGTGCCACTCTGATTTTCAAAGCCTAAATTATTTCTTTTCATTTTAATTATGGTAAAATATACATAATATAAAATGTACTATTTTATCCATTTTTAATTGTGCAAGTTATTGGCGTTATGTATATTCACACTGTTGTGAAATAATCACTATTCATCTTTAGAACTTCTCATCAAACACTACTGAAACTCTATTAAACAATAATTACCCATTCCACCATCACCCCAACTCCTGATAACCACTGTTCTACGTTCTGTCTCTGTGAATTTGTCTATGCATTATTTTGTTTGTGTGAGATGGAGGGAAAGATTCATTTTCCCCCCCATATGAATATGCAATTACTCTAGCACCTTCCATCTTGCCAATTTTTACCCCCTAAAAATGCTGCTAGGATTTTGATTGGGATAGCATTGAATCTATAGATCAACTTGAGGGACCCTGAGAGCTTAAAAATGTTGAGGCTTCCAATCCATGAATAAGGTAAATCCCTTTCCTTATCTAGCTCTTCTTTAATTTCTCACTGAGGATGTTTTGAGTTTCCTGTGCAGACATTATACACATCTCATTAAATGCATTCTTTATTTTTGTTTTCTGGTGGTATTATAAATGGGATTTTTAAAACTTTATTTTATTTTTTGGTTGTTTTTAGGCAAATTTAAATCTTCAAATATACCTTCTTTAAGTGCAAGGTAAAGGATGGTTTCAGATATTGGGAAACTACACCATATACAGGCCTAATTTCTTGGCCTATTTGGAGTAGCTGTGATATATGTCTTTAATATATATGAAAGAGAGGATTCAGAGGTTAGAAAGCACTTCTAGAGTGGTGCATTAAGTCAGTAACAGAGCCAAAAAAGAACTCAGAGCTGCTGACTCCCAGCCCAGGGTTTTCATAGGGAATAGTTATGAAAACATTACTTTAATCAAGATTAATAAAGCTCCCCACATAGATGTGCAGCTCATTTGTAAGTGGGAAAAGCTGACATCTTTTCAATTATATAGGAGTATAACATTTTCATTATAAATATTCATAATAGTTAAAGGTCATTATGATACAAAGTTCTTCATTAAATACAGAATCACATTCACAGGCCCATTATCAGAAGTGCTATCATCAGTGACATCATGTGTTCAAAGGAACATTTTGATGCTCTTGTACAGGGATTGTATAAAAACAGGTTGAATTGACTGTGTACTACTTGATCTTATTCATGTTTCTGCTGAAATTCTCCTTCAGAAAGTAATTTTAAATGTTTTTCAGCAATTTTTAAGCAATCTCTTATTTACTAAATGAATCACAATATTTTCAAAGTTAGGATTAATGGCATATAACCATAAAGAAACATCTCCCCCTAGTTCCTATGCAGGTTCGATAGAGACTAGATCTTCAATCCCTGATTTTCACTATTTGCAAGATGCTTCTGTACAATATAGTTTCCTGGTCACTAAGAATTTTTTAAAAATGCCATGTCAACTTAGAAAATAATCTATGTAATACTCAAAACTTTGAGCTTAATTTAGGTGAAGATCTTTCCTCACTATCCCTGGCTGAGATTTGATTCAGCTGAAAGGCCTGCAATAGGAAAGAGGGAATGATTGGCTTTACTATCCAGCCCTTTCACATTTTCTACCTGAGCTGCCTAAAAAGTAGTTTCGGATACTCTGGGTATGACCCCAAGGGAAGGAATGTGTTGAGGGGCAGAGTGGAGATGAGGAAATGGAAGCAGGGAAATTCTTATCTATTTGATACTCCTATAAACTGGCATCTCACATTCTGAGCCTTGTAGATATTTACAGCTGCCTTTCTCTTCTTGGTGCTTTTGTAATCTTGTTCTGAGAACCCTAGATATGATTCTGTCTTTCATGACTTGGGTGAGTGCATCTACACGCAGACTAATATGAGTACTTTAAACATCTGTCCTTCTTCCACTTTCTTCTGCTCCAGTTCATTACCTTCTCGGCAGCCCTTATTTATGGGACCTAAGTCAATCTCACAATATCTTTCCTTCATGTGCATGGCCCACAACTGGCTCACAGAAGATATTCACACATCCGTGCCTAGAAGACTCTGATTAGATACACCACCATTGCTAGTGAAGTCACCTATCACTCAGTCTAGGTCAAAGCAGATTGCTCTTACTTTAAATGATATAGGCAAGAAAAGACACCAGTCCTCTCAAATCAAATTACAGGGGTCACACATTACAATCTTTACTCACCACTGACTTCAAATAAAGGGAGAAGTATCAAGCCTCAAGGGTGAAAATGACAGCAAAATCACAATTTACTCTAGATATAATTTTTTCACAACCTTCTCTTAATCTTCTACTGACCCTTTCACATATGTGAGGGGTTTAGGATTTTTCTATTTTTTTTTAACACTGATTTCCAATGTCTATATAAGGATCTTAATTCAGAGTATATATCCTCTTCATTTACCAATTTAAAGTAAGACAGAAAACATCCATTTATAAATAGCTTTATAGCTCAAACAAGTGTGTCCTGGCAGTGGAGGCCAGGGTGCCCGGTAAAAGGCCTGTGCTGGGACAGACAGCTGGGCCTGGCAGGAAGATTCTTCATTAACACACAGATTCTTCATGTTGTTTTTTGCAACCACACCCACTCTCCTCACTTCTTAATCACTGGAAACCACTAATCTAATCTCTATTTCTGACATTTTGCTATTTCAAGAACGTTCTTTAAATGGAATCATACAGTATGTAACTTTTTGGGATTGGATGTTTCCACTCAGCAAAATTATCTGGAGATTCATTCAAGTTCTTGTGTGTATCAATAGCTTATTCTGTTTATTGGTAAGTAGCATTCCGTGGTGCAAATATACCAAAATTGGTTTATTCACTCAGCAGGAAGCATATAGGTTGTTTCCAGTTTTTGCCTATTATGAATAAAACTGTTATGAACATTCATGTAACAGTTTTGTGTAAATATTAGTCTTCACATTGCTGAGATAAATATTCAGAAATGCAGTTGCTAGGTTGTAAGGCAGCTACATATTTAATATTTTCAAAAACTGCCAAAGTGCTTTCCAGAATGGCCTTTAACATTTTACATTTTCACCAGCTATTTCTCTGTATCTTCACCAGCATTTGGTGTTTTCACTACTTTTTATGTCAGCCATTCTAACAGATATATAGTAATGTCTCACTGAGCTTTGGAGACTCAGATAAGTTACCTGGAAAGAAGTTTGATCCTTTTAGGTGTTACTCTTAAAATTTATTAGTTGTGCTCAATTCATAGGTATAGATTCCCAACTACTGAGATAAACTTTCTGAGTTCTGTGTCACATGTATTATGAGTTTATCCAGTGTGTCTGAAAGAGCTGGACACAGTTCCCAGCTGTGTGTGTTCCAAGCCCTATTCATTCTAATTATGGTTGCCATTTCCCCAGCCTCAGGAAGTTTCCTCACTGTGGCTCTCCCAGAGCTCTATGTCTGGGAAGCTGTTCTCTCTTTTCAGATACTCTGTTCTGTGAAATCTAGATACCATGTTCTTTTCAGATTCTTAGTTCTGTCTCCTCAACTCAGTGAGTTCTCCATGTTATGTTGAGTTACCTCCTTACTGTGCCATGACCTGAAATTTCTCTGAAGACAGCAAACTAGGAAAATTATAGGACTCAATTCAAATGTTTACTTACTTCATTTCCCTTTAAGAAATGACTATCTTTCATTATTTGATGTCCAGTACTTTGAAAACAGGTTTTCATGTATGTTTGTTTGTTCATTTTTGTCTTGCTTTATTTGGTTTGATTATTTCTGGTGTGATGGCAAATCTTGGCCAGAGGTGCAAGTCTGAGAAGTCCTATTAAACAACCATAATTTATTAGCTTTCTAATATTGCTATAAGAAATTATCTCAAACATAGTGATGGAGAATGACATGAATTTATTTTCTTAAAATTCTGGTAGTCAGAAGTCTAAAACTAAGGTGTTGGCAAGGCTATGTTTTTTCTGGAAGCTTCAGGGGAGAATCCCATTTCCTTTTCCAGTACTTAGCCTTGACGGCAGTCTTTGATTCCTGGCCCCTCCTTGTGTGGTCAAAGTGCATCATTCCAACCCTTGATTCCATTGTCACATCTCCTTTTACTGACTTTGTTCTTTCTGCCTCCTCTCTCTTGTAATTCAATGTAATCTCCATATCTCAAGATCCTTAACTTAGTCACATCTGTAAAGTTCCTTTTTTCATGTAGGGTGACACATTCACAGGTTCCAGGGATTGGGATTAGGACACGGACATCTTTGAGGGGCTATTTCTCAGCCTATCACACATTACAAATTCATTTTAAGACAACTGCAGGGCAAACAAGTAAATATTTTATAACCGGGTATGCCTTATGTCTTTTTGTGAAAAATTTCTGTTCTTAATACCGTTGTCTGTTTATTTAAAATATTTATTTAATATTTATTACATGTAAATATCATCTATAGATAAGAATATGAAGATGTTCTTTAGCTTACTTTGGAATGAATTTAAATTCAAAAATGTTTAGTATGACTAGTTATAAGATAAATGACTAATAATTTTAAAATGCCTGTATGTGTCAAAGCAATCATCTGTGCTAACATATTTGAGCCAAGTTACATTGTGTTAATGACATAGTGTGTTATGTAACTTAGAATTAAACAAAGATATAATGAAAGATATAATGGCGGTGACCATATTCAATTTGCAGATTTGTTTAGCATGGTAGCAGATATACCTCAATATTTTTTCAAATACAGATCAGTTTCAGTCCTCTCAAGTCAGCTTTTTAAGACATAGCACTGTTAGGAATAACAATAGAAATACATTTTAATCAGCCATTGATATTTCCACTATAACAAAATTATTCTATAATTTATAAAGTTGTATCTTGTTATGGTATGGTACTTTTTTATTGCATCATGGTTAAGAGTTGGGACTAGAGTTGGAAAGATCTGCATTTAAAGTTTCTTAATCTGGGGAATGTTTCTTAACCCCTCCATATTGTTTTTCTGAGATTCTAAAATATTGCCTTCTTCATGGAACTGTTTTGAAATTAAATGAGTTAATATAAATAGAGTACGTAGTGTTTTAGTTACATGTAATTACATACTTAGTGCTTAGCGACATTTAATTAGGACATGAAAGTGTTAGTTCTTAGTAATATTATCATGGCCTGAATTTACAGTCAGAGAAAGGGACAGAAAAGGGAACATTCATCTTTTGTTAAATTATTGTAGAACGTGATTAAGTGTATTGCTATTTATCTCAGTGGAGGTAATCTTTGAACTTGAGATGAGATTAAATTTGGAAAATTCTAAATATTAGCTGCCAGGAGTTTTTTAAAATGCCCTCTTTGCATTAAAAAGGAGAGAAAATATATGGAAAATGGTTGTTTAACAACTAAACATTTGATCAGTTCTGTAAATGTGCTTAGTTACATATCCAGAAGTGAAGTACACTTACCCAGTAGTTATTACCTAAAAAAAAAAAAACAAAATACTTCAAAGACTGGTTTATCTAAATGTCAATGTGAGTATACTATTTATTCACTAGCTACTATTTGCAAAATTGTTTTTCTTAAGGTCAAGCGTGACTACAAACACAAGGCATATAAAGTTATTAATAAATATTTCACAGATGGTTGATGAAAAGCTTTAAAAATAAAGAAAAAGGTTAACTAGCAACTTCAAATTAAAGCGTTTAGAAAGTAGATAAATAATTTTACTGATAACTAAATTTAAGCAACAGGAAGAACCACAAAGCAGTAAAAAACTATTTGTAATTTTATTATCAAAATGTATAAATATAGCAACTGAAAAGACAACAGAATAATTTGTTTCAGTAAATATGATATAAAAATTACTCTAAAAATTCTTCCTAAAGCCATCACCAAATTGTTCCATGTCATTGAATATATGACATTAAAATTTATCTTAAAATATGACAGGATGCAATGGAAAACAAGAGAAGCCAGAATAATAAAAGACAGATCAAATTTGATTTTCTTAACCCTTGCCTTATCCTTTAGATTGAAAACACCTCTCTCCCTGGACATCACAGATAATTGGGATTGTTCCCACATCAGTACATATACTCTGTATAGATACATCGGTGTATATATGTGTATACTAAGAGTTTTTGAAGGGCTACATCTTTATCAATCTTATGCATGTAAGTGGGAAAGAATAATTTCAAACAGGTTGAGTTGTTCTTGTAAATTTTACATAATTGGACTACAAATTTTCTGAGTAATTTATCAGTTCAGCAATTGATAAATAACATCTCCAAAAACATTGATAATATAGTATCTCCTAAAATCATATATAGAAGAACACTTTAATAATGGGTTCTTAAGATGTGTGTATATGTACATATATACAGTGTGTCTATATATAAGTGTATACTGATGTGTATGTGTGTATGTATATATATATATATATACACAGAGTATACTGATATATATATCAGTATATGTATATATACAGAGTATACTGATATATATATCAGCATATATATATACTCAGTATATAAAGTGTATATAATCTCTCTATATATACTAATGTGGGAACAATCCCACTTATATACTTTGTATATATACTGTGTGCCTTTGAAAATATAGGCTAAGATTCGTGCACCCCTTTCTCATTATTAACAACATTCTTACATTTATATCGTACTTAGTATTTTTACTCAAAGCTCTTTTCAAACACCATATTTATTCATTCATACCACAAATATTCATTGGAAACTTCCTGTATCTCAGGTACTTCCCAAGATCCAAACATATAGCAGTAAGAAAATCTGACCAGTTTTTGTTCTGGTAGATATTATGCTCTTGAGAGACAGAATGGTGATACAAAATAGATAATAGAAAATGCTAATATAATACATGTTATGACCAAAGGAGCAGGTCATAGGCAGAAGCAGGTGACAGTGACTAAGATGTTACTTTATGTGTGGTGGTCAGAGAAACAACATTTGACTCACAGTTTCTATTTAATTGTACTTATTTTTCTATTATCAAAGAAACAGATGTACTTATTTATTTGTTTTTCTATTCTCCAGAAGGATTATGTTTACTCTGGTTCCTGAAGAGGTAGCTTCACTGACTTGAGAGTAGATGCTATATATTTGAGCTTTTCTAGATAGTTTATTCAAAAGTTGCTATTTTGAACTTCATTGCCACATCACTGGTAAAATGATTACTAAATGCTGTGTCATGCAGATTACTATTTTGTATATAAAAAGCCATGCAAAAATTCTACATCCATGTTTGAGACACTAAGTGAATTTACAGAATTACTTCTACCAGATAGTGTATTTCCTAATCAATTGTTTTTATTTTTGCATTAGAGACCAGTAAAATAAGCATTTCTGTGTCAACTAATGTTTTCCTGCAAGTCAGTGTCACAATTAGACCTCTTAATTACGACTCAATGCACTTCAATGATACCACAGTCTCTAAAGCTAACTTGATCTTACTTCTGATTAAAAGAAAAACTATCACTTTAAAGCACATTGTGTACTTCATGACTCTGAAGCACCATTCACTCTAGGATGCAGTGTTACTTCTAAAACAGATACTTCAAATTAAACTAAAATTCAATGCTTATTGTCACTTACATTTTTATTTTATATGTGTATACTAAAAGAGCTTTTTAAGGGCTATATCTTTATCAACCTTATGCAAGCAAGTGGAAAAGAATAATTAAAAAACAGGTTGAGTTATTCCTATAAATTTTATATAATTAGACTATAAATCTTCTGAGTAATTTTTCAGTTCAGCAATTGATATCATCTTCAAAAGCATTGATAATATAGTATTTCCTAAAATCATATCTAGAAGAACACTTTAGTAATCGGTTCTTAAGACCTTTATAATTATGATGATCTAGCTTATTTTTAAATGCCACATCAAGATTTTTACTAAATATTGTCTGTTTCAATTTCTTTACTCATAGTATCTAAGAATTTTTTTTAAAATCACAAAATTATCTCTGGGCCTTCCTACAAGCCACTGCTACCTTTTCTACAAGTTTTGATCTGGCATTTTGATGGTTGTCCATACATAAGTAATGACAATTATCCTCACTGGCTGATTGCTGTTGGGAGACACTATTGATTTCAACACACATCAAATTTCAAAGGTGTTAAAATGAGAAAAAAAATCAGTGTCTCATGAGTGATGAAACAGTAGCATAGTGAGAATATTCAAGTTTCGCTAGTTTAACAGGAGACTTTGTTTAAGTTCATATCATTTATGATCAAGTCTTAAAATCGAAGTCCAAAATGTTATATTAATACATTAGCTTTTTTATAAAAAGACATTCATTTTAGGATCAAAATAAAATATTCACATATTCCAGTTTTTCTTTTTGTTCCATAAGTTAAATTAATATAGACCTTGATGCTTTTCTCTAAAACTTCAAATTGCTTATTTGTACTAATATAACTACATTCTCTGGAGTAAAATATCCCTGTGAAATCCGTAGGATATCCTACAGCAAATACTATGGACTTTACATTCAAAGCAGATCTCGATTTGAAAATTTCTCATCATCTCTCTTTTACTACCCTGGTCCAAACCACCATATTCTATTGTCTGGATTACTGTAGAATTCCAACAATTCTTACCATTTCTACCTTTGCTCTGTTTTGCTCTATTCTCAACACAGCACCCAAAGAAATCCAAATAATTTTTTTGCCTAAGACTCAGCAACTGCTTCCCATTTAACTCAGGGTGTGATTCAAAACCTGTAACAACATTTAATAATCCTTGTACCTACATTTCATTCCCAATTACTCCCTCAAATTTTATATCTTACTTTCTGTTGCATTTTTAAATATCATTTACTATCACCTAACATTTTTACATATTATACTACAATATAATTTCCACATGGAAAGATTCTGTTGTTTTGTTTACTGATGTATTCCCATTATGCAGACCAGAGAGGGGTGCATGGTAACCATCTAGTACTCAGCTAACAAGTGAATTCATCTGGCCAAGCTAAGCACATACTTTTCTTGGGGGAATAGACCAAAATTATAAGATGTAGGTAAACAGACTCAAAAAAAGAGCAGTTATTTGTATGTTTCAAACCATGATAATCCAGTGCATCTGTTTCCATGAAGAGATACCATGCATTACATTCAGAGTCCAGCCTGTGTGATTCGAGCTTTTGCTTTCCTGAAAATGCCTTCTAAATCTTACTTTTATTTTCATTTTTAAAATTTTGGTGACACAAGCAATGCTTTATTGCATTGGTCTTTTAAATAACGAGAATGTGAGATTGGAAGTGAGGGAATGTGTTCTCTTTCCGAGTCCATGAGGGGGCATAGTTTTAAGGGCAATAATTTCCTGGTGCCAAGCCCCCTCCCATCTCTCTCCATCCGGGAGATTCAACAGTTTATGTTTGAATTTCGTGGGCGGGGGAAGAAACTAAAAGTCAATCACTCCAGTGGAAGTTCTAAGGAACTCCTTTCATTGGCCCAGGGTCTTGGAGAAGGTGGGGGTTTCTCCCAGGATAAAAGTCCGTGCTCCTTCACCTGTGCGGCATTTCCAGCTTTCTGGAGTCCCTTCTCACACGGTGGGAGCTCCCTCCGGGATTTCCTCTCTGGAATACCCTTCCACACTCTTCATGGAAGCCTTTCTCTTCTTCTCCTTTCCTTCTCTTTTCTCTACCTAAATAAAATCACCTTTCTGCAACACTTTTTGGGTCCGATATGTTACTTTTGCGAACATCTGGTGCAGCTGAAGTGGCCACACCACTTATTCTTTAAGAGGCTGGAGGCCAAGAACCCACAACATCCAAGAAGAAACCCGGTTACAGAAGGTTGAGGTCCTTTTGATAACTATCTTCCACTTTCCCCATCCTTGCCTGATTTTGTGCATTCCCTTATGGGAAAACAAAGAGACAGTTTATATTTCCAAATATGTGCAAGAACATTTATGAAATTTGTGGTGCAGTTTTTTGATTTTACATAATTAAGAGTATGGCGTATGTTTCATTTTGTAATTTTCTTTTTTCCACTCAAATATGTTTTTAATCTGCCTGTGTTAACCCATATATAGCCTTACACTTTTTATTGTATGACACTTTCTTGTGCTTTGAAAATATTGTGTTTTTTTTTTGTTGTTGTTGTTTTAACAGTATGAAGGTTTGGACAACCCTGTGTTGGGCAAGTTTAAGAGTGCCATTTTTCCAGCAGCATGTGCTCACTTCCTGTCTTTACAATAGATAATAATATCATCACTACAATAGATAATAATTTAAAAAATAGAAATACTGACAGAATTACATTTTAGTAATTTTGTCAGTATTTCTACTTTTTAAATTAGTATTATTATCTATTGTAGTGATCTGTGAGCAATTATCTCTGACGTCACTCTTATAATTGTTTTGGGGGGTGCCACAAACCATACTTACATGAAATGGTGAACTTAATAAATATTGTTTGTGTTCTAACTGTTCCAGCCATTGGCCACTCTCCTCTCTCTCTCTCCTCCTCAGGCTGCCCTATTCACAGAGACACAAGAATGTTGAAATTAGGCCAGCTAGAACACTACAATGGCCTCTGAGTATTCAAGTTAAAGGAAGAGTTGCTTGTCTCTTACTTTTACACAAAGAGCCAGAAATAATTAGACTAAGTGAGGAAGGCCTGTTGAAAGCAGAGACAGGCAGAAAGCTAGATCTCCTGCATCAATGTTAGCCACGTTGTTAGTGCAAAGGAAACATTCTTGAAGGAAATTAGAAGTGCCACTCCAGTGAACACAGGGATGACAGAAAGCCAAACAGCCTTCTTACTGATATGAAAAAATTTTAGTGTTCTGGATAGATCAAGAAACCAACAACATTCCCTTAAGCCAAAGCCTAATCCCGAGTAAGGCCCTAACTCGCTTGAATTCTATGAAGGCTGAGAGAGGTGAGAAAGCTGCAGATGAAAAGTTTGAACCTAGCAGAGGTTGGGTCATGAGGTTTAAGGAAAGAAGCCATCTCCATTACACAAAAGTGCCAGGTGAGGCAAGTGTTGATGTAGAAGCTGCAACAAATTATTCAGAAGATCTAGTTAAGATAATTGATAAAGGTGGTTACACTACAAAAATAGAATTTCAGTGTAGATGAAATAACCTTTTATTGGAAGAAGATGTCATCTAAAACTTTCCTAGCTAGAGGGGAGAAGTCAATGCCTGGCTTAGAAATTTCTAAAACAGGCAGACTCTCTTTTGGAGGTTAATGCAGTTGATGACTTTAAGTCGAAGTCAATTCTCATTAACCATTCCAAAATCCTACGGCCCTCAAGAATTATGCTAAATCTACTCTACCTGTGTTCTATAAATGAAATAACAAAACCTGGATGGCAGCACATCTGTTTACAGCAGGGTTTACTGAATATTTTGATTCCATTGTTGAGACATTGCTTACATAAAAAGACTGATGTCAAAATATTACTGCTCATCGACATGCACTTGATCATCCAAGGGCTTTGAAAGAGATGCACAAGGAGATTCATGCTTTCATTCATGCTAACGTAACTGGCCTACAGTCCATGGATCAAAGAATAATTTTTTTTTCACCAAAAGGAGTACCTGCAACCATCCAGGAGTAATTTTGACTTTCAAGTTTCATTATTTAAGAAATACATTTTGGAAGGCAATAGCTGCCATAGAGAGTGATTTCTCTGATGGACTAGGCAAAATAATTTGAAAACCTTCTGGAAAAGATTCACCATTCTAGATGCCATCAAGAACATGATTTGTGGGTGGAGGTCAAAATAACAACATTAACGGGAGTTTCAAAGAAGTCAATTCCAATCATCATGAATGGCTTTTCAAGCCTTCAATGGAGGAAGTAACTGTAGATGTAGTGGAAATAGCAGGAGAACTAGAACTAAAAGTGGAGCCTGAAGATGTGACTGAATTGCTGCAATCTCATTATAAACTTTAATGGATGAGGAATTACTATTTAAGGATGAGCAACGAAAGTGATTTCTTGAGACAGAATCTCCTCATCGTCAAGATGCTCTGAACAGTGTTTAAATGACAATAGAATTAGAATAGTCTGTAAATTTAGTTAACAAAGCATTTTAAAAGAAGCTCTACTTGTGGGTAAAATGTTATCAAACAGCATCATATGCTACAAAGAAATCTTTTGTAAAAGGAAGAGTTAATTGATACGGCATTGTTGTCTTAGTTTTATTTTATTTCATATTTTATTTTATTTTCTTAGTGATAGGGTCATGCTCTTTTGCCTAGGCTGGAATACAGAGCACAATCATGGCTCACTGCAGCCTCAACCTCCTGGGCTCAAGTGATACTCCCACCGTGGTGTTTTATTTTAAGAAATTGCCACAGCCATCCCAACCATTAGTGACTAGCACCTGATCAGTCAGCAGCCATCAACACTGAAGCAAGACCTTTTGCCAGCAAAAACATTACAACTCACTGAAGGGCTCAGATGATAGTAAGCATTTTTTAGCAATAAAACATTTTTAAATTAATGTGTGCATTTTTTAGACATAATTTTGCACACTTAATAGACTGCAGTACATTACAAATGTAACTTTTTTATGTACTGGGAAACCAAAAAATATGTATAACTTGCTATATTGCAATGATTTGGAACTGAACCCACAATATCTCTGAAGTATGTCTGCAGGTCTAGTTTATGCTTCAAAGCTGCTGTGTATTATTCTATCAAATGAACAAACTAGATTTAATTGTTTTTGTAGTGTTAGGATTTCTGTTTGTTTTAATTTTTAGGTTTTGGCAAGCATGTCTTCATTAAACACCCTAATATGTCTCCATATGCATGCATGCATTTATTCCTTCTGTCTTAAATACTTAAAATTAGAATTTCTGTCTCTCAGTGTGTGCACATTTTTACTATTAACAGTTACTGCCAAATGTCTTCTCCAGCAGTGTTCCACTGCTTTACTCTCCTGTCAGCTATGAAAGAAACCACTATTTCCCCAGAATTTGTCAGGTCCTTGTTGGCATATTAATATTTTTTTCAACTGTTTACACTATTATGGGTGATAAAGTAATATATTATTGTTTTTACAAATTTAAATTTCTATAATTGCTACTGATAATATATACTCATAAATGAGGGATCATTTGAACTCCATCTACAAACTTCTTACTTTGCTGATATATTCTTTGCTAATTTTCCAGTTTTAGTTCCACTTTTATCTTCATGTTTTATCAATTATATGTACAGATAAGTGTCATTGTCTAAAGCATTATTTTTAAAATTATTTTTATCTTCTCAAAATATTTAAATTTGATTTCAGATTTATGAGTCTTTTGACACAAGCATAAAACTCATTTTATAAAACGAGAATGATGAAAAAATTCAGGATGTTGCTAAAATCAAGTAGGAGCACACAGGTATGAAACGTTCTTGTGATTACATTGTCGATGGGTTCAGGAATTGTTTTTTAATCTATTATTTTTGTGTGTACTAAATATTTACAGTATTTTTTAAAAACTTACTGTTTTCAAACTCTTGATTACGATTTTAGTTTTCAATTTTTTCAAGGACCTTCTAATCCTCACTGCTTTCTTTCTGTTATTTGATGCCAAATTAAGGTCATGTCTCTGTCTTGTTTCGGAAGCAGAGAAGCAAAGATAGTGAACTGCAGCAGGAAAATTTTGAACAGAAATCAAGGAAGTTATTTTTTGCCTTAGAGTGTTTAACACAGGTGAAATGTTAAGTCTTCATATCCTTAGAAGTTTTGTATTTCTGTGTATATAAAATGAGTCCTGTCTCTTCCATTTCTGTTTCAACCACTTTTTAACTGCCTGGGAACTCTGTGTGTGACTTCTTCTCTGTGCTAGATTGCTTAAATCAGTTTCTTTAAGGCAAAATAAATGTTCTCAGATTGTAATCTCTTGAAGGACAAAGGGCACATCCCGTAGTTTTCTTTGGTGCCTGGGACAGTGTTATGATGATGAGGATTTTATTTGATTCCTACTTCTTCAGAGTAAATAGTGGTTATTAAACCACCAGAAATTTCTCTTCTATTATGATGTACTCTAATACCAAGGCCTTTATTTTACTGGAAAATATTCTGAACAAGCAATGCTTTAAATCTCATTGCTGCCTTTATGAATTGAATACTAACATAGCATGTAAGGATGTCAGAGAAAAGACTTTATGAATATCATATAGCTTTATCCAGTATTTATTAACCATATTGTGCTGGGATTCCCAGGAAGTTATTTAGCTGTCAAACTGTTCTAAAAACAATACTTACACTATTTTAAAATCTAAAACACAATATAAGAGAAATTCAAACACTCCACTTTTTATGAGGGGTCTTATGAGTAAAGTGTTTTTCTATATATTTGGATCTGATTCCTCTGGAAAAAAATTAAAAGCACACATTTCTTGTGTGTCCTAATTTATGACTTACTTATATATGAAAAATAAATTTTTTATATTAATAGAAGTAATTTCTATTAACAAAAATTCTAATCTTGGATGAAAGGCAGTCTATGCTTAATTAATTTCCCTAATGGAACCAAAGATGAGAAGGATCCTAGGATGTACTAAGGAGGTTAATCATTTCTTTTCTATCCCATATTTTTCTGTTCCATTTAAAAGAAATTTCTTCAAAATCCATCCCAGCCCTACCCCATGGTTCATAAAAATGAGTAAGTTTTATATGAAATAAGTGATCTACTTTCATATATTTTCATTGGTACTAGAGGCATGACCTAGAACAGTGGTTCTCAAAGTTTAACATGCATTAGGATCACCTGAAAGGCTTAAGACACAGATTTTTGACAGCCATCCCGGAGGTTCTAATTCAGTAGGTCTGGGGCTGGGCCTGTGAATTTGCATCTTAAACACATTAGCAGGTGTTGCTACTCTTACAGGTACAAAAATTGCACTTTGGGAATCACTGACCTAGAGAAGTTTTGAGCTTGGGCTCTTAGTAAAGGTTAATAAGTTTCACTTTACTAAGAATTTGGAATTAGAAAATGTTATCAGTTATCTTTGTGTAGTATCTCTAAATTTGGGGATAAAGTGGCCAAACTGGGTCACGGGCAATTAGAGAAAGTTATTTTGCAGAGTAAGGAATAAATTAGATATTCATCAAGCAAAGTAAAGACCAGAGGAAATGCAGAAAAGAGAAATGGAGAAATCAATTCCTCAGGTAATTTGCTAATTTCTATTTCCAATCATTTGATATGTCTGCTTAAAGTTCTTATATTTGGGTTCTGAAAGATACCCTTTGGTAACTTTCTAATAAATGCCAACGTTTTCATCATGAAGTATTTTTCAAGGCACAGAATCTCATTTTAAAAATTGCTGAATGAAAAAAGAATGAAAAAAAGAATATTTTTGGACTAATCTTATATATGAAATGATTGATTTATACATATATTTCAACAATAACACAAACATAAACTCTGCTCGTGTTTATGGCGACTATGGCAAAAGGCCAAAGATCTTCACTGATCAACCTATCTAAAATAGCATATGGCATTATATTGCTGATTTATTTGTTTATATTTTAGAGTCTGTTTTAGAATGAGATCAAGGACCTTTGTTTGATTTATACTGTATTCTCAACACTTTAAATAATAATTGTTGGGAAAAACAGCAAAGGAGAAAGGACTTACAGAGTGCCTACATAAATTGGTTATGAGTAACATATAAACAAGGAACAACAAACTGCAGAAGTCTGCAGGAGGCCTCTGAGGAGGAAGGCCTCTTTCTGCCTCGTGTTCCAGTGCAGAGTGACCTCGGCTCTGTTACCATAAATATTGTGCTCAAAGATGTAAAATCCCTCCGTAGCACTATGAGGTAGCCAGACTTGTAGGCTCCTTGTAAGGTCCACATTCCACCAGGTGCATATAGACAATAGGCTAAAGATAACCACATGTTCTTGTTTTGTGAAACTCCCAAACCGACACTGTTATCAGTCCTTAGAAGGATACACCAGTTCCAACTCACTGATTCACTTCTGGCTCACTGATTAACTCCATCATCAGTCCACCCCTACCCTATAGATCAAAGTGATTGTAATCAATAAATAGTGTGGATGATCAGAGCTCGGGGCCTTCCCCTCTTTCCTCCAGAGTAATAAAGTGATGGCCCCCTGAGTCCCACTGTCTCAATCTGTCTTTTTCTCATTCCTTTGTTGCCACCGAACTCGGGGTACCCACGGGTGATGTAGGGCTGATTCCCTACATTCTGGTACCCAGTGTGGGAATGCGGATCTCTACATTCTGGCACATCAGTGTATGGGCCTCATGGACTCCCTACAATAATGAATAATGAACAAATACATAAACAAATAAAGGATAACAAATTTTTAGCTTAAGCAAAATATCTTTTTTGAGAAATATTATTTCTTTTTTTTTTTTTTCTTAGAGATGGGGTTTCACCATATTGGTCAGGCTGGTCTCAAACTCCTGACCTCATGATCTGCCTGCCTCGGCCTCCCAAAGTGCTGGGATTACAGGCATGAACCACCACACCCGGCTGAGAAATATTATTTCTTGAAATTGTTGGCCAAGCCTACTAGTTGCTTTCTGTGTTATGCAAGTACTGAAAAATTAATAACATTTTCATTCTCTCATGGCTTTAAATGAAATCACCAGATGTTATGCAGCCAGTCACAATAGGTTACAATGGCAAGGTCAGAGAGTTGCACAGATATTGATCACAGGAATTATCTATGTTATCAGTTACATAGAGAGAAGTCAATAAGGTAGGAAAAGCTGAAATATAGAAAACCATGAAAATAGTAGCTTTGTCTGCATATCAACCGATTTAAAAATCTCAAAGACAAACAACATAGCTTTTATTCTCACTTTCTCAGGCCTGTAGTTTGGCTGAGACAACTGAGCTCTGGGCTGCATGTCTGCATGTGTGTTGGGGGAAGTTCTGATCCATGCATGGATGAGAGAAGAAGCCAATTGAAGCATGACTTTTTTCTGGTAGCAGTCAGGATATGCCCAAGGGATTGACAGAAATATGTGATGCCCTCTAAGGGGTAAGCTTGCTACTTTATTGCTGTTGCTTACCTCATATCTCATGGATCAAAGGAAAATGCATGGCTATCTTCCACATCTATGGAGTAGGGAAATGTACTCCCTATATGGAGATGAGAGGTAATGAATTTTTATCGAACAATGTGCTAATTTACTTCAAGCACCAGTAAGGAAAAAATAATTTTGCTAAGACTACTCATAAACCCAAGGCAAACACCTTCATCTCTTATCCCATAGACTAAAGTAGAGCTGGAACTCAGATGTTCAAAATAGTGCTGTTTCTGGTGACAGGTCTTCCATCCTCATGTGGAAGGACTGAGTCAGAGTTCAGTTAGAGAAATAGATCAATTCTAGTAATTTAGAGGAAATACCCTAGGGAGGACCGGCTTTAAACATGTAGAAAGGACAAGAATATCAAAAGAGAGAAAGGGTGATATTGTCTAAAGAAAAGGCAAAAGATATGATACTCAAAGGTCAAAAGCTGTGAAAGTCCTTGACCTGGAGTACATGAGCTTGTGCCTGATGCAATTCTGTTAGAAACCCTGTTGTAGTTGCTGTTTGATCCACCAAAGAGGTTGCAGCTTAACCAGCCCAGGGCTGATACAGAAAAGGGAACTTTTGCCAGATTGCTGAAGTCCAGTATCATCCTCTCTTTTGCATTTCTAGCAGTTTTCAACAACTACCAAAGTGAATGAACCAGAAACAGAAAGCTGCTCTCTTCCTCCTGCTTTCTGATTTTATTTTCCCCTCTCCTAATGATAAGTATTCATGAAAAAGGCAGCTGTCAGAGGAGGTTTGAGAAATATAATATGCTTACCTCAGTCTCCCAACATATAGCAGAGTCAGGCAGAATGGAGGTTAGGGGTCAAGAGCAAATAGACAAATGATCTCCACAAATTGCCCTCACCTTTTGGCTGGAGGTATATGAACAATCTTTTTGCAAGAAGACTTAAGGAGAGGAGAGAGAAATGACAAAAATTGATAATTGATAGAACAACACTTATTGGCTTACCAGTCAGTTGGATTAGGTTTGATATCTGATAAAAGCAAGTAGGCTCAAGCTAGAAGCTTAAATAATTCGGTTCATTAACTGCACTATGAGATCCCAGGAATAGAGCTTTGGTGCTTCAGGGTCAACATGATACTGTGCATGAACTATAACACTTGCAGAAACTTCAAGGACTGAAAATAAGTCTCAGGACAAACTTGGTTCAGTTCTTAGAAAAGAATGCCAGAGTAGAAAAATTATACTAGAATCATCATGACACATACAGGATACCACCAGCCTTTACATTCTGTACAACAACAATTTTGGAAAATGGGGATTTTAGAAGAGATGAATTTCTTGCTTAAACTGATGAAAGTTTAAATCCAGTGGAAATCAGTGTTTAATGTGACATAGTGTTGTTAGACCCTGATGAAGTACGAGACAGTTTACAAAACTATAGAACTTAGGAAATAAAATGAAACTAGTCCATCTAATCAAAATTGTATGTATGATGACCCACAAAAGGACGTATATTTTTTGGTGGATTATACACACACATCACATACAGGGAGAGATACATCCCAAGATAACTTTACAAAAATGTTCCATGAAACAGCACTTACCCTCATGTGATAGGTTTTGGTATTTTCTACATTTTCTATTCCAAATCATTTTATTTATTAGAAGAATGCTAGTTGTGACCCTTTTATTTAATTTCATGATGACTTTTCATGACTTTAAAGGAGGTATAACAGCCCTCTTTCACTTTAAAAAACACTGATCACAGCTAATTCTCATAATTGAAAAAATTGAGACTTGGTTTGATAAATCTTTATATATTTCTTAATGTTTCTTATGCATTAGGTTGACTTATGTTGCTTTCTGTCATAAAATCCTTAAAAAGTAAGGTTATTCCCTGTTAAAGTGTATTTAACATCATTATAATTTTCATCTAGGTTTTTAGTGAATGTTTTACAATGATTACAAGTATGTATTTGATCTGAGGAAATAAAGGACTGAATGCAGAAAAAAAAACAAATATGTGTTTGAACTGCATGTTTCATGAGCTAATCTGATTTCCCCCCTTTAAGAACAGAAAAAACAAATATTTACAAGTGGGATTCAATTAAAGAGCTTAAGCACAGCAAAAGAAACTATCAACAGAGTAAACAGATAACCTACAGAAAGGGAGAAAATATTCACAAACTATGCATTTGACAAAGGTCTAATATCCAGAATCTATAAGGAACTTAAACAGTTCAAAAAAAATAAAAATAAAAATAAAAATGGGTATAAGACATGAAGAGACGCTTCTCAAAAGCAGACATACAGGCAGCCAACAAATATATGAAAAAAAATGTCCATTATTACTAATCATTAGAGAAATGTACATCAAAACCACAGTGAGACACCATCTCACACCAGTCAGAATGGCTATTATAAAAAGTTGAAAAACAATAGTGAGGTAGTAGAGAAAAGGGAATACTTATATACTTCTGGTGGGAATGTAAATTAGTTCAGCCACTGTGGAAAGCAGTTTAAAGAAGTACCATTTGACCCAGCAATCCCTCTACTGGGTATATACCCAAAAGAAAATACATTGTTCTACCAAAAAGACACATGGAATTGTATATTCACCACATTCAACAGCAAAGACTATATGGGTTCAACTAAGATGCCCATCAGTGGTGGACTGGATAAAGAAAATGTGGTTCATACACACCGTGGAATACTATGCAACCATAAAAAAGATGAAACCATGTCGTTTGCAGCTACATGGATGCAGCTGGAGGCCATCATCCCAAGCAAACTAACATAGAAACAGAAAACCAAGTATCGCATGTTTTCACTTGTAAGAGGAAACTAAATGCTGAATAAACATGGACACAAAGATGGGAAAAACAGACACTGTAGGATGCTTGAGTGGAGCATGGGGCTGAAAATCTTCCTATAAGGTACCATGCTCACTACCTAGGTGATGGGATCATTCGTACACCAAACCTCAGTGACACATAATTTATCTAAGGAACAAATCTGCACATGTACTCCCTGAACCTAAAATAAAAGTAGAAAATACCCCAGAGCTATGTCCAGTATTCCTACTTATCTTCTACAGTAATAACACAATTCTAAGCAAAGAATTCTAGGACTCCATGAAGATATTTAATTGAGTGACAGAAAAACAATTATAAAGACAAAATTTCTAAATTCACATGCTCCTGTGTTAGTGGACAGGCTTGTGTGTCACCCTTCAAAACATAAAATATAAATCATAGAGTTTTCTTAATAATGTGGAAAAGCTATCATTTTTTTTTTTTGGTCAATATAAACTGTTGACACAGTGACTCAAAATGTTCTCGGTCTGGAGTCCATTACTATTAACAAAGAGTTTTTAGATTTATAAGCAAAGATTGACAAGCCTTTAGACTGTACAACTAACTTATAATTTTCTCAGGTTTGTAGAGTGCTGGTAGACTGAAAAACCAGCAGGTGCACAAGATTCTTGTTCAGCTAAAGTGTTTGGATTTCATGAAGAAAACAAGCAGGTAGGCTGATTTTATATGAAAAAGAAAGAAAACAATCTCCACAGAGACTTTCAGTTCTGCCTTTCTATCAAATAGAATTTTTATGGCTTTGACATAAACCCTTGAAAGGCTGGAATTTTAATAGAAATGCCAATGTAGTTTTAAATATAGCACCCCTGGGCTATGCTTGCATTACAGAGAAATTCAATGTCCTTCATAGCAACTGAATATCAGAAATAGGAATGGCATAGTTCCATTCAATATTTAGCTACTGGGAAATCTTGCTTTTGATAGGAAATGAATTTGTTGCCATTTACATTTTCAAGTACTAAATAATTTTTAAAGTTGCTATAATCAATTTAAGCCCATGTACTTAAAACTACTGCTTAGGCAAGCCTAAGTATTATAGTGCACAAATATGGTGAAATATATTTATTACCCATGAAGTGTAACATTTCATATGCAGTCAGCAGAGTGCAGTAAAAAGAATACTACACTCTGAGTAAGAAAACTTGATTGTTAGAACTATGTTTGGCATTTATTATCTGTGAGGTATTGGCATATCACTTATCAATTAAGGTCTCAGTCTGACAGCAAAACTGAACAATAATGACATTCTTAAATGGCTATTGTGAAAACGAAGACATAAAGTGAGCAGTGATTTTCAAGCATAGAAAATATATTAATGATGTAAAGCACATATTCGTATGTATGTTCTGTATATAGATATATTTGTATATATACACATATATATTTGTATATATATTCTGATTTTAAAATATGTAATTATTACAAACAGATATTATACTATATTATAAAACACAGGAAATATTTTAAAATTATGAGCAGAGTGAAACGCTGTCTCAAAAAATAGGATCACAAATAACTGAAAACATGAAAAAAACATCAGTTTAATTTATCTGCAAAATTCTATAAATGTTGCTATTTTATACTTTATATATTTAAATTATGTGTGAACTAAAAATTTTTAGGTTTTTGTTATTAGCATAAACACCTTTGTAAACAAATATATACATGTGTATATGTGTGTGAGTGTGCAGAAATATGTGTATGTATATTTGTATATATGTATACCCCACACACATATAATTATTTTTTTCAGAAAAAATACTTGAAGTAGACTTACTAAGTCACATTGGTGAAGATATTTACAGCCAATTTTACAATCCACTTTTTTGTGTACAATCACAGTGTTATCAACTCTGGAACGTAATGCTAACTTTTGATCCCATAAATAGTCAATCACAAGTCTTGGGTATTTATTGCTTAAAACAAATCTTTGATAGTTCCATAGTTAAAAAATATTAGTCTTTCAATAAGTATGTTTGGGCTTACTAGAATAGTTAAATAGGTTTTAAAACTACTGGGCATCTTATTAATGTACTTTATTTTTCTGTGGGGTAATTAGTGTCTTATTTTATTAATTTTGTATGCTAATTTGCTGAACTCCAGAATTCTTAACTGGAATATGGGGAGAATAGTCCTTCTTCACAGAGAGTTTT
This sequence comes from Ateles fusciceps, assembly GCA_036589455.1. Taxonomy (NCBI): domain Eukaryota; kingdom Metazoa; phylum Chordata; class Mammalia; order Primates; family Atelidae; genus Ateles; species Ateles fusciceps. Next base: position 2,732,940 of record JAZHEH010000851.1, read on the forward strand.
TTAAAAATTGTGATCATTAAATGAGATAATATAACCTAGGTTTTGGAGAAAATTATTAATGGAATGTCAAAGGTATCATAGTGAATAAGGTAGCATTAGAAGATTAATTATAATGTTCCATAGCCCATGTTTTTTTAAACATAGAAGTCTATAAAAACAAAATTATGAAATCAGTTGCTACACATTATTTCACAGAATGAACTATATAATTATATGTTTTCTATATTTTTCCTGGCAATTGATTCAAGCAATACATATTTATTAATCACCTAATAGATCTAGTCACCTTGTTGGGTATACATGTATTGTATAATTGAAAAATAGATATTAATAATGTATATCACTCTGGTAGGATCAAAAGTCAATTGTTAAATGTTCTATGGGTGAATGTGTAAACAGATTGTGATTCATCCTCACAAGAGAATATGACTTAGCAATATAAAAGAACAAATTCTTCCCATTCTGTTTGTTGCCGATTTACTCTAATTACTGTTTCTTTGCCATGAAGAAGCTGTGGAGTTTGATTAGGTCCCATTTGTCTATTTTGGCTTTTGTTGCCAATGCTTTTGGTGTTTTGGTCATGAAGTCCTTTCCTACGCCTATGTCCTGAATGGTTTTGCCTAGAGTATCCCAAAACCGAAAATGCAATAAAAAAAAATAAAAAATAAAAAAAAGAACAAATTCTTGAGACATGCAACAAATTGGATGGATCTCAAGTTCCTTATGCTAAGTGAAAAACAGAATTTAAAAAGCTTGCGTTTTGTATCATTCCACTTGTATACTATTCTGGAAATCATAAAATCATAGTGATGGGGGAACACATCAGTGGTAATCAAAGGTTAGTGCTGTGGGAAGGGTGTGAGTAGAAGACTGTAGCAAGGGGAATTTTGTTTGAAGTGAGAGAATATTACTGTATCCTGATTTTTGTGGTGGTTACAAATCTGCATATGTGAAACAATCATATAGAACTATGCATGCACACACACACAGATACACGCACACACATAAAGTGTGCCTGTAAAAACCTAGTGAAATACGTCTGAAGTCTATAATTTTAGTTAATAATATTAAGCCAATGTCAATTTCCTGGTTTTGATCATTATACTTTGGCTATGTAAAATGTTATCATTGGGGGTAGCTAGGTGAAGGATGCCTTGGAATGCTCTGCACTATGTTTACAACCTCTATATAAATATATTTTTAAATGTCAATAATTGAAAAATACATAACCATTGTTCTATATACTTGTACAGTCTTCAAGATTATCATAGTTGATTATGACTGATATATAGTTAATTCCAGCAAGATAGGACCCATGCACAATATATCACCACTCTATCTCCAGCACCTGTAATGTTTCCTGGAATATACAAGGTACTCAATAAATGCTACTGACAGAAAAAATTAACACAAAAATTATCAAGTAGGTGAATCTGAAATAAATAAGCTAACTGCATATTGTTGTAATTTTAGACTGTTTCTAACTTCTGCAGATATAATGTCACCACAAAGAGCATTTTCACTGATACAGTTTTCCCGTACTCACTAAGGTTTTTAAATACTTTTCCTTAAGTATCAATTCTAAGGAATGAGGCTACTGGTTTAGATCTATGTAACTTATTTGGAACTTAACATCAATGAATTACATTTTTTTTTTTTTTTTTTAGATATAGTCTCCCTCTGTTACCCAAGCTGGAGTGCAGTAGTGCAACCTTGGCTCACTGCAACCTCTGCCTCCTGGGTTTAAGCCATTCTCCTGCCTCAGCCTCCCGAGCCTCCTGAGCACCTGAACATTCAGGTGCACACCACGACGCCCAGATAAATTTTGTATTTTTAGTAGAGATGGGATTTCACCATATTGGCCAGGCTGGTCTCAAAATTCTGACCTTGTGATCTGCTCACCTCGGCCTCCCAAAGTGCTGGGATTACAGGCCTGAGCCATCACGCCCTGCCGCAAGTTGATGAATTACTTTATAATCTATTATATTAGTTTACTTTCCTGAAGTGACATGGTTTGCATATTTGTCCCATCTAAATCTCATGTTGAGATTTAATACCCGGTTTTAGAGGTGGGGCCTGGTGGGGTCATGGGGGCAGATCCCACATGGCTTGAAGCTGTCCTCACAATGATGCATTCTCAAGTGATCTGGTTTTTGTAAAGTGTGGCACCCCCCACTGTCTTACTCTTGCTTTTGCCATGTGAAGTGTCTGCTCCCCCTTTGCCTTCCACCAAGAGTAAAAGCTCCCTGAGGCCTCCAGAAGTGAAACAGATGCTGGTCCAATGCTTCCTGTACAGTCTGCAGACTGTGAGCAATTAAACCATTTTTCCTTATAAATTACCCACCCTCAGGTATTTCTTAATAGCCAGATAAATGAACCAATACACTAAGTATTATAATTTACTGTAACATTTTAACTGCTTCATCCCCGACTTCATCCCTGAAATCCTACTCTATACCTGAGCCTTACCTGATGATACCTGCTACTCAACTACTCCCTCAAATCCCTACCCAAATCTAAATCTCATTTCTGCACTGCACATCATGACCTAAGATGTGATAAGGAATTTTATCATGTAGATTATATTGCTAAGTGTCTTCACCCTTTGTGTGTGTGCATGCACATGTATATCACATATGAGATAGTCATTAGATGAACATAATTGTGAAATTCCTTTATGAAGTAAACTTTAGGAATGTTTCAATTGGTTTCTGTGTTAACCAGTCTCCTTTTTTGTGTACAATCACAGTATTATCAACACTGACAAGTTCAAATAAAAAATCCTGAGTAAGTCTTCAGAATAAAAGTTATTAATGCCATTCATTAAAATGTAGAAACATCTTTTTTTTTTTTAAGGTAATTCACTAACCACACATCATCAAGATTAGGGTAACGTTGCTCTTTTGAGTATTTGATTATTTTTCTGCATTGCCTAACTTAAGAAACCAGACTGTTACAGCATTTAATGTATTCCTTTTGCCAAAATACGAAGACCCCTGCTATCTAAATTATTGCCTTAACATTTTCAGCAATTTTAGAAATAAACTGAAATATATTTGGAAATTTTTGTTTCAAAACTGGTTCTTAGCCTGGCATGGTGGAGCATACCTGTAGTCCTAGCTAATCAGGAGGCTGAAGGGGGGAGGGTTACTTGAGCCCTGAAGTATGAGGCTGCAGTGCAAGTTTGAGACCATCCCTAGCAATATAGTGAGACCCCATCTTTATAAAAAACTAAAATAAAAAGCTGGTTGTGTATGGTGGCATTTGCCTGTAGTCCCAGCTGCTCTGGAGACTGAGGCAGGAGGATTACTTGAGCACAAGAGTTCGAGCCTGCAGTGTACTTTGATGGCACCACTGCCCTCCAACCTGGGTGACAGAGTAAGACCCTGTCTCTATAAAAATAAATTAATAATTAAAAATAAAATCCAGCTTATAATTTTTTAAAAGAACAGATATACCAATTTTTAGTTCTTAATGAAAACCCATGCTTAGTTTACAAGAATTTTTACTTCAATAACAGAAACTTTTAATTACTGAGTCTTTCTACATTTCAGGAGGAACACTTACTGGAAATAGTATTTGACTCTTCTGAGTCATGACCCTGCACTCTCTAAGGTGACTTTTGTGGCCAGGACATTTCAATTAGTAGCTTCAAGTGATAGATGTGCACACCAAAATGAATTTTCTAGTAGCATATTAATCTAGAAAGCATTTAAGAGTTAAAGTTGATTTCTTTTCCAGTAACATTGTATAAGAATCTCCCTTTATAAAAATTCATTACTTTCATTTGATGGGATTTTATAAAAAGTAAATTTATAATCTATTTATTCTTTTGAAGGTCTAGGAAGATACCTGATTTCTCATCTGTATAAAAATGATACTTGAAGAACACTTGACTATTTGGGTGGCAATCATGGAATACTTAACCATTAAGCTCATTCATTCAAAGCACCAGATTTTGTGACAGTCTGTGTGGGCAGGATATACCCATTTAATAATGATACTGTGCTTAGTTTGAATTTACTAACTGTAATCCCAATGTATGCTAAATGTTTAATATTTAATGACAGAAACAAAATGAGATTAAATCTCACAGAAGACTACTATGGGAAAGAGCGATTATGTACTCATATTTGGTAGAGCAGATAATTTTAAGTTTCTAATTAATAAATTATCTCAATTGGTTAATGTAGATTTTTTCTTGCCACATACTTATAATAGTTTAATAGTTTCTAACTCTGACAACTGGTCTCTCAAAACCTGCATTTTCGGTTCAAAGAAATACTGAGGGTGACGTGGATAGACAAAGTTAAATGAATCAATGTCAAGTCTATCATTTACTATTTTAATACATTATTAAACAATATCTCAAAACATTGTTCTATTTGATGACCTTATTTAGTCTTTTTATACATAAATAACATATTGATTAAGTTTAAAAATTACACTATTGTTTTAATAGTGTAACTGGGACACATAAATTAGCACATAAGTGATTATTTTGAAGTGAGCACTGGATAGTTTCTTATCAGCTTTTGACTCTCTCAAATGGTAAAAAAGAAAAGCTTAAAGACTTAAAGGCATTTAGTTGCATTGAACTTTAAAGCAACTCAGGACAAATATGTCTCACTGCCAAGTTATATTTAATGTTTCTGGGGTGAATAGTTTTATCTTTTTAGATAAATGGAATTATAAGAGTTTTAAATTGCTCTTGTCTCATGTTAAATATGAATAATAACACTTATAACCTGACTATTTTAGAGAGATATAATGAGGAGGATTTATGAGATGCTTGCAAAGAGCTCCAAGCTTCTTGGAAGAAAACCTTCACATATCTACATTTTTGGTAATATAAAAATAGTTGAGCATCAATTGTGGCATAAAAGATGTGCTGGCATTACAATATTTATTAAACTCTATGCACATCTGATCTGATTTTAGGATTTTGTCTATCATTTTTTCTTATAAGAATTCCGTATCATTTAACAACTTTTCCAGTCACTGTACTCTGATGAACTATAAGCTAATTACCAATTTGCAGGCAAATTTATATTATAATTTTGGGAGAGGGTGGGGCTAGAAATAACAATAAATAAACATGGCTAAAATTGTCTTGGCCAGGTGTGATGATTCACAGCTACAATCCCAGCACTTTGGAAGGCTCAGGTAGAAGGATCACTTGAGGCCAGAAGTTTGAGACCACCCCTAGCAACATAGCAAGACCCCATCTATGAAAAAAAAATTAAAAATTTAAAAGCTGGCTGGGCGTGGTGGTGTTTGCTGTAGTCCCAGATGCTCTGGAGATGGAGGCAGGAGGATTGCTTAAGCACAACAATTTGAGGCTTCAGTAAGCTATAATTGAGCCACTGCTCTCTAGCCAGGGCAACAGTGTGAGACCCAGACTCAAAAAACAAAAGTTTTATATAGTAAAAGAAAGTATTTGATTTATATAACTGGAAGATTTGATATAGCACTGTCTTCAGGTAATGAGTGATTGAGAGACTCAATACTCAATGATATTCCCAAGGAAGATGCTTCCTCTGACTTTCCACTTTGCCTTAAAATTGGTTGGTATCATCCTAAAGCTTTTTCTTATCATGGTATGAAGATGGCTTCTAGCAGCTCATGAGACTTCATGTTTGCTTCTTATATCTTAGCCTCAGAAATCTTTTAAAAACTCCAGAAATTGCTAATGGACTTAGCCTAGGTCACATGTTTTACTGTGGCACCATTAACATGTCAGTTTGTTTGGTACATAGATCCCCAAATAAAAATTGGGACCTGTTGTGAAGGTTGAGTTTAATTTTGAGGTGAACAAAGACTCTCTCTCTCTCTCTCTGTGTATATATGTGTATATCTATCTATATATATAGATATATTGGCTTCCAAAATTAATGCCTATTCAGAGCAAGTTAGTTCTTGTATTGTATTAAAAATATAACTATAAATGGTATGGCAATGGCTTTCTTGCATATAAGTATCAAAATAGCTTATATTTGCCCTCAAAATTTGTATTTCAGAATGGCATGCCTCATTCTAATTTTATTATATATATAGTGTGTGTGTGTATTTTTTTCACTAAGTTCCCCTCCTAAATAATTTCTGAAAATGTCTAGACTACACTTACATATTCCGGAAAGCAAACCTGGTCTTCATTTTCCACTTCACTTTGGAATCTGGTTCTGGTCTATTGATCCTTACTCTCTACACACCTATTGGACGGTACAGCTCTGCTTTCTTTAAGGTCATGGAGTTTGGTGTTTCTTCATACAAAATGCTTTTACTAAGTGCCTTATAGAACTCCATAAGGAGCTGGCTGGCTTCTTATCATTTCAGGTGTCTATTCAAAAGTCATTCTTAAGAGAGGCCTTCTTGGCCATCTTTTCAAATAATGTCCCCATCATCCATTATATTAACTTATTTTATTATTCTGATAATTCTAATTAGTATCTAAATTTTTTATATTATTCATTTTTTTTCTAATTGCTGATTACCTAATTGATCTCGTCACTTTAGAACGTTAGCTTTATAAGAGACGTTGTCTCATTTATCAAAACTGTTTTGCTCACCCATGTATTCCCTGCATCTAGAATAGTGTCTGAGATACAGCAAGTGTGACAAGCATCTGGAAAATGAGTAAATAAGTGTGTTGTATCTGTGACTTTTCTTTCTTGCCCTGCTTCTCAACTATGAGCATAAATTTGTCCTTAATTTCTCACTGAGGAAGTTGAAACTTAAAACATTAGAGAAGAGAGACAAAACCTTGTTTGTAATTTATAACTGGTACTAGACATGCCAATCTCAGAGCTCAAAGGTACCCCTAAACTGTAACTTACTATTAAGTGGCTCCTAACAAGATAGCTCCTGTCTGGCTTCCAGACTGTGTCTATGTTGCACTGGCCAATTTCCATTTCTCCTAATTCCTCTGCTTGCTGCCCACCTAAACCAGTATTCTTTAGCATGGCAATCCTACTACCCATGGAAGGACAGATATTTCTCTTTTCTTCCAATCTAAGACTCACCAATTCAGTTTCTATTCCAAGTTTGCCCTCTTCCTGAATGATTTTCATAAATATTTCTACCCTGTTTGAAGACAGTTCACTTCCAATCACACACACATGAAATTGCTCAACCTCTTCTAAAGAACAATCCTACTGGGAAAAAATAGACTTCCATCAGCCCCTCTCTTGAAAAACACACTATTTGTCTTGAATAACAACACGAGAAATCAACAGTCTACTCTAATGGTTCAATGTTTAGCTAAGCCCAATTTATTTCCAATGTACAGTTTTGTCTGTTTGATTTTTGTTTCCCAAGCTCAAGTTAATTGAGCTTTTAGGTCTTTCCTGAAGTCCTTAGGGGTCTCTGTTGCTGACATCTTGTGGCCATTGTTTTCACAAAAATTTCCCCAAGGGCTTGCTATAATTTTCAGAGACAGCACAATCTAAATACATCCTTGGAAAAAAATTCCTCTCAGGGAAGCACAATCTGTGGAAATGCAACTCTGCTTGCAGCAAAGCTAGCCTCTTTCTCTTTATATTGTCTTACAAGGCAATTGCATTCCTTGGAGTCACATCACTGATTTACATCCTCAAAATTAAAAAGCACATTTTCAGTGTGTAGTGTTCATGGAACGATAAAACAGTCCCTCAGAAAGTAGAATCATCTCTAACAATTTGAAGGCAGAAAATTTCCTGGCTGCTTTCAATGAACAGTTTTGTTTAGCTTAGCTTTTGTTTGCTCTATCGCACTTTCAACCTTCCTATGCTAGCTTTAGATTTCAGAGATATTAGCATGAAGTTTGAATCTAAATTAAAATAAAAGTGTCTGGTATACCCATAATCCATAGACATCACTGATAGTAAGATATCTTCTTAAGGCTTTCACATGCTCTTACAGGGATCACTGCCTTTTCCATCTTCCAAACTGTTCTTATGTCATAATCAGCTAGTTATACCATCTTAGGACCAAGTGAGCCAAAGTGAGATTCTCAAGTGGAATACAGGTCTGAGCAAAAGTATTGAATAAAAATTTTCACAAAAACCTAGCTGTCTGTTCTAGCATTCTCCCAGGAGAAATTGCATCACAGACAACTTTAGTTACATTCTTCCAATTTATAGGTACATAACATTTGGAAGAGTAACATAGGGTTAAGGTTTTCTCATATCAGGAAGCAAATGTATTTCATGCATACCATAAGGATTTTGGAAACTGATTGATCAATGGTGAAGGATTTAAGCGAATAATCAAGAGTTGCTGCTCGTATTCTCTGATAAATTTCGGTGTCTCCAGAGGAAATTCATACATTTCTCTACATGTAAATTGTGTGGACAGCTCTCCTCTAGGGATTATAGAGTTCTTAATGCTTAACTTCGTATAATTTGGAGGTTAAATATGGAGTCATATTTAAGAATAGTTTTTTTTTTTTCCCTTAGGCTTTCAATGATATTGGCCTAATACTTGAACTTGGGGTTTGCTAACCTTTAAGGCCAAAAGTCTTAAGAGAGAAAAGTTCATGCTAATGGCTTAATGTAGAGTAGTGAAGACATCTGACAAAGGGAATTCATTTTAGTAGCACTTTAATGAAGTGAGAATTTGGCAAGAGGAGCTGAGAAGTCAAAGGTTGAGGTGGTAATGGACTGGATTTCTCTTGAATTATTGGGACTTCAGCTTGATTGATTTAGTAAAAGATATACTTAAGGCCATTATGGATAGAGCACTCAAAGGTGCCATTATCTCAATCCTCTCAAAGCTGTTACTTTAATACTTCAAGAAATTGTTACTTCCTCTCACTTCTTATTGCCTTTTTCTATCACTGTATTAGTGTTTAAATTAGTATCTCACATGTCATTGTTTCTTGCTATAATACATCTTCCAGATTTCACACAGAATTATCATTCTAAAACAACTGCTAAAATTATATTTGACTTATTTGAGGATAACTTTCTTCCACCTTAATGTACAACTATGGCAATATCTATCAAAATTAAAAATCTCACTTAACCAAGTAGTTAGTTTCAGGAATTTGTCTTATAGCTTTATACTCATCCATGTGAAACAGTGAATACCTAAGAATATCCTTTGCAGTACAGAAGACATAAAAAAGATTTGGAAAAAGCTAAATACCTATATGCGAAAGACAGGCTATGTTGACTACGGTACATTCAAACAATGACATTCATATTACCATTATAAAGAATAAAATGGGGAAAAATATATAGAAAGAGAGAAGGATAAACACGAAAGTGTTCATAGCCATTACCTCTCAGAAGTGAGCCAGGAGAATAAAGTAGGTGGGAGACTCACTTATTGTAAACACTTTGCTTATTTATAAATTCAACTTGTGCTGTAATGCTCATTAAAACATAATTGGTTTTAAAAATCATACAATGGTTTTCATTGTTATTCAATAACCTAAAAACTATTAGTTTTATATTTATTATAAAGAAAGTTACATCTGATACAATAACAGTATTATCTATATAATGCCATATATATCTATAATGTCATATATATACATCAAAATGTCACATACAGGTGATAGTTTGGAGATAATATATTATTACATACCTAATGTAAATATATAACAGTGGTGTATGGGAATATTTCTGTTGCCAGTTATCAATTTAAAATCTTCCAAAATTTGCACTAACAGAGCTTTCTTAGTTTCTACAAGTCACATAGTAGGGAGTTTGGTGGTCACTGTTATAAATTAGTTTTGTGTGATTTCAAAGAACTGCTTAAAGTGGACAATTTTTGAATTTTTAAAAATGACATTTATTGAGCACTATATAAAATTCACAGTATATAAAATACTAAATTCATAACCTCAGTACTTACAGAGACTTTTATAAGTATGGGAACTGAAACTTAAGGGAGGTCAAATAACTTATCCAACATCACCCAGCAAGTAAGAGTCAGGATTTGAACACGGTTCTCCTGGCTGAAACCTGTGCTTAGTCTACCCTCAGGAGACACCTCCCGAGGTGATGCCAAGACGGATAAATGACAGTGTGATTGCAGAGTAGATTTCCCTAGGGAGGAGAAATCCTTTCAGGATAAGGCAATTGTGGAAATTCTCCTGAAGAAAGTGACATTGAATGAGCAGAAATTTAAGAATAAGAAATAGTGATAATATTTTAGTTTGAACCATAGGACATTTTTGTATGTCAAAAATTAAAATATTGAAATTTCACCTCTTTATCTAAAATATATTTGTGGCAGTGGTTATGACAAGGGTAAAGGTTAAAAAATGAGGAGTTTCAGTCCTCTCTCAGGATCCCTGTTTTCAAGAGGGCTCCTGAATGTTAGAAGGAAAGGAGAAAATTAGAAATGTGAACAGATTAGAGTGTAGGTCTTCTGGGAAAAGAAGAATGAATCTCTAAATGGGATGAAGATCAAAGGTAAATTTTTAATGCCATGATTGCTAATATATGAGTAATTTATTTAATTTTTAGATCTTTGTTTAAATTAAGGGTGAAAATTATGCACTCAAAACTCAAATGTTTATAAGTAATGTGACTGAAAGAATATGAAGAAAATAATTTAAATAATAAAATACTAGAGACAACTTTAACAGAGTGGACAAATAATTGAAGAGTAAGTATAGTTAGGAAAATAAATGCTGGCAATAGAGGTCTTACTTCAGGATTTGGCAATACATTTAACATTAGAGAATATTTTAAGGTCTTACTTAAAAAAAAACTTTGATTTTAGGTTTGGGGCTATATTTGAACATTTGTTATATAGGTAATCTCATGTCACAGAAATTTGTTATACAGATTATTTCATCACCCAGGTATTAAGCCTAGTACCCAGTAGTAATTTTTTCTGCTCCTTTTCCTTCTCCCATCCTCCATCCTCAAGTAGACCCTAGTGTCTGTCATTCCTGTTTTTGGGTTCATGAGTTCTCATCATTAGCTCTTATGTGTAAGTGAGAACATATGGTATTTGGTTTTCTGTTCTGCAGTAGTTTGCTAAGGATAATGGCCTCCAGCTCCATCCACATCCCCATGAAAGACATTTTATTGTTCTTTTATGGCTGCATAGTATTCCATGGTGTACATGTACCAGATTTTATCTAATCTATCATTAATGGAGATTTAGGTTGATTCTATGTCTTTGCTATTGTAAATAGTGCTATTGTAAATGTCTTTGCTATTATAAATGTTTATGTGTGCATGTGCCTTTATGGCAGAATTATTTGTATTCCTTTGGGTATATACCAGTAATGGGATTCCTGGGTCAAATGGTAGTTCTGCTTTTAGCTCTTGGAGGAATTGCCATGCTACTTTCACAACAGTTGAACTAATTTATACTCCCACCAACAGTGTATAAGCATTCCCTTTTCTCCACAATCTTCCCAGCATCTGTTATTTTTTGACCTTTTAATTGTAGCCATTCTGACTGGTATAAAATGGTATATCATAGTGGTTTGATTTGCATTTCTCTAATGATAGTGATATTGAGCTTTTTCTCATATGCTTGTTGGTCACATGTACTTTTGAAAAGTGTTTGTTAATGTTCTTTTTCCACTTTTCAGTGGGGTTGTTTCTTCTTATAAACTGTTTAAGTTCTTTATAGATGCTAGATATTAGAACTTTGTCAGATGCAGAGCTTGTAAAAATTTTTTTCCCATCACGTAGATTGTCTGTTTTATCTGTTGATAGTTCTCAGCAACTATCAACAAGCTTTTGGCATGCAGAAAGCTTTTGCTGTGCAGAATCTTTTAAGTTTAATTATATTTCATTTGTCAATTTTTGCTTTTGTCTCAGTTGCTTTTAGCATCATTGTCATGAAATCTTTGCTCATTTCTACCTCCAAGATTATGTTGCTTAGGTCATCCTCCAGGGTTTTTGTAGTTTTGGACTTTACATTTAAGTCTTTAATCCATCTTGAGTTGATTTTTGTATATGGTGTAAGGAAGACATCTAGCTTCAATCTGCATGTGGCTGGCCAGTTATCCCAGCACCATGCAATGAAGAGGAAGTCTTTCTCCTGTTGTTTGTTTTTGTCAACTTTGTCAAAGATCAGATGGTCATAGGTACATGGTCTTGTTTCTGGCCTCTTTATTCTGTTCTACTGGTCTATGTTCCTGTTTTTGTACAACTGCTATTCTATTTTGGTTACTGTAGCCCTGCAGTGTAATTTGAAGTCTGGTGACGAGATGCCTCCAGCTTTGTTCTTTTTGCTTAGTATTGACTTGGCTATTTGGGCTCTTTTTTTGGTTCCATATAATTTTTATTTTTTTTCTACTTCTATGAAGAATGTCATTGGTAGTTTGATAGGAATATCATTTAATCTATAAATTGCTTTGGGCAGTATGGCCAATTAAATGACATTGATTCTGCCTGTCCATGGGATGTTTTTCAATTTGTTTGTGTCTTCTCTGATTTCTTTGAGCAGTATTTTGTAGTTCTCATTGTAGAGAGATTTCATCTTTCTGGTTAGCTGTATTCCTAGGTATCTTATTTTTTTTATATTTTATTTTTTGTGGTAGTTGTGAATTGGATTGCTCTCCTGATTTGACTCTTGGCTTGACTATTGTTTGTGTATAGGACTGCTAGTGATTTTTGTATGTTGATTTTGTATCCTGAAGCTTATGTGATATAGAATCATATAGTCTGCAAACAGGGAGAGTTTGACTTCTTTTCTTCTTATTTGGATGCCCTTTATTTCTTTATCTTGCCTGATTGCTCTGGCCAGGACTTCCAATATTATGTCGAATAGAATTGGTGAGAGAAGACATCCTGCTCTTGTTCTGGTTTTCAAGGGGAATGCTTCCAGCTTTTGCCAATTCAGTATGATGTTAGCTGTGGGTTTGCCATAGATGGCTCTTATTATTTTGAGGTATGTTCCTTCAAAACTTAGTTTATTGAGTGTTTTTAGCATGAATAGATATTGAATTTTATCCCAAACCTTTTCTGTATCTATTGAGATAATCATGTGGTTTTTGCCTTTAGTTCTGTTTATGTGAACTTTTATTGATTTGTGTATGTTGAACCCATCTTGAATCCTGAGGACGAAGCGTACTTGTTGTAGTGGAATAGCTTTTTGATGTGCTGCTGGATTCCAGTTGCAAGTATTATGCTGAGAATTTTTGCATCGATGTTCATCAAGGATATTGCCCTGAAGTTCTTTTTTGTTGTTGTATCTCTGCCAGGTTTTGGTATTAGGATGATACTGATCTCATAGAATGAGTTGGGGGAGAAATCCCCATTTAAGGTAATATTAAATGTAACATTAAATATTAACTAAATTAATATTTAATGTGATAGTAAACTCATTTAATATTACATTATATGGATATGGTACAGTTTATTTACTTATTTAACTATTAACATGCATTTTACATGTTTCAGATCTGGAGCTGCTACATTAGTGCTGCCATGCGTGTTAATTCATGTACTTTGGTACACATATGTTCACATACATAAATACATTTCTTTCAGTATACTTTTGATGTTGATTGGACATTTAGTATCTTTTTTTGTGAAGTGTCTTTTCAAGTCTTTGCTTTATTTTTCTATTTGGTTGACTATTATTTTCTTATTGATTTATAAGAATTTTAAAAATATGTGCTCTTCAATAAAATTTGTCAAATATATGTAATTAAAATATATACTTGTGCTTGCTGAGTCATCTTTTTTACTCTCTTAATGACATGTTTGATCAACAAAAGTTCTTACAAAGGGAGACTCTGTCTCTAAATAAATTGAATAAAAAAATATTTTATCTGCAGTAATAGCTACATTTCAAGAGTCCAATATTCCCATACAGCTAGTGACTACTGTAATAATCAGCAGTGATTTGGAACATTTTCCTCATCATGGAAAGTTCTATTGGTTAGCTTGTTTCTAGAAAATAACAGTGGAGAATTTGTTCATGAACTTGGTATAACAAAGATTTCTTAAATAGAAAAGAAAATGCAGATTAGCAATAGCAGTTTCCTCCTCTCCAAACTTCTTATTTTTCTTATCCTCTTGCACTGATTATGACTTCCAATTACATGTTGAATAGATGTTTTGATAGCAGATGCTGTTTTTTCCAGATCTCAGGGAGAAATTAAAACAGTTTACATTAATAATGATATTGACTATAGGAGTTTACTTAGAGATTCAATTTAATTTATTTTATAGGTGGTATAAAAAGAGACACATGCTAATTTTATAGCCCACTAATTAGCAAAATTAATTAGAAAAAGCAGCCATTTTGGCTTATTCTATACATATTTATTGAGCATTTGTTATTTGTAATATTATACTAGGTCTCAATAAATAAGCAAATATATGAATACACATTTCTGCAAAGATGATATACAAATGGCTAACAAGCAAGTGAAGATGCTCAAAATTAATGCCATTAAGGTTATAAAAACCCAAATCACAATAACATACTTCTTAATGACCACTAATGTGGCTAAAATAAAAAAGACAAGAAAAAATATTGATAAGAATGTGAAGAAACTGAAACCCTCATGCATTGCTGTTTTGATTTCAAAAAGGTGCCATTAATTTGGAAACAGTTAACAACTCATCAAAATGTTAAACAGAGTTACTCTATGGCCCCCAAAAATTTCACTTCTAGCTACAAATAGATAAGAAAATTAAAAATAGATGTTCCAAAAAACTTGTACATTAATGTTCATAGAAGCATATTCATAAAAACTATAAAGTCACAGCAAATTCAATGGCCATCAATTGATGAATTTGATAAACAAATGTGGTATAACCAATTGCTAAAATATTATTCTGCAATTAAAAAGAACAAAGACCAGGTACACACTACAAAATAGATGAAACTTGAAAACATTAGCTTTTATTTGCATAGTCTATACATACAATGAAATTGTATGATTCTATTAATATAAAAATGCACAGAATAGAGACAATTTTAGAGATAGGAAGTAAAACTGATGGTGGCGATGGGGTGGCTGTTAAATGGGAAGTTACTACTGAGGGTTTTCTTTGTGGGTAATGAAAATGTTCTAAAATTAAATTACGGGAAGGTTGCACAACTCTGTAGTATATTGAAAACTATTGTATACTTTCAGTGGGTGAATTTTTTTGGTATGTGAATTGCAACAATAAAATTATTTAAAAAGATAAAGAAAATAAACATAATGGGTAGCATGATAAAATGTATTCATAATATAAATTTAATCAAAGCCACATTGAGAAAAAAAATTTGATCTTTCAAAACATTTTCACTAATTTCTTTAGTGACCTCTTGCAAATATTTTTGTAGTCTATGAATTTGAAATCATTTCTCAGTTTGAGTCAACTAATTGCCTATTAATTCAATGAAACAGGTGGCTAGAAAGAGTATTCTGCTATAACTTGATCAAGGAAAGCTTTGACCATTATTTCTCAAAGATTAGAAAAGACATTCAAATTACAGAGTTGGGAGAAAAAACAAGTAATGAGATGTGCTGTAACTTAAAAACTTGTTTTAAAAAAAGTAAATCAGAAATCAAATATTGACTTAATATTCTTATGAGTAGTGTGTGAGAAGTAATAAAAAGAAGCCATCTCAATTCAAAAAGATGTAATTATTGGAGCTATGTAATTTTTTTTCGGTGATTACCAGTAAATAATTTACATATTTGTGAAGTGTAATGCATTGGTAATTCCATGAAGAAGACTTGACTACATTTACAACTTTCCCTATCACAGAATTTTACCTTCTTTGTGAATAATTGTATTAATCTTTCAACAAACTTTCTGTATATAAAAGTCTTAGAACGCATCTTTATTAAACACACAGTATTAAAACAGGGTGCATTTTTGCTGTTGACATTTTAAATATTAAAGTACAAAAGCAATTGAAGAAGTATAATATAGAATGCTGATAAATTTGTTTAAATTTAATTTCAAACATGCGTATGATAACCTTATTATCATACGCATGTTTGAAATTTAATTTAATTTGAATTTTAAAATTCAAACGTGTATGATAGAATACATTGACTGAGGCCAACTACAACATCTTCTACATGTGTTGCTGTAGAAGATGTAGTTGGCCTCAGTCAACATGCTTCCTAATCTCTTCATTTGCCCTCCTCTACTATAAGTTCTGGAAAGCTAAAATTAAACTTCCATTCACCCTTGCAGGTATGGCAGCTGAGTGATCTCTGGGGGTATAAAATTTATCCTGCTAATCAGGAAGAATAAGCATGAGAGTAAACACTGTAAAAGATGAAAAAGGGCGGGCAATGAAAGTTCAGGGGCAGTGGTGGTGGTGGGAAATAAAAGAACCTGCATCCTTCCTGGCACAGTGAGCTTCTTCACCAGCTCTAGGCTTCCTCCTCTGAAGATTTTATGGTATGTATAACAAAACTCAAATTTTCAAAGTTGCTATAGGTTATGTTTTTGTTTATTTGAAGCCAAATGCATTATTAAATAATAAAGCAACTATGCATTTCTCTGTCTCTTTTGTTTTAATGGCTCCTCAGGAGTCAACTTGAAGCAAATACACATTTAAAAAATTCTATATATTGACTTAAATAGTTTTAAATGTACACTTTTTATGTATTTATCACTGATATGAAAATATAAGGAAGTGTCAAAAACAGATATAACCCATCAATAAAATAAATATTGTCATCTTTGAACTTTAGATCTAAAATTATTTAGTCTTTTACTTTATGTAATATGAGATATATAGCTCTCCTATTTATATCTCATATTTAATTGTGGAGAACTACCAAATAGTGCCTGCAATGTTCCAAATACCATTCTAGGTATTTTATATGCATCATTCATTTTTAAATCTTCACAACAACCTTGCAATGGAGGTAATGATAAATTTATTTTACAAATGACAAACCTGTGATCTGAGTAGATACCAGTCTGCCCAAATTCATGTGACCAGAAAGGAACTGAGCCAGCATACCTAGCCATTCTCATCAATGTTAACTATGTGTGCTCTTCCACCGTGTCTCATTTCCTCTGAGCCTTCCATGATCTAGAAGCAGGTTTGAAAACTTCATTTTCTCTCCTTTGACTATCACCCAAATTAGTATTTCAAATATATTTATTCATGTACTTTTCATGTCTCACATTTCCATTTTGAAAAGAAAGAAATCTTTTTCTGTGAATAATTTCATTTTAATGCTTTAAATTTCCACACTAATCTATCAAATGAAGATTGATGTTGTATTGAATTTGACAGTTGAGGGATACAAGACAGATATACCATGACATGAGCTCAGAGAGAAGTCCCCAATGAATTTCATTTCTTCTTGCAGATAGATATTCATGTTGATATGTTTCATCAATATTCACTTATTCATCATACATACAGTGAACATTTCTGTGTGTCAGATTCTGTGCTGCATTCTAGGGACACAGGTAGAGCAGAGATTCTTCTCTCAATTTGCTTATAGTTTACCTGGGGGTGGTTTTATATAATTAAAAGAAAATGTGCTGTGGGAGGGTTAGGACAGGCAGAAAGGATTTTGTCAATTGCCATCTTACAAGGACTCCTACTTCTGGTGAGTGATGATCAAAGTTCTAGCCAGTTCTTCCCTTCTATCCTTGTGTCTACTTGGAGGCTGTGACCAGCTAGAGAAAGACCTGCTTGTTTCTCATTGAATAAGGTTCCATTAGGCTGCCAACTCCGGTGTATGCCCATGCCCAAATTGGAGGATTGCTTTTCCTTAATTCATAAGAAGACCAAGACAATGGTAAGGTCAGCTATTAATATCAGCACATGAAAGGAACCCCCTATCTCATTCAAAATGGTAAAGGAAGTTTGTCTCAAATAATAGCAAAGAACCTCATTTTAGCACACTATCAAACTTCTTTGCTTAAGAAGATAAAGAGCTCTTCAGAATAAGAATACATGTATATGTATGGATGTGTGGAAAGTCGACAAAATGTGTACAAGTAAGTTGAATTCTGGAAACTTTGAGTTTAGCAAGTAGGATGGTAAGAAGGATGTTAATATATTTGAGGAAGGAGATCTTAAAGGCTTCTTATTCTATAATAAGAATAATATAAATATTTATTGTGTAATAGAACAGTTTCTACTCATATAACTAAGCATAAAGAGATAGAAGTTAGAGATTTACTCACAGGGCTCTGATCTTAACTATTTTAACTTACTTAGCCAAAGTATCAACTCAAAGACCTAGCGAATGGTTATATAAGGGAAAAATAGCCTCTTTTCTCAAGATGAAACAGATTTGTTACTTCAAGATTGTGGAATGAGATTAGTTATAACTAGGAAAGAACTGCAGAACTCAGAGAATCAAGATTTTTCTCATTTACAGTCCGTGAGACATTCACACATGGATAAAATCCATTTAATGTGCACTACAGCATAATGAGTTTTAATGTAATAGAGCATGTGAAATATATTGATATATTTGAATATTCACATTGCAACACACCTTTACGAAATTTCCACTTGTTGAGTTTTGATAAAATATCAAATAATGGTCACAATTATCTGAAAAGGCTATTAAAATATTACTGTGTTTTTCAACCATGTATCTGTGTGAGCCTGCATTTTCTTTAGTTAATCAACCAGTACAACATATATCGATAGACTGAAAGCAAAATCATATGAGAATCTAATTGTTTTCTATTGTCAGGCTTAAAAAGAGATTTGCAAAACTGTAAACTCTTGTCCCAGTTTTCAGTAAGTTCTTTGTCTTTGAACATAGCTATTTTCATGAAAATAACCAGGTAGTAGATTGTGGGCCTTGGGGAAGACTCTGAGGCTTGCTGGCTTCAGGTGAGATTAAGCACATTCCCAGCTGTGGTGGTTATGAAGCAAGACCCTTTTTACTTGAGAAAAGCAGAAGTAAAAGTGCAGAGGCCTTGTCTTGCACCTTACATACCAGCTTGGCCACAGAGGTTAGAGCAACAATGGGCTCTTGGGGTCCCCTATTTCAGGCTTTGGCTCTTATGTGGCATTTTGGGACTGCCTGAAGGGTGAGTCCCAAGTCAGGCAGCATTCACCACAAGCTGACTCAAGAAACTTTAGGCGATAACCTTTTTCCTGTTTGCCCCAAGAATACTCACCAGAGGCAATTGCTGCAACGTCTACCCCAAGATAACTTTGTCATGAAATAGCTCACTTTTATTTTTTTCACATCACTTTAGTACATTGACTTCAGAAACAAAAGGTATTTACAGCATTCTGTTTTTAGTAGTGGTATTTCGGTTTACAAAATATAGTAATTCTCGATTGCTGAAAATGTCAAATCCTATAAAATGTGGTATTCCTATGTGTGATGTTAACATCTTTTCAAACAGTTGTTGGCTGAAGATTCATTGGATGAATCTGATTTTTCCAAAATAGATGATTCTGATGATTCAGATGGTTCTGATGTGAGTTCTGTTTAGAAATAACTTCAAGAACAGTTTTTATGTTTTATTTTTACATTGAAAATCAGTCAGATTTGCTTCAGCCTCAAAGATCATGTTTATGTAAAGTTAAATGAGCTCTGGCAGAGAGCTGCCTTTTTTTCTTCTAAACGGGAAAAGGGTTAAGGGGCATTAGTAGTAGTCTGGCAGTACTCCCTGTGAGCCTGTGGTGGCAGTGGCCATGGAGTGAGGCTCCTCTGCCTTTAAAAGGGGGAGGGAAGAGTGGGAGCAACTGTATCTTGTGATTTGAGTAGCAGCTTAACCACAGTACAATAGAACACTAGGTAAATTTCTAAGGTTTTGGCTGTAGTTCTAGCTCTTGGCTCTCAGACAGAATTTTTAGACCTGCCTGGGGGAACTTGCCATCATGAAAGAAAAGACACAGGCATAGCTGTCTTTGCCACCTGCGGATGGCAGAGCTGCAAGGTCTTGAATGAACATAGGCAGTAGCCAGGGATTGGTTAAGCAGGCCTTGGGCGAGACCCAGCACTGTGCAAGTTTCAGGTCTGACCCAACACAGTCCTAGTTGTGGTGGCCACAGGCATGCGTGTGTCATTTCATCTCAGGCTCCAGGTGGCCCAGAATAGAGAAAGACTTTGTCTGTTTGGGAGAAAGTCAGGATAAAGAATGAGTTTCTGCCTAATAATCCCAAAACTTCATCCAGAGCCTGTTCAATACAAGGTGGTACCTCTACAATTCTGCAAGAACCATGGAGTTAGTTGGCTTGGGATATCACCTAAAGCAGAAACAGCTTAGATTACAACATCCAAGTCCTTCTGAATATGTGAAAACCCTTCCCAAGAAGGATGCATATAAACGAGCCCAGACTGTGAAGTCTGAAATAAATATCTAACACTTCAATGTCCAGGCACAGAGAACATCTACAAGTATCAAGATCATCCAGGAAAATATGACCTGAACAAATGTACTAAATAAAGCACCAGGAACTAATACTGGAGAAACAGATATATGACCTTTCAGACAGACAATTCAAAATAACTGATTTAAGGAAACTAATAGAAATTCAATGTAACACAGGGAAGAAATTTGAAACTCAATTTCAAATTTAAAAGATAAATTTTACAAAGAGATTGAAATAATTAAAAAGAATCATGCAGAAATTCTAGAAAACTGCAAATTGACATTCTGAAATTTCATTATGAAAAATGCAATTGACATACTGAAAAATACAACAGAATATTTTGATAGTAGAATTGATCATGTAGAAAAAATAATTAGTGAGCTTGAAGACAGGCTATTTGAAAATCCAGAGTCAGAGGAGCCAAAAGAATAAAAAACAGTAAAGCATGCCTACAAGATCTAGAAAATAGCCTCAAAAGGGCACAACTAAGGGTTTTTGCCTGAAAAAGGAGACAAAAACTATGAAGAATTGACAAAAAAGGTCAGTATATTCATAAATCAGTCAATTAGTAAAAGATTATAAAAATTTAAATAATTTTAACTAATCTCTGAACATTGTTAGGTCAGAAAACAAATCTTAAAGCATGCAGAAAAACTAGAATAATATAAAACATCTTCTCTGACCACAGTGAAATAGAACTAGGAATCAATAACAAGAGGAATTTGGGAAACTATACAAATACATGGAAATTAAACAATATGTTCCTAAATAGCTAATGGGTCAATGAAGAAATTTTAAAAAAATTTTTTTGAAAAAATTTTTGAAACAGATGATATCACTTCACACAACACACCAAAACCTATAGGATATAGAACAGCCAGACTAAGAAGTATATAGACTTAAGTGCCTACATCAATAAAGAAGAAAAACCTCAAATAAACAACCTAATGATGTGTCTTAAAGAATCAGAAAAGCAAAAGAAAACCAAACCCAAAACTAGTAGAAAAAAAGAAATTATAAAGATCAGGGCAGAAACAAATGAAATTGAAATGAACAAAACAATACAGAAAGCCAATAAAACAAAAAGTTGTTTTTTTGAAAAGTTAAACAAAATGGACACATCTTTAGTCAGACTATGAAAAAAGACGGAAGATCTAAGTGAATAAAATAAGATGAAAAAACGACATTACAACTGATACTGCAGAAATTCAAAGGATCGTTAGGGCCTACTATGAGCACTATATGTCATAAATTGGAAAATCTAGAAGAAATGAACAAGTTCCTACCTACTAAGTTTTCTATCTACTATACAACTACAAAGATTGAACCATAAAGAAAGCCAAAACCTGAGCAGATCAATAATAATTAATGAAAGCGAAATAATAATAAAAAGTCTCACAGTAAAGAGAAACCCAGGATGACTTTACTTCTGAATTCTATAAAACATTTAAAGAAGTACTAATTCCAACCCTATTCAAACTATTTCAAAAAAATAGAGGAGGAAGGAGTACTTACAAACTCATTATATGAGGCTGGTATTACCCTGATAACAAAACCAGACAAAGACATATCAAAAAAAGAAAACTATAGCCCAATATCCCTAATAAAAATGGATGACAAAATACTTAACAAAATACTAGCAAACCAAATTCAGTAATACATTAAAAATATCATTCATCATGACCAAGTTGAATTTATCCCATGGATGCAAGGATGGTTCAACACAGACAAATCAATCATCAATGTGATGTATCGTATCAACAGAATGAAGGACAAAAACCATGTCATTATTTAAATCGATGCTGAAAAAGCATGTTAAAATTCAACATCACTTCAGATAAAAGTGCTAAAAAAAATCTATGTATAGAAGGAACATACCTCAACATAATAAAAGTCATATATGACAGACCCACCACTAGTGCTATACTGAATGGGGGAAAAAATGAAAGTCATTTCTCTAAGATCTGGAACATGATGAGTATGCCCAACATGACGAGTATGCCCACTTTCACCACTGCTATTCAATGTAGTATCAGAAGTCCTAGCTAGAGCAATTAGACAAGAGAAAAAATACAAAGAGCATTTAAATTAGAAAGAAAGAAATCAAATTATCCTTGTTTGCAGATGATATGATCCCATATTTGGAAAAGCCTAAAGATAACACACACACACAAAATAAATTAGAACTGATAAATTCTATAAAGTTACAGAACACAAAATCAACATACAAAATTAAGTAGCATTTCTATATGCCAACAGTGAGCAATCTGAAAAATAAATAAAAATGTAATCCCATTTACAATCACTACAATCAAATTAAATACCTAGGAATTAACCAAATAAGGGGAAGATCTCTACAATAAAAACTGTAAAACAGTGATAAAAGAATTTGAAGAGGACACTGAAAAAAAATCCCTGTTCATAGACTGGAAAAATCAATGTTGTTAAAATGTTCGTACTACCCAAAGCAGTCCACAGATTCAATGCAATCTCTACCAGTGACATTCTTTACAGAAACAGAAATTTAAAAAAAAAAAAATTTATTGAACCACAAAAGACCCGTAATAGCTAAAGTTAACCTAAGCAATTAGAACAAAATTTGAGGAGTCACATTACCTGACTTCAAATTATACTACAGCAGTATAGAAAACAAAACAGCATGTAAATGGCATAAAACAGACACAGACCAATGTAACAGAAAAGAGAATCCAGAAACAAATCCATACACCTACAGTAAACTCATTTTCCGCAAAGGTCCCAAAAACGTACACTGGATTTCAGAGGATGTATAGAAAAGACTGGATGTCCAGGCAGTTGTCTGCTGCAGGGGGGCAAAGCCCTCATTGAAAACCTCTACTAGGAAAGTATGGAGGGAAAATGTGAGATTGAGGCCTCCACTCGGAGTCCTCACTGGGGCATTCCGTAATAGAGCTGTGAGAAGAGGGCCACCATCCTCCGGACCCCAGACTGGTAGACTCACCAGCAGCTGACATCATCTGCTTGGCTTGTGGAGAGGCTTCAGGAAAGAAACCTACATTCATGACAGAAGGCAAAGAGGGAGAAGTCACTCTACATGGCCAGAGCAAGATGAAGGTGTGGGGGGGGAGGGGGAAGGTACTACATACGTTTAAACAACCAGATCTCATGAGAACTCACTCACTACAATATCATGAGAATGTAGCACCAAGGAGATGGTGCTAAACCATTCATGAGAACTGCTCCCATGATCTAATCACATGCCACCAGGCCATACCTTGAATATTGGGGATTTCTATTGGACAAGAGATTTGGGCATGGATCCAAACCATATCACACAGAATGTGAGAAAATATTTGCAAACTATCCATCTGGCAAGGAATTAATAACAGGAATATATAAGGAGCTTAAACAACTCTATAGGCAAAAATCTAATAATCTGATTTTTAAAATTGTCTAAAGATTTGGATAGACATTTCTCAAAAGAATACATACAAATGGCAAACAGGCTCATGAAAAGACATCCAGCATCACTAATCATCAGAAGAATGCAAATTAAAACAACAATGACATTTCTCACACCAGTTAAAATGGCTTATACCCAAAGACAAGCAATAACAAATACTGATGAGGATGTGGAGAAAATAGAACCCTAGTATGCAGTTTGGTGGCAGTGCAAATTAGCACAACCATTATAGAGAACAGTTTGGAGAGTTCTCAGAAAACTAAAAATAGAGATACCATGTGATTCAGGAATCCCACTGCTGGGGAGATACCCAAAAGAAAGAAAATGAGTATATCAAAGAGATATTGGCATTCCCATGTTTGCTCCAGCACTGTTCACAATAGCTAAGATTTCGAAGCAACCCAAGTGTCCAGCAACAGATGACTGGATAAAGAAAACGTGGTACATATAGAAAATGGAGTACTATTCATCCATAAAAATATGAGATTTTTGTTATTTGCATCAACATGGATTCAACTGGAGGTCATTATGTTAGATAAACCAGCCAGGCACAAGAAGAGAAACATCATACCTTCTCATTTGTGGGATGTAAAAACCGAAACAATTGAACTCATAGAAACAGAGAGTAGAATGAGGGTTATGAGAGGCTTGGAAGGATAGTGGGGATGTGGGTAGTCGCTGGGGGATGATTAATGGGTACAAAAAATGAGTTAGAAAGCATGACTAAGACCTAGTATTTAATAGTACAACAGGGTGACCATAATCAATAATAATTTAATTGTACATTTTAAAATAACTAAAAAAGTATAATTGAATTCTTTGTAATAGAAAGAATAAATGCATGTGGGGGATGAATACCCCATTTCTCGTGCTATGATTATTAAACATTGCATGCCTGTATCAAAAGATCTCATGTACCCCACGAATAGAGACACCTACTATGTATCCACAAAAATCAAATAATTACAACTTCTATAATTTCTTCCAGAAATATTTTTTACTTTTAAGTGCATTATTTCACATATCTTGCTTAATTATCCCTTGTCAGAAACTTTCCATTTCAAGTTTTAACACCAAAAAATCAGTAAATATACTCTGTCATAATAAACTAAAATATTATTATTTAAGTAGATATCATAATTTCATACCTGGATGTTATTATATACATAGTTTCCATTTCAGTTTTAATTTATTTTCCAATTGTTTGAGGCTAGAACATAAAATTGATTTTTTTAATTAATTTTTTATTCTTCAAACTTAATATCACTTCTTAGTTCTAGTAGCTTCTTTGGAGATTTCATTCATTATTTTACTCATCTTAGAGGCATACAATCATTTTGTCTGCAAACAAAGACAGTTTTATTTATTCTTTTCCAATTTAAATGCATTTTATTACTTTTTTCTGACTTATTACACTGACTATACATTCCAGTACAATATTGAGCAGAAATGAGATGAACATCCGTGATTTGTTTCTGCTCTTAAGAGGAATGCCATCAGTGTTTCACCAGTAGGAATGATGTTACCTGTGAATTTTGTACAGATGCTTTTTATTGGATTGGAAAGTTTCTTCTATTACTATTTTGCTAATAATCATTTTTTAAATGTTTTAATTTTGTCATGTGCTCTTTTTCTGCTGATATGATAAATTGTTATGTTGAAATATGTTCATTATTTATTTTTATTGATGTACATATTTCACAGATTTATAGAGCATATGTGATTATTTCATACATTCATAGGATATGTAATGATCAAGTCAGGGAATTTGGAGTATCCATTACCCATGTATCATTTTTATGTGTTGGGAAGATTTCAAGTCCATTATTCTAGCTACTTTGAAATATGCAATACCTTGTATCTAACTATAGTCATCCTACTCTATTATAAATATTGTAACTTATATCTTCTATCTGCCTTTATGTTTGTACCCATTAACCAGCCTCTCTCCATTGCCTCTGTACCTACACATCCTTACCAGCCTCTAGTATCTATCATTCTATTTTCTACCTCCATGATATTAACTTTTCCAGCTCTCACATATACTAACAACATGACATATTTGTCTTTATGTGCTCAGCTTTTTTCATTTAACATAATGACCCTCCAGTCCCATCCATGTTGCTTCAGTTGACATGATTTTATTTTTTACAGCTAAATAGTATTTCAATGTATAGGGATACCACATTTTCTTTATCTGTTTGTTCATTGATAGACACTTAGTTTGATTTCTTATCTTTGATATTGTGAATAGCGCTTCAATAAATATGTGAATGCAGGTATCCCTTTTTATTTTTATTTTTTGATAAATAATAGTGTGGTTGCTGGGTTGTATGGTAGTTCTATCTTCAGTTTTTTGAGAAATATCCATACTGTTTTCCACAGTGACTTTACTATTTTGCATTCCTATCAACAGCGTATGAGTCCCCTTTCCTCTGTACTCCCACCAGCATCTGTTTTTTGACTTTTTAATGATAACCATTCTAACTGGGGTAAGATGATATCTCATTGTGGTTTTGGTTTGCATTTCACTGATGATTAATGATGTTGGGCATTTTTTGATATACTTATTGGCCATTTGTACATCTTTGGTATGGTTTGGATCTGTGTTGCTACCAAATCTCATGCTAAAATGTAACCCCCCAGTGTTGGAGGTGGGACCTTGTGAGAGGTGTTTGGATCATGGGCATGTATTCCCCATGAGTGGCTTAATGTTATCCCCCTTAGTGATGAGTGAGTTCAGGTTAGTGTTTGGCATCTAACCCTCTCTCTCTTTGCTCCTGCTCTTGCCATAATATCATATGTTGCTCCTCTTCTACCTTCTTTACCTTCCACCATGATTAAAAGCTCCCTGAGGCCTCCCAAGAAGCTGAGCAGGTGCCAATCTCATGCTTATACTGCCTGCAGAATCATGAACCAATTAAACCTATTTTCTTTATAAATTGCCCAGTCCTAGGTATTTCTTTATGGTAATGTAAGAATGACCTCACATAGTCTTCTTTTTCTTTTCTTTCTTTTTTTTTTAAGAGAGACAGAGAGAGAGAATCTTGCTCTGTTACCCCATCTGGAATGCAGTGGTGTGATCTCAGCTCACTACAACATCCATCTACCAGGTTGAAGAGATTCTCACGTATCACCATCCTAAATAGCTGGAATTACAGGCATGTACCACCAAGTCTGCCTAATTTTTGGATTTTTGGTAGAGACAGGGTTGAGCCACTTTGGTCAGGCTGGTCTCCAAGTCCTAGCCTCAAGTGATCTATCCACCTCAGCCTCCCAAAATGCCAGGATTACAGGTGTGGGCCCCTACACTCAGCCAACACAATCTTCTTTTTAAAAATATGTCTGTTCATGTTCTTTGCCCATTTTAAAATTTGTTTATAGGAACTATTGAGTTTCTTATATATTCTGGATATTAGTCTCTTATTCGAGAAAGAATTTGGAAATACTTTCTTCCATTCCACATGTTGTCTCTTCACTCTGCTGTTTCCTTTGTTGCACAGAGGCTTTTTAGTTTAATAAAGTCTCATTTGTCTATTTTGCTTTTGTTGTCTATGCTTTTGTTACCTTAGCCAAAAAATCTTTGCCTAAACCAATGTCCTGAAGTTTTTTCCCTATATGTTTTCTTCTTGTCATTGTATAATTTCAGGTCTTACATTTAAATCTTTAATCTATTTTGAGTTGATTTTTGTATATGGTGAAAGATAAGGGTTTAGTTTTATTTTTCTACTCAAAGATGTCCAATTTTGCCAGTACCACTTATTGAAGAGAGTGTCCTTTCCCCAATGTATGTTCTTGGCATCTTTGTAAAAAAAAAAGTTTGCTGTAATTAAGTGTATTTATTTCTAGACCCTATATTGATTCCATTGATCTCTATGTATGTGTCTGTTTTTATACCAATGCTATGTAGTTTTGGTTTCTATAGTCTTGTAATATATTTTGAAGTTGGTTAGCATAATACCTGCAACTTTTTTTCCCCCCTCTGGATTGCTTTGACTATTTGGTCTCTTTTCTGATTCTTTACAAATTTTAGAATTTATTTTTCTATTTCCATGTGGCATTGGTATTTTAATAGGAATTGCATTTAAATCTGTAGATTTCTGTAGGCAGTATGATCATTTTAACAATCTTAATCCATTTGATCCATGAGCATAAGATTTTTTTTTTTATCCTCTTCAATTTCACTAGTTTTATAGCATTTCTTGTAGAGATCTTTCATGTCCTTGGTTAACTTATTGCCAGTTTTTTTGTTTTGTTTTGTTTTGTTTTGTTTTTAGCTATTATAAATAGAATTGGTTTCTTGATATGGTCCTCAGCTGGATCATTACCGGTGTATAGAAATGCTGGCCTTGTAGAATGAGCTAGGGCAAATCCTCTCTTTTTCAATGTTTTATAATAGTTTGAGAATAATTAGACTTTGTTCTTCTTTGAAAGTTTGGTAAAATTTGTCAGTGAAGCCATCCAGTCCTAACGCTTCTATGTTGAAAACTTTTTATTACCAATTCAATCTCATTACTTATTATCAGTCTGTTCAGGTTTTCTATTTCTTCCTTGTTCGACCATAGTAGGATGTATGTGCCCAGGAATTTATCCACTTCCATGTTTTCCAGTTTGTTAGCATATTGTTGTTCATAGTGGTATTTAAATAACTTTTGTATTTCTGTGGTATCATTTGTAATGTCCCCTTTTTTCATTTCCAATTTTGTTTATTCGGATCTCTCTCTCTCTTGCTTAGTATAGCAAGTGGTTTATTGGTTTTGTGTACCTTTTCAAAAACCAACTTTTCATTTTAATAAACTTCTGTTCTTTTAGTCTTTTTTGGTTGTTTAGTTCTGTGCTAATCTTTATTATTTCTTTCCTTCTACTAATTTGGGTTATAGTTTGTTCTTGCTTTTCTAGCTCCTTGAGGTATACTCTCTAGATTGTTTATTTTAAAATTTTCTACTTCTTTGATTGTTTTCATTGCTATAAATTTTACTCTTAACACTCCTCTTACAGTATCCCATAGGTTTTCCTATGTTGTTTCAATTACCATTTGTTTCAAGAATTTTAAAAATTATCTCCTTTATTTCTTATATGACCTAATAGTCATTCAGGAACATATGCTTTAATTTCCATGCATTTGTACAGCTTTCAAAATTTCTCTTATTATTGATTTATAGTTTTATTGCATTGTGATCTAAAAGATACTTCATTTGATTTTTAAAATTTGTTGAGACTTGTTTCATGGCTTAACATCTTTTCTATCCTGGAGAATATTCCATGTGCTGATGAGAAAAATGTGTATTCTATAGCTGCTTTATAAAATGTTTTGTAAATGTCTGTTTGGTCTAAGGTTCAGTTTAAATCCAATGTATCACTCTTAATTTTCTGCCTAGGTAATCTGTCTAGTGCTGAGAATGAGCTGTTGAACTCCCTCACTATTACTGTGTTAGAGTCTACCTCCCTTTAAATTTGGTAATATTTGCTTTATATAGGTGTTGGGTGAATATATGTTTAGAATTGTTATAACCAATTGCTGAATTGATCTCTTTATTGTTATATAATGACCTTCTTATACTTTTTTCACTGCTTTTGACTTAGTCTGTTTCATCTGATATAAGTACACTCCTTCTGGCTTTTGGTGTTTGTTTGCATTAAATATCTGTTTCCATCTTTTTACTTTCTCTCCATACATATCTGACAAGTGGGATGTGTTTTGTAGGCAGCATATTGTTAAGTCATGGTTGTTAATTCATTCATCCAATCTATCTTTAAAGTGGCAAGTTTAATCTGTTTATTTTCAAGGTTATTATTGCTATCTGATAACCTATTTCTTGCAGTTTATTAATTGATTTCCGGTGGTTTTATATATCATTTTTTCTCTTTTATTATTACTTATTGTGAGTTAGTAATTCTGTAATGCTAACAGAGTCTTTTCTCTTTCTTGTTTGTGTGTTTGCTCTACCAGTGTTTAAAAAATATTTTCATGTGTTTTCTTCACAGTAGACATCATTTTTTCAATTTCAGATGTAGGACTCCCTCAAACATTTCTAGTACAGCTGGTCTATGGGTAATGAATTACCTCAGCCTTTGCTTGTCTGAAAAAAACTTTATTTATTCTTCATTCATGAAGAATAACTTCGCTGAATATACTATTCTTGGCTACCAGTTTCTTTTAGCATTTTAAATATGTCATCTCATTCTTTCCTGGCCTGTAAGGTTTCTGCTCAGAAATCCACTGTTAATCTAATGAGAATTTCTTTATAGATGGCTAGATGCTTTTCTTTTGCTGTTTTTAGTATTCTGTCCTTGTTTTTGACTTTTGACAGTTTGACTATGATGTTCCATGGAGAAGAACTTTTTGCATTGTATCCATTTGGGGGGTCTGTGAGCCTTCTGTATCTGGATGTCTAAATCTCTTGCAAGACTTGGTAAGCTTTTAATCTATTTAAAAAATGTTTTCTAACACCATTTATTTCTTTTTGCCTCTGAGACTCCACAAATTCAAACATTTGGCTGCTTTATGATGTCCTATATTTCATGTAGTCTTTATTCATTTTTTTTGATTCTTTAAAAAATTTTTTATTTCTTTTTTCTCAGTAGTAGCCTAGGCCAGGCAATTCCAAGGCTCTTGGACAGCATGCTTTGGCACAAAGGAGTTGCAAAGCCAGGCCGAATGTCTTGTCCTCTGGCACCCTGGTGATATGTACAAGAGCCAGCTGTGTTAGTCAGGGATGGCATGATTCTCAGGTCTCCATTTTTGTCTGACTGGATTATTTCCAAAGACCTGTCTTTACATTCTGAAATTATTTCTTCTGACTGATCTCATCTCTTGTTGATGTTTAAAATATATTTGGTGTGTCATTGAATGAATTATTTAGTTCCAGAATTTCTGTTTGATTCTTTTTAATAGTATCTATCCCTTTGGTTATTTCACATTTATTTTCTGAATTGGTTTTCTGATTTTTTTGTATTATTTTTAGCATTCTCTTTTATCTCACTGAATTTCTTTAAAATCATTATTTTTAATTCTTTTTCCAGGATTTCATAAATTTATTTTTAGTTGGACTCTGTTGCTGGAGAATTATTGTATTCATTTGGCAGTGTCATATTTTCTTGCCTTTTTATGTTTCTTGTGTATTTGTATTGATATCCAAGCATCTGGTGAAACAATCTCTTCTCCCTATGTTTTGAATTTGCTTTCATAGAGGAAGACTTTTTCCTGAATATGTCTATGGTATCTGCTGGGTATGGCACTTTGACTTTGATTCTAGGTACATGAGTATTGTAGTCTCTGTATGATTTCTCAAATGTAAATAGCATCCATGGTGTCTGTGATTTCCTTGGTGGGATAGGGTGCAGTTTTAAGTGGTGGTTGTAGTGAAGCTTTGCTGGGGACTAGTCCCAGTGGTGACAACAGTGGGCTGGCTGTGCCAGTCCTTGGTCACCAGAGTGACATATGTTGGTACCAGTGTTAGCATATCCAGGCAGGTCAATTCTTGGGCCTCTAAGTGGCTTGCTTAGATGCTGTTAGTGGCAGTGGTGGGCCAGATGGGTAAGTGGCTTTACAGACCCTAGACCACAGGTGTGGCATGAGTGATATCAGTGGCAGTGACCACTGGGTCTTGAGTGGTGCATGCTGGTGTTGGTGATGGCTATTATGGGATTTTCAGTCATCTCTAGGCCTGCAGGTAGTATGTGCAGGTGAGTGCTAATTATGGTAGTAATAGCAGGGTGAGTGGGTCCCACCTTCAGTCCCTGGGAGGAGTGCTCACATGCCTAGAGTGGTAGACTGGGCTGGATGATCTTTAGGCCCCTGGACTACATAGTTTAGAACAGCAGAGTTGCAAAGCCAGCCCAGGCATTATTTTCCTTAGGGCCTATGGTGGTACATGCAGGTGCTGGCTGTAATAGGCAGTGGTGGGATGATTTCCAGGCCCCCCACAGAGTGGTCAGTTTAGGGGTGGCAGTGACTGTGTGAATATAGAAATATACAGGTTATCTAACTGTTCTGAAGTGAACTTTAGTAACTTATGTCTTTTAAGAAACTGTTAATTTTATCTAAGATGTCAAATTTGTTGGCCTAAAGTTATAGTTGTAATATCTGCCCATTTTTCTTTTTTTGACATGAAGTCTCACACTGTCACTCAGGCTGGAATGCAATGGCGCAATCTCGGCTCACTGCAACCTTTGCCTCCCAGTTTCAAGCGATTCTTCTGCATCAGCCTCCTGAGTAACTGGGAATTACAGACATGCACCACCACACCCAACTAATTTCGTATTTTTATGAGAGACGGGATTTCTCCATGTTGGCCAGGCTGGTCTCAAACTACCGTTCTCAGGTGATCCGCCTGCCTCGGCCTTTCAAAGTGCTGGAATTACAGGCATGACCCACCATACCCAGCCATATCTGGCAATTTTTTAGTGACATAACCTATCTCAACCTTGACATTGTTAATTAACATATTTTCTCTTTCCTGATCAGTCTGGATGGAGTTTTATTACTTTTTAAAAAGTTAAACAAATTCATTGACTTTTCTTTATTGTTTTTTCTGTTTTCTACTTCATTGATATCTGTTTTGGTTTTTATTTTATTTATTTTTCTGCTTACTTTGGGTTTAGTATGTTATTTTCTCTTTTAGTAAGGTAGAAGCTAAGCTGAAACTTTCTTCTTTTAAATGTGTGCGTTTTAGTGCCATAAATGTCCCTCTAAATATTGTTTTAGCTGTATCTAAAAATATTAACATATTTTGTTTCCATTTTTACTCTATTCAAAATACTCTCTAATGTTCTCTTTCAATACTTCTTCAAACCATGGGACATTAATAAGTGTTTAAATTAGTTAGCAATTACTTGGGGGGCATTAAACTTTGAGTTTTTGATTTCTAATTTAACTCCCTTTTAGTAAGAGAATATAATATATGTGACTTTAAACTTTTTTTGACTTGTTTTGTGGCCAAAAAGATATTTTATAGTGGATTTACCTGCTTCCATCTTGACCAGATACCGAAGTCCCCTCAATAATTTTGATGAGTGTAATGAAGTCCTTAACCCAAGTGTAAGAAACATGGTTTCAGATCATGCCATGGAAAGATCATACCTTAAAAAATTGTAAAGACAAATTAAGAACATGATTTCATTCTAACATGTAAGATATTGTCTTAATTTTTGTTTTATTTTAAAAAATTATTTCTTTTTATTACTATTTTGAGACTGGGTCAGGATCTGTTGCCTGGGTCGGGATCTGCTGCCTAGGCCAGAACTGCAGTGGCATAATTGCAGCTCACTGCAGACTCAAACTCCTGGGTACAAGGGATTTTGCTGCCTCAGCCTCCTAAGTAGCTAGGACTACAGGTGTTCACCACCACACCTGGTTATTTTCAGATTTTTTGTTAGACATAGGATCTCACTATATTTCCCAGGCTAGTCCTGAACTCCTGGCCTCAAGCAGTAATCTTCCAATTTTGGCCTCTGAAATTGCTAGGATTATAAGCATAAACCGTCATGTGGCTCTAATTATTATTAATTACTATTAGTTTTTTTTAATTTCCATTTTTGTTTTAGATTCAGAAGACACATTTGCTGGTTTGTTATGAGGGCATATTGTGTGGTGCTGCCGTTTGGGCTCCCATCACATAGTCAGATAGTGAACATAGTACTCAATAGGAAGTTTTTAAGCCCTTGCCCCTTTCACTCCCTCCTTCTGTTTGGAGTCCCCATGTCTAATGTTTCCATATTTATGTTCATGTGAACTCAAGATTTACCTCCCACTTATAAATGAGAACATGTACTATTTGGTTTTCTATTTCTGCATTAGTTTGCTTAGGATAACAGCCACCAGCTGTATCCATGTTGCTGCAAAGGACATGATTTTGTTCTTTTTTATGGCTGCATAGTAACCCATTATGTACATGTACCAAATTTTCTTTATCCATCACCCCAGTGATGGTCACCTAGGTTGATTCCATGTTGTTACTATTGTGAATAGTGCTGCAATGAACATATAAGTAGATGTATCTTTTTGGTAGAATAATTTATTTTTCTTTGAGTATATACCTAGTAGTGAAGTTGCCAGGTCTAATGGTAGTTCTATTTTTAATTCTTTGAGAAATCTCCACACTGTTTTCCCCATTGGCTGAACTAATTTACATTCCCATCAGAAGTGTTTAAGCATTCCCTTTTCTCCACAGCCTTGCCAACATCTGTTATTTTTTGACTTTGTAATAACTGCCATTCTGACTGGTGTGAGTTAGTAGTTCACTGTGGTTTGATGTGCAGTTCTTTGATGATTAGTGATGTTGAGCATTTTTAAATATGTTTGCTGGCTGTATGTATGACTTTTGAGAAGTGTCTGTTTATATCTTTACCCCACATTTTAACAGAGTTTTTCTTCTTGTTGAGTCATTTAACTTCTTTATAGATTTGAATATTAGTCCTTCATTGAATATATAGTTTGTAAATATGTACTCCCATCCTCTAGGTTGTCTGTTTGTTCTATTTAGAGCTTCTTTGGCTGTCTAGAAGCTCTTTTGTTTAATTAAATCCTGTTTGTTTATTTTTGATTTTGTTGCATTTGCTTTTGAGATATTATTCAAAATTATTTGTCCAGGCCAGTGTCTAGAACAGTATATTTGAAAACTCTGGTAAAAAATACGTGACATGAAATTTATCATTTTTACCATTTTTATTGTATAGTTCAGTAGCATTAAGTAAATTGACATTGTTGTGAAACCAACACCATCATTATTTATCCACAGATTATTTTTCGTCTAGCAAAGCTAAAGCACTGTACTCATTAAACAACTCCCCCATTACCTTCTATCCTTAGCCCCTGGCAATCTTCATCTACTTTCTGTCTCCGTGAATTTGATGACTTCAAGTACTTCATATGAGTAGAATTGTACATTATTTGTCTTTTGTGACTGGTTTGTTTCACTTATTAGCATAATGTTTTCAAGATTAACCTATGTTTTAGCATGTCTAAGAATGTCCTTACTTTTTAAGGCTGCTACTATTAGCTTATGTGCCCTATATGTTTATCCATTCATTTGTTGTAATCCAGATATATGGTAGAATATATATTTTGCAGCTCCAAGAGTCATGTATTCTGTTCCATTTTTTTGCTGTATATTATATTCGTTTAATGTCTTTTTCTCTTCATACACTTTTTTTTTATTTGTAGCTAACATATAGTAACTGTACATATTTATAAGATACAGAGGGATATTTGATTCACGTGTACAATGTGTAATACTTAAATTAGGGTAATTGGCATATCTATCACCATAAATATTTATTGTTTTTTAGTGTTGTGAATATTCAAAATCCTCTATTTTAGCTTATAAAAATACACAATAAATTATTGTTACACTTATTCACCCTAGGAGCTATAGAACATATAACATACTCCTCCCATCTAGTTATGGCTTTGACTCTGTTAATCAGACTCTCCCTATCTTCCTCTACCTTGACTCTTTCCAGCCTCTAATAACAACAATAATAATCTTTACTTCCATGAAGAAAATTTTTCTTTTTACCTTCCACATATGGGTGAGAACATGCAGTATTTATCTTTCTGTACCTGACTTTTTTACTTAACATAATGTCCTCCTCCAGACTCGTGCATGTTGCTGTGAATGCTAACTGGAAACCAAATTAGTTTCACTAGTTACAGTTATGATGTTTAGATAACCCGTGTATAGAATTAGAGAACTACAGAATTGATGTATAGTGCAGGCCAAATTACTCTGGACTGTAGAGATTATCTTGTCAACTCTGATTATTTTGACTCTGCAGCTGAAAATGTATTTTTTGACTTTAAAATTAAATGATGTAATATTTCAGATCATTCTAACAAAAATTAATAGAATAAAATTAATATTATAAAATTTTAAAGGAACAAATGCCAATTTATTCCTTTATTAGTAAAGATAAAACAATCATTGTGTAGATAATGACTAACTAGTACACAGGTACTATCATAGTAAAGTCTTTTGTTTTGTTGACCATGACAAATTCAGTTATGTGTCAGCACCCCGATCATGCCACTGAAAATATTGTCAATGACATGGTATTAAGTTGTATTAATCAAATATCATGTCCATATAAAGAATATTAGTCATCCCATCTACTAGGCATTCACACTTGAAATATTTTCTCTAATACTGTACACCACAGGGTAACAGAGTTATTGGCAAATAAGTGTATATTCAGAACAGAAGTGTCTGAAAACTCTGACCCATGAGGAAATATTAAAGGAACTTGGTGAATTTATCCTAGAGATAAAAACTTAAGAGAGCTGGGTACAGTGGCTTATGCCTGCAATCCCAATGCTTTGGGAGGCTGAGTTGGGAGATTGCCAGACTTTGAGACTAGCCTGGGCAACACAGTGAGACCCCCATCTCTACAAAAAAAAAATAAAAATAAAAATTAGCTGGGTGTGGTGGAGTATTCCTGTAGTCCTAGCTAATTGGGAGGCTGAAGTGGGAGGATTGCTTGAGGCCAGGAGGTCGAGGCTTCAATGAACCATGATCATGTCACTGCATTCCAACCTGGGCGGCAGAGCAAGAGTCTGTCCTCCCCACCTTCCCCTCCAAAAAAAAAAAAGACTTAAGAGAGCCTTAATAGATGCTTTTAAATATTTGGGTAGCTATTCTATTGGAGACAGAATATATGATTATACATATTCTACATGTCTTTCAGATACCATTAGTATGTATTAATTAATGTTTTAGTAAAGCAGTTACTAAATCTTATGAAAGATCCTTGGAATAATAAATGATCTGCAATGTTAGATTAGGCAAACAAATCATATTGTGAAAACATCTTTAGTAGAAATATTTGAGTAGCAGATAATTCATTTTCAGTAGTGAATATCTGGTGAGCACATGTGTTTAACAGTGAAGTATTCATAATATTAAGATGGACTTTAAAAAAAAACATCAAAATGATATTGGTAAAATTAGTCATGTGCTGAAATTACTTGAGTGATTGACCATTAATAATATGTAAAGAAATAATAAGAAATGCAGTCTTAAAGCAGGACTGGAATATGATTCTTGCTGAAGAGCCTAAACAAATCTGAGACCTCTGCTCAATATAGGCTTCATATAGGATACTGTCTCATTATTTCATTTACTTTGATTGCAACATTTTTGGGGAGCTTTGAATGTAAAGAGATAAGTAGTTTTAAGTTCAGAGTTAGCAATGAATGAATCATTTGAGAAGGATGTGGAACTAGAGAGAAAAAGACACAGAAAAAGGAGGTAATAAGAAAACTGAGTCATAAGAGTGACTAAGGAAGTAGAGGTGCAAAACCTCATGTATCTGAGAGTGTAAGAAAGACTAGGTCATGAGACCTTCTATTGAGTCACCAGAAGTGATGTTAACTATAATGTCCTAAATAATGGTTTACAATCTCAGTTTTACAGGAGAAGCTGTGCCATCCTTTAAAACAGCTTTTTTTTTTTTTTTTTTTTTTTTTTTTTTTTTTTTTGCTCTTTTACTGCTCAGTAACTTGATACAAAATCCTGAGGTAACCTGAATCTGTCTCTGTTACTTGCAATCTAAGGAATCCTAATTAGTATATACCTTTAAGTTCAAATGTTTTATTTGAGAGAGGTGGAATGTGATCAGCATGCAGCCTAAGAAAAGCAATGGAAGAGCCAGGCATTAATGGAAGCATAAAATTAATGCATTCAGAACATTTTCTAATTCTATCACTTCCCACATTGGGCTGATTTCTTTCAAATAGCAGTTTTGCTATAATTTGGCCTTCTGTGAAAATCACTCCTTAACGATGCACTTACGAATGTGACCCAGGGGCCACATATGTTAAAATCACCAAGAGTATTTGTTTTACATATTCCTGGGATTAATACTGCTACATCAGATTCTACTGAAACAGAATCTCTTGCAATGAGTACTGGGAACCTGCATTGTAAGCAATTGCTCATGTAACTTTTATGTACATAAAATTTTATAATCACTGTCCTATATAGAAAGAATGTGCTGGCAAGTCAGTGTGAACATGGCCCCAGATTCCATTAGATAATCCTGGACTTTTGTCCCTAGTAAAAGCACTTGCTTACTTTGTCCCTTTAGTTTAGTGGTGGAAAATGTAGGAACTTCCTATTGTTAATCTCCAGGTTGCCTTATTGTCTCCTGTTCACCGGTTGTTTTCTGGAGTGTTTCATCATGAGACTAGCTGGTTCCTTGCATTTCATTCCTTCTTGTTTTGTATATTCAGAGTGGTTTCTTCTTTTCCAGTTTGTGTTCTGACATCATCCCTAGAATGGCCAGTATTTCCCAGTTTCATATTCTTTGAGAGAATACCTCTTTAAGTCAAACACTGAACTAAACATCAGGGTCAATTTTTAACTCTTCGATTCTAGGACATTTTGCATATTTTCAGTGGCTAGCCATTGAGAAAAGCTGTGCAAGAAAGGAAAATGATTTAGCTGAAATTTATGTAATTTTTTGACTTGGCTATATATAACCCAAATCAGAGGCTTGGGGTGTTAGATGTAACATTCTTTTTTCTCCCTGGGTTCAGTTAAAGCCCTTTAACACAATTGTATATAAGTTATCATTCATGTAAAAGGCTCTGTTTTTCCACTAAAACCAGAGAGAGGTACTTTGCAATCTTGAATGTTAATGGAGGCACTTCAAATTTATGAATAATCGAAGTGGAGGCTATCTTGACATTTTAAAAGTCCTACAGAATGCCAGAGAACATTTAGTTTTTGACTTAGATCTTAGAGTAGGTTAGAAGAGTTACTTATTTCCCATGGGTGCTATCATATTTAAAATTTTCACTGTTACTCTTCTTAGCTCTGAAGAAAAATATGAAAAATTCATTCTCAAATTATTTTTAGTTCACCAAGTTAAAGGAAACATAACTACAAGAAATGTAAAACACATTTCTTACAGGTCAGATTCCTGATTGTTCTGACTTCTTAAGAACTGTGAAGTCACATTACTTCTGAGAGTATAATTATTATTTGAAAAAAAAAAAAAACCCTCATTGTGAGGCAATGTGTTTAATGTACTCACCAAGATAAATAAATCATGTTTCCTGTCTTGGGCAATTGACCAGTAATGAAAAACATTAAGAAAACAAGTAGAAGTAACATAAATAAATAAATAAATAAATAAAATAATCAAGTTTGTGTATTTGTTTGTTTGTTTTGAGACCTTTGAGGAAAGGATGGGAAATGAACCAGAGAAAAGAGACAGTAGTGAGAAGGCAATCTTGTTGTGTGTTATGGATAGTTTAGATAATAAAAATTTGTGTCTTTTATTCTCTACCAATCCAAAGAGGTAGGTGTCAATATCCTTATTTCACAGTTAAGTAAAAAACATTTGGAGAGATTAAGTCATTTGCCAAAGTTAATTTTGAAGTTTCCATTGTAGGTCACACGTCATTTCTCTAATCTCTAAATACTGAAGTCGTCCAAGGCTCAGTCCTCACACCTTTCTGTTATCCATCTACACTTATCTTCTTGCATTAGCTTTTCTCATTTCTCACAGCTTTAAATATCGTGTCACCAGTATGTTGACTACTCTCAAATTAAATCTCCAGCTCAGATGTCTTCTCTGCTCTCCACACTCACATATCCAACTGCCTAATTGACATTTACACTTGGATGTATAATGGGCACTTAAACTTAGTACATCCAAAATTGCACTTCTGATCTCTCTCATCTCTCAAACCACCTCCTCCTGTAGTCATTGCCATTTCATTACATAATAACTCAACTTTTCTAATTTCTCAGGCCAAAA
Organism: Ateles fusciceps; assembly: GCA_036589455.1. NCBI lineage: Eukaryota > Metazoa > Chordata > Mammalia > Primates > Atelidae > Ateles > Ateles fusciceps. The sequence continues at coordinate 2,772,385 of JAZHEH010000851.1, forward strand.
ACCTTGAGTCACTTTTGATTTATCTTTGCCTCACAAAGCCCACATCCAAACTCTTTTGTCTCATGAAGATATATTCAGGTTTTGACTACTTCTCATCATGTTTCTCCTCTGAAGTTTATTTTACCTTTTGTATTAGTCCATTCTTGCGCTGCTATAAAGAACTACCTGAGACTGGGTAATTTATAATGAGGTTTAATTGGTTTGGCATTCCACAGGCTGTACAGGAAGCATGGCTGGGAAACTTACAAAGATAGCAGAAGATAAAGAAGACAAAGTCACGTCTTTCATGGCCAGAGAAGGAGGAAGAGAGGAAAGTGGGAGGTGCTACACAATTTTGAACAACCAGATCTCCTGAGAACTCACTTACTACTAGGAGAACAGCAAGGAGGAATTCCATCCCCAGGATCCAATTACCTCCCACCGGCCCCTACCTCCAACATTGGTGATTACAATTCAATATGAGACTTGGGCAGGGACACAAATCCAAGCCATATCACCTATTAAAGAGTGCTTTCCTAATATAGATCAATCACTCTATCTATCAACTATCTTTATATTTCTCTATCATCTATCTGTCTCTCTCTCTCTCTCTCTCTCTCTATCCACTGATAAGGGCTGGTTTCTGCACATGCCACATGTATAGTCTCAAACGGTCCCAGGTTCAGAGGGACCTATGTTTGGTTCAATTTTCTGCTGTTGCCATCTTGAAAATTGTTGATAATTTTATCTTTGAACTTGTGATTTGTAAATGAAGTCCAATGGGACAATGGAGCATGCACATTAGCAGGAGAGAAACATAAAATAGGCATGTTTGCTGCCTTTCCTTGCCACTCCATTCACATATAGCTTTTACCATGCTCCCTCAGCACAGAATTCTGGTGAAGCTGCAATACATGGGGAGTTCAACAATAATCAACGTGATACAGGAGAGCATGTTAGGTCTACGACTGAGCAAGTGGGGGATGCTGACAGCTTGAAGAGGTCATACTTTCGTTTGAACCAGAACTTGCTTCCAACACAGAAAGTAGGCAATAGCATTTTATGAAACACGGGCAACCAAGGAACCCTAATGTATCCTTTCTTCAGAGTCTTGCTTCCCTTTATTAGTTAACATCTTATGCTAAAAATAGTGACACTGAATGGGAAAGAATTGAAAAGATAGGGCAACCCATAGTTCTTTTTCCTTCAATTAGTTCTTATGAATCAGTAAGCTGAAGGTAGTAAGTATTGGTTAAATATGGCTGTATCCAAATGAAATAAATACAGTTGAGTTAGTGTACATTTCCATCATTCTGGCAAGAACAAAATTCATATGCATAGCTCAGTTATGAAATAGAAGCTGTGTAATTTCAGTAATTCCACATACTCTACCACGTGCTCTTATGAGCATTTAATACTGGCTTTGTGCAACACAATGATGACACTTACTTCTCTGCCTTTCGAACAAGAGGATTCATATTTCCATTCTGCAACCTGTAAGTTATGTAGCTAGCCATGATAAATGTATATCATATATTTGTATGTGTGTCCCTATATATATGCACATTTATGTAAATACACACACACATGCACACACACTTATGTGCATACACACACATATCTTCCTTGTTTTACTCTGCTCCTGGCCATGCATTGTATGAATAAACTGCAACATATGTATACATTTTTATTCCTGATACACATTTAATGTTTCCAATTTTAGGCTGTAATAAATAACTCTTTTTATAAATATATGTTTCCATTTTTCTCTGATAAAAATCTAATAGTTAAAATGCTCAGGCATTGAGTAGATTTATGTTTAAATTTGTAATAAAATGCCAAAGAGGTCTCTAAGGTGATTGTATTATTTTATCCTCCCATGAGCAATATATGAGATGGTCATTTATTTCATATAGTTGTCAATACTTAATAGTATCTGTCTTTTATGAATTAACTGTTTCAGGGAGTGAGAAACAGCATCATTCTGGTTTAATTTGCCATTTCCTGGTGACTATTGCACTTATTGACATATGTTGTTTTTTTAAGCCAGTATCTCTTTATGACTTTTGACCATTTATGATTGATTGTTTTCTTGTCAATATAGATTTGTAAAAGTTCTTCATAGATTCTAAATAAAAGTTTTTGGGCAAATATATGTATTGTAAATATTTCCTACCAATCTGACTTATTTATTGAGGACTGTCTAGGTTAAAACTCTTCTTGGCATTGCAAGCTAGATGATTAAAGTTTCTTCCCTCAACAAGTTTTCAATCACTAGTGCTTAGAAAATATTAGCTGGAAACTTTTAGGGAGGTTGGTAGATATATTTTTGGTTTTTTGTTTTTTTACTTTGGATAGGTGAATAGACACTTTTCTAAGGCTAAAATTCTCCAGTTCTAATTATTAACACAACTCTAGACTTGTGTTAGTTTTGACACATGTAGCCTCTGATCTTCTAACTTTATATTTTCATATAGTTTCCATTTTGGAGTTCATACCCAAATTTAAAGCTTTTACTTACTATTACATGTGATCTTTTTGCAATTTGTTAATATGCATGGTGATGAACGGAAATAATTTAGAATTTCTTGATATCTGCCAAACACAAGTGTACTCTGGTCTCTATACTTAGGATATTAAACTAAAACATATAAGATTGCACATTAAAATTATTTATTTACCTCAGAGATTACAGATTAGATAAGAATCATAAGTACTGAAGTCCAGCCACTAATAAAAAAAAGAAAAGAAAAGAAACTTACAGTTATCCATGGAAATTTTTTGTTGTTGTTGTTGGAAATTGTATAATTTTAACTGACAATGTTATTCAGGAGATGCTTTGTTTCCCAAGACAGATACCTGCATAATAGAAGGAAAATATGTTTGTTTGTTTGTTTGTTTCAAAAATCCCTTCCATAAAAAATGATCTAAGTTGTTCCATTCAAGCTGATTATTAATCAAAATTTCAAAAATGTTAATCAAGAGCCCTTATAGAAACAAAGGAATTTTTTTTAACCACAGTGGAAATGTGAAATAAATAAATTCTATCATTCAATGAGGTAAGAGCTCAAAATGTAATTATTAGCATTACTATTTAAATGGTAACCTTGTTTGGCGTTTTACTAGAAATTTGTCTTCTTAGTAAAAACAATCAACAGGATATCTCATTATGGGTTATTAACTATATCTGTTGCCCCTGGATGCTTATATTTATTAAATAGGTCACACAGTTTCTAATTTTGTTTCCACCAAAAATATTCAGAATTGGCTGCTTATGTTTTTTGTTTGAGGCATCTAAGAAGATATTTTTATTTCTTCCAGTAATCATATTTTATCATTACTGTTACCTATTCATTATTTCAGCAAGTTTCATTTTGAGAAACTTCGTATTTTTGTTCAATATTGATTTTGTTTTAGGATATCAATATTGAAAAGCACCAGATTCATCAATTGGATTTAAATCTTAACTTTGATATTTCCTAGTTCTATAGCATGGGGAAATTGTGTAACTTCTCTATGCCTTACTTTTCTCTTCTGTAAAAAGAGATAATGAATATACTTACCTTAAGGGACTGACTATTTTCAGGTTAAATAAGTTAATTTTAAAGACACACACACACACACACACACATATATATATATCAAATTTGTGTGTGTGCGTGTGTGTGTTAAAAACAAATTGGAAGGTGGTTCAAAAATGTATTCCTCTGAATTCTTTTTAAAAAATTACTAAATACCTTTGAGCTCAAAAATTAGAAATGATGTTATGATGTCTAAAACATAATAATATAATGGAAATACTTATTATCTAAACACAATATTAAGGAGGGATTTATAACAAAATGCATTTGTTGGAAAAAAAGAAAGAAATTAAATGAGCTAAGCATTTAACTCAAGGAATTGGAAAAACATTGCCAAAGTAAACATAATTAAACAAGAAGGAAATAAATAATAAGACATAAAGTAAATATCAGCAAAATCAAGAACAAAGAAAGTTAGAGAGATCGAATAAAATTGTTTATTTGAAAAGACTAAAAGATAGGGAACCAGTAGAAAACTTATTAAAAGAATAAGAAATTCTAAAAATATATAAAGAATAAAGGGAATATCAAAATATACAAATTTCAAACCATGTTATAAAGATTGTAGATAATAGATTTTAAAATAAAACACAGTTGATACATTTCTGAAAATTAAGAATGGCAAAATTTGGTTAAAAAAAAAAAGCAACAGAAAAATTTTAATAGACTCAAAAAATCTCATGCCCAAACATTTTTAGAGACAAATCCACCCCTCCAAATAATTTTTAAAAACATTAAACAAATAGTCACAAAAATCAAAAGGAGGACAAATTGCCAACTTATTTTGTTGGGGCTCATATAATCCTATAAAAAAAGAATAAGGAGAAAGAAGGAAAAGAAATTATAGACCGATCTTATAAGTGCAAATGTATAGTTATTAAGTAAAATTTAACTATCTTAAATAGTTTCTTTTAAATTTAAAAAAATTAAAATAGTGTTTAAAAAATGGAAAGATACTTATTGACAGAAAATTATGATATAGGAGTTAAGAAATTATTTAGGCAGATGGTAAGGTTTTCCTTTTAATGAAAAGCAGCCCCCAAATTATTTTATTTTCTAACAAAGAGCAACTTGTGAAAACAAGCTGCAGATACAGATAAGCAAGCTGGAAGCTTGCATTTGTGAATTACTGCAGTTGTGCCAATAGGAAAAGGCTACTTGAGTCTAGACACGTTCAACATGACCTCTCCATCTTCCCCTTTCCTTATCAACCATGTGCACAGTAAGGAGCGGGCAACATGGCTGGCCAACTAGGGAATCCATTTGCATAATGAAAGATTAAGGTGGAGTAGCCAGTTTCCTAATACACTGTAAATGTCACACCTGGTCCAACCAATCTGTGAGCTCTATGCAAATCAGACACTGCCTTCTCAAGATTGTCTGTAAAATCTCCGTGTGCTCCACTGACGGAGTGAAGTTCCACTGGAGCATCTTTTTTCTCTAGGAGAGAGAGATTTGCTCTTTTCTTTCTTTTGCCTAGTAAACTTCTGCTGCAGGTGGCGGGACGCGGTGGCTCTCGCCTGTAATCCCCGCACTTTAGGAGGCCGAAGCGGACGGGTCATGAGGTCAAGAGATGGAGACCGTCCTGGCCAACATGGTGAAACGCCATCTCTACTAAAAATACAAAAAATAGCCCGGCATGGTAGGTGCGCCTGTAGTCCTAGCTACTCCGGAGGCTGAGGCAGGAGAATCACTTGAACTAGGAAGGCGGAGGTTGCAGTGAGCTGAGATCATGCCACTGCACTCCAGCCTGGTGACAGAGGGAGGCTCAGTCTCAAAAAAGAGAGAGGAAGAAGAAGAAGGAGGAGGAGGATGAGAAGAGGAAGAAGAAGAAGGAAGAAGAAGAAGAGAAGGAGGAGGAGGAGGAGGAGGAGGAGGAGGAGAAGAAGAGAACAAGAAAGCATTTCTGTTCCTAAACCCAATCCTTGTGTGTCCACCTACTTAATTCCCTTAGTATGAGATGACTAACCTTGGGTATTTTACCCTAGCCAACAATGTAGCTTCAATTATATCTGCTATCATCTACTCATAATGTTAATAAATGGCAATCAATGTATAGTATTATTCATCACATTGAAGGACCACATAATAAAAAACACTATCACTTCAATAGTTCTGAAAAATAAATATCACACTTTTAATTAAAAACTCAGAAAAATAGTGATAGAAAGAAGCATCCCTACAGAATGTGCTTATATTCTTGAGAACTATACCAAGTGTTATGTTTAATTGAAGGCATTTAAACGTATTTTATTTAAAAACAAAAGAATGCCTATTTTCATCAATAGTGTTTTGCACAGTTATTATCAGAACTATTAGAGAAGAAGAAGAAAAAAAGTTTGAGATATGAGAGTGATATGGTTTGACTGGGTCCTCATCTAAATCTCATCTTGAATTGTAGTTCCCATAATTTCCACGTGTTGTGGGAGAGCGGGTGGGAGATAATTGAATCACAAGCCAGTTTACTACATTCTGTTCACATGGTACTGAATAAGTCTCACGTGATATGACGGTTTTATAGAGGGAAACACCTTTAGCTTGGTTTTCATTCTCGCTCACCTGCTGCTAATGTAAGATATGCCCTTCACCTTCCACCATTATTTTGAGGCTTGCTTGCCACTTGGAACTTGAGCCCATTATTTTTAATATATTTTTTTAGACCTCTTTTCTTTCTAAATTACCCACTCTCCGGTATGTCTTTGTCAGCAGTGCGAAAACGAATACGAAAAGGTTGAGTTAAAAATGTCTTCATTTGTTGATTGCATAATTGTCAAAATAAAATTAAATTCAACAGAAAAAAAAACAATTTTTGTAATAAATAAAGTAGTTCGACAAGATTGTTGCTTAGAAAGTCAGCCTAACCAGATCAATAGTATTTTTTTTTTCTTTTTTTTCTTTTTTTTTTTTTGTGACATAATTTTGCTCTTGTTGCCCAGGCTGGAGTGCAGTGGTGCAATCTCGGCTCACCACCACCTCCACCTTCTGGATTCAAGCGATTCTCTTGCCTCAGCCTCCGGAGTATCTGGGATTACAAGTGCACGCCATCACCCCTGGCTAATGTTTTGTATTTTTTAGTAGAGACGGGGTTTCATCATGTTGATCAGGCTGGTCTTGAACTCCTGACCTCAGGTGATTCACTCACCTGGGCCTCCCACAGTTCAGGGATTATAGGCATGAGCCACCCACTCAGCCAGATTATTCCTCTTGAAGAGAAATACTATATGTGTGTGTGTTATATATATATATATATATATATATAGGTATGTGTGTGTGTGTATAGTAAAATGTATATATATATGTTTGTTGTATACACACGCACACATACACACACACACACACACATGCACACACACACACACATATATAATGTTGACTTGGGACATTGTGAAACTCTCCCTGCCATATTTCTGCTATATTTTTTTCCTACTATAACATTGAAAATATTTTTTTAAATTGAATACAGGCAAATTGACAAAAACTTCTCTTAGGTTTGGTATTGTTGAAGAAATCTTTTCTCACAACTATCAAAACCATAGTGAATTATACCTACTTTTATTAGCTTTAAGGTGGTTTCATCCATATTTAGATTTTTAATCTATCTGTAATCCACCTCAACATAGCATATTATGCCACCTCACAGATTATTTTGTTTTATTTTGTTTCTGTTTTTAATATACAAATTAGTGAGCTAATTTTACTGACATCCTCCCTAAAAAGAATCAGTCACTTCCCCACGGATGTTTGTGCCACCTTTACTGTATATCAAGCTATTGTATAGAAATGGGTGTTTTACTGAGCTCTTTTGTATGTGTGCTAATTGGTCTACTTGTCTGTTCCTGTAATATTGTGACTACTACTAGAACAGTGTAATGTATTTTAAAATTGGCAGCATCTTACCATCTGTTTTATTTTTCCAAATTGACCTGTTTACCATAGATGTATTTTTATATAATTTAGAATAATTGTATTGTTTTTTAACAATCCAAATGAAAGTTTAAAATGTGGTAAACATATAGATTAATTTGGTGTGTATATATATATAAAGTATATATAATTTATGTATTATTATATATATTATGTATTATTTATATATATATAATAAAATGACTCAACTTCCAAAGGAAAGAAAAGCTAATATATATATACGTATATAATATATATACATGTAATAAAATGACTCATGTTAATCCCCAAAGGAAAGAAAGGAAACCCAATAAGATTTGGTAAAGAAGATGACAGGTGATTTACAAAGAAGTATAGTTGATGTAAAAGTATATGAAAAAATGCTCAAACTCATTAGTAGTCAGAGAAAAGTGAAACTGCAGTGGAATACCTCTTTACAATCTCAGTAGGTAAAAATTAGAAAATCAGATAAAAACAACATTGGCAGATATGTGGAAAAATAAAAATATAATTATTATCATGGGGAACATAAATAATGAAAACCATTTTGGAAATAAATCTGTCTATATTTAGGGATCTTAAATGTTTCCTGTGGGGCTTCTGTGCCTGTGAGAAATGAGTTCTAGGTGTATATCCCAAATACATACTTGCACAGAGCACAAAAGTAATGTGCTGAAAATACTGTTGGAGAATGAATAAAAGATATGTGATTGTGGACACTATGAAATATTTTGCATCATTTAGAAGCAACGAAACAAATTGTACATATAATACTCAATGCCATTACGACATTTTGACAGCCAGTGTTGGTTGCACTGAGGTCCGTGTTAGGAAGTTACTCATGGATTCCCAAAGAAGAGAGTTTTCTATGAGAAAGAATCTGTCTGGTCTGGTGGAGCTGTGCCTAATTTTAACAAACTCATTAGATATGAAGAATCCAATCGTGACCAGGATACATCACGAAATCTCTCTTTGGACTGAATCAACTCCAGGAATACTGGAGAGTGGTTGGATATGAGAGAATTAAATAATACTAGATGGCCACATGAATGCTTTCTTTTTAGAAAATGCAAATTTAAAAAAAGATAAAACCTTACATGTACCTTAATCAGATGTCACAAATAACAGTGGATCCTAATAGTTAAATCAGCAATTACTTCCTTCAGTCCCTCCTTCTCCTCCTCTCTTCCTACCTGTGAATTTTAAAGCTCATCATGTTTCCCTTTTTATACTTACTACTAGAAAGGTTAGAGTTAAATGTAAGGACCATCTACTGCCAAAGTCTAGTGTGCATTGTTTTAGCTCTATTTATTTATAGAGATTAGGTTTTACTCTGTCACCTAGGATGGAGTGCAGTAGTGTGATCATACCTCAATGCAGCCTTGATCTTCTGGCTCAAACTATCCCGCTGCTTCAGCCCCCACAGTAGCTAGGACTACAGGCTTGCTCCTCCATGCCTGGGAAATGTTTCAATTGTTTTTTGTTTGTTTGTTCTTTTTATATTTTCTTGGTACGTCACCAAGGTTGGTCTTGAATTCCTGGCCTCAAGTAATCCTTTCATCTTGCCCTTCCAAAGCACTGGGAGTAAAGATGTGAGTCCTCATTCAGGGCTAGTTTAGCTTTATAACTGAAATTATTACAACAAATTAGCTTATCCTTGTACCCAGCTTTAAAAAAAATCTACTTTCTAATTTTTGACATATGTCTTCTTATAGTTTACATTTTTCTCCAAATTGTTTTAAACCTTTTCTGGAATAAGACACAGCATAAGTTATGACATAAACAAACAAGCAAATGCATATATGTATTAGTATCCAAATTAGAAAACCAAAAGCACTTTAAGAATATGTAAGACAACAGAGAAGAATTGCTGTAAGGAATTGATGATAGAGGTGACAGAGGCACAGAGAGAATGGTGAAATAACTCGGATAATAGAAATGGTAGAAGTAATTATCATCTGTAGGCAATTGACATAAAGAATGTAGGATGACATCAAAGTCCAGAGGCCAGGATAATGTGACAGAGGCTGGAATTCAATCGCCTCTCTAGTGGGAGCTAGAGCCATGGGTGGGGGGATGGGGAAGTGGTGGAGTAGCTGAGGCAGGCGGAGAATGAGATATACTCTGGCTTCTCCTGGTTTTCCATCAGCAGATCCCATTGAATCCAGGGAAATTCATCCTGCAGAGCTGAGAGAGGCAAAAAAAAAAAAAAAAAAAAAAAAAAGAGAGAGATTTGAGGGCAAACAGCCCAAGATTGTATAAATCATTTGATAAATAGCTCTTTCAAATTTTCCAGGAGTTATTCATTTTGCCTTGGTCTCTTACACAGAAGTATACCAATGACAATGAGATAACAGCCCCAGACATTTGACAGATGACCAGATGAGATGAATTTTCTTCATATTTAGTCTGCCATCTATAGCCTGCCTCAAAAGTAAATCATAAATTATCTCATATGCAATAAGATTCATTTAGTAACTAATTATACGTTATAAAATAAATGCTTGAGTATTTATTAAATACTAAATTTATTCAGATCTTTTTATCTTTCCCTATCAAGACCAAATGCTGGAAAATCATACTAAAAGAGGAACAGAAGCTACTACATTTAAGGATACTTTTGTCTGGATGCAGTGGCACATGCATATAATCCCATAACTTTGGGAGGCCGAGATGGGCCTATTACTTGAGGTCAGGAGTTCGAGACCAGCATGGCCAACATGGTAAAACCCTGTCTCTACTAAAAATACAAATATTAGCCAGGCTTGATGGTGTGTGCCTATAATCCCAGCTACTGGGGAGGCTGAGGCAGAAGAATCACTTGAATCCCAGTGGGTGGGGCGAAGGTTGCAAGGTTGCAATGAGCCAAGATCTTGCCATTGGACTCCAACCTGAATGACAGAATGAGACCCTGTCTCTAAATAAATAAATAAAAGAAAGAAAAAAGCAACAGCAACCACAAAAAGGACACTTTTCACTTGGTGAAATTGTTGCCAAATTTTTTTCTTAAACATCTTATGTGTCAATGTGTACCATTTAGAGGTACTTTCTGGGAAATGTTTGTTCATAGCCTCTTGACTTCCTGACAGATTATAACCTAGCATGCTGTCATACAGATTGCTGTTTAGGGAACTTTGAATCATGATTTTATAGCCAACTGACTTTAAAATGTGCTATTAATATTATATTTTAATAGTTTTATAGAAAAATATAAAATATTATTGTGTAAATTTGAATATAAAATATGAAAACAAAATTACACAGAACAATAAGATAAACTATAATCATAAGTATTAAAATTTTTAGCATTTAATTATATTTCCTAATTGGGTTAAAATAATAGGTATGGTTTTTCATGCTTGAAACATTGATGATGGTAAGGAAAATATTTTTTAAGTTATAAAAATAGAGAGATGGTTGGGTTTCATTGCTGTTTGGGAGGCTGAGGCAGGAGGATTGCTTAGCCTAGGAGTTTGAGACTACTGTGAGGTATGATTGGGCCACTGCACTCCAGCCTGGGCAACAAAATGAAACCTTGTCTCTAAAATAAAAATAAAAAAAAATAGAGGAAAGCTCTTGTAATTTTTCATGAGTTGATGATCGTTGCTCATAGAAAAACATACAATTGTTTATTTCCAAATATTTAGACTCTTGTGTAATAATGTCCATGACCTATAAGGTTAAAGCTGCATCCTAAATGCCTTGATTCTTGTAATCTCAGGCTTTTGTTAGCAACTCATGAAGTCTTTCCCTTGAATAGACCAGTATGCCACCCATCATGTCTCCATCTTGAAGGCATAAATAGAAGCTTTATTAAAAGATAAAAAAAAATAAACATTATATGTTCCAGATGAGACAAATTGCTCTTCCACAAAAGTCCAGGAACTAACATTAAGCATTTCCCAAAGCCAAAGTAACTTGATGAGCTATTCTTTTCACTCAGAGTTTGCACTGCTAATGTGATTGTGGGAGGGGGTAAGCAGAAACAGGAGTTTCTGTATTAGTCTGCTCAGGCAGCCATAGCAAAATGTCACAGTTGGGGTGGCTTAAATAAAAGGCATTTATGTTCTCAAAGTTATGGAGGCTAGAAGTTCAAGACAAAGATGTTATCACAATTGGTTTCTATTGAGTTCTTTCTTTCCGGCTTATAGACAGCTGCATTATCTCTGTGTACTCACATCATCTTTCCTGTGTGCATGCATTGTGGATGTAGCAGGAGAAAGGGTGAGGGTGGGGGAAAAAAATTCTTCTTACAGGAACAGGAGTTCTATTGGATTAAGGCCCCACACTTATGCTCTCATTTAACTTTAATTATCTCCTTAAAGGTCTTATCTCCAAATACTGCCACATTGGGGGTAAGGTTTCAACATATGAATTTTGAGGGAACATAATTCATTCCATAACAATTTCCAAATTATCGGAACTTAGCAGTGACTGTGAGTCCCTGGTAGAAAATCTATGATCATTGAGGAGAGTGTGTATCAAATGCAGCCTGACTCAGTGATAAGATTTGAAAGATAGAGAGGATGAATCATGCTGGTTACATTAGGTCAGCTTTACTTGAACTCAGGTTAACCTAGCGGCTATCCCTGAGCATTAATCCTGGAGAAAGAGAGAGACCATGAGGTCATGCATTTGTAAAGCCAGACTGAACTATAATAGTTCCAGCACCAAGTAGCCTCTACTATAAAATGTGTCCAGAAAAGAAGACCACATGGGAAAGAGGAGTTTTCTCCTTATTTTCTAGCAGAGCATCTCAGAGAGGCCTGAGTAGGGTAGTCAGTTGTGATAGCATCAGTGGTTTGAGTAGCAGTCTTAGAAAATCAAAAGAGAGAATGCCTCCAGGAAGCATTGAAAGAAGAGCAGCTGCTTGAATGTGGATGCTGACAGCAGTTATGGTGCAATGCTGAGGCAGGTACATGGTTTGGGAAGACATATAGGGGTGTGATATAGATCCAGTGGCAGCATTATCGGCACTGCCCCAAGAGCTTACAGCTGATATCAGCAGGGCACACAGATGTGAGTTTATTTGTAACTATGGTGTTGTCAATAACCATGAAAAGTCTGAGATTTTACATTGCTTTCAAGCTAACAAATTAGTTTCTACATTTTCATGAATGCTGGTAGAAGACATGAAACTCCGGAGTCAGAAACAAAAAATGTTATTGCCCATAATACAACAGTCATCATCAACTTTATGGTCATATCTGTTTCCCTTCTCCCTCAAATCCCATAGGGTGAAGCAGACTGACCAGGAAGATGAGGTGCAGCCAGTGGGTTTGCATCACAGATGAGTACTCTTGTGCTTTGGAACTCCAACCTTTTAAAGGGGCTCTAAGCAAACCTGTCCAACCTTTGCCTTGGAGAGAGACATTGTTTTTATCACCCTGATTAGCAAACAAATCTGCCCTTTAGCCTGAAGGGAGAAACCATCTTTATCTTCCAAAGCCCTTTCCTATACAAAAATTCTTGACAAGTGTGATGGTTAATATTGAGGGTCAACTTGATTTGATTGAAGGATGCAAAGTATTGTTCCTGGATGTGTCTGTGAGGGTGTTGCCAAAGGAGATTAACATTTGAGTCAGTGGACTGAGACAGGCAAGTCCTGCATAAAACCAGAAATGGAAAGAGCAGAATTGCTGAGTCTTCTGGCCTCCATCTTTCTCCCTTGCTGGATGCTTCCTGCCCTTGAACATCAGACTCCAAGTTATTCAGCTTTTGGAGTCTTGGACTTACACCAGCGATTTGCCAGTGCCTCTCAGGACCTTTGGCCACAGAGTGATGGCTGCATTGTCGGCTTCCCTACTTCTGAGCTTTTGGGAGTTGGTTTGGTTTCCTGGTTCCTCAATTTGCAGGCCACCTATTGTAGGACTTTACCTTGTGATTGTGTGAGTCAATTCGCCTAATAACCCCCCCCTTTATATATTTATCTATCCTATAAGTTCTGTCCCTCTAGAGACCCCTGACTGATACAATAAGATATTCTGAAGCATACTCATCTAGGCCTTTTGTTCAGAAGATATGCAGAAATTGAAAGGGTGTGGATAATTGTCTTTCAATATGCATGACACCCCAGGGAACTGGCTTAGCTATGGGTGAGATGGTCTGGAGATATGAATTAATCTCATTTATAACCATAAGCTTGAAATTACTGTGTTATACTTTTAAAGGCAACTATACAAAGTATATTTTAATATGTTTTATCTCTTTGAATTAACACACATTTTTATTAATATGGAATCTGTTTTGAACGTAAAATATTTTCTGAATGAAAATCTAGGGAAGAAAGTAAGCAAATAAATGGATAAATTAGTAATGTTTTTATTCTTTTTTTGTGATTTGAACAACTGATATGACTAGTAACTGAAGAGAGACTGGATAACCAAAAATGATAGTTTGAAAATAAAATTCAAATTTGAGATGAATTTTCTAGTACTTAGTCCTTTCCTTTTTATGAGAGCTACTGGAAAGAAATAAAACACATGTACTTGGCAACAGAACCCTTGTTTAAAATTACACCTGGGACTGGGAAGTCTGGTGGAGAAGACTCCAATATATAACTTCCACTGTCATTTGAGGGGTCACACACAGCAAATCTTTGAGATAGATGGTTCTTTTATTTATGAAAAAGAAAACAAGAAGGAAAAGAAACGCTTTTGAAAGACCTTGGTTATGATCGGGTAAAAGCAATGATGTAGTTCAACATAATGAGTGGTAAAAATGTCCCTGTCTGGCAATAAATTATTTCTAAGTGGATTGATTATTTGTGTTTTAAGAGATTTGGCATTATTTTGGGTGGGATTGAGAAGGCAGGAGTTTGGGGACCCTGGAAATGGGAAATGAGATTAACAGGAGATGAAATTTCCGGTTGGAGCAGCAAGCAGGAAGCTAGGGCTATTCTTATAAGACAATCTTTGAAGTTGTATTGAAGGGATATGAAAAATAATATTGCACAGCATCCATTTTTTTAAATCGTGAAGTTTACTGAGGTATAATTATATTGAGCAACATCTTTTTTAAAGGTGTCTAGTTCCATAAATTTTGATAAATATATACTGTCAGATGAACATCTCTGCAGTCAAGGAGTCTGGCAGATTCTTAACTTCATAAAGTTGTCTCATGCTCCTTTGTAATTCACTTCTTCCCTTCATCCCATCCCTAGCCACCACGGATCTGTCTCTGTCTCTATAGTTTTGTCTTCACTACAGAGTTTTGCCTAAAATATAAATGGGATCATACCTTTTGAGTTTGTCTTCTTGTACTTAACATAGCACATTTGAGGTTCATATATGTGGTTGTACATAATAATAGTTAATGTCTTTTTAATCTAGCAGCTGCTTTTTGTTTTCTCTTTCACTCCATGGTTGCTCTCAGCAACTTCCCACTCTATTTTAAAAATAAGTTTTATTAAATAAGTTTTATTAATTTATGAAATTAATTTTTGTCTTTAATTGCTCTGCTATAGAGAAGTAAGCATACTTTTGTTCATGTTTTGTGGTTTTAGCAAACTGGAGTAAGCTGATATAGCATGGTAGAGGATGGTCAAAGGGTTATGGAGAAGTCTGCAGTGACAGGTGTAAGAAAACAGTAATTAATGTTCTCTTTCTTAACATAATCTGCATGAATTTGCAAGGCAGTATTTTAATTAATATAACCACACAGAATCCAGTTTAAGTTATTTAAATTTATACAATGAAGAAAAGAATAATTTCAGTAGAGAATTTGTAACCTGATAATGTTTGGCTTTATCTCCACCCAAATCTCATCTTGAATTGTAGTTCCCATAAATTCCATGTGTCACAGGAGGGACTTGGTGGGAGGTAATTGAATCACGGGAGCAGTTACCTCCATGTTGTTCTCATGGTAATTAGTGAGTTCTCATGAGATCTGATGATTTTATAAGTGGCTTTTCCCCCTTTTGCTCAGCACTTCTCCTTCTTGCCATCATATGAAGAAGGATGTGTTTGCTTCCCCTTCCACCATGATTGCAAGTTTTCTGAGGCCTCCCCAGCCACGTGAAATGTGAATCAATTCAACCTCTTTTTAAAATAAATTACCCAGTCTCAAGAAGTCCTTTATAGCAGAGTGGGAATGGACTAATACAGAGCCTCTCTGCTTATAAATGCGATGGAAGATTTCTTAACATTGAAAAATAATATCTCAAATAAAAACTAAACCATGATGTTAATCTCAGTCTTATAAAAAAAGATACACAGAAAAAGGTTCCTAAATTTTATTTCTGCTTTTGTTTAATACTAACACTTAAGCATGGCCACTATATTCCAAAACATAAACAATAGCAAGCTATAGTTTTTCAAAGTAAAATGTATTTTAGATTTGTCTTAAGAATTTCTTATAGAAAATGCTATTTATCATATGAAAAAATGCTCAATGTCATTAATCATCAGGGAAATGAAAATTAAAACCACAATGAGATGCTACCTTACTCCTGCAAGAATGACCATTATTAAAAAGTCATGAAACAACAGATGTTGGCCTGGATGTGATAAAAATGTCATACTTTTACATTGCTGGTGGGAATGTAAATTAGTACAACCTCTACAGGAAACAGTATGAAAATTCCTCAAAGAGCTAAAAGTGGATCTACCATTTGATCCAGCAATCCTACTTCTAGGTATCTACCCAGGTGAAAAGAAGTCATTGTATGAGAAAGACACCCGCACACACATGTTTATAGCAGCACAATTTGCAATTGCAAAGCAGTGGAATCAACCTAAGTGCCAATCAACCAAAGACTGGATAAGAAAATGTGTTATATATACACCATAGAATACTACTCAGCAATAAGAAAAAATAATAATGTCTTTTGCAGCAACATGGATGGAGCTGGAGGCCATTATTCTAAATGAAGTAATTTGGGAATGGAAAACTAAATATTGTATGTTCTCACTCATAAGTGGGAGCTAAGCTATGAGTGCGCAAAGGTATACAGAGTGATACAATAGACTTTAGAGACTCAGAGGGGGAAGGTGGAAAGGTGGCTGGGGTTAAATAAAACACATAGGAACAGTGTACACTACTTGGGTGATAGGTGCACTAAAATCTTATAATTCACTGCTATATAATTTATCCACATAACAAAAATCATTTGTAACCCAAAAGCTATTTAAACAAAAATTTTAAAAAGAGAAAATCCTGTTTATTTACATACGAAAATTTAACACAAGGGAAAGGACTGCATACTAAGAGTTCCAGTAGGAAAAAAATTGAAAAATATTCAGGAGAAATTCATCAAAGAGATTTTGTAAATTATCTCATGCATCTCACAGGTTTGACATATTTCATTATGTTAGCCAAATAAAAAAAATGTGTATTGTACTAAAAGTCTTGAAAAACACCACGTCGAGGTCAAATTTGAGAAAACATTTTGCTTAGTTCTATGACATGAACGTATTTAATGAAAAGTAGTGTTTCTCCAGGGCATGAATGAATAAATATGGATTGCCAATTCATATTCCACTACCACTTGAAAATTTGAGACTGAAAAAAAAGGGATTAATTAATCACTTGATCTGACAAGTATTGTGTAATAAAACGAAATTCCTAATTCTCAAGCGTTAACTTTTAAAATGAGTTACAAAAAAATTAGGTTCACATCATAGAATTGATACCTTGTAAACTGTTTGAAATAAATAGGATATTTCTATAATGACAAGCATTTCTATCATTTTAGAATATTTTATAAAAATAGCATTATTCTGTTGATAAATTACTAGGAAAAAAACAGTTAATTTTTAATTGATGTGTGCCTTACAAAAAGAAAATTAAAGCAATCACTCATGGTAGCATCAATCACTTAAAATAAAGTTGTAAAGGATCTTTATTTTTATATTTACATTTGATTAAAAAATAAAAATTCATTCCCCAGATGCCACAATTTTGCTTTTAAACCAGAATGATATATTGATTCAGGTGCTTAATTTTTAAAGCATTTTCTTCATGAGAAATTAGTCTTCTGTCAACCCCTCTTCTATACACAGTTGGAATTCATAGCAGCACACCTAAGAGGCTTAGCGTTCATCTTTTATTCCATGGTCTTTAGCTGTGAGAAAACTGCAGCTTATTTTTCTTTGCAGTCATTTCCTCCTAAATAATATTTTTTCCTTATGTGTTTTCTATAAGTAAGTGTTATATTTCTACTTGTATTTTTCCCAACCATTTTATGTTCTGCTACATTAGGTTTCCTTAAAGGCCATATTACATACTCATTAACCATGTGTTCTTCTTTATTCTTCACGGTAACCTTAGCTCAGTTTGGGTAGGGGATGTGCTCTGAGATACGTTTGTTTTCTGAAAGCAGGCTTACATTTTCTTTGATCCTGCTATACTCTTTGACTCAAGTCCCACAAGACTATGATGAATCTGTTGCTGGTTTTCTGTTTGGGATTCAAAGTGTATATAGAAAATGGAGATAAGTTTCTGGCCGGGCGCGGTTGCTCATGCTTGTAATCCCAGCACTTTGGGAGGCTGAGGCAGCCGGATGCCTGAGATCAGAAATTTGTGACCAGCCTGACCAACATGGCAAAACCCCATCTTTACTAAAAATGCAAATAAGTAAATAAATAAATAAATAAATTAGCCAGGGGTGGTTGTGGGCACCTGTATTCCCAGCTACTCGAGAGGCTGAGGAAGGAGAATCACTTGAACCAGGAGGTGGAGGTTGCAGTGAGCCAAGATCGCACCACTGCACTCCAGCCTGGGCGATAACGGCAAAACTCCGTCTCAAAAAATAAATAAATAAATAAATAAAAATTTAAAAATGGAAATAAATATCCAATGAAGGTCAAGACTATAACCTTATCAATATTATCTTCTATCAAGAGTTAACATTTAAAGTTTCAAATAGTCACTAAAAAATGCATTACTTTCCAAATGTCAGGAAGATATTTTATCATTCTGTATGTGTCATTGATTTAATCGCTCAGAAACCCAAATAATTCTTCCTACTTTACAGATAAACATACTAAACTTTAGAGTGGTTCAATATTATCCCCAAGGTTGCACAGTTAAGAAGTAGCTGATTCTGGATTCATCCATATCAGTTGACTTCAAGCCTCTATTCTTAAATACTGGGCAACTCTGATTTCTCAGAAAAAGTAAATGTGAATAGGAAAAATGCATGATTTTTTGTTACGATTAATCATTTTGAAAGTACTATGAGCAAACCACAGGCACTATTTTTTTAAAAATGGATTATATTGAATAACTCTCATTTTTCTACCATTAGATTTTACTTATTTCTTTTTTAACCTACCTGTGATCTCAGTAAACCAAGGTTCTGCCTTATTTCAAGAATTTTTTTGTTCATATAATTTTAAAAAGTTTATGGAAATATTTCATTTTCCATGTGCTGAACAAGTTTGTTCTGCATAACATTAGAAGGAGGAGGTTGTAGAGTGATTGTCGATTCTTATCTATCCAGATTCTTTGCTCATTCCAGCTGGAGAATGCTGCCTAATGAGAACGATCTATGAAAGTTACACTAGATGCAAATCTTGGGCTAATCGTCTTTGGCTAAATTATCACGTTCCAGTTATCAGAGCCACTAAGACTCAGTCATCATTTGGAAAATGAGGCTAAAGTTTCTTATCACAGGCTTGTGAGAGGATTAAATGAGATGATGTAGGAAAAGTTCTTTATAGGTATGGAAACCAAACAATTGCTATTATGTGTCCCTACACTTCACTTCCTACCTTCTGCATGTCCAGTGAATCAGATAGCTTTCAGCACAATGCATCACATGATTACCAGTCCATAGAAACCAACCTTCCTTCCCTCAACTTCTCTACTTGTTGCATACCTCCTCTCACTCCGATCTCATTGCTTAGCTTTGAACTCTTGTAGATCTTGGCATTTTGACTTTTTAGTGTGTGGGTATTTATGTTTTACTTCTTGGCTTTTCGTAATTACTTATACTGTTACTCCATGTCATACCATGTGCACCCTGGAGGGAACCTCAACCTCCTTCTTGCACTTTGAATTTGACTCCATGGATCCTAAGTCTCGCCTAAATCCATGGTTAGTTCTCTAACAAGGGCACCCCACCTACCCATCCATTACATTTGAGAGAAATTTTTAGATACCCATCTATTTATTCCCCTTGGTTGGTATATTTTAGGATTTCAAAAAAAAAAAAGAGCTCATCTTGATTTATGGTGTTTTTGAATATATAGTTGCATATATTAGGTGAGTGCCATTACTTTTACTTTTAATGGGAAAACCTCAGTTATTTCTGCACCAAACTATAGTTTCCTTAGTGATCACTCAAGGGATAGCAATACAGATACATAACTTATGCTAGCCTGCCAGTATTGATGTTTTATCACATCAAGTGAAGTACAGAAACCTTATTTCCATTTAGATTTCTTTAATCTTTCCACTTTTACAATATAATAGCCTTGGGTATTTCTTCCATATATATTGAGTACCACATCAGATGGTGGTGTAACTTTTTCTTTAATCATTAAATATATTTTAAGACCCATGAAAAGAATGATAGCCTATTGTATTTATCCTTATTTTTACCCATTCCAAAGGTTTTTTTTTTCCCTGAAATTTCAAAAAGTTTGTGATCATTCTCTTTCTGTTAATAGAACATGCTTTAGCCATTTCTGAATGGTGGGTTTGCTAGGGAGAAATTTTCTTAGTTTTCATTCATCTGATAATATCTTTATCCTAAAGCATATTTGCCTCAGATGTACAATTTTCAGTTATCCTCATTCAACACTTGAAAAATGCTATGCTATTTCTTTATGGTGTTTATTGTTTTGGTTGGAAAATTCTCTGTCATTCAAATGGGTGCTCTCAAATAAACAATGCATCGTTTGTGTCTGCTGCTTTCAAGATTTTTTTTCTTGTTTTTAGCTTGCAAAGTTTAATTGTGTGTCTTCTCATGGATTTATTTGGGTTTATGCTATTTGGTATTTACTCAATACACACAGAGAAACAAACAAATACATCCATGCATGTACATTTACAGATTTCCTTAAAAAGAAAGATACAGCTCATGAATATAGAGTTTATATACATTGTGGGTTTAATTTTTGATCTTCGTAAATTATACAAATGAATAAAGTCTAGTACATTAATGGTTTATATATTTCAAGCTGGTCCAAGCTGAAAATAATAATTACATCTGTACTACTTCCAAATTGCAAATTACTCTTTGAACATATGGTTGAAGCCTTTAAAACCAAATTTACAAATAAGTTAAAGAGAAGTTGGGAAAATTAAACTGTGAGTATTTAAGACTAATGTTCAATTATAAGACTTTAAAAATAGCCTAGCTAATTCCTTTTAGAATGAGTAAAATGTTTCATTTAAATTTTGTTTCAAAAAAAGTTGAAAAATAATATCCTTATATATAGTTAGCTGAGTATTAAAGGCCATGATTCAAATATACAAAATGAAAAATTTCTTTGGGCATTTTAATAGAATTTCACTTAATTTTTTAAATTGCATTTCCTCAATTGGTAGAAAAATCTTCTACTGGTTTAAAGGATACTCATGGCTTCTGATGTTTTTTGAGTTAATATTTCTTCAGTTCAGAAATTTCTGCCTTTAACTTCTGTTTCTGTTTTTGCCAGAGGGTCATCTAAATTCAGGATTAGATGATAAATCACACACTCAAAGGGAATAAAGGTAGAGAATATGAAAAAGGGATTATTTACAAACATGTGGGCAAGGTTGAGGGATATGAGTAAGAAATGGAGAACTGCTCAAGAATTTGCAACAGGGAGAAGTTGTTACTACTAAACCTTAAGGGCAACAGGAGAAGCAATACCGGAAACCCAGCAAAGATGAATAGTCACAGACATGGAAAAGTCATCCAATGCCAAAATTTGTGTTTTTGGATAAGATGTGGAGACAGCGATGGAAAATATAAGTGAATACCTTGACCTATTTATCTGTCCCCCTCTTGTCTCTTACTATTGCTTCTTATTGTCCAAATCAACCATAGGGTAGATGACAATACGGCCTGCCCAAAGTGGATAATCCATGCAAGTCAGCTCAAGATCGAGAGCAAGGCAGAAAAGAATAAATCAGGAGGCACACGTGGGAAACATTGGTCAAGGGCTCACATGTTATGCTCACACAGGGGAAGGTTGTCTGAACCTTGCCTCAGCAGGCATATTCCTGGCTGCTCCTGTGGTATATAATTCCCACTGATTTTTAATCATTGACTCCTATTCCCACTGCTTCTGTTTTGGGTTCTTTGCCTCTTCCTCACTGGAACTGTTTAGGCTTACGCCCTTTTCACCCTAAATATGTAGCCCTTAGCTATATATGAACTTCTCATGGCATGAAAATGAAGGAACATTAAAATTTGTTAAATGTTTTCTTGTGCTTCTCTGAGAATAAGAAGATTTGAGGGACAGCAGAACTCTCTTCCTGCCACTTCATCCCCTGACATTCATTCTCAGAAGTGTCTATTTACAGGTTCCAGTACAGAAAGTCTGACACTAGTCCTTCTGCAATTAGGTTCCTCAGAAGTAGTGGCTTTTGTTATTCCCTACCCCTGGTAGGCAGCTGGGGGAATTCAATATCAGTGGGAAAGATCAGCTTATCCTTCATAGCCTTCAAAGGTACTAATTTGCTTTAATTTTTTTCCAAAATTCTTTCATTTCAAACCATGTATTTCATCTAGATTGGAACCAGAGGTGACTCATATCATCACAGTTTTTTTACTTTGTTGTTTATGTCATAAACTATGTCCTTTGATTTTTGTAGAAAAAACTAAAATTAAACACCTTGATGAAACATCAAAAAGTTTTGCAAACAAAACAGCTATTCAAGCTCAGAAGTACCTTGGTTTTGAGCCAGGCACGGTGGCTCACGCCTTTAACCCCAGCACATTGGTAGGCTGAGGAGGGTGGATTGCCTGGGGTCAGGAGTTCAAGAGCAGCCTGGCCAACATAGTGAAAACTGTCTCTACTAAAGTACAAAAAATTAGCTGGGCATGGTAGCGGGTGCCTGTAATCTCAGCTACTAGGGAGACTGAGGCAGTGGAATCTCTTGAACCTGGGAGGCGGAGGTTGCAGTGAGCCAAGATCGTGCCATTGCACTTCAACATGGGCAACAAGAGCAAAACTCCATCCCCCCCCCCCACAAAAAAAAAAAAGGCTATTATAGTGGGAGTTCTGAATTTTTAAAGCAATCTATTAAGAAATTTGCTTGGCTATTTTGCACTTAGTTTTATCCCTCCTCCCACCCCACAACCTCCACCTGCCCAAGCAAGGGCTGCCATGAAGTTAATGGGGTGAGATCAAGGCGGGAAGAAAAAATAAGTAAAAGAAAATCAAATCTGTTATTTCCAAATATTTTATCACATCTATACTTGAACAAATAGATTTATTTTTGGAAGTTCTACTCTTAAAAATGCTGAATGGTATACACATGGCAACCACAGTGCTCCTTAAAGTGGTGTGTCTATTTTGCCAGAAATTTATTCTGTAATAATGGAAACAATTCAAGTATGCCATTACTTTACTTGTAAATCAGAATTATACAGTTAAAAATGAATTAATAATAGTATCTGCATACATCTTTTATATAAACATATCAAAAATGTTATCAGCACAATATATTTACTGGAGACTTGTATCATAACTAGAATAATGTTCTTATAGTTTCACTTCTCTTTGAGATTAACTCTACCTTTTACTTTGCTTCAAAATGATTATCTGAGAAATCTCAGAAACTGTAGACTTTATTTGACTGACCGCAGTCATAGAAACATAGGTTACAACAGTATTCGTCAAAGCTATTTTTGGAGAGTTAAATATTCTATTGAAATAGCCCTTCTCGGCAAGGTAAAGAAAAGAGGGTCAAAGCATGTGTACACCTCAGTGCCCAAAGGAGCACGTGAACATCGTGCGCGGTGGTAAACAGAGCCAGATAGGTCAAGGCTTTTTGGGCTTACACTATTCATTTTCTGTTCTTTGTTACCTTGGCTACAGATCTTCTTTCTATAATTATTAATAGTTAATGAGAAGTAAAAGAGTCTCAAAAAATTTAACAGTTTGACTACCAGTCTTTAAAATGTAATACTTTAACACTTAAGCTCAAAAAATATGTTTGCAATGGTTTGACTGTTACAAATACAAATTATTCCAAATATAGTCATTTATTAAGTATTTAAACTATATGAACTATAAGATATTATATTAGTTCATCTAAATTATATCTATGAAATAATTAACCAGTTTTTTCCTATTATTCAACTCTATGTAGCATAGAGTTTTATGCTGAACAGAACATATTTTGACTTTTTGCTATAGAAAATACTGCAGTATCCTCTTTCAGATTTGAATAGATCTTCTTCAAACACAATTCAATGGTTAATTTTTTTGGACAGTTCTAACTGAGAGAGCTTCTTAAGACTAATGTGTCAAACTATAATTGAGTCAAGCTTCAACTTCCTTCTTTTCAGACCAATCGACCAACCAATAGCAACTAGAACAAAACAGACATAAATATCACTGCATATGCAGGTATCTAGAAGAATAAGTCAGTAAATAAATAAGCAGTAATAAAATGTTAGTCTCCAAATTTACTAGTAAAGGCAATGCCGTTCTTAAGCTAGCTGATTTGAAGAAATTTGATTTTCAAAAATTAATACATATGCATTTCTTTCTAATTACATGACATATAGATACAGAGTTATATAAACTATTATATATGTATGTTTGTACACATATATTCAATGTCAAAATGTAACATATTACAAGATTTCATTTATATACCAACCTTAAAGTGACAAATTTATAGTGACAGAAAATACATCAGTGGTTAGAGGTTAGAGGTAGAAGAATGATAGGACCATTGAGGAATCATCTGAGAGAGGGTGTTTGTGAGTGTATGTGTGTGTGTGTGTGTGTGTGTGTGTGTGTGTGTGGCGATGGAACGTTTCTGTATCCTGACTGTGGTGTTTATTTCTCAAAGCTATATGTGTAACAAACTTTCATAAAGCCATACTTTCTACTCAGGCATGTGCGCGTGCACACACACACACTCAAAAAACATACACACAGAGTACATGCAGAACTTGAGAAATCCCAGTAAAGGCCTGTAACTGAGTTAGTAATTTAGTACCTTCCTTATTTTGACACTGCATTATGGTTATGTAAGATATCATTGGGGAAAGTTAAGGAAAGGGTACATGGGAAATCTCAGTACTATTATTGCAATTATTTGTGAGTCTTAAACTCTTTCAAATAAAAAGTTATTTCTAAAGAATGACCCAGAACTGACATAGGTGTTAGAATTAGCAGCAATGCTCATTAAAAGTATCATTATAACTATATTCTGTATGTTTAAATAGAGACCTGAAACATGTAGAAATGACCCAAATCAAACTTCTAGAGAAATGACTGAGATGGAGACTAAAATATCTGAGATGAGAAATACCCTGAATTCCATAATTATACTATGATCATGCAACAATGTCTTGCATAATAATAGTATAATTAAGGTTCTGTTTTAAGAAATTATTAATATGTATTTGTTTTAAAATACATGTCTTTGTTTTAAGAAATTACTAGTTTGAAATTATTTCAAAGCATTTCTTAAAAAGGAGAAATACGGGGCTCAATGTTAGTAAGTGATTATCCATGGACTCATAGAAATTGAATGTCAGAGCCTACCTAATAACCTTACTAGTACCATACAATACATTGTCTTGAAGTGACTCTTTCTTTTCTTTTTATTCTCATTTAATTAGGTTCCTTTTCTTAAATTTGATGACCTTATCTCAGGCTATGTTCTTTCTATATTTTTATCCAGAGACTATGTATCCATATATAAACTGACGTTTTCAAGTTGTTGGCACTCTTACATAAGAGTAAAAATAAACAAATTTCATGTATTCTATATGGTGTATTCAAGTTAATTGTCTAAGAATTTTGAGTAAATTTTTGTAGTCCTGATCTCATGGCAAACTCCTCTGTTACTACAGAATAGGAAAATGTGCTTCTTAACTCTGAGAAGAAATCTGGTATTGATGTAAAGGAATTATATAACTCAACCATAACAGTCTCAGAAATGATAACAAATATGACTGAGGTGATGGGATTCTTCAACAGGAACATTACGGCATGTTAAGCTTTTAGTAGATTAAAAAAAAAAACCACACAATTAAAATCAAGATATGATTTCATTTTATGCTACATTTTGAATAAAATATATATTATTTACTTGAATTTTTCTCATGGCCATTAAAGGTAACAGAATTTGACTTGTAAATAAAGCTGTTTTTGAAATCATACACTGTTTCAGGCACTGTTTTATGGAATTCATATTCACTATCTTATTTAATTGAATGAATTTTTATAGCAGTGATACTCTTATAAAGAAACTAAGGTTAGAAGCATTAAGTAAGTTGGCCCAAATAATACAGCTAGTAAACAGGAAAACTGTTTTAACCCATGGTCTGTCTAACAAGAGATGGTGCCATTATTGTACGCATCCATTCCTCCTTACTCTTCTTGAATGAATAGCTCCATTGGAAGTCTCATAGGCAGCTTAGACTTAACCAGTAGTAACAAAAGCCTGCCTGAAAGAACTATAGATCCATTCTCCTTCCCACTCCATGCATAATCACACACACAATACACATTAATCTCCTTGAGTATGGACAAGTGACATTTTCTCAATCTTATGTAAAATGCTATAAAAACAAAGATGTAGGAGATCCATCTATCCTGATTTCCAAGTATAAGGCCATGCTACTTAGAAACTCTGGAAGTGCTGTTCAGTTCAAAATTGTTCAAAATTGAACTTGTTGTGCTTTCTAACTAAATAGTAACCTGTTTCATATTCCCTAATACTGATTATGTCACAGTCAACTTTCTCATCATCCTAGTGAAAAATACCAATCTTTGATTTTTCTCTTTCCCCTGGCCCCCATATCTAATCAGTTGCTACCGTCTATGGATTCTGCTTAATTAATAGGTCTTCCACTTTGTGCCTTCTTTGTATTTAAACAATTTTTCTAACATTCTGGGGTTTTTATTTAATCTTGCTTTTTCCATGCCCCTCAGTGCCCATATTTTCTGTGTTCCCTTGATATGACTGATTTTCTTTTTGTTTCTACTTTCTTTCCCCTGAACACACACCCATACACTCATTTTACTTTCTGAAATCAGCATAGCCTATTTCTCCTTTTTAGTGGTTACCCTTAAATCACAATATGCATACTTGGACTTAGGACACTCTCAAACAATACAAAGCCTGAGAATAATTCAATTTCAGTTGCTTCTCTTCTTTTATATGTTATTGATGTCTTACTCTTTTTTCTTTTTGTTTTTTTGTCTGCTGTTTTATTACTCTCCATATTAGTTATCAAGCTATTCTCATTATTTTGCATCATTGTTTTATAATGGCAATTCTTATCACAATGTGTTCATATTCACCAATGTTCTTGCTTACCATTTATTTTAAATCCTGGTCTTTCCAGGTTTAGAAAGGAACTTCCAGATTGCCTTCTGAGAAACCTACATTTGAATTTCTAGAAGGAGGGTCTGTGCTTCTATTTTGGTTTTGCTACTGTTTTGTCGTTTTAGTGAATCTCAGGAGGTAAATGTCTGGTAGAGTCTTAGGTGGGTCCCATTGATCCCTGCCTTCTGTGCTTATGTCCTTGAATAATCTCCTTTTCCCAGATGTGAGCTAGACCTGGAGTCTCTTTCTAACAAATAGAATTTGGTGAAAATAGTGGGATGCCACTTCCAAGATTAGATTGACCAAAAGTTTGTCCACATTGTGTCAACAACAAAAGAGTGAATAATAGTGTCTGCTACAACTTCATAGGTAACCTATCTGGACTGTTTTCTTCTTCTGAACTCTCATGCTGCTTTATATATTTCTTTTTACGGAACTTCTCGTTTTCAATCATGTGTTATATTTGTATAATATACATACCTTAGTTCTCTTAGTAGAACCTGGGATTCTTTAGAATTAGGAATTATATATTTGTATAAAAATATTTATGGAAAATTTAGTATAATCTTGGTATTGCTGAGAGAAATTAAAAGAGAAAAACAAGGTAGAGTAAAAAGTAAGTGTGAAGTAAATAATACCATGTAATTGTATATAATTCAGTAATGGAACTCCAGTTTTCATGTTAATTGGGTGTGGTCACATTGTCTGTAGACAGACATGTATAAAAGAGTCGGGATATTAGGAGCATTACTCTGTAAAATATGTTTTTAGTTAGGGTTTACTCTTTATCAGATATTTTATTAACCATGAGATATTTAGAGTCTTGCCATTGAAATATCCTCGCCATTGAAAAATCCACAATTTAATGGAGGAGACAGAAATGTAAAGAAATAATTACATTACAGTGTGATTTACAATTACAGGGTTATCTGACCCAAAAGAGGTACCTAACATATGATAAGATAGTAAGAGTTGGGATAAGTCTTTTCAAAGTAACTGATTTAGCCAGAAGAAAGGAAATAGAAATAAGAAGGATGAGAAAGTCTATTATATGCAGAAGAAATGATAAATGCCAGAGCAAAAAACCATAGAGGGGTAAACTCACAACACTTTCTAACATGGCCATATTGAAGCACATTGTGCTAAAGTTATAAACAGCAATGAGAATTGTTACAAGGTTAGGTGTAATGAAGCATCATGTATGACATTCATACTAAGGAATGTGAATTTTGTTCTGAAGGCTATTAAAGCCAATGAAACAAAAAGTTATATAAATGTTGTCTAAACACTTGCTATTTACACTGTGGTCCATGGACTGGCAGCAACATCATCACTTATGAGAGTATCAGAAATGCAGAATCATGGGCCCTACCTGAAATCCACTGAATCAGAATCTAAACTTTGCAAATCACGATTATAGTGGTTTGTGCCTGCTAGCTATTGATGACACTATATATGCCAATAAAACTATAATTTCTACTGCATCGTCCTGGCTAACAACACCCCAGTTTCAATCAGGACAAGTAATTTATCTACGCCTATTAAGGTATTCTAATTCCTGTTGCTAGTAACTAGTTTAGGGTGAGCCTAAAACATAGCTTACCCAGTCAGATGTGAAGAATGTCTGTGTGTAAATGAGAAAAGTGTCTCTGATCTTAAAGAAACACCTTACCTACTTTTAGATGACGAGGTAGTGTCTGTAACTACTTTACTCACATGAGGAACAAGCCAAAGGATCAAGGTGACATTCCAAAATTGAATGAGGAAAAAGGTGTGTAGTGTCTGTGTTCCTGATGATGATGTTGAACCCCTGAATCAACAACATTGTAACAAACCTATCCCTGAACTTCAGTTATGAGATAGCAGATACCTCTTCTGTTTAAGTTATATTGAGTTGAGCCTTTTAACACTTTCATCCAAAGCATCCTAATACAAATACTAACTGATGGAAGGTCAGTCAAGTTGCTGTGTCAAAAACCTCTACCAGAACCTCATCTCTTTCCTCATGTCTCTTTAGAAATTTTCAAAAATGGTCAGAGGTGACTTTAACATGTTTCCAGGGTGACCATCTGTGACTTTTGGTCCTATCTTTTTTCTTCTCTGGATCACCTAGGCATTTAATGCATCTGCTAGTGATTCTCTGCGACTATCTCTATCTGGATCTCTGAATGCTTGCAGATTCATAACTGGCTTCAAAATATCAGGGACATCTGCATTTTCTCCACTTGAAACTGCAGATATTCTTACTGTCTATTCTACTCATTTCGACTACCTACTTCTCTTTGGATGGTGAAGAAAGAACTTCTTTCTTCAAATGTTTGTCTAAGAAGAGAAGATGCTTAGCTTTAGAGATCCCAGGCTTCATACTACATAATTATATCAGGATTTATTTAATGACACTCATATTTGCAGATTTCCTATATGCTTTGAAGGTAGGGCACACAGTTGGGTTGAGTGGATTCATGTGGCTTCCCAATGCTCCTTAAAACTAGCTTATAGTTGTTAGCAAACATGGCCACTGGGTGTAGTCCACGTTGATTAATTTGTTCTTTCTTTTTCTTTCTTTCTCTTCCTCTCTCCTTTTTTTTTTTTTTTTTGAGATTTTCTTCTCAGAACCAAAGTTGTTACTTCCTGAAATCAGGTTTCTATAAGATCTTCTAATCCATCAGACATGTCTGCATAGGTCTGATAACTCTGGCCTCCTGCTGTGAGAATGTTCAATTTTTTTTTCTCATGATAGTTCCAAGTCCCAGGAGCTTAGGATATGTGACTTGACTCCTATTTGGGTGGTGAGCTGTTACTTGCCCAGGCACATTAAACGCCACTAACAGGGAGGCTGTCTATGTGCACATGCAAAGAATTAGCCAAGCAACCAAAGGGTTTAAATAAGAGAGAAAATAAATAGGTGCTTTAGATATATCTGTGGTATCAGTGTAGAATATAATGAATACAATGACAGATGGGAGGCGGAAGGATCTGTTTGATTGCAGCTACAAACCAGGTGGGAAATGATGATAGCTTGAATTAGAGCTGGAGCTGAAGGAGATGCAGTGGAAAGAGCCAACATGTGAGACATTTTCAATGATCAAATTTAATATGGGGCATGAGGAAAAGGGGAAATCTAAAATGTTCCCAGATTTCAGTCTGATCCACGTAAATTTGTTCCCCTTTTTTCCCTCTTGTCACCTGAAGAATATGTTTTATTAAGAGATGTCATGAGTTTAGGGTACCATATAAAGATTGACTTGACCTCATTACACAATGTACATTGTGTAAGACCAAAAATAGCCACGCTAAGGGGATCAGCTTGGGTCTTAAATAAAATGATGCAATGAAGCTAAACGAGTGTAATGCATTCTGCCTGTCCTTTATACTCTGTTTGGTTCTTCAAGGGAAAATTTATTTGTAAGGGAATGCTAACACATATTATACTGCAATTATTTACTACCAGGACATAGTTATGCCCTCTTGGCCTATAATGGGGAGAAGAGAAAATTGTGGAAGCAATGAAAATATACAGAATTTGTATGCCGATTTCATGTGAATTTTGCAAGCCAAATAGATTACCCTCACATGTGAAGGTCTTCCAAACCAGTTTCAATATGGGATAGTTTGATGTTTTGCAAACAAATTGGTTTAAGTTTGCACAATTAAAAAAGGGTCTTATTTATTTCCTACAGCTGGGCATTAAAGTAAGCAATCATGTGTGTTGGAAAGTACAAAGGGCATAGAACTTTGAGACTTTCCAGCTGCTTGTGAAGTTGGTTGGTATTTCTACACTCACTTCCAGGTGTGTGTGTCAGTGGTGGTGTAGCTAGAGTTCAGTCCCATTTCTTAAAGAAAAATCTATGAATCTAATTGTTGATGGTGCCTGCTGTTTATGGTTCCTCTGGTGCAACGTAACATTTAAAAGCAAATTCTTGTGCTTTCTACATTCTGATGTGGATTTTTGCCCAGTGGATGGAAATTAATATCTGGTACGATTTTGGTAATTATTCCTTTACTCTCAATTTGTGCTGACAGCAAATTCTATAATGCTTTAAAGAGATTTTTAGTTTCAAAGATCATTCTCATAGCCCACTCTCCTCCCAGCAATGATAAATTTAGTGGTGAGCTTGTTATTTTTCCTCTTTGGGTCATGACACTTTGATTTAGTCATTCCTTATATGCGTTTGTTATGAGGCGAATCTGAAAGGGGTATTTTAACATGACCCTGAATTTGACCCTTTGGGACTGGGGGGTTGTTTTGCCATTCTTTTTATTTAGACATGAATCAAAGTCTTTGAATGCATCAGTGCATGCATTAATGTGTTGTATTTGTTAGACTCATTAAAACTCTGGCAAAAAATACCTTTGAACTACGGTATTTCCTAACCCATGTAGTATTATTCATTGCTTTGTATTCAGTAAGTTATGTGACTTTACCTTATATAATGTCGTATTGGTGCACATTTTTTATTTTCAGAAATATGCTGCTCTTTTCCTTCCATATTGCTTGTCAGGATTTTAGAGAACAGTAGAAAATCTACTTGGACTAACTGCGGCAATGAGAGAGAAATTTCCCTAAAGGGAGACCTAAAGCTGTATTCTGCTTTGAGTGAACCCCTGTGGAGCGAAGATGATGATTGGCAGCAGCTGACCTGGACACTTGCCTTCTTTCAGTACTTGGTTCCTGAACACAGAAATTCCCCAGCTGAATGCCAAACACCCAGTGTTTCACAAGTGCCCAAGGCGCCAATTGTGATGGGAACTGGCATTTGAGAAGTAGCCTGACCCCTAGGGAATGCAGAGAAAACATATCATGTGTTTACCATTTGTGAAATGCAACTTTTGAGTTCTCTCTGTGTTGCTAGATTTGTGCCTCTGGACTTTTTGCTGATAGCTGTGCTATTGCCCTTTAGCATCCCAAGTAGAGAGAGAAAAGAAACTTCTACTTGTTTTCTCTTTCTTATTAACACAGTAGGCATGTGTAGTATTCTACTGGTGTATCTTTTACAGAAGTTCTGCCTTGGGTAGCAGTCCCATCTGTTTCTTGTAACTAGAGCTAGCAAAAGCAACCTTAGGAGGGCTATTAGTATCCCTCCCTTTCTCTCCTACTCACTGTGCCTGGGAAATGGCTGGCCCAAAGCCATGATGCCATGGGAAGACTCTGTCCTCGAATTCTCAGAAGCAGTAATGCCATTTTCATCATTATTCAAATCACCATTCAGACACCAAGGTTAGACCAACAACCCTGTCTCCATTATATGAGTGCCACCTTTGGTGGCAGTTCTAACTCCTGTGCACATGGATAAGTGTTGTGCTCTTGACTCAAAGAGTAACAAAATCATAAAGGTAAAATATAAATTTAGAAGTGTTATGAAGTATTGAATTTTTTCTGAAATCCAAATAAGATTATAAATAACAGATGAAATGCAATGACTTAGAACTTAAGGATAAGTGATTGTATAGAGATTTGAATTTCCAATTACATTCAGATAAGCATGTCAAAATTTGTTTCTTCAGTTTATTCAAAACTTTGGTTTGCCTAGCTTTGGGCCAGTTCTGTCACTTCAGTAACTCTCCATGTTTTGTGTATGCGTACTTGTTTTAATGGCTGAAGGGCTAGCAGGACTATTAATAGTCTGTTACTGATTAATCTCATGACCCATGATCTAAAATACAGCCCCCTCTACTATGCTGATTGCAAGTGGGCAACTGTGAGTTTTTCTCACTTGAATTCAATTAAGATATTAGAAATAGAGTCAAGAGATTATCCTCTAGGAATTCACCAAAAAACAATGTATAATTAATCAAACTGTGGTAGGCAAAGCCTCCTTAATGGTCAAAATAATATCTCGGGTGTAAACTGATTAAAGGAGCTATTTAAATCCAGCACGTCCCATTGGTCAAGACCTCCACATTATAAGCAAATGCAAATGACTGCACAAACACTACATGTGGTAAAGAGAATAATTACAACCTCAGCCCCATCCCTAAGAAGTCCACGTTCTAATCCTTGAAACCTGTGAATATGTTGTCTTACATGGAAAACTTGACTTTAATATGTGATCATGAATACAGACTCTGAGGTAGGGAGATTATCTTTGATTATCTGGTTGATTTAATCGAATAATATTCGTTTTTAAAAGTGGAGAACCTATTCTTGCTAGGTTAGAAAGATGAAGAAGAAAGAAAAAGGAGAGATTCAAAGCATGAAGGAGATGGGGCTGCCATAGAAGACTTTGAATAGGAAGGAAGAGGAACATCAGTCAAGGAATTTAAGAAGCTGGAAACAGCTCTTGGCTGACATCCAGCAAGAAAATGGGAATCTCAACAACAAGAAATCGAATTCGGCCAAGAACCCACATAACCACGGAAAGAAAATCAACACCCTAGAGCCTCCAGAAAAGAATGGAACTCTGCTGCCACCTTGACATTAGCTCACTGAGATCCAGGTTGGACTTCTAGACTAGACTACAGCATTGTGAGAGAATACGTTTGTCTTGCTTAAGCCACTAAATTTGTGGTAATTTGTTCCAGCAGCAAAAAACAAACAAACAAAAAAACTGATACACTGCATCACTAACATGCTGTAACTTAAAACACTATAGATCAGGCATTTACCTATTTCATCTATCTAACTAAATGTCTGTATCTAGCATCTATCTTTGCAGTATTTTTTAAACCTCAGAGTATGTATGGCACCACAAATATGTCTTAGGAATTCCTTTGCTCTTTGGTTGGAAGAGAGTAGAGTGCAGGCTAGTGGGTCTCCTGATTGTAACTAACTTCAAAAACACTAGTTCCCTTTTACATGTCATTTGAATCATAAAACATTCTGCTCATGAAAAAATACTTTACCACTGTTTATTTTGCTTTTATTAAAATGAATAAAAGAAAACCAGAAAATGAGGGCTGGTTGTAGTAATAAAATACAGGTTTCATAACTTTGATATACCTAAAGCAAAGGAGGATCATTAGGAGAGCTGAAAGTGAAAAAGAATTTGACTCAAAAAGATGATCGGTAAGTCTAAGCCTGTTAATTCTATATTCTATTGTGAAGGGAAAGAACAAAGTAAGGAAGTGTATGAGATGCTTGAAATATATCTGCAAAGATCATATCTAAAATGTGATATGCAATTAGAGATTTTAAAATATTTTAAGCTCCTTGGGAAGAGAATCCCCCTTCTTTAAAACATGCAAGCCATATGTTTAAGTCAAACACATTTTAGCATAATAACATATATGACAAATATCTAAAGAGAAGATGCTTCAATCAGAAAAAAAGGTTTTTAGAAAATAATTGAAAAGAAAGTCAGGAAGGTTTATAATGGCTCTATGCCTAAGGCTCAGGGGGAGAGAGAATGAGCCCTGGACCACATCTAATTGTCCAGTCTTTTCAGAAACTCTCTCTTTATTGGGGGAGAGAAATAAATCATGTCCTCATGACTCAATGGCACTACTACTTCATATTCCAATAACAGTATTTCTGATATTAGTTGGACTTCATGTAGGCCTGCCTGCAGGATTGAAAATGCTGTTCAGTCAATAAACTCAATAAAAATAGTTTTTATTATAAACAGATAACTTCTCTTTATCTATATAAATAAATAGGTGAAAGGAAGGAAGGAAGAAAAAAGAAATAAGTACATAAATAGGTATATAGATAGGTATAAATATATAGATAAATACATATGTAAATATATAGGAAATATATGCAGATAAATATAGATATAGCAATTAAGAAACATATATATTGGTCTCTAGGTCTCTTTTTTTTATACTTTAAGTTCTGGGATACATGTGCAGAATGTGCAGTTTTTTAAATAGGTATAAACGTGCTACGGTAGCTTGCTGCACCCATCAACCCATCATCTACATTAGGTATTTCTCCCAGCCTATCCCTCTCCCACTCCCCCGCCCCCTGCCACTGCCTGACAGTCCCCAGTGTGTGATGTTCCCCTCCTTGTGTCCGTGTGTTTCTCATTGTTCAATTCCCACTTATGAGTGAAAATCTGTGTGGTTTGATTTTCTATTTCTGTGTTAGTTTGCTGAGAATGATGGTTTCCAGCTTCATCCATGTCACTGCAAAAGACATGAACTCATCCTTCTTTTAATAGATGCATAGTATTCCATGGTATATATGTACCACATTTTCCTCATCCAGTCTATCCTTGATGGGCATTTGGGTGGGTTCCAAGTCTTTGCTATTGTGACTAGTGCTGCAATAAACATACATGTGCATGTGTCTTTATAGTAGTATGATTTATAATCCTTTGGTTATATACCCAGTAGTGGGATTGCTGGGTCAAATGGAATTTCCGGTTTTAGATCCTTGAGGAATTGTCACACTGTCTTCCACAATGGTTGAACTAATTTATACTCCCACAACAGTGTAAAAGTATTTCTATTTTTCCACATCCTCTCCAGCATCTGTTGTTTCCTGACTTTTTAATGATTGCCATTCTAACTGGCATGAGATATTATCTCATTGTGCTTTTGATTTGCATTTCTCTAATGACCAGTGATGATGAACTTTTTTTCACATGTTTGTTGGTCACATAAATGTCTTCTCTTGAGAATTGTGTGTTCATATCCTTTGTCCATTTTTTGGTAAGGTTGTTCCTATTTTTCTTGTAAATTCCTTGTAGATTCTGGATATTAGCCCTTTGTCAGATGGATAGATTGCAAAAATTTTCTCCCATTCTGTAGGTTGTGTATTCACTCTAATGATAGTTTCCTTTGCTGTGCAGAAGATCTTTAGTTTAATTAGGTCCCATTTGTCAGTTTTGGCTTTTGTTGCAACTGCTTTTGGTATTTTAGTTATGAAGTCTTTGCCCATGTCTATGTTCTGCATAGTATTGCCTAGGTATTCTTCTAGGATTTTTATGGTTTTAGGTCTTACATTTGTCTTTAATCTATCTTGAGTTAATTTTTGTATAAGGTGTAAGGAAGGGGTCCAGTTTCAGTTTTCATCATATGGCTGGCCAGTTTTCCCAACACCATTTAGTAAATAAGGAATCCTTTCCCCATTGCTTGTTTTTGTCAGGTTTGTCAAAGATCAGATGGTTATAGATGTGTGGCATTACTTCTGAAGCTGCTTTTCTGTTCCATTGGTCTATATATCTGTTTTGGTTACTGTAGCCTTGTAGTATAGTTTGAAGTCAGGTAGCATGATGCCTCCAGCTTTGTTCTTTTTGCTAAGGATTGTCTTGGTTATAAAGGACTTTTTCAGGTTTCACATGAAATTTAAAGTAGTTTTTTTCTAATTATGTGAAGAAAGTCAATGGTAGCTTGATGGGCATAACATTGAATCTATAAATTATCTTGGGCAGCATGGCTATTTTCACAATATTGATTCTTCTTATTCAGGAGCATGGAATGTTTTCCCATTTGTTTGTGTCCTGTCTTATTTCCTTGAGGAGTGGTTTGAAGTTCTCCTTGAATAGGTCCTTCACATTCCTATAAGTTTTATTCCTAGGTATTTTATTTTCCTTATAACAATTGTGAATGGATGTTTACTCATGATTTGGCTCTCTGCTTGTCTATTAGTATAGGAATTAGTATAGGAATGCTTGTGATTTTTGCACATTGGTTTTGTATCCTGAGAGTTTACTGAAGTTGTTTATCAGCTTAAGGAGATTTTGGGCTGAGATGATGGTGTTTTCTAAATATATAATCATGTCATCTGCAAACAGAGACAATTTGACTTCCTCTGTTCCTATTTGAGTACATTTATTTCTTTCTATTGCCTGATTGCCCTGGCCAGAACTTTCAATACTATGTTGAATAGGAGTGGTGAGAGAGAGCATCCTTGTCTTGTGCTGGTTTACAAAGGGAATGCTTCCAGTTTTTGTACATTCAATATGATATGGGTTGTGGGTTTGTCATAAATAGCTCTTATTATTTTGAGAGATGTTCCATCAATACCTAGTTTATTGAGAGTGTTTATCATGAAGGAGTGCTGAATTTTATTGAATGCCTTTTCTGTTTCTAGTGAGATAATCGTGGTTTTTGTCATTGGTTTTGTTTATGTTATGTATTACATGTATTGATTTGTGTATGTCGAACCAGCCTTGCAGGCCAGGGATGAAGCTGACTTGATCATGGTGGATAAGCTTTTTGATGTGCTGCTGGATTTTGTTTGCCAGCATTTTATTGAGGATTTTTGCACCTAAGCTTCATAAGCGAAGAAGAAATAAAATCCTTTACAGACAAGCAAATGCTGAGAGATTTTGTCACCACCAGGCCTGCCTTATAAGAGCTCCTGAAGGAAGCACTAAATATGGAAAGGAAAAACCAGTACCAGCCACTGCAAAAACATACCAAACTGTAAAGACCATCGACACTATAAATAAACTCCATCAACTAACAGGCAAAATAACCAGCTAGCATCATAATTACAGGATCAAATTCACACTTAAGAATATTAATCTTAAATATAAACAGGCTAAATGCCCCAATTAAATGACACAGACTGGCAACTTTGATAAAAGAGTCAAGACCTATCAGTGTGCTGTATTCAGGAGACCCATCTCAAGTGCAAAGACACAGACAGGCTCAAAATACAGGTGTGGAGGGAATAGTTACCAAGCAAATGGAAAGCATACACACACAAAAAATGCAGAGATTGCAATCCTAGTCTCTGATAAAACAGACTTTAAACCAACAAAGATCAAAAAAGACTAAGAAGGGCACTACATAATGGTAAAGCGATCAATGCAACAAGAAAAGCTAACTATCCTAAATATATATACGCCCAATATAGGGACCCCAGATTCATAAAGCAAGTTCTTAGAAACCTACAAAGAGACTTAGACTCACACACAATAATAGTGGGAGACTTTAACACCTCACTGTCAATATTAGACAGATCAATGGACAGAAAATTAACAAGGATATTCAGGACTTGAACTCAGCTCTGGACCAAGAGGGCCTAATAGACATTTACAGAACTCTCCACCGCAAATCAACAGATTATATATTTTTCTCAGCACCACATCGCACTTAGTCTAAAATTGTTCACATAATTGGAAGTAAAACACTCCTCAGAAAATGCAAAAGAATGGAAATCCTAACAGTCTCTCAGACCACTGTGCAATCAAATTAGAACTCAGGATTAAGGAACTCACTCAAAACCGCATAATTACAAGAAACTGAACAACCTGCTCCTTAATGACTACTGGGTAAGTAACGAAGTCAAGGCAGAAATAAATAAGTTCGTGGAAACCAATTAGAACAAAGACAAAATGTACCAGAATCTCTGGGACACTACTAAAGCAGTGTTTAGAGAGAAATTTACAGCACTAAATGCCCACAGGAGAAAGCAGGAAAGATCTAAAATTGACACCCTAACATCACAATTAAAAGAACTAGAGAAACAAGAGCAAACAAATTCAAAAGCTAACAGAAGACAAGAAATAACTAAAATCAGAACAGAACTAAAGGAGCTAGAGACATAGAAAACCCTTCAAAAAATCAATGAATCCAGGAGCTCGTTTTTTGGAAAGATTAACAAAATAGATAGACTGCTAGCCAGACTAATAAAGAAGAAAAGGGAGAAGAATCAAATAGACACAATAAAAAATGATAAAGGGGCTATCACCACTGATCCTACAGAAATACAAACTACCATCAGAGAATACTATAAACATCTCTATGCAAATAACCTAGAAAATCTAGAAAAAAATGGATAAATTCCTAGACACATACACCCTCCCAAGACTTAACCAGGAAGAAGTTGAATCCTTGAATAGACCAATAACAACTTATGAAATTGAGGCAGTAATTAATAGCCTACCAACCAAAAAAGCCAAGGACCAAACAGATTCACAGCTGAATTCTACCAGAGATACAAAGAGGAGCTGGTACTATTCCTTCTGAAACTATTCCAAACAATAGAAAAGAGCGACTCCTCCCTAACTCATTTTATGAAGCCAGCATCATCCTGATACCAAAACCTGACAGAGATACAACAAAAAAAGAAAATTTATAGTCTCTTTTAATGGAAATATTATGTGAGAATTAGGCCCTGATGTCCCAAGACATCCATTGAATGTTATGAATTAACTTCTCACCTATCTCTCTAAAATGGTACTCATTGGAACAATTAAGAAAATTGTCACTTAGAGCATTTTCTACGTAATGTGGTTCAATGTGTAACTGCAGATAAGAAACTTCAATTAAGATGGATTGATTAGCATGAATTAAGTTGTTATTCAGAAACCTAAAATTTCCAAATTTGCAAACTTGGGGCACAGACTCTAAGATGTGGCACTCATACTGAATTTGTATTGGTGGGCAGCCAGTTTGCTTTCCTAAACATCAGCTTTTCCTCTCTTCTATACTTCCCTTTGCATGGTAAACTAATGGTGAAATAACTCACCTTTTGTTCCAACTTTGTATAGTATTTGTCTCAAAATAATATTTAGTCATTGAAGAGGATTATAAGAGGTGACTTTACCCATTCACTCTTTAACTACTTGGATATTTATTTTCAATAAATCAACAGAACCTAATATATATTGATCAATTACTATAATGACAAATAGTATGCTAAATGCTTTTAAAATATTATCTCTTAGTTTCCACAACATTATTAGATAAAAGCTATCATTAACTCCATTTTCCAGGAAGAGACTCCAAGGCTTAGAGAGCTTGCCTTTGCCTTCAGACCACTTGGTGGTAAAGCTAGCATTTAAATTCACACAATCTGATGCCATAGTCCAAGAAAAATGTTTCCCCTTGTAACTGTTATGTCTTATTCACTATAGTATGACATAGTTGAACTTACTCCATTTTGGATTTTTCCTCCAGATTACTGTTTTATTATTTTAGCAACATCTTATATATAGAGTTTTCCAGGAGGTAGGCAAATTGTTTATATTGTCTCAGCTTATCAAGGTAATAATTTTAAGAAGTAGGGAGAATAACCTATGATAAATTTCCTTTTATCAATGCTATTCCTCTTCACCGCCAATCAAGGTAGTATAGAACTTTATTTTCCATTTTTAATTAGGAAAATGAGGCTTGGCCAAAATAAAGATATGCCCAAGGTAACCCCATGCAGTGGTGCAAAGATAGCACTTAGACTTTCTGACTCTACTACAGTGCACACACTGTCTTTCATCACATCTCCCTGTGAGGTGACTGCGATCTTAAAATATTGTATTATACACATGTTGCTTGATATAAAACCCTTAACACAGATTTATGTATGACCTCTTCCAAGAAATCCTCTTTTGCCAGTTGAGCCAGATGTGATTTCTCCCTTTCTCAAGTTACTTTTTCCTTTTATTTAGTATTTTTCACCTTATATTATATTTAGACATTACCTTTTTTTCTGTTAGATTTTGATATCTGTAAGAAAAGACAATCTCTCTGTTTCTTTCTCTGACCCTGATTGTAGTGCTCAACCTACAGTGCTAGGTTCACAGTGCACATTGGTGCAATGAGAAACTTAATTACTGATCATGTATCACTATCTTAAAAGACAATGGACCAAAGGAAGATATTAATTGTATCAATTCATGTAATCTTTTGATCTTCATGCTATCTCATGCTTATATGTAACTACTGGTTTCAAAATTCTTTCTGATTTTTTTTTTAAGAGATAGGATCTCACACTATTGCCCAAGCTGGAGTGCAGTGGTGTGATCACAGCTCACTACAACCTTAAACTCTGGGGCTCTGGCAATTCTCCCACCTGAGTTTCCCAAGTAACTGGGATTGCAGGCATGAGCTACTGTGCTGGTATTACAGGAGTTATTAAGAAATCATTTTAGGCAATTAGAAAGGGTAAAGAGTCCTTGGTAAGGTTTTTTCTTTTAAGAAAAAAGCAGCCCCCAAAACATTTTGTTTCTAACAGAAAGTTGCCTGAAAAACCAGACCTGTGAGCATTGATAAGCTAGCCACAGGCTTACATATGTACTTGCAAGTGGCCAAGAGCCAGGTCTATCCAATAGGTGGTTCCCACGTTTCCTTTGTTGCCAAGTGTGCAGACAGCATGGTGGGCAGCCAGGTCGAGGACATTTGTGCCAGGTAGATGCATTTGCATAATGAAAGGCTAGGGACGTTGCTTGTTGGCTGTTTGTATATCTTCTTTGGGGAAACATATTTATGTTCTCTGCCCACTTTTGATGGGACTCTGTGTTTTTTTTTTTTTTTTGCTTACTTGTTTGAGTTACTTTATTCTGGATACTAGTCCTTTGTCAGATGTATAGTTTGTGAATATTTTCTCCCACTCTGTGGGTTTTCTGTTTACTCTGCTGATTATTTATTTAGCTCTGCAAAAAACCTTTTAGTTTAATTAGGCCCCATTTATTTATTTTTGTTTCTGTTGCACTTGTTTTTGGGGTCTTAGTCATGAATTCTTTGCCTAAGCTAATGTCCAGAAGAGTTTTTCCAAT
This sequence comes from Ateles fusciceps, assembly GCA_036589455.1. NCBI lineage: Eukaryota > Metazoa > Chordata > Mammalia > Primates > Atelidae > Ateles > Ateles fusciceps. The sequence continues at coordinate 2,813,696 of JAZHEH010000851.1, forward strand.
GTTACCTTTTAAAACTTTGATGGTTTCAGGACTTAGATTTAAGTCTTTGATCTATCTTGAGTTGGTTTTTTAATAAGGTAAGAGATGGGATACAGTTTTATTCTTCTACATATAAGTGACAGTTTTCACAACACCATTTATTGAATAGGGTGTCCTTTCTCCAATCTGTGTTTTTTGTATGGTTCACTGAAGATCAATTAGCTATAAGTATTTGGCTTTATTTCTAGGTTCTCTATTCTGTTACATTGGTCTATGTGCCTATTTTTATTCCAGTACCGTGCTGTTTTGGTAAAGATAGCCTTGTAGTATAATTTGAAGTCAGGTAATATGATGTCTCCAGATTTATTCTTTTTGCATTTCTCTAAGTGTGCCTTCCATTTCTAAAAGTTTTGATTGGTTTTTCTTTATGATATCTATCTCTTTTGAAAACAGTTCATTCATATCCTGGATTTTTTTTTTTAATTCTTTTATGTTGGTTTCCACCTTCCTCTGGCATCTCCTTGAAGAGCTTAATACTCAACCTTATGAATTCTTTATCTGGCATTTTAAAAATTTTGTCTTGGTCTGGATCCATTGCTGGGGAGTTAGTATGACATTTTGGGGGTGTTATAGAACCCTGTTTAGTCATATTACCAGAATTACTCTTCTGGTTTCTTCTTATTTTTGGGTAGACTATTCCTTTAAACTGTTCTTGAATTTACTTTTGATTTTACTATGTATTTTTAAATTTCTTTTTCTCCTCTTAAGGATCTGACTTTGCTGTTTATTATTTACTATAGCCTAATTTGATTCTCAGTACTTTTAGGGGTTAAGACTCTGTATGAGTTCCTTAGTTAGAGAGACTCTTTGTGCATTGGCTTTCCCAGATCCTGGTTGTAATGTATGTCTTTGGTGTATGAGCAAGTTCACTGTCTGCTATGGGTTTGGAATGGCTTATCTCATTCTCTATGGTGTACATATTATTTATTTATTTTACGTACTGAGTTGATGATTCAGGCTTCAGGCCAGTAAAGGAGATATCCCTGGGTAGGCACTGGTTATAGCTAAAGCAAGTGGGTAGATGTATTACCCAGTGGTGGCCAGAGATCCTAGCCTTGATGAAGGTGGCTGAAAGGGCTCTCAGTTAGAAGGACTAAAGTTTTATCAGGGTGAAGGGTGGGATCTACCTAAGCTCCCCTGCCAGGGAAGTAGGAAAGCTATCTACCTCCCAGTCTCACTCCTGTCCTAGCGTTCCAGCTATTCAGATCAGACAAGTATCTGGCCTTTCCCATGATTCCTCCCTTAGGATGGGCTGCCTGCTTGCACAGTGCCCTCCTTATGTTTGGGAAGTGAGCACCTACGGTGTGTTTAGGAAGTTGTATACATGCCTATCTGAGGCTTATCTTCCCTTTTCCAATGGATTGTCCCCAGAAAGTCATACTCCACCATTTTGTGTCTTAATGCATACACTCAGGAAATTGCTTGTCCCTGGCCCTGGCATTCAACTAACACTTTAGTGCAACAGATGTGGACCATCAGGAAACGGCTTCTTCTTGGCACAGGCTGCCAATTTATCACTTTTAGAGAAGCAATGTGGTAACTGCCAAATCACCACCTGATATTTCTACTGGGTTGGGGGATAGCTCACTCATGCCTTGCTCATGCCTCTTTAACTGTAACATTGCTGCTCCTTGGAAAAATTCACACAGGAAGTGGGAGTGGAGACTAGTGGTCAGTAGAAAGCTCCACGCAGCTCACACAGAGTGCCTGCGGCTGGTCTCACTCCCACAATACTCCCCTAAAAATTCCTAGGTTTAAATCTAGGAAGTCTGTTTACAGAATTCAGACTGGCCACAGGCCATAAGCTTCCCTGCAGGGAAAGCAAGCACAACTTTCAGGCAACGCTCTTCCCCTTCTGCCTGTAAAGCTTCTAGCTTTTCTGTTCATGTCCACAGCACACTTCCTGCTGGCACCCAGATTCTGGTAAAGGGAGTTTTTCCCCCACTCAAGATTATATTATAAAATTCAGTTAGGAGCTTCTTTCACCTTGCAGCTCCTCCCTAAGTTTTTGGCTGATTTCTTTGGCTGATTTATTCAAGAGCCACTGTGAGATGACTTCCTTGGGATTATACCGGAGATTAGAAACGCCAGCACGGCACTGCCTGCTGTTGCTTCTACTTTAATATTTCATGCAGCTTCCTAAATTCAAGCATTCCAGCTCTGGGTAGGGTTAAAGCCTTCTCCCTGGCCTGTATTTTCAGATTCTCTGGTGAGGACCTGTGCTTGGAGGTAGAATCTCCCCATCTCATACTCTAGGAACTCAGTTTTTCACTTGTCTCAGGGAGTAGTAGGTTGCAACCTGCCAATTCCTTCAAAGGGTCTGTGGATTTTTGGGGGTTTCCTGTTAAATTCCTGCATTGGTTCTTGTGGGAAAAAAATTTGCAGCATGAATCTCTACTCACTATTATGTACTTCCAAGTAGGACAGACATGCTAATACCGCCTCCAGTCTGCTAGCTTGAAAGAAGAAAAAAACTCATTTTTTTTCTTACCAAATTATGTTACTTGCCTTATTTCTTATTTCATATTAATTACTGGGAGATTTGTGGCCAAGTTTGTATTCTGTAGCTGAAAAATATGTTGGTGAGAACTTCACGTATTGATGGCATGTTTGCTTTATTTTACTTTTCCTTTCCTAATTTCTCCTTTGTCCCACTTTTTTCATCATTTAATTATATTGGTATTTTTAATCTCATCACATGCACACATGTACATTTGTCTTAAAACCTTTCAGACAAGGATACAAATAAATAGATGGATATAAATAAAGGCTGATTTTGTAAAGTTACAAAATCTTTAAAGTTATCTTAAGTCACACAAAAAATGAATTTGTATTTAAAACTTTCATATTCAAATTTGGCATAAAACCATCTGGTCAACAATTTTTTGAGAAAACGGGATTAAAAATCTTGACAAATTTAGAATTTAAAGCCATTTGCTGGTTTGTTTATCTAAATATCAAGGGTGAGCAAATGTGTGTTTTAAATTCATTGGTTTGTAAAAAAAAAAAAAGTAAAAATTACAGTATTGTAAGATTCGTCTGTAAAGAGCAACCTTCTGTTTTCCAAACAAGTTTAGGCACCTCAATAGCCTAATCATCAGCTCAATTAGCTATTCTTTCCTTATGCTGAGGTCACAAATAATTGGGTGCACAGGCAAGAAAAAATTCAAGGGCATAATGCATTTGTATTTAATTTGCTTTAGTTCTGTAGATGAAAATTATTGTGAACCAAATAATATCTGTATATTCATAACCACTATGGAAGATAACAGCTCTTGCAGCATTAGAAACAGAATTGGGTGTGTTGCCAACAGCAACTGAAGAAACAAGGCTAAAGTTAATGGGAGGTGATTGATTAGGACACAATTAGATTTGGACATCAAGACAATTATGTGAGGAATTAGAAATGCCTTTTCTTTCACCATTACAAAGAGATAAAGTACTTAAGAATCGCTTGCAAGGAGCGATTTGATGCCAGAGGAGAAAGGAACACTCTATATGGGCCTGAAGACTGTGCCTTTATGCAATTAATTTATGTTACTCCTTCACATTATGGTATTTATTAAACAAAGGGTATACTCCAGAAGTGTTCTCTTTAAAATAGCGTTTGGTATTTTACTTCTACTACAAAGTTTTTAAAGGCTGCTTTTCTTTCTTTAGCTATGTTTTTACATTGAGGAAATGATTGAAAATTAGCGCCATATGAAATTATCTTTTAATTCAGGATTTATTTAAATACTGTAAGTGTTGTACTGAACCCAGCATAGACAGTCAACACCAAGACAAAAGTATGCCAAACTGCAGGGTCTTTATTGCCGGTGGCCACGGAGGAGTCACGTCTCTCCAACCCGTGGCCCCGAAAGGAGGATGTTAAGACCTTTTACACCCCTAAAACCACCTCGGGTGTGAAGGTGAGGGGCGGCGATGGGGATGAGGGGCTTCAGACATTCCAAGGGTTAGTGGATTCTGTAAATCACCTCCTGGGCCGAGATGAGGGTGAGGGGCTCCAGACATTCCAAGGGCCAGGGGACTTTTGTCACTCTGATTGTTACTTAAGTGGTTTACAGAAGTCAAGATAAGTGTTAGTTTACACATTGTCCAGGTAGTGGATGGGTATTACAGACCTTAGTTACTTATTACAAGGTGCAGGAGTCAAGATGGCATGGGTTTGGACTGCTTACCTGTCACATTTGGGTTACAGAGAGCAGTTTCAACAGAAAGCCGAGGTATGGTTGAGGTATGCAGTTTTATGGGGCTTTTACCATGTCACATTAGCACACTCTTTAAACACCAGGTTATCTTGAAAAGAAAACTTGAAAAAAAAAGTTTATGTTAATTATGTTTGTGAACTATTATTCAAACACCAGCCGGCCAACATGTGGCCTAAAACTTTTTTATTTCTTTTGCAGAATGTTATACATCCTTCTTAATGATCTTAACCTTATTGTTAGAGACACTTTTATGCAATGCATAGAAGGAAGAGCCTATGTAACATTATTTCCAAAGAAAAATAGATTTTTTTAACATTCAATTAAAAATTAGAGTAAATTTAATTTTGATCATAAAAACAGTACATAGAGGATTTGTGAAATACAAAGAAATTGGAAGAAGTGAGAAAACTATTAAGCAAATAAAATTACTGATTATATTTAGCTATATTTCCTTTCAGATGGATATTAATTAGTATTTTTAATAAATTTAAATGTATAGTTTTATTTTATAATTCGGATAATATGTAAATATATAAATAATAATACATTCAGAAGTAATTACTATAGATTTTTAGTAATTTGTCTTCCAACATTTTGGTTTATAGTCATGTTTCTTTTATTTATATAATTTTAATTTTATAGTCTATAAAGTGTTATATTCTGAATTTTTAGTATCATAATTATTGCAGAAATGTTATTTTTAATTGCTACATAATATTATATTATATGGATAAGGCCTCATTAGCACATCTATTCCCTTATACTTGACACTTAGTTTGTTTTATTTTTTTCTTAGTCTTTAAAAAATGTTATAATTATTATCTTTGTGTGTATAAAGTGTTTCCATGAATTTTTGTTTGTTTGCTTTTGTTTGTTTTTGTCTTTTTCCTTAAAATAAACTGTGGAATAATAAATAGTGGAATTTTTAGGGCAAAGCTGTTAATATTTTTAAGATCTCCAATACAGAATTTTTAAATGTTAACTTTTTAAAAATATGTGTCTATGAAAAAAATCAATATTTGAGGAGAATCCATTTCTATGAAATGGTGAACTAGATGATTCAGATCTTCCCCTGCCAAAACTACCTAAAGAAGAGGAACAATTAAAATTGTCTTAATAAATTGATCAGAACTTCATATAATAGGGAGGGAAGAATGTGCCACTTCTCAGGAGAATTTTCAACCATGAGAAACCACTGGAAGGCAGAAATAGGGTCAGAGTCCTGGATGCATCTGAGAGGGAAACTATAATTTAACAAATGTACTGAGCTGGAAAGTTGAGAGCTAATATTCTTGCTGTGGGCAGAAACCTGGAGAAACTTCCTTCAAGAGGTAGGGTATGGACTTAACTCCAACTGGCCATCTAGATAACTACGTCACAAAATTCCCAAGTTTTGGTCTTAGTCTGCTCATACACATCCCTGCAGAGGAAAGCAGAAGTCATTTCTGAAAGAATACTGCAGCATTTTAGGACTCAAATTATTTTTGAAAATATTTAAGTAAACAATCAAAGACAACGAGCTGGAATCAGTGAATCATCATTCAATACATGTTGGTCCAGAGGAAGGCTGGTTATGAAAATTATCAGATACATAATATGATACAATTGTGCTTAGTATGTTCGGAGGAAGAAAAATGAATTTAGAATTTAAAGCAAGGAACTGGAAACTATAAAAAGTGATACTGCATATTTGAGAAAAAATCAATGAGAAATTATGAAAGAAAAAAATATGCTAACTACACCCAAAAAAATACATGATTTTAATAGCAGGTCAGACACAGCTGAGCTAGAAAGAAGCAGAGAAACAAATACAAAAATCAAGAAAATGGGTAAGAGAGAATACCGAGAGAGGGTCTAATACACTTTTAATGAAAGCAACAAAAGCGAATAGCCAAAATCAAGTATAAGGAGATTTTTATGAGAAAATAGATGGGAATTTCCCAGAATTGCTGAAATAAACAAAGCATTAAAATATTAACAGTAGCCAGAGATTAGCCTCAAAGGAATGATTGGCTACTGAACAACACCAGGGGCCTAGGACAGTGGATGCCAAGGGACATAATTGCCAAGTGGAATTTCTCCACTATAGACAATGACATATTTAAAAATGAAGTAAGGATAAATGCATTTGCAGACACAGAATAAAGAATTCACTACCAGCAGACAAAACACACAAAGAAACAACAAAAACTATTCTTCGGGCAGAAAAGAAAAATAATCCCCGATGTAATCTCAGAAAGGAAGCAAGAGGAAAGACAAAGAACATGAATCTGGAGTAAATCTAAATGAACACTAATGATATAGAGTAATTATAACCTTACTGAGGGATTTAAAATGTTATGACATTCATTACGACATCTAAAATGTTATTTAGTAAGACAACTAATGAAGTTAAAACATGCCAAGTGCATGTGCTGTGCAAGAATAGGGCAAATGTATGCAGAAAATACAAATTCTGTATTTAAAAGGAGATTGGCAACAGTACTCATTTAGCTGGGGTTTCACTGATTAAATCCTTTCGTCCGGAAAATACAAATTTAATAATAAATGCAAGGCAGGACTCTGTATGTAATGTTTGTTTTCATTATGTAAGAGTGGCCTTTAATCACTACTTACTTTGAATATTAGTTTAGTACGTAAAAAAGTATAGTTCCATAAGCCTATGGGAAAGGCCAAATAAAAAATTTTCTTTCCATTGTAATAGAGACTCATGTTTTACTCTCGCCGCAGGTGCTGTGATGCCAACTAGGCAAAGAGATTATTTAAAAAATGATGGAATCACGACGTAGACAATGTACTCCTTTCTTCATCATGTTGTGGGATCAAGAATTGTGGAAAGAAGAAAAAATTGAATCTGAAACCGACAACCATTATCTCATAAGAACCCTAGACACATCTTTGACCTGATGATTCACACATCAGAAAAGCAATGATGAAATTTAAACACTATTCACCAAAGTAACATTGTCTTACATCTGAAGACTAATTTTCTGTAAATGAAGAAACAACGAGCCTAACAGATTAGGAACATGAAGAGAGCTAACACTTCTGGCAACAAATTATTCCATTTGAAGAGTTTTAAACACTTAATTAAAATAAAACTTTTATGAAAGTGTAAAGAAACACTATGAATAGTGAAAGGGAGTAAGAGATTTCAAATGAGTTTGTTTCTTATGTATTTTTCTCATTAATTTGAAAGAAGGCAACTTATGCATTTACATTAGGATGAGGTTGAGGATCATAGCAACTTTAAAACGCTATTTTATTTTTGTAAATGTGCAAAACACTTAAAATATCAGAACCAAATGCTGCATATTTTAACAAGTAAAAGGAAAGCTGACTATCAATAATGTATGATATTACACTACATAATAAGAAATGTATGATTTTATTTTCTTTAAATACATTTTTGTAAACATGAAATAGAATTGCTCTTACAATAATTTTTGAATTTATTGGGGTATTATTTGATTGGAAATTCAGTAAAGTAAAATGAGAAAGGATTTTGAATAACATATAAGACGCTTGATCCAAAAGTAGATACATTTTACATTAACAGATATTACTAGACTGTAATTAAAGGGACATGAATAATTTGCATCTTTTTACTGTTGTAGTCTATCTGACTGGAACACAGAGCATGAATCTAGCGTGTACTCCTAACGTCTGTGTGCTTGTCAAATAAATGAAAAGGACTGAGGATGAGTTAACGAAATGATTTTTTGTTTAAATTTCCATCAGTAGTCCTCAATGTTATTTTTTGAAATTTAATAGAATCTGTGAATTTGTTTTCTGACAAAATATAAATATGCAGTCTATATTTTAAAACTTGTAGATTTTTGGATACAATTTTTGACGGACATCCCATAATGAGATACTACTGAGCTTCATAGATCCATCTATTTCCACAAATGTTAGTGAAGCTGTAAATATACTCAAAATTCTAAAGTATTGGGATAGATTTTAATGTATTTTAAAAATTTAAATCTAATACTATTATTTTTTTTCTTTTTCAGTCTTAAGCTCCTGTTTGTATTTTTCCTTTATATTTTACATGTATGCTGGCAAATGATTTTGTATATGTGAAATCCTACCATGTGTTGTGCCATAGATATATTATATAAACATATGCACAGATTTTATGTATAAACATATGTCCAAAATGATGGTGAACCAGCTTATGCAGGGGACTAGATTTTAAACAGTATAAATAAGGTGTAAAATCATATGTGACCAAATATACTTTTAAAATCTTTTATGTCATCCTTAAATCTCTGAGACTGGCTCTTGAAAGTTCAGTCAAGAAATTCATCATTCATAAAAGATTTATTCAGTACTTAGCTTGTTGCCAGGTATAGTTTGAGGTGCTGGAGATACCAAAGGCAAAAAATAGCAGAAGTCTGTACCCATATGAAGCCTACATTTTCATGTGGGACACAGATAATACAAGTAATAAATACATTTTGTCTGTTTTATATATAGTGATGCATTAAAGAGACAAAACAAAGCACTTTTAATTCTCGTGGTTTTTTTTTCACCTTTTCCTAAAGCAAAGGAAAATGCAATAGGGTAAAGGAAACTCTTCCTCTATCCCTGCCTCTCTCTCTATCTCCCTTCCCTCCCCTCCCCTCCCCTCTCTTCCCCTCCCCTCCCTCTCTTCCCCTCCCCTTCCCTTCCCTTCCCTTCCCCTAACCTATCCTTCCCCACCCTTCCCCTAACCAACCCTACCCTACCCTTCCCCTAACCTACGCTTCCCTCATTTGTCTCTGCCAGCTGCTATTGTTAAATCCAGTTCCCTTCAATGCTGGAATTATATAATTTTAGATATTGTAGATCATTAGATTTCTAGATTTTGATGAAATTTGAACTACCAAAACATCCTTATCAAATGGTTTTAACCAGTCTGCAAAATGCTTGAGGCAAAGCCTAAAAGAGGTGATGCATTTTGAGACTAGTATGGAGGAAAAGCCCCTTAGGTAAATGAGTGAGCCTGGCTGACCACTTATGTATCTCAGGGTATATATTTATTTTATTTTCTCTAGTGAGCTCCTTTTATTACATTTGATGACCATCTCTTGGAACCTATCCTCCATTTCCTTTCAATATACTTTTTAGAACTATTTCTGTCATCTCTAAATTCTTTCCATTTGTTGAGGTTCATATGATTATAATGTTTATGAGTCTGTATTTGTATTAGTTTATTCTTGCATTGCTGTAAAGAAATACCAAAGACTGGGTAATTTATAAAGAAAGGAGGGTTAATTGGCTCAGAGTTGCACAGGCTGTACAGGAAGCATGGAGCTGGCATTTGCCGCGCTTCTGGAGAGGCCTCACGAAACTTTCAATCATGGCAGAAGGCAAAGGGGAATTGGATCAGGAGGAAGAGGCTAAGGGTAAGGTGCCAAGTGCTTTAAATGACCAGATTTCAGGAGAACTATCTCACTATACCAAGGGGGATATCTGCCCCCATAATCCGATCACCTCCTACCAGGCTCTACCTCCAACACTGAGAATTAAAATTGAATATGAGATTTGGGTGATGGATACAGCTCCAAACCATATCAGTATTATATAGTAATATTTTGCTGTCTAATCCTTTCATTTTTCTGAACAGCAAACTATCTTTTCCTCAATGCTGCTTTCTTGGGATGCTCCTACTTTCTCTGTAATCTGTTTTCAGACAACATAATGATTTCAATTCTTTCTTCTCTGTCTGTATCATATCTGAGTCTCCAATGACACCCTTTTCTTTCTCAAACTCCAGCACAACACTTTGAATTACTGGACTCAAATTCACTTTCTGGACGTCTCTATTTGCGGGAAAGTTCAAATCCAATGAGGCTAAATAATGAACTCATTACTTTCCCTTTCACGATTGCCACTTTTCCCATGTCCCTTACTCTAAGAAGATTAAGACTAAAGCTATGTTTCAGAATCATCCTTGATGCCTCCTTCTCTGCAATCCTCCAAATGTAGTAACCCATCAATATGAGGCTACTATGTATGATCACTCAGGTTGTACACTGCAAAACTCAAGGGTTTCTATTTACATATTTGTTCTCTGATGGGAATGATATCCATTAAAGATGTGGGGAGTCATCTTCCTAAAGCATTTCTTCTACCCTTTATTTCTTCCTTCTAATCAGAAACAAGGAATATGGGAAAGTGGAAAGTATGCTGATAATTGGATCAGATAATCTATGAAAAGTATTGTGATGGCCGGCGCAGTGTCTCTTGTCTATAATCCCAGCACTTTGGGAGGTGAAGGCAGGTGAATTGTTTGAGCCTAAGAGGTTGAAACCAGCCTGAACAACATGGCAAAACCCCGTCTATACAAAAATAAAAATAAAAAATAAACCCATAAAAAATAGCCTGGCATGGTGGTGTGAGCCTGTAGTACCAGCTACTTAGGAGGTTAAGGTGAGAGGATCACTTGAGGAGGTTCAGGTTGCAGTGAGCCAACTTGGGTGACAGAGCGACATCCTGTTTCAAAAAAAGAAAAAAAGGTATTGCTCTATGGCACACTAAATGGGTAACCTCTGACAAGATATTTAGCATCTCTGAAAGTCTATTTTTATCCTCTGTAACAGTAATTGCAAGGTAGGCAATTTTTGAGGCAGTCAGAAAAAGCATTGCTCTATCCAGTGAGAAAATACTACCTGGTGGTTATGATGGGGGGAATTCTGAATACCAGTGAGAAGAATAAATGTTTCAGGTACTTAGTAGAATGAGCCACAGAAAATAAAGATGCCATAAGGATGTGAGAGGATGCCAAATACCAATCTTTTTTGAATCATAGCTTGCTTAACATTAGACTGGGTAACCCACTGAAATTATTAAATAATTATAAACATCAAAGATTTAAAGCACACCACCATTCTTTGTCCTTGCTTACCTTGCAGTGAAAACTTAAAATGGAACAAAGACACTGGAGATAATAGGTTATCAATTTAGCCCTTATGGCTGTTTTTAAACCTGTTGCCATACCACATTCTGAATTGTACTTCTGTTAAGAAAGGTGGTATAGTAGAATTAATAGTGACAAGAGAATTTGGTGCTAAAGATTGGTGTTCAAAATCCATTCATCTAACCCTGTCACTGGGTTAATTAGATAATTAATTTGCATGGCAAACAGCTAATTCAATCAAAGTTTATAAAGGTTAAAATGAAAAGACTATCTTAAGATCACAATCTTTTCCCAGTTAATTGAGCTAACACTAAACATTTTCTTGTGATAATTAAAATTGTTGCTTTAACAGATAAACTTGGTCCTCAAAATCACCCACATTTTTTCTCTCAACTGTATACTAGCTAAAATCATTTTGTAGTTAAGCAAAACAATGAGATTAAATCAGTTGTAGTACGAAGAAATATAATGGAAGGTAAATATGTTACTTAAAAATTGCATCAGCTTTTCCAAAGGTTTTGTTTTATTATAGATTTTTTCAAAAATATATTGAATGATTCAAAAACATGTAATTACTTTCTTTTCAGAATAAAATCGCTAAAATACACTATTAAAACATATAATTCTGAAAAAATATTAATGGGCTTTATATTTGTGAATTAAGATGTAAAAGAAAGAATTTAAAATGAGTAGCATTTAACTTAGAAAGAGACTTGCTCACTGTTCTATTTTTCCTGTCAACAATGAAATATATTTTAGCTAAGTTTTGTTTTGGGTTGGGGAGAAAATAGAAGAATGCCTTAATTTCTCGTTACACACAGCATTAATCAGTGGTTAATTGTAATTATTTAGCCTGTAGAAAAAGTGAAAGTAGAATTAGAATTTGACTGCAAGTCAAACAAACTTTGTCTTTCTTATTGATTGAAACATTTTGAAGACAGCTATTCAACAGGGTTTGCTTAGCAAAATTTTAGTAGTGCTTAGTCAATGTGTTGAATGGTAATTGAGGTCAGTTGCTATATCAAACTCTGTGTCTTTTTCTGTGTTTACTTTTAAACATTAATATTATTTAATAATAGAAGACAATGGTAGTGTTGTTTTTCCAACATCAATGCATAATTGTAATTAAGTGTTTTGAGTAGTTGCAGAATATATTATCTTGCTTTTTGGACTGCAAGTTTGATATTAAGATCAACTGATTCTCTATTTTTGAATATGTTCCCTGATATTTTACTTAGAAGCAATTGAAAATGATCTAAATCGTCTGTACAGATTTTCCCAGTACTGTTGATACCTCTTGCTAATCGTTAACTTGTTGTTAAAGGCAAAAATCTTGAGTCCTATCAGCTTCAACTCCCATTTTGCATTTTAAGAGCACCATTTTTTTTTTTGTAATTCAGGGGAGAAAATTGAAGAGCAAGCAGTTTTTCAACAGGTTGTCAGAAAATAAATAAACACCTTATTTCAAAATGTGAAAATGTCAATGGCATGCCTTGTCTCTTTTCTCACTTGGTGAAAGAGTGGTGGTCCTAGAGCTTCATCCTTTTCTTAATCACTATACTCAGAACCTTGCTATGATTTTTTAATAGAAATTGCTCACCAAAGAAGCAACACTTAAACTTGGCATTCTTTAGTTTCTCTTTCATCAGTGCCTAAATTATCCTTACATTTTCTAAATCCAATTTTAACAGGACTCTGCAGTCAAATGCTCAATGTTATTAACCTTTAACAAATTGGATTCCGGATGAATCCATGTTCTTTTCTGAAACAGTGTCAAGAAGTCATTACAATGCCCCCAGTAGGGTTCCTCTGGTGGGTTTGTGAATGGACCCAGTCTACTTGTTCTTTACTTTCTAAGATTTTGATGCCATCTTTTGGTGGTTTATGAAATAATTACAAACATAAATGCCTTTTTTTTCTTTCTATTCAACCAATAATTTTTAGTGTAAGTTTTAAGGTTGGTAACGTGCTTAAATCTGTGGACTATTAAAAAATATGGTGTGTCCACAGTAGTGCTGCATTTATGTAGTACATCTGGATATTTGTGGTTTTACAGAAGTAAATGTCACAGTTTGTATCCTTCCTGAAAAGCAGGTACTGACATGTCAATTTTTATAAATTGAATTAATAATGAGATATGTTATAATCTACTAATTAGTATTTTATTTTCAGGTTCTTTTTTTCTACTTTTATCCTCCCCCTTTTCCCAAAAAATGTCCTTCTTTGGGGTAATAAGTAGCTTTCAGAAGGTGGCTGAAATATGGCCATTTCCAGGCACAAGAAGTAACCTCCTCTGAAACAGCATTCTGTTTTCCATAACCTAGGTGTTGAAAGTAAATGATCTAAGAAAAGGTGGTGGCTTCAAAGCCAGGGATCATAATGAAGATGAACCTCAGCAATTTCTTAAAATGTACCAGTGCAGCCCCAAACAACTTCAAATGTCAGAATTGTCTCTGTGGTTTTTGCTCCTCGCAGGGGGATATAATCTCTTTTCCTTGTCTATCAGTAGGTTCATGGCCAAGGACAATATTTAAAAAAAAAAGACAGATTAACAAGAAAAAAAGCATAAAATTTTATTTAATATATTTTACATAACACTAGAGCCTTTACAAGGAAGTCAATATGCAAAAGAGACAAGTAAACGTGTATATTTTTATGCTTAGGTTTGATAACAAGTGGACAGTCATGGAGAAATATGATTGTAAGATAAAGGGGGTTATGATCTAATGGTAATAAATTGGAAGTCTGTGTTCAGATTCTTCTTTGCGTCCTGGTATCTTCCAGATAAGGATAGCTGGATTATCCTTCCAAATCCCAAATGGAGGTGTTGGTATGGGAATGCTTCCTCTGAAGGCTCTAGGGAAGAATCCTTTCTTTCCTCTTTCTAGCTTCTGGAGCTTTCCAGCTATTCCTTTGTGGTCTTTGGCTTACAGCTGCACCATTCCAATCTGTGTCCTCATTTTCACATGGCCTCAGTCCCTCTGTACCTCTATATCTCCCGTCCTTTTATTGGGGATATTACACCTGGGATTTAGGATCCAATCTAATCCTGTAGGACTCCATCTTAACTAAGATAATTACCTCCACAAAGCCTCTATTTCTGAATAAGGTCATATTTTGAATTTCTAGGAGGACACATTTTGGGAGGGTACTACATACAACTTACTGCAGGAATGATTGTCGCTATTAATATCAAGCAGCACCTCTGGGTATATGGATGGCCCTCCTAGAATGAGGAGTTTAATGCTCTGCTTTAGGGGATAAGGGCCAGGGGAAGGTGATGGTGATCTTCCTGCTTCTTCTGTTTTCTCAAATGCCAAATCATCATGTTTTGGGATAATATATCCTGAACTCCATCACTCACTTGATTTTCAGATCTCTAATTTCTTACTATCTCATGAGCTGTTACATTTTTTCCTACCTTTTTAGTTTTCTAAGCAGGAGGGTGGGTCTGGATACCTGATCTATCATTAACAAAGCTGAAGTCTGCTCCTGCACCCAGTGAGCCTTTCTCTAAGTGCCTCCTCATAGCAGCACGCTTTCTTTAAGCTTGCCATTCAAAGAGCAACAAGACCCTCAATACTTCTCATTACTTTGTCATAGCAGTGTTGGTGATAAAGAGGGCAATTCTCTTGAAACTTATGGTTTTAACAAATCTTCATCGAAACTTCCAGTTTATACACATTTTCCCCTTTGCTTTCTCTTCTGTTATTCCCTGACTCTTTTATAGGGTACTTCAGCCTTTCAAGTGCATAACAGCATGGGATTACTAGGAAAAAGGGTAATACAATGGTTTTAACTACAAAGTCAGTTGCAGGAGAAAGGAAAGGGAATAAGCAGCTTTGGGAATAAGGATGAGTTTGAAAAGTATGCATTTCAGAGAAGTATGGAGCAGATTTTTATTTTAAAAAAGACTTTCAAGATAGAAATACCCAAGAGATAGCAGACTGAGGATTTATGATAAAGGAAAATAAGGAAACTCCACTCTAGGCATTGAAATAAAGCTTTGGGTTCAGAAATTGTGCTGTTAGGGAAAGGATCTGAAATGTCTGGCTTGTGTCTACACCATACCACCCTGAACGTGTCTGATCTGGTCTGAAATGTCTGGCTTGTAAGGAATTTGGATGCCAGGGTTCCAATTAGAACTAAGGACTAAACTGTTCTTATCACCATAAAGATCATTCAACAATGCCATTTATACATGACATGAACAAAAATGTGAGAAAAATTTAGATTAATCATGAAATCTATATTAATCACTTATAATCATTATTTAAATTACCTTTTAGGAATTTTATTTGTTTTCTTGGGGATTACAATAACAAATTATCATGAGTTGGGTGGCTTAGAATAACAGAAATATTACTCTCTCATGCTTCTGGAGGCTAGATGTCAAAAGTCAAAATGTTGATATGGTCATGCTTTCTCTGAATGCTCTAGGGAAGAATGCTTTCTTTTCTCTTTCCAGCTTTTGGCCCTTTCCAGGAATGCCTTCATGGTCCTTGGCTTATAGCTGCACCATGCCAATTTCTGCCCTTGTTTTCATATGGCCTTCTTCCCTCTGTGCCTCTATATCTCTTGTCCTCTTATAAGGACACCAATCATGAGATTTAATCCAGAATGACCTTATCTTAACTAAACTAATTATATCTACAAAGCCCCTATTTCTGAATAAAGTCACATTGTGAGGTTCTAGGAGGACAAACATTTTGGGAGAAAACTGCATACAGCCAACTACCGGCATAATTGTCACCACTAATATCAATAGCTAAGTGTGTATATCATTACATGTGTCATGTGACTTTTGATATTTTGTTTTGTTATGACCCTCTTTCTTATACTCATAAGCTTGGTCATAGTTTATATTTTCAATTACAGGTTGGATTCAATTGTCCCTTTAACAAGCACTTATTTTACATCTGGTAGTTGATATGTATTTTGCTAGACACTTAGGATACAAAAATGAAAAAAGAAAAACATAAAAGATGAAGAAACAGAATGCAATGGGAGAGGCAAGTTTCTAAATATCCAGTAAAAATAAAGTGAGATTTGTAATGGCTACATTAGAAGTGGTAGATTCCAAGTAGAGGAAACAGCATGATAGAAAGTGACAGCTTTGAGATATCATTGTGAGTTTCGAGAACTGCTGGTTATTCTATACGGCAAGTGGATACAAAGGAAGTTTCAGTGAAAAGCAAACTAGGAAGGAATTCAAGAGCCAAATTATGCCATATCTTGTATAACCTAGACAAGGTGACTCTAGTTATCTGGATAGAAAAGAGTTACTGAAAAGTTTTAAGCCAGGTGAGGAAGATAGAATGAAATGATTCACTTTGTTTCAAGTTACTTTACTGGCTTCAAATTTCTAGAAATTACATCATTTACTAATCCTCTTCAGGTTCGCATATTCTAATATTATGTGCCATTTATATTCCTTCTGTGTTTTGGAAGAATGTTTTTAAAAGGGATGGTGAATTTACGAAAAATGTCTGTCTCCAACCCTGTCCCCACCCCAAAACCCCTCTACAGGTGACTATCCACCTGAGTATATTTTGAGGATTTGCTTGTTACACAGGGGTTTGTAAATTTATATACTTAATTAAAATTGTATTCATAACTTTAAGTTCCTATGGACACTCTTAGGTGATGGGGAAGCATGGGATTGCTCTGATATTTTATTCAATAGTGAAGTAGTTTAACCTCTCCCTACCTCTCAGCACTTCTATTGCTAAGGGATCCAACTGAAAGTAGAAGATAACAATTATTTTTTTAGATCCCATACTATGATACTGTTTTGTTCAAAGTGTTAGTTACACACACACGCACATGCACACACATACATACACACATTTATCTATTTTTTGATCACTGCCTTTTTACTGCCTTGCTCTGTTAAACCTCTTCGAAGATGGACATAAGAAATAGAAAGATTATACCTGTTGGCTGTGGATGGAAATTGTATTTGAAGTCATTAATTCAGTGGAAATTGTCAACAGATCACACAGAGGATGTGAAGAATTGTAAAGTTATCAATCAGGGTTTTATGTAAAGATACTCAGAAACAGAAACACACAAAAGAGGAATGGCACGCAGAATGTATTTTGGAATGTGGCTATAAGAATGGCTAGACACTTACGGGTTGCTGATACTGGGAAACATGACCTGTGAGTGCTATGCAGTTGTGAGAATATTACATACACAGAACTTAGCCCTCTCAAAGCGCATATAGATTTCTATGAAAACAATCCCACTAGTCGGGAAATTAGAGATGTACCTTTTATCTTTCTACTTTCCATAATAAAAGATTAAGAACTTTCCGGAACTAGTAGGCAATTATAACAAATAATAATAATGCTTTTAACACAGAAAAATGCAGTTGGATGTTATTAAGCTAGAAAGTATTTTATTTGTAGATGATAGATGTTTTCTAAGGAAGAATAGTCTTTGGCTAAGAGACTGTAAATGTATGGTACTGAGAGAAAGTGACTTTAGATTGAGGGATTGCTAGCAGGATAAATAGTCATTTTAAAGCCTGAATCAGTTATAGGAGCCACAGTGTGACTGGATGAAGACACACAGGAGGAGACTGGGTTTTAGAGAAATGATAAAGACCAAGTTCATCATCATCTTTGCAGAATTAGTCTTGGCACAGTAAGTTTCTCATTCTCTGCCTTATCCTTGCTCTGCTACAATAAGCGTTTACACATTAGGATGCAGAACTTAAACTATTTTATGGGGATTGATGTAATAAAATGGATGGTTTTCTATCAAACTGTGATAATCCATGATTTTGGATCTGACATGGAATACAACATTTTCTAAAAAATTAAGGCTTTGAGTAATATGAAAACTTAAAGATGAATAAGAAAGTTTGTTTGTTTGTTTGTTTGTTTAATGCTGGCTTGGGCAAGTGAGCTTTTATTTAAAATCCTCTATGTAAAAGATTGAAATGGATATGTGAACTGAAAGAAAGACAGTCAATATGGACCTTAGCATTTGAGTTGGAATGTCACCCTCAGCGCTTAATTATGTAAAGACATTTCTTAAATAAATTTTAAAAATAATTCAATGGCATATATAATATGAGACTCTAAGTCAGAATTTTCTGGTAGAAAAAACAAAACAAAACATTATAAATTATGGATCCAAATCTGAGTTCAGTTCACAGACATGTTCTTGCTCTATTTATAGAGGACTTGATACCTGTCTTTGGCCTAAGTTGTAATTTTTTATATTGTAATTTACCATACTTCTGATTATTGTCCTTAAACTTCTACTACCAG
The DNA here is from genome assembly GCA_036589455.1 of Ateles fusciceps. Lineage (NCBI taxonomy): Eukaryota > Metazoa > Chordata > Mammalia > Primates > Atelidae > Ateles > Ateles fusciceps. Next base: position 2,832,136 of record JAZHEH010000851.1, read on the forward strand.
AGCACTGTATAGTGTCAGAAAATAAGAAAATACTAAAACAAAAAACCCCAAACCCCACAAGGTTAGGATATGCCAAAGCCATACAGAGGCCAGCAGAAAAAGAGCCTAATTGCCAAATCAGGAAAAATTTGAACAATAAAATAAGAATGTGGCTTTGGATTATAACCCAAAGTATAAAATAAATATCCACGAGTCTATACTACTATGAACAAATGATTGAATACATAAATAAGTTGGGGAGAATAGGCAAATATCTCATGCAGAAGAAGGCCAGATAATTTACATAGACAGTCTACCCTCAAAGAGGTAGAGCATAGCTCCCTACTCACTGAGGGTACACACATAGTAACTCCCTTCAGAAGAGTACAACATGGAATTAGGTGGAAGTGACTTTATGGTGGAAAAATCTCACAAACACTACCTTAGTAAGGTGATCAAGGTTAACGTTATCAGTGTTATGTTGATAGGACATACCTGTGATACAATGTTTTGAAATGGCAATTTTCCTTTGTGATATTCCTCTCTAAAAGACATAATGCCAGTCTAATCATGAGAAAAATATCTGGCAAAGCCAAGCTAAGACATATTTTATAAAATACCTGATCAATATTATTCAAAACTATCAAGGTTGTCAAAAACATATGTGAAAAACTGTCTCAGCCAAGAATAACCTAAGAAGGCATGATGACTAAATGTAATGTGATATATTGGATGGGATCCTAGAATGGAAAAGACATTACATACAATTTTAGAAATCTGAATAAAGTATGGACAGTTGTTAATAATAATGTATCCATGTTAGTTCATTCATTGGAACAAATATACGGAAATAGTAAAGAATATTAGCAACGTGGAAACTGGGTACAGGATATATGGGAACTCTCTATACTGTCTTTGCAATTTTTCTCTAAAACTATTCTGAAGTAAAAAGTTTATTTAAAAAAATCCACTTCTTGCTCATTCTAAAAGACGATACATCTTTGATAGAGCTGGCTCAATGCCCAGTCCTGGCAGTGGAAATGTGACCCAGGCCTGGCTCACTTGAGCTTTGCCTTTTATATAAACACACAGACTTTTTTCAGAGATAGACATCTAATTTAAAAATTTTAATTATTTTAATCAGAGCAAATCCTGAAGTGATTGTGGAGGAACAAAAGTGTGTTTTTTCTTTTTTGACCAGACTTTGAGCTTTATGAATGCAGGCCTAGAGCTACTGGCCATCGTGACACCACAAAGGCAGAACTGATTCAGGACAGAATGAGAAATGGCACTGAGATTTGGATATTTTGAGGCTAACTCCTAACCACATTCTTTGTAGTCTTGAATCTAGTCATTTTTAGACCAGCTTTGACTCTTTGATTTTTCCACTTACATAAGGTAATACAGTCAGCCTTTTGCTTAAACCAGTTGGAGTTGTTACTTTTGCAACCAATCACTATGATTTGAGCTCATATAAAGTATTTAAGATAAAGCAATAAATTTTCAGGGAAGTACAGAGCTTCTAACAGTGTTCCATTTGGAAGTTGCCTTTTACATAGATTGAGTGATGAACCTTGTGGAAGAGAGTGACAGTATGTTATACTGAAGAGTTATCTGATATGCTCCTCAGCATTTGTATAAAACACAGCTATTCCGTTTATTGTAGAGGTTATGCATCTCCTTATAATCAATGAATTGATTGAAAAACAATGTATTCCATAAATATATGAATGTTTCTTGAGTGCCTCTGAAGCGGCATCCTTGTCTGGGATAATACCTGAGGTTTGTTGCCTCGTGCCAAGAAAATTAAGAACACGGACACACACAACGGGTGAGTTTAAGTGCGGAGGTTTAGTAGGCAAAAGAAAGAGAAAGGAGATTTAGGAGGCTGAGGCGGGTGGATTGTCTAAGTCAGGAGTTCGAGACCTGTCTGGCCAATATGGTGAAACTCCATCTCTACCAAAAATACAAAAAACATTAGCTGGGTGTGGTGGTGTGCACCTGTAATCCCAGCTACTTGGGAAGCTGAGGCAGAAGAATTGCTTGAACCAGGGAGGTGCAGTTTGCAGTGAGCTGAGATCACACCACTGCACTCCAGCCTGGGCAATAGAGTAAGACTTCGTCTCAAAAAAATAAAAGGAAAGAAAGAAAGAAATGAAAGAAAGAAAGAAAGAAAGAAAGATAAAGGAGAATAGCCCTCTCTCTAGGGAAAGAGAGGGGTACCTGAACAGGGACTTCCAGCCCATGGAAGAGTTCATTGTATTTTATAGACAGGCTTGAGGAGGCAGTGTCTGATTTACAAGGGGCCCACAGATTGGCTGGACAGGGTGTGACATTTACATAGCATGCAGGGAAGCTGTGCACCCCACCCTAATCTTATTATGCAAATGGACGTTCCAATTGGCTGCCCAATGTTGTCTGCTCTCTACTGCCCATGTGGTTGGAAAGGAAAGGGAAGATGAAGCCAGCATGTTGGACATGTCTAGCCCCAGGTAGCCCCTTTCCTATTGGCACAACTGCCAGCATTCACCCATGCAAGCTTCTATGTCTGCAGCTCGATTTTACAGGCTGCTCTTCTTTAGAAAACAAAATGATTTGGGGGCTGCTTTTTCATTAAAAGGAAAACCTTACTGAGGACTTTCTTACCCTCACTATCTGCCTAAATAATTCCTTTTTGACTCCTGTATTACCTATAATGTACCAATACTTTTCAAGATGTGCGGCAGCAGTAGTGAACAAAATAGACAACCTCTCCTGTCTCATTCTAGTGGGGGAAGGTGAATATTAAGCAAAAACAAACACACAAAGGAACAAAAACAAGTGACTATATTATCAGTCAAGTGGTGATGGGTACCACAGGGACGCATGACAAGGATAAAGGAAACCTGAAGAAGGGGAAAGAGGAAGGGTATTGCACAGATATCTGGTGAAGGGGTATTGCCACATGACAAATGGTGCCAGAGGCCTTGACTGGGATATGGAGATGCAATGGTTTTATGTGTCAACTTGGCTGGGCCATATGCCCCAGATAACTTGCACAAACATCATTCTGAATGTTTCTGTGAAGGCATTTTTTTTGGGTAAGATTAACATTTAAATCAGCTGACTTTGAGTAAAACATATTTCTTTCCATAATGTGAATAGTCCTCACCCAATCAGTTAAAGTCCTGACTAGTATACCCTCCCCCAGGCAAGAAGGACTTCTGACAGCAGCAGGCCACCTTTGAACTGAGACAGCAACTCTTCCCTGGATTTTCAGTCTGCAGATTTTGGACTTGCACCTCTGCAGTTTTATAAACCAATTCATTAAAATAAATCTCTCTCTCTCTCCCTCCCTCTCCCTCTCTTTCTCTCTGTCTCTTTCTATCTCTCTCACTCTGTTAGTCCTGTTTCCTGGGAGAACCCAGAGCCCTCACTAATATAGCAGGGTTTTGGTGAATTAAATAAATAGCAGTGAAGCTAGAGTGTACTGGGTCAGAGCAGTGAAAGGAGAGAGAAATGGAAGATGGTGCCAGCATTTTTAGCTTTGACTCAGATTTTTATTCATATGTTGAAGGTGGGTGATTGAGGAAATTGGCAATCATTAAATCCACTTACATTTTCCATCATCCTAATTTCTACATCATTTCTTTCATTAGCATAATTGTCATGTGTTGACACATTTTTATGATAATATATACACATTATTTTTACATTTGAAAAGTCTCCAATTATGTCTGGCTCTGACAATGATGAAACCACAGGCTAACAGTAAAATAAAATAAAACAGAATCACAAACTAGGTGTTCAACAACAGATGAATGGATAAAGAAAATGTGACATATATAATATATATATACACACACATACATATACAAAAGAATACTACTATTCAACTATAGAAAAGAATAAAATCTCACCATTGGAGGCAACAAAGGGTGGAAATGAAAGACCTTATGTTAAGTGAAATAATTAAGAAACAGAAAGTTAAATACTGTATGTCCTTATTCATTCTTGGAAGTTAAAACATTGATCTCATAGAAATAAAAAGCAGAACAGAGGATACTAGAGGCTGGAAGGGTAAGGGTAAAGGAGGGAAAGAAAGAAATTTGTAAAAGGATCCTGAATTACAGCCAGATAGGAGGAATAAGTGCTAGTATTCTACAATGCTGTAGAATGACTAGAGTTAACAATAAAAATGATTTCATATAGCAATAAGAATATTGAACACAAAGAAGTGACAAAGGATTGAGATGATGGGTATGCTAATTACCCTAATCTGAACACTGTAGATTATCTGTATTGAATACTACTATGTACCCTGTGATATGTACAATTATTGTCAATTTAACATAAAATTTAAAAATTAAATTAAAAATAGAGTAGGATAAAAATAAAGTAAAATAAAGGTGACTGATTTCTTGTGTATTAAACAAAATGAAACAAAATTCTGCCCCCGCCCCTCATTGTTTTAATAGATTTTCATTTTTTCAGCTGCTTTTCTGGACTTGGGAAAATATATCTTAACGAATTAAAACATAAAATCTTTCTAAATTAGCAGGTGCTCACAACTGAAATTTATAGATAAGCTTTCAAAATTTTGATTCTTTGGGGTTGACACCAAAAATTAACATATTTTTGAACTCATATACATTTTGATGTGCAGAGTAGTTTTTAAAAAGAAACCTTTCTGCAGACTGTTAATCACTTAAATGCACAACAGCTAAGTAATTCTAGTGTTTCTATATTTCTAGTTACTCGTAATAAATTCTATTTCTGACTCCTAATAGCTCTACTTTATTCTTTTCACTTTTGATTTTAACTACAAAGGTAATGACGCTTTGTTAATTTTAAAAAGAATCTCTTATTGTGTTTAATGCAATAATTTCACTTTTCTGATTTCAAAGCTCTTTTCCTGTTCCAGAAGAATTTGAACAACTAAAACAAAATATTTTATATAATTAGTAGACTGAACTAGGCCATCATATATGGTGGGATTCAAGAGAAATAAAATAGCTTTTAAGAAACATGCCTCTACTAATTGTTACATTCAAATTAGTGTTTTTTTCTAAGTGGTCATCTTGAAAAAAGTCATTTACTTATTCTAATGATGTGGTTTATATTCAAAATATTTAAAAGTATTTTGTATTTTGTCTTGTTTTTATTTGACTTTAGAAGCCAGTTATTAGTCACCTATTAAAATTATTTGTCTCTGTGTACTATTTATTTAAGAAACACTTACATATGCTAACTCTGATGCAGGCATTGTTCAAAGAGCTTTTAAAATGCTGATCCTCATAACAACCTCTTGAAGAAACCAAAGCATTGCCCAGTGCTACACACCTAAGAAGTTAGTGAGTTGCACTGAGTTTAGGAAGTCTCCTTTCATAGTACCCATTTAATCACTGGATTATGCAATCTCTCACATCTTTTATTTTAAAATTATCAACCCCATTTTTCACAATGTTTGCAATGCCTCCTGAACTTTTTTGAGTGTGTCTTTAATATATCAAGTGGCTTCTTCAACTGCCCTTCTTTGATGGAGTAAGGAACTTGAAGCAAAACAAGACCTGTATCATGAAAGATTCAATCTTCTATGTACTTATTAAGAGAAGGAAACGAAAAAATTTCTGCAAGAGAAATATTCTGCTTTGCGTTTTGTTAATCGGAAGAATGCATATGGACATAATCTCTTTTCTTTCATCTTCTGGTGAACTGAAGTTTTACTGAGGCAAAAATAGCATCAATTATCTTAGCTAACCAATTCAAAGCTATAATTCTGAAGTTTAAGATGTACTCTGTCAGCACTATATTGACTTTCACTAACTCGGTCGGACCATTACTCAGTTGATCTTGATGAATCTCTACTGGTAGGATGATTTTGATGAGCTATAAATCTCCCTTGATGTCTTTTCCCCCGCTAAGTCTATCTTTTGGTAGACTGCAGACACAAGTTAGCTGGGAAATTTTGTCCAAATCTAGACTCAAAAATTGTAGTGAAAAAGAATAAATTGTTGACTTTACACACACACATACACATACAGACATGTTGTGATCTGTTCTTTTATTCTTCTACCTACTAGGAATCCATGATCTAACCCAAAGAAGAGAATTGAATGAGTCTATGGTTGTTTAATTGTTCACAGGTCTAATTAAAAATTTAGTCTCCTTTTATAGGACAAGTTATTTCTCACAGGGGTATAATTTAAATACAATTGTTGTAAAATGATTTGTTGATGGTTGAACTGTTTCCTGTGGCAGAAATAACATTTGGCATTTGGTCAGAAATTTGCAGGGTGACTTGTACTTTTGGCATATTTCCAGCCGGAAATGGCTATGGGCTGTCTTATTACAGAACTCTGTAGTGATTTGGTAACATGTAGACATGCCCCAGATGTTTAGTGAACGGTGTTCAACCTTGGAAATCGCTCGTATATACCTGCTTCTGCATTTAGAAGCTCAGTCACTTTGACCTTGAGAAGAACATTCAGAATGTAGTCAGTGACAATCATGATTTTAGCTCACTAAAATTGTCTTTTTGTATACAAACTTAAAAAATCATCATCTGAACACTCATCTGGGTCCAGGCAAGCAAAACCAAGTTGAAAAACATCCAGAGGTATGAATGATAATTAAATCATAAATTACAATCCCTAAATTTTTGGTGTCCATAGAAGAAACATGCTTTGGTCTAATACAAACCGCTTATTCATATTGATTAACTTTGTAAAAATTGACTTAGTATTATTTCTTTGTAAAAGAAGATTGTTTTCTAAAAGAAAAGTACAGTAAAATGTATTTTTTGCTACACCATTAGGTGTAATCTTTGGAGTGATTATGTTTTTCATTCATCATTATACACAGCAAATGATATAATGCTTGGTACCAAATAGTAGGTGCTCAAAACAGTTGTTGAATGAATGAAGACTATATTTTTGCTGTGGTAATTATTATCCTTTTCAAGGCTAGTGGGGATAATTCATATCCCAGGATGGTCTTATAATATTTTAGTAATAAACTCAAGTGACCTCAGAGTTAGACAAATAAGTGATTTGGAATGCCATGATTAATACCAATACCTTGTACTTTAACCTATTCAAGGTACATAATGCACACTGTTATTATTCATGAAAATATCCAAAAGAATAGTAAAATAGGTTTTGTTGCTTCTGCTGTTACAGATGATAAAATCATCTCAGGCAGTTTAAAACACCAGCTCAAGTGTCATACACTGAAGTCAAAAATCTAAAAAGGATTTGAAATTTTCACAGAGGTCAGAAGGGTATGAATCTGCCCAAACAGAATAGATTACTAAGTGATCTAGAGTCACTTTTCTACATTCCATTGAGGCTACCATATTTGTATATTTGTGATTGCAGAAGAGAGAGAAAACTCATGGTAGCTGGCAAGAAGGGCAAGCAAATTAATCAACTTTAACATGTTTAAAAACTCATAAAAATTTCAGGAGTTCGCAGTCTTTGGATTTGCTTCTCTAATTCCTTATGTGGTTTCTCACAGAACCTACAATGAACATTAATGGGTGGTCAGTACAGATTTATTCAGTTTATTTATATGTTCTAAAAATTTTGAGACATGAAACATATTTTCTTTAAAAAAACCTAATTATTCAAATCAATATTATTTATGAAATGTATTGTAAAATGGCTAACTATAATTTATTATTAGCCTCCCTATACTCATTGTGCATAAAGTCATGAGTTCCTCACAACAGGCTCTACTTTTATTAACCTTTTCATATAGGCAGTGATCTCATTCAGAAATCTTTTTTGAATTATGTGTGCATACCACACACTGGTTTCTTCATACCTGGAGGGGGAGAGGATCAATATGCAGTTACGGATTGATTTTTCAAATTCACACTATTAAGGGAGGTGGAGAAAGATGAAGAGGGAAAGGGGGAATAATTTCGCTAATATCGCTATTGATGCTCCTTTTCAAAGTACTATTTTCTTTTTCTTATTGTTTCCTCCAGTCCAAAGAAAATGCCTTTTTAAAGAAAAAAGTTAATTAAAGAGTAACACATAACAATATAATAGTCATAAAGAATAAAGTGGTAAGAGCCTCTCTCTTTCTTTCTCTTTCTCTCCCTCTCTTTCTTTCCGTCCTTCCCTCCCTCTCAACTTTCCTTCCATTCTCGAGGTAGTAAGCTGAATCTCTTGATAAGGACAATGAAAATGTCACCTCTTTCATCATGATTCTATCTCAAGATTAATCTTTCCTCGATTCAACATTCCACCTTGTTGAAAGGCCAGGAAATTCCTGTATTTTTTGTTTAAAGCAAAATGTATCAGCAAACTAAAGATAACATTCTTTTTGCATGTTTTAACACAAGGAGTTAGAGATAGCCACTAAAGTTTTATAATTTTCATCTCCTCTCCTTGAAATATTCTTAGATGTCCATGAACTTCAGGAATTACAGAGACGGAAGAGGCTGTAAATGAAATAGTGTAGAAGTAGGTCATGCTTTCTGCTCCTAAGTACTTCTGACCCTTGATATTGGAGTCATTTCTATGGAATCTGAAACCTTTGGGAAAGTTAAAAAAATCTCTGGGCTATTAACTGTTTTCTTTGGGATCAAACCCCACCAGGATTTTGATCCTACTTTAACTTTATATACCAAGCCTAGTAACAGGACTTTTCATTGACTATGATGAGGACCTTGATGTGTACTACATTTCTAACTGCTGCAACCCTGTTGTATCAACATATAATTGTTTTTTTCCCTAGTTTTTCAGGTAATATTCAAGTTCTGCTAAACTAAAGCCTTTCATTCCGCTATCCTTCAGGAATATATTTCCTTTTTTTGTTTCTGTTCTCAATGGTCTAGTCTTTGATAGTGGCTTTTAGATTCCTCTGAGGCCAATTATCTATAAATTCTTCAAATGTTATTTCTCTCTGAGGATAAATACCTTTCTTACTCTTTTCTGAATATGTTAACCTATTTGGTTCACCAGATCTTGGTCATTATTGATTGGATAATCCTATTTCCAACTGAGTCCTAATAATACAAAATATAGACACTGTTTTTGCCTAAGTATTTCAAGTATACCCCAAAGACAAATAATTTTATCTCTAATGTAAGCATCAGCTAGGAGTGGTTCTGCAATTATCTGAAAACAAGTCACATTTGTTTGAATAAGTACACAATTTAGGCAGTATACAACCTTCATATTCTTCCATAAAGCTTTTTAAAAACCATTACAAAAGATATTACAGTGAAATCTCAGTTCTGTCACTTGACCACAAAAGTACCCTTGCTTAATAAATCATAAAGAGAATCAATGAGACTTGCATTGAATGCTTGAAAGAAGCTGCAATCATTCATAAGAAGTAACTTTGGATGATTACTAAGTTTTCTAAAGTAGTTGAGACTGCAGAAAACCATAAATGCTTTCTCCAACAATTATAACTATCCCATACACCAATGGAGCTATTTTGAAAGTATTTCCAATAATTCCGCAGATACCTTGACTGGAACTGATACTCTCTTTTCAGAGAACTCTATTGTAACTCTCAGCTGCAAAGGCTGCCGTCTGAATGGAATAATAATGTTCTTTTGTCAGGTTGATAAATATTTGTTTGTAATTGTAGATCTTTTAATCAAATGCTTCTACTCAAGAGGAAAACAACAAGGAAATATTATTCCTATGTAGGGTAATATAAAGAACATGGAAGATGACAGAATCACAAAACCGATTTAATATAAACTATGAGTGATTGAGGGGCAGCCATTTAGAAGCTTGAGTTAGTTTCTTTCCTTAATATTCAAAAAATATGTTCCTTAAGTGTATTTTTTCTATGTGCCAAGCACCATGCTGGATTGAGGGATATAAACATGAGTAAAGTGGGTCTCTATCCTCAGAGTATGTCCAATACGGAGAAAGCTCATGAGGGAATGAGGGATAAGTAAGAGCACAGTTACATGTTTATGGCTAGAGACAAGGTATTTCTAGATATAATCATCCACATAATCACCATCAGCACAGGGATTGTGACTACTTCTAAACAAACTGTTGAGACCATATTGAGTTCTCAGCAACTGCTATTGTTCAAGAAGAGTTTCTGAGTTCATTTGAAGAAAAAATATGCACACTAAAAGTTTATATTCCCTATTCAAGAAGGTGGAAGCTGCTTGAGAGCCAAGACTAGATCTTACCCTAAGCACACCAAGAAGACATAGAAGGTGTTAATTAACTTGCTCCTGATTGAATGAACCTAAGATAATTACACAGCCCATACTAGAAATTATTACTCATGTTGTACAGTCTGTGTTCATAAACATTGAATATATGCAGATTAATGATATGTTTAGAGATTAAAGATCTTAGAAAGAGTTAGGAGAAAGAAGCTATTAGGTATAAGTTAAGGCTAATGTGTTGGTTGTAATGAAGTCATCAATATATAGGTCAGTAGCAATTTTTGTGATTGATGTATTTACAAGGGCAAACTTGATTTGCGGTATGAATCTGCTGTCAAATCAAATGGATGGTATGTGAAAACATATCTACTAGAGTACATCATTGAAAGGCAGTTTGTACTTTCAGTCTGCTCTTAAAAATAACTTGTTTTGCAATGTGTTTCAATACATGATAGTGTTTGGCCTTAGTTTACTGGAATCCAGAATGTAGAAGAGCATCTGTATGTGCTCCCAATGATGACACTGCCTCACTTACATAGTTATCTGAATCATTTTCACATCTTTCTTTGCACACCCAGGGTAATAATCTAAATGCTGAGTATTCTCTGAAGTCAAGGGAAATCTGTGATTAGGTTAGCTTGATATGGATGTTACAAAAAAATAGATGTTTTTCCTTATGACTAAGGACCAAGGAAAACAGATGGTAGGGTGAGGAATGCGGAGGTTGTCAGATAAAGCTCTTGCCAACAAGATTCGGTGCTAACATAACATATTCAGTCAATTGATGTCACCAAATATAGAAAAGAAAGATGCTTCTCATTGTCTTTGTGATTTATGTGATAACTGAATGAAAACTGACTTGGGCTGAGCGATATTTGTTTATTATGGAATAGAGGTCCACATTTTTAAAACAAAATCAGTGTCTTGCTCATGTATCTGACTTCTGCAAGTAACTAATTTTATTTTTTACCTTTAAACCCCCAAAAAATATTAATAGCAAAAAAATCTGTTGATTCTACGGTCAGATTAAACTTATCTATTTTAGTTGTGGATAGATAAGACAAATAGATGTGTAGTCATGTATGAAATCAATCTGAATTGTTAAATGATAGAAATAATGACTCATTTTCAATTAAGGCAAAAATAACTATATTTGATTGGAGAAGATAATATAATATCCAACAAAACAATTATTTCTGCAGATAATCCCTGTTGTAGTCCAGTACAGAGCTGGCAACGACGCCATTTATGGTAACAGAACAAATCTTTAGTGGCACTAGTAAACTGTATGCCCCTCTTTATTTTATTCTCTCCTTCTTTGCAACTATATCCTGTTAAACAAAATGAGAGGCCATTGTCTTGGACTGAGGCCCTGCACTAGGCCCAACAGATCAGACCAAAGTAAAATGGAGTCACTCATGTTAAGTGCCTCATAAACAAACTGCAATTTTCAGGCAGACCAGTTTTCCCCAAGACAGGAGATTCCAGTCTACCTGAGTCAGTATAATAAGAAAATCCTCTCTACTTTAGCCCTTAAAAAAATAGCCTGAAGTAATTTTATGTTAACCACTTTTTTATTCGCTATTGTTTTGTTTTCTTGTTTCCACCAATGAGCGAAACTCACTGCTTTCCGAGTGGGAACATCATTCTGTTTTATAGAATGAGATGGTGCCATGATTTATGAATCACAATTAAAAGCCAATTAGATCTATTACTAAGTATGTTGTAATTTTGTCTTTTGACAACCCCAAGATTGTCCTTTGTCTTAGGCAGCCTGTCCATATCCTCTTTATATCTCTGTTCTTCTTTTGGTTATGAACAATATTATCTCCCCCCTTTTAACTTTTCAAATTTCTTTTTCTTATGCCTTGGTGGACACATTCATCAATATTTTTAATGATCGATACTGTATCTTTAGGCCTAATGCATTTAGTATCTCAGCAATTTGAGACTGTAGATCTTGTTCTAGAATAAGAATTACTGATTCTGTTATATTTTCTTATGAGCAATTAAGAAAAAGGTAGAAAACAGGCCATTTTGTCCAGGGCTAAATATGATCAAGGATGTCTTCAAGAATAAGAAGACGCAAAGCTTGAGGCACTAGAGAAGCAAATTATATGGTTAACATCTGTTTTAAACGGTCATCAGAAGATCCATACGCTGGTTATAGAGATACCATAGTAGTTTGAAGAAAAAAAAAACTTATAGTAATACAAACTTAGATTTAGAATTAACTCAGGCCTGAAATAAAACTTGTTTCTTTTTCTCACTAACTGTGTTATCGTAGGCAGTCACAGCTACTCTCAACCTGTTTCCTCCTTTCCAAAATGAGCATAATAATTGTATGATTTTTTTTTTTTTTTTTTTTTTTTAAAGACGGGGTTTCACCATGTTGGTCAGGCTGGTCTTGAACTCCCGACCTCAGGTGATCCACCCGCCTTGGCCTCCAAAGTGCTTGGATTACAGGCGTGAGCCACCACGCCCGGCAATTGTATGATTTTTAAAGGTTGTTGAAGTAATACATATGCAGAATCTACCACAGGATTGAAACTGTTCTATTTATTTTTGTATTTTCCCATAGCAGTTATTAATGAAAACAGTGAGATAAATGACAGTTGTGGCCAGGCACAGTGGCTCGCACCTGTAATCCCAGATTTTGGGAGACTGAGGGGGGGCAGATGAGCTGAGGTCAGGAGTTCGAGACCAGTCTGGCCAACATGGTGAAACCTCGTCTCTACTAAAAAATACACAAATCAGCCAGGCATGGTGGCACATGCCTGTAGTCCCAGCTACTTGGGAGGCTGAGGCAGGAGAATGATTTGAACCTGCAAGGTAGAGAGTGTAGTGAGTTGAGATCGTGCCACTGCACTACAGCATGGGTGACAGAGCCAGACTCCGTCTCAGAAAAAAAAAAGATAGTCATGTGACATCTGCAATGAAGGGCACTTTATGCTAATTTCCATTTTCTCAATACTTACCAGATGCATTAAAGTGATAACACAGAAATATTAATGCTAGGTTTAGAATTTAACTTTGGCAAGTCTGACAAATTATTGTTTTTCACTTTAACCATTTTGTATGTCTGAAATAGTGAGCATTTGAGTTCCTAACATGGAAATCAGCTTCAGAGAATTGTTCCATTAACCAATGCGTACCCCTGATGCTTCTCTTCTACAAATACTTAAAATAATAATACTCTCATTCTTGCATAGTAATTTACAGTATGCCCATATCTTTGTAGAGATATAATGTAATCAAGAGATATTTTATCTTCATTTTTAGGGAAAAAGGGCTGGAGGAAAACAAAGATCATGCAAGGCGAAAGGATTTTTGAATGGAGAATTGAATGCACAAACTGCACACCTCATCATCTCTTTAACTCTACAATGCACTACTTTGTGGCTCCTTAGCTTCCTGTAATCTTTGCTTCCGTTTTGCAGAGCTCTGACTTCTCCTCGATTAGTAGATTGGAAAATGAATTTGCCAAGTTTATTTCTCGAATTTAAATATGCTTAGATTTAAGTACATTTCCTTAAAAATAATGTAGAAGAAAGTGATGTTCTACCTATGCTAAATCAACTTCATCTCACATATGTTTCTCCACATGAAAGAGAAATTGTTTCCAAATCAATAGAATGCGAATTTCACACTACCCATAGCTTGCCTTGACATTTCGATTAGGAAAGGCAGTCTTTTCAGCTCCTCTCTCAAATCACATTTCTTTATTTTTCTCATGAGAAAAAGAATTTGTCTTTTACAGAAGGTTACTAAAAAAATAAATGCCTATATTATTTCATTTTTTATTCCTTAAGGTATACCATTATGGTGCAATTTGAGAGCAGTAAAATTTAGTATGATATCAACTTTCATAAATTGCTCCTAACTTTAAAAGCCTCAATTATATTCATTTGGCTTCTGACATTATTTTCTGTTTTTATGAGGTAGCTGGAAGATTCACTGTTGATTTTTTGGTATGTGTAAAATATTCACAAAATACGTCTTTCACTCTTGTTAACACAAAACTCCAAAGCTGGCCACCTAAGCAACAAGATTTTTAGGGTAGCTTTATTTTGTCATTATTTTTCTTATAGCATTAATAGAACTTTGTTAAGTAAGAGAAAGGATATTTGGTATGTTACAAAGTAATTTTTACTTTTTATTTTTTCTTTTATTTTTAGTTGACACATAATTGTACATATGTATGGGATAAAGAGTGATATTTCAATATGTGTATATGATGTATAATGATGCAATTAGGGTAATTAGCATTTCCATCACCATCAAAACACTTATCATTACAGAGTAGGTTTTTGAATATAAGTTTGTTATGTTACCAACTTGGTTGTTGGTAATTTGCCAGCATCTCATTCTTTTCAAAATTAACTTGTGTAATACGTTTTTCAAGGTAGGTTAATACACCAATTCATTCATCATGGGAAAAGATCCTAGGGGCTTTTAAAATCCCACAAAATACAGGAACCCCATAATATTACTAAAAATGCTCACTTAATTTTGCTTGAAGATGTCTGTGGTTCTCATTACTTCAAAGAATGTCACTCTGTTCCTTTCTAAAGATGAAAGAGCACCCTATTTCCATATTCATTAGGGAATTGTTTCTTAGATGACTTGAAATCTATGTCCCTGTAATTCCAACTCATTAGTTCCCACTCTCATATATGGAACACTGCAGATGAATTTTTATTGTATTTCAACATAAAATTCCTCCAAATATCAAATATTAAATACCTAGGTTTCAAAATTCTTCCTAAAATATAACAGACAGGATTGAACACAGTGCTATATATATTACCTAGGCAGTGGAATGTATAATAGTTCCTTTTCTAAGGACCAGAAATTGATATTAGCACTAAGATCATTATCTCCCAGCACTGCTGCTCTGCCGGTCAAAATTGAGTAAATTAACAACTATACCACTACTAATCCTAACCACTTATAGGGTGGCCACTACTATGTTAAATAAACAGTTTATATAACAGGCATCTTACTTGGGTACTTTACTTATGTGAAACAGACAAAGAAACCAGAATTTACCCAAGGTAACATAAACTACAAAGTAACACAACTGTAAAGAAGATTGGAAGCCTGAACTCTCTCATTTCACTGCTCATATTTTAGCCATTAGGCAATACTGTATTTCCTAACTAAAACACTGAGAAATCTACATATAATCAGCGGTGTCAGTACTGCTGGTGAGATGATCCTCAGAAGAATACATCTGTCCTTTGGCTTTGGGCTAGATGTTTGGCACTTGAATCTCTAACGTGATTCTCCAGCCTTTGCAGTAATTTTGATATATGACATAGCCTGTTAGAAAAAGTGGTTTCCTTTTTATCAGCTCTTTTTCACGGTAGTCTTTACATTTTTTTTCTTTAAAACATAACCAGACTTAGATTCTGTGTTTACTACTAAGATAGATAGACTCATCTAAATGGTGTTATGCCACCATCTTTTTTTTTTTTTTGCTGTGATCAGGATGCATTATATTACAGTACTTTCCTTGTTTTCCTATGCAGTAAGCTTACTAAACAAGAGGTTAACTTTGCTTGTTCCGTAGAAACTACATTCTTCTCTAAGTGCTTGCCATTTTTCTGTTGAATAAATTAATTCATTTATAATTTTCTAGGGATTGTAGTAAACAATTAAATCTATTTTAGCAATAGTAATATATCAATTTCTTATTCTGAAAATAACGTATTATCCATTCTTAAACTTCTGTTGACAATAATATAAATAATATTGTCAACACTTTATATTCTAGGTCATAATGTTTGGGTGTCAAAAAACAGTTGTCACATTAATAAGAACAATTTCTTTCTGATTGTTTTTGAAAGGAGTCAACTTAAACATTTAGTTGTATAATCAGTATATTTTGCTCTATCAAACATGCTTGCTCTATCAAAATTTTCTCTGATAGTAACTTATTGTCTCATTTAGTCATTCTCTAAGCAATTCTTTTTTCTATCTTTATAATGCTGGTCCTCTTTTCTGTACCCATCTTTTATTCCTACATTCCAATATACATTTAAAAGGCCCAGAAACAGTCTAGTCTTCAACAAAATTTGTTTCACTATGGCAATCTACATTAGTAATTGTTTTCTAGTGCCCCTGGTAACTCATATCATACTGCTTACCACTTTACTTTAAACTAACTATTATGTTTCTCTTGATACATCAAATAATGCATGTCTTGTCATACCCTCATTTGAGTTCAAAACTCTTTAAAAGGATTAAACTATTCACTTTCCTTCCACTCTTTCTGCATCTATTTCTGTATGGGAAACACAAGGTCCCCAGTCTGACATACTAGCCCTCTATTTCAACAGACTGCTTAGTTAGGAATTTTTCCCAAAGAAGCTATAAAGCTATCTTTGTATAAATTCAAGGTCTGAAAAGTGACTTGCATTAATATACTTTTTTGACTATAGCAGTTATAGAAATGATTTCTTTTCTTCTTTTTTTCTTTCATGGACCAGGAGTGCTTATATCTTAAATTGACTGCAAAAATATTTTTTAACTTGTTTTTAGATAGTGTAATAAAGACCTTTCCAATCATCTGCCAAGCTCTTAGTGGGGGGTCCTGGCAGCTGTGATTGTTCTGGGTGACTTCATTTTCCTGGACATAGCAATTTGCAATGAGTTTAGACACCTGGATAGAGAATACGTTTTTAATTGAGATTTAGAAATACTAGTTGATTCTGGCTTTTTTTCCTGTACTAAAATTTGTGACTACAAAGCAGTTGGGCAGACATTTTCCCCACATAAAAGAGGAGCAGGAAGACTTCAGGCAGAAGAACAGAATTTAAGGTACTCTGACGCAATCAGATCTGAAAGGCTCCATGGCTTTAAAGAGTGAAGGGAGAGGGAGAGCAAGACAGGGAAGAAATGAATGAAGATAGTCAGAGAGAAACAGAGGAGCTGCCTTAATTCCTGATATCTTTTTAGTTCTTTTTGCCCAAAGGCTGACCTAAATACCCCCCACCTACCCTGCAAAGTCCATGAGCCACAGGTTAAGTCTTATCATACATTTTCTATTTTTATTAAAGCTAACCTGAGTGGGTTCTTGCTACTTGCAAACCAAAGAACTTTAACCTAGACATGCAGCCATGAATATAAAATGGGGGGAATGTGTTACATTTTAAAGTCAAAAAAGATAATTTGATAGAGTCACACTCATTTTAATAAGCAAGAAATGTTTTGATGTATAATTGGAGTTTAATGGAATTCAGTACAGAATTCTGTAATCTGAATTCTGAGCAACTATAAACCTAGAGTCTGGAAATTATTTTCAGTTAGTCTAATGTACGGATATGAAGCACTTACCATTCCAGCAGAGAACCCAATGGAAGAATATAAGATTTTGAGTTAATCAAAGAGATAATCCAGAGTGAGGTATTACAGAACATTTCTTTAGTCTAGCAAAGAATTTCACTTATTCCACAGTGAGACATAATTACAAGTCAGTTCCAGTATCATGCTGCACAGAATTAGCAGATTTTTAAGACTTTGACCCACATTAATTACATGGTTGTCATTCTGTAGTAAGAATATGACCTTTCTCTCATAGGATTATTTTGCATTTTTACTTTACTTTATTTTATTTTGAGACACAGTTTTACTCTGTCACCCAGGCTAGAGTGCAGTGGCACAATTTTGGCTCACAGCAACCTCTACCTCCCGGATTCAAGCAATTCTCATGCCTCAGCCTCCGGAGTAGCAGACACACACAATCACGCCTGGCTAATTATTTTGTATTATTAGTAGAGATGGGGTTTCTCCATGTTGACCAGGCTGATCTCCAACTCCTGGTCTCAAGTGATCCACCAACCTCAGCCTCCCAAAGTATTGAGATTACAGGGGTGAGCCACTATGCCTGGCCCACATTTTTATATATGACAGTTTTGTTTGTTTTGTTTCTGATGCATCCAACACAGATGAGAGCTGTCTCAGGAATCCAACACATAATTTCTCTTTAGATTATTGAGCCTAGAAAGGCAAACAAAATAATCAGTATGTTTACCAAGTAGCCTTTATTAGAGCTTATTTCTATCTGTTGCCTCATACTACATATGTAAACCTTTCCTGCCTTCAATTTTGAGAAACTAAGGAAAGAATTAAAATCAAATGGCTAAAACTGATGCCTCGATAGCCCTAGAGTTGTATTTTGCCCATAAACTTCATTGATTGCTTTTTAATTAGGAAAATACCATGTACAAACTGGGGTGCAAAGATATTCATTAAAAGAGTAACATAATTTTGAGTACTCAAATTAACTTATTTGTAAGATTTTGTTCCCCTCATAATCTGTTGGCAACATTTGCCCCACGTTAGTATCACTGTTACAATGCTTGAGGCTATTTATAGCCCTTATGACATTTGTTCAGTCTATCTGCACACAGGAATAACACTGCAGCTCACAACTGATGTCAGGATTTAGGCTGTTTTCTATTTTGTACACTTAGCCAAATTGATTACAGCTTCCAACTCTGAGGCTAAAGGATTTCTCTAACGCTTATCTGCTGACTTCACAAAAGTTAATATTATCCCAAAGCACCAATCTTTTTGAGGGTTGATGGAAGTGGAAATGAGTACACAGAAAGATTTAAATTTTTTTTTCTAATCTATTAAACAACAAGCATCATATATACCAAATCAGAACATTTTATAATAAGTAATATGGTTATATCTGTCATGCAATAGAAGATAGAATGCTATTTCAACAATAGGATTGAGAGATTTCTTACTTTAAAAACGAATTGAATGAGGAAAATGGGTTATGTTTACCATTACCAGTTGAGATAAAGCCAGTGAAATGCAAAGGAGAGAAAGACTTTGGGACATATATTACTTTAAAAGAAGAATGAAGGATACTTAGCTCGAAGCTGAGGTTCTGCATCAAAATTAATGCTAAATAAATGTTTGAGGAATTAACTAATAAATAAGGAATGGAAAAAAAATGAATGAATATATGAATTTACTTTCCTGCTCCACTGTGCTAAAAGAAGTGTCTCAGTTTTAAACTTTACCTATGTTGAATGGCAAAAGTTAGCATGGAAATTGAGCACAGTATTATTGATGGAACTTAAACCATTGACTTTTATCCACTAATTTTTCACATTTTGTTTACCTGTATTTTTCAAAGCAATGTTTTAACATTGTGAGATCTATATAAATAAATGAAATCATCCTTCCCTTGGAAGAAATTTTATTATAAAGAAATTATATAAATACATACAAATGATAGAGGGAATTAATCAAAGACGAGGAATGGGTGGATGGTTAGAAAATGAGTTGAGAAATATATAAACATCAAAGTAGCTAAATTTGTACTACAAACAGACTTGTTTTCTGTCTTTAAGCTTTTAAATTTACTTAAAAACATTTTTACTTTTATATGTCCCCACCCACAGATGAAACTCTGGAAAGTACTTTATTTCTTCTACTCCACTTCCATTCAGCAGGTTTTGCTGTGATTATTTAGAACTTTCAGTTTCTTATAGCAGCTTGTATCTCTATTTTAAGAAACTGTAGCTAAGACTGATTATACATTATCAGTCACCGTATCCTTACCTACCACTTACCACTGCATTTTTCTTTTCATTTTCTTCTCATTGAGCTCACTGATCTGATTCATCTATTAGTTTGCTTGAATGTTGAACTTTTTTTTTTTTTCCTGCAACCTCTGCCTCCTGGGTTCAATGGATTCTCCTCCTTCAACCTCCTGAGCAGCTGGGATTACAAGTGCTTGCCACCACACCCAGCTAATTTTTGGATTTTTAATAGAGACAGGGTTTCACCATGTTGGCCAGGATGGTCTTGAACTCCTGACCTCAAGACGATCCACCCACCTCAGCCTCCCAAAGTATTGGGTTTACAGGTGTGAGCCACCACGCCCGCCCAGGATGTTGAGCTCCTATTAAATGTAAAGATATATCCTATGAAGCTTATATACTCTCCAATATTATATTGCCAAGTGAAAGCTTTCTTACATAGGTAGGTAAAAATATGGGTTTTCTGGCCAGGTGCAGTGGCTCAAGCCTGTAGTCCCAGCACTTTGGTCCCTTAATGAATTCACAGATACACACACATGCACACACACACACACACACACACACACACACACTAAAATAAGGGCTAGAAACAGTGGTGGCCAAAGGTAAGCTTTTTGGTAGGTAGCCCTTGGTACAAGGTTGGTGCAAAAGTAATTGCAGTTTTTGACCCTAAAAGTAATGGCAAAAACTGCAATTACTTTTGCACCAACCTAATAGAGAATTATTTATTTGTAATTATTGCATTAAAAATTTTCAATGCTTCAGTAGGCACTGAGCCCATCCTTCTGCTGAAAGGGAAAGCCTGGTGGCTTTGCTTTAGGTTAGAATGACTGGTTTGCCCCAGATGTGCCTGTAAGGGTGTTTCTGGAGGAGATTGGCATGTGAATCTGTGGATGGAGTGGGGAATATCCGCCCTCCATGTGCGCAGGCACAATCCAATCAGCTGAGGGCCCGATGGAACAAACATGCAGAGAAAGGGCAAATACTTGCCAAATTCCTGCTCTCTCTCATCTGGAGCTGCTATACCATTCTTCTCCTGTCTTTGATGCCAGGTCTCCAGGTTCTTTCTCTTTTGGATTCTGAGGCTGACATCAGCAATCCCAGGATCTCAGGCCTTCGGTCTTGGACTTAGAGTTATACTACTGGCTTTGTTTGTTCTTGGACTGAATCCTGCTACTGGCTCCCTGGTTCTCTAGCTCACCAATGGCCTATCTCCAGACTTCTCAGCCTTCAAAATTGAGTGAGTCAATTATCCCTTCTTCTCTCTCTTTTTGTATTGTGCATATATATATATGTTTTATATTTATATATTAATTCATTATTAATATTAAAAATGTATAAAATAAATTTTTGTATATTACATATATATGTCTTACATATATATGTTACATATAATATATATTACATATATGTATATAATATATATACACATATATATGCAATATATATTATATACATATATGTAATATACAAACATTTATTATTATGTATATATAATATATATATTACATATATATGTAATATATAAAAATTTATTATATACATTTTTAATATTAATAATGAATATTATTAATTAATATATAACTATAAAATATATGTAATATACAAAAATACATACATTTTAAATATTAATTTATAATGAATTTTTAATATTGACTTAATAGTAATTCATCAGCTTGCAAATGTAAAGTCTGTTTTTCAGAAGGCTGAAAAGTAAGAAGGAATATGATAAAACTAGTTTAAATCTTTCAGCAGAATTAAAATAAGTCCAAATTTAACCTTTATGTTTGCATGCGTGTAATAATCTATAAATATACATATTCAAAATAAATACATAATATAAATAAATATATAAAAATAAAGGATAAATTGACATATATATATGTTTATATGTTCGGTCTCTCTGGAATCCTCACTAAAACACTAGGTTAGGAAAGTTTTCAGAGTGCAGGAGCCACTTGAATAGGGCCTTAAATAACGAGGAGGGATTTTCCATGTAGTCTGCAACAGGAAGAACATTGCAGGATGAGAAAGCGTCTGTGAAAACACAGAAGTATGAAATAGTGTGAGGACATTGGCCCTTACTGTGTTGTGCATGGTGGTGATATAGGGTGTGTAGGGAAACTACAAATGAGATACTATGGTGTAGGCATGAGCTTGGCTGAAACTCCAGTCCCTATAAGTAATGCTGACAGCACTTTTTCCTGTAGGGAGTGGGGGAGGCACTGATAAGTATGAAACATCTTCCTTATTTAGATCTGTGATTTAGTCCCAGGTTCCAAAGTGTTGATAATCTACTGTGGCATTTTCAGGTCTGCACCCTAAGAAAACTTCTTTAATAAGACATTCTTATAGTTAGCATTGGTTTTACCTGAAGTAAAATAAGGAATGAAAGAAAATAATTTAAAAATCTGAATCATAGAGATTAGCAGTTTTCTAATCAAAAGTTGTTTTTTTTTTAATGTGATACTCTTTAGTTGCAGTCAATTCTCTTAATTAGTATAAGTCCTTTTCACCTCTGGAAAGAGTGACAAGAGGAAGAGAAATATATGATATAGTTTATTTTAACAGTCTGGAGTCCAGTTGTTTACACATTTTAACATCTCTAAAATCAGGATATATCTGTCTTACAATATCGGCTTACAACTTTAATTCCAGGTTGTTTTTTCTTTGTTTTTGTTGTTGTTGTTTATTTTATTTCATTTTTTCAGCAGTATACACAATAACAATGCATCATCTCAGATTTAGTGGAGTTGCAGTATCTGATGTGTGTCCTTTACGTATTTGGCATTACATTTTAGGAGCAAACTATTCACTCATATTCATTCAGTTCACTCATATTCACGTATTCAGGTAATCATTCATTTTCTGAAGTTTGGTTGAGAGAGATGAGTCTACTGGTATTAATTCCACAAGTCATTTTCTTATAATTGCACAAACAGAATAATTGCATATTCTTCAAATGTTCTAGCTAAAACTTCAGAAAGACTCTTACTTTTTAAATATTAAATAATTTAACAGGAAAACATAAAATTGTATCAAATACATCTAGTTCTTTTTTTTTTTTTTTTTTTTTTGAGATGGAGTCTTGCACTGTCATCAGGGCTGGAGTGCAATGGCGTGATCTCGGCTCACTGCAACCTCCACCTCCTGGGTTCAAGCGGTTCTCCTGCTTCAGCCTCCCAACAGGTGCCCACCAACACATCTGGCTAATTTTTTGTATTTTTAGTAGAGACAGGGTTTCACTATGTTGGCCAGGCTGGTCTCCGAACTCCTGCCCTTGTGATCTGTCCGCTTTGGCCCCCCAAAATGCTGGTATTATAGGTGTGAGGCACCACACCCAGCTGCACCTAGTTTTTAAAGTTAAACATGAGAATAAGAATATGTAAGAGGGAAAAGTATAAGTAAACATGATTTTTTAACTTAATATTCAGAAATTTTGGGTTTTGCCTGGTAAATTCTATGATATATGATAAAGTCAAAATGTTCAAAGCACTGTTACCTCCTGGGCTCAAGAAACATAATAAGTAATTGCAAAATTGCAAGTTATTAATATCCTTTAGTTGCGAATTTCACTGCATATTCATACCCCCATGAATTAATAATGATTCATCAGTTTGCAAATGTCTCACTTTTTGTGTAAAGTCTATTTGTCAGAGGGTTGAAAAAAAGGAGCAATATGATAAAACTAGTTTAGATATTTCAGTAGAATTAAAATAAGCCCAAATTTAACCTTTATGTTTGCCTGCTATTGAGGGTTTTTACAACTATTTTCTTCTGTCGAAAACACATATTGGCTGACATATCAAAATACATATATTTTATAAAATATATGATTATTCTGTTTGATGTTCTGAAAACTTTAAAGTTTGCCTTTTCTTTTTAAGCTTACAACTCTTTTAAAGAAAATCATTGACATGCTCCTATCTCTGTAGGGAAAGTGTCAATGAAGTGCAGATTGGAACTTCTGAAAACATTTTTTACTCTAGAAGCATTATCACAAGTGATCCTCTCCTGGGAGTTCATAAAAGTTGACAGAAACCACTGAAAGAATTATACATTAGTAAAATATTACTTGTTATCTGTATGCATGCTCAACATTAAAGCATTCTATATCAAGACTATCAACATTGTTTTACTCCCTAAGAAGCCAGTGATGAGGCAATGACTCTTCTAGAGAAAGCCTAGGGTTCTAATAATCAAATCACCTTATACTTAAGAACTTCCTTTACCATAAGCTTGCCCTTTCTCATGTATATCAAAGATATATTTTAACATGGCTTAAGAAGAAATGCAAGATAATTCACGTATACTCTAGAACCAGGCATATAGTAGGTGCTTAATAATTATTGGTAGAGTTACAGAATCTGTTAACTCACTCTGTTTGAAGTATCTCCAGCACATTCCAGCTTACTATAATTATTACAGGAAAAAAGAATTCATGTCTGTTTATGATTTCCTTCACTACAGATTTTTAAAAGCAAGTAGAATATAATTAACCATGATGTAGTATCAAACTTTGACTTTAATTTCTGTGTTACCTGACCACTCTCTATAATTCCTCTATATTTCTCAATTATTTAAAGATAAAAAGGAGAAGGTAGATATGTTAGAAACACTGTTGGTTCTCTGTTCCCTCCATTTCTTCCTTTATAATATTGGCTCTACTAAGCACTTAGTTGAGGTATTTATTTGGTGACTGTTTCAGGTTAGAATAATGGTTTGTCTAGGCCTATGATTTTAACATTGTAGCATGCATTGTAATTACCTGGAGGGCTTGGTAAGATACAGATTGCTGGGTGTCACCTATCCTCGGTGCTTTCTAACTCAGTTGGTTTGAAGTGGACCAGGAGGACTTCTATTACTAACTAGTTTCCAAATGATGCTAAGGTTGCTGCTTTGAAGAACACAATTTAAGAACTGCTAATCTAAGCCAACAATAGCAATTCCTAGTGCTATACAGATAGGCAGATAACAGACACCTGAATATTCATCTGTAATGGTTGATGGCTTTGCCCATTCTGATTAGTTATATTCAATTCTAACTGGTAGGTGATCATGTTACGATGATTGTTAAATTTTTAAATATCACTTTCAATAATTCAATTCATTTCCCTTTATTGGCTAAGAAGGGTGCATTAAATTCACTTCTGCCTGGTAATGAGAAGAGCTTCATTGGAGATGTCTGGAAAATATTTTCCTTGTTTTTGAAAATGATGCATGGGAAATAAACACAGTTTCTGGATCTAGATATTGTCTTCTTATCTGCATGTGACACCTAGAAGTGTGGTAGCTACCTTTGGAACAAAGGGAAAGAGCCCTAAGAGGATAAGTCAATCACTGTAAATGGCTGAGCAGAGAGACAGAAGGAACTTGAGAACTTGATAATATTGTTAAGAGGTTCTAATTTGGGAAAGACCACCCAATCTCCATATCCCCCCCCACCTTCTAGCCCCCTTTTCCTTGAGTTTCTTTGCATCCAAAATCATCCTACCTGGTGCAATAGAAAATACACCTACCATAGTAAATTTTAAAATGCTACATTTCTTGATTGGAGGGCAAAATGTGAAAGAAGAAAACAGGAAGATAATTATTAATTAGATTAAAAGTCATTAGTTTAAAATACTTGTATGTGTATACAACAGGAAAAAAAAATCCCATTAATCATTTATTGATTGCAAATGCTGTGTGGTTTATTTTAATTTTTTGGGGGGATTTTTAAATTTTTCTCATGTCTGAAAGATGTGATCATTGTCTTTTTGACAGAAGTAAGGTGGACTTTGTGAAACAGAAGTTTTAAATTCAAATTAAAGACTTTCATTTGTTAACATAATATTGCTACTGTTGGTTATTTTGAGGTGAGATAAATTTAGGTAGAAACGAAACTTTAAAAATAAAATTAATTATTGATTTTTTATAATTTGAACAAAAATTCAGTTATCTCTATTGTCAACATATTTTTATTGTTACTGTTCGGTTTTCCTGTATTATAAGCCCACATCTTTCTTTTTAATTCTCTGTTATCACTCACATATAGTTTTGGTGTTTCTCGGCAGAAGACACCAGGTTTTACACTGACTACTGTCTGTTGTCAAAAGTTATTCTGCAAAAGCTAATATATATACGTGGGATCTGGAAATGGGAAACAATCAGATTTTTAAGGTACTGGCAAACACGTAAACCCATTGGTTGACATATGCTACCAAAACCTCCATATTTTATCCGAAATAGAAAGAACACCCTCATTCTTGCACCCTGAGTAATGTGAAATGTAGACACAATCGTTAGAAATGTAGACATTGATCAATTGGATATAAAAATTATGTTTATATTTACTGATAAAATTGATTGAAGAAATAAGTATTGAATAGACAGAAAAATGGGCTAAAATTCCTAAATTAAACTGATTTACTTACCTACTTAATGAGCCTGCTGGACAACCACGTCCTGCCCCAAAGGAACAGGCAAAATGCAATCTCTTCATGAAAAGGCAGATGTGGAAAGAAACAGGATACAAGGAAACTAAATTTCTTCTGACAAAATAATCAGGTAAGGCATTTCTCTCAGAAAGGGAATGAGAGAACAAAGCAGCTGAAAATGTTTCTTCCATTTTTTTTTTCCACCTGACAAAATGGAATATAATTTTGTCGCCTCTATACATATAGGAGGAGTAACAAATAAGTGTTCTTCCTCGATATCCTCACTCAATGCTTTGTGATTTCCTGTCTCTTAATTTACTAGGCTTAACAATTAAGGTTGTAGTCAATCAAGCACATGGCTGGCTACATCTGGGGAGGAGATGCCAATCAGCATGCCTTCCCACTGTACCTAGCATTGTTCTGTTTCTCATTTTTTTGGAGACACTCATGTTCAGGTTACATGTTATTGCCAGAAAGCCCTAAAAATAGGTCATGAAAGGACATTAATCTAATAAATTCTAAGATTAAATTTGTATTCTCTATTCTAATACACTTATCCCAAATTTTGTCCAGATACCTTGCCCAACAGAGCTCATCAGAGGTTATGCAACATAAATATTAACTACGTAGAGATGTACATGGTTTGAATTAAGAAATTCTCAGGAAGAAATTAAGTATCCGAAATGTAATCTTCTTTTCCTAGTAAGTGAAAGTAGAGCATGATCAAATTCCAATTAATTCATTACATATTCAAGAAAAAATAAAGTCTGGAATAAAATTCTCCAATTGTTCACTTATTTTTCTCTGTCGTGCCAGAGTTGGCCGTTTTTTGTTTTAAAGTCTGAAAAGATTTAGGGTTCTTTCAGCAGAAACAGGGGGCTGTCTTTGCACAGGCTGAGTATGGCTGCTTCAACATTTTCAAAATTAGAATAAATCCAACCAAAATTTACTATTTTTTAAAAAAAATTTAAGAGGCTTAACATTATCAACTTTTGTAATTGGGCACAGAAGATGTAGAGTATAAACCTCCACCATAAATTTTAGAAATGCAAGTGACTCTGTGGTTATTAGATTCTTTTCCTAGTCACAAATGATGTTCCTAGAACTCAATACTTCATATAACAAAACAATCAATGTTCATCTTGTCCAAAACCGCAGGAGAGACTCAATGATATCTATGGGAATGGTCAAGCCACAACCACTTTTTAGTGTTCAGCTTCACCAGTCTGTTTATTGTTGCCCAGAGATCATGACTTAGGAACTAAAACTTAGTGGTAAAAAAATATCTCATTAAGACTATTTGCGACACTACAGTCACCTGATCTTTATGTTTCCTTGAGGAGAAATGTACCCTTGTATACTGTGTCTGCTCTCTGAGACACTTATGCTTTCCTACAAAGTTGAGACATTTGTGATTATAGCAACTACAGTCACCAGGACCCACTTGATATGCCTTCCTTTCCATCCAATGCAATAAAAATCTCCTAATGGACATTTCCCCCACGGGCTTTGCATCCGGCACCCTGGGCTGCACTCAGTCATTTCAGTCTTCTCTTTGAGATCCTGCCTTTGCTTTTTCTGTTTTATAACATTGACCTGCATTCATCTTTTCATACAGAATCATAACTAAAACAACTCCTCCTTTTTCTTAATGTTGTTTATACCAACAGATAGTCCCAGGCACATCTTTGGTATTTTTCATTTCAGTCTTGTCCTTTCAGATTGTAATCTTTCCTTGAAGACAATCTTTCTTTTCACCTTTTCTTTCATCATATTTCTATGATGTTCCCATTGCTCCTGCCTTGGGGATTATACTGTAATCAGCTTCTAAAACCGATGTAGTTGCCATTCAAATTCCTGAGCAAGCCTATTTGATAGAGACTGAGATTTCTAAACACAGACCTATAAATATAATTGTTTTATTCATATTTTGGTGTATAATACTTTAATCAGCCATTCCACTCTTCAGTCAAAGAGATGGATAGCTTCCGTGTCAATAGCCTTTAAAATGGGGTATGTGAGCCTCTGGAGTTACACAGAAATCTACAAAGGAGCATTGATCTGGCCTTTTAAATTTGATGTATTCTCTTTCCTTCCTTTCCTAATATGTTCCCCTTCCCTATCTCTCTCTTTGCAAAAGGAAGAGGATTTTCTGTCCTAATCTTGCTATTATTTTCTGCTCAAGAAGTAAAAATGAGAGATCCTAACCACAGGACAATTCAAACAATATACTTTGGAAAAAGAAGTTTTTCATGAAAATTCAAGATTTTGTACATCTACATTAGTGCTTTTAAAATGGAGTATCTTTCACCAAATATACTGCTTAGAAATGGAGTAGTTTGACTTTTGTTGAGATATTATAAAATTGGATATTTTACATGATGTGAATAAGAATGATGATTTTCATTTAAAGACTTCATAACTTTTATTGTCCATTTATAGTTTACTCTTTTGAGGAAGTGTTTGATAAGAACACAGTGAAGACAGTATTAGTTAAAAATTATGGATAAAAAATTATACTTAATGTCTTTAAACATAAAAATTCTTTTCAGTTATTTTAACATTTAGCCAATGGATCTGTTATTTGCTAGAATCTTCTAACAGAAGATTATAGATTATGATATTGATTATTTTAAATAAACTTTGACTATTTTTCAAGTATTATCAAATAATCCAGGTTATATTCCAGAAAACTCATGATAGACATTTTGCATGACTTTGTCTAGATTCAGTGAATGTTTTATTTTATTTTATGTTCTGAGACAGTCTGTCTCTGTCACCCAAGCTAGAATGCAGTGGTGCAATCTTGTCTCACTGCAACCTCCACCTTCCGGGTTCAAGGAATTCTCCTGCCTCAGTCTCATGAGTAACTGGGATTACAGGCACTTGCCACCATGCCCAGCTAATTTTGTATTTTAGGTGAAGACAGGGTTTCATGTTGGCCAGGCTGCTCTCTAACTCCTGTCCTAAAGTAATCCACCCAAGTCGGCCTCCCAAAGTGTTGGGATTACAGGTGTGAGCCACCATGCCCAGAGTCAGTGAATGTGTTTTAATCAGGTTTTACAATCTATTTAATCAAACCATATTACAACATATTCTACTTATAATCAAATTATCATTTTAGTTCATCTTATAAAATGCTTAGCACTTTTTCTACTTCAAATTAACAAAAACTAAATCATATCTAGTCCTAAACTCAGTGTATATCTTATATTTAATAGCAATATTAAATATTCTATGCTTAGTAACAGAAGTAGTGGGATCATTCATACTTCAAACCTCAGCATTACACGATATACCTAGATTACATACCTGCCCTCCTGAATCTAAAATAAAAGTTGGAAAAATAAATAAATAAATCAGTAATAGAAAAAAAATTGAGAAATTCACAAATATATGGATATTAAAATACGTGTTCCTAAGTAACCAGTAAGTTAAAGTTCCAAGAAAAATTAGAAAATATTTTAAGATGAACAATATGAAATTTACTAGAACTTATAGAATGCAACCAAAGCAGCACTCAGAGGGATATTTATAGTTGTAAACACCTATATTAATAAAACAAAATCTCAAATATATAACCTAACTTTCAGATTTAGAAAACTAGAAAAAGAAGAGCAAATTAAACCCAAATCAAGCAGAAAGAAGAAAATAAGATTAGAGTGGAAATAAGTAAAATAAACAGAAAAACAAATGAAAAAATATAGGAAACTAAAATTTGGTTCCCTGAAAAGGCCAAGAAAATTGACAAACCTTAAGCTATACTGACCAAGTAAAACGGAAGGAAGATTTGAATTACCAAAATCAGAAATAGAAAAGGGGCATCACTACTGACCTAGCAGTAGAAAACATTACAAGAAAATGCCGTGAATAACTGTATGGTAACAAATTTTAAAACCTAGCTGAAATGGACATATTCCTGAAAAGACACAAATTACTTGAACTGACTCAAGAAGAAATAAAAAAATTTTATTTTGATCAATTAAGACTAATTAGAGTGATAATTTAATTAAAAATAACTTAGAATCTATAGCAGATAGTAATTTTAAAGTTCTAAACTAAATTTTTATCTTTTGTTGCTGGGATATGAAAGGATGAACAAAAGTCATTCAAGCATGAAATACATCATATTGTATAGGATTATATTAGTAAAATAGAATGAAAATACAATTTCAGAGGATAATAAAAAATGACATAAAGGTTTTCATTGTTAAAATCAAGCTTTCTTTTTTTTTTTTGACAGATGACAGGTATAAGTCACTATGATACTATGATACTTAGATTCGATTGCTTCTATTTAAGCAGTTATTTTAAAATCTCAATACATACACTGTAACTGATTCCATAGTCTTCACAATTATTTTTTCCTATGATCAAATTTTAAATGTCAATTTAATATTTTGAAGTTAGAATGTAGTTTTTGAAAAATTTTAGACACACATAAACCAAAGATAAAAGTACTGAAGACTGCTATACTATGTAATAATATTCCCATTTCTTTTAATATGTGTACTAGAAAACTTATTCTTTGATCTCTGTATGAAACCATAGACTAAACCATAGTCCTTGAAATCTGAAGTCATTGTTGATGATTATGTAGTGTGGATAGAGTCAATCTGAGATCACATGGTAGAAGAAGACTCCCAAGCCTGTGGTGGAGATGCATAATTCCAAGAAGTTAGTTTCTCATAATTCTTTCTACTGGACCTGAATGCAGCTCCAAAGGACATGAGATAAACAGAATTTAGACAGCTTATCTAGTTCTGATTAATTAAGCCTGGCAAGAGCTCCACATTGCTCTGTAATTTAGATGCCTTTGTGATTTAAGTTCTAGAACTATAGGCCTGACTGAGAAATACAGTAACCAAAATGCCAAAATTGTCCCATCCACTAATGCCTGAAAGACTTTTATATGAAAGCTTTTAACTAGGACTTCAAGACTCTTCATTCTGCATAACCTAATTTTGGTCTCAGCAGTACCTATTTTGATATGGGTAAGAATCAACTGAAGGTCTGTTGAAGACATCCACCCTCCATAGGACCTAACCTCATGAGGTTCAACTTCTGTTAACTAACAAGTAGCCCTGAATGTGTAATTATATTCACTTACTAGTAGACACCATGCCCATAAATGGCATTGACCCACTGAGGACAATCACATTAACTGCACTAATTTTAGTGAAAACTTAAAGCAACCTCCATGTCTTATCCATAAACTTTGATGTCCACTTGTATGTTGGTAACAAAGTACTTGTCTTTGTCTATTTCTGAAAGTCCTAGAACAAGACCAAGTTGTTATGGTTTTAGAATACTAATAAATACCTCCCACCTTTTTAAATTCTGACTTTACAACAATTCAAATAGCAATTTCTAGAAGGCAAAAAAATTTAAAATGTCACTTTTAATACTGTTTACTACTGGTTGGAAGGTATGCCTTTGTATGTGCAGTGAAAATAACTTGCTAAAATTCTGCACTTCTCTACAGTTTAAATCCTAAAACAACTCACTTGTAACAGTAGCCAAGAATTGTTGCCTCTTACCTGGGATGGTAAAGAGAAAGAATGAGTCTTCAGTATAGTCAATTAAAAAAAAAAAATAGATTAGTTCCATCAGTTAGAAGCATGGGCAGATTCATGCTACCGGCAATTGGAACTTAACTGCATTTTTTGTTAGGTGTAAACATTAGGGAGAAAAGTCAGACATGGTACTCTAACAGAAATCCCTCTAAGTGAAACTGTAAGCTCTAACTCCATAAATACAGAGGAAAAATCTGAGCTAGTGAGAAGGTTAATTCTTGGCAAGAATCAACTTGGCAAGATCCTGGGCAAACTTCAAGTCTAGATGTTGTCATAAAGGTATGTTTTAGATGTGATTAACATTTAAATTAGTAGATTGAGTAAAACAGATTACCTACATAATGTGCATGGACCTCATCCAATCAGTTCAAGATCTTAAGAGAGAAGTCTGGCCAGGTGCAGTAATCTCAACACTTTGGGATGCTGATGTGGGACAATTTCTTGAGCCCAGGAGTTCAAGATGAGTACAGACAATGTAGCAAGACCCTGTCTCTACAAAAAACAAAAATAAAGAATTAGCCTGGCATAGTGGTGCAAACCTGTAGTCCCAGCTGCTCAGGAAGTTGAGGCAGGAGGATTTTTTGAGCCCAGGGGTTTAAGGCTGCAGCTATAATTGTGCCTCCACACTCCAGCCTAGGTGACAGAACAAGACTCTGTCTCTAAAAAATATAAATAAAGAAAGAAAGAAAGAAAGAAAAGACTTAGGTGTCTTGAGGAATATTTCTGCATTCGGACAGTCTTTGGTCTGGAATTGCAACTTGAGCTTTTTTCCCTAAGTCTAGACTGTTGGCCTCACCTGCAGATTTTGGACTTACTAGCTCACGTAGTCACACGAGCCAATTCCCTGAAATAAATCTCTCTCATCTCTCTCTCTCTCTCTCTCTCACACACACACACACACACACCCCTCCTATTGATCCTATTGGTTCTGTTTCTCTGGACAACTCTAATAACTAGTACAAACATCTTGTGAATATGTTACTGGAATTGAGGACATTCTCTTCTTTATTAACAATTAGCACCATTTGGACTGAAAATTGGACTTGAAATTCCTCAGCCCTTGTAATAGCTTCCATAATATTTAAGGTGGTAGCTCTATATCATAAAATGTCCTACTATGACCACACTTTGAAATGTGGGAGAAAAACCCACTGGGTCCTACAAAATAACCTGTATTTTCTTCTGCTCTAGTATTTTTAAATAGAGTTCCTCTTATTTTATATTTGTCTTTTTTGATCTTGATTATAACTTCGTTAAGGTTAAAACGTGCTTATTCTCTCTATATCCCTCAAGTGAGATACATAATAAACTCTCAATATTTTTTGTATAAATAAATTAAAAGGTAACAGTTTAAAATGCTTAATTAAACAATACAATTTGTTTATTTTCCTGGGAAAGCATAAACTTTAAAATTCTTTCTGGCCTTAGTGATAGTGTATGCAGCATTACCTGTGTGAATAATTATAGGTTTTTTTATTAGTGATAGAAGCTTTTGAAGTAAAGGAAGTCTGGGAACACTTGTGATGAACAAGAATGGACCCCTGAAAAGACTTCTTTAAAGTAGAAGCTAGCTGATAATGTTAAAATTTTAGCTTATACCAAAAAAGACATATTTTAGATGACATATATATGGTTTTTTCTGTAAAGTGTATATGAATTAGGTTTTAAACTTCCTCCCTTCCTTTATTCCTCTTTCCTTCTTTCCATCCTTTGTACCTTTCTTCCTTTGCTACTTCCTTCATGTGTTTTTTAAAAAATATTTCTTTCATCTGTAATTTTAAATTGCTTAAAGTCACCCCTCTTGGCAACACATTCCTATTTAGACTGAGTATTCATTAATTGATCTTTCTGTGTAGTTCAATGACCTTACCAATATTACTAAAAACATAATTCCTAAATTAAAATCTTAGTAGGCATCATAATTATATCAATTATAATTATATCATAATTATATCAATTAAAATTATATCATATTATTTTAACCAGATTGGGTCATTTGAATAAGGTTGCTGTGCATGTATAAATATACTCTTCATGTTTTAAACTACAATATTACTCAGTTGAAAGCAGTTTTTCTAGCACTTTAAAACATTTTCTGAACTTCTGTTATCATTATAAGGTGGTTTTGGTTGTTCCTGCAATAACCTTTCAGATGCCTTTGCTTTGGGGACATGCAGTTTCCACTGGAACAGCATCTTTGAATACTAGACCTTAAAAGTCAGTACTGTTCTTCCTGTGACCTACTTTCCAGATAGCAATGTGACGCATGGGAAACATATGTTGATAAATGAGGATCTTTGTTGAACATTAGAACAAAAAGGACTAAATTGGGTCTCCAGATATTAATTATTCTCAAAGAAACAGTCCATCTTAGTGATCTTCAAATTGAAAGACAATCTTGCACTTTAACATGATTGAGCATGAAAATATTTCAGACCTGGAGTGAAGTAAGCAATGTTGCAAATGGGTTGGGGGAGAAAAGAAGAAGAAAAAAAGTACACAACTTTTGAACACATTTATAAATTAAATTGAAAATGGTAATATTCCCAGCCCTGAGACATTTTGGCTATCAAAGCTATCTAATTCAAAATCTGAAAACAAAGGATAATTCTATCCTCTTCTGCTCAGACTATTAGTACCCTTGGGAGAGTTTGCTTTGTAAGACAGATCAAAGCACTTTTACAAGCAGATGTAGCTTGATCAAAGTCAACACAAATTATTTGGATTAATGTTCACTAAAGGTAAAATAACAAGCACATGCTTTCGTTGCCTTTTTACTTTTGCATAATGTTAGCTTATTTTAATTTTATGTGTAAAAACTATACATAATCAACTTAACTTACTAGATGGATACTACAATGTTAATTATTGTAGATCCAGGGTTGTTATGTTATCAGATTAAATAATGTATATGAAAAGGGTTTTGGAAAATATAAAGCATTATACAAATGAAAGTGATTATTACGATTATAATAATCTTAAATAGTGAGAGTAACTGCTGTGAATATCTTAAAATATGCTTCCAACTAGAACGATGTTATTCTGTCAGTCTATTGCATTTATTTTTTGAGTACGCTTGCACAATTCTGTATTATTCCAACTTTTGAGATAGCAAGAAAGGAGAATATATGATCTGTTTTTTTTGGAAGACTTCACAATTTAAAAGAAGTACATGAAAATCCTAAATGTGTATGTGGAAGATAACATGTGCATATTATACACAAAATGCCAAGCATTTAAGCTAGGAGACTATTAAGACAGAATACTAACTCTTGAGGGACAGTAAGAAAAATAAATGCAACTAAATAACTATGATTAAATAGGTTAAGGGGATAATAGAGGTTTGTACAAAGCACACGTACCTCATAGGCTGGTCAGGTTAGCACATTGGTGGTAATTTGGCAGACAATAATTCCAAATCGGCTTCAGAAATGTGTTTTATTTGGATACTATAGGTCATACCTTTGTCCTTTCTCTCCTGCTGGCCTGCTTTCCTACCTTGCTGCCTTCCTTCTCTCTTTCTTTCTCTCTCTTATTTGACCTT
Organism: Ateles fusciceps; assembly: GCA_036589455.1. Lineage (NCBI taxonomy): Eukaryota > Metazoa > Chordata > Mammalia > Primates > Atelidae > Ateles > Ateles fusciceps. The sequence continues at coordinate 2,867,361 of JAZHEH010000851.1, forward strand.
AAATTTGAGAGGTAATTTTATGCTTTAACATGATGGAACATTCAACATTTTAGGCTTGCAGTGCAGTAAGCAATATTACAAATGGGCTGGAAAGAAGAAAATCAAGGAAAACTAAGCATTCAACCAAATAATTTGCTGCTCTCTACAACTTTTGAGTATTTGAGTCTATAATCCCTACTTTGAATTGTCATAGCAGAAGAGCAGTTAAACCACGTTTTGATAGTTGAATACATTTATAGATGTAGAGGGGAAAAAAAAAGACCACATAAAAAAGACAAGAATATATTATTTGCTCAAAAAATATAATTATTTTCTATAAGATTTATATTGAAGAATGGTAGAAAATATGGGCAGGATTGCATTTAGAAGTCAAACTTTAATGAAAATTATGTATTATCCTGAGAAGATCTGGCTTCGTTGGACTTTTCCATCTAAGGAGCCATGGCACATTCATCTCTAAACATTTGTCTTTTCAGTTCTTTGAACATCAGGAAAATTTGGGAAGCAGTAATATAAGCAATAGGAAACTGCTAAAAAGCTTTTAAGAAAGCTTAAAATATTAAATATGTCATTGATTATTATGAAAGTAAGTTTGTTTATTATGGAAACACTGGCAAATACAAAAATGTAGAAGGAATTCATGCATAATTTTTCCTTTTTAATAATTTTTCTTCTATCATTTGTTTATGAAAATTTGTTGATTTGTTAAGCATGTTACCCATGCAGTTTTAAAAGTTTTCTAACCTTTTTGTTATGTCAAAATACTTTCCCCATATAATCTTAAGCCTAATGTTTAATGCCTACATGGTGCTTAATAAAAAGATCAATTCCCATATTGTTTAATATTTATAGTATTTTCAAAGTTTCACCAATTTTAAAATAGCTACAATTATAGTATTTAAATGATTCTCTATATTTATATTTTCCTTTACCCACTGAAATGTCCAAAAATAAATCACAAAGTCAAATTCATACATTTTAAAGGCTGTTGTTAACTATTAGTAAATTGTTTTTTAAGTTACTAGTGATGTATTTTAAGAGATTTCAATCATAGAGATGAATAAAATTAGAAATAAGGAAATTGAGTGAAGCTTATTTAGAAAGTTATGATTGTCATCCTCTGAGAACGGGTAGCCCATAGAAAATCAGACCAAGATATAGTAGGACTTGAATTAAGCTGCCAGGAAAGAATTGGAATAAGGAAGATCTATTTATATCTTAAACATGTAGTACTTGTTAAGTGATCAGAGTGACAATTGAAGAAATGAGCTACATTTAAATTATCTCTGACACTTCTTATTAGTGTCACTATGTATCGTGTATCAATATGTAAATTAAAGACAGTATTAATGGAGAGAAACTGTAGGGGGATGATAAAGATGAAAACATAAGACAATTTCAGTTTAGTGATAGAGCTATAAATACATACAAAAACATTAAACAGATTTGTTAAATTTTATTAAATGCATCGATTGGTATGTCTGGTTAAAGAGCAAACATGAGAATGCTGGCCAAAATATACATCATTTTAAAAATAAAACTTCAGGAAGAGAAGAAGAAAACTAATCCCCTAGGAAGAGATGAGTAGAATTCACATGGTTGTATCCATAGCCTAAATCCCTGACATCCCAAAGAAATAAAGAGCAATAATGATTATGCTCACATAAAGACAGAAGGGGTTTTGCACAGAAAGAGAAACAGAAAATCACAAGAAAAACAAATGAAAAAATCAGACACAATCAATTATTGAGAAAAGTTGCCCCTCTCTGCAGCAGTAGATTGGTTAAAAATAAGCAAATAAAATGTTGAGTTATTTCCATATATAATGTGGTAGGCTAAATAACAGCCTCCCAAAGATGTTCACAACCTGTTCTCCAGAACCTGTGAATATGCGGACTTTATATGCTAAGAGAAATGTTGCAGATGTGATTATGTTACAAACTTTGCGGTGGGGAGTAATTTAGTCTACTTGGGCAAAATATCAAAGTACCATAGGCTGGGTGGTTTAACAACATAAATCTATTTTCTCACAGTTCTGGAGGCTAGTTGTTTGAGATCAGGATGCCAGCATAGCAGTGTTCTGATGAGGGCTGTCTTTCTGGCTTGCAGACAGCCTCCTTCGCTCTATCCTCTTGTGACCTTTTCTCAATGAGTACATGTGGAGAATGAGAATCTCCCCTTCTTCCCCTTATTGTGAGGCCAACAATCCTTTAAGATTAGGACATCACTCTTATAACACCATTTAACCTTAATTATCTCCTAAAAGTCCTGTCTCTAAAAGCCCTATCTGTTTATGCGAGGAAGACTGGCTCTAGGACCCTGCTCCCTCACCAAAACCCAGATTTTTAAGTCCTTTATATAAAATGATGTAGTATTTACATATAACTCACACATATCCTCCTCTACACATTAAATCATCTCTAGATTATTTATAATACCTAATAAAATGTAAATGCCATGTAAGTAGTTCTTATTCTGTATTTTTTTTTTTTAATAAGATAGGGTTTCACCATGATGGCCAGGCTGGTCTTGAACTCCTGACCTCAGGTGATCCACCCACCTCGGCCTCCCAAAATGCTAGGATTACAGGTGTGAGCCACCACGCCCGGCCCATATTCTGTATTTTTTATGGGTATAATTTTTTATTTTTCTTTCCATATATTTTTCATCTGCAGTTAATTGAATTTGCAGATGCAGAACCCATGGGTATGAAGAGCCAACTGTACAGTTACATTGAGGGTTAGGAATTCAGTTTACATATTTTAGTGGGATGGAATTCAATCTATAGCATGGAGATTATCCAGAATTATGTTGATGCAATTACAAGGGTCCTTAACAGAGGGAGGCAATTGGGGCAAAGTCAGAAAATCCTGTGTGATGACAGAACCAAAAGGAGTGATGGGCTTTGAATGTGGAGGACGGGGCCATGAGCCAAGGAATGCAGGCAGCTTCCAAAACTGAAAAAGGCAAGAAATTTTATTCTCCCCTGGAGCCTCCAGAAGAAATTAGCCTGTCAACATAACACATATAGGAAACAGGAATTTGAATAGATACCAATTTGCTAATGGAAACTCAAGTCAACAAACTTAAATGGAGCTTGTTCAGAGACTCCCACATCTTCAGCAGATGGAAATAAGTCTTGTTTTATAAAAATAAATTGATCAAATTAAATAACCCAGAATTTGGCATTAAACAGTAATGTGGTAGAAAAGAATGATTAAGAGAAACATCAGTATGTGAGCTTGTTCTATAGTTTAATAGAATTTATCCTATAACTAGTCTAATTAAATTTCCAGGAAAAAAATAATACACAGGAGAACAAATATTCAAAGTGATAATGTTATAATTGAAGATACAACAGATTGAAAAATTTCATGGAGTCCCAAGTAACAGAATGGAAACAAATTCTGTCCTAGGCACACCATAGTGAAAATACTGAACACCAAAACTAGTGAAAAATTAAAGAAGATTAATCTCACAGAATGTATTTATTTATTCAGTAACAATGACAACAAAATTTTCATCAGCCATAATAAATGCCAAAACACAATGAAATAATAACTTCAACAATATGAAAGAAAATGATTGACAACTCCCTATACTTTCACAGCCAGTAAAAGTATCAATCAAAAATAAAAGCAAAATTTAGACATTTCAAGAAAATGCTAAGAGAATCTTGCATTTATAAACAAGCCCTGGGAAAATTACTGAAGGGTAATCTTTATCAAAGAAAATGAATCTAAAAAGTAGAATTGTGTTCAAGAAGCAAAATAGGAAGAAAAATTAAAGCTAAACATATGAGCAAGTCTGATATGGTTTGGCTGTGTCACCACCTAAATTTCATTTTGCACTGTAGTTCCCATAATCCTCATATGTCATGGGAGGGACCTGATGAAAGGAAATTGAATCATGGGGGCAGTTACCTCCATGCTGCTGTTCTTGTGATAATGAGTTATCATGAGATCTGATGGTTTTATAAGGGACTTGTCCCTATTTTGCTCAGCACTTCTCCTTCCTGCCATCATGTGAAGAAGGATATGTTTGCTTCCCCATCCTTCATGACTATAAGCTTCCTGAGGCCTCTGCAGCCAGGTGGAACTGTGAGTCATTTAAAACATTTTTCTTTATAAATTACCCAGTCTTGGGCAGTTCCTTATAGAAACATGAGAATGAACTAGCACAGTCTTATAATCTCTAAAGAATAAATAATGATTCATTAGTTATTAAACACAAAATGGGACTAAGCACGAGTCAAGATATTATGTAAGATGATAGGCAGCATAAAGCAGTTTGAGAGCTTTGTATTGTTTGGACTGAGATATTGACTTTTTAAAGACTTTGTTAAATACCAAAAAAAAAGTTAAATTTTAAGGATTGAACACTGGAAATACAATACATACCTTCAAAACCGGATCTGGGAAAATTATAATAGCATGAAGAAGCAAAGCAGACATTTCATCAATTAAACAGGACACAGAAAGAGTGAAAAAAGTGTACAAAAGCATAGCAAATACAAAATAAGCTATTACAAATTCAAGTAGCTCAGTATTGACAATAGGCATAAATATACTGAGCTTTCTATTCAATTGCAGAGATTCTCCAACTGTATTGAAAGGAAAAAAGAGTTAATGTTCTTTTCTCCTAGAATAGAAGAACATAAAAAAGCTGCAAGTAAATTTTCCAGGGAAATTTTATTCAAAAGAAGACTAGCAGAACAATGCTAATAAATAAAATTTTAAGAGGTTAAGTCATATTAGGGCTAGAATGATCATAAGTTAATGCTAAAGAGAAAAACTGGTAGAAGATGTAACAATTCTGAACACAGATGCATATAGAAGTAAGGCCTTAAATTGTATAAAACAAAACTGGCGACAATTGTATAGCAAATTAAACACACTGATAATCCTGCTGAAAATTTTTTAATGAAAAACAAAGTAATGATGAAGGTGTTTTAGGTGAACAACTTAATTCATTTGAAATAAACATGCACCTAATCACTATGTAATACTTACAAGCTACAAAATTAGCATGTTGCTGTTTGGGGATGAAGCAGCAGAAGATGTAAGACAGCTAAGTTAGAGACAAAAACTTTATTACTCCTAGCACAGCAAAAGACTATATTTGTGACCATTCTCTTTGTTTCTCAGGACTCGTAGGGGAATAGGGATAGGTCAAGATGTGTGCTTCCAATGCAGTGGATTGTGTAACAGGAAAAGAAAACTGAGCTTGGGGAAATTTATCAAATAATTACACTTAGGATAGAAATTTAAATAAATCCTTGCTAAAATAATTTTTAAAATTAATCCAGAAATGTATTAAAATGTATCATGTCCTCCAAAATGATTATCCTAGGAATAAAATATTTGACAAATCTATTTAAATATACATGAACAAATATCAGAAGAAAAATTATACTATTATCTCAATTTATGCAGTTAATACTTGGTAAATTCAATATCCATCAGTGAGGAAAAACAATCCATGAAATATGGTTCAAGAAGAACTATTTCTAACTTCCACATAAAGGATATCTACCAAAATTAACATCATTATCATATCTCATGAAAATAAATTTTAAAGTATGCCTTTTAAATAAGAACTCTAAAAATAATCCTCAATAAATGTATCTTTTTTAGAATTTTGATAGAAACCTTAGCCAGTATAACAGTCAAAGAAAAGAAATGAGGATTGCAGGTTGGAAATAAATAAATAAAATTATTATTTTAGATGACAATTTAAAAATACTGAAAGTAAAAATTTTAAAATGTTACTGAACCCAAATATATCTATATTTTATCTTTATAAGTGGATCTGTATCTAAATACATACGTGTTAAAAACGTTTCTACAAAATGCAATCATTTTTATTTAAAAGTCCATTTAATGTATCAATGATAATCATAATAAATCTAACAATAGATCTCACAGAAGATGTGCAGGCCTTTAAACAGATGACTATAAATCTAAATTGAGGGTCATAATAAAAGCCCTCAATGGATAAAATGTACAATGCCTCTGAGATTTTATTTAATTCTACTTAAAAGGTAACAAATTAGCCTGTTACTATTTCATAAATTCTGGTAAAAGACACAAAACTCCTGGGTCAGAGACAAACACTTTATTACTCACAGTGTGGTAAGCAGCATATGTACCACTATCTGTACGTTTGTTCCCTTACCTGACTCCACCCAGCAAGACCATAGGGTGATGCCCAGATAGATGCCTGCACATGAAGTAGGTTGGATTATTGGAAAGAAAACTATCAGTTTGGGAACTCCACTGCTTTTATAACAAACAGTAAACAAGCTTGTTTGTTCTCTGTTTTTAAGTTTAAGAGATGCATTGCCTTATTTCTCAAAGTTATCAGGTATAGAAACAACACTCAGCAATGGCCTATTCAGTCAGAGCAAAGAGCAGTTAGAGCCTTGCATTCTTGCCATATCCAATAAGATGTGTAGAAGTACAAGAGGTCCAAAAACTGTCTCTCCAACATACCATGTTCATAAATGGTATGTAAAAATGGTATATATAAATATATATTAATTTTCCCCAAAGTAATTTATGACTTTATTGCAAGTACAAAGTCCCAACAAACTCATTGAGGATATAGAAATATACACATAACTGGAGGATTATATATTAAACAGTCATTTTGGAATTTTATTTGGCAATAAGTAAAGACTTGAATTGACCAGGCATTGGTGGCTGGTGCCTGTAGTCCTAGCTGCTTGGGAGGCTGAGGTGGGAGGACCACTTGAGCCTGGGAGGTTGAGGCTGCAATGAGCCATGATCATTCACGCCACTGCACTCCAGCCTGGGTAACAAAGTGAGATCCTGTCTCAAAAAACAACAAAAAGATTTGCAACAACTAAAACTACTATAGAAAAATGAAAAACATTAACAGTGCCACAATATTATTTGTCTCTGTATGCTTAAAGCATTTTGATAATAAAAATATAAAAATGTAGACACTTTGCCTGCCAATATATCTTAATAAATGAATACATATAAAAATATTACAAATTTCCTCAGTAGCTGTGCTTTCCAGATATGTGTGATTAGTGTTGAGCATGAACTGCATTCTTGTGTTCCAGTTTACAAATGTAATCATAATCACTGTGAAAAGCAGAAGAATATACAATTGTTGAAAGATAATATTTTCGTAAAAACAGAAGAATGAGGATAAGCAAGACAAAATCTGCTTGGAGTGTTATCTGAAATAAGGATAAAGTATTCTTACCCCAAACAATAGAAGTCTTAATATTGAAAGTCTTGCAATGAGGAGGAAAATTATTTCAGGGATTGTGGAAGCATGTGGGTCTAGGCAAATTAGGGGAAGGCTTTTGCAGGCATTTGGCTCTCTTTCAGTCCTCTTGAAAGAATTGCTTAGGGGTAAGAGATTAGATGAATAAAGTAAGCAAATACCAGAGAAATTAAGTTTTAAGCATAATTTTTGCTAAATGACATTTAACCAAGGAAAAGAAGATGATTGCTATATAGTAGAGAAACAAATCTTAAATATAGGTAAACTGAAATGATTCAATTAATCAGAGTATTTTATTTCTTATTTATTTTAGTTAAGATGGTATTACTTGAATGCATGTGAATGTGTGTATTCACATGTATTTCTGATGTTTTGACATAGTAACCAGTTAAAGGTCTAGTTTTATCAAATACACCATCTACTAGCCACAGGCAGCCAGTGAACATTTGAAACGTGACCAGTCTGACCTGAGATGTGCTGGAAGTACAGAATGCATATGAGATTTAGAAGACTTAGTATGAATAAGAAAAATGTAAAATATCTCATCAATGTTTTATATTTATTTCATGATGAAGGATAGTATTTTGGATATACTAGGTTAAAGAAAATGTACTATTAAAATGAATTTCACCTTTTCCTCCTACTTTAGTTTTAATGTGACTCCTAGAAAATTTTGAGTTTTATGTGTGGCTGCATTTATGGCTAACATTGAATTTCTATTGGTGTGGAAGACAACTAACAATGACAATGATACATATAACATGCTACTATATATATATATATATATATATAAACATTTATTTATGTAATATATATTATATAATAAATATAAATTTATATATGTCATTTATTATATAATATATATAATAAAAATAAATAAATATTTATTTTTTTTAGAATATAGAATCACCAAAATACTTTTAGCTACATAGAAGATTAGAAGATGACTTTAACTCTGAGTTAACTTTGTAACAGTCCTGCCAGGACACATCCAACAGATGAATGTTAAATTTCTCGGCACTCACTGAGACAGATTACAACTCCTAGCAATTTTATCTTTATATATTTTGTGACTTTTGTTTCAAATTACCCAAGAGTTTATAGTGTACTCTTTTCAATATCCATTTTGAGAGTTTTCACCTGGGTTCTAAATGAGGCGACAATTTGTGTTTTAAAATATAACTATGTAAGCCAAATTGTCACCTTATCACTGATAATGTCTGCTTTGTAGGAGAGAGCATGGTGTGAGAACCAAATTAGCCATCTGAAGATTTCCCGAGGGCGCCGCCCCCCCCCCCGCCGCCCCCCCCGGGGGGGGGGGGGGGGGGGGGGGGAAAAAAAAAGATTTCCAGTAATATGGTAGGCTCTCCTAGCTATGCTAGGCATGGCAGTGCTGGATTTAGGCAGCACTCTGCTTGCAGGGTACCCCTCCTCAGACCTCCCCCATACAGTTGAAAGTACAAGAATAGGTTGAACTCATGTTCTCTGCCAGAGGAGAAGGAAAGCAGGCAGCACTGTTCGGGCATGCCTAGTCATTTTTGCCAAATTTAACCACCAGTTAAATCAGTTTATCTCTGTAGAAGACAGGGAACACATGAGCAGAAAGACTCTGGGAGTTGTGCTCATTAGACAGTCTTAGCAAGAAGTAAATTTATGGAGTGAAGAAATATCCCTACTAACAAAAATGTTTTTCTTAATTTTCCTTAAAATTAATAATTATCACTTATATATCTTTACATATCTCATAATGATGCTCTTGCATATTTTATTATACAATCCTTACAACTCTTTGAGGTGAGTAGTTATTTTATTTCCATATTTATGATAAGAGGATAGAGTCTCTATGCCCAAGGTTACTAGTCAAGAAGGGGAAGATACTAAACATAACATTGAAATTAGACATAATATCTTGGAAACTCTTCGGTCAACTGGATCTAAGTTTTGTGAATAAGATGTGTCAGGATAATGATTAAAATTTACAAAAACAAAATAAAGAAAATAATTCTTTTCACAGTGGTTCTGAATTATAATTGTAAAGAGAAGATCCAAACAAATCTAACATTTGTTGTATTTTTAAAATTAGTGTAAAATATCCCAAAACAATTACATTGAAAAAAGATAATACTATCAAGATTTAATAACTACACTTTTTTTAAAGAAAAAAATGTGTATTATATATAATTAATTTTAGTCAAAGAATTTTAATTGTTTTTTTTTTTGCTACATAATGATGCATAGGGATAATTATGGCTGTGATTTTGTAGATAACATTAGGAACTTGTAGAGCAGAGCAAAATTTTTACAGTAAATTTAATTTTATATAAAGATGACGATATAGACAATTTGAGGTTAAAGAAACCACCAACTTTTTTTCCCTGATCTGTTGATGTTATAAAAGACTGTTGGAAAACTATAGGCATTGAAATTTAATCTAAAGTTTATCTTCTTTTCCAAAAGTCTGCTTAAAAAAACTGTATTCTAAATACAGTTACGTGTTGCTTAATGACAAGGCCACATTCTGAGAAATGTGTCATTAGTTGATTTCATCATTGTGTGAAGAGTGCACTTAAACAATCCTAAGTAATACAACCTACTACACACCTGGGCTATATGGGACAGTCCATTGCACCTAGGTTACAAACCTGTACAGCACGCTACTGTACTGAATACTGTAGGCATTCGTAACACAATTGTATTCGTGTATCTAAACAGATACAAACATAGGAAAGGTACAGTAAAAACACAATATAACTTTATGGGGCCACTGTCATATATGTGGTCTGTCCCTGACTAAAACATTGTTATACAGTGCTTGACTGCATATAACACATTTTTTGTTGTTAGTTTTGATTGTTTTCTGTTTGTTAAGCTATTTTGCTATGTTGTATTTACATTATTGTAATAGTAGTATTACTTTAATTTGTATATCTTTATATACTTAAAAAATACTGTGAATTATTTGTGCAGTCTCTTGGGACTTACACTGTAGTTTTTACCAAAGCAAATTATTCGGGTGGAATTTTTGCTTAAAAACTATAACACAATTCCTATTAATATCAATACACAATTAGATCATAGATCAGTAGGCTGTCTTTACGTGCATATGAAAGCTTAGATTTTTCAACACTTTTGTTACACCAGGAAACCTGTTTGGCTCTTGCTTCTTTTCATTTTATATCATTATTGATGCATAATTTAATGATGGAAGAGTCTTAATGCATTTGTTGATAAGTAGAAGACCCGCTTTGCTCTGTATAGGATTACCGTGTTCTATCTTCTCTTCATTAAATTGTCAAGGCTGCTATCCTCAATCACAAGTACATCCTGTACATTAAAGTACAACAATGATTGGTGATAGAAGAGTGCACTAGAGAGCATTTCAATTTTTGAACTTCCTAGTTTGTGGTTTTAGCTAATTATTCTACAGTTGATGTGCATGTAGGGATGACATTGATCTCCATCTCCTAAATGCCTCTTTTACTGTCTGATATTAGACAAGAATCCAGGGTAGTGCATTAACTCTCTCAAGCCAAAGGAATACTATAGGATGAAATTATAACAGAGCCTTTATTATATTTGGGTTTTCCTTATGTCAGTTTCCTTATGTACTTATGTTCCTGATGCCACAACACTATATTCCTGGCCAATTATTCTATCAATGTGTGTCACTAATTAGAAACATAATAATAGGATTATAGAGAAAATGAGATCTTCTACTCAAACAGCCTCATTTCATGAAGGCATTACATTTTAGTCCTGAAGAGTTAAATATTGTGTGACACCAGAAAGGCAATAACACCTATGGAAATAAAAACAAATGTTACTTGACCCTCTATGCATAGATTCAAGAGTATCTATGATTTTTCCACTTTAATTAGCTGTGTGATATTAGGGAAGTTACATAACCTATTTGGTTCTCAGCTTATTCATTTATTCTATATTGATAATAATGACATAGATTTTGTGAAGAAAAATAGTAGATACACAGTAATTGTTGAATTTCTTTCTTTTATTTTTATAGCTTCAGAGAAGCTCACCATTAGATCTTCAAAATTACTCCTTAATTATAGAGTCTTGGTAATATTGTCTTTATGATTGTAGGCTAGCAAATTTTATTTAAAACCATTATTTTTAATCAAAGAGTTAGCATGTTTTAAAACACTTAATTTTCTTTGGTAAATGAGCAGAGGAAGGAGGAGAAAAGCACTGAAAAACTTTGAGTTTTAATCTTACCACATTAGGAAAAAACTGCAGCCAGAAAATCTTAGTTCTTGAGTCTTCTTGAGGTAGAGAATTCTTTGTGATTTTTTTTTCTTCTTTCCATTGTATTTCCATGAACAAGAGCGAAACAAGTGCTGATTTACTTGTCATCTACACAGCTAAGCCTAGCTAAATAGACTCCTGGGGATTCTATTATCATAGTTATTTTTTTTTCTATTGAGTAAAAAACTAAGTGGTATATATAATATTTATGAGATATTTCAAAGATACCAATATTCAATTGTTTGTTGATTTGGATTACTACTGAAATTCAATAAGTAGAATGCAGTTGTTGAAATCATTTATTTAAAATAGAACTTTTAAATCTATGGATATTCCAAAATTGAAATATTATGTTTCAAACCATCTTCATTTCTTTGTTGTTTAATCTTAGAGGAGAAATTAAATAAGTGAATTCTGATATTTTATAAACATTAGATAAAAATTGCTTAACTTCACTCTAGACCTGTGAGTTATTAAGACAAATATATTTGGGTCGAGGCACAGTAGCATTAAGAAGGATATTACAAAAGATAAAGGTGTCAACAGAGACCGGTGCCGTGGCTCTCAGCTGTAATCCAAACATTTAGGGAGGCCGAGCAGATGGATTGCTTGAGCTCAGGGATTTAAGACCACCAGCCTGGGCAACATGGCGAAACCCCATATCTACAAAAAATACAAAAAAATAGCTTGGTGTGGTAGCTTGCACCTGCAGTCCTAACTACTAGGGAGGCTGAGGTGAGAGGATCACTTGAGCCCCAAGGCAGAGGTTACAGTGATGGTACCACTGAACTCCAGCCTGGGCTACAAAGGGAGATTCTGTCTAAATTTTTCTAAATTAGAAGCAAAAGCAAAATACCATGTGCACTCATATGCTAAAATATGTTTCCCCTTTGATGTCTCATGTAATTTCTGCCGAGGCAAATGGAAAGGCAATTAAAGAATTGCTGTTTAGAATAAAGGCTTTTCTGACAATGCAGAGTCACATTTACTCACTCCTTTGATCTCTTACAAGCACAACAGAATTTTACCCTTCATACCATACTGCTAAAATCTATAAATTAAAAAATAATTGATTATACATTTTGTATAGGAGAAACTAAAATTTTTAATTAAATAATGAGCAATTAATAAATGCCTTACTAGTTTTTAACAAGGTAATTTCATCACAGTCCTATAGATGAACATTTTAAGGTATAATAAATATCAAATTCCTGAAAGTAAAGCCCTTTTAATTTTTAGATGAGTTTCATTGGCTTTTCTTAGCTAAATACAAAGTTTTTAATCTAGATATCCTTTGTAAATCTGAAAGATGTTTGTTGAAAGAAATTTTATTTTTAAAAAGGACTGTGTTGAAAAGAAAAAAAAATGGACTTTTATTGTGAAGCTGAATTAAAAGGAAATTAACTATAGGTTTGCAATCTTCTCTTTATTCAAATGTAACCAAAGAAAACTCTAAAATTTAGCTAAAATAAAAATACTTAAAATGAAAGGAAAACTAAGTGAATTTGCTGAATTTGATAGTCAGCTTCCTGAATGAGCAGGGAAGGGAGAATTGCAAATATGAGTCATCAAATTAGAAAACAGGAGCTATATCAGCAATATTTCAAAGTTAGGAGAGAAATCACTGAATTCTATAATCTTAACAGGAGAACAATGTATAATGGCCAGTAGAAGGACTTTTAGGTCTAAAATATCTTTAAACACCTCCTTTCTAACACAAATTACAAATTCTATCTTCTGCCTTCATATCTTTAAACGACATGTTCTAAATTTTCTCCTCTCCTTTTCATGTTTCCTATTACCATCCATTAAGTGCCATCTCAAATTCTATATGTGCTGTAATTAATCTGTTTTCCCCCCCATATATTCAAATCAATTTCTTCTAGGGTTCTATAACTAGCTCTGTATTACACAAAAGTAAAACTGTTACAATCAACACTAACATTATACTTTGTGGTATATATCTATCTGTTTATTTTTCTATGTCCTTGAAAGAAAAGAACTTTCTCAGTTAATCTTTTAAGTTCTCACATTATCCAACATACTTTTTAGCAATAATACATTTTCAATAAATGTTTGAATACACTAAAATGTGTATAGTTATTCAAATGTTTTAATATGAGTCTATTATGCTTAAGAAATTATCAGTTTTGAAAGAGACAGAACAAGATCACCTGGGATTTGAGGTCAAAAAAAGTACAAAAATAGATATCATGATGAGGGAAAATAATTTGTAGTTGCTAATTTATAATAGGTAAATTAGACAGCCTGCTGCTAAAAGTAGTCTTTATTGCATATATGTAATGGTTGATATTGCCTGCTATAAAATAATTTGTAATATTATTGTGTTTCCCAGCCCTGAAAATGAATATAAGTAATCGAACTGTGACATATTTTGCAACACTTGAAGCCTGTTAGTTACATTTTCTTCTCTCTCAAGATTCTAATATCTTTCTTGACCAGAAGTTTGAAGCAATTTTTATTTCCATATTCAAGCATGTAATTAATTACCACCAGCCAAAATATATGTTATCACAAAAACTCCCAAATGACTAAATAGACAGAATAATTTCTTTGTTTTTGAGCCTTTCAAAAAATCAGATAACTTTAAATATCTTTAACTGCTTACTTTTATTCCATGTACTATAAATTTGTTCCACGGTTATGCTATGTGAACTAAGTGTATTTATTCTTTGACCTTGCTATTTTGAGATCTTCCCATTAGAAGAATTTTTTTATTTAAAAGAAAGATGGAAAAAACAAGTATTAAATTTTTCAGTGAAGAATTTATTATTTTTAATGTCTTTTTTTAAGCTTAACAGAAAGAAAACTATGACTCTTTGATAAGAAAATGAAGGCTGATGAAGCATTCTGCTAAATTTAGTTATGTGTCAAAATGAGAATTCTTTTTTATGCAAAATACTTATTTTATTATATTTTATATATTACGTCCAAACATAAGCAAACTCTTTCTTCATAGATATATAAGGTCATTCTCTTAAAATTAAAAAAAAAAATCAAGTTTGAAAATTTCTGTTAAAATAAATATCTTTGTTTATCATCCTTAGATAATTATTCTGTGGACATACTATATAGTTTTACTAGCAACAAAGAAGTCTTCTCTATATTTTATTGCCATATTTACTTCTTTTCAGAAGTAAAAATATGTCTTTTGGATTTGATTTTTTTTGTTGTTAAATATTTCTTTAGTTTATTGACAATGTATATTTTATTTGTGCTAATTAACTGTGATAATTAACTGCCTAGTGCCCTTTGTCCGTCTTTCTTTTTAATTTTATTTTAAGTTCCAGGATGCATGGGCAGAACGAGCAGGTTTGTTACATAGGCATACATGTGCTGTGGTGGTTTGCTGCACCTATCTATGTTTTAAGTCCCACATGCATTAGGTATTTTTCCTAATGCTCTCCCTCCTCTTTCACCCTACTCCCTGAGAGGCCCTGGTGTGTATTCTTTTCCTTCCTTTGCCCATGTGTTTTCATTGTTTAACTCCCACTTATGAGTGAGAACATGCAGTGTTTGGTTTTCTGTTCCTGTGTTAGTTCGTTGAGAATGATGTCTTCTAGCTTCATCCATGTTATTGCAAAGGACATGATCTCATTCTTTTTTGTGGCTGCATAGTACTCCATGGTATATATGTGCCACATTTTCTTTATCCAGTCTACCATTGATGAGCATTTGGGTTGGTTCCAAGTCTTTGCTATTGTAAATAGTGCTGCAATAGACATACATGTGCATATGTCTTTATAGTAGAATTATTTGTAATCCTTTGGGTATATACCCAGTAATGGGATTTCTGGGTCAAATGATGTTTCTGGTTCTAGATCCTTGAGGAGTTGTCATACTGTCTTCCACAATGGTGGAACTATTTCACAACCAATTTACACTACCATCAATCATGTAAAAGCATTCTTATTTCTCCATAGACATGCCAGCATCTATTGTTTCCTGCTTTTTAATAATTGCCATTCTGACTGGCCTGAGATGGTATCTCATTGTGGTTTTTATTTGTATTTCTCTAATGACCAGTAATGATAAGCTTTTTTTCATATGTTTGTTGCCAACATAATGTCTTCTTTTAAGAAGTGCCTGTTCATATCCTTTGTCTATGTTTTGATGGGAATGTTTCCTTTTTTCTTCTACATTTAAGTTCCTTATAGATTCTGGATATTCGACCTTTGTTAAATGGGTAGACTGTAAAAATGTTCTCCCATTCTGTAGGTTGCCTGTTTACTCTGATGCTAGTTCTCTCGCTGTGCAGAAGCTCTTTAGTTTAATTAGATCCCATTTGTCAATTTTGGCTTTTGTTGCAATTGCTTTTGGTGTTTTAGTCATGAAGTCTTTGCGCATGCCTATGTCCTGAATCATATTGCCTAGGTTTTCTTCTAGGGTTTTTGTGGTTTTTCATTTTATGTTTAAGTCTATAATCCATCTTGAGTTAATTTTTGTATAAACTTGTGTAAGGAAGGGGTCCACTTTGAGTTTTCTGCATATGGCTAGCCAGTTTTCCCAACACCATTTATTATATAGGGAATTCTTTCCCCATTGCTTGTTTTTGTCAGGTTTGTGGAAGATCAGATGGTGGTAGATGTGTGGTGTTTTGTCTGAGGTCTTTGTTCTGTTCCATTGGTCTATATATCTGCTTTGGTACCAGTACCATGCTGTTTTGGTTACTGTAACCTTGTAGTATAGTTTGAAGTCAGGTAGCATGATGCCTCCAGCTTTGTTCTTTTTGCTTAGGATTGTCTTGGCTATACTGGCTCTTTTATGATTCCGTGATATTTAAAGTATATTTTTTCTAATTCTGTGAAGAAAGTCAATGGCAGCTTGATGGGAATAGCATTGAATCTATAAATTACTTTGGGCAGTATGGCCATTTTCACGATATTGATTCTTCCTCTCCATGAGCATGGAATATTTTTCCATTTGTTTGTGTCCTCTCTTATTTCCTTGAGCAGTGGTTTGTAGTTCTCCTTGAAGAGGTCCTTCACATCCCTTGTAAGTTTTATTCCTAGATATTTTATTCTCTTTGTAGCAATTGTGAATAGGAGTTAATTTATGAATGGGCTTTCTGCTTATCTATTGTTGGTGTACAGGAATGCCTGTGATTTTTGCACACATTGATTTTGTATCCTGAGACTTTGCTGAAGTTGCTTATCAGCTTAAGGAGTTTTTGGGCTGAGTTGATGGGGTTTTCTAAATATAGAATCATGTCATCTGCAAGCAAAGACAATTTGGCTTCCTCTTTTCCTATTTGAATGACCTTTATTTATTTCTCTTGACTAATCACCCTGGCCAAAATTTCCAATACTGTTGTTGAATAGGAGTGGTGAGAGAGGGCATCCTTGTCTTGTGCTGGTTTTCATAGGGAATGCTTCCAGCTTTTGCCCATTCAGTATGGTATTTGTTATGGGTTTGTCATAAATAGCTCTTAGTATTTTGAGATATGTTCCATTAATACCTAGTTTATTGAGAGTTTTTTTTTTTTAACATGAAGGGATGCTAAATTTTATGAAAGGCCTTTTCTGCATCTATTGAGATAATCATGGTTTTTTTTTTTTTTCCATTGGTTCTATTTATGTGAAGGATTACATTTATCTATTTGTATGTTGAACTAGTCTTGTATCCCAGGGATGAAGCCAACTTCATTAAGGTGGATAAGCCTTTTGAGTGCTGCTGGATTTGGTTTGCCAGTATTTCATTCAGGATTTTTGCATCAATGTTCATCAGGAATATTGGCCTGAAGTTTGCTTTTTTTGTTGTTGTGTCTCTGCCAGGTTTCGGTATCAGGATAATACTGGCCTCATAAAATGAATTAGGGATGAGTCTTTCTTTTTCAATTGTTTGGAATAGTTTCAGAAGGAATGGTACCAGATCCTTCTTATACCTCTGGCAGAATTTGGCTTTGAATCCATCTGGTCTTGGGCTTTTTTTGTCAGTAGGCTATTAATTACTGCCTCAATTTCAGAACATGTTATTGGTCTATTCAGGGACTTGATTTCTTCCTAGTTTAGTCTTGGTAGGATGTATGTATCAAGAAATTTGTCCACTTCTTCCAGATTTTCTAGTTTATTTGTGCAAAAGTGTTTAGAGTATTCTCTGATGGTAGTTTGTATTTCTGTCGGATCAGTGGTGATATCCCCTTTTGCATTTTTGATTGCATCTATTTGTTTTGCCTCTCTTTTATTCTTTGTTATTCTAACTAGAGGTCTATCCATTTTGTTAAGTTTTTTTTATTTTTTAAAAAACAGCTCCTGGATTCATTGATTTTTGAAGGATTTTTTTGTGTCTCTATCGTTTTCATTTCTGCTCTGATCTTATTTCTTATCTTCTGCTAGCAATGAATTTTTTTGCTCTTGCTTCTCTAGTTATTTTAATTTTAATGTTAGGGTGTCAATTTTAGATTTTTCCAGCTTTCTTTGTGGGCATTTAGTGCTATAAATTCCCCTCTTAACATTGCTTTAGCTGTGTCTCAGAGATTCTGGTACATTGCTTCTTTGTTCTCATTAGTTTCAAATAACTTTTTGATTTCTGCCTTAATTTTGTTATTTATTCGGAAGTCATTCAGAAGCAGGTTGTCAATTTCCATATAGTTGTGCAGTTTTGAGTGAGTTTCTTAATCCTGAGTTGTAATTTGATTGTACTGTGGTCTGAGAGACTGTTTGTTATTATTATTATTATTATTTTTTTTTTGCATTTGCTGAAGAGGATTCTACTTCCAATTATGTGGTCGATTTTAGAATATCTGCCATGTGGCACTACAACAAATGCATATTTGATTTAGGGTGGAGAGTTCTGTAGATGTCTATTAGATCCACTTGATTCAGAGCTGAGTTCAAGTCCTGAATATCCTTGTTAATTTTCTGTGTCATTGATCTATCTAATATTGACAGTGTAGTGTAAAGTCTCCCACTGTTATTGTGTGGGATTCTAAGTCTCTTTGTAGATCTCTAAGAACTTGCTTTGTGAATCTAGGTGCTCCTGTTTTGGATGCATATATATTTAGGACACTTAGCTCTTCTTGGTGTATTGATCCCTTTACAATTATATAATGCCTTTTTTGTCTTTATTTATCTTTGTTGGTTTAAAATCTGTTTTATCAGAGACTAGGATTGCAAACCTTGCTATTTGTTTTTTTTTTTTTTTTTTTTTTTTTTTTTGCTTTCCATTTGCTTGGTAAATATTCCTCCATCCCTTTCTTTTGAGCCTATGTGTGTCTTTGCACGTGAGATGGGTATCCTGAATACAGCACACCAATGAGTCTTGACTCTATCCAATTTGCCAGACTGTCTTTTAATTGGGGCATTTAGCCCGTTTACATTTAAGATGAATATTATTATGTGTGAATTTGATCCTGTCATCATGATGCTAGCTGGTTATTTTGCATATTAGTTGATGCAGTTTCTTCACAGTGTCACTGGTCCTTATATTTTGGTGTGTTTTTGCAGTGGCTGGTAGCAGCTTTTCCTTTCCATGTTTAGTGCTTCCCTCATGAGCTCTTGCAAGGCAGGCCTGGTGGTGACAAAATTCCTCAGCATTTGCTTGTCTGAAAATTCTCCTTCAGTTATGAAGCTTACTTTGGCTGGATATGAAATTCTGGGATAAAAATTCTTTTCTATAAGAAGGGTGAATATTGAACCCCACTCTCTTCTGGCTTGTAGGGTTTCTGCAGAGAGATACGCTGTTAGTCTGATGGGCTTCCCTTTGTAGGTGACCTGACCTTTCTTTCTGGCTGCCCTTAACATTTTTTTTTCTCCATTTCAACCTTGGAGAATCTGATGATTATGTCTTGGGGTTGATCTTTTTTGTATATTATCTTAGTGGTGTTCTCTGTATTTCTTGAATTTGAATATTGGCCTGTCTTGCTAGGTTGGGGAAATGAAGTTCTTTTTATCCTGAAGTATGTTTTCCAACTTGGTTCCATTCTCCCTGTCACTTTCAGGTACACCAATCAATTGTAAGTTTGTTCTTTTCATGTAGTCTCATATTTCTTGGAGGTTTTGCTTGTTCTTTTTTCTCTGATCTTGTCTTCATGCCTTATTTCAGCAAGGTGGTCTTCAATCTCTGATATCCTTTCTTCGGCTTGATTGATTTGGCTATTGATACTTGTGTATGGTTCATAAAGTTTTGTGCTGTGTTTTTCAGTTCCATTAGGTCATTTATGCTTCTTTCTAAACTGGTTATTCTAGTGAGCAGTTCCTATAACCTTTTATCAAAGTTCTTAGCTTCCTTGCATTGGGTTAGAACATGCTCCTTTAGCTTAGAGGAGTTTGCCATTACTCACCTTCTGAAACCTACTTCTGTCAATACATCAATCTCATTCTCCATCCAGTTTTGCACTCTTGCTGGAGAGGTGTTGTGATCATTTGGAGAAGAGGCCTTCGACCTTTGGAACTTTCATGGTTTTTGTGCTGGTTTTTCATCATCTTCCTGGACTTATCTACCTTTGATCTTTGAAGCTGATGACCTTTGCATGTAGTTTTTGTGTGGGGGTCTATTTTGTTGATGTTGATGTTGTTGCTTTCTGTTTGTTAGTTTTTCTTTGAACAGTCAGGCCCCAATTCTGCAGATCTGCAGCAGTTTGCTGGAGGTCCACTCCAGACCCTGTTCGCCTGGGTATCACCACTGGAGGAGGCTGCAGAACAGCAAAGATTGCTGCCTTCTCTTTCCTCTGGAAGCTTGGTTCAGAGAGGCACCAGCCTGATGCCAGCCAGAGCTCTCCTGTATGATATGTCTGTTGATATCTGTTGAGAGGTCTCTCCCAGTCAGGAAGCAGTCTGTCCCTTAGCAGTGCTGGTATGCTGTGCTGGGAGAATACCCCTTGTTATTTTCAGCTGCTCTCTTCTGAGACAGCAGACAGGAAAGATAAGTCTGCTGAAGCTGTGTCCACAGCTGCCCCTTCCCACAGGTACTCTGCCCAGGGAGATGAGGGTTTTATCTGTAAGCCCCTGATTGGTGCTGCTGTCTTTCCTTCAGAGATGCCTTGCCCAGTGAGGAGAAATCTAGAGAGACAGTCTGGCCACAGCCACTTTGCCAACTGTGGTTACTTCTGCCCAGTCCAAACTTCCCAGTCTCCTTAGCACTGTCAGGGGAAAACTGCCTACTGAAGCCTCAGTAACAGCAGATGCCCCTCCCCCGCACCAAGCTCAATCTTCCCAGGTCAACTCCAGACTGCTGTTGGCAGTGAGGATTTCAAGCCTGTTGTTCTTAGCTTGCTGGGCTCCAGGGGGGTGGGACCTGCTGAATGAGACCACTTGGCTCCCTGGTTTCAGCCCCCTTTCTAGGGGAGTGGATGGTTCTCCTGTCTCACTGGGGTTCCAGATGCTGCTGGGGTACGAAGAAAATGCCTACCTCCTTGTGATTATATATTGTAAGTACTCAACACATTGATTAAATGCTGAGATAAGTTCTATAATGTAAGTCTCATTAATTTCTCTTCTACTGAACACCTTTGCAGCATCATGAGCAGTAGCAATTTACAACTTCTAAGTATGTTATTTTCTTTCAATCTGTTTGTCAACAATAATTTTAAAAGACTGACAAATTATTTAGCTTAGTGTCCTCTTAGGTAGGTATAAACATTCCAGCAGCAAATTTTTAGTCATTTAATAATTAAAACATTAGATAGTCTATTTGCATTATTGCAGAAGGGACCTTTTCCCCATGGTTCTCTAATAAAAGCCACTTTTTTTTTTTTTCAAGTATTCACTCCAAAGGCTACAATTCACAAGATGTACACAGATTTCCCTGACATCTGCTTCTCTCTTATGTAGCATTTCTGCTGGAACAAAATCATGAATTACAAATTTTTATGGGAGCAAATAAGGATTTTTGAACTCAATGAATCCTGCTCACATAAAACAAGAGTTGTGTGTTTAATTACACTAGAGAAGAGTCTCAATTGTTGTCTGCAACCGGA
Organism: Ateles fusciceps; assembly: GCA_036589455.1. Lineage (NCBI taxonomy): Eukaryota > Metazoa > Chordata > Mammalia > Primates > Atelidae > Ateles > Ateles fusciceps. The sequence continues at coordinate 2,888,824 of JAZHEH010000851.1, forward strand.
AGATCAACTGTAGTATTTTTAGGTTCCTATCACTGTGATTGCTTTAAGTTATATAGTTTGAAAATAATAGGAACCATTTGTGAAGACTGCACTAAGTTTCAGACATTGTGTTCTGATTCGATTTAATCATGTTTTATGATGGCACCCCCTCCCTACTCCAGGTAAGTTTTATTATTTTGTTTTAGAGAAGACAAAATAACTTGGCTCAGGTCACTGCACCAAGTTCTATAATGAAAATTAAAACATTAATTTATCCTTTAAATCCACACTGTTCACTAAACCATGTTGCTTACACAAATCCTCTCAAGTATAAAGTATTAGCTAATAAAACATGTTCTTAAATTTGCACTGTACATTTATCCTAATGTTACAGTTAGAGAAATAAGATAACTTCCATTTGGAAATATTAATTTTGAAATATAGAAGCAGTTAGTCAAAAGATTTAGAGTCCTTTTTTGTGTAGTTTTGACTTACGTTTCTAGATCAATGGTTGGCATTAATTTTACCAATATAAATGTATCTAAACCTTGGTTAAACATAAGAGATAAACATACATTTATTAAAGAAAACAGACATTTATTAAAGAAATAAACATAAACACTTTTTGATTTTTTTAACTGTTTTCTTTTTAATTTGTGGCATATTGGTTATAATCTGACACCTTGATTGTGCCATTTAATACCTTATACTTCATATCATATTCAGTCAATGTAGATAGTATAATAGACAAATCGAGCAATTGTCTGGTCATCAAATTTTATTAATGTTGATAACAAATTCAAAAACATTCTTTGAAGTAATTGTCTCTTAGCTCAATGCAAATGTTGCTTCTGTTTTTTCATAATGTGCCTTTGGAGAGCATCTAAATATTCTTTTTTCATTCATCTTTTCTCTTGTTGCTTTTGTTGCTTATGGGACAATGGTTCTCAAACACTGTAGACTACGAACATCTCATCTGGACAACTTATAATTGACCCCATCGCAGAGATTCTAATTCAGTAGTTGACAAACAAAATCTGGTAATTCTGAAACAATTTATCACAAGGACCATACTGTTGTAGGCAATACAGCTCCTTAACATCAATCAGTTAGAAAATAATATTTATTTGTGGAAAATATTATATTAGTGTTTATTACTGAATAGCATGTAATCCTCCTTTCAGTGTTTTCCAATCTAGTTAGGATGATGTAATAAACAAACACATTTTAGGACTTTTGTGGATCAATCAACAAATAGTGATTTTTCAATAGTTTCTAGCAACCATAATTGTCAAATGCAGATGTTTCTGATTATCTTTATTTTAAAATTATTTTCCCTGATTATTCTCAGGGTGAATTAAAAATATAGGTAATTTTATAACCTTCCCTATATGTAGCATAAAATATTGACAACTGGTTGAAAAGCAGATAACTGTCATTATAAAGCAGATAAATATAAATAAATGATTATTAGAACTAATAAAATATCTTGTAACACAGTTTATAGATTTTTGGTGATTTTTCTCTTTTAAGAATTATTTTGTCTATTGCTATATTTAATTAACATAAAACGCAGAAAATATGTAGTTTACTCATTTTTAGTTTATCACTTGTTTCAATTCTGGGAGTAAGTCATCAAAAATATGGCAAAATATTAACTTGGATTCTATAATTACATATATTTCGTCTTTAGTAATATGTACACCATCTGGACATATTTGGCCTCAATGTGAAAAGTTAAATAATCTTTAACAGACCAACAGGTATTGAAGTATTTATGAAGGTTCATATGCATCACTAACAAAATTGATGCAAGTATCAAAGAAAATATCTACGGACTCACTATGGGAAAAATAAACATGAATATTTAATCATGGGAGAAATAAACAAGATTGACAGCTACAGACATGTTGAAAATCTTATTGTATTAAATATACCACGTTTTAATATGTGTCATTAAATTTCAGTTGGAAATTTTATTCAGAGAGTTAATTTAAATAGGCTTTGCATTTAGTATTGTCATGATGTTTAAAATCTGGGCGATGGGCTTGAATCAAAGAGTGATGGTAAACAATGTCGTGTTCACTGAGCACCATAGTGATGAATGTCAGTCTGGTCTTACTTGAAACCTCATTAATGATCTGAGAGACGGAGTAAATAGCACACTAATGACATTCTGACATGAACTCAGATTGGCAGGTAGTAAAAACACCACTTAAAAAAAGGTCACTGTTGGAAACTATCTTAAACAAGTAGACTCTTGGCAAGAAAGTTAAAACACATTTAATTTTTCCAATGGGATATAGCTGAAGAAAGTAATGGAAACTATAACTTATGAGTTCAATCTTCAAAAGACAGTTTGGAAATAGGTAAGAGTAAATATTAAATTAAGACACTGTGTTCTAATTTTGTATCAAACAGCTTGATAGATATTACAGCATTACATTCAAAGGTTGAAAAAGTTAGTTCAAATTATATATACACAGAAATCTACATAACTATTTGAAAATCTACATTCACTTTTCTATTCTTAAAGCTCCAGATATATCTACATTATAACCCCTCAGAGAATGAACTTTACATTTTGTTATTGATGTTGGCTAACTCATTCCAAAAAACTGTAGATGAAGTGGCCGGAGAGAAAGAAAAAGAGCCATAAAAAGCAATTAAGAAGTAGAAAAGGAATAAGAATTAGGAAAGAATAACATTCATATGACACCTTTGGGAAAGAGAGAAGAATGCCTTACTGGAATCATTTATATAAAATGGAAGAAGGGAAAATAAACAGTAAAAAATAAATTTAGAATAAACATTATGAAGTGGCAAAATAATGGAAATAGCTTTTAAAAATGAAACTAGTTTAAAAATAAGCTTCACTGCAAGTGTCACCTTTGCCAAACACATACATCTCAGTCTCTATGGTATAAGTTCACTTACCCTGTTTATGACTGTCCTAAGATCATTTTTTGCTCTACTGACTTAAACATTTCAGTGACATGAAACTGGGGTAATTCCAAAACATTGCACAATAATTAATTGAAACAAAATCTATTGAGAAACTATCAGTTTGTCAGTCCCTGAACAATTTTTGCCTTAAGCAACTTCTAAATTGTATTTGATATTCTAGAGTTTGAGTTTTAAGATCATGTACTAAAAGTGCATTTTTTTAGGGTGTAGGGAAGAGCTCTCTTTAAAGCGTTATAGTAAACATATTTGAAAGATTACTGAATGAAAAATCCAGGGAACCAGATTCAATTAGTTTAGTCACTAACCAGGATGGCCATGGGAAAATTTCTTAAACTCTTAGATTTAATAGCAAAACTGGAGTGATGGAATTACATTAGCCTGTAACTCTAAGAGTCTATGTTTAAGAAAGTAGTCTTTTTCCCTCTTATTCTCTACAATCCAGTAAATATGGAAAAGATTTCAAGAAAATACTGAAAAGAAAGGTGTAGTACAACTAACCAAAACAGGTTCTATTGTACGATTTATGGAAATGAAATAATTACTTAGACACCTAAACACTATGTCAAGGTAGTATAATTAAGTTTTTAAAAAACTACCTAGAAATCTGAGAATTCATGGAGCTTAAATGTAAATATTTAATGACCCATGGGGATTTCTAATAAACTGAAATCGTATATATGAAGAGTAGAGTATAAATAAGCAGAAAAAGAGTGAGAACTTTCCTTCAGGGTTTGTTGTTATTAAAGCTTAACTTGTAGATCTGATATTTAAATTTTTGACATGGAATTTTGACAAATGCCACTTGGAGGCACTCTTATACTAACTATTCTACTGAAGAATTTATACTCTCAAGATTCCATAGAATGAAAGGTCTAGTTTTTATTTTCCTTTTTTGAGTCTAATAATCACTTGGGGATGGGTAATTAACACTGGTTGTGGTATTTAAACTTTGACATTATTCAGATTTATCGCCTTGTAATTTTTACAGGTATAAATAATCCTCTGTTCATTTCTAATAAAACAGATTTCATTTGAGCCTGTAAGCAATGAAAGAAAGGTTTTAAAATATCATCTGAAAATTAGTTTGAAAATATATTTTGTTTTAATAATTTTTCTAGTGAGAAATTTTTATATTTTGTAAAAAAAAAGGTCTTTACTTAAATTGACTATTATCAAAAACAGAACAATCAATGAGAACTCAGAGACACTTTTGATGAGAACCAATTTCACCAGCCCATTTTCAACGTTTAAGGAAAATACAAATAATCAACAGGGTTATATTAAATATTTTATGGAATACAACAACATGTACAAATGGTGTAAGTTAAAATTGATTTGCACAGGAAAAGTAAAGTTCATAGCTGTCCATTTCTGGTAAAAAAATTAACGGACTGGATATTATTTTAAAAATTTCTCATTTTTGTTCATTTTATAAAGTTAATTTTTAAAAATATATACAAATACTCTTACAACACGTGTAAAGGTGGATTAAGTTCAAACATATTTGAAAGATCTTGACTATTATATGAACAAGTATATGTATATTTTACCTTATTGTACTTTAATCTGCAGCTATAATCTATAAAATAAGGCATTAGAAATAATCACTTTTTGCTACTGCTTTTGCATGGGATATTTTGATGTTTTTATGATGAATGCTATTATTGTCATTATAACATTCAAACTATGACCTTAAAATGTTGATTTTTATCAACATTGACAAAAACTAATAGATAATACTGATAAAAACAATATATTTGGCTATGCACGGATTTAAAAAATAATAACAACTAAGTAGAGTTCATGTATATGTTAATAAGCTACATGTTTGAAAAGACTAATTAGCTTTTAGTTTTTTAAATGCTTGTTAGTCCTATGACATATCAAAAAGTATGTGTCATCTGGACACATTAGGTAGGAAACAGGTTCTTTAGTAGCCTGACTTATGGGTTATGTTCCCATCCACAGCTGGAAAGGGGCTCTTCAGTAGCCTAACTCATGGGTTATGTTCCCATCTACAACTGGAAAGAGGCTCTTCAGTAGCCTGACTCATGGGTTATGTTCCCATCCACAACTCTGGCACTGGCTCATTCTTCATTCTTTCTGCATTCATGCTTCCTTGAGATAGTGATTTATTTTCAGGCTCTTAACACCTAAGACATTTGTACTTTTCAGCACTACAAACCTTCTTTTGTCCTATTCCTACACATAATGAACTACTTTCATTAACTCATCTAGGAATATGATTCATATTTGGATAATTTACATATATCTATATACACACACACATATACATTCTTTTTATTGGTTGAGTTAATAATCACAGATTATAATCTTCTGACAGCAAAGGGCAAGGTCTGTTTATATAAACTCATATATGAACCAAAGATGTGCTTTCTCCAGTAAGTTAATGGAAAATTATGTTGAGAGCTGAGGAAGTTAAAAATAGTAAACATTGAACTTTTCCTGTTTTCAAGTCAATGGATAAGCATCATCTAAAGAAAGCACAGTAGTGGGATGTTTTTGTGTTCTAGTTGTTTACTATTTGTGTAAGAAATCACCCCAAAATAGTGGATTAAATCAATAGCAATCATTTCTTTTGCTTACAAATCTGGAGATTGACAGGACTCAGCGAGTCCAACTCTTGCTCAGGGTACGTCATGATGGAGCCATCAGACAGCAGCTGAGGTTGAGACACCCAGGAGGCTCTGTCGTTCGTGCATCTAATGTAGGGCTCCTCAGGCATCCCTCTCTCTCCTTATCTGGTCTCTGCATATGGCTGCTCGCCATGGTTGGACTTCATACATGAGACTTTGTGCTGCCACCAGGCTGGTTGTCCCAAAACAGCAAAATATGCAAGGCTTTTTCTGCATTAACCTCAGAAGTCACACAACATTACTTTGATCACATTATATTTGTCAAGGCTGTCACAGCAGCCCATCCAGTTTCAAGGGAAGAGGACATAAGTTTTATTTCTTCATTGAAGAATGTCAAGAAAAAAACAAACCATTTTTAAATGTAGTTTGCTTATCAAGTTTTCAAATTAAAAGCAGACTCCTGCTTCACTCAAGTTGCAAATATCAACACAAAATATCAGGAGATATTTTGATTATTAGAATTTATTTAATTTAGTGTTTTGTATACTTTGAGATTCCCAGTTCAATGCAATGTATCTGCATTCTTTCAAATGCATTGTGCCTTCACTCCCAAATTTTAAATAAAACATAATTCATTTGTACGAGTGAGAAAATTTGTAATATACTAGGACTCCTTGATTTTCTAATTCTATGCATCTTAGGGTGGATTGCTTAGAAGTTATCTAGTCTAATCCTCTGTCTAAAACTTGAGCCCCTTTGACAACATGCTTGCTGGATGAGCATTCAGCTTATGCCCAGGTACACACAGGATTAACGACTCAAGGGAAGTGCATTCAGTCTTTACCCAGAGGCGGTAATCAGAAAATGTCTTCCTTAGTTTAAGACACCTTCTGCCTGCCTTTCTACCTCACCATTTCCCAATCAGCCTAAAAATACACTTAAAACAATTTTGTCTTTGGCCCCATCCCTATTCCATCAAATCAGTAACAAGTTTTACTGCCTGGAAAAACATACTGCTTAGATGGAATCACAAATGTGAGATTTACATACAAACTTGGTGTCAGTCATGTGAGTAGTGAGCAGAACGAGAGTTTAGCTTGCTCCTCTGGCCCCAGGGATAATCCAAGATAGGAGAGCAGAAGGAGAATGAAGACTGCTCCAATAAAAGATGCTGCATGTGATCTTTGTCCCAATATCCTCAAGTTGCAAATTCTAATAGAACATTGAAATCTGTTCATCTCATTCATCATAGTTTAAGAGATGGAGAGGAAGTAACTTACTCTTTCCTCTGCCCTCATTCTATCTTTAATCTGTCCTTTTTCCTTAACTGTAAATTGAAAGAGAGCAATAAATATGTTCTCAGTTGTACACAATGTCTGAAGTTTCTGACATTTGAAAATCCAATAAATATTTATTCAATAAATATATATTTAGCAAATGAATACATAAATAAATATTTGAAGTCTATGGTTTCAGAAATATCTCTGACATCCAGTGAAAAAAGGAAACAAATTGTCCTAAGACAGTTTTCTGTAATGCAAAGGGAGCTAAAAGATTACAGAAGAAAGCAGGGTGTCCTCTCTCCTTTTAATACCAGAACATATGCCTTTTTAGAGTATTTGGATATGCATTTAAGAGAGGTAACTATTCTCCTAAACTGTGATTTCCAAAAAATGTGTTTACCTAGACTGAGGACAACTCTGCCCTCTGACTTTTTCCGGCCAAAGAAGAAAACTACAGAGGCCAGCTCTGGTTGAATTATTTAATCACTAACTCTCACACATTACAATCCTATTTAATAAAGCAAATCAACTGATGAACTTACTGCTGGAATGGTGGATTAAATCCCTGCCTGATGTAAAAGTAAATAACACATAAAGGAGAGAGGAATGGAGAAGTGGGACATGCCATTTTTCACAATATTTTTATTCATGAACATACTAGACATTCTCATTGTATTGAGTCATTATGGAATTGAGGAAATACATAGTTTGAAGTCAGATAGATGTGGGATCAGATCTCAAATTTAAGTGACTTTAGAAAGTTACTGAACTTCTCTGAGCCAGTTAGCTCATTTATAAATATGGTTGTTGTAAATATTAAATAATATTACATAAATATCATGCTTACAACTGTATCTCTTCCATTCCTCTGTTTCTCTTCTTTTGTCATCACTGATTTGCTCTAGAAAATTATCTTATTTGGGGAATTAGAATGGTCGTGTGGATTTTAATCTGTAGTGAGTATTATGTATCTTTCCAAAATATTGAACTGATGTATAGATCTGATGACATCGATGTGCATACAAGTGTGAATGCATCTCTGGTGCTTCCTTAGACTTTGGAGGATATAAGGCAATAATCCCTACGATGCAGATCAAGCATATACCAAATAGCCAGGCCACTTGATCTTATGGAGCCCCTTGTCTAGCGGGTAAGGTGGAACACAATATAGGGCTATTTTCAAGTTGTAGGACAAAGGGAGCAAGATATGAACACAGGAATTGAACTAAGAAGACATGGAGCCCCCTGTGTGTTTAAGTTCAAGCAAGAGAAATAATAGTCATTTAAACTCCGTTGCTCTCCTCAAGTTTCTCACCTATAGAGAATAGGGGCGGATCATAATAATTATAAGCTATATTAAGGGTTTAAAAGTCATGAATTATCAAACTTATTAACAAAATATATGCTTTTCAAAATAGGGGCAACATTTATTCAATGTTTTGTTCTATTAATGCGGCGTAAATGAAAAGAAAAGAGAGGTCTCTGAAGACACATGGAGAATTAATTTATTTTTCACATCTGGCTTTTTAACATTTCTTGACTCTCTGAATCTAAAAATCAATTTATTTGCAGGTGTGAAAGATGATAAATCATTATCAATTGAGTTTCAATCTGCTAAGTGATAACTGGTTACATCTGAGTTGGTTACATCTAAGTTAGTTTCTCCTGTTCTCTTTTGACAACTCCTTTCTGGAATGTTAGCAAAAATGTTTTGCTGTTGTTACTATGAATCATGAATAGTTTCAAACTTCCACTATGGCAGAGACAGTTGCAATTGCCAAATGCTCTATCTGCACTGCCATTTCCCCTTGTCCTTCTATTTACCTGGGAACTTTGATGAGGTCTGGCCTATGGGCTGTGAGTATAAGTGACATGTCACTTCCACCCAAAGCTTGAAAAAGCAAGTTCACAACTCTCCAGCTGTCTCCCCCTGCTGATGCAACAGCAGGCAAGGCCTCTAGCCGAGATAAGTGCTATAAGAGCAGTGCAGTCCACATTGCTGGGCCCTGACTGTTCTCAACATTTGCCCAAATCTATAACAAAATAGGTACAGAGGAGAAACAAAAAACAAAAACCTTTGTTTTGTTAAATCATGGAAACTTTGGAGATGCTTGTTACCACAGCACAGACCTACTCTAGACTGACTACTTCTAATCCCAGATATCAGTATAATGACTTCATTACTATACCACTTGACACTGAGTTTGCCCATGTAGCCATCAGCAAATATATCAAGGTACACTTGCTAAAATCAATATACAATAAGAAATATTTAAGTGTATGTGAATGCTAAAAGAGACTGTGGCTCTTGGTGGACCACTAGTCTGCAATGATTACATTATAATTAAGTAACTATGTTAGAGGAAATTAATAAGGATATAAGCAGAAAATCTTGGAAGTGGTATGCTTTCCCTTATACTTTCAACCCAACAGATCCACCAGCAGACTGGTAACCAGCAGCATTCTCAGAAGAGTCCAAACCTACTAATTGTTCTTACTTCTCTTACAATTTATAAAAACAGAACTTGTAACTTACTGGTAGATTCCTAGTTAGCCCATAGGATAGGGTTGACAGTTCAAAAGTTCCTTATTTAATTTTAGTAAAATTATGTTATGTGCTAAAACTATGGAAGCAGTAGTCATGGAAAGTTTAACCTAAAAGGCTTCCTTTATATAAAATGGTTTTTGAAATGAGCTACACTGGGAGACATCATCAAAATGGCTGACTAGAGGTGCCCAGCACTCACCCCTTCCACAAAGAAAGACAAAAACAGTGAGTAGATGACCACATATTAAATAGAAAGTCTAAAGGAAAATGCAAGACCTCAGCAGGGAAGTGACAGGGACCCAAGTATTTATATTCAACTGATTTCCTCCAAAGGCACCAAGAACACAGTTGAGGGAAAGATACCTTCTTCAATTAGCAGTGCTGGCAAAACTAGATAATCATATGTGGAAGAATGAAAAAATATTCCTATATCTCATGATATGTACAAATATCAACTCAAAATGGATTAAGGGCTTAAATATAAGACCAAAAACTATAAGACAACTAAAGGAAAACAGGGGAAATGCTTCAGAACATTGGTCTAAGCAAAGATTTTTTGAGTAACACCTCAAAAGCACAAGCAACAAAACAAAAATAGACAAAAGAGACTATATCAAACTGAAAAGCTTCTGCATACAAAGAAAACAATCAACACAGTGAAGAAACAACTGTAGAGTGGAAAAAAGGTTGCAAACTATTCATCTGACAAGTGACTAATATCCAATGTTTATAAGGAACTCAAACAACAGTGAAAAAAAAAAACCCACAAAGAAACTGATTAAATATGGGAAGTTTCTAAATAGACATTTCTCAAAAGAAGACATACAAATAGTCAAATATATAGAATATTCTCAACATCACTAATCATCAGAGAAATGTAAATCAAAACCAAAATGAGATATCATCTTAAACAGTTAGAATGGCTGTTAGCAAATACACAAATAAACAAATGCTGGCAAGAATGTGGAAGAAAGGGAACTCATACATTGTTGGTGGGCATGTGAGTTTATATATTCACTGTGGAAAACATTATGGGGTTTCTCATAAAACTAGAACTACCATATGGCACAGCAATCCCACTACTGGGTACTTATCTAAAAGAAAGGAAATCAGTATATTATTTTTGTTTGTTTATTTGTTTACAGGCAGGGACTTACTCTTTTGCCCAGGCTGGAATGCAGTGGGGCCATCACTGCAGCCTTGAACTCCTGGGCTCAAGTGATCCTCCCACCTCAGCCTCCCAAGTAGCTATAGCTAGAACTATAGATGCATACCACCATGCTCAGCTAAAAAAAAAAAAAAAAAAAAAAAAAAAACCTTTTGTAAAAGAGAAACCTGCACCCTCATGTTCATTGCAGCATTATTAACAGTAGCCAAGATATGGAATCAACCTAAATGTCCATCACAGAATTAATAAAGAAATGTGGTATATATATAATTGAATAATATTCAGCCATAAAAATGAATATAATCCTGTCATTGTCAGCACCATATATGAGCCTGGAAGACAGTATATTAAATGAAGTGGGATACAGAAAGATAGATACTGCATGTTCTCATTCATGTGGGAGCTATAGAAGTAGAGAGTAGAATTATGATTATTAGAAGGTCAGAAGGGTAGTGGAGGGGAGGATAGGTAGAGGTTGGTTAATGGATACAAAATGACAGCTACATAGGAGAAATGAGTTCTAGTTTTCTATAGTACTGTAGGGTAAATATGGTTAACAATAATTTATTGTATATATTCAAAAAGCTAAAAGAAAGGATTTTGACTGCTCCCAACACAAAGAAAGAAAACATGTTTGAGGTGGTAGATATGCTAATTACCCTGATTTGATCACTATACATTGTATATATGTATCAAAATATCACTCTGTATCTCATAAATGTGTACAATTATTACATGTCAACTAAAAATAAAAGGATGAAAAAGATATGAGCTAAATTGGAATTAAATAAATAAACAACATAGTTCTTTATGAGAATTATTTTATTTGGATGCAAAATGTTTTGGCTGCTGATGAAGGGTAATGCATGTAATGTTCTAAATACGTTTGTACACTATTAAACCTAACAAACAATGAATATGTGACTAGAAAATGTCATCAATCCACTTATCTAACTTAGTTTAAATCTAGTATTGAGACAGTATATTTTACTTCAGGACACTTTGAACACTAAAATTCAAGAGTTTGATTGCTTTGGTTCTTTTGTTATTTTTTTTCAAATATTCAGATGACTAGATTTAAGATAGACCTGTGTCATATGGTAATTATCACGAGCCAGAAATTGAAGCCAATGTGAAACTTTCATTTTCATATCACTCTCTAAGATCTATCTGTGGCCTCCTGTCCTAGAAAGACTCTTTTGCAGATGTAGTTTTACTTGCTCATGGGTCACTAGATAGATTTATGCTTGTGATGTATATCTTAACCAGTGCCTGATGTTAATTTGACCAGCCAACTGGTGGAACACTTAAAACACTTTCTTGTTAAAATGATTCAACAGAGGTAGAATTATGCACTACAGCATCAATTTAAAAAGCCCATCTGTTCTCAACAAGAATTTTTGTAGTTTCCGAGTTGCTCTCTGAAAGATTAGTGAGGCTTCTAGATTCTAAATCTCACCACTTGCATAATATTGACACAGATTACAGATTAGTCTATAGTGTTTGTAAGACAAAAAAATGTATAATACTATGTATATATAAAGATAATTCTAGACATTCTAAACAATTATGCAAATTTAGTCTAATTAATTCAACAGTAGCCACTCTTCAAAATTTTAAAATAACTGTATAGTTACCAAAGTTTGATGGAAATTCCTGATTTCAAATTTATTACCTAAGAATGTCCATATTCTTTCAGAATGTGCTTTTTAGCAGTCTTAACAACAGTTATCTGGAGGAAAATGTGGTCTCTCTGAGGGCAAGGATTCAACATTTCTTCTAAAAATTCCATGATCTTGGATTTAAAGTGAAAATAGATAAGGAATATGCATGCCTCTTCAATGCGGAAAAAATATTAATTAGAACCATTTCAGCTACAGGTAGCACTACAATCAACTCAAAATTTCTTAGACAGTAAGGATATAAGCCTTCATGTAACAAGAGTTATATGAAATTTTTAAAAAATCTTCTGTGCATGTATCCTCACCCTGTCAGCTAATGTCTTCAGATCTACCTCTTCTGATGCTAAGATAAATGTCTTAGTCCATTTTATGTCGCTATAACAGACTACAATAGACTGGGTAATTTATAAAGGAAAGAAATGTATTTTTCACAGTTTTGGAGCCTGGGAAGTCCAGTGTCAAGGTGCCTGCATTTGGTGAGGACCTTCATGCTGATTATTCCATGTTGAAAAGCAGAAGGGCAAGAGAGTGCTAGAGCAAACAGGAAGAGATCTGAACTCACCTTTTTATTAGGAACCCACTCCTATGGTAAGTAACCAACTCTAATGATAATATCATTAATCCATTGATGATGACAGACCCTCTCGTGATCTAATTACCTGTAAAAGGGTCTTACTTTTTGACACTGTTGCATTGGGAATTAAATGTCCAACACATAAATTTTTGGGGACACATTCAAACCATAGTAATAACTGAATAGTTTTCAGCATGCTACCATCCCCATCATCTAAATGCTAAAAGGGACAAAAAGGGTTTAGAGCTTTCTAAGATGAATGAAACCCATTCCAGAAGCCCCTGGATGATTTCCTCAACGCTGTAATTTTCCAGAATTGCATAATAAAATCTCATCTAAATCAATCAAGGTTGAGAAGAATGGAATTGTCATGGTATTCAGTAATGAAGATTCTCCCTCTAGCTGGGTCTAAGTGATGCTTATCTTTCTGACACATGTGGCCACCTGATGTGAAGTAAATCTATTGTTAGATTAGTAAAGAAAAATTGGAAAAGGATGGCTAGCTGTTTGTTCAGCAACAAACAGTGCCTGCCACCTATCGTAATAGCCTTATTTCAAATGAGTCATAAATAGATACCAAGAGGAATGTGATGAGAGAAAAAAAATAAATAAGTATAGTGGTTTTGTTCTGAAGTCCTGGGGAAGATTTTGGTACTGTTTTCTATTTCTGGAAATGTAATCAATTTTTTTTAACTTCTATTTCTTCTAATGATTAATATTTTTGCAAAATTAATAATAAGTTACATATAGTAAAACTGAGTATTTGAAAGAAAATATAATTTTAATCATGGAATACTGGAGAATATATACAGAAAAGCAAAATAATGCTTTTCAGCATTTTTTTCAACAGGCAAGGCATACGCTTAAGCACCCTTAACTCAGATAAAGAGAGAATAAGATAATGCTAAAATAGTGGGAAAATAGTTTCTGTAATATCATAAAAGAAACTTAATAATTAGGCCATACCCAAATGCTATTCTTAAAATTTTATCAATATACATAAAGTTTCCCAATTTAAAATTAACAATATCACTAAGAAGTTCAAAATTAGTATATTACTACTATGTTGTTATTAAGAAAAGTTACTTGTTTTAATTTAAAGGGTAACTTTTATGTTCAGAAGCTTTAGAACACAAAATAGTAAACAGCTTTAAAAATAGAAGAGAAATACTGTAGTTAATAGTTTTTGCTTAAGAATTCTAACAGTTATACTTTGGAATTTTAAAGAAATGAGCAGGTTATTCAGTAACAGGAAAGTACCTCCATGAAGTCAGATAGATACTGACATATCCAATATTAATGTGGCAGAAATTTAGCTTAGCTCACAAGCAGGCCTGCCTCATTGTTACCTCCTGAAATCATCCAGAGGGTAACCTTCAGGCTAGTAGATATGACTCTGGGGACATAATTGAGGTATCTTTGTTTGAAAAACAGATAATTGAGTTGGCTCATTTTGAAACCCCTTAGAGTCGACAGCTGTAGTAAATTTCCCATCACCTTGTATTTTCTATATCCTCAACGTTAACATCTTTTTTCTTAATACCAGAGGATAGGAGATAAGACTTTTGATCTATTCAAAGTTTGTTGTACACTTTGCACATTTGGTTTGGATGAGTCATTGACTAAGTAGTTATTGTTTTAAGACAGATAATGTGTAGGTAGTAATGAAATTGTCTAATGCCTAGATAATCTTCTTTTTATCCCCTGGAAGCATTAAGTACATTTTCTTTTTTAATCCTAAAACAGGTCCCTAAATTCCACCATTTGCAGAAGACTTAATAATAGGAGGAAAACCAAAAATATAGCTGTGACCTTATTCGGCAAAATATTAAATTCTAATTAGCTGTTCTTGGTCACTGTCTCAAAATATAAAATAGAACTTAATATTTTAGATTGTATATTTTTTATTCTTACATTTTCTTCCCATTCTCACCTTCTTTGGAATGATGATTAATTATTGTTGTATACATCAGCTTTTTTTGGACCATTCAGATATTACATATTTGGCCCCATATGCACTTACTGGTCAGATCGAACAAAGTACATTTATCCCAAAGCACTGCCTCATACAAGGGGTAAAATATATCTTCATCCCTCATGCAGGGGACTCTTTTTACACAAAGAAATTTGAGTAAAATTATAGTCCCTTCTATGTTCATATGTGAAGTTAGTGGGACTTTTAGTAGTGTGTGCTTATTGGGTAAAACTGAAAAATGTAGGAAGGTACAGAAGAGTTGATTTTCCCACAGAGTATGAATGCCAAGGGAATTAGAATGCATATAAAAATATTTCTCTAGCACACTGCAGAAACATTCTCTTTGTTGGTATTCAGGCATGTGTAAGCATCCTTAGAGTCCTGGTGGTACATTCCCAAGAGAATTACCTTTCATGGCATTTGAAGAGACCCATGGGAAATAATGTAACTTGAAAATTGTCGGGAGCATGTCTTGAATAAATCACATAACAGGCCAAACTGACACTAACAGAGGAAGATAATTCATCCCAAGAGAAGAAGTAGCTGGGCATAATAGCCGACTATTTAAGCCAGAGTCATCATTGTTGAAGAGAGTCATGATTCTGACTACACCATGGTGAGTGCTTCCAGCCCACTCCCATACATTGTCAGGAGAAAAAGAACTGTAAAAACACCATACAGGAAAATCTCTGTGACACATTAGGCCACCAACAGCCCTGCTTAAGGAGCTCTCCAATAAAACACGACATGAGTAGCAGTGGCCTTTATCTCCACTTTGTCACAAATCGCCATGTAGCCTGGATGCCATGACATGCTAGGTCACTGATAGCTAGGTATTTATATATCTACTATAGATAGTAGATATCCATGGATATTATAGATCCATAGATATATAGATGTAATAGATACAGTAGTTATATAAATATCTACTATATCTATATCTGTAGTTTCATCTATATAGTAGGTATTTATATATCTACTCTAAAAATATAGTAGATATTTACATTCTACTGTAATAATTGGTAGACATTTATATATCTACTTTAAATATATGGTAGATATTTATATATCTACTATAAATATATGTTGGATATTTATATATCTACTATAAATACATGGTAGATATTTATATGTCTACTATAAATATATGGTAGATATTTATATGTCTACTATACTATAGATGTATATAATAGATACAGCAGATCTATATATCTACTATATTATAGATGTACATTTATATCTATATCTATAACGTGTATGTGTGTGTGTGTGTGTGTTTGTGTGTACAAGAACGAGAGAGAGACCAAAAGCAATCTGCTGGAGTATTTTCTCTTGCTTAGGAAGGCTGGCCTTTTTATTCTATTCAGGCCTTCACCTACTTGCATGAGACCCACTTACACTATGGAGAGAAATTGCCTTTACCTAAAGATCACAGGTACTTTGGGAGGCCAAGGCAGGAGGCTCACTTGAACTTGAACTCAGGAGTTTGAGACCAGCCTGGGCAATATAATGAGACCCCCATTTCTACCAAATCATTAAAAGAGCAGATGGCTGTGTTGGTGTGCACCTGTAATCCCAACTTCTCAGGAGACTGAGGCAGGAGGATCACTTGAGCCCAGGAATTTGAGGTTGCAATGAGCATCAGTGATCCTATTGCACTGGGTGACAGAGAGAAACTTTGTCTCAAACACACACACACACACACACACACACACACACACACACACATACACACAGAGGAGTTTATCGCAACTGATGGGAAGAGACATGCTTATGAGCATTTTTAATATCCCCTGGGGCTCCCAGAAACTAGTGGTGAGTTAAGAGAGGACTCTGTAGGTTGATAGACTATTACAAGAGCAGTGGCAATATATGTCAGTGGTATTCAAATTATTACGATTATTTAATTCCACACCATCATGTTAAACAAGCTATTAAAGGCAATACAGCCTCCTGCTACATGTTGTTTCTTCATCTGTACAGTACATATGTGAAGTTACAAACTGTTACAAGGTTAAACAGTTTCAGATTTAGAAGGTCTAGCCTGTATTGTCTTTTTAATGATATTTGTGTGGAGAGGGTAACATTATATTATAGGATTTAAGAGAATGATGAAGTCAGCTCACTTGGGTTCAAATCCTGGCTCTAACTACTGAATGTGTCACTTTCTGTAAATTACTTGAGTTTACTATGCTTCCATTTTGGTATGTGAAAATTCAAACACTTATATAATCTCCTTTACATGGTTGTGGATAAGATCAATGTGACAATTAATATTAAACATTTGTCACAATATGTAGTAAATAGTCAACAAAATGTTAACTATTGTTTCTATTATTATTATAATAGTATGGTAAAGACATCTAAATGTTCAATTAATTATGGATCCATCCATGTATATGTATGTATCACGCAGCCAAAATTCAATCAAAGGTTAACATTCAAAATAAGTAAAAGAACTGGATAACATTAGCATAAATGTGGGGCAATGACAAGCAAAAGAAATGGTGAAGAATTTCTGTGCTTTGTACTTTAATGGTATATAATAAAGACAAATAAAATCTGTGTGGATATATTTTATAATCTATAAAATATAGCTTATATTTAGTGGACACTATCGCAAAAGAAAAGTTCCTGTCTTCTTTATGCGTGGTTTTTTTTTAAAGTTTCAAATCATTCATTTCTTCATTTTTTTTTATTTATAAGCAACCAATTTTTGAGTAACTCATACACCTAAGGCACTGTGCTAGACCTTGAGCTTTCAAAATGAAAAATAAGACATATGCCTTGCCTGCAAGGAGCTTCATTATCACAAGGGAAACAGAGAAGCAAATCAATAATTAAAATAAAATCACACATATATATTCCTGTAAGGCCAATGATTATTCTTGTATACTGGTAGATATAAATTACAATGCATACTATATATATATATATATATATAGAGAGAGAGAGAGAGAGAGAGAGAGAGAGCAATCTGACATTGTATGCAGGTTAAGTACAGAAGGACTTAACAGGAATATACATCAACAAGATGACAACAAATATTGACTTTTCTTTTAAAAATGTTAGTTTATTTATTTATTCAACAAATACTTGTTAAACAACTGAGATCACTTTTGGAAAAATTATAACAGTGAGAAGATTATGACAGTGAAGGAGCTCTAATCTAAGTGATTCCATCTTACTTCTAACCTCCTGGCTGCCTTTGTTTATCTCTGGGTGTAGGCCAAATAACTTTGGGGGGAACTTAGTTTACAGTTCAAATTTGAAACAAAGATGATAATAGCCCCTTCCTGAAACAAATCCCCTTCTTGCCTTTGGAGGACTAACAAGATTAGTCCTACAAAGTGGACTAATCTTTGTAGTCACAAATCTAATCTTTGTAGTCACAAGATTAGAAATTATGGTTTAGGAGTCATGCAGCCAGAGGCTGCAAGATTTTGAACTTTCCATATTGCTACCAGGGATAATATCACTATTGTAAAATCTAAAATTGGTGCTTAAGATGTTTTTTAGACTTTGCATTCTGATGGATCAGTTGGCTTCACCCAGACTGGTAATCTGAGTCAGAAACACAGCCAGAAGAACCCATTTCAACTCCCTGTGATTTAATCTCTGACCTGACCAATCAGCACTCCTCACTCCCCAGCCCCCTACCTGCCAAATTATTCTTTAAAAAACCCTCTCTGAATTTCTGGGGAAACTGGTTTGAGTAATACATCTCCTCTGTGTGACATAAACTCTTTCTCTGTTGCAATTCTCCTCTATCTTGATAAATCCACTGTATCTGGGCAGCCAGCAAAAGAACCCACTGGGCAGTTCCACGCCCACTGTATGGAAGACACTGAATTAGGCACTTGTATGAGGGTGAAAAAGTTGGAAAATAAAAAGAAATCAAATATAAATTTTGACTTTAGGGAGCTTGAGAATGTGGTGTGTAGAGCCACATAAATGATAATAATTCAAGGGTGAGAAAGGTATGTATACTAAAGTACATTGAAAGGGCTAAGGGAAAAATGACATTTCAAAGGCAATGATAAGGAAAATTACTGGTGTCTCAGCAGGGATCAAGACATATGCTAGTTGTCATTGTATTTTTCCGTCACATTTTTTCAGTCATACAATCACAATTTCACTTCTGAATGTTCTCAATGAAGCAGTATTAATTTTATTAAATTCCCAATTTTGAGCACACATTTTCAATATTCTGCATGAAAAAAGTAAGAAGTCTGCATAAAGTACTCTTGCATACTGAAGTATGATGGTTGCCTAAAGGAAAAGCCCTTATGTGATTAAGTTATGAGGTGGAACAAACAGCTTTTCTTCATGGAACATCATTTTTACTTAAAAGAATGACAAACTGATAAACTATGAATATTTTGACTTGCACATTTGTAAGATATCTTCTCAAAAATAAACAACTGATGAAAGCAACTGACATTATATGCTGCCAAGGATAAAACTTGAGTTTTCACAAGGAAATTAACATTTTGGAAAACTTTTATCTGCCACTGTGAGCCTGTCAGTTTTACAATATTTAATGACTTTTCCGATGTGATTATTTGTACTTAAATGAATGTGATTTTTTTGTATTATCTAATTAATTGTGTCCTGTGTTAATTTAAGAGTCCTGCATTTAAGAGTGCTGCATAAATCAATGAACCAACATTTTGCAAATGACCAATACATTGTTACAAAATCATGTGTTGGTAAAACATTTGTTCAAAATGCAAGATTTATCAGTGCATATTAATGTAATAGAAGACGAAAAGTTCATTGATGGTTTCAGATTTCACAGGGTAACCAATCTTTAAGGAAAGACTTCTTGTCAATTTTGGCTGTTATATCAAAGAAGACTAACCACAGTCATATGAAAAGGTCATTAAAATATTACTCCAACCTTCAAGTACATATCTCTGAGGGTAAATTGACTTTTTTTAATATACTGCAAACAAAACAATATACTGTAACAGGTTGAATGCAGAAGCAGATCTGAAAATCTAATTGTCTTCTTGTAAATTAGTCATCAAAATTATTTTCGACTTGTAAAATAATACCACTCTGCACTATTTTAAAAAATAGTTATTGTTCATAAAATGTGAACATATGTTAATTTGTAATGGACTTATTGCAAATTTATAAAATATTTTTAAAATTTCTAAAGTTTTAATCTATAATAGATTTCATCCATATAAATAAAATCTTCTTTGGGGTCTTTGTGCCAGTTATTACTGTATTACCTCCCAGCTCTAAATTCAGCCTGTTTGCCTGCTCTGTGATAATGGCACTGTGCCTTTTACATGTTTCCCCTTTTCCAATCACCAAGAAGTTAAGCTTTGTGGGTAAGAGCACTGCATTCACACTGGTGAGGGACAGAGGTTGCCTGTCTGCTTCTAGTGTGGCTTCATTGCCAGGCTCCTAGAAAATGTGCTTTCTGCAGCAGTCAGCTCAGGCATTAGCAGTGAAGCCAGGACCTCTGACACTGTGGGATCTGCAGCCCAACCCGTTACTGCTCCCCCACATCCTCTCTTTAGCCTACTAAATACCTGCTCATGTCAGCAGCCCTATCAGCCTCCTTTCTAGTGAGTAGACCACTCCACCTTTACTCCACATAGCCCAGGCCACAATGTGCTAGGATCCTTCAAAGGGAGACCTGTCCAGGTCCTGGTTTCAAGTTTGTTTTCCTTTGGGAATTGTCGCTCAGTCCTAGCACACCCTTTAGAGCTATCTTTCCATCTTAATGGCTATTCTTAAATTTCCCCTGTTAAAATTACTGTGTAGCCTCTGACTATTGATTGGAGCCAGAATAATTCCTAAGACAACTTATTAATCTGTTCTCATGCTGCTAATAAAGACATACCCAAGACTGGATAATTTGTGAAGGAAAAAGGTTTAATTGACTCAGATGCACATGGCTGGAGAGGTGACAAACTCGTGGTGGAAAGTGAATGAGGAGCAAAGTCTCAGCTTACATCGTGGCAGGCAAGGGAGTTTGTGTAGGGGAACTCTCATTTATAAAACCATCAGATCTCATGAGGCTTACTCACTACCATGAGAACAGTATGGGAAAAACTGCCCCATGATTCATTTATCTCCACCTGGCCCCACCTTTGACATGTGGGGAATATTACACTTCCAGGTGGGATTTGGGTGGGGGACAAAGCCCAACCATATCAGACAGTAAAAGGATCTTGAGACCAAAAAGTTTGAGAATGGCTGTTTATAAGGTATAGTGAAAGTAAATGCAGGTGATAGGCACTACCTAGAGGAGCTAGAGAAGGTTATCATTTGAAGTACTAGTCCTTCTAACAATAAATCACTTTCATTTTAATAAAGCCCAGAAGATTGAAATGTTTTCTAAAATGCGAGGGAGAAATTCTCTATGGTTATGAGAGTTTTAGAGTACTCTCTTTTATCTTTATGGTTTCAGTTAATAAAACTGGCCTTGATTCTGGGACATTTAAATAATAGAGACTCATGTTTTTTTCAAAATGAATTTATTCTTCAGTCTTTCACATTTCCATTAGTAGCCCCAAATTTGACCACTTCTCACCACCTTTATCATGCTTACTCCTTGTCCAAGCCACCTCCTTTCTTGCTTAAATAATGGCAATGGCGTCCAAATTGGACTCTGGTTTCTCCACTTCCAGGCTAATATATACACGGCTTATTGACATCTACACAGCAGTGGCACTGCAAAAGTAAAAGCAAAATAATGTCTCTTTTCTACCCAAACCTTCTGGTGGTCCCCCCATATGGCTCAGAGTAAAAGACTGAATCTTTACAACGGTCTAAGGCTTTCTGTACCATCTTGCCTTCGTCACCTCTCTGTTCACATTATCTTGTACTTTCCTGTAACAACTGCTGTGACATACTGCCTCCCTGAAAACAAGAGGTACATACACCTTAGTGGTTTTGCACATAGAGGTTCCTTGATGGCTGTTTTGTGGTTGTTATTGTTGTTTGTTTATTTCTATAACTCAGCATCCAGAACAACACTCAAAAACCATTAGTTACTCAAATATTTATTGAATGAAGGAATAAGCCACAGTCTGAGTTGAAACGGCTAGAGTAGTTTAGATTAAATCTAACAGTATTTTTTTCTCGGAAAGGAATCTTAACTCCCACATTTATTTCTGGTTATGAATATTTTCTTACATTTTACATCCTTGGGGGAGATATTATGGTTTCATTTCACTTTAAAATTATATTCCCAAGATTGTGTCAGAATTAAACCCTAAGTTAGAACCAAGGCATTAAATTGTCATCAAAAAAACATTAATTGAGTTGCTACCACATTTAAGATTCTCTTTTAGCTACAACGTAAGCCAAGATGCTAAAAATATGAATTTTGCCAATTGTGTGAAAGGCAACATAAAGTGTACAGTGGACAATTTCACTGTCAAAATGGCAGACTGAGCACATACTGAAATCACTGCTTGCCACATCAAATCTACAAAAGTACTTTCATTATACCTTATAAACAGCCATTCTCAAACTTTTTGGTCTCAAGATCCTTTTACTGTCTGATATGGTTGGGCTTTGTCCCCACCCAAATCCCACCTTGAAGTATAATATTCCCCACATGTCAAAGGTGGGGCCAGGTGGAGATAATTGAATCATGGGGCAATTTTTCCCATACCGTTCTCATGGTAGTGAGTAAGCCTCATGAGATCTGATGGTTTTATAAATGAGAGTTCCCCTACACAACCTCCCTTGCCTGCCAAAAGAAGAGAAACATAAAAACTGATTAATAAGCCCATACCTGTGGCCAAAATACAGGAGAATTATCAGAGGTGCTGAATTTGCACAATGTAGTTGGAGAGGAAAAAAAATAGGCAACCAACTGAAATTTACCACAACAATAATAATCTGAGAACCCAAATACAATGTCACAGTACACAAGGGACATCAGCACAGCCCAGAATGCGAATGAGGGATTCTGTTACAAAACAGAAGCATACAACTAACAATCAGCGAACATCTGAGTAAGCTCAACACCATGAATGAGATTTTTTTAAAAAACTAAACATATAAAATGTTCAAGGAAACAATTAACTTATCCATCCAGAAATAGATTTTAAGTAACACAAAGCAAATAGGAATGTAAGTCTAAATCTCATTTATCTAACAAGGTCTACAGTGAAAACACACACACACACACACATACACATACACACACACACACACAAAGACAGTCTAGAAGACTTAGAAATTCAAAGAGAAAGAAAACTGTGAGATGCTGGGTAAGACCAGTCTTTTGGGAAACGTTAGATATTATGCATTTGTTACAGTAAACATAGAATTTGGATTGATGGAGAAGAAAGATAAATTCCATGCCACCAGAAATTGAAAAATGACAAGGACTCAGAAACTACAAAGGCATACAGGGAGGACAGAACTTTCTGGAATACAGGATTGATGAGGAGAAGGGGAAGTTAAGAGTCAAAACTCAAGGCAGAGGCAAATAACGGATGTTTGGAAAAAATTGGATTTGAGCTAACAAATACTGAGAAATGCTTGAAGGCTCATCAGCAGAGAAGAGACTTATGTCACTGGACAGCAGAGAACCTGTTTTGGAATGAATTATTCTTATATACAGAAAAAAGTAGTAGTAAGTCATAAAAGGAGGAATCCTATATATAGGAAGGGCTAGTGAGTACTTTTACAGGTTTAAAGGTTTCTGAAAAAATTCCCTAAGCTGATAATATCTCAGCTTCACACATTTTTTTTTTTTTTTTTTTTTGCTCATTAAACTTACATATTTTAAGAATGGTAATCAGTGGGTGAAAATCACTTGCGGAAGTTTTCATAAATGGCTGCAAATTGTTTGACACATTTTCTCTTGTGCTGTAGGGTTCATGTACTCTCCCTCTTGCAAGTAGGTGGGTTTGGGAATGACTTTAAACTCTAGATGGAGCAGAAGTGATTGAATGAACAATGGTTGTGTATGCCTTTGGTTGGAGATAAGATTTGCAGGCAGCAATACTAATTGAAATAGTATTTGGTAACTTGAGGTGGAGTGAAGCTACTGAACAAAAATGAAATTGAAAAAAAAAACGTGAAAAATTTAAAAGATAAAGAAAATTCTTAAACATGTGTTTGGCATTGGGACTGGGTCATAGTGGATACTTGAATGGGCATTGAGGAGGATTTGGGAGGGTTTAAAGGAAATTGAGGAAGCTCTTATTGGAAAATGGAGAAAAATAGAGTTCTCATTAAGAAATGATGGAGAGTTAAGCACAACTGGCATCAGAAATAACATGGAAAATAGAAAATGTAGCCCATGAATTGACAGATCTGATAAGGAGATTCCCAAGCATGTATTCAAAGAGCGTCAATTGCTTTCTTGTAGTTGTGCATCATAAACTGAGAAATAGAGACAGATGAACTAAAGAAGATCTTGTGTAGTTTTCAGGTGGAGCCTAGAGAAAATTATTTGCAAGTCAGGACTTCCTGGCATTAACAGACAACTTATTCCCTGTGCATTGGAATAAGTCTTCTCAGAAGCAGGTATCGAGACAGAAAGAGAACAAAGAGATTTAGAGGGGGAAATATTTGTGAAGTAAAAAAGGAGAGAGAGCCTAGAGAGGGAGGGAGAGCTGGCAGGCCACAATGCAGGTATGACACCTGTGATGGTGTAGGGGGAGGCAGAACGTTAGATAGATGGAGTCTCAGACAACAGCACAGTTAAACTTCTGCCAGGTAAAAATTGCTCTACGGGAATCAAGACTGTAGTACAAAATGCTGATAGCTTCAGGGTGCAGCAGCTGGAGTCATCTGTCAATCATACTTTCTACAACAGAAAATCTGAGTCACATTTCTTTAGCCACCAAATTCCACTCTTTGCGCTGTACAGATACACTTCTCTACATGTGTACGGTGAGCACACGTGGTCCCCACGGGTCTCTTTTCCTTAGAGTAAACTTAGAAATGTGAGGCTAGTGGGATGAACTATAGCCCCCAACGTTTTATCTTTTTGTGGAGACATAAGCAACACTCATTATATATTAATTCCAAATTCCCCCGCACTCTCAGCTTTTCGTTGGCTGCTCTTGAGGACTGACTAGTGTCCAAAACATTCCTGAGAGGTTGAACTCCTAGCAATTATACCTTACTACATGTACTCACAGTTACAATGAAACAAAGAAATGCCTGAAGAGGACCAAGTTGATCACTTGAATCCACACATATCTCTTCCCCAGGTCCTACTGCGAGAAAGCAGCCCTACCTTCTTCTAATCAGGTAAACTAGAAAGATGGTGACTTCTGTTTTCATCTACTTGCTCCTGGACACAAGAAATCCCAAGTGCTCCCAAATGCCTAATGGTGCACTCTACCTTTTCAGAGTGTTTCTTGCAAGACAGGACTTCAGCTATGTTTTAGAAGGGCTGCTTCTGCATTCCACCATCCATCTGCTTCTGGTGAGTGTGGCATGTGATAAAAACCATAGATACCATAGTCATAAGCCCCCTCCAACACCACCATTTATGTGGGTCTCCAGGAAAGATATTATCCTGTATGAGATTCCTAGTTTTGAATGATTCTATAAGCATTCCATAAGAATTTGAATAATGGTGTTGGCTCAGGCTCTTCTAGAAGGAAAGGAAAACCATTATTCATAGTAAGCCTTTGTGTCTAAGAGGAAAAACCAGGCCCAATGCAGTTGACTTGCCTTCAAGAGTCTGGTTTTTTGGCGGGGCGCAGTGACTCACGCATGTAGTCCCAGCACTTTGGGAGGCCGAGGTGGTCTGATCATGAAGTGAGAAGTTTGAGACCAGCCTGACCAACATGGTGAAACCCTGTCTCTGCTACAAATGCAAAAATTAGCCAGATGTAGTGGCACATGCCTGTAATCCCAGCTACTCAGAAGGCTGAGGCAGGAGAATCACTTGAATCTGGGAGGTAGAGGTTGCAGAGAGCTGAGATCGCTCTACTGCACTCCAACATGGGCGACAGAGCGAGACTCCATCTCGAAAACAAAAAGCAAAGCAAAACAAAACAAAAGAGTCTGGTTTGTCTCCCTAAGGAATGGTATAATACTGGCAACTAGACATTGGTCCCTATTGCAGGTAAACTTTACATTCAGAGGCAGCAGTAGCTAAATCTGTCTTTTTAAGTGTGGATCTGTGCCTTTGAGCACACAAATAATTTGCATCTCTGCCACCCTGGCCACTACATTCATGAGCTCATCATGTTGTTCCAGGGTGCCTAATGATCAAAGGTTTGCTATTGTCAAATGGCGAAGTAATTTTGTATCCCTGGTTTTTCACTGCCTTTGCCATAATGGATGCTTTCTGGTAAGCATTAAAGTTTAGTATAAAACCCTCCAAATCCTGTGCTCATTCTTGTATGCTCATCTCTATAGATACTTTTATCCCAGGCCTCCTTGTATCTGATCTTCCAGTCATTTTACTAGTATGCCTCTGATCAGAGAGAAAACCAGGTCATTGACCTCTGCCCAAGAATCTGTACATATTCTTTTTTTTTTTTTATTTTTTTTTTATTTTTTTATTTTTATTGCATTTTAGGTTGGAGAATCTGTACATATTCTTGCCCCACACCATCACTTTGTTCTCAAAAGTAGGTGGCCAAGTATATCACTAAAATTTCTGCCCCTTAAGATTTTCTCTGACCACTGTCTTTCACATGTACCCATGAATGTGGCTGTAATGCAGTTACTATCCAATTTTTATTTTATTTTATGCTGATCTATGCATAAATCAAGGTTGGATTTGTTTTCCTTCTTCAGCTGTTTTTACAAGGTCCCTTGATGGCCATAGTGCAAGCTGGAACAGAGGTGCTATTGCAAATATGGTGGGTGACGTGAGGGTATGGATTTCCTGCTCACTCCTCCGATCCTGTTCTGAAATCTGGATGCTCTACATCCAACTTAAGATGGACTACTCCTTAGCCTGCTCATCTGTTGACTCTGTATAACTTGGAGGATCTAGCAGGACTCAATTCATCTTAAGAAGTTTCAGATGCATGGTCACTTTGTACTCCAAGGTCAAGAATTTTATTTCTACCATGCTGGGTAACACTCTAGTGTCTGTTTCTCAAACAGTGTATCATACTCTCCTAAGAGTGTTATAGCCTTTTTCTAGAATTCCAAGAGTCTGCATGTTGATTCTTCCACTGGGGCTTGCCATGAGCTCTATCCTGGCTTTTTCTTCAACACTGACATCTCCATCATCATAGGGTTGACCAGATTTTATGACTCAAATACAGTGACCAATGACACTGGTTTGTCTAGGACTTTCCTAATTTTAGCAGTGCAAGTCTCATGTCCCAGGAAATCTTTCATTTCTTCTGTTAGTTTCTAAACTTTTCCGCATTTATATCTCAATTTCTGAAGCTCTTGTGTCTTCACAAAGACCTCTGGCACACTAGCCCCCTCTTTTACATTTTGTTCATCAGCACTATATAATCAATCTAATGATCTGTTTAATGTTCTTTGGGATGTCCAGGTGGTACAGATTTCTTCAGACCGTATTATGACAGAGCATGAGAGCATTAGCATAAGAGTGAGGCAAAACTATAAATGAAGATTGTTGTCTACCCCACATGAATGCAAACTGTTAGATATACTTTTCTGTTCTGAATGGAAAAGAAAGCATTTGCTAAATCAGTAGCCACAAATAATATACATGAAGCCTTAATAATTTGTTTTTGCAATGATACCACATCTGGCATAGCAGCTGTGATCTGGGCTACTACATGATTTAGGCTTCAGTAGTTTATAGTCATATCCAGGACCCATAAAAGTTTTACTGGGGCTGAATTGGTGAATTAAACGGAGATATGATAGGATCCTCACTCCTGCATCCTTTAGGACATTAATGGTGACTCGAAACTCCCTCTGTCTACTGCAGGATATGATATTGTTTTTGATTTAATATCATGGTAGGAAAAGTGGGGGACAGTTTCAGAGGTTTCTACTTAGCCTTCTCCACTATGATAATTCTTACTACCCAAAACATTTGTATTAGTTATGCTAAGAAACAGATGACAAGAAGGAAGTAAATGTCAAGAGATTTACTGGAGTAAATGTGTGAGGGAAAAGAATGAAGAAGTCAAAGGAAATGGAAAACCTATCAGTTTATGATGCAGGTCTATCCACTGTAAAGAAGAGAGGGGAGGAAAGAGTTTCAGATGGGCAGATTTTCACACTGCAGCACAGTTCTAAGAATTCTGCTAGGTTGATGGGGGAGTCCGTAAGTCAAAATATCCTATTGAAGGAATTCTACATTTCATAGGAAAGCAATTTACTTAGTGACCTTGCCACACTTGCTCACTGAGAGCAGCCCAGGAAAACATTGATTCATCACATACATGGCGGATTCAGAGTACAGCAGCTGGGATTATCCATCAATTAGCTTCTGCTCACAGGAGACCCAAGTGATACACTTTTATGGCCACCACCTCCAGTATCTCCAGCAGAATATTTCATATAATGAAGGGCCTTGAGGCAAAGATCAAATCCAGGATGCTGTGAGAAATACATGGTTTCCAGATAAAAAACGAAGCAAAAGATGACTGTAACATCTTTTGTAAGACTTCTGAAAGGTTTAAGGTGGTGTCTCATAGACCCTTTTAGTATATAAAAGGTCTTTCTCAGACCTGCCTTGTTAAATAAACACTAGGGGTTCTAAGACTCTTGAGGTATTGTCTCACAGAAGCTTTACAGAGATTTTGAAAGAGAATAGATTTCTAGGTGTGGATTTTGTCTAATAAAGTGAATGATAGATCAGCACAGAAAAAAACACATAAAGTTTTAGAATTTTTATACATACTTGGACTTGAAGGCACACAGACAATACGAAATGAAGAAAAGACTTCGGACCCTTTGCTTTTTCCAAGTCAGAATCAGGTTGAAATAACTTTTCAGCTGCAGGCCTACATTTTAAAGGAGGAAAAAAAAGAGTTACTCAGGAGACAGAGCGATAATCCAGAGGGGGATGTAACAGACACAAATAACTCTAAGGCTGACAACCAGAAAATAGGACTGGTCACTAATTTAGAAATCAGCAACTTATACTTTACTTGGATTTCAGAAATGCTATGGAACACTGACCACTGTGTACTTCCTTTCTTTCTTTTCTTCCCTGTCCCCCAACCCTTTATTTTTGAGCTACAGTACCACTGCGGTTACCCTATGCCTATTCCATCAGTGTAGTTTGGATGTACGGAGCAAAACAACAAGGTTCTTTAGTTCTGCCATCTTCAGATAGAGAGGAATTGTACTCAAGGACTATGATTATACTAGAGGGATCATACCAAGGAGCCTTATCCATACCTGGACTTGATTGAGATGACAAAATCTTGGATCTTGAACTTGAACTCAATTACATAAAAAGTTGAGACATTTGGGGAGTCTTGAGGGCATCTGAATCTATTTCGTAGATGTAATAAATATAAATAACTTGTGATCAAAACCAAACTTTGGTGGCTTTTAAAAATAATAATAGCAATTATTTGACCCTTTTCACATGAGAGGTAGTTCCATGTTTTCTTGCCAGGAGTATGGGTGGGGTTGTATTTGCTTCAACTAGTAGAGCCCAGCACAGATGATCCTATGTCAGGGGTGTTCATTTATAAAAGTCTGTGCAACTTCTTGGGATGCTCACTTTCATGATGCTTTCTCCTGGAACGCAGTCACTGTGTTGTGAGAATCCCAAACCACATGAAAAAGCCTCATGTAGGCACTCCAGTTCACATCCTGAGCTGAGCCTGTCCTTTCAGTCACCTCCTTTCTGGTGCCAGAAAGCCATGAGAAGAAGGCTCTAGAGGAATGCAGTTCCCCACTGGAATATTCCCAGGTGAGTCTCAGACATTATGAAGCAGACAGGCTAGCTCCCTTGGGCCCTGTCCTAATTCTTGACCTACAGAATTCCAAGCATAAGAAAATGGTATATATTCAACTCCAAGTTCTGTGTGGTTTCTTTTGCAGCAATAGTAATTGAAATGTCATCGGATATTTCCTATTGGAAAAGCTAAAAGCAAAAGATCTAAATTCAAAATAAGCCTCTAACAGATTTCAAGCCTGTTCCAAATCAATTGCCTGTTTATTTTTTCCCCGGAGTATTTGAAACTACAAGGATCATTATGACTGTTGAGTTTCTAAACACATTCATCCAAAATTTTGACTTTAGAATGTGAAGGAGACATCTCAAATGATGCTCTTGGAAACATTGCAATTCCAAAATAGCCTATTTTGGAATGCAAAATAATATTTGGCACTTATTCTTGAGTTATTATTAAATAATTATTAATCTGACAATATTTTATTCATAGGAAAATGAGAAAAATACTAACATTGCTAGAATATGCATAGAAATATAAGTATTCATTGAATATTTTTAACTTTAATTCATAAGAAAGGAAATACATGTACCTATTCACAGAAGCAAAGGTATGTATGCATGAGAGAGAGAAAAATAGAGGCATGGGGAGAGAGAGAATGATGGAAGGGGAAAGGAGAAAGGAAGCATATAAAGTATAGAAACAGTACTTTTCTGTGTTGCCATGAACTATGTTTTGCTAAAATTACACAACAAGAAAATTACAGAGATAATTTTCACATTCATCAATTAAAATTTAGTCAATTTTACTTGACTACTTTTTTTTTCTGTGTAGCAGTATTTCTAGAGCTTAAGGGATATTTTGGTTCTTTCTCAAAAGGGCCTTTGAACAGCCTGTGGTGATAGAACAGATCTTCATTTGGTGAAATCTTGCTGACAGCTGAGAGCAGAACATTGCATTTTGTACCCTCAAGATAATATAATTGCTGGGATGCAATTGCTCTTTCATCTTATGGTGGTAATCAATCAGTGATTGACAAGTCTAATTAGAAGCCTTGGTATGTGCAACATGATAGCACTTTCTAGCAGCACTGTAGCCTAAAACACCTCTTTAACAATCCTATAAGAAAAAACATAACATTTTATGGATAACTCAATTACATTGCTGTCATTATTGTTTGCATATATGGGAAGGTTTTATTGGGGTAGGAGAACACCACCTTTGGAAGTATAAATATACCACTCTAGTGGTTTTATGATGTCTACTAAGGCCTCAGTATTTCTGCTGTAAAGGTTTGAGTATTTTTCAAATTGGCAAAGATAGATTATTGTATGTGTATAATTTTTGATTGTATTCAGAATATAATGCATTTCAGGTGAATAGATTTATGTTTTGATAAAAAGCTTTCCCCCTCTTCTTCCCAGTAAAGGTAATTCATAATGGGCTAGAGTAATCTGAAGAGAAATGGCATCTGCTAAAAAATATGTGCTTGGTTACAAAGTCAAGATAAAATACCATATTTTGTTAGGCACTGAAAATATCTAGAAACCTCGGAGCTTATTTCTTTCTGTAATATGACATGTGTTAAGTCTCTGAACAGATTTTTTTCACATAGAAATATCTTCAAAAATGTTAAACTTCAAACTGGATAATTACACTGTATATTTGTCTTTTAGCATTTCAATTAGGATCTGTTAATCTTGAACTTGTGTAACTAATTTGTATGCAGAAGGAGAAAGTGGAATTACAGGAAGTATTAAACCATTCTTTTTGTTCTTGATAAAATGATGAAACAATGTACAAAGTGCTTTCCTTCACTTTTCTGATATTTCTTTTAGAAAATGAGCCCTTCCATCATACAAGAGTGATAAATTACTGAGAAGGCATACCATCCTTTCTTGCAGAATGTGGATTGTATTGAAAACTGGATTTTCCTGAAATGCCAAAGGAAAAGACAATGTAAAAAATACAATTATATTTTTACTCTGAATATCTGAATATCTCAGTACAATGTTTTGAATTACATGTCTCCTTAGACATTCTGCAAATTAGTGAACACATAATTCAAAACTAAATTTAAAGCTGAAAACTAAATTTAAATCTGAAAGGTCAGCACAATCTCTAGAAAAGCACCAAAACGTAGTCTTTAGAAATGTTTCGATAAGGTGGCTGGGGGATTCATTTGAAAGCACAACAGAGCAGATACAACTCAGCAATTTTTTCTCTAAAGATGATTTTTGAGCTTTATATGAGATATTTATCATTTTTCATACTTTACAACACTACAAATGTTCTCTTTAATATGGTCAGTACACACATCACTGTGATACATCTAGAACACAATAGAAATACTCTGCTTCTGATTATTTCATCTTGCCACCACCGACCAACTATATGATTGCTATTACATTCAAATGGAAAATACCACCTGAATATGATATTTGATCATGCAACCGAAAAATCAGGTTAAAGAGAGCAAGAGGAAGCTGTTTATTTTATTTAAGAAGAATATTTAGAGAATGTATGTGAAAATCATTCTCTGTCTGTACTGGAAGGTAATCACAGTTAAGATAACTCACTTTGTGAAATCACACCAACATATTTCCCAAGAAAAATTTCTACAGTCTGTACTCCCTGTATGTCCTCCAACATGATATCCTGTCGATTGTGGTTTTTAAAGTACTCTTTTACATTTACATTTATGTCAAAATCCTATTTCCAAATGTCAAAATTACTTCCACAAAATATTTTAAGTTATTGCCAGAGATCCTATGCATCCGTCATTTAGACATAAAATAAAGTTTTACATTGCCACCCTATTTACACCATTGTCTAGTGTGCATGTAATATCAAGGCCATGGGAACACATTATCTTGCAGATTGTTTAGTTTGAGTCCTGGAGGCTGTAGTCTAATGTAGTTACTAGTGGGAGTTGTACATGGGAAAAGACTTGTGAATAATGGTGTTACAGACAGAACACATTCCAAAATGTATTTGTCTGCTTGCCTAAGCCAGTGAGGTTTGTAACATGCCAAGTGCAATGGACAGCCTTTACAGGCAAGAAAATTTTTAAAGCATGCTTATATTTGAAAACATCATTCACTTGCATCTCTTAGAATCTTTAATTTGCAGAGATTAGTTCAAAGACAATTAATAGAAAGAAGCCATTGAGTAATAGCAGCAATGTGTCAATTTATGCTAAGATGATATAAAAGACTTCATATTTAAAATGTTAACTTTTGGTTAATTATGGTAACAACCTAAAATATCATTGATACAGCAACTGATATCAAATAACAGTCAGAAGTAATTGATTCCTGCTTGGGGTATGGGGATGAGAAGAACAGAATAACAGAAAGAGAAAACACTTCAGACTGTGACTAAGACACAGAAAACCCTAGTTACTGCTTGCTTTAGAAATATTTTTAAATGATTAGGAGGAATTAACTTGAGATCCACCTTATAATTATAGCTGTGTATTGTTTGGACTTTTTTTTCATAAGCCGTTCTCTTTATTTGCTAAAGTTACCTTAGATATTTTCAAGAATACTTTATTTGATTTTATAAGGTTCTGAATTTAAAGAAAAAATAAAACTTAAGGCATTTCAGGGAGCGCTTCCAGAACTAAAAAGAACTCATGTGTATTCCCAGTCACCTTGTCTCCAGCATCTGGTTGAATATTCCAACTCCTACATGAGCTTCAACTGTATACTGAATCATCATCATCATCATCATCATCATCATCATTCGGCAATTCGTCCTCATTGACTAGCCTCCAAAAAGACTAGACATTGGGAATATTTATTTAAAAATAACCTTTTGCATTAGGTCGGTGCAGAAGTAATTGCAGTTATTGCATTGTTGACATTTGCTGTTTGATATTGGAATACATTCTTAAATAAATGCAATTATGTTATGTCACATTTTAATGCACATTTCTCACTTTATGCTTTTTTGCTAATGACTGCTTGCTGTTTATTTTGTTTATTTTTGACTATAGAAATAATGTTAGACAATAAACAAATTTCAATGATTTTCTTATTCGAGTTTAAAATGGGTCATAAAGCAGCTGAGACAATTCACAACATCAACAGTGCATTTGGCCCAGGAGCTGCTAACATACAGTGCAGTGGTGGTTCAAGAAGTTTGGCAGTAGAGAGGAGAGCCTTGAAGATGAAGAGCATAGTGCTCTGCCATCAGAAGCTGACAACAAAGAAATCATGTCATTTGCAACAACGTGGATAAATCTGGAAGTCATTATCTTCAGTGAAATAAGCCAAGTACAAAAAGGCAAATTACATGTTCTCACTTTTATGTGGGAGCTGAGAATTTTGAACTTGTAGAGGTAGAGAGTGGAAAAATAGATAACAGAGATTGAGAAGGGTGAGCAAGAGAGGAGTGAGGAGAATGAAAATACATGTGTTAAAGGTTAAAAACATACAGTAAAATGAAAGGAATAAATTCAATGTTTGATAATAGTAGAATGAGTATACTTAACAAAAACATATTGTGTTTGGGTGATGGACACCCTGAATATCCTGATTTGATCACTATGAATTTTATACATGTAACACATTTCTCATGTGCTCCATCAATTTGCACAAATAAGAAAAGAATTATCATACAGAAGGAGTCTTATAGAGCTTTCACCACATAATCAAAGTTCTTCAAGTAAGGAATCTTTCTTTGGTTTAACACCATAGAACTTCCACTTTCAAGAAGAGTTTTTCCATATGTGCTTGTAAGAGAGGGTGCTCTTATTAGTTTGACATATTTTTAATTAGCTGACAAGTTATAATTCCCTATGTTTGTGTACAGTGAAATTTCATCACTTTAACAAAAAAATTCAGATTGTCCATACCATGAATAAAAGATTCTGAAGCAGATTGGCAAGAAAGATGCCAAATATTCATTCTATTTTCCTGGACTCATTGGTGAAATTGCCCTGTATCTGAACACTAACTGTTAGCATTTTGATACCCAAAGCAGAGCTTGCTCATTCAGTTCCTCACATATGCTGTGTGTCTTCTCAGCAGTACTTTCTTCCCAAATATTTACTTGAAGAACTACAAAGAACATTTAGTGTGCTAAACTCATCAACAACAATGTTCTAAAGAGCCTATAGTGCCTGACTCAAAGGGTAACTAAATTTAATTGTAACATTATTTGAATACTGGAAGATATAAGGTGTTTTAAGTGGAAATTGAAATAAGCCATCATTGATTCTACTCTTAAATTGCCTAAAATTAAATAAATGACAAACTTTGCATTTAAACTGCATTTCTTTACAGCATCTACCTAGTACAGACAATCTCTTTAAGCTCAAATCTTACTGGAAACCATGAAATACAGTTCGGTCATGAACCACTGCCTTCAACTATTCAAGTATAAGTTGAAATTGTAGACTAATGGGCAAATATGCTGAAACATAAAGTATAAACATTTTTGGAGACATGCTAGAAAGGTAAAGTTTCAAAATTAAATAAAACAAATTTTGGGACTGCAAGTGGTTCATTTCAATGTATTCAACTTAAAATGGAACAAGCTCTTATGAAATACCTATTAGAAAATAGATACTACTGGAAAACAACACATAAATCTTCATCTTAGAAGTTTGTAGAATGTTGGAAATCCCAATGATTAAGTAGCTCTCATTATCAGAAAGCATAGTAATGTTATGAAAAAGGGATAACATAGTCTTCTGAGGATTCAAAGGAGATATAAATTATATCTATCTACTGAAGCTCTGGAAGATTGCATAGAAGAGGTGGTGTTTAAAATTGCCTCATAGAGTGATTAAACATTTTAATGGGTAGGAGATAGGAAGAAAAATTATTTCAGGAGAAAAGAGACTTAGTGTGTAAGTTAGGAATGTTTAGAGTTAATTTCAGAAATCATGAGTGACATATGAATATTAGTGAGGTATCAAATGGTTTGAATATACAATTAAGGGTTTTAAAAATATTTATTCATTCATTCAATAAGCAATGGGAAAATCTGTGAGGAGAAATGTTATTTGAGCCATGCTTAAAAAAAATATCTTGTGGCAATAAATAAAATTTATTGAATATTCTAGTTCATAGACTATTAAAACTTTCTAGGCAGAATATATGATATTTCTTACTACAGTGAAAACATTAGGAGTCAAAAGCAAAGGACATTACTATAATACAGAAAAATTGTCTTCAGCTGATAGAAAATAAAAAAAGATACACGGAAGAAAGAAGATCAAAAATTTCTTTAAACAGGTAACCTAATTGGGATAATGTTTTAGAGAAGTATCTTAAGAAACAAGCTAGTAGGGATAAGAAACAAATTGAGGTCAGAACAAACTATAACTAGTAAATCGCTTTAACAAAAGGACAGCTGGATGCCTAAAATGAGTCTCTGAGGGTGATCGAACAGTAGGATTGGTATTAACCAAATATGAATGCAATGTTTACACCCCTCCCTCCTTGCTATTCAAGGATGAGTTTGGTCTTCATTTTAACATGGATCATCAAATTTTTTTGTATTTCAGGAAATTAAATATCTCATTAAAAACTAATACATTGGCAATTTTGTTTGTTGAAGATAATTTAAAATAGTTAATTGTTATGAATTCTCATACCAGACTGTCTGGATTGATCGTTTTCTGAGTATGTTGAAACTGAGCTCTTGAACTTAGAAGGACCAGACTCACTTTAAATAACAAGGATATATTTAAGGATGTATAAATTACATTCATATCTGATTAGCAACTTTGTCTACATTTTATATCCTATGTAAATTATCTTGTTCAAGAAAATCTTTAGCAAGATTTATCTATTCTAAGATGCCTGAAAGTTTTCTTTTTTTCTTTTATATATATATATATAATTTGGGAACAACTACAAATCTCAATATACTTCAGTTTTCTAATCTGTGCAAAGGGGGAGTAATAATAAATACCTTGTTGTATACGTGTATTAGTCCATTTTAATACTGCTATGAAGACATACCTGAAACAAGGTAATTTATAAAGAAAAAGAGGTTTAATGGATTCACAATTCCACATGGCTAGGGAGGCCTAACAATCATGGTAGAAGGCAAAGGAGGAGCAAAGTCATGTCTTACATGGTGGCAGGCAAGACAGCGTGTGTAGAGAAACTGCCCTTTATAAAACCATCAGATCTCATGAGACTTATTATCATGAGAACAGAACTGGAAAAACCTGCTCCCATGATTCAATTACCTCCCACAGAGTCTCTCCCATGACATGTAAGGGTCATAGGAACTACAATTCAAGATAAGATTTGAGTGAGGACACAGCTAACCCATATCAGTAGCTATGAATAGTAAATAAGATAAGGTATGAAAGCACTGGGAATAATTTTAGGTATATCATAATTCACACAATTAGTGTTTGTTTGGTAATAATTGAGATGAAGATACAATAAAGTGACAACAGAAGGAAAGGCAGAACAATGTTCAAAATTTGATTTTCAAAAAGGCTAGGTCCAGCAGGTAGAAAATTAAAAATAAACCATTTGATTGAAAGTCAACAATTCTCCTTAGCTTTTGTTCTGAAAATGATCTTACAGAATTTTGTTTCACTTTGTAGTAAATGTTTCTTCAGTTTTACTTACTTGTTATTTCCCATAGAATACTAATATCCATTGGAATGTGAAAGAATTCACACTTCAGAAATAAAAAAGCATATTAAAGTAATATTTTAATAACATAAATAAGAACAAAATATAATAGGCCTTTATTGTGGTGCTCACATTTAACAAGATAGAAGAGGAAATATTGGCTGACCGTATTTTACTTATTTGTAATCTGTGGAATATTAGATTAGGAACAGTGCATTTGATAAATAACTCTGAATTACATTTAAGCATTTTTATTATCTTGGCCAATTATACATGTAAAACATTTTACAGTAAGGTTTATAGTAGGTTTAGAAGAAAAAAAAGAGAGAGAGACCTAAAAATAAGCTACCAGGCTTCAAAAGGGGATGGCAATCCATGAGTAAAATATTTTGGTTTTTCCTTTAATCTAAATGGACTGCTCAATAACTTGGTATTAAAAGTCAGTTCTAAGTTAGGTCTAAGTTCCAACTTTTTCAATTTTATGGTTATCTATAAACCTGGATTTAGTATGTGACTCTTTCCCAAAAGCTATAATTTTGGACTTACTGTAATTAAATTTAAGTTCTTATCTACTAGAAAGGATGGTAAAATATCTTTCAAATACATTTAGGGTCAGGTCTTCAGAAGGTTGTGGACAAGGGTGGGGACGGTATCTATGATAAGAGCTCACATTTTCTTTCACCTCAGGAGAAATGCTTGCAGGATACTAACTATTCACATTTAGCTTACTGAAGGGAACCGTTAACTGTTGGTGTTTTCAAATAACTAGCAAAAGCCAAATTAATTTCAAATTAAATTGATGGGTGTTTGTGGCATATTGAAATTTGGAGTCATGACTGCAGTGTTCCTGAGGGTTAATTATTCTATAATTTCAACCTGTAGTGTTATGTTATCTATTAATTAGTAGGGAATTAATAGTATTAATTAAATTGGACAGGTAAAAGAAGTGATGAAAATAAAACCAAAGTATAAAATATAAAATTTGAAGATAGATAGATAGTAGATATTATAGATGTAGAAAATTTAAGCTTGTTTCTTTTTATTCTGAAATAAAAGGTAATGAAACTCTAGATTCTCAGAGGTTAATAGACAAGAGGCTTTTAGATTATAGTTTCTGAGCGATGTAAAGAGGAAAAATATAAAGGCAAACTGATTAAAAACGAAGTACAAAGCAAATACATATTCAAAAGGATAAAAAATGCATCTAAAGTGAAATAAAGTCAAGTAATAAATCTATGAGTTCACATGTCACAACATAAATTTTTATCAAAAGATAGGAAGATTCCCAAGAAGATTTCAAAGGATGTAATGTTTCTGTAAAAAGCTATAGAAACAGGGAAAGTGACATCATCTGGTGCTAACAAATGTGGGACACTTCACTGAGTACTCTGAATGTCTTTTGCAGCCTATGATTGTAAAGAAAGAATACTGTCTGAGGAGAAGGATAGATAAAACTGAGACTCTCAAGGTCTTCTCCAGTCTCATGAATTTATGATTATGTGAAATATAATGAAAAAATAGCTTGATGGTAATTGATACAATGAACCCCATATACAAATAAAGAACAAAAAGATATAGACAAATAGCAAAGAGGCAAGGACATTTTCATCTCAAGGCAATCTTAAATTTCTCTGTCAGGTGAAGATAAAATGTGTTTAGGTTCATTTCCGTCTTCTGCTTTTGGGATGAGATATTCATAGCTTCTGAATGTCCAATAAATTCAAACACATACGTTTGATCTTATATCTTAAATGAATTTCTTTGGCATAAACATTGAAAATGTGCTCCTTGGCCTGTCTTCCTTGGTCAACCTCAATGACTTATGTATAAATTCAGTAGAACTCAAGAGGGTTTGGAGCCCCCATATTGCAGATTGAGATAAATGACCAGCACAAATTTTCACAGTTGAAAAGAGAGTGGGGGAGAAAGTACAGCCACAAATCCTGAGGTCAGGATGATATTCATAGCTTCAAATAATAGGGCTTCAAAGGGATGAGAATTTTAGTTAGAAAACTTTTTTTCTTATTTTTATGTCAGCTTCCTTTTGGTATCTTTTCCATTTTTCTGAGACTAAAAGTCTCTAGATTTGACCTTTTGTTTATATGATTTAAATTAAATAGCTGAATAATCAAATATTTTTATTTCATTTTCTGGAGCAACAACAGCTGTGTGTGCTCTTAGGAGGTTTTAAGATCTACAGGGTCAAAGACTATCTATCCACTCTTTATCTGTCAAACACAGCAATAATGTAGCTATAATAATCAGGTTATGTTTTCTCTACTACATTGAAAATGAAAGATACCATAGTCTGATAATTCCTTCTGATTGAGACTTGAATATTAAGAGATTCAATATCCTGTGGAATAATAGTAATAAGTTATATTCTACAATAACCAACTATATAAACTTTTTTGCTTTGGGGCAACAATTTGGATGTATTTACATGTTCAGTTAGAAGTCTATTTTAACTGAAAAGGTAAAATATTTAGGGGTTTATCCTCTAAAGATACCATATTTAGGATTGGATTTGACCTTATTTTGTTTTTTATATTAGGTTAGGTTAGATGCACTTCGTTAAAGAAAAAAATATTTTAAAAGTGTTAAGAAAAGCAAAAGATATCTACAGCTTCAAAATGACTGAAGAGAAGGGAAATGCATTTTAATTTTAAAATATATGAATTGCATAAAATATTTCTTCTGGACTTTTCAACTCTGGGTCAAATTTGCTACTGCCTATTTGCAAAATAAGAAAACACGAGTATATTGAGATTACAGTTGGAATATTTGATATGCTAAAAAAATAGAATAATAATATTCTGGGAGTAGGATACAGTCATCAGCATTTTGATTTGTTTTATTTATGTTTTAATGCTCAAATGAGTTAGTAGTATGTAGTGAAAGTTGAAAATTACTGAATAAAATTATTTGACCAAAGCTTTACTGTGTCAAAACATGGTCTAAAATATAGCTTTCCCTTACATGTAGAATAATAATTAGCCTTGATCACCAAACCAGAATTACCTATCTTGTTTGTAGATAACAATATGATGGCTTTGATAGATGCAACTTATCATGTAATCAAGAGTGGAAAATTAATGGTAAATTGATGTTCTGATATGAATAGAACAACTTGTTTTCTGTATTTAGATGGTGCTTGCCAATGACTACATCTACTGGGCCCAAGTAATACTGGAAATAGCGTTCTGGGGTCAGTAATATCAGCCAAAATAATGAAATAGTAGCTGTGTCAGGAAGCAACCTCACCTGACTTCTCTATTAGTTGGGAGAGAATATAAAGTGACCTGCCCTCTCTAACATGATCTTAGACCAATTATCATAGTGCATCTCTTTCAAAAGGCCAAGATATCTTAAATGAATGCCCATTGATAAAAGCTTTTCCCATAAACTCACCCTATTAATTAAATCAAATGTAGCTTTTAAATTGATGAGACTACAAAGATAAGTTGTTCCTTAAGCTCAGTATATTTATCAATAAAATAATGTAAAGCAAAACAATGAGTAAGAGTACTGAAACACTTAAGAATCATGCCATCCACATTTTATTGTCACTTTGCGTTCCTTTAAATGGAAGAAGAGAGTTACTGAATAAAATTAAAACAACCCAACCAACAAACAAAAACACTCAGACACTTGACTAATATTCAAAGCATAAAATGTGGTTGCAGGTCGTGTCTAAAAAACTGTTATGGAAAATGAAGGGTTGTTAAGCTAATATCAAAAATGCTAGATAAAATGATCTGATACTGTTTTAGAAAAAATAAGATTATAAATTGATATATTTTAAATGCCTATTTTGTCTCCAGCATCAACTTAGATAGAGAAAACATTGTAGAGTATACAGAGAGGCTAAAACATGCATTTCT
Organism: Ateles fusciceps; assembly: GCA_036589455.1. Classification (NCBI taxonomy): domain Eukaryota; kingdom Metazoa; phylum Chordata; class Mammalia; order Primates; family Atelidae; genus Ateles; species Ateles fusciceps. The sequence goes on from JAZHEH010000851.1 coordinate 2,929,901, forward strand.
GTTGCTCCAGAAAACTAATATACATGGACTTTTACAAGGTAGTTTCAAGAACTGTACAGATGTAAAAATAAGTAAAAGAACTTATTTTACCTATTTCAGCTTTAAGACATCTTTCCATTCAATGTGTATTTATGACTGGATTTCAGATATTTCTCTATACTAATTCTAAAGATACTGTGAAAAATTCTGATGCCTATCAAAAAATTGAACAATATTACTGAAGCTTTCTGCCATTCCCAATTTGCCTTCAATTTCCAGAAGGATAAAACATAAATGGAGTTAATTTCACTAAGCCCATAAGTAGAGTGTTTCATTAGCACTGAATTTCAAGATAGTTCTACTTATCTTGAAGATGAATAGAAAATGACTCTGAATTTAATACAAACAAATAAGTATCCCCCACCTTCCAAAAATATTTTGCATTAATTGCATAAAAGTAAGAGGTTAGGGAAAAGTGCTGCTTAGATCAAGGCAAAACTGCTCCAGTTGGACACTTCAGATTTCAAAATACATTTTGATAATCATAATATCAGCATTTCTATAACATAATTTAAGATCCTCAGAAATATTAACTTTTCATTAAAAATTTTTTTGATGTTACTTCTCCAAACCAAAGAACATGTTCTAGTTAGTGAATAAAAGCTGAATATTAGTCTTATCAACCAATCCCATTCTCTCCCCTGTGCATCATTAAAAGCACTCAAATTTTGAACTCAGTTACTGACACATATGTGGAAAGACAAAACAGGTTTTTGATTAGACAGCTGTAGAATCATCTTTTGGCTCCACTTCTGACAAGATGGGCAGCCTTGTGTAATCTTACAATAAATAGTAGTCACATTTTCTTAACTCAAAAATATTATTCACTCAAAATCTGCTTGTTGAGTGCAAGCATCTTTTGTGTATCTAATTTTAAATAGAACAGACACAGTGTCTGTCCCCATGGAACTTACAGTCCAGTGAATATTTCTTATGATTTTTATCTCCGATATTGTATTTATGTAAATCTTCTGAAATTTCTCTTACCTTCTGTGATCATACGTCCTCTATTCAAATTATATACAACATTGTCTGTTGTTAGTCACCACAAAAATCAATCCAGATTTACGGTAACACACTAAAGACAGAAAATGGTCTGGCTTACAGAATTTAAGAAGATCCTTTTGACTTTGTACTTCCTGAGCCATCATAGGAATAAATAAGGCAATGCTTTTATTTCAGCTCATCCCAAAAAGATTTATTAGAAGTCCCTTCTTATTCTGTGTTCTTAATTTCTTGGTCTGGTTTCCAAGGTCCAAATAACTATTTGAAAATAAAAATATTTAGAATATTATCTTTCCCTCAAAAGAGCTTTCATTTAGAAGCCCCTTTAGCTGTCATGTTTTTGAGTCACTTAGGCTCAAATCAGCAGAATAACATTAGTAATTTTATTGTTTTATTATTAATTTAATACTAAGTTAATAGTAAGATATATGTTAGTAGCTGTTGAGTGTTCCCTACCTGGTAGACAGTATGTTAAGGAGTTTACATGTATCATCTTGTTACCAGAAGGAGGGCCTTGAGAGATACCCAGGTCCTTGGTGTTTTGAACAAAGAATTGGACAAATGCACAAAGTAACAAAGAAATGAAACACAGGAAGAAAGCAGCAAAAGCAGGAATTTATTAAAGTGAGAAAATACTCTACAGGGTGGGAGTGGACCCAAGCAAGCAGCTCAAGGGCACAGTTGTCACAGCCCTGACTTAGGGTGTCACTTCACCAGCTGGAAACTTCTGTGGCTGGTGCCACCTATCCTTGTGTTTTGCTTGTGCCCACTGGGCTTGTTCTAGCCACTCAGCCTAGCAGGCTGCGCTCAGCTTGAGCTACTGGCCCAGATCCCATGCCTGACAAGTCAGGCGCAGAATGGCAAAAGGTATGTGAGTGAGTGAGCATGGGGTCCAGCCATCTCACACAGCCGGGCATGCTGGATGCTGTGGCAGGATGGGCAGCTACAAGCTCTGGCACAGGTACTGGCTCTGTGCAAGGTTGTGACTGAACCAGGCATACCTCAATCAGCTTCTGCTACAGGTACCAGAGTCCAGACAAGGGGAATGCACTGGTGCCAGACAACTCGGAGATGCCAGGAGCTGCAGAGTCCCAAAGAAGGTATTACAGCACGTCACAGCCCTGGCTCAGGGAGCCCTCAGGTCTGTGCTCCCAGAAGGACTGCAGTTCTTCTTCTTGTCACCCACAGTGTGGCAAGCAGGGAAAGGGAGTGTTTGCTGGGGGCATGTTTCAGCTTGTTTCTGTTACCGTTCTCTCAGGTTCATTGTCCCTAGGTTGGCCTCACCCCGTGGCTGCTTCCCGTTGTGTCAGTTGGCTGCCTGGCGCCAGCAGAGGCCAGGAGGGCTATAGTGTTACCACAGCTCTGGCTCAGGGAATCCCAAGGTCTGAGCTCCCTGAAGCATCACCACTCTTCATTCCAACAGTCTGGGAGTGTGTCATTGCCTGAATCTCGGTGAGCCAGACAGGAATGTTACAGCCCCTTCAGCTCCTGCTGTTTGGTGAGTCCCAAGTTCTTGTCCTGCATCCAGGAAGAATGAGGTTACATGAACATCTGGAGGATGACCACGGCAGAGAGAGTTTTATTGAGTGACAGAACAGCTCTCTGAAGACCCGAAGTGGGTAGCTCCTATCCACAGGCAGGTCGTGCCAAAGAGCTTCTGAGTCTGACCGAGTCCAGGGATTTTATCGGCTCAGAAGGCAGGAAGAGTGTGCTGATTGGTCCACAAGCAGCCATGGTGGCCCTGGAAAAGGCACCGTAAGTCCTCACTCTGGGTCACAGACTCCACCCGAAACTGGCAGCCTGGCACCCAGGCCTCAGGCAGACTCTGGCTTGAAGGTGGGTCTTCACTGCAGACTTGCCCTTTTCCACCTAGGAATCTGTCTGCCTCCTGCCATCATCAACATGGTATCCACAGTGCCTAGGCTGTCTGTGCTGAGGGGCACCTGCTGGCCTCAGCCAAGTTTCCCTCAGCCCCCGGCTTCCTTCCTATGCTTGTCAGTACCCAAAGTCCAGAGGGGAGGAAGGAGGCAGGGAGCTGGTGTGTCTGCCACCCCAAGTACACGCACACCTGGCCATGTTGCAACAGTGCCCAGGCTCGGCCACAACTTTTCTCTGCACCAGAGTGGGCGCCAGGAGCAGGGAGGCACCAGGGAGTGGGAACAGTCGCTATTGAATCTGCAGGGGAAGGGGGCTTCCTGGGCCCCTGAGAGCACATGGATGCCTGGGTTAATCACCATGGCTGGACAGCTGCAACTGTGCCCAGCAGCATGGAGATCCTGCCCTGCCAGCTCGGCAGGGAGCAGGGCTCCTGCCTGTTCCCGGCCGCCACTGTCTCCAGCGAGTGTGCAGCCTTGGCTGTGCCTCCCTTGCTGCAGCTGGCTGTCCCCACAGTGGCTGCTCCCACAGTGGCTGCTCCAGATGGCCCTGCCTCCATCACAGTTAAAAAGTTTTCTGTATTTTAAGTACTCCCTTTGAAGTTCCTATTGCTTATCCCTTATGTGGATGAAGGATTTGGTCTGTGGCTAAAGACTGAGGTGAATTGGTGTCCCGTGCAGAAGGAAAAAATGGTACCTGCTTGACTCAGGGCCAATCCAAGGCACTCTCCCTTTCCATCTGAGATGTGGAGGAAGGAGGAGAGCTGCAGGGAGAGTAGACTTTGATCCTTTGTTATTCAGTGTAGGGTTTTTCTTCCTTTTGGTTTAGCATTAGGAAGTTTGTGTTCATTAGCCTTAGGTGCCAACCCCCCAGACCCAGGTATTTTTCTTTTGATCCAACTTGGGGAAGTCAGCATGAACTGGCCTCAGATTCCTTGCCTCAAGACTTTGGTGTGTTTCCTTGATTCAGCACAAATTGGCCTGAAGTTCTCTGCCTCCAGATCCTATTCTCCTGCCTCAATATTACCTAGTCTTCATAACCACCTGAAGAAGTAAGCATCATTTTTGTTTCCATTTTACATTTGAAGCAACGAAGACTAAGGAAGGGTAAACAATTACTAAAAATTCACCAGTTATTAATTGAGAATTGAACCCAGGGCGTGTGACTGTAAGTTTCACTTTTTATTTCTCTACATTCTTGTTTGCTGACTGAACTGTCTTCATTTCTTGAGTCTTCGTTTTCCCTTTATGTCCACTTGTTGCTAAGGATAGTTAGCGTTATACATATATTTATTTTTTTTAATCAATCACTTCTTTTGTCTTGTCACAGTCATCTTTATATAGGTTTTCATTAGCTCACTACTTATTTTACTATTCTAGTTTGTGAATCACTGTTGAACATACCTCTCCTTCAAATTGCTGCTAGATTAATAATCCTAAAACCTCACTTTGTGTAGGTCCCTTCTATCAGCTTTGACGGATTGTTAACTCCCTACTTGGCTCTCAGTGACTGCACCCATCTTCCCCAGCTTTGTCTCTGTTTCTTCTAGTTTATCTCCATAATGGAATCCTTTACTTTACCAATCCTTTTATGTTCATTTAGTCTTGAATATGTAATTCTACCTCTGAACCTTTCCTTTCACATTTCTCTTTTGAGAAATGCCCTTTATTCTATTTGTGTATTCAAACCAAAAAACTCTCCAAAGTCCAGCTCAAGTGTGAGTTCTCCTCTCAACATTTTTCCTTAAAAAATCAGCCCTAATTAGTCATCACTTTTCAAAATTTATGTAATATTGACCTCCCTTTTGACACTTTATATACAAGCTATTATATAATTAGCACTATTATTTCTTATTCACGTTTAAGATAAATATTTATTAAACATTAACATCAACAGAGCCTGTAGTCAATTTTATAAGATGTTCTGGAATCCACAAATAATTTTTTGTCCAGTAGAGAAGTTTAAGTTGGATTATACTTAATTATAAATATATATTAGAAAAATACCACATTTCTCTTATAGCTAACAAATCAATTGTTGTAAGATGCATCATTGATTTTTATCAGATTTGGGTTGTATCAAGTATTAACTCATTATGTTGTAGTCAGAACAGACAGTGATACTTAAGGGCATAGTTTCAGGAGCCAACCTTTGGGCTTAAAAGACTGAGTGTACTACCCACTAGGAGTAGGAATTTCGGGAGGATGTTTAACTTTTCTATACTTAATTTTTTCTGTCTGCAAAATGTGTAATATTGGAGCTTACCAAATAAGGTTGTTGGAAGAATGAATGAGTTAATATATGCAAATCACTTAGAAATATCTGACATATAAAGACTATATGTTAGTTACTATCATTATTTTAATTATGACTTCTCTTAAATCATAAAACATGAAAATAATTACACATATTGGAATTGTTGGCATTCAGATCAAGAATAATTTTATGGGGGAAAATATAGTGCAAGAATCTATGTCTAACTGAATGAATCATTGCAGGTATAGAAATAGTGGTATTTGAAATATACCTAGATGGATAGGTAGACTGTTGACTTGCATTGTGCTAAAAATCTCAAAGATATAGTAGCATGGAGTATATAGGATTAATCTGAAATTTAGGTTTTTTTTCCACTTAGAGAATATTGTAATCTCTTTTAGAGCATAGTCCTTGCTCTAGACTTTTTTTTTTTCAGATTCTAAGTATCAGCTAGAAGTATTAAGCCCATAGTAGGTTCTCAATAAAGCTTTAATGAAATGAATTAGATATAATGCTGAAAATTACTAGAAATGTGCACATTAGTAATTATCTCTATACAAATCAAAATTTCATCTTCAGGGCAATTAGCATGATTGTTAATGACTTGTGCATTGTACCAATTTTATAAAATGGAAAAAAAAATGTTTGTGATTTTACTCAAACAGATGACTATTCTCTTAAAACAATAGTATTTTAATATGGGAATTTAAATAAACTAAATAATTAACAGCGAAAATTTAGGCCCAAAGGTGAGAACATTTTATTTGTCAGAATATATTACAGAATTATAAATTTCATTGAAGAGGTTGAATTATAAATTTTATTGTCTTTTTACTGGTGGTTTTTCAAATACAATGTACCAGAAATATAAGTAATGAAAGCAAATGTGGATACTCATATACAGCTCCGTAGAATATTTTAATGTTATTTTCCACTTTTTACTGTTTAGAAATTACCCATGATGGGATGAATGAATACTTTAAAATATTCAGAAACATATCCTTCTCTAAAACTTTGACCTAGAATTCATTTCCAAAGAACCAAAATTCAAATTAAGTATAAACATACAATTTATTTTATTTTAAGTTTCTTAACATTAACTTTAGATAAGGACAAAAGTATTCCATAGAAATGCTTTCTGTTTCCCTAGATCTTTTCAGTGAAAGTCTCCAAGTGCTTGATCAAAGCATTTCCTCTACATGAGAAAACTGAAGTCGTTTCCTTACTGTCAGTTTACTTATAGAAACGTCACTTCAGTTCTTAGCTTAGCATTAAACAACTTAGGCATGGTAACTCCTCTCAAAACTTGGTTACCACCAATCACAATAAAAAGGAATTAAGTTCACCAACCACGTCCTGTGATTTCCAGTAGATAAGGTGAGGTAAACTGAATGATGCCATTTCCTTGCATGTTGGTGACAATCAAATAATTTTTGGAAGACAGAATGAACTTTATGAAATTACAATAATAAACATTTTTTGTCCACCAGTAGACAAAAGCAGGCTTTTTTTTTTTTAAAAAAAAGTTGTTGATGATTCATTTTAGCCTGAATACCTGAAATTTTTCTTCCAGATTTGGCAACATTTTAGAGATCCAAAACCCAAAACCCTTCATCCTCAATTTCTCTATAGAATGTAATATGTAGGAAGTCACCTAAGAAGATGGAATACTTGTGTTTTAGCATTGTGTATTGTAGTAGAATAAGTCCATCAAGGTGATCAGTTGGCTCTGTTTCAGAAGTTTATATATAAACAGATTTTTAACATGGCAATCTGTATTAACATTTTCACTTTGGAAACTAAATACTTGATATGAATTATTTAAAATGCATATAAGATGACCCATAATAATTTTTATTCTTGACGGTTGAAAATGAAGAAGACTGAATATTACCTTTTTTCTGAAGAGATTTTAAAGGAGATATCAGGAATTTCCCAAAATAGATCTCTGGAGTTGCTGTGTTAGATCTACACTTTTTTGCTTTTGTCAGTGGATTTTGATTCTTTAGTCATAAATCAAGCACAGTTACCCTTTGGATACTTCAAACGTTCCTTGGCCAGATTGGCCTCCCAAATGCTGCTTTATACCAAAACAAAGAAAATAATCTCAATTAGAAAAATTCTATGCAATAATATTTCAGCAATCACATTCAGATTTACAGTGCATATTCTGGTACCTTTACATTTGCACAATTTCCTTCTTCTGCAATAAATTTTAATCAGATACTTTGTGCCCAGTTGTACTCTTGTCTGAAACCTTCCAAAGTGCTGTTGTTGCCAAGGAAACCATTTCCTTGCTATCTGTGCACTCAGCACTGTCTCACTGTCTGGCTCATTTTTCTCCCTCTCTCTTTCACTCATTCCAGAACTCAACTGGAAGTTTTATACCATTGCATTAGTTAAAACACATTGCTCTCCTCTTCATTTAAAAAATGCAGAATGCAAGTTTCAACAACAACTTCCTACCATATTATGTTTTCATTTTGTGAAAAAGAGGAAGAAAACTTTTTAAAAAGAAAAACAACTTTTGTTTCATGTTTTACTTCACAATAAGCTGAAATGTGTATGATGTCTTCTTTTTGATTTTCTATCTAGATGAGTACTAAGAAAGTCTGAAACAAGTGCTTTTTGAATACTTATGAGCTGTCTCTTTGCATACACAGCATAAAAACAAAAAGGTGGCAAAGGAGGCACACACATGAGAGTGAACTTTAAAATGGTAAGCTGGGTTACCATTAAACATTATCTAAACTCCTTGCTTGCTTACCCTCTCACACCCTTTCCACTCCGTAGAGTCTTCCACTGTCAAAACAATTCATTGTTAGCCCTTTTGCAAAATGCACTTGTGAACATTTTAATTAAGGAAAAAAAATGCTTGACAATCTTTGATGACAGGATTGATTTTCTTCTAACAAGCTATACAGACTTCACACATTGAGTAATACCACACCCAGAATTTTGCAAACATAGATGGACTTCCCAGGTTGTGAACATTGCCTATTGAAAATAAAGGAAAAATAAGAATTTGATTGCTGATAAAAATAAAATAAAACTCAGGTAAATCTAAGAGTTACAGACTCCTTAACACACACACACACACACACACACACACACACACACAATAATATATGCATGCTATTTACCATTACATTGTTTATATTTTATACAAGCACAGGGTTGTTTTTTGTCATAAATAAGATTTTTTATTAAGAAAAATCCTCTTTAAATTATAAAAGTCATACAAATTTTTTTTTCAAATGAATACACACATAGAAGGACACAAAAACTTGATCAACTAAAATGCAGAAGTGTGATTAATTCTGGGTAGCCAGGTTTACCAGATGGCTAATGATTGCTTTTCCTTTCAGAGAGTTTTAATTTCAGTCTTATAGAACTTAATTGTTTTGAAATATAACTTTTAATAATGATGGTTTAACTCAATTTATATTAATTTTCCTATTAAGCACAAACAGAAACACTGGGCAAAATACTTGTTTTATTTTATACTTTTGAGTATCCCTTGGGACTGGAGGCAGAGTATGGGAGAATGAAAATTTAAGTTCTGAGTCTTCTAAGAAGGAGATGACCCTGGTGAATACCTCAAACTCACATTTCATGCTTGTGATTTCTAGATTTCCACACTTCACAGTAAGGCATCAAAAATTTTCCAGCTATCACAAAGATAAATTTAGATTTGACTTAACTTACTCCATGAATCAGAAGCAAAAATAAATAAATGTTTAACTCTCTGAAGGAAGGTCATAAGATTTAGAGACTCAAATTAGCATGTATTTTAAGAAGCAGTCCAGACAATGCCTGATACTCAGTAAGAAAAGTTAGCCTTGCAGAGAGCAAAAACTGAATGAAAATTAATAACAAAGAAAAAAACATAATACAGACAGACATTGGACCAGTTTTAAAATAACTGAGAAATTTGTTTAACAAATTAAATGAACATATGAAGAATGCCAGTAGTCAAGAAGTTAAATATGGAAAAAGATCAAATGGAAATATAGAACTGAAATCTATAACATAAAATTAAATAAGAAAGAATGTGTTTCTGGTTAAATCCAATGAAAGAGAGACTTGCTAAACTGAAAACTAGATCAGAAGAAGTTGCTGAGACTGAAGCAAGAAAAAAAGAAGGAGAATACAGAAAAGAATTTAAGAGACATGGAAATTCTGCCACTTAGGTTGGGAGCTGTGGCTCATGCCTGTAATCCCAGCCCTTTGGGATACCAAGACAGGCAGATCGCCTGAGGTCAGGAGTTTGAGACCAGCCTGCCCAATATGGTGAAACCCTGTTTCTACCAAAAATACAAAAATTAGTCAGACATGGTGGTGCACCCTTGTAATCCCAGCTACTTAGGAGGCTGAGGCAGGAGAATTACTTGAACCTGGGAGACTGAGCTTTCAGTGAGCTGAGGTCACTCCACTGCACTCCAGCCTGGACCACAGAGTGAGACTCTGTCTCAAAAAAAAAAAAAAAAAAAAAAAAGAAAGAAAGAAAGAAAGAAAAAAAGAGTTCTGCCACTCACATAATTAAAGACCCCAAAAGAATGTATAGAAATAATTAAGCAGAAGCAATGTATGAAAGGGTAACTGTTCACAGTCTTTCAAAAATAATGAAATAAATCAGGTCAATGATTCAAAAAAATGCTGCAAACACTGAGCAAAATAAATTAAAAATGATCATACCTAGACATAAAATAAAACTGCTGAAAAGCAAAGAAATTAGAAAACCTTAAAAGCAGCAGGAAATGAAAATAAAACATACACATGCACACAACTGTCTACTATCATGGAAGCTATAATAAAACTGGCCACCAATGTTTCAGCTAAAACAGAAGAAGCCGAAAGAAAATTGAATTAGACATTTTAAGTAATGAAAGAAAATAACTGCCAAGCTAGAATTCTAGGCCCAACAAAATTCCCACTCAATATCACAGCACAATAAAGATATTAAAAACAAAACTACACAACGAAAGAGTAGATAATTAAAGCACATAATAAGAACACAAAAGGTGGAAGAGAATTTAATGAAACCAGGGTATTACTGAAGATAATGCAAGGTTATTGTAAGGTTATTGCATCTGGGAAATGGTAACTGTACCAATTTGTATTAGATATTAATAAATCAAGAATGCATGTTCTAATCTCTAGGGTAACTACTAAAAACAATAAAATAATGTGTAGTAACAACCTAATTCAAAACAATATAAAATAATAAAAATGTATAATGAATAAAAAGAAAGTAAATGGTGTTAAAAGAGACATAGAAGCTGGGTGCGGTGGCTCACGCCTGTCATTCCAGCACTTTGGAAGGCCGAGGCAGGCAGATCAGGAGGTCAAGAGATTGAGACCATCCTGGCCAACATGGTGAAACCCTGTCTCTATTAAAAATACAAAACTCAGCTGGGTGTGGTGGCATGCACCTGTAGTCCCAGCTACTCGGGAGGCTGAGGCAGGAGAATTGCTTGAACCCGGGAGGCGGAGGTTGCAGTGAATCGAGATCGCGCCACTGCACTCCAGCCTGGCGCCTGGTAACAGAGCAAGTCTCTGTCTCAAAAAAAGAGAGACATAGAAAAAATAAGACAAAGAACATATAACGAGACAGGTTATTTAAGCCCAGACAGTTCAGTGATAACATAGTGTATTAAAAATTTTAAATAAATGACAAAGATTGCCAGGGCAGTTACAAAAAAGTGAAAATTTCTTACAAGAGATAATACTGAAATAAATATGTTGACATGAAAACTTTGAAGCAAGATATTCATACAATTCAAAATAAAATAAATCTGGCATTCCTACATAAATATCAAACAAATTAAGACTTCCTTGCAAGATACATGACAAGTTAAAGGACATTTCATACTAATAAAATAGCCATTGTAGAAAGAAGACATCAACTCTTAATTTGTATGCAAGTAATAAAATATCTTTAATATTTAAGCAGAGAAAAATAGAACTAAAACGCAGATCCACAATCAAAATGGAGGATTTTAACATAGTAAACAGGAGAAAAGAAAAGAAAATAATTAATAAGGATATAGTTTTTGTGCGCATCATTTTTTTTTTAACTTAAGGTTTAATAAACATTTATCAAGCACCTACTATGCTCTAGGTAATATTTTAAGTATTATATATAGTCATACAATAATACGTAACACAGACAACTACCTTGATTTCATAAGCCTTATATTTTAGTGGGGACAAATGGGTAAACAACTGAATGAATAAGATGATTTCAGATGATAAATGCTATGAGGAAATTAAAGCCAAGTGCTGTAATAGTGGGATGATGTGTATGTGGTGGTGGACTATTTTAACACAGGAAATTCAAGGAAGAATTCTCTGAGGAGATTACATTTGAGCAGAGAACTTTCTCTTTGGAAAAGAAGCCAGACACCTTTAAAAAGAATGCACTAATATAAATTAACACATGTTTGAAGTCTCAGTGAATATATCTTATGAATATGGTTAAGATATATCAGAGATGTTACCTTCAGGTAGCTGTCACACAATCTTAGCTATAACCCCCAATCTTGCTAATCTCAAAGCATAAGACCAATGACCGTTGGGCTGTAGTAAATGTTGCAGTTTTGCTTGCAGGACAGAGGAGGATGCACGCTTTGTAGCGCTGTTAAAGTACAGCTGTCCCTCTCATCTTTTTCACATAAGTAAAATGAAATGTTTTGTATCTGGAGCTATAAAGGCTTATACTTTTGAGGTACAATAGATAATTAGTTTCTATTTTTATGTGACTGAGCTGAGCACAGCTGGAGGTACCATGGAAAGTAGGTTGGGTAACCATATTCTTTCTGCTTCAATATATCTTCATTGCTTTTTAGGTATCTTATTATTCACCACTGAATAAAACGGCAAACCTGCATTGTCTCTAATTGCAGCTCTTTTTTATTTTTATTTTTTAAGATGTTTTTTGTATTATATGAGGCAGTTAGGGAGGATAGGCTACAGAAAATCCTGCCCTGTGGATCTCCCTCCTTTTTCTAAAATTTATGTAAAAGAGAGTCTCTCCTTGAGATGAAGTAAACTAATCCTTATGGAGCTCAATGGTCTTATTTGGAGGAGAGTATTGGGAAGCATCCAGAACATACCAACGAATAAGTCAAAGCATCCATCAGTAATTTTAACAGTTGTCTTCAGGTGGTAGGACATTGTATCATTTTTCAAAATGTTTTTTGCTTCTTGTTACTATTTTCTACACGTTAATAAGGAACACGCAGTGCTTTTATAATAGAAATAAAAAGTAAAAATGTTAGCAATCCCATTACTGGGTATATACCCAAAGGATTATAAAACATTCTATTGTAAAGACACATGCACACGTTATGTTTATTGTGGCACTATTTACAATATCAAAGACTTGGAACCAACCCAAATGCCCATCAATGATAGACTGGATAAAGAAAATGTGGCACATATACACCATGGAATACTATGCAGCCCTAAAAAAGGATGAGTTTATGTCCTTTGTAGGGACATAGATGAAGCTGGAAACCATCACTCTCAGCAAACTGACACAATAACAGAAAACCGGACACCACATGTTCTTACTCATAAGTGGATATTGAACAATAAGAACACATGGACACAGGGAGGGGAACATCACACACAGGGGCTTGTCAGGGGATGAGGGGGCTAGGGGAGGGATAGCAGGGGGTGGGGGGGATTGGAGAGGGCTAACATTAGGAGAAATATCTAATGTAGATGGCTGGGGGATGGATGCAGCACACCACCATGGCACGTGTATACCTATGGAACAAACCTGCACAATCTGCCCAGAACTTGAATTGAAATTTTAAAAATGGAAAATGAAGACGTTATCCAGAGCATAATTCTTAAGTTACTGAAAGAGAGAAAGCAACGACAACAAAGTTAAAATATTGATAAAAACATCAGTTGCTTGCTGTTGTTGGCTGTCATAGTCTGAATTTCTATAACTGGGGTCAGTTGGCTATTTTCCTAGGCATCTTAAGGTGAACACATGTTCTGATGTAAAGGAAAAATCAGAGACTGTCGTTTCCCCATTGTATATTCTTGACACTATTGTCAAGCCATGTTTTTTTGTTTTGTTCTCTGTTTTATTGGCCATCAACAGGTAGCTCTTCGGTGAGAATTTGTACACTTTGATTCTTTTGCACAGTGACCTGAGCAAAAGCTGTCCATCAAGTGTAGTTATCAGTTCTTTGATGCTTGGCAGTATTGTGCTCAAGTGTTATCTGCCAAAGATTGTCTTTTGCTCTTTCCAACTAATTCCAACTTCTGAACTGATCCTGAATCTTGTAGATTCCCAAAAGCTGATCTCTGAAGAAGCACACATTTTAACATGTACATAAACACACAGGGGTGTACACTTAGACAAATTCTGAACCCTGGAAGTAAAATGAGAAGAGTGAGAGAAGGCATAAAAAGGAGAAAGGAGAAAATAACAGGAGAAAGTGAGAAAAAAGTCAGCTGAACAAAACTAAAATAAAACGGGCATATCTAAAATAATCTAATTTTGAAATACAATGTATGCTTGTAATATATATTAAAATATATATTATAATAGGATGAAAAGCATGCCAAAGCTTTCTGCTTCTATTTAGCTTTTCATAAGCTTCATTTAAATCTCACCTCTTAAGACGAAATATATACAGTGTTTCCCTTGCCATTGTTAGTGTTATTTCCAACCAATAAATAGTAATGAATTTTTTTCTCTAGAAAATAACGGAATCATTTAAGATTTTTATTAATTCTTTTTCCCTAGATATTGCATTAAAGATTCCTATAGAGATCTTTATATAAAATCATAGACCTATGGAAAGAAAACAAACACACAATATGAACCATTAAGTGATAGAAACCAAATATTAGTAAACTTTCTATTTTAACTGCAAAATTGGAACTTTATTGCTATTATTGCTTAAAGTCCTGCTAGCTTATTTACTCTTGTCCTACTGACTTTCTCTGTTGAATAAGTTCTTGTCAAACTACTAATATTTACTTTTGATTGGTTTAAAAAGGCACTTTGGCCTGTAAAATCATGCTATGCCTTTAAAATCAGACATCGAAAAGCCAAGGAAAAGGTAATCTGTGGAGATAGGCATAATTATACATAAATAAATTTTAAAGTTTAGTAATGGACATACTTTACCTGCACTTTGTGGGATAAAGCTGTCCTCATAGTCAAGTGAATTTCAGAGCTGGAGTAGACTGCTGAGAGTGGCCAAACAGATCTCTGTGCTGCTGGAGCCATTTTAAAAATTGTTTTATTGTGGTTAGAACACTTAACATTAGGTTTATCGACTTAACACAATTCTTAAGTATACAATACATTATTGTTGACCCTTGGTACAGTGTTTTACAGCAGATCCCTAGAGCTCATTCATCTTGCTTGACCGAAACTTTATACCCAATGTTTAGTAGTTCCCCATTTCCTTCTTCTTTCAACCCTGGAAAATCACTATTCCACTCTTTCATTCTGTAAATTTGCCTTGTTTAGATACCTCATGTAAGTAGAATCATGCAGTATTTGTCTTTCTTTAACTAGCTTATTTCATTTAGCCTATAGTATTCTAAAGGTTCAACCATGTTGTCACATATTGCAGAGTTCTCTTATTTTTTAGGGCTGAATAGTATTCTATAGCATGTGTATACCAGCTTTTCTTTATCTATTTATCTGTCTATGGACATTTAAGTTGCTTCCATATATTGGCTGTTGTGTTATATATAGTACTGCAATGAACATAGGAGTGCTAATATTTCTTTGGAACGCTCATTTAAATTTTCTGGAATAAATACACAGAATATCTGGATCATAAGTAGGTTTTGTTTTTAATTTTTTGAGGAATGTCTATATTATTTTCCATAGCAGCTGGACTGTTTTGCTTTCCAACCATGTGCAAGCATTTCAGTTTCTCCACATCTTCACCAACATTAGTTGTCTTTTTTTTTTCTGTAAATGAAAGCTAACCTGACAGATGTGAAGTTATATATGATTATGGTATTTATTTGCATTTCTCTGATAATTAGTGATATTGTGCATTTTTGTTCACATATCTGCTGGTCATTTGCATATTTTCTTTAAAGAAATGTCTGTTTATATTTTCACATTAGTTATTAGTTGTTTTTACTATTTTTAGAGGAGATCCTTGTATATTTTAGAGATTAAAGCCTTATCACATATGTTACTTGAAAGTATTTTCTCTCATTCCTTAGGTTGAATTTTTCACTGCATCGAATTTTTCCTTTGCCATGAAGAAGGCTATAATTTGATTTAGTTTCACTTTTAAATTTTTGTTTGGTTGCCTGAGCTTCTGCAAATCTATGGAACCATTGCCAGGACCAATGTCATGAAGACTTTCTCCTACGCTTGCTTCTAGGAGTTTTATAGTTTTGAATCTTACATTTAAGTTTTCAATCAATTTTGAATTGATTTTTCTGTATGGTATAAGATAAAGGTCAAATTTTCTTCTTTTTTCATGTTGATATTCAGTTTTCCCAACACCATTTGTTGAAGAAACTATTATTTCCCCCATTTTGTATGTGTGGCACCAGTGTCAAAGATCAGTTGACCTTATGTACTTACATTTACTTCTTACTTTCCTATTCTGTGCCATGGTTCATATGTCTATGTTGGTACCATGCTATTTTGATTACTAGAGCTCTGTAATATGCTTTGAAATCAGAATGTGTGATGCTTCAAGCTTTCTTCTTTGTCAAAATGCCTTGGTTATTCATTGTCTTTTGTGGTTCCATACAAATTTTAAACTGTTTTTACTAGTGTAAAAAAAAAAATTCCATTGTGATTTTGGCAGGAATTACATTGAATATACAGATTACTTCCATTGGTAGGGACATTTTAACAAAATTAATTCTTCTAATGTATGAACATGGGCTGTCTTTTCATTGTTTGTGTCTTGTTAAATTTCTATTATTAATGTTTTGTAATTTTTGTTATATAAAATTTTCACCTCCATAGCTAAGATTATTCCTAGGCATTTTATTTTTTAGTGCTATCATTTATAGGTTGGTTTTCTGATTTTCTTTTTAGATAATTGTAAGCATATAGAAACACAACTAATTTTTGTATATTGATTTTGTATCCTGCAACTTTACTGAATTTGTTTGTTAGCTCAAACACTGTGTGTGTGTGTGTGTGTGTGTGTGTGTGTGTGTGTGTGTGTGTGTTAGTATTCTGAGTTTTCTATATAAAAAATCACATTTTTGGAAAACAGGGAAAATTTAATTTATTCCTTTCTGATTTGCATGGGTTTTAATGATTTTTCTTGTCTAATTGATCTGGGTAAACTTTCAATACTACATTGAATAGAAGTTGAGAGAGTGGGCATCTTTACTTTGCTTTTGATTTTAAAGGAAAAGCTTTTAGTTTTGCACCAACAAGTATGATTTTAGCTGTAGGCTTTTCATAAATGGTCTTATTGTGTTGAGACACATTCCATATATTTCTAGTTTCTTGAGAGGTTTTATAATGAAAGGACAATAAATCTTGTCAAATACTTTTTTATGTATATAAAAAATACATTTAAAAAGCTAATCATGTGATTAACTTTTATCCTGCTAACATGGTTTAATCACATCAATTGACTTTTATATGGCCAACGATCCTTGTATCCCAGGGGACAAATTCCTCTTGGTCATTGTGTGTGATCCTTTTAATGTGTGGTTGGAATTCAATTTGCTTGTATTTTTTGGAGGATTTTGCATTCGTATTCATTCTATATATTGGCCTATAGTTTCCTTTTTTAAATGGTGTTTTTATCTGGCTTTGGTATCAGAATAATGCTTGCCTCAAAAAAAAAATGAGTTTGGATGTGATCCCTCCTCTTTAATTTTTTGGAAGAGTTTGAGAACTGGTATTAATTATTTAATATTTGGTAGAATTCAGCAGTGAAGCCATCAGGTCCTGGGCTTTTCTTTGTTGGGAGGTTTTTAATTACTGATTTAATCTTCATATTGGTTATAGATCTGTTTAATCATTTTTATTGCATAAGGAATAGATAAATCTTAGGAATATGTCATTTACCAAGACTAAATTATATACATTTTCCCTTTGCCACACAGAAGGTTATAATTTAATTTAGTTCTACGTTTTATTTTTTGTTTTTGTTGCCTATGCTTTTGGTATGTTATTGTGTTGCTGTTAATATTCTTTTGTTTCAATTTAAAGAATTCCCTTTAGGACTTCTTGTGAGGCAGGTCTAGGGGTGATAAACTTCTGCAATTTTTATCTGGAATAGTCTTTACTTCTTTTCATTTTTGAAGGACAGTTTCACCAAGTGTAATATTTTTGGTTGGCATTTTTCTCTTTCAGTACTTTGAATGTATGATCCTACTCTCTTCTGGACCACAAGTTTACTGAATAAAAATCTGCTGATAGGGTTTCCTTAAATAAGACAAGTTACATTTTTCTTGTGCTTTCAAAATTCTCCATTTTTGCCAGTTGATAACTTGATTGTAATGTGTCTTGGTGTGACTTTCTTTGGGTTTATCTTATATGATATCCTTTGAACTTCTTAGAATAGATGTAGGTTTTCTTCCCCAGATTTGGGAAGTTTTCAGTTATTATTTCTCTGAATAAACTTTCTTATTCTTTCTATCTCTCTTCTTCTAGGATTTCCATTATGTGTATATTCAGCTGTTTGATGGGTCTCATAAGTTTTTAAGCTTTCTTTATCTTTCACATTCTTTCTTCCTTTCACCCCTCTGACTGAATTATTTCTAGTGACCTATCCTGGAGTTCACTGATCCTTTCTTCTGCTGATCAGTAAGCTGTTACACTCTTCTAGTGAATTTTTCAGTTCAGTTACTTTGTTCTTTAGTCCCATGATTTTCATTTGGTATTTTTTATATGTTCTTTCTCTTCGTTAAAATTCTTCCTTGTCCATGCATTGTTCTCTTGTCCTTGGTGAACATCTTTATGAGAATTATTTTTAATTCTCTTCCAGGTAAATCATATAGTTCCATTTCATTAGAGTTGTTTTCTTGAAATTTATCTTGTTACTTTGAAACACTTTTGCCTGATCCTTCATTTTTTTTTTTAATTCTATGTGTTATTGTCTGTACATTAGATAAAGCAATCACTTCTATTCTTCACAGACTGGCCATGCCTAGGAGATGAGTCCCCCAACACTCAGTCTGACCAGAGATTCTGGTGACCTCTACCAATTCTAGAGAGAAGCAGGCAGCTATGGTTTTCATCTGCTCACAGTGAGCTGGCAGGTAGGGGTAAGGGAGGGCTATTGTATCTAAAGGCTGAGCGTCCATCTCCATTCTCCCCCAGATGGTCCAGATCATGTTGAACCCATTAGAGCTTCCATATATTGGAGCTTCAAGGTTGGTGAGACAGATACTAGTTTGTTTAAAAGGCCCAGAGAAGCTGACACACTGGACACACGGATAAATTCTTTCCAGCTATAAGGGGAAGCTGAGAGCCAGAATTTTTCATCTGTTCACTCTGTGCCAAGCATGAGGGAGGATCACTTATATCTAGTAGATCAAGTCATTTCTCCCAGTCTGCCCTGGGCAGCTAGACTGGTCCAGACCTGTCAGAGCTCCAAGACTGGCAAGACAGAAGCCAATTCTCTGAGGAGTCCCCATGAAAATGTTGGCATGCTAGACACAAGAACCAATATCTTCCCTTTCCTGGGTAAATCTGGGAGCTTGAGGGACTCTTCCTGATTATGTAACTCTGTGCTGGGGGCAGAGTGTCTGGTAAGAGCGTGTCCTAAATCTCTCTATGGGCTTCAGTGATTCTGGCATATTTTCCCAGGGCACAAGAGCCTTTCAATCAGTTTCTGATTTTTTAAAAAGTGAATTTGACCATAAATTGTTACTGAATTGATGTGTCTATGGAGAGAAGAAGGTTCCAGGGCTTCCTACTTTACCATCTTTTTTTTTTTTTTTTTTTTTTTTTTTTTTTTTCCGCCCCCCCCTTTGCTGATGTCATTTCTTACTGAAGACATTTGTAATACAAGTGGATCAGATAAAGTTTATTTTCTAGCTTTTTTTATTTAAATCAAAACACAAGTTGAGTTTTGGAAATGTTATTGATGTAGGTCTCCAGCAGGAAAAAATAATAAAGGTTTTAGGCATGTGAATCAGCACCATCACTCTGTTTCATTTATTTACTTATTTTATTTCACATAATGAATTGCTTTTGTTTTGGTGTGCATCCACATTTCAGCATTTAGGAGTCCTGAACAGAAAGTGGAAAAACGCAGCTATTTGCCACCAATTTCAGAATTCTGCTGTGTACACTGAATTCTTCCTCAATCCCTGCTGAGAATCTTGAGAAGCAGCAGCTCTAAAACCAAAATATGCACTGAATTCAAGATTATTTCTGTTCAGTTTTCAGATTCCAAACTAGACCCCAGTAGATTGCAAGGGCAACAAAATGAGAGCTCTGCTTAAAACTTCTTCAATCTTTAAAAGCAAAAGCAATGACGGGAAAAAGAAAGCAATTTGGAGAGATCATATGTGCTTACAAGTGTCTTCATGCGGCCTTCCTCCAAGTTAAACCAACAAGGACGCTGAGAGCTGGCAGGTCTAAGTAACGCTGGGGTTGACTGTTCTTTTTACCTTATCAAAACGTGAGCTACAAATTGTATCCGCTGATGATGACAACAAAGGGTGGCAGGGCTGAGAACCTAGTATTCACTTCCCAGGCTGGTGGAGAGTGAATAAATGTAGTTTTTTTTTTTTTTTTTTTTTTTTAATTGCATTTTAGGTTTGGGGGTACATGTGAACATGCAATAAATGTAGTTTTAAAACGAAAAGGGGAAGGTCACAATCTCTTTTCAACCTTACCTGATTGCTTCTGGCCAAAGCAAGGAAGTAAAATGGAAAGTGTTCGGTAGTGACAGTGCAGAAAAGGACTTGAGGCGGAGGGAGGAAATAGCAGCACCTCTCCATAAAGGTGGGGGAGAAAAGATGTAGCAAAGCCCTGAATTCCTCATGAAAGGCCAATCTCAGAGGGGAGCAGAGGAGGGGTGATCTATGATTCTGCCAAAGGTAGGAGTAGGGGAGTGTAAAGGCAGGAGGATGATTGGAAGAGACATCATTTAAGACCCAAAGAAAGAAACCAAGGGCACAGACAAAGTGCTCCACACACCAAGCAGTAATCTCACAGGCTGCAAGCTTGAAACTTTCCCATCTACTCTAACAAGCTCCCGCAGGCTAGAGGGCTGTTGCAGGTAGGGTGGGGAAGCAGGCAGAGGGACCCCAGGCCATGTCATTAGCAGTAAGGTGATTGTGTGATGTGTCTTTTCACAGTTGAGTTGGATGTCCCCCACCAGTAATGATGGGAATTAATTTAAATACACTTTCTTGATCCCAGAAGCTCAACTACATGGACAGTTGATTACACTTGACAGGATAATTTGTTAGAGCACAACTTACATATTTCAAATGGACAAAAAATTAGTATCATTTATGGTATCTCTGTATAAATTTCCTTTGAATAGGAGCTTCCTTTCCAGCACTTTGAGGTCTAAGATGTATCTAGAAAATCCTCTACTGTGGAAAATGAAGGCTGCTTAAATTGAGTAGGGGGGAAGGGGAAGGGCCTGTGGCTTTTCTTTTTGATTAATTGCTGGAACATTGTCCTTCAGGCATCTGCGGGAGTTTTATATTTTCTTTAGATGTCATTAGGCACCAAAGCTCTTTCAGGACACCTTTGAAGCTATGTGAATTCTGTCGTTTTGCTGGCAATATATGGCTCTAGGGTCCACAACTCAATCAGAACAATTAACTCCATTCATATTCACTTTTTTTACAAGTCTTACAATGGAGGCTGCTTCTGGGTATATAGCTTCACTTTCTATTTTAAAGCTGTGTATTCAGTTTTCATAAATTGTCATTTAGAGGAATAAAACAGCATCAGAGGAGGTTCAAGGACATAAACTGAAACTGGTAAAGAATAGCCTTATTTCAGAAAATACAGCATTGGCAAGCTTTTTTACATAATCAGACTGATATTTTTTAATAGGAGGCACAGTGAATTTAAGACATTGACATTTATAGCCATCCTGTAAGTGTTATGTCTTCATCACCTACTGGACCTCAGCTAACTGTGTCATCTCCTACTCCTTTCTGGCCTTTGAGTTTTTCCATCAGTTGTAAATTGCCACGGACTTTTACTCCAGAGCCCATGGTGGTTCCCATGGCTGGGAGCCCTCATATTGCATCACTGTCACTCGAAGGCCAGCCTGTTTCAGTCATTGATAAAAAGGAAGAACAAGGAAACTAGAAGATGAAAGGAGAAATAGAGCACATTTATTTGTAAATTATTATTTAAACTCAGAACTTAAATAAATTATCAACTATGCTATCTGGAGTTGAATCAAGGACTATTTTACCAGCATTCAGATTATGTGTTTTTGGGAATTACAGGATGGAAGAACACTCAGTAACAAAGAAACAGTAGAAAAGATTGTGAGATAAAAAAGCTGAAATAGAAAGAGCTCTAGCTTGGCAGTAACCACATTTTAGATAGAAGGCATGACATCTGAATATCATTTTCCCGCTATTCTCTTTGCTAACCTAAGATCTCAAACACTAAGGGTTTGAGGTTTACTTTTTACAAAGCACTTAGTACACTAGGCATCAAGTAGACACCAAATCCCAGCAAGTATTGTTATCCACATGTGTCCTAGGCTAAGTATTCAGGTGCTACATCATGCAGACTTAGCAACATTTAACCAAAATAAATGGAAACATCTCTTCAGGATCATTCATATGTCAGGTTTCTACTTGGAAAAACTACAGTGATCTACCTCCTCTGGAAATATAATAGCCTTTCCCTCTTTCCCCTTTGTTCAATTCTTTAACAGGTTGTTTCTACAGATATATTTTCCTTCCTTCCTTTTTTCCTTCCTTCCTTCCTTTCTTTTTTCATTTTTGTTGTCATGACCATCTTAGAAAGCTAACCTCTTATGCCTTAGCTAAGAGAAGCAGGACTTATATGAAAGAAGTCATTTGTAAGCGGTCATTTTCAATTTATTGTTGAAAACCTCACTCCAATCCTAAGATAGTTCCTTCGTGAATCTTGTCCAGGGAGGAAGAGCAGAAATTAGTTAATTTGAAAGCAAGGGAAGTGTTCCCTAAGCTATGAGTAAACACAGTATTGGAAAATGTATCTTTCTTTACTCTGTGGCATTCTATCTACTGCTTTGGAATTTTCTGGCACCCTGCTTTCTCCAGATTTGTGGATCAGGACATCTTTTACATCTGAATCCCTTACACTCTTCTTTTACTTTGTAAAAACCAAAATATATCTGTCAAAATTTCTAAGTTGTATTCTAATGACATCTAGACAACAATGGGTCTGAACTTTAAAAACTGAATGCTAGAACTCAAATATTGGCATCAGAAAAGCCAGTTGCTAAACAAACACATGTCAAATGAATGGAGAAATTCTAAAATAGACAAGTCAGGGCATAAGTTTCAATATTTATTTTGATATTAAAAGTTACTTCTTTCTTTCTTTTTTTAAACTTATCTCTTGATAAAGCCTTAGTCTTTAAGGGAAAAACAGGCCTAACTTGTATGAACATCTTAATTACAACTTTTACCTAAGATCTCAAAGACCATTGAGAGGTTTTGCCAAACTTCCTATCAGAAAGCATGATGATTCATGATCTGGCTTTTTGCAAGGACGAGTATGGTATGACCTAAAGAAAAGGAAATGTCATTACGGAAATCAGGCCTAAAGAAGCAGGATAAGCTTAAGAGCTATGTCTATTAACAATATAATTAAGGAATTGTTGTCTGTAAAGCTTGGCTGGGCTGACATGGTCATGTGATACACCACCTGATTCAAATAGCTTTCATGAAATCAAACTGAGAGGAAGTCTAAAAGATTTCCTTTGTATTGTCACTTCTAGATTTTGCCTAATACCTAATACTTTTGTTTTCAGTAGGTAGAAAAGAGGCAGGAACTGAGTACGTAGCTGGTGGAACCATGGCTCACTTAGAATCCTGTGTTGGAAGCTTCTAAATGCCCTAGATAAGTGTGGCAGGTCAGTGCAAATTTCCCCGGTGGGGTAACTTTTGGTCAACTCTGCAGCACTTCACTAGCATGATATTAAACCCACACAAGGTTGACAAACTGTGTCCTTTGTCTCTAACTACCCAGTTTCACCTCTGCTTCCACAAGTCCAGTTGTCTCTGATTAGCTGTTTCAATGGCAAATGAAATAAAAATCCATTATATTAACCTGTCATATTAAGAAACCCTTTTTGCTCTGGAGCATACATTTGGCACAGCTGTGCATTTTGCATTTAAATATCACTCCACCAGTGGGCTGCTTGAAACTATTGCTTTTCTATGGGAAATTAAACAGGGAGCTGCTTAATGCTCCTTGTTAGTTTTTTAATAAAAATGAAAGTGAGAATCCTGTAGTAGCAGGAGCAAATGTCTGCAGGACCCATGGCTGTGCTAAAAGCAAAGAGGAGGAACCAAAATGCATATTACTTTCAACTACCCCTGCACCGGTGGCTTTGCAATACTCGTTCCACTGTGGCTATATGAAATTGCCTCTCAAATGTTGTTTAGAGGTTATGTTAAATTGGGAGAGTCTTCTCCTGGGATCATTAGGCAGCTCTTAATTTCGTTTCCTGATAAAATATTGAAAGTTACAATTTAGGGGCAAAGCCACAGCTATTGAATTTGTGTGAGTTTTGCAGATTAAGGAGTCAAGAGAAAAGGACAAAAATAAAGGGAAAGGAGAGAAAGAGAGAAAAGCAGAGACTAGAGATTCAGACACAGAAAGAGGAAAAAACACAGGAAGAAAACAAGAGAGACTGGGGAGAGAGACTGAGAGAGAGAGATCCAAAGACAGCAGAGAGACACCAAGAAAAAGGTCAAGCCCCTGAATGTGAGTATCTGGCATGGCATTAAATAGAAGCAGTTTGTCTAGACTTAGCCCTTTGTCTCTGCACTCCCATTTCTAGAATCAAATATCAAACCTTTAGTGAAAGTAATTCCAAATAGACCTAATTGCGGCGTCCTTATTTCAAATGTTGACCATGTCTGTGAGAGTGTAGCAGAGATTTGTAATTGTAAACATGAAATTAGTGATGAGCAGAAATGTCCCAAAGCAATAAAGTTATATTTCTTTTCCTTCTTTACCTTCATCATTTCTATGCTAACATGCACACAATTAAATCTATTGAAATGACAAAAGCTAATGATCCAATTTTAAAAATGGTCATATGGACTAACAGATGACTGTATGACAGGTCAGCCACCTTTCTATAGAGGGTCGGAGAGTAAATATTTCAGGCTTTGCAGGCCACAGGGTCTCTGTTGCAACTATTCAATCCTCCATTGCAAAGTGAAAGCAATCATAGACAATAGTAAACATGGCATGGCCGAGCTCCAGTAAAACTTTTTTTTACAAAAACAGACATCAGGATGGATTTTCACAAGGATCAGGGCCTTGCTATATAGCAATACTTTTCAAGTAATTCAGGAAACATTTGTACTAAGCTTTTAGGTAGAAGCAAATGCCCAATAAAGAGGTTTTTCCTTATAGCTCTAATTATTTTGATCAGAGAACAAGTGCCAGCAAAATTCCTGATATTGGAAAAATACTGACTCATTTAGCAGTCATTCAGACCACATGTGGCTGCATTTGACACTATTGAAGAAAAGCTTCATTTGATACTGTTGAAGAGAAAGCTGCATCTACATCCCCCAAAAGTACATGTCCAGGCTCTCGTGTCATTTTAAAAAGATTATAATTTTGATAATCTATGGGTTATTTTAATTTTAATACTTTCCTAAACTTCTTTGATGATTTTGTGTTTTTTTGTATTGTTTTCAAGCACTCACTCTTTCATTTTTTAATTTATGTTTTTAATCTATGTTTTCATTAATGTCTTGATATAAAATATTCAAGTACAGGTTTTTAAATATTCCACAAAATAGTGGACATAATATTTGCACAATTGGAGCATGTATGACTATAATACTTCACAGTTAGGGGTTAAAGTTGGAGACAATGTCTAAATCGCCAGAATCATTTGTGTGGGCAGATATTTCTATAAAACGTATTTTGTTTTGACATCAAATATGCAAGGGAGAAATTAAACTATGTAGAGTAAACTCTTGGGGGATCTTTCCTGAAGGTTAGTTTTCTCAACATTATTTCCTCAAGGAACAACATAAAGGAATATATTGGCTGATGTCAAGAGTGATATTCATTAGGGACATTAGGAGTGTTCCTATGGTGAAACAGTAGAGTTGGAACAAAATATCATGTAAGTTAATCTGACAAATACCATTTAGAAGTTAGACAGAGAAACCTAATAGCACTAATCAGAACTTGGACTTGAATTTTTGAACATTAAACATCATCAAAATAAGATGATGGTGGTGTTATAGGAAAGAAGGCCTTGAGTGAGTTGTCCAAGTTCTTGGCGTTTTGAACAAAGAATTGAACAAAATGCACAAATTTGTTACTTTGGAACGAAACACAGAAATGAAGCAGCAAAAGCAGGAATTTATTAAAGCAAGAAAGCACTCACAGGGTGGGAGTAGGCCCGAGCCGGGAGATCAAGGGCCCAGTGACAAAGTTTTCTGGGTTTTAAGTGCTCCTTTTGAGGTCCCTATCAGTTACCCTTATCTAGATAAAGGATTTGGTCCATGGCTAATTAAAGGCTGAGGGGATTGGCCCATGGCTAACCCAAGGCCAAGCAGATTGTCGCCCTATGCAGATGAAGGGGTGGCCCTTGCTTGGCCCTTGGCCAATCCAAGGCACACTCCCTTTCCAACTGAGACATCATGGAAGTGGGAGGGTTGTAGAGGGAGTAGCCTTTGATCCCTGCTCTCTGGGGCGTGGGGGAGACAGGGTTTTCCCTTTTGGTTTAGTTTTAGGAAGTTCACATTAATTGGTCTTAGGTTCGCTGACCCCAGACCCAGGTGTTTTCCCTTTGATTTAACTTTAGGAAATTATCACGAATTGTCCTCAGATTCCTTGCCCCCAGATCTTGATGTTGTTGTTTTTTTCTTTTTTTCCCTTGATTCAGCTTTAGGAAGTCAACACATATCAGTCGCCTATGTTCCCTGACTCCAGATACTATTCTCCTGCCTTAGTGGCCTCTGCATCCTTTTTTCTAGATCAAAAGAGAAGCAAAAGTCATCTCTTCTACATCCTTGCTTTAATAAGATAATGTTTATTTATACATAAAGACATGAATGTACCTTAAATTTTATTATAATATTTTCTACCATTTACTCAAGTAAAGTAATGTATGAATTTTAAGACTCTCTAAGATATTTGGTGGGGGAGGAGAGAGAGAGAGACAGAGAGAGAGAGAAAGTAATGCACTCACCAATTATTTCTGTGGGAAAATTTCTGCTATTTCCTTACTTATTCCTCATCTGTCCCTCTAACTTCGTTAATTGCTTGGGTCACAGAAAATAATAAAGAACAGGTTTTCAAATGACTTGCAAAGTTTTGAGTTAGACATTTTCAGAAGAAAGATGATTCAACCTTTGACCTAAAAATTGAATGCAAAATCTTGTAGTCAAACATTTCTATTCATGTTAACCTGGAGTATGAACAAAAAGCATAAAAGACTAAAAAGATTTCAGTTGAAACAAAGGACATT
Organism: Ateles fusciceps; assembly: GCA_036589455.1. Lineage (NCBI taxonomy): Eukaryota > Metazoa > Chordata > Mammalia > Primates > Atelidae > Ateles > Ateles fusciceps. The sequence goes on from JAZHEH010000851.1 coordinate 2,956,720, forward strand.
TGAGAATGGAGTCACATACTGAGCATATCAAAGATCTCAAAACCAGGTTCCTGCATTTCAGTTTCCTGTAGAAATGACATCTCAGAGAAGTAAATATAAAGAAGAAGAATGAAGGAAAGAGGGTATTGGTAGGAGAAGATCCTAAAAAACATGATCAAAAAGGAGATTTTGAATAGTTCATATGGATTTTGTTCTTTTATCCTGAATGAGAACCAAAATGTATCTGGTTGGGAGACAAAAAACAGAAAAAAGAAAGAAAGAAATATGAAATGAAACTGTGATTCATAACAACTGACCAGCAAAGAACTAAGAGAATCTAAAGTTTTGGGTGATAAAATGATTTTTCAGACACTCTTTTCTATACTTCTAACAGTATTTCTGCCTCTTTTTTTTTCATATTTTCTGGTTATATAATAAAGAGAATTATCTGATTCCAGTTTTCTTTTGCCTAGCTTTTTTATATCTTCAATGCATTTTAATGTTTCTACAGAGTCAACCCAATATGCCAATCAAATAACAGAATTTCTAACCTATATTATTTCTCTGTTTGCCTTCTTCCCCTTCCTCTCCAACCCACCCACATACTGACAAACTTATATATCCTTTATTTGAGTTCCCCGTTCTCCTAATTTAGAATATCATATGACTTACCAGGTTGTAATGTGGTATTCATGTTGTCTCATTTGAAATCGAAGTAAGTTATGCACTAAGGGAATTTTGTAAGTGAAATCGCATAGACAAGATGATGACCCATCACAATTTTCCTTTCCTAGTTGCAAGCAGTCCACTGTATTAGGTGGAAATTATCAATGTCTCAGAAAAACACAGTAACTCAAAACTCCTCCAGCACAGTGAACTACTACAGTTGGGGCAAAAAGGAATAAAACTGCCAAAAGAGCATCAAGGAATTTGAGAAAGTGATAAAGTCTGGAAATGCGTTTATGAATGATAAGCATATGGGCTTTTAGCAACTCACTTGTTGAAAAGTTGAAAAAAGTGCAGAGGTTATATTTTTCTTCAATTCCTTTTTATTATTATTGAATTATCCCAGCAGCAGACCTTTCTCTTCAAAGGGATTTCTTAGGGTTCATTAATTACCTGATTTCATGTCAGCCAGATATTTTCCTCTCAAGCCAGTGCATGATAGCAGTTGATGCCTGGTGGCTAACCTCCTGGCAACCAATGCAGCTTCTTCGTTTGATGATTAATTATTCATTGAGCACCTACAGTGCCGAGGGAAAAGCTTGTACTCTTGCTAGAGGCTTGCAGCTTGCTAGGCAAACAACAACCAAATGAGGCAAACAAAAATGTTACACATTTGTCCTTCTTCTGCATATTCTGGATCCTCAAAGGGGGAGTGAATTTCTAAGATGGGACTAGTGTCTACATCATTTTAGAGATTTAGCAAAATCATTTGAAAATGACTTGACTAGTGTGTTAGTGTGATAGCCACAAACCAGGGACAGTACCACTACACAGACTTTTTTTTAGTGAATTTAAACTCTATATGTGTAAAGTATTTAGTTCAGGGTATAATTATCTATCTAGCTATCTATCACTTTTAATGGCAAAAAATTCTATTACCTTTGCACCAACCTAGTATCTATTTAATCTATCTACCTAATCTATCTTGCATCTATCTAATTTATTCGTATGCCACTCAGTAATGTTGTGGGAACATGGTAGAGTGCACGTACACAACCCTAGAGAGTACAGTCTACTATATACCTACGCTGTAAGGGATAGCCTGATCCTCCTAGGCTACAAACCTGTACAATATGTTACTGTACTTAACATTGTAGGCAATCATAATACAATAGTAAGTATTTGTGTATCTAAACATATCTAAACACAGAAAAGGTTCAGTAAAAATATGGTTAAAAATAGCACATCTATGTAGAGCACTTACCATGAATGGACTGAAATTTGCTCTGGGTAAGTCAGTGTGTAGTGAGTGAACGTTAAGGCCTAGGACATTACTGTATACTACTGTAGACTTCATAAACACTGTACACTTAGCCTACACTAAGCTTATTAAAAATATTTGCTTTCTTCAATAATAAATTAATGTTAGCATACTATAGCTTTTTTACCCTATAAACTTTTGTTGTTTTTTTTTTTCACATTTTTGACCCTCGTAAAACACTTAGCTTTAAACATAAACCCATTGTACAGTTATACAAAAATATTTCCTAAAAGCTTCTTTCTGCTTTAATTTTTTATTTTTACTTTTCAAACGTTTTTTTGTTAAAAATGAAGACACAAGCACACATATTATCCTAGGCCCACACAAGGTCAGGATCATCAATATCACTGTCTTGCTCCTTCACATCTTGTCCCAGTGGAAGGTCTTCAGTGGCAGTGACACCCATGCCATTGCCTATAATATCATCTCCTGCGATAACAATGTGTTCTCTGGACCTTGTAAGACCTGTCTGAGGCTGTTTTTCAGTTAACATTTATTATAAGTAGAAGAAGTACACTCTAAAATAACATTGTTAAGTATAACCAGTAACATAATCATTTATTGTCATTATCAAGTGTTATGTACTGTACATAATTGATGTGCTATCTGTTTATATGATAGGCAGCATAGTAGGTTTGTTTACACCAGCATCACCACAAACATGGTCAAGCCATTGCCCTATGACATTAGGCCATCACTAGGCAATAGAAATTTTTCATCTCTATTATAATCTTACGGGACCATTGTTATATATGTGATCTCTGACCAAAGCATTGTTATGTTACACATGAGTGTGTGAAGTCCATGGGGTGAGACTAGAAAAATATTGACAGGGTAATATATTTTCAATGTTTGGTTATAATGAGCAAGAGAAAATTGGCCTAGTGTTTTTGTGTGGCTTTGAATGCAATCCCCAAGCATGAGTACCATCTGAAGTGGACTTGCATTCTAAAAACAAAGCAGATGATGATAATTGTGAAAACCTCAAACTATAAGGTAGAGATGCTCAGAGGCTTTGCCAGAGGGAATACAAGGGTAACAAAACCATGCTGCTGGGAGATGGGATTTGAGAATCCTAGTTCCATTTTAGCACCTTATTCACCAGAACACTTGCTAAATGCTTTGTTGACCTGTGAGGCATAAAATGGGAATTCTCTATATAGATTATTACAACAAGCCACCTTAGTTTTCTGCCTCTTGACATATGATTACAAATGTTTCAGAGAAACTCACAAATCCCATGGAATGTACAGAGCTTTGGCCTGCTTTCTGTATTACATATTTTTTTATCAAAGAAAAAAAATGGAGGTGGGAATGGGAAATAAGTATATGTTTGGATGCATGAGACTAAATTGTCCTTATTTAATTTCTAGCTGCAGTGACTTACTGAGCCCTATTCTTATTATCTTAAATGTCTAAAGTTACTAGCTTCATTGAGTTTTTTGAAAACTTGCCCCCTTTTTTTTTTCATTTTTCAACTGCCAACAGTATAAAATGTAAACGACACAGCTATACACAGAAAATCAGGAATCTTATTTAATTTCTAAGTTTTAAAAGTTCTCCAAAACAGAACTTATGTATACATAAGAACACTTACCAAAACAATGCCTTACAGTAATGAAGGTTAGAAAATCCAGGAGTTGAAAGGAATGTGACATGTGGGCCTATGTATTTCTGGTAAGGCAATAGCATTTATAGGATCTCCTGCATTTATCTCTACAGAACTGGAAAGCAACTAGCCAATTTGCCCTTATTTTCAGGAAACTCTTTACCATCCATATCTAATATGCTTTGGCCCAGAAAAATGTTAATTCTCTGGATAATATATTAGACCTTTATTTTGATACATCCATTCTTCTTCCTGAAGAGTTATTGAACCATCATCTTATTTTCCTTATTTTGAAAATGTCCTCTACTTGATACATTTTCTAGTAGTGTTAAAAAATTAAAATACAGAATCCTCATTGATTTCAACTTTAGAAAAACAGCATTTATTTATTTATTTAGTTTTTGAATATAAGTATTTCTCATGCAATTTTGTGGGCATACTTATGCTAAAAAAAATTCACTATTTATCTGAAATTTCAAGTTAGCTGGGCATTTTGTAGTTTTATTGGCTAAATCTGGCAACCCTAAATGTTGTAATTCTTGGAAAAATTATACCCTTGAGAGATATATTTATGCTAGCCAACTCCATCATACTCTCCTTAGCTATCTTGATTGACTATTTTAAATAGAAAACTCATTTGTACATAATGGATGAAGATAATTTTTATATTTCCTTCTGGCCCTAACATCTCCAAAAAAACCACATAAATTCACTTCCTGTGGTGCAGAACTCTTTAGCAGAAATCTTTGAGGTGGAGTCTGCCTTCCGTGGCTACAAAGTGCAGAGCTAGGAGAAGTTCATTTGACCTCTTCACTAACCATAGCCATCACTGTATTTCTACTTCATTAATTTTCATTCCCTGAAGTCACAGGACAAATAGAAAAAACTTCGGCGGAGTAATTATGTGACAGTGGGTCCAGAGGAAGGGGCCAAAGTGACATGCATTGGAGCGTTGAAAATATTGTAATCAATGAGACTTCTTACTCAATGATACGATTCATTTGTTTTTAAACATCTTGGGGCCACATGTGGTCCTAGACTGGAGGCAGAATCACAGCACTGGCTTTTGAGGAAACTTTACAGAGTCTTGTGATCTTTACCTCTTGGAAGAATTGTTTTAAAATAATAATTGCTTATTTCTACCTATTAAAATTTGTGATGGTCTGGTGCATGGCTATAGTCTCAGCTGCTTGGGAGACTGAGGTGGAAAGATCACTTGCGTCCGGGAGTTTGAGGCTGCAGTGAGCTATGACCACAACTATGAACATTCATGGCACTCTAGCCTGGGCAACATAGCAAGAATATGTCTCTAATATGATAATAATAGAGTAGTCGCTGGAATATGGTATAGGCATAAGATTACAGGTTTTAATAAATACTTTTAAAAATAAAACAAAATTTGTGATGATAAAATCTATTCCATGAAAAAAAAAAAAAAGATTATCACCTTTTCTAGATGTTTAGAAATCTTTGTCTAAGAAGGTCTTTTTTCTTGATGTTATCTGCTTGGGTCTGTTTCCTTAAAGTTTTTATCCATTTTTTACACAGAATGACTTTAAGCTCCAGTTTTCTTATTTGTAAAATGATGATAGTAATACTTACCTCCCTTAATTGTCATGAGGATTAAATGAGATGAATGTCAAAGTTCTTAGCTTAGTTCTGAACCACAGCAGCTTAATAGATTATTTGACGCTGGTTGACTAAATGCCTTCTGATGTGCTATTCATACCATTTCGCAATTTAACATTCACACACTCAGGGAAAATGCTGTTTCTCTACACATACTGATGCAGGATTTTTCTTCTTGGTCTCTTTGCAAGCCAGGGTCCCTTGGCTGGAGAAGCCCTGCCCAGGCCTCCTTAGGCCATGCTGGCATGCCTCAGCTTGCCTGTGTTGTAACTTGTACCCCCATTCAGCAGTTCCTGAGCTCTTGTACTGTGCCCAAGAAGAATGAAGATATGCTAGACATTGAAGGGTAAGGAGGACGGAGAAGAATTTTATGGAGTGATGAAATAGATTTCAGTGAAGAGGGGATGCAGGGATGGTCCCTCTACCTGAAGGTGGGAAAGACCCCCGTGTGGCTGGGTCCTGGCCTTTTATGTACTCTAGAATGGAAAGTGCATGCTGACTGGTTTGTGAGTATGAACAAAAGATTAAAGCAAAGACACCACTCAAAGGTGGGCATGGCACCACAGTGTAGAAAAACCAATTAGGAAAGCATAGGTACATGGGACATAGGTGAAGGGTGGGGACCAATCAGAGGAAAGCACGCCAAACAGGAAGACAAGTTCTCAATTCGGTCTAAGGATTTAACGTGTAGCTTGCCTTTCAGGCTTTACAGGCTGGTCTTCAGCTTGGAGGTGGGGTTTCACTGGGGGACCCGCCCCTATCTGCCTAGGCATTTGGCTGCCTCCTGCCACTCTCAATACGATGCTTCCGACAGCAAATGTGTGGGTTTTTTACACACCAAGCAATTCTCCAGCTTCGTGGGCCCTTGCTGGATGTCCCACAGTTTAATTGAACTTTGACCCTATCTACCTGGCATTAGCATCATATCCCATAAGTAAAAGGACTCAGTCACACAAGATTGTCCTCACTTCTGATGCCAGTTGCACCTTTGAACCTCCCATACATCTGTGGCTATAAATCCACAGTTATTATGACACCCTCCTCCTGTTCAATAGTTTTCTAGAATGACTCACAAGAGCTCAGGAAAACACTTTTCTTATATTTACTGGATTACTACAAAGGATACAACTCAGGAACAGACATATAGAAGAGATTCATGGGCAAGGCTTGGTCGATGGGGGAGGGGGTGTGATGCTCCCTCCTAGCACCTTGATGTGTTCACCTATCCAGAAGCTCATGGAATCTTGTAGCTCAGGAGTCTTCATAGAGCTTAATCTCCCACTCTCCATCCTCTTCCTGGAGGTCACTGGGCAGGGCTGAGGTTTTAACCCTCTAATTACCTGGTCTTTCTGGTGATCCACCCCAGCTTAAGGCTATCTAGGGACTCTACCCTATGTCACCATATTAACATAAACTTAGATGTGATAAAAAATGCTTGTTATGAAAGGAAAAGAAGAAAAAGATACTCCTTTATCTTTTCTAGTGTTTCCTGTATCTTTTCCTAGTGTTTTAGGAGCCCTGTACTAAGAACTGGAGACAAAAAAGACCAAATGTATTTATTATATCATACCTGCTTTCTATATAATGTTAAATGTCTAATTGTTATAATTTCAGTGTTACTATGCATTTCTTCTAAAAGACTTGATGGCTGTGTTTGCTTGTTTTTGTGTTGGTAAATTTCTTTATAAGCATTTATAAACATTCTATTTCTGAACTTAAACCCATTTAGATTTCAACTGATGGAAACTTCAAATGAGAAGAAATCTGAACCTTGCCTAATAGTTACCCTTATTGTTTGTAACAATTAAACACATTTCAAGGAACTTGAAACAATGTCTATGGTACAATGAAAGGATGAAAGGATAATCTGAGTAAGGCAATTTGTTTAGAGTGACAGCCTGATTATTACAAAAGTAAATCAATAAGACAAAAGATTGTTCAAATGTACCCCCGTCTTCTTTAAAACATTGATAGACTGAAGAATGGGGTTTGTTCAGAATAAAATGATAGTAGACTCATCACAATAGGTAGCATTTTCAAGAATACAAGATTCTTAGAACCACTACAGCTGGGAAAATAAACATCTCAAAATTAGATATAACATTGGGTTTTGTGTTATATAATTTGTAATAGAGCACTGAGTTATTGCGACAGAGAAAAAGCAAAAAAAAAAAAAAACATACAAAAAAAAAGAGGTCAAAGGCAGTAGAAAGCTTAAAAGAGAACATCAATATCCTTGTGAACTCATTTACACTTTAAGTAATGAACACAGATTTCATTTTTGAAATTTCCTATCTCCTACAGTAGCCATGTTTTATGATTTCATGCAATCACCCAAAACATATGTCACAACTACTGAAGAACATTCAAACTTAAAATGCTTTTTTAGCAAGAAGTTAAATACAAGAGCTATAAATATTAGTGAGATACATACCTCCTAGTATCTCAGTGGTCAGAAAAATGAGTTCAAACCCTCAGTGAAATAGAAGAGTATTAAACAATGCAGCCTTAGTTAACAGCTTTGCTCTTGGCCCAACTGCACTAGATATCAAGGGCTGTGATCATAATGTATTTAAAATATTCAGGTGCATAATTTACTAAACCTGGTCAAACAAAAGAAATGAGTAATTACTTCTTACTTAGCCTTTAATTAAAACAGAATTCTTTCTTGAAGGACAACTCATTAAAAAAAAAGTTTGTTCTTCTCAAAGGAGGGTGTATATTTTCCCTTTCTGCAGAATCAATATTAAAACCTAATGAAAAACCCTACATGCATTACAAATACAGTGAATGAATGGAACAGACACTGCCTCTATGAATTTGACTTATAAGAATACAGGCCTTCTATTGCCCAAGCTTGTTACAGATATCATCCAGCTCATAACTTTAGGCCAGTGGAATCAGAAGGCAGTTCATTATTATGAGCATGTTTGAGATTTAAAGGGAAAAACCAATGATGGCTGTTTTGGTTGAGTTATCAAATAGACCCAAGGAGAATATTTGGCATAAGGCTTAGAGTCTATGAATTAAAGACCCTAAGAGAATGTGAGTAAGAGAAAATAGGTGGCAATAAATGGGTGAGTGAAGGACAGTCTTACACAGTAATCCCTCTGTATCTACGGAGATTGGTTCCAGGATACCCCCAGCTCCCCAAGATACTAATAACCCAGAGGCTTCCGTCCCTTATATAAAATAGCATAATATTTGCACATAACCTATCCACATTCTTCCATATATGACTTATACCCAGTAGAGTGTAAATGCTATGTAAATAGTTGCTAGACTATATTTTTATTATATTATTTTTATTGATTTTTCTGAATACTTTTGAGCTGTGGTTGGTTGAATCCTTAAATGTGGAACCCATAGATATGGAAGGATTATTGCATAACATTTCTAGAAGCAAGTGCTACTATATGGGATATAATGGCTAAAAAGATGAACTTTGGATTTAAACACTTCTTGGTTTGAAACTTGACTCTTTCCTTTACTCACTGTGGGACTTGTCAGTTCTAGAAGTGTCAGAAACTTCATCTCTGAAGCAATAAAAATGATTGTGATATCTACCATAAGATTTTATATCATAAAGTGAGACATGTAAGCAGAGATTATAGCACTCATTACACATAACAGTGATAGCTCTTTCTATTTCATGGGTGGGCCAGATTCATTTCAAAAGACCTGGAATGAGCAGAATGCTTGCAACTACGCAATATGCGAGGAGAAAATAAAACTGCGCACTCAAAGGTGGATGATGATGCTCATTCCAAATAAGGAGTTAATGTGGAAAAATTTCAATTATAAAACACAATGAGTAATTACTTCATTAATATATATTAATAAGAAATATTCGGTATTAAAAATACCCAACAAAAGAAATCATTATTAAAAAAAGACACCTGCACTGTTATGTTCATTGCAGCACTATTCACAATAGCAAAGGCATGGATTAAACCTAACGCTAATCCATCAATGGTTGATTGGATTAAAAATGTGGTGTATATACACCATGGAATCTCATGCAGCCATAAGAAAAAAAATGAAATCATCACCTTTGCAGCAACATGGATGGAGCTGGAGGCCATTATTCTAAGTGAAATAACTCAGAAAACAAAAATTAAATACTGCCTGTTCTCATAAGTGGGAGTGAAACAAGGGGTCACATGTACATAAAGATGGAAATAATAAACACAGGACTCTGAAACGGGAATGAGGGATGAAAAATGGTACACAATGTTCACTGTAAACTAAAACAAAAAACGATGAGAAAAGAATTAGAACTATATAATATAGAAAATGAAAATTCACCTCCATAATCCCAATACCTAGATATAATCACTTTTAACATGTAGTTATGTTTTTAAATCAGACTTTTAAAAATTTATTCAAAAAAACACTCTAATTTACATACTTTTTTGTAAAAATACAACCGTATTATGAATAGTTATCTTGCTTTTTTAAGATATAGATATGGATATTTTTCTTTTTTTGAGATAGAGTCTTGCTCTGTTGTCCAGGCAGGAGTGCAGTGGTGTGATTTCAGCTCACTGCAACCTTCACCTCCCAGGTTCAAGTGATTCTACTGCCTCAGAGCCCAAGTAGCTGGCACTACAGGGACATGCCACTGTGCCTGGCTAATTTTTGTATTTTTGTATTTGAGACGGGGTTTTGCCTTATTGGCCGGCTGCTCTCAAACTCTTGACCTCTGGTGATCCACCCACATCAGCCTCCCCAAGTGCTGGGATTACAGGTTTGAGCCACGGTATCCAGCCTGGATATGGATATTTTTCTATGTCAATAAATATGTTAACACTATGTTATGTGCTCCATATTACCCCATTGTATGAAATTTTCTATTTTATTTATCTAATCACTAGAAATGAACATTTAAAGCATTTTCAAAATTGTGCCATTATAAATATTAAAACTTCCATTAGTCCATACTAATGTATACAAATTACTGAATTTCAAAAAATGGAGAATAGATAAATATCTTGTGAAGAAGAATTTCAAATAATATATGAAGGTAGGCGTCACAGAGTGGACTTCCTTTCAAAGAGTACGGTATGGAAAGAGGAACAGAAAGCAATTTTATAGTAGAGAAAGCTGACCAACACTTCCTCATCCAGGTGATCAAACTTAACATTGATAGTGATTAGTTATCTTGTTAGTATGTACCTCTTTTACTCTCTTCGGTTGTGTCTTAGTCTATTTGTGTTGCTGTAAAAGAATACCTGAAGCTGGGTAACTTATAAAGAAAAGTAGTTTATTTGGCTCACAGTTGTTCAGGCTATACAAGAAGCATGGTGCTCTCATCTGCATCTGGGAGGAGCCTCAGAATGCTTCCACTCATGGCAAAAGCCAATGGGGTGGATGTACACAGAGATTACATGGTGAGAGTGAGAAACAGAGACAAAGGAGAAGATGCTAGGCTCTTTTCAGCAACCAGTTCTGGGAATTAAGAACTCACTCACTACCATGCGAATGGCACCAAGCCATTCATACAGGATCCACTCCTGTGACCCACACACCTCACATCATGCCACACTTCCAATGTCAAAGACCAAATTTCTACATGAAATTTGGTGGGGCCAAACAAACCATATCCAAACAATAACAGGATGCTATAACAAAATACCAAAGCCTAGGTGGCTTACATAACAGACATTTATTTCTTACATTACTGGAGGCTGAAAAGTCCAAGATCAAGATGCTGACATATTTGGTTCCTTGTGAGGGCCTTTTCCCTGGTTTGCAAGTGGATTTCACATTATTTTCACTATGTTCTCTTACGGTGGAGAGTTACAGAGCCCTGGTGTATTTTCCTCTTCTTATAAGGACACTGATCCCATTCTGGAGGCTCCACTGTTATGAGCCTAATCTAAACTTTAATTATCTTTCTCAAAAGTACCACCTCCAAATACCATTACACCAGGGATTAGGCTATCAACACATAAATTTTAGGGGACACTATTCAGTCCATAGCAGTACCCTTGTTATAAAAATGGTACTTTACTTCCGTGATCTTCTTTTCAAAAACATGCAACTCCAATAAAGACATGAAAAAAGTTTTTAAAAATTTAAAAAATATCAGACAAATACTAATGGTGGGACACTCTGTAAAATCCCAGTACTTCTCAAAACTGCCAGAGTCATCAAAAATAAGGAAAGTCTGAGAGACTCACAGCCAAGGGGCACAACCCATGGATATTTGACAACTAAATGTAAGGTGGTATCTTGGAAGAGATTTCCAAACAGAGACAGGACATTAGACAAAAAGTAAACAAATCTGAATACAAAATAAACTTTGTTGTTGCTGTTCATTTCTTTTTTTGAGACTGAGTCTCACTCTGTTGCCCAGGCTGGAGTGCAGTGGCACCATTTTGGCTCACTGCAACCTCAGCCTCCCCCGCCTCAAGCGATTATCCTGCCTCAGTCTCCTGAGTAGCTGGGACTACAGGCTTGCGCCATCACGCCAGGCTAATTTTTGTATTCCTAATAGAGACAGGGTTTTACCCTATTGACCGAGCTGATCTTGAACTCCTAACTTCAAGTGATCCACTCGCCTCGGTTTCCCAAAGTGTTGGGATTACAGGTGTGAGCCATCATGCCTGACCTACAATATAAAGTTTAGTTAATAAGAATGCACCAATATTGGTTCATTAATGGTAACAAATATACCAGAGCAAAGTAAGATGCTCATGATAAGGGAAACTGCGCGTAGGGTGTATGGGGACCTTATCTGTGTCCCTTAAAAATAATTTCTAAAACCTAGTGAAAAACTTACTAAAATAAATAAATCTTCTTAAATAATGTTTTTGCTAACCAACCTATTCAATATAAATTCAATATAAATTTCTAGAAAGTGGAAAAACTCTGGTCAAAACATTTTCACCTTTGAAACACTTTAAAATATATTTTTAACTTGTCCTCCAGTGGTTGTGCTATATACATGAAAGGAGTTTGTGAGTACATATTCAGAAATCCATCCTCCACTCAGAATATTATAATCCTTTAAAGTATTTTTAATTAATTAGATTAAAAATATATAACTTTTTAAGTTTACATATATTTCTGTGATTAAATTGACTGTCTTTTTATATGTTAATTGGTCTTTTATACAGATTTATAAGTTTATGTGTTATATGTTAATTGGCAAATTGTATATTCCACATATGTCAGGTAACAGGAATATTTCAGCATTCAAACTATTTCCATAGTTTGAAACAAGTGTTATTCTTGCCTCTATCCTTGTTTAAAGCTAAATCTTCCTGTTGCTTGGCAGTATATTCAGGTTGAAACAAAAGTCTCCAGAATGGAGTCAGTGAGAGTGTTCACACTCCGCTTTATTTTTCATATTGTCTCTACCTCTGAGGAAAACACTTGAAGCTGCCTTGCAGCTATAATTCTGCTGTGAAAGATAAAGATTGTATAACCAGCCGATGACTACAGTAGATTTATGTGTCATTTCAATTGAGAACAATGGAACTATTAAGTATTTTTCTGCGTATCATTTTTTTTGGTTTGGCAATGGATAATTCTGTGCATGTGCAAACTATATATGATAACCAAATACATATGTAAATATGAGAACCAAATAAATTTGTTAAATATGATACCAGATTTAAAATATACCAAAAAATCAAGATAATTGTGAAGAGCAAATAATTTTCAGAACTGTCCAATAAAAAGATGTCAACTATTTATCATCTTTTGTTACAATGTGTTACATACATTGCTTTTTATTCTGGACTTTGTAATAGTACAGAATCATATTTATGTGAACTAGAAAATTCTGCAATTGCAACAATCCTCATCAAAATAAATAGTCTCTTTAAAAATCAAGTCACGAATAATTGTGTTCTCTATAAAATCCAATTAAGCAGTTTTTACTATTAGATGACACCAAAGGCAATGCTCAAACTAGAAATGTCTACACAGACCTTCAGTATTTATACCAAAAATGAATGGCTGACCAGTATTTTGTCATTTTCTTCTTTAGAAGTGTCTGAAGATCTGAGATATCCACTAAAGTGTCATACTTCTGGGACGATGTCTTTTTTTCTGTATTCACTTTAGAGTTTATAAAAGCTGTATCATTGCTGAGGGAAAAAATACATGGTTTTGTAAACCAATTTTTTTAAGAGATTCCAAATTTCTACAGTCTCAAAAATGGAGCATCTGTACCAAATATTGCACTATATATTGCTAAAAATGTTCAATATGTAAAAAATCTGATAGAGAACACTAATATTTATTGAGCATGTATTATGTGTTGTTCTAAAGTTGTTAAATAGACAGTTTTATGAAATTTTCAACAACTTTATGATGTCAATTATTATTAATCCCCATTTTTACAGATGAAGGAACGAAGACATGAGGCAATTAAGTAGCTTGCCAAATACCTCAAGGTTAGAGAAATGAAGTCGTCTGAACCATGCCACCTCCTCTGCAGACCATATTCATGACCTTGTTTGGGCTTCCTCATAGATCATAAGAGATATTGAGGCAGCATCGGAAGACAGATGCTATTAGAGCAAACTTAAGATTGTGGAAAAGTGAGAACATGCATGGCATGCAAAGCAACCATAGTGATACAATTTAGCTTGATGATGTATATGATAAACCAGCTCTTTAGATAATCAAAACCATTTCTTAAGCACCTAATATGTGTTTCAGCAACTGAGTTATCACTTAGATAAATACAAATAGACATAGATGTTACCCTGTGAAGCTTATCTCTAATTAGTGACACACATGTATAATTATAAATTATTATAACTATTATAAAGAGGGAACAGCCATGAGAGGTTGCAGTGGGAGATATTTCTAGGCTGTGTATATTGTAAGGCTCGCTTTAGGGAAAGATGATAAAACTGCGGTGATGAATGAGAAGGAGCTAACTTGCTGATGGTGGTATTATTTCAGGGTGGAGTTTGGCAGTGACATGAGTAGTAAGGTCAAAGTGAAATTTTCAAAGTCAGGGTTTGAACCTTGAACACATATTTATCTCAAGAACTATGGGCGATATTTAAAAGATTTATAGCAAAAAATGTGTACACATATGTCCATCTTTAAAATATATCACTCTTCTCTCACTGTGAGAACAGATTCAAGGTGGTCAAAATTGGAAGGGGAAAGATGAGATGGAATCTGTTGCAGGATTCCAAGTGAGGTAGAATCTTTCACCAGAGTGGTGGTAGGGAAGGGAGCACTTACTTAGAAAACATATGTGACAGAACATGGAAATTGACTTGATATGGGAAGAAAAGATAAAAGAAGAATCAAAAATCTGGATTTCTAATTTGCTTAACAAGATGGATCCTGACTAATGCACTTCAACAGGAAATGCTAGAGGTGGTCATGGTATTTAATAAAATATATCAAGTTCATCTTTGGATGTGATGACATAGAGCTGTCTTTTGAAATGTCCAAATGCAGCTACCATATATAAAAAGAAGGTGATGAGTCTGGAATTCAGAAGGAAGCTAAGGGACAGAGAATTACAAAATTAAATAAATTCACAGATGTGGATGTGAATGTGAAGGGAGAAAGCATATCATGAAAAGGTGATGAGTAAGGATCAAATCTTGGGGACGGAGACCTAAAAATGTCTAAAATCTAAGAGGAGGAGGAAATAGTAAAAGTTAACCTGGATGAACCAGAAAGGTGGGATTCGGGGTGGATTAGAAGAGTATATTGTTCATGAAACCTGAAGGAAAGAAAATTTCAAAAGAAAGAGGACGATTAATAGTGTCTAATGCTACTTTGAATTCAAATAAGGACTTAAAAATGTCTATTGAAAATAACAACCTAGAGATAACCAATAATCTTTTTTTCAGATAAGCTGATGGAATAGCTTCATTATTGTTTTACCTCCTCACTGTCTCTCTTCCTCTTTCTTCATAAATTGTGTGCATTATTTTGGTTAAGACAGGTGAAGTGGAGGTAAATTGGAAGAGGATATAATCAGTGGTATAGACTACCTGTAGCTTGCACAAGGCAGTATCTATCATGTTGTAAGTAATCTGTCTAATCTTAACATTTATTTAAGTCTTGAGCCTTAGAGAAATGTGCTTATTCTCAAATTAGCTATAAATGGCCTATAGACAAGGCATTTAAAATGTGATTTTCTCAGTTTGCAAAAATTAACCACACTTACTCTAAGTCGGTACTTGCAAAGAAAGTCATGCTGTTCATCTGGTTGGTGACTGAGTAGCCATTATCCTTTTCTGCATTCTATCATGCTGTTCATGGTGAAAAGTTTGGTGGCAATTTAATATGAAAATTTGAGGACTCTTGTGCCCAGGAAGGAAGCTGATTCAAGCAAGATAACACACTGAGATAAACTGCAGAGACAATCGAATTGTTGTGCAGACAGTGTGGCTTTTTGATGCTTGTAGAGAGAGTAGTGGCTTGCCTTTAAGCTCTACTCTGATTTTAAGCTGAGGCAGTTTGCTTTCTTTCACCTCTCTATCCTTTCTAATAGTAATGATATGCGTTCTTCTTGTTAGATATGACCATTATGCCACATGGAATTGTTATTCTAATTTACTGGGCATTTGCAGAAATTTTAATCATTATATCACATGAATTAAGTCCTGCAGAACTCCACAAAAGAGGCTAATGCCAAGAAATTGAGGCATTGTTATAAACAAAATAAATAGATTGGGATTGGAATTCAGAGCACTGATTACATTTTCTCATCACTTAGCTACAAAACTATTACTATGGCTATTCGTGACCATTTAAAATAGCAGCAAACATATTGCTGAAGGAGGGTGTGGGTGTGTGTCAGGCACTGCTTTTTGGCCAAATTTCATATTGGATAATTCTCTACCAACTTTCTGAAGCTTTCTGTTATTTCACTGAAGCAATATCTATTCCTCTTCATCAATCAGTGTTATTTTCTGTTAAATATTCACCATGGTATATTTCAAAGCTGGTTCACTGATATTCTTCAACAGAAAGTTCTAGTTGGTTTAGTTGAAAGGTGAGGAAGCTATCCAATATATGTAAATTGAGCATCTTCTTTGAGCAAGACACTGAATCAATTAGAACATCTAGAATTGTGTTCTCACAAACAAAATTTTATATTTAACCAATGGAGCTTTTCCACAGTGCTTTAACTTCAGGCCAAACGTTGACATCCATTACTATCAAATAGGAAACTCTACTGGTTGTGTTTTCTGTTTTGAAAGGCACTAACAATATTTAAACTTGTATTTTCAACATAAACCTTTCAACTTCTTTGCCTATCTTTTTCCTTCTATATACTTTTAAGAGGAGCACTCAAAGCTACATGGATGAAAAACTATCTTCACTTCATGTAATGACCAACATCTTAAGTGGTTTCCCAGCTGTGTTGATGGATATTGCTTATCAAGTCATTTCTATCTCTCTGTTTAAAATATACAAAACCAAATGTACTCTGAGAGACAGCAAAATAAATCAAATAATATGCATTCGGTCCTTTTTGAAATGCCTAAAAGAAACAAGAGCAGCACTTAAAGCACACACACACCACACAAGTGCTTTGCTGGTTTTATTATTTTTTTCTTTCTTTATCAGGCTTGAAGTGATCTCTGAAAAGGAAAAAAGAAAAAAAATAAAAGGCTACTGTGGACGTTTCTATTTCAGCAAGATAGCTATTTTGAACTAAGTAGCACCAGCAAGGTAAATACAGAAAATAACTTTAAATGGACACATTTACCTGTAAGAACTAGAATGCAATTGATACACTTATAAAAAGCAGATTCTGAAGTAGAAAAAAAAATAATAATTACTTTACTTTTCCCAGGAGAAAAAGGAATACAAGTGAACAGAAAGCATTAGCCTCTTTACATTAAAAAGATTAAATGCATTTCAATGACTAATTGTCAAAGTATTCATTTTAAGAATTATTTAATGATTTTAAATCCAGTACTGTTTAGCAATTATATAATAAATATTATTTATTTAATTACTAGAATAAAACCAGCAAATGCACTTAAAAAATCAAGATGCTACCTAAACATCTCCATATAACCAGACTCTCAATGCTATTCAAGCGCTAATAGACACATCTAGTACTTTAATCTAGTGTTAGCTCTGCTTCCTCTTTGAAACATTCAGTCAGTAGAAATCGATGCAAACTTTCAAATAGCCCAAACTAGCTGGTTTGTAGCATTCTAGCCGGTGGCTAATGTCCAACCTCTTTGTTACTCATGGTCTTCAGCAACTGTCACTTTCTCACTTTTATCATTTGTTCAGTTCACCCCCCTGCTTAAAATGCAGCTTTATAAGCCCTCCTCCTACTCCTTCACCACCTCCACCTCCTCATCTTCCTCCTCCTCCTCCCCCAGTTCCTCCTCTTCGTCACTTCTTCCTGCTTTTCCTCTACTTCTTTTCCTCCTTCTTGTCTCCTTCTTCACATTCTAACCTACTTACTCCAACAATGCTATCTTTACTTCAACCAGTCAAAAAATCTCAAGTCTTTCTCAGAATTTTGAAACCTTTCTCGGGCTCTAGAAACTACAACAGGGATTTACCATGAATGCTCTCTGCTTGCTGTTGTAATTAATTAAAATGTCTTTTAATTGTACAGTTGTTTGCTCGTCTACCACCTATTAGTTTATGTGTGCTGTTTATACCTGCCCTACAGTAGACCATCCTCGGATATTAGTGACATTTCTTCACATAATCATTTAGGAGTATCCCTTTTTTGTTCTTTTTTTCAACCATATTAAATTATATGTATAATAATTCTTCTCCATGATGAGTGATATGAAATAAATATGAGCCTATTGTTTTTCAGACCAAAACTTATAGAAAGACTCGGGATTAAGTATTTCCTTATCAGCGTCTGTTCCTAGTGTGCAGTACTGGGACAATTCAGTGTTTATCCTGAAGGTTTAATATCAAAATTGCTATCATAGAGTCCATTCTTGACACTCTGATCTAAATTACTTCCCCAGTTTTAAATTTTTATAGCCCCGTGCACTTCTTTTATAACTGGTAGGTAATTGCATATTTATATTTGCAATTTTAAATGTATGTGCTGCCTTTCATTCTAGACTGTGTCATAAGGGCTCAGATACCCTTTTGGGCAAGGCGTTCCCCAAAATGTAACTCAGTACTTTATATATTGTAAAAAATGCCAAAAAAAAATTGAATGAATGAATAATATTTCAATGTTTTTTTGGTAAGGGAATTTTCAAGAAATTGTCCTCGTAAGATAAACTGAATTGTGTATGGGTAGGAGAAAGCAGAATTTGGGGTATATAGGAAACATGCAGTTCTGCATTGACCTTTCCTAGTCAAAGGCGGTGAAAGTGATTTAACCTATTATTTCTAGTGAAGAGAAACACAAGTCATTTGGGATTACCTGTGAAGCATACAGAGAGAAAAGGTGTTGGCATACCATCAGACTTATCTAGTTACGTCCAGTCTTAGAGATGTGATCAAATGAGAGATCATTCTTTTTAAATTCCCAAATGGTAGGAAGACCTCAGAGGTCTTTAATGAATTCCATAAACTTGCTATGTGAAAACTGATGGGATCTGCTTCAGAAATGGGAAAGATGTCTTCTGAAGGCTGGTGGCAATGTCATTTTATTGACAATTTTAGGATAGCCTTCAAAAGTCAACTTCCAGCAATTGCAAAGCCTCTTATATCTGCTGTTGTCAAGTGGTCATAAATACCAGATAGAGGACAAAATCAGGGCATGGATAGCCCATCACGGGAATTAAGGTCATCATGAGGTATGCCTGCTTAGCCAGTGCTTAGAAAGGACCCCTGTTAAGGAACAGAGATTCCACACTTTTCAGAAGCCCATTTTTCTTCTTTTCTTTTTTTAAATTTTGAGACAGAGTCTTGCACTGTTGCCCAGGCTGGAGTGCAGTGGCTTGATCTCGGCTCACTGCAATCTCTGCCTGCCAGGTTCAAGCAAGTCCTGCCTCTTCCTCCTGAGTAGCTGGGACTACAGGCATGCACCACCATGGCTGGCTAATTTTTTGTATTTTTAGTGGGGACAGGGTTTCACCATGCTGGCCAGGATGGTCTCGAACCCCTAACCTCGTGATCCACCGGCCTCGGCCTCCCAAAGTGCTTGGATTACAGGTGTGAGCCACTGTGCCCAGCCCCCCCATTTTTTTTTTTTTCTGGCCAGACATTTTATGCTGAATAACAGGGAAAAAAAAAAAAAGTTCAAATGGTACATTAAAAGCAAAACAAAACACACAAACAAAAATGTAGCACTTAAGTCTTCACAATCCCCAATCTTCCTTTTTTAATAGAATTGTTTGAATAGTTCCCATAGCTCCCATTGGTTGGGAGTAGCTATCGCTGAGATGTCTGAAGTTGCAAAGCAAGTGGCTGAAAATGGCACCCCAAATGGCCCATGAGAGATAATATACCTTATGTCAATCTTCTTTACTAAGGACCCAAGGTTCTATGGCATCCTGGTTTAAGTAGCATTGAGGAATCTATTTTATCAGACACTATCAATACACAAAAATTGCGATTTTCATTTATTTCCCTGTTGTGAATTCATGATGTATATACTCAGAGAAATAAATATATCTATATTTATATCTATAGCTATGTTGATAAATAGATATTATTGGAGCTAACTGTTTAAGTTTTGTGCAATCAATCTTAATTTAGACATTACTATTTCTTCAGTTTTACACATTTGACTGTATTAGCCTTCTTCTTGGTCCTGGACACCATAATATTTCTCTGTTCTTCTCTTTGGCATCTTGTTCCCCACCATCTTATTTCCCAGTTAACCCTCCACACAGGCCTCCTTTGGGAAGGCTACAATGAGCTATTCTCAATTTTTACTCAATATCCCTTAAGCCTTATACCATATACTAATTTTGCCCAGTTGCTAGTAAGAGAAATTGAAAATAATAATGAGTCAAACAAGATTGAAGTTTATATTGTTCTCTCATAAAATAAGTCCAGGCCAGGCATGGTGGCTCACACTTGTAATCCCAGCACTTTGGGAGGCTGAAGTGGGCAGATCGACCTGAGCTTGGGAGTTCAAGACCAGCCTGAGGAACGTGGAGAAACCAAATCTCTACTAAAAATATAAAATTAGCCGGGTGTGGTGGTGCATGCCTGTAATCCCAGCGACTCAGGAGGCTGAGACAGGAGAATTGCTTGAACCCGGGAGGCCGAGGTTGTGGTAAGCGGAGATTGTGCCATTGCAGCCTGGGCAATAGGAGTGAGACTCTGTCTCAAAAAAAAAAAAAAAAAGTCCAGGTATAAGTCCTCCAGAACTGATAAGGGGACTACATATTGCCACTAAGGATGCAAAACACTTTTAATATTCAGCTCCTACATTCTTAGCACCCAGTTTCCACCTTCAAGGTCAAGATCCAAATAACTGTAGCTCTTTATTCATTGGATTTGATTCCTAAGCAGAAAGAAGAAAGAAATAGAAAGGGATAGTGGCAAAGGTGCACACAGTCACTCCGTCCATTCCTAGGAGTTTTTTCAGAAGTGCATCCACCTGCTCTCACTTATGTCTAATTGGCTGTGTTAGCTACAAGAGAGCCTGAATAATGTAGTCATTTAGTTGGGCACATAGTCACATGAAATAAAATAGTAATTTATTTCTACTGAAAAACAGAATAGACTTTTAGGTAAGAAAACATATCTCTGTTTAAAGTGTTTTTCTCCTTTAGCATAAATACAACAGATGCTTCTAGATTTAGGATGGTGTTACATCCTGAAAAACCCATCAACAAGTTGAAAGTATCAAGTTGAAAATGTCGGATCAGGTGTGGGTAGCTCATACCTATAATCCCAGCACTGTGGGAGGCCAAGGTGGGTGGAACACCTGAGGTCAGAAGTTCGAGACCAGCCTGGCCAACATGATGAAACACTGAAACACCGTCTCTACTAAAAATCCAAAAATTAGCTGAGTGGGGTGGTGGGCACCTGTAATCTCAGCTACTTGGGAGTCTGAGGCAGGAGAATTTCTTGAACCTGGGAGGTAGAGGCTGCAGTGAGCCGAGATCATGCCATTGCACTCCAGCCTGGGCAAGAGGAGTGAAACTCTGTCTCAAATAAAAAAAGTCACAAATTGAAAATGCATCTAATACACCTAACCTAACAAACACCATAGCTTAGTCTACCTTAAACATTCTTGGAACACTTACATTGGCCTACAATTGGGCAAAATTTACCTGGCAACAAAGTACACTGTAGAGTATTGGTTGTTTGCTGTCATGACCATGTGACGGACTGGGAGCTGCTGCTTTTGCCAATGCCCAGCATCATGAGAGAGTATCACCCTGCATATCACTAGCCTGGGAAAAGATCAAAAGTCAAAATTCTAACAATGATTTCTACTGAATGCTTTTGTAACATCTTAAAGTAGAAAAACTTGAACCATCTTAAGTCAGTACATTGTACCATCTGTATTACAATGATTACTCTGGCTTTCATTGAATTTTTACACTCTCTGTTTAAATTTGTAATTACCTAAAACATTATAGTATCAAGATGTTTCTACTCTATTTTCTGTAATTTTTACATCTGAAGAAATGTGCTTCAAAGGCCTCAGTGGTTTTAGAAAAATAAGAGCTTTCCCCTCCCTGTTAGGAAATGTGTTAACTGGGGCAAGCTAACTGTGTTATGGTTCCCAGTCATTCACCCCTCTCTTCTGTTTTCAAGTAGAGGTTTGCATAGCTTGGCATATTGCCATATGACTTGCATTGTCATCGTGTAAGTGAAATATACTTCCTCTTGTCAGTGTCAGGCTTGGCCATGTGACTGAGTTCTGCCAGTAATAATGAACCAGAAGTAGTGCAAGCCTATTCCTAGAGGAAGCTTTATTTGCTGTTGTCTGTTTCCACCAGCTGCCCTGCACTTTTCCCTTTGCTATAAGAATAACATATTTCCAATGGGACTCTTCGTTTTTCAGCCTGTGTTCTGGCAGGCGACAACATGTAGAGCAGAGGCACAACTCACCACAGCCAAGACATATAACACGAGCAAGAGCTAAACTAACGTTGTTGTATGCTGCTAAGATGTTAGGGTTACTTAATAATAATTTCATAACCTAGTGAGAGTTAATTATATACATGTACATAAGAGACTTTTATTCTAATATACAAGTATATAAATAAAAATACTACTCTTTTTGGTCTGATGCTATTAAAATTTCTTGATAAGCACAATCTAAAAGATTATCTGCACCTGGGAAACATCTTTCTTCCTTCCCCCTCAGGTGGGCTTTATCTGTCACCACACACCACATCGGATGAGTTTGTCTCACAGAGTGTCTGTCATTATTCCCCCACACAGCTGTTGAGAGGAGGGAAAATGAAAGGTCTAGAATTGATCCTTTCATCTTCTCTCTTTTCAAATGTGAATTCTCATCCTTTCTCCAAATTCTTCTATTAATAAAAGCCCACAAAATGATGCATAGTGGAATTTAAGCAGAGGGCATCCAAGCAGGACTTTCATTCTTTCAGAAGTAATTGAACTAAATCAAAGTTGCCTGAGGAAGAATGAAATGTAATGTTCCTTCATTGCACCCCACCATATTGTGTGAACACGCCTCTAAACTTCTAATAAACAATTTTGCTGCTACTAATTAAAAAATAAGAAAAAAGTTAGCAGATTTTTTTTTTTTTTTTTTTCTTTTGGGGGCAGCAAATGCAATTGCTTAAAAAACTATATGACTTGGCAGGCTGTATTTTATCAGAATTAAAAACAATTGTTTTTAACATTAAGAAAAGATGATTTTAAGAAAACTATCTTAAATGTACTAGATTTAACTCTTTGACCTGATATATATCCATATACCATTTTTATTTTTATTTTTCTCCTTACACTGATTCAACTTCAGTAATTTACTCTTCATGCAATTCAAATTGCTGTCTTCCTTTTAGAAATAGATTAGTCATAACAAAGGTAGAAAGGGAGATCTAGGACTGCAATATTTCGCAGACATTCTTTAAGGATAGCAGTCATATGCTCTTGAAAAGGAAAATTTTTAGGGAGAATGTATAAAGGGAAGACAGCACCGGAGCTTCTTTGTAATCTCCATAAAGAAGCCCATGATTTCCATGATGTGACTCTGTTTTAATCAGGACTAATTACTTTTAGAAAGTAAACACCTTTGGGTAGAAGACATTAGAGAAATATTTTATATATAATCTCATGAAACACTACGGTGTAGTGGAAACAATGCTATATGCTCACCATGGTAGGCCGAATAATGGCTCCCCAAGATATTCGTATCCAAATCCCCAGAACCTGTGAGTATGTTACCTTCTGTGGCAAAAGGGATTTTGTAAATGTGATTAATATCCTTGAAATGAGGATATTATCCTGGATTATCCAGGTGGCCCACATATAATCATATGAGTATTTAAAACAGTTCTCAAATAAGGTTGGAAAGGGATATTATTAGGGAAGAAATATCAGAGATGAAAAGTTCCTGCCTTTGAAAATGAGGGAAGGGATTGAGTCAACAAATGTGGCCTCTAGAAGCTGGAAAATGCAAGTAAATGGATTCTCCTCTAGAACCTCCAGATAGAAGAGCACAGCTCTGTTGACAGCTCGATTTGAGACCTATTTCAGACTACTGTCCTCCAGAACTGTAAAATAATAAATCTGTTTACTTTAAGTGACTGAGTTTATGGTAATTTGTTATTGGTAATACACTTAGCAAACACCATTGCCTTATCTTGCTGCATACACAGCTAGACCACATTTCCAGTGTATGAACTGCATCCCCTTAGAAGGGCCCTGGGCTTGCTTGACTTAATGTTCACTTGCCACACTGTCCTGGAATTCTTAATGCCTGAACAAGCAGTTTCATATTTTCATTTTGCACTGCCCCCCCCCCCAGTTATGTCTGTTGTTCTATTGGACACTAGGATTGAGATCTGTCCAGTGACATAGTTTGAGGGGTGGGCCCTAATATAAAATAATAAAGTAAAATATGATGAAAACAGAAATTTCCCAATTCTCTTCTTAATTTCTCCTTCATTTGCCAACAGGAATTAGAGGATTCAGTAGAAATGCAGAGTTCCCAGGAAATGCTGGGCCCACTATATTGGGGAAACAAAAATTGATTCCCTGAATCACAGTGTGGACCAGCATCCCCTACTGTGGACTATGATAGAAGCCAGAAATAAATTTTCATCATGCTAAACCTCTGATATTTTAGAATTGTTTACTATAACATTTGGTCTGACTGTGTAAAACTCAATTTATATTAAACCAGGAATGCTACCTAAATTATTACCTGAGCAAGAAATAATATTTCCAGATGTAACAATGGCAATAATACCCAAAAAGTTATGCTTATTCAGTTTAGTTAATAAATAAAAATAATCCTGAAAAATGTTAGAAAAACCTTGATCTTTTTTCTACTCTATCCTACTTTCTTCTCCAAAGTGTAAGGTCTACAGGCAAGAGAAATAAAAAGTATTAGCTAATTTGATTTTTCTATAGTTCACGCCATGAGAAGTAAGTCTTTTTCAACCATGGTAAAACTTAATATTTATCAACACACACACAAAAGCCAATTATTAACACATACTAGTAACACTTATGTTTAACATATGTGTTGAGCTTGAAAACTTTTCAGTTACTATTTTCTGATTATTGATTTATATGAATATTGTGCAATGGAATTTCCTTCTTCTTGAATTATATTTTCCTAGAAATAAACCCAGGATTTCTAGAACATAGTAAAATTCCTAACTGACAAGTTGTAAGGATATTTAAGAGTCTCTGCAATCAGTATTTATTTTCAGGATTCTTTACTGTTTATAATGAGAAATGGCATTTAGATAACAATGTGAATACTGAAAGTGATCATGGTTATTACTACGGAGTAAATTCACAAATTCTAAATATTTTTAAAGAAAAATAATATAATACGTATATGTTTACAATAAAATATAACGAGTTAATGTTAATGTTTAAAAAATTATATGGTTAAGAGAATATTTGAATTGTTTGAATTACTATTTGTACTTGCTTTGCCCTATCCTGAAAGCCTTGTCACCAATTACTTTGCAGGCTTATTTATTTATTTCAACACCTCAGTACCAAGTGTTTATCAAAATATGTTTATGGACAAGGCTTTACAGTATTTTATTTTTGCTTTATATATCCCAGGTTATTTACTCGAAAGCATTATAGAAATAATTATAGATTCACAAGCCATTGTAAGAAACAGTACAAAAAGGACCTTGTGTATATCCCTCAGTTTTCTTTTCTGATTATAGTTTGAAACTGTAAATATATAAATATAAAAACATAGTATTGGCTTTGATATATCCTATATCTTTAATAATTCTCTTGTTTTACTTGTGTGTGTTTAACTCCTGAATTTTATGGATTTACAATTTTATTTTGATTGAAATTATTTGGTAGTTATGTAAAATATTTATATTTGTAAAAATTTAAAGCTATTTCACAGGAAACTTCCATAGAAGCCTAACTTTCATTTTCATCTGTCTACCATATTAACTATCTGTCTTTACATCTATCTACCTCTGCTTGGGAAGTAAGTAATCCTTTCCCTGGTTTAAGTACTACTTTGAGAGAGTGGGACCTTTACAGTGATTTTATACCTATAAGATTTAATTTCCTGCTTGGTTTAAGCGTGCCCCCTCTCCAAACTCCCCCACCAGAGGCCTTATCTTTTTTTGGTAGTTATGTAGAAAAACAAGAAAAAGTCACCAAGTCAATGTTTAGTCTGTTTCCTTATTCAAAGTCAAGCTTCCCCGAGGCGAAGTTTTCTGTTCCCTTCTCCTTTCACTGCTAAGTAAATTAATAGTAGTTCTTCAAATGATTTAAGAAAATATATACCCCACTATGATTTGAATGTTTCCCCCAATGATTACATGTTGAAAACTTAATCCCCAATGCAACAATGTTGAGAGAAAGGACTTTTAGGTCATGAGGACCCTGCCCTCAAGAATAGATGACCAATGCCTGTTATCACAGGAATGGGCTCCTTATAAAACCGACTTGTGTCCCCCTGGCTCTTTCATGCTTTCTTGCCCTCTGCCTTCCACCACAGGATGACAGAAAAAGAAGGACATTGCTAGATGCAGCCTCCTTGACCCTCGACTTCCCAGCTTTCACAACTGTAAGAAATAAGTGGCTATGTTTTTATATAAATTGCCCATTCTTAGGTGCTCTATTACTGCAGCACAAAACAAACTAAGACAGTACTTGAACATAAACCTCCACAGAAAGTGGTTAAATCAGGATGGGCCATGATTGCTTTTTCTCCTGTTTTTTAAGTGTTTTCTTTGGTTATTTATTTTCATTATCGCCTTTGTTCCAGACTTCTAATCAAGAACACAGAATTACACAAAATGGCCTCACCGACAAATAGGATCCCAGGCAGAAAAAGATACCTACATAGTTTAAGTTTTTTAGCTGTTAAAAGATTGAAGCGCTCAGAAGATATTTTGCTGTTATTGGCATGGTTAAGATGACTTGGATGTTTTGGTTTTTGAACAAATGAAATACATGTGCAATGCCTCAGTAGTTCCAAACAATGATTCTGCTTTTACTTTTCTGCTCCACTGAAATGACTGATTTTACTGTCAGTGAAACCTATGACAAGGTTGGAAGGGAGATTGATTTTTGGATGAGTGGAGAGATATTAGAAAGCCGACTGAGATTCACAAAACATAAAATTGCACATCATTGCACATTAAAATTACACTTACAGCCATCCAGGAACAAACAGATATTAATTGATTGAGTACTGAGTGCCTACTATTGACTCAATAACAAATGATATGGAAAAGCACTTCTCTGTAGACAAAAAATTATACCTACTATAACATTATACTAAACATTTTTTAAAAGATATGTTTAAATCCTTACTAGACATGGTAGTAAGGATTTAAACATATTTTATTTAAAATATGTTTAGTATATTTTGTTAACTTTAAAATATAAAAATGGCAGATTTTTTAATCTGCCATTTTAAACAAAATATATTTAAATCCTTACTACCATGTCTAGTAAGAATTTAAACATATTTTGTTAAAAATTGAACTTACTGATTTTTAATCATGAAAGGTTAGTTACTAAAATCAGATGAAACATGAGTTTGAGTAAGGTGAAAGAAACCCATGTTTCAGTTGTTTGTTAGGAAAGTGTGATTATGGCTTTAGTTTTCAATTACATTCCTGCGGAAAAGAGTAATGTTTATTGATTTTTAAATTACCACTAGTAAAATTGACAACAGTTATATTTTTATCTTGAGAATATTTTAATGGTGACTTATGTTTGAAAATTGCAGACTTAACACAAATACATGTTTCCTTTTTTCTCTTGACATATCATTAGAATAATAGTAAAGCAATAAATTAGATATTATAATTCAGAACTATAAAGAGAACTAATGGCAGCCATGAAAAAATAAAAAATATATTAGCAAGTTTCTGGAAGACGAAAAGAAGTAGACAGTGTTGACTGATGACAGGTGAAAGCTGAAGTCTTGCTGATTAACAGCGGGGATTTGGAACTGATGAGGTAACTAAACTGTCTGCCAGACTGCACAGAAGGCAGGGACACAGCAGTGATTGCCCATCCCTACTCACGATTCCATCCCACAAATGGGACCATCTAGAAACAATATAGTAGGGATGACGTTGGCAGAAATTTTAGGAATTAATATCCCTATTCTCATATTTGTAATTAAAAAGTTCCTCTGCAAAATGATCATGTGCCTGGCCCTTACCCAGAAGATATGTCCTCCAGGTGAAAAACTCACACAGGTATATGCAACTATAAGTCAACCTTCCTTCCTTTATCTTATTAGTAAATGCAAATCATTAACCATGTGCTACCATGAAAGACTCTAACATGAAAGGAAAAACCAAAATAAACAAAGAAAACAACTTCTAAGGAAACAGAGAAAAATAAATAATGCTAACACAGAACCAATATTCTAACTATTATCTCATGGGAGGGGCTAAGTCTTTTATCCATTTAAAAAGATGCAAAACAGACTGGGTGAGGTGGCTCACACCTGCAACCCCAGCACTTAGCGGGTCGAGGTGGGAGGATTGCTTGAGGTCAGGAGTTGGATACCATCCTGGCTAACATCGTGAAACACCGTCTCTACTAAAAACACAAAATTTAGCCCGGCATGGTGGTAGATGCCTGTAGTCCCAGCTACTCAGGAGGCTGAGGCAGGAGAAGTGCTTGAACCTGGGAGGCAGAGGTTGCTGTGAGCTGAGAGCACCCCACTGCACTCTAGCTTGGGTGACAAAGTGAGGCTCAGTCTCAAAACAACAACAAAAACCAAATAATAGCAAAGTGTCCAGGGTTTCTGAAAACTAAAAACAAAATTCAAAATAATGAAAATATAAGTTTGAGGAAATCTCCATGAATATAAAACAAAACTACATGGAGGTAAATGTATGAGAGAAAAGATAAAAGACGAATAAGGATCAACTAACTATGAGAAAGTTCAGATAAAGTTATAAATACTCACAAAATTATGTGAAAATTTCTCTGAGATAAAGGCCTTCACATTAGAAAATCCTGAATCATAAACACAGTGAATAGAAAATTATCAACACTTAGACATGTATCGGTAAAATTACAAATCACCAAAGATAAAGAGGAAATTTTAAAATTCTCCACACACACAAAAAATCAGACTTGCCTGCAATAGAATAAGAAACAGCTTAACATTATTGTTCTTATAATTGAGTCATATTTCCTTGGCATTAAGTGAACAATGACTTTCAACTCAGAATATATTACATTGTAAGCTTTCTGGACTAATTGATTTTTGTTTTCTAGCTGCAATGAAATTGTTTGTATTAAGATAATTGTAGCTCTGCATGCAGTTACAAGAAAGAATACAGTGAGTTCTCGTGAACACTTTTGCCTCGTTGTAAGGTTTTGTAAAATATAGAAAGATATCACAACCCGGGTATTGACATCGCTACAATCCAACAATCTTATTCAGATTTCCTCAGTTATTTTACCCTTGTTGTGTCTGTGTGTGAGTGTGCACATTAAGTCTTGTACAATTTTATCACCTGTATACGTTCATGTACCTATGACGATAGTCAAAATAATGAAGAATTCCAACACCACAAGAATCTCTCATGTTGCTTTTTAATAACTAACCCCACTATTCTCCAGTTTCATCCCACGTCCACCTCTTACCCCTGGCAACCACTAACCTCCCCCTCCACTGCTAAATGTGTCAATTTTTATTTTGATAACTTTTGAACTACTTACATTATCTGTTTCATCTTGATTGAGTTTTGGTAGTTTGTAGTATTTGAAGAATTGGTTCATTTATTTAAGTTGTAGTATTTACAAGTATCCATTTATCTGTAATATTTTATTATATTTTTGATGACTATAGAATCTGTACAGATATCCTGTTCCATTTCTGATGTTGATTATTTGTGTCATCTGATTTTAGTTACCAGTAATTTACAGGAATTAACAATTTTATTAGCTTTTTTAAAAACCTGCCTTTTTTCATTGATTTTCTCTATTGCTTTATTTTTAATTTATCGATTTCTGCTTCATTTCTATTTTATTCTTCTGCTTGCTTTGGGTTTACGTTGCTTTCTTTTTTTAAAGTTTCTGAAGTAAAGGCATAAGTTACTGTTGGATATGTTTTTGAGTTTCTGATATGACCATTTACAGCCACAAATTTCCCTCTCAGCACTGCTTTAGCTGCATCTCACAAATTTGATGAGTTTTGTGAGTTCTTAAAATTCAGTTCTATGCATTTTTAAAATTTTCTTTAAGCTTTTTTCTTTGAGTCAGGTTATTTAGAAGTATGCTATTTAGTTTCCATGTGTTTGTAGATTTTTCTGTTGTGGTTCTCTTATTGACTTCTACTTTGATTCAGTATAGTCAGAGAATATACTCTGTATGATAAATTTGTTTTGTAATTGACGTTCAAGCATATTTATGATAGCTGCTTTAAACTTTTCAAAAAAACTTTAGATACATTTTATGGCCCAAGATATGGTCTATCCTGATAAATGTTCTATGAATACTTAAAAAACTGCATTCTGCTGCTGTTAGGTGGAGTGTTCGGATATGTCAACTAAATCCCGTTGGTTGATTGCCTTGTTCAGATCTTCTATATCTTTGATAGTTTTCTGCCTAGAAGTTGCATTCACTGCTGTGAAGAAGGAGGTGTTAAATTTCCCAACTATAATTATGGATTTGTCTATTTCTACTTTCAGCTCTATCGGGTTTGGTTTCATGTGGATAAGTTTCTGGTTTTTTTGGTATGTCCATATTTAGGATGATTTTGTCTTCCTGGTGGGTTGATACTTTTATTATTATATAATGTCCTTCTTTGTCTCTATTAATTTTCTTTGCTGAGGGATCTATTTTACCAGATTTTAATATAGCAACTCCTGCTATTTTTTATTAATATTTCAATGGTATATCATTTCATAGTTAAATGAAAAATATATACATATGTATATCTTACTCATCAATTGACTGTGTTGTTGAATTTGAAGTGAGTCTGTTATAAACAACAGGATGTATCATGAGTCCTGAACACCACTCCCGGGTATGATGTTTTCTGAACAGGATTTGCAGGATTCAGCACGTAGTCAAACTCATAGTTATAACTGATTATAGCAAAAGATTTTTAGCCAGCAAAGGACAAGGTACAAGCAGTGTAATCCAGAGGAAAAGAGGTGAAAGCTCTCAGAGGAGTCGTCTTCTAGTGGAGTCACACAGAAGTGTTGAATTCCTCAAGCAAAGTGTGACAATACGTGTGAAATGTTTTTTGTTTGTTTTTACTAAAAATGCTCTTTAAAGATCCTCAGTGCCCAGATCTTCTGCCTAGGCAGACTCCCAGAAGAAAAGCAGGTGTTCACCATAAACCATATTATTGTGTACAATTTAGGCACAGTGAAAAACTTACCAGATTTGAGTGGAAACTCTACCAAAATCCAAGTTCCCAGAGAACAGGCAAGAACCAATCTTACAAGCTGGTCTTTCTAATGATTGCAACCTCAGGCTTACTGTGTTAATTATTTGCTGCACACAGTATATTGTTCAGATTACTTTTCCCCCACTCCATCAACCTTTGTTTTTTGATTGTTGTATTTAGAGCACTTATTTTTTTTTTTTTTTTTTTTGAGATGTAGTCTCAATTTGTTGCCTAGGTTGGAGTGCAGTATATTTAAGTTAATGATTACTATGTCAGAGTTTAAGTCTGTCATTTTTCCTTTTTCTATTCCTTCCGGTTCTCATTCCGGGGTTTCTCTTTTCTTGCCTAACTGTATATTAGCAAAAGCATTTTTCAAAGTATTTCATCTTGATTTATTTAAAGTAGTTTTGAGTATATCTCTGGTTATAATTTTTGTAGTGGTCACGATGAGTATTAAAAAACACATGTGTGACATAGTCGGCTACTCTGATGAACATCCCACCACTTCACGTGCAGTATGGACATCTCACTTCCATTTAGATCCGGCTTCTGTATATTGGGTTTGAGATGGTGATACAATTTTTGTTTTCATCATCAAATGTAATTATAAAACTCATGAGAAAAAAATGGTCTATTGTATGTACCCCTACTTCTTCTCTTTTCACTTCCTTCTTCATGATGTTCTATGATTCCTTTTTAAAAATCATTTCCTTTCTATTTGAAGATCCCTTTAGCCAGTCTAGAAGAGAAATCTTCTATTGACAAATTATTTTAGCTTTAGTTTGCTTGAAATGATTTTATTTTCTTTTTATTCTTGAAAGGTAATTTCACCAGATATTATGAAATTAGTGATTATAGTTCTCTTCTTTCAGTGCTCGAAAAATATTGTGCTACTCTTCCCTAGTTTCAGGTGAGAAATCTACTATAATTTAAATTGCTGGGTTTTTTTTATAGATAATGTATGATTTATCTTGGATACTTTCAATGTCTTTTCTTCTTTTTTTACTTTTCAAATGTTTAATTATAATATGTCTTAACAGGGATTTTTTGGGGTTTACCAGTTCAGGGTTGGCTCAGCATCCTGGCTGTAGGTTTGTGTCTTTTGCCAAATTTAGGAAGTATCAGACATCATTTATTCAAACACTCTTTTAGTCCTTTTTTTCTCTCGATGATATGAACGTTGGGTCTGATATGAATGTTGGGTCTTTTGTTATAACCCACAGGTCCCTGAAGATCTGTTCAATTTTTTTATTTCTGCCTATTTACTCTGTATAGTAAAGATTGCATCAATTCTGTTTTTTCTGCCTCCATTTCACTGATTCTATTATCTGTCATCTCCATATTACAATTAAGCCCATTCAAGGAGTTTTTTTCCCCTCTTATTGTATTTTTCAATTACGTAATTTCAATTAGGTTCATTTTTATAACTTTTATTTCTTTGCTGAGATTTTCTATTTTTAAATTTGTTGTGTGATTGACAGTTCAAGCATATTCATGATAGCTGCTTTAAAATTCTTACCAGATAATTCCAACATATGATTCATTTCAGTTTGAGCATCAGTTGCTTGTTATCTCTTATTCAAGTTGTATTTTTTTTTATTCTTTGTATTATGAGTGATTTTTTTTATTGTATCCTGGACATTTAATCTACTATGTTAGAAGAATCTCTGTCCTTTTTATTTGTTTTTCAAAAAGTTTAATGGGCAGTCACCATGTTTAGACAGAACATGTGGGACTTGGCCCATGTTTGTGGGCTGTGGTTCCAATGAGGTTTAATTATGAGATCCTTTGTGGTGTTCCTTTAATCTTCCTGGTTTTTCTGGTCCTCTAGTAGCTCCCACTATTCTCAGTGGTGCTGCTATGGGTGTGAATGCATTTCCCTTAGTCTGGCTGTCAGGTATATCTAAGCCTAGGAAAAAGTGTAGTGTGATTTTCCTACTGGTGCACCCACTCTTATAGTGTTTATGGGTCAGGTAGGAGATTCTTGGGGTTGCAGGGACACGGCTACTTGTCAGACCGAGGCCCTTGCTATAACTGGGTGCCTTGTCCACTTGCTTAACTGAGTGTACCTTGGAAGGAAATGAGAATCTGGGTCCTTCTGAGACAAAAAGCTTCCCAGACAAGGTTACTTACTATGACTGAGTCCCTTTACAGGTTCCACCTGCACACTTCAGTGTCTCTAGGCAGGGTGGAAGAGTTTAGATACATTGGGACTAGGAACATTCCTGGGCCAGCTCACCTGTTATATTTTGTCTCCTCTACCAGCTCTATTTACCTGATTTTGTATCTTTAAGTGCATAAGGAGAGTTTCAGGCCTGGTAGTCAAGAAGAATATCTCCCTCTTTTTTTCATTTCTGCCCGTTTCTTGCAGGGATCCCAATTAATGCCCCTTTCTGGTGGTGTTAATCTCCCCTAATGTTGTCAGAGGCATTCCTATTTGGGAAAGAATGTCTATTTGCCTGTATTCTGTTGCTAGGTTAGGGCTCAGGAAATGCTGGGTCTGGGTGACCTTTCTCTGTTGGGTAGGGGGACACAAGATGCCCTGCCACCACTGTGCTGTCCCTTCAGTAGTAGCTTCATAAAGCTGCTATGTGTTTTCTTATCACCTTTCAGAGTTCTCCTTTGCTTATGTCTTGCAATATTTCCAGAGTGTATTGTTGTCCTCAGTGTATAGTTGTCCTCAGATTTAGGGAAAAACAAGTCTGTATTGTCTTTTGCAAACCAGAACTCTCCCAGTTGACTCTTTAGATTATACTAATATTATTTAAAAAATAATAAAAGTAACTTTATGAAAGAGTGGTTGAATGATTTATTTTGAAGTAAATAAGTAATTGAAAAATTATTTTATCTTAGACCTGTTTTAAAACCTAAGTACTCTTTTTTAAAGTCCACACACATTTCTGTACCTTCTCGAGTGCTTTCTCAGATTAAGATGTGTCTGACCACTTATTTAAATAGTAATAACAGGTACCATTTAACAAGACCCATGCAGAGTAATAGTGTTTTCTCCTTTGACAGTTAAAAATCAAGCCAGAGAGAGGCTCACTGAATTATGGAAAGTGTGAGGCTAGATAGAGCTGTCATGAAAGTGAAACTCAAATTTATATCTATCTAGCTATTCTAGTTCATTTTCTGTGGCTATAACTATTTGACTCATGGCTTTAGAGGTTGGGAGGTTCAAGAGCATGGTACTGGCATCTGGTGAGGCTCTTCCTGCTGCATTATGACATAGTGAGAGGCATCATGTGGTGAGAGAGAGCAAGTAAACCTCAGAGAGCTTGCTTGTATAACAAAGCCATTCCCATGATAGTGACATTTATCTATTCATGGGGACAGAGATCTCATTAATCTATTAATCTGTTTATGAAGGCAGAGGGATTAAGTTTCCAGAAAGCACATGAAGTTTCCAGGGACACATAAGGCATAGCACTTGATTAATAAATGTTTTGTTCCTTCATTTAAATTTCATAACTTTAGACACAGCCTTCTAAAAATCTGTACAAATATATTTTTAAAAATTTACCTGGAAATCATCAATATTCCTGAGACTAAAATAAATAAGTGAATCTATTTCAGTGGGAGTATGAGCTTATGAAACATGGTTTAATGTCAGAATTTTCTTGCCTCAAATCTAAGTTTCTCCATTTACTATCAATAAACCTTAAATAAGACACTTAATCTTTCTGAGTCTCAGTTTTCTTGCCTGTAAGTTGAAGTTAATATATACCTCATCGTGTCATTTTTGTGGTTATCTGGAAGAACATTACAAAACCAAATTGAATTATTCCTGACACAATAAAGATAGTCAGTAATGATATATAATTTATATTATTATTATTGATATGATGGTGATAATTATAATGATGAAGAAGAAAAAGGAAGATAGAAAAGATTCTTCAAAATATTGAGGCATAGAAATGAAACATTCTAGCTTCACAAATCAACTAGAACAAATTATGTTCATGTGGATAGGAGATATGAGAAATTGAAATATATGATAAGAAAAGGTATAGGTTATAATAAATAAAGCAAGAAGAAATAAAAATAGTTTTGTAGATTCAAACCAAAATTTTCTTGTCAGCATTCACTTTCTGTATAAATGCAGGAAAGGGAAAAGATCATATCGGAAATTCAAGGAGAACAAAAAAGATATGAATTTAACACATTCAAAATATTCACAAAATTATAGCAACCAGTTATAGGCTAAGAATGAATCTAAGAATGAATCACTGGTTCGGCTTTACAGTTGTGGAAACTTCATGAATATCTTATTAAGTAAAGTTCTCCAAGAAAGAAAGGAACCATCATCTTGGAATAGCTGAAGTATTTAAACAATATTTCCATTAAATAATCAGCTAATATTTAAATGCTGATGGCAAATGTAAATGGGGAAAATTACATTCTAGATCTGCGGCTGCTGCCAGAGATCATACGCAAATGTCCAGCACATGACACATACAAGGAATTAAATGGAATATTAGAAATAATTTGATCTAATACAGTTATTTTACTGATGAAGAAACTGAGGCTAAAAGTGTACATGATGAAAAATGTGGCATTTCCCACTGATACAAATTGCTGAGGAAAAAGAAAAAGAAAACAAAGCAAAGCACCGTATTTTTGGAATCAGATTTACTTATCACAGGAATTACAGAAGAGCACTTGTGAAGGTAGTAACACAGATGTACCAATTATGGTTATACACATTAGGCACTTCAACATGAAACAAAAACACTTTGCAATGCAAATAATTATTTTATGATGTAATATGTTTTAAATGTTCTCTTTTAAAATTTTACTATTTGCAATTATTCATTAAACAATCATGTACTGACACATGTAATTGATACATGTTGGACATGGAACATATGCAAATATATATGGTCCTTCCTAACAAGTAACTTAACAACTAGTGAAAGAAACAGGTACACCATTAGCTGTAACATATAACCCTTATACCATTTCCATAAGCAAAACAGAAACAAATGTTAAGATGATGCTGGAGGCATAGCTTTTAGAAGAGACTTGGGACTTTCCAGAGGAGTGGGTACCCAAGTATGGCATAAAGAATAAGTACAGATTTGGTGGTGAAGATGGAAGAAGAGAAAGTTGTTCAAACATAAGCAAAAGCACAGAGGTATAGAAGTAAGTTGCATCAATAACCTAATAATTGGGGTGGGGTTGTAGGGACTCAAGTTTTGTGGGACTAGAAGGCCATTGATAACAGAAATAATGCTAAAATCGTAGGTTACAACCAGTAGTTTAAGCTGATTGATGCACCTTTAAGAGTTAAGATTTATTCTAAGCATAAGGAGAAGCCACCACTGGTTTATGAGCAAGAAAGGGCAATCAGAGTTTTGGTTTTGGAAGACAGCTGACAGCTACATAATGGATTGGCTGAATGGGCAGAATTGAAGACAAGAATTCATTTGGAAGTCAGAATAAGTCAGAAAGGATCAGGATCTAAATTCAAATAGTTATTGTGAAAATAAAAGAGAATGGATGGTAAATGACAGTAAAAAGATACACTGAAAGAGAATATTTGCAAATTATACATCTGTTAAGAGACTTGTAACAAAAATATGAAAATAACATTTCAGATGCAATAATAAAAAGATAACCCAATTAAAATAAGAAATAATATCTGAATAGACATTTATTTAAAGAAGATATGTAAATTACTAATGAACATATGTAAAGGTATGTCATATTAGTTAGCCCTTATAGAAACAGAAATTGAAGCAATAATGAAAGGATACTTTACACACAAAAGGATGACTATAATCACAAAGAGATAATAAGTTTTGGTGAAGATGTGAAGAACCTGGTATCTTCATACATTGCTGGTAGGAAATTAAAATAGCACAACTACTTTTAAAAAAGTTGGCAGGTATTCAAAACATTAGACATAGAATTTCCATGTGACGCAGTAATTTCAATCTTAGGTATATATCCAAGAGACATAAAAGCAGATGTCTACACAAACACTTGTACATGAATGTTTATAAAACATCATTCACAACAGTCAAAAAGTATAATAAACAACCCAATTATCTATCAATTGATGAATAGGTAAACAAAAAGTGGTCTATATATCCATACAATACAACATCATTTAGCTAAAAGTGAAGGAAGTATTGATATGTGCTACAACATGGAAAAACATTGAAAAAATAATGTTACATGGAAGAAGCAAGTAAAAAAAAAGACTATGTAATATCTGATACCACTTACATAAACTGTCCAGAAGAGGCAAATCCATAGAGACCAAAAGTAGATTAATTTGCCCAAAAAGGGGGTGGCTCAGGCAGGAGTGGAGAGTGAGTCATAATCAACACTGGTTTCGGGGAGATGATGAAATGTTCTAAAATTGACTAGGAGTATAGTGGCATCACTCTGTAAACATACTTAAAACTTTTGTATTTTATGCCTGAAGTGCATGAATTATATGATACTTGAATTATTAATATATCTTGATAAAATTTGTAAGGTGTGTCGATTAGAGTGATAGTTCACAGTTAAAATTGTCAGAATTTAATAACTTATAAGCTTAGAGTGTTAATGAATAAGGTTGTTAATAAAATTTAATCTTCTGATTAATCTGTGTAACTGTGGACATGGCATTGCTACTATCTATAATTTTTAAAAATCAGATTGAAGAATGTGTTTGAGGAGATAAAAATTTTATTTCAGATATGTTGGATAGAAGCTTTGGTTTCTTTAATCTTTCATTGCCATCCATGATACTAGTAATTTTGAAGAGGTCCTGGAAAACTGGATATTCACATGCAGAAGAATAAAACTAGAAAATTCTCTTCTGTCATGTACAAAAATCAACTCAAAGTACATTAAATACTAAATATAAGACCTAAAACTATGAAACTACTAGAAGAAAACATAGGGGAAACACTTTATAATGTTGGTCTAGGTAAGAATTTTTTGGATAAAAACTCAAAAACATAGACAACAAAAGATAAAGAGAAAAATGGAATTACATCAAATTAAAAAACTATTTCACAACAAGAGAAACAATCAACAGAGCGAAGAGACAACCTATAGAATGAGAGAAAGTATTTCCATCCTAAAACTATGCATCTGACAAGTGGCTAATATTCAGAAAATATAAGACTTGAATAGACATTTTTCAAAAGAAGATATACAAATAGGCAACAGGCATATATAAAAATGGTCAACATCATCAATTATCAGGGAAATGTAAGTCAAAACTCCAATGAGATATGACTTCATCCTATTTAGAATAGCTATTACCAAAAGACAAAAAAAAAAAAAAATTGCAAATGCTGGCATGGATATAGAGAAGTGGAATTCCCTATCCACGATTGGTGAGAATATACATTAGTACAATGATTAGGGAGAACAGTACGGAGGGCCCTTAAAAAATTAAAAATGGAACTATCTTAAGTTATTTATTTTCATTTTAATCCCATTGGTTCATTGTTTGATTTACATTTTTAAAAATCTGTTGGTATTTTTAATGTCCTCAAATTCTCCTTATCATGTGAATGTTGCATGTGCACTTGAAAAATGTATATTCTTCTCTTGTTTGAAGTGTTCCAGAATTGGGTCATATTGATTGATAGTACTATTCAAGTTATTTTTTACTAATTGTCCATCTACTTTTTTTTATTAATTAATGAGTGAAGTGTAACTGTAATTTTTGAATTCTCTATTTTTAAATCTTATCCTGTCAGTTTTGCTTCTTATATTTTAAAACTCTGTTTTTCAGGTAGATACAAATTTAGAATCACTATGTGTTATTTGTGAATTAAACCCTGTATTATCATGCAGTTTCTCTCTTTATACCTGATAATAGTTTTCATTTTAAATGTACTTTGTTAATGTAACCGTGCCACTTTAAAATAATTAATTTTTACATAGAACATATTTTGCCATCCTTTTTTTAATCCAATATGTGTCTTGATGTTTAAATCAAGTTTCATATGACATATATATTTGGGTGAGTCTTGCTTGACATATTAGATATGTTACTTTAAATGTTTTTAAATGATAATTCTTGAGCAGATTTTGTCATCTGCAGCACCAGTGACATACTTTGTTTAGACAATTTGGATTTTGTTATAAGGAACCTGTCCTTTACATTGTAAGATGTGTAACAGCATTCATTGACTCTAAACCTGCTTGGGTTTAACTTAACTCTTAGGGTCTCTGTTTTTTGTTTGTGTGTTTGTTTCTTAGGAAATTTGGAAAATTATTGGCCTTATTTCTCTATACAGTTTTCTTCATTCTTTCTCTCTACTCCTTCTTGAATCCCAATTACATATATGTTATTTTGTTTGCTGTGCTTTCATGGCTGTTGGATGTTTTGTTGTATAATACTTTTTCTCAATCTTTTTTCTTTTTAGTGAATTATCAATGTAGATAATTTCTACAGCTCTATTTCTAAGTTTCCTGATTTTTCTTAAGTGTTTCTGTCAGCTGATAATTCTATTGATGGGATACATTATCTCTGATATAGTGGGGTTTTTTTCATATAATTTTTATTTGGTAATTTCTTATGATTTCCATGTCTCTGCTAGATTTTCCATTTATTCATTAATATTTTCCAGATTTTTTACCATATCTTTTAAAATATCATGTATAGTTATTTAAAATTCCTATCTGATATATCCAATATTTCCTCATTTGTGAGACTTTTTATTGTTTGATTTATCTGACAGTGAATTCTATTTTCAGTGTGCTTCAAAATATTTAATTAAGAATTAATTATTATGAGAGAATAGTACAGGCTGAAAGAACTAATATTTACACCAGAAATGGACATGATTCTTTTTCTGGCAGCCACTAATGTAGTGGGTTGAGTCAATTAGCAGGTTTCTGAGACTGATTTTTGTTGTTGTTGCTATAGTCACCGTCAGTGCAGCAGAGACTTCGGTTTCATTCAATGCTGATAAATTATTCTTAATATTCACGTTCTAAGCTTTCAACAGTCTCTGAGTTTGTAACACATAAGGATCTGTCTCTTCATGTTCTTGATCCTCCACCATTAGCAGAATGTAGTTGCTTATTAGGTGCGTTACTTGATGGAAGGCTTATGTCAATGTTGTTGAGGGCTGGGATTGGAGCAAGGTTCTATAGCCTCTTGGCTCAGTCTCAGTCACAGACAGAGAGCCCTGTTCCTGGGCCTTGGGGGTGGGGGATTTTTCTGTCTGCATCCTTGACCCTTTTCCTCATAAGCAACTAAACTCTTTCTCCTATCTGTTTTGAGAGTTGAGCAGGAGGTAGCTTCCTGCCCCATCCCCATAGTAATAAACCTCTAAGATTTCCTGGAGCTGTGAAGCAGATGCCTTATTTAGACATAACCTGAGTCATGCAATTTAAAACAATTCCTTCCATTTATCCAGTGTATACTTTAGGCCCTCAACACTGGCCTTCTCTCTCTTACTTTACCTGTCTCATCTAGTCTGGGCATTTGAGTATGGAACTCCCGCTACAAGTAAACTTATGCCACTGTGGAATTTTATTAGATAAGAGCTGCCTTATATAACACCTTCCCATCATTAAAGACATATATGTTAAAGGATAGAGTTTGGTATACTATTACTACTAGTTGTCTGGTATTAAAAAAAAAAATTCTAAATTCTAGTTACACCCAAGTCTTTATGAATCATTGGATAAGTCACTTAATTTCTTTGACCAGTGTTTCCTCATTTTGAATTTAATTCAAATAAAATCATGTACACTTTTGGGTAAGTCACTCTGTTGATTCAAAAACAATTAAAATGCAGTATTTTCCTCAATGGAGTTTTTACTACAACTTCAGAAATATTCAATCAATATCTAATGTCCCTCTATGGTCAAAACTTATAAGATTCAACATGTGTTAAAGGAAAAAAAAAAACTTAGGTTAAAAATAAATAAAATCATTTAACCACACTAGGTAATATTTGAAGTTAATAATAAAATATTTTTCAATTCAATCTGACAGAGTTCTACTGATTTTAGTTTACATGAGGAATTTGATTTATGCTTTATCTTTTTTAATTAATAGAATCTCAGTTTATCTGAAGATTCAGTCATCCCAAAGCCTCCTGTGTATTCCTTTTCAAATAAATGGAAATTTTGTTTCAATTATGCTAGGTTTGACAAGTAAAAGAATCTGTAAAAGCTAATTTGGAACATAGTACTTTCAGAAGTTAGATAGTGAGTACTTTTTAGTATCATTGAGACGGGAGAGTCGCCTTTACCCCTTCAGGTGACTCATAAAGAGGGTGGCTTGTTTACTCGGCTGCCACACTCAATCCCTTATGGGAGGGAGCACATGAGTGGGTGGATGTGGGAACTGGAGTGAACCAATGCTGGAAGGAGCTGGTCACTCCTCTCTGGCTGAAGCAGGTTCTGTGTGGGCTCTGCAGCAACATCCAAGCATATTACAATGCTCTTTTAGCTCTGCCATCTGGGAGGCAGTGTCTGTGACCCCTGGAGCCCCGGAGGGTGTGTGTTACAATCGGTGCTCTTTTAGCATTTGCTGTTCGTGGACAGTTGAGTGTTAACCAGCTCAGTGGAGGGTCACGATAATAGCCTTTTAAACCCTGCCCTCTTGGAACTTGAGTTCTTGTCTGGTGTCCAGGAAGAACAAGGTCACACAAACAACTTGAAAGGCTGTAAATGTGGAGGACTTTATTGAATCATGGAAATGGCTCTCAATGGGAAGGGGAGCTGGAAAGCGGGTGGAGTGGAAGAGGTAATCTTTCCCCTGGAGTCTGGCTGTCTCATACCAAACTTCTCTCTGACTGCAGTCTCTGACATCCAGCTGCTTCTTCTCCCCTCTACATCCAGACACTTCTCTCTTCTGTATGTATATTTGCTGAGTCTGGGGTTTGGGGTTCTTATGGGCCCAGTATAGGGAGTGGGGCAGGCCAAAAGGCAACATTCGGATGGGAAAACAGGGATAGTTCTCACTTTGGACTGAGGCTTGAGGGTGGAGCCCTCATGAAGGACTGTGCCCTCTTCCACCCAGTATTTCCCTGCCTCCTGTCCATATCATTATTAGATCTATTTCATAGAAATGGTCACATGTTAATTCTCCTTTATTATTATTATTTTTTGAGATAGTGTCTTACTCTTTTGCTGTTGCCCAGGCTGGAATGAAGTGGCACAATCACAGCTCACTGCAGCCTCTACCATCTGAGCTCAAGTGATCCTCCCACCTCAGCCTCCAAAGTAGCTGGGACTACAGGCACATGACATCACACCTGATTATTTATTTATCTATTTTTTTTGTATAGATAAGGTCTCACCATGTTGCCCTGGCTGCCAGGATAGTCTCAAACTTCTGGGCTCAAGAGATCTTCCTACTTGGGCCTCGCAAGTTTTGGGATTACATGCATGAGCCACCATGCCAGGCCAATTCTCATTTTAGTTTGAAAGAAAATAGAAAGTGTAATGAATTACCTAAGTTTATTATTTTTTCAACTTTTGTTATATTATATTTTATTGGTACAGTTTGTTTGTCCTAAGATGTCACAGCAAAGACTACTAGTCTGGTTAAAGGCTTATAATTACTCATGATGCCTTGAAATGTGATGGTTCATATTAGTTAAGTAAATGGCATCCTATTTCATTAAAAAATTATTTTCAATGAGTATGCATTGATAATGAAATAAGCTATATCATGTAATCTTAGTTTATTATAAGATTATTTGTCTGTGTAAATGAATGTGCATTTGAGAGAGTGTGTATGTATGTGTATCTACACATCTCTCTACATATTTTAACTTTGCTTACCTAGGGAGCACTTGGTGTTGTGAGTTATTTTTTCAGTCTCCCGGAGGTGTTTTCCTTCCATCACCAGCTAATTCTGACTGACATAAACTGAGTTTCCTACCTTTCAATTCAATTCTGACACTAACTACCTGGTCATAATCAGACTCCAAAGGTTTAAAGGCTCAGTCCCACATAACTGCTCTCATGTCAGACATCAGTCACATGTCCAGGCCATCTATATTTCTAAACAGCTGGCTGTAAATCAGGAGTTCCCAGACTCCTTGCTCAGTTTTGATAATGTGTTAGAGCAGCTCACAGAACTCTAGAGGTACTTTACTTATGTGTACCAAGTTTATAATAAAGAATAAAAATGAAGTCAAATAAAGAGGCATATAGGGTGAGGTGCAGATGGGTCCTGAGTGTAGAAGCCTCTGTCCCTGTGAAGCTGGTATGCACCACCTTCCTGACAAATGGAAGCTGTCAACCTGGAAGCTTTTTAAACCCTGTTATTTAGGGATTTCTATGGAGGCTTCATTATGTAGGCATAACTGATTTAATCATTGGCCATTGGTGATTAATTCAATCTTGAGCCCCCTGCTTCCCTCCCTGAGAGTTGGGGATGGGGCTGAAACTTCCAAGCGTCTAGTGAAATTTTGGTCTTTGGGGTGATTAGCCCCCTTCCGAAAACTATCTCGGGGCCACACCGCTAAGAATGCCAGATTGAATAAAACATTCCACTCCTAGTCTTACTAGTCAAGGAATTCCAGGCAATTTAGGAGCTCAGTGTCAAGAACTGAGGACAAAGACCAAATATCTGTCTATGAGATCACATTTTCTATAGTGTTTTCTTAAAATTGTAGCATATATATATTGCTTTTCTAAAAAGAAAAATGTTTTAATTTATAAAATCTACTATTTAGCAAAATGTAGCCTTCATATAAAGTATGTGTACAGTAAAGTTTAAGTGGATAAATATTTGTTTGCTTCAGTGAATGACTCAACCAAATTTTTTCTCAAGACATGTTTAAAATATAACAGAAGGCCTTTCGGGTGGGTTGAATCAGGTTTCCATGGTCACTTATGTGGTATGAGTTGA
The DNA here is from genome assembly GCA_036589455.1 of Ateles fusciceps. NCBI lineage: Eukaryota > Metazoa > Chordata > Mammalia > Primates > Atelidae > Ateles > Ateles fusciceps. The sequence goes on from JAZHEH010000851.1 coordinate 3,000,692, forward strand.
GGGCCACAAAACTACCACCTCCTCATTCACACGTCACTCTTACCATCACCACTGTCCTTGCCACAGAGATTGAATTACCAAACAATACCCCCAATCTACATAGCATGGATTTATCTTTAAGTTAGTTTTTCTGCATGGGGCTGCATGCAAGAGAAACAACACTAAAATAAACCCTGAAAAGCTATGTGGTCTGAATGTTTGTGTCTTCTCTAAATGCATGTGTTGAAATCCTAACTTCCACAGTGATGGTATTAGATGTGGCCTTTAGGGGGTGATTAGATCATGAGGACACAGGGCTCATGAAAGGGATTAAAGCACTTAAAAAAGAGGCCCAAAGAAGCTTGTTCTTCACTTCCACCATGTGAAAACACAACTAGAAGGTGCCGTCTGTAAAGCACAGTGTGAAACCTCACCAGACACCAAATCTTCTGGAGCCTTCATTTAAACTTTCCAGCCTCCAGAACTGTCAGCAATAAAGTTCTGTTGTTTATGATTCCCAATATATGGTATTTTGTTATAAAAGCTCAAATACACCAAGACAGAAAGCAGAGAAAGTTTGGACTTAAATCTCACAAATATCAAAAAAGATTTCATTATGTCTTATCTTTAATCTCCTAAACTCTGAAAAATCTCTTTGAAAATCAGGATTTGCTGACTTTTGTCTAGTAATCCTCTACTCTAGCTCTCATAGTTAACTTTTACCTATTTAGTGTTTTTTTCTTTTTTTCCAGTGAAAATCCATCTGGACCCTTTCAAGTCTCTTCAGTATGGATCTACTCAACCTGGCCAACCAAATTAAAAAAAACAAAATTCTGGATTAAACAACAAAACATTTTTCTGTCTCTGAAGGCAGGGCAGGTGCTAAAGTGTTATTTCTTAGATGTATTTCATTTTAATTGTTATTAACGATGTTTGGGTTAAGACAGAACAAGGCCCAGTTAAGTTTAAATGTTTAGTTCACATTAAAATTTACATTTAAAAACTCCCTAACTGCTTAATTTTGGTGACAACAATGTAAAAAAGACATAATTTTATCCTTAAGAAACTTATAATCTGGTAAATAACAAAATGATGCAAACATACTGTAATAGAGAGAAATAAAGATCACAAACTGATGCCATGCATCGGTTTTATAGTTTATAAGACATATTTATAAGATTACTTGGCCTTGTACTAAGTAGACCACTTACGAAAGAAAAAAAAGGCAACTTTTTTTTTTTTTTCCAGGAGAGATGGGACAAAGATTCAGAGTATAAGATGTTTTCTGAGGGTTCAAAACTGAGAAACTGGAGGAGGGGGGAGAGTAGTCACTGACTTTCTAGTCAGTGACGAAAAGAGGTAGAAGAAACATCAGTGAGGTTAGTCCTGGTTAAGCCAAAAAGAGCAACCTTTGGATTCCAAGGTGGTGAACCAAGGACAGAGGTAGATTAATGCATGCTTTGGCTACTGTCAAGGTTAGTTGGGGGATAGTTGAGAACGAGAATAGAATTATTTTGAAACACTCAGATGTTTAGCTTCACGTGGTCAATGCAAATGTTATGTCATTTAACTTCACATCTCCTTAGCTTACTTTTAAGAAATTGGTAAGTTGGTTTACATAATTCCAATAATACTAAGAAAAGTGCAAGTCCCTCCACCCTCCAAAATGACAATAAAAATTAGAAAAACAAGGTTTTCTTTGTATGTGGTCTCTGTACAAAGCAATGTGTTTCAATTCTGGATTATGAGAACGTTTACTTGAAATCTGGGCCCAAGTCATTGAGAGTGCTGAGAAAAAACTTCAACTTCAAGATTCGAAGCAGCTGGCACAGCTGTGAAGCCAAGTTTGTGGGGCTTATTAGGGCAGCAGCTGGGCATGAACTGAACAGAAAAGATAACTCCAATGCTTTGGATGAAAGAATACCATGAAAAGCACTGCTAAATCTTCCCTTGGTGAAACAAGAAAATAACTTTAAAGAATTACAAAGTGATCAGCACTTTAAATAATAATGTCATTTTAAGGCATTCTGAAAACTTCATGTTCTCCATCACCCCCTCACAGATCATTGCCAAGTCAAATTTTCAGTTGCCTTTGATTTTTAAACTGGGCATCAGAGTGACTTAAGTAATATTTCAATTTCTTGAGAAAAATTTAATTTGAAATAGGAAAAACAAATAAAGTCCAACTCTACAGCATAACCTTTAGGAAAAATAAATTAGGGAATTTGGCATTTCCCATGTGTTGCTATCATTTGACCTGAGGGCAAAGTGCTGAAAGTAGACTCTGGGAGATGGAAGCAGAAAGTCTGTGATAAAGATGTATTGAAGTTTACCTAGGTTCAGTGATCTCTCTAAATGTTCTATTGCAGGATATTTCTGTCTTAGGCTGATTATCAGAGGGTTCTGGAATTTTTTTTTTTTTAATATTGCCCTGTGGTGTTAAAAATGCATCAGGTCATGAGTGAATAAAACCAAAGAATATATGGTATAAAGGCTGGGTTGATCTTATTAATCATCTACAGCAAATAAAACTTGGTTATCGTCTTGCACCTCCCTTTCCTAAATCCTGTATATATTCCTCCTATAGTACTATATCTCACCTCTTTTCCAACTGTCATGACTCTTATGCTTGAAAAAAGTAGATGATCATGAAAATATGAATTTAATTCTTTCAAAGTAGTAATACAATTCAACACAGATTTGTATTTGTATAAGTGCCTTCACCTATTTTATTGAGGTATATGAGCAGGTTCATTATTTTTGTGAGAAGCTGATGTTTGTGTATATGAGGAATAATTGTATGTTGCATCTGGGCATGACAAAGCTTCTAAATATTAGCTAATAACCCAAGGCAGAAGTGTACATCTTGGTCAGGGTAGTGGAAGAGGAGATTCATTCAGGACCCAGAAGGATCTTATGTCCTAATGGCATGTACATAGATATATCAGGCAAACTACCCTCACAAATAATACTGAATGCAGGATAACTGTACTTAGTAAGTATGTATTATGAGATATATTTGGTAATGTAAATACATTCTGAGATGAAAGATATGTAACAGAAATTAGGTTGTAGAATGTTGATAAAAATTGTACTATGCTTGGAAATTGGCAAAAGAGATCACTGGAAATCCTTTCAGTGGAGTGATGAGTTTTGTCTAGTAGACTTTTGGAAGAATAACCGATTCAATAGAAGTGTGCACTTTTTATTGTTTTTCTAGTAGTTAAACTACCTTACAAGTTTTTAGGGATAAAAACAAACTTACAGAACAATCATAGTAATGAAAATGTTCATTGCATACAATAATGCAAATGAATTTCGTCAAGATACACTTGATTTCTACCCTGTAGAAAAGATAACGCCAAATGTTACACATTTTGTGCCATGTAGAATCTATTTTGCCTCTATTATTGAATTTATTTTATTACTTCTGACTGCCTATTCATACCTCTGACCTTCATAATCTCCTTTAAACTAACTTTTAATATCTTCCAGTTTCCCATCTGATTTAGTTTGCTAAGGCTGCTATAAAAAAGTACCACAGATTGAGTGGATTAGACCCAATATATAGAAATCCAATACAAAAATGTATTGTTGTACAGCTCTGGAGCCTAAAATTCCAAGACCAAGGTATCAGAAAAGTTGATTTATTTTGAGGCGTCACTCCTTGGCTTGAACCATGGCGTCCTTCTCCCTGTGCCTCCTCATGGTTTTTCGTCTGTGCCTCTCTGCCCTAATCATCTCTTTTTTTAAGGGCACTGGTCACATTGGATTAGAATCCACCCTATGACTTCAGCTTAACTTAAATTACCTCTTTAAAAACCCTATCTCCAAGTACAGTCACATTCAAAAGTGCTAGCTGTTAGGCCTTCAACATGAATTTTGGGGGAACAAAACTCAGCCCATGACACCATTATTACTTGATAGACTGAAGAAAATCTCTGAAAGGAGCTCATTTATATTTTTGCATGGGAGTTATTGTCGTTTTTCTTCTTCGAATATTTTAATTTAGCAAGAGAAGTGGTAAGGAACACGCTAGATCTTGTTAAGTCAGGTTCTATCTCTCGACTCCAGAAAAGCAAACTTTGCCCTAGTAGGAAAGGTATGTGGTTTTAAACTATTTTGCTCATTGCCTATGTTTGGGCTTAACATATGTTGCTAACATTAATTTTCTTGATACACAGTGGTCTGGATTGGACAGAATCCCAGAACAACCAGAAATCTTCAAAAAGATTGTAAAAATTGTTGCCTCGAGAATTATATGGAAAACAAGCTGGCTCTGCGGTGCAATGGATAGTGCATTGGACTTCTAGCCCAGCCTGGTGTGGAAAACAAATTCTCATGTTGGAAGGAAAACTTCAGTTACAAATTACTCTCTTAACCATTTGAGGAAAAGGGAGGAAGTAAAGGGAAGAAAATCTGATATCTGTTTTGATAACAGCCTAGCTCTCTGTGGAATTCTGTAGTTGTCACTTTATATTATCTTTCTTTATTAAAGGTAGCTTTATTAAGGCCCATTGGGACCAATATTGGTTGGAATGACTGCTAACCTTCTCCAGGAAATGAAGCTGATTTTAGAGGGCTGATGGTACAATAGGGAGAGGACAGAAAGTAAGCACAGGTATTGAGCTTACTAGGCTCAGCTTCAAGGTTGAATAAGAGAGTGAGCTTCATTCTAAGGACACACAGCTTGAAAGAAATCTACATTTCTTTTGTATAGATTGTCCTTATGTTGAAGACTTGGGATTTAGTTCTGCTCACATTAAAGATCAGTATCTTGAAATTGTTATGCTTAATTATTTATTGAGTGTAAACAGCAGAAAAGGTAATATTTGGGAAATTTCCTACAGATGTGTCAAAAGTGTTTAATGCTGATAAAAGAAACAAAAGAAAATAAAAAAGCCTTAATCTTAAACTGTTACAACTTTCTAAACTGGTCTTAAAATTCCCAATAACAGCATACCTAACTATTGGCAAGATGATGAATGCTAAAAAAATAGAAGAGAGTTTAAAAACCTTTAAATGGAATACATTTTGCCTATAAATTTAAGTTGGGGAACTCCTCCACATATAATCTCAAGTTAACTTGCAATCTATCAGTCAAGCAATTACTAAGTGTGGATTTACTCTGCAATGAACCAAGTGACTCACTTGCACTCTCATTTACTCTCTCTCTCAGCCTCAGTTTATGTATGAGGTAACAGCAATGACAAAACCTCTCATACAGGATTATTATAAAGATTTGATATATTAACCTGGCCTGTAAAAGTACTCAATAAATGACATCTTTCTGACATAAATAAATATATACATTTTATTGTGGACAGTCAGGGCATAGAAAGATATTGGAGTACTATGCTTCAATTTTTATTTCCTTAAGGTAACTTAGGCGTTGGTTTACATGATTGGGGTTGGTATACATGACAGGAGTCATAGAAATATGTTAGAAAGACTACTGAATTGCGATAATTCAGATAAAAGATTATGAAGTCCTAACTTAAGGCAGTAAAGGTAGGATAGAAGGACTATTCATATCTATGAGAAATGTTAAGAATCTAAAATTTTCCAAACTTGATCACACAATGGTAGAGTAGGTGGAGAGAACAGAGAAGTCAAAGATATGTTCACATTTCTGGAATGTAAGATGGGGAATAGCAACAATTCATAGGTTTTTAATAATCTGCCTTTCCCCTAACTCTTTGGCCTCTTTTTATAGCATAAAACTTACAGCAAAAAGATTTTATAAAAATATAAACTAAAATATATCGCTAATCTCCTTAAATCTCTCCAATGTGTTCCATGACTTTTAAGATAAATCCAAATCCCAAAATATGTAACAGGATTGCGGTGACTGTGCTCATGCCTCTGAGATTAGGTTATGCCACGCTCCTCCTCATTTTTCACGCCCAAGCCATACAGCCTTATTTTCACTTCTAAAACACAGTTAGCACTTTTTAAACTCAGGCTTCCCCAGCTGCTATCCTTCCGCCTGGACCAACTCTTCTCCATCTGACATTTGACTTCACGTTAAATATCATTTCCTCAGAAAAGACCTCCCTGGCCAAATAATCTAATGTAGAACTATAATTGCTTATTTATCATAGCATTATATTCATTTTTCTAGAGATAATCTTTTATAGCATGTTAAAATACATTTATTTACTTATTTAATTATTTATTATATACCACTTACAAAGATTTTCAACAGCCTGAATCCAGAGACTATGTCACTTTGTTTCAGCCACTGTATGTCTATCACCTATCAAAACACAGGGCATATAGAAGGCAGGTTATATATATGTATCTCTATGAAAGAGTAGTAGCACACCCTAGTAGCACACATAGAAATTTGTCCTGACAGATGTTACAGCATTTTGTTGTGGTTGATGGGAAGTTATAGTAATAAAATTAGCCTGTTGTCATGGATTCTGCAAATTATTCTCAGTATTTTTTTTTTTTTTGTCTTTTGACATTGCAAAGACAGCACTAACATTTAAAGGATGGGATAAGAAGAGGAATTAGACAAAATCTGTGATGAATTCTTCATCTGTTACATAGAGTAAGAAACAAAGGAGACTTCTAAGGAAATATAGATCACCAAGGATGAAACATCAAGAAGGTAGAATAACCAGGTGTGGTGGCTCATGCAGGTAATCCCAGCACTTTGGGAGGCCAAGGTGGGCAGATCACTTGAGGTCAGGAGTTTGAGACCAGCCCAGCGAACTTGGTGAAACCCCGCCTTTCCTAAAAATACAAAATTAGATGGGCATGGTGGTGCATGCAGGGAAATCACTTAAACCCAGGAGGCAGAGGTGGCAGTGAGCCAAGATTGGCCCACTCTAGCCTGGTGATAGAGCGAGACTCAAGCCTGGGTGATAGAGCGAGACTCTGTCTCAAATAAACAAAAAAAGAATGTAGACTAGATTGACAAGTCAAATCAATTCAAGGCACAGCCAAGGGATAGAAGATACTAGATATTTATATTAATCCCAGAGGGATTTTACCAGACTAAATATTTGAGAGAATTCATATCCAATTCTCTTCTCCGAGGCTGATTGGATCTTCAGAGTAGATGTGTGTACATGTGTGTGCGTTGTGTGTTTGTGTGTGCGCATATGTGTGTGTTTGTGGGTAAGTAAACAGAAGAAGTTAGCAGGAAGAAAAAAAAAAGTGCCAGTGTAGCTTTTTACTTTTTAAACTACAAAGACCTGCTGTTCCAAAACAAATCCAGTGAAAGCCACAGCCTTTAATGCTGTCCTAAGTGTCCTTGGTGATAAAAACAGGCAATACTTAATCACTCTATATATGGGTGAGTTATGATGCTCTTAGATCACATTTAATGATCTGACATATGAAAGTATTGTCTTTAAAATTATTTCATCATAGACTGTATATTTATAAAAATAAAAGAAAACCTTGATTGTGGAGCTCCTCAACAAAAAATGTAAGGAAATTTACACATGGTTTTTCATATAAAAATTTAGACACTTAAATGGATACTCAATCCATCTCAATGCAGTGCCCTCTTAAACTACATAATTACAACTACTCTTCTATTGCCATCTGCCATGAAGACAGTATTCACTGGAAAGGAACCAGATGTGGTAAACAAATTAACATGTGCACCATTGTCAAATGCTGCTGTTCCAAAGTGTGTCAGTAACATGGCAATTAATGCCTGTGAACAGCTGTTTTTTAAGAGTATGGAAAGTGATTACTTTGCCTCATAAATGGACGACTCCACAGATGTTTCAGGTTGTGCTCAGTCATTGGCATTTGTAAGATACATTTTGGAAACACTGTGAATGAAAGCATGCTGTTTTGTAAAACTTTGCTGGATGATACAACAAGAAAAGAAAACCTTCTGAAATATTTCAAGTGACAACACAGATTTTAGGGTGAGCAAGATATGGTCTGCAGTTCTTCATCTGGATTTAAGCAAATCAATGACTAGAAACACAAAGAGCCTTCCCTTGCCTACTGCTTGCTGGATATATTGTGTTATCCACCACAATTATGTAAAGAATCATTTCTTTGGAAATGTATGAAATAAAAACAACATCACTTGTCAAATCTCTTCTTTATGCATATCTTCAATGGCAGTGATGAAAGAATTTAAAATGGGCTAATAAAAATGTGCTCAAGTGTTACCATTCATTCTTGATCAAAAAAATCAAACCTGGCAGACTGGATAGTAATCCATTGATGTTTACAAGGTTATCTTCATGGTGTATATTTTCCTTTTTTTCTCACTTTTTGGATGATGTTAACATTTTTGATACAAAAAGGCATGCATTCCATCCTTATTATTGCCGACAAAATTAAAGCTGCCATAGAATCAGGGTGTTCGGCAATTAAGTTAAAAGGCAATATTTGGTTTATTTTCCGCCAAAATAAAATACTGACACCAACCAGATTTATTATTCAATAATCATTTTTAAGGAAAGTGGAAATATTATGATAAGAAAACAGAGTTGACTTTCTCAAAGTAATAATTATATTTTTCCTTCCAGAATTATTTAATCATTATGAAAGTTATTTTTCCTTATGTATCTTTAATTATGAATTATTTATTCTTTATCAAAATAGATTGTAAGCTTTATTATTACCCCAAATCACACAGTTCCATTTGTCTATTGACCCTATTCCAAAAATGTCAGAAAATGTATTCAGATTACATATAGTGTTGCAAGAAAACAATTTCAATTAACTGCTTCACATGGTGAGGAATTATTGTAATTGTGGTAGTTTATCACAATAAATTCACACCCATGATTGTGAACTAAAGAAAGAGGATTCCAAGGTAAAATCAAAGAGGAATATATTCTGTTTTTCAGTTAACCAAAACAACCAGGCTTCATAGAGACAATATTAGTTACTTTCAACAAAGGATTTGTAAGGTAATACATTTGGAGACAGCAATGGATGAAGAAGCAGATTTAGGCTGGGAGTGGTGGCTTACCTCTGTAATCCTAGCACTTTGGGAGGCTGAGGTAGGTGGATCACTTTAGGTCAGGGGTTCAAGACCATCCTGGCCAACATGGTGAAACCTCATCTCTATAAAAATACAAAAATTAGCTGGGCATGGTGGTGGGTGCCTGTAATTCCAGCTACTCAGGAGGCTGAGGCAGGAGAATTGCTTGAACCAGGGAGTCAGAAGGTACAGTGAGCTGACATTACACCACTGCACTCCAGCCTGGTGACAGAGCAAGTCTCCGCCTCAAAAAAAAAAAAAAAAAAAAAAAAAAGAAAGAAAGAAAGAAGAAGAAACAGATTTAAAACCATCTAAGACAAACCTGAACCCTACTTTTCTGTTCTTGTCTCCGAGTGTAACACCTGCACTTTCCTAGCCACTCTATAATTTTAGCTGTTTTCTCTTAGAATTCTAGTTGGAAAACAAAACAAAACAAAACAAAAAAAGCCCATGATAAATCCCTCATATAGTTTAGATCTGTGTCCTTGTTCAAATATCATGTTGAATTATAATCCCCAGTGTTGGAGATGGGGCCTGTAGGAGGTGATTAGATCATGGAGGTGGTTTCTTATGAATGGTTTAGCACCATCCCCTTGGTACTGCCCTTAGGATAGTGAGTTCTCATGAGATCTGGTTGTTCTACATGATCTGTGTTGCACCTCCCTCCTTTCTTTCTTCCTTCTGTTCTCACCATGTGACATGCCTGCTATCCCTTCACTCTCTGCCATGATTGTAAGTTTCTTGAGCCCTCCCCAAGAGTCAAAAAGATGCAAGCATCATGCTTCCTGTACAGCCTGCAGAAGTGTGAGCTAATTAACCCTCTTTTCTTTATAAATTACTCAGTCTCATGTATTTATAGCAACATGAGATCAAACTAATACAATTCTTTTGGTCTTTTATGTCTCTGAAGGAAGAAATAGATATTGATTGAAAAATGTAAAAAAAAAATTCATTTGTGGTTAAACATATATAAACTATTTATTTGCATTAGTATAAGTAGAATAACTAAAATTTTTATTTATATATTTTATTACTTTTCTTTGTTTCCATGATAAAATAATAGAAACCAGATTATCATTCTACTTTAAACAATTAAAACACAAAATATATGAAATGATGGAAATTGGACAATAGACATAATGGGGAAATAATCCCTGAAGGAAGAAAAATTAAAAGATGGCAAGCCCTTCGATGGTCCCAAAGTACCACAAAGAGAGCATTTCCAAAAATGACAATTAAAAGACACAGTTCAGATTTCAAGAAGGGCAGGGTAGCTAGAATTTGCACGGTGGAGTGCCATAGAGGATAGAGCTGAAAAAGAGAGAAGGGGGAGAGAAAGGGAGAGAGATAGAGATAAGAGAGAAGAGAGAGAGAGAAAAAAAAGGTGAGAGAGAAAGAAGTTTCTCTCTGGAATTATGGAGACATTTCCCTTTAAGTTTTCACCTAATGATCAACTCAAGGATATGCAGACAATACTGATGCTGGGAAAAGAACCCCTCACAATGAGCCTATAGAACCACCTTCAGAGTTCACACAGGAACAGGAGCAGTTAGTTCCCGTCGGACACAATGGAAAGGCCTTCTGATCCATGTGATATTAAGTAGAATTCTCAGAAAGTTATTGCCTCAGTAATGAGCACATGTTAAAACTAGGCTAAACTGATCTTGGTCCACCTAGCATAGCAACCCTCAAAAGAATCAAATTGGTTCCAACTAATTTAACTGTATTCATAAAAAGATTTAAAAATATTTAAAGGAATACAAAAACTGTACACCAAAGCACAAAATTCACAATGACTGGCATAAAACAAAATTACTGGGCATGCATAATATTCAGGCAAATACAACCCATAATGAACCAAAAAAAAAAACCAATTGAAGACCTTGATATAAAAATGTAGCCAGGTTTCATTGTTATTATGGTTATGGCAATTTAGACTTCATGTTAAAAACAATAATAAAATCATTGGTAAGTAATTATCATAATAATTATTTATTTTATAAGCAATGTTATTCTAGGGACCAAGGCCGTGACTGAGATGAAGCAAATCAGATTCAAAATTTAAGGAGGTACCAATATCTCTGTAATGAAGGTAAGTATATTTTAAAGCAATGTTCTTTTTAAAATAAAAACTAATTAAAAAGTCTATGATGAACAAAATATCAAAATTTTAAGTAAAGATAGACTCAGTATGAATGATTTTGTTGTTGCTGTTTTCAGCAGTCTCCAATACAACTTGGGGTGATGCTTTTACTGATTTTGCTTCAGAATTACGGATTGACAAAACAAACTGTGCCAGCAGACATCACCCGAAAACCCGCTTAAAAGGGTATTCATGATGTAGTTGTGGGAGTTACCACATCCTTTGACATAACTTTTTTTTTATAGTATAAAGGTGGAAACAAATTTCATGCCAGAGTCAGTGTCCACAGTAAGATCACAGTTGTATAGAATATATAAAGATCACAGAGGATGTAGGCTCTTGTTTGGTTCTGAGTTTCCTTAAGAAAACCAGTGATCTCTCTGAATCACAATTTTCTGACTTTTCAAACAGTTAGAAATAAATATACTGCAAAAAAAACAAACAAACAAACAAAAAAACTCCTCCTATGTTTACCTCAGAGGGTTACTGTACTTTGTAAAACAAACAAAATAAAACAAATTTATGTTGCCTGACTTTTATTAATGTCAACTACAAGTGTTCTCTATTTCAAGGTTGAAACTGATTTGCCAGGAGAAGTTCTGAACTTAGCTAGCTCAATGATTGTAGAGCAATACTTGCAGAAATACAGCTCTGCTTGGCTGTGTGTAAGCCAAAAATATTTGACAGCAAGATAATTAGGCAACTTCAGAGCAGCATGTCGAATGGAGCAAGGAGTACTGTAGATTCAAACTTACACACCCCTTTGAGCCATATGGCACAGCTGTGGAGTGTGAAATATGTCAGACCAACAGAAGGGGCCATCGAATCAGAATTGCATTGATTGATCTTGAGCAAACACACCAGGAATTTTGCAACAGGAACAAATAATACAGGTTGTGCTCAGCTTGATCATGTTACTAATTAATCATTGACTTTCCAATGCCACCTTATAATTTACAAAATGCTTTCACAAACAACTCCTTTGAGTCTCATAGCAAGCTTGTGAAGAATGTGAGCATTGATGTCACAGCTACATGGTGAAAACTGAGACCTAAGTAGATTTATTCAATTTCATATAGTGAGTAAGAATTGGAGCTAGTTCCTAAAGCCATTTGGCTCCAAATTAAGTAATTTTTCTATTCTATAGTCTTTTGTCCATTTCACTGTCATATGCAGAGTGGAAAAAACACTAAATTACTCTTTTCTTTTCTCAGTGACATTAGTACACATATATGTTGATGATGTTTTGCCTTTATATTTTTACTTGTATTCTTTAATTTATTATTTTGAATAATCTCTTACAGAAAAGTTTTAAGCATTGCAAAAATCATTTTTCCTTTACCATTTGAAAAAGTGGCTGTCATGTGTCTCCTCACCCCCAGAAATTTCAGCGTATCGTTTTTAGAACAAGATTATGTTTTCTACAGATCACAATACAACCATCAAAATTAACACTGACATATTACTTCCATTTACTCCTCAAAGTTGAGATCAAGCTGCCATCTCAGTTTTACCAATTTTTCCTAAAGTGTTTCTTATGGCAAAAGAATCCAGTTTGGAATTGTATGATGCATTAATCTCTTTAATTTTCTTTTTTCTAAAATGATTTGTCAGTCTTTCCTTGGCTTTCTTACATTGGCACCTTCATTGCTAGAAGCCAGATATTTTATGGAATGTTTCTCAATTTGAATTTGTCTGATGTTTACTTACAATTAGATTCAGGTTGTTCATCTTGGACAGAAATATCACAGAAGTAATATTGTATTCTGCTCACTGCATCTTATTAGGTTGCCTTAGATCTCAATTTGTCACACTTATGGTAATGTTAACTTTGATCACTTGTTTAAAGTGGTGTCTACCATGCTTCTCCAACATGCCGACATTGAATATATTCATTTATTTTTGTACGTCACTGTAAATTGTGGTTTCTGTTTTTTTCAATAAGCTGTTACCCATTAACACCCCACCTTATTTCTTTTGATGTTAAAACTGCCCCATATTTGGCCAGTGGAAGTTCTTTACACTGCCTTCTGTGTTCTTTTGGCATCTTTCTTCATCATTTGAGCCTTTTCCTGTTTTCTGGTACAATATGATATTTTAGGCTAATTTTGTCCTTTCCTGCCCAATCTCTAAAATCAAACTTTGCTGCAGAGATTTCTAGTTATTTTTAGATGAGAATAAAATTTAGAAATCAAGATCTGGGTTCAAGGTATGCTTATTACTATTAGGATGTCCCTGCTTCCAGGATTTCTCAATGGAAAAACCTGCAAAACACATACACAGACATGTAGTTACATTTTTATGTATTTCTGTAATTTTAGATTGAAAATCATGAGTTAGCATTTTTATGTATTTCTCTGTTTTTACATTAAAAATCATGAGTTTTTACAAATGTAGAAAGGGAGAGAACTAGTGAAAATCCTATGGTATTACATTGCAAGGTCTTTCTACATTTGTAATTTCCTTCTTTGGTAGTGAGAAACCTGGTTTCCATTATTCTCAACACAATTCTTTATATGATCAGTTCCCCGTCTGTGTAATCAAAATCCCAATACTGCTGCCACCTTCACACACAGATGCCTTTCTTATCTCACTTGGACTCTAACACCTCATTCCAGGCTGCACTGCTCCCCCACAACATGTGAATGCCCTCATCTTCCCAACTTTATCCCAACTCCCTAAGTAAGACTGCCCTACAGTGTGGAAATTCCCCCACAGTTCACCTCCTCCACCGACCTCATCTGGGGTCTGATACCTCCTGACAATGTGTTCTCCAATATGGATATACTCTCTTCTTGCTAGGGTTATGACGTCCATGCTGGATAGTCATCCCACACAGGTACACTTTTCAACTCACTTGGGCTCCCCACATCCAGTGAAGAAACAGCCCTTCTGGAGACATCTTTCTCATATTATGCATGATCTAATTCTCCATGCTAAGTTTCCTCCACCATCCTGGAATTTCCTCTCAGGCCATTCAAACAAAAATGCCTTGATTGGGTTAACCCCTCCTCACCCCATTTGCACTCCAAACCCCATGCTAGTCTACCTTATAATCTGCTCCCTTGTACATTGTGCCATGCCATCCTCACCAACCTTTAGCCGTGACATTCCACACTGGCTACTTCCCTGACTCCTATGGAAATCCAACCTCATGGCTTGTAGATAGATGTTTTGTGTGTGTGAAGGGAATGAGAAATAGAAGGGGAAGAGAAAGAACAAAGCATTGTCTTTAAATATAGACAGGATGGCTTTCTCTTACCATTGCCTTTTTTGTCTTCCAATAGGCATTTTTTAATGAAACTGCTTTGTGTGTTCTTTCATGTTGTTCACATGTGTTAGTTTCAAGCCACATCCCAGAGTGATATTAATGAAGTGCAGAAATCATATTTTATAATGTATCAACAATATATGATGCAGAAACTATATTTTGAATGATGCTTTTGAAAGAATACTTTATATGACACCAAATGATTGGAAATTGTTTTCCATAATGTTGACTCTCTTGATAGAATAATTTTCCATTCATGGTAATTAATTATAACATTTTAATGCTGATTGGACAAGATTCTCTATGTTATGGAATAAAACCAATTGGCTTTTTGCTTTTTCGGAGAAAAGCATAAAAACAATAGAAAAAATACTTGAAGCTATAACATCAGCAAAGAATTATTTTGACAGCACACTTTATAAGGAAAAGCATGTGTGAAATATGCTGGCCTAGTTGTTCTTTTCAGCACCTTATTTCATTTTTATTTTGTGACTCTTTCCTTACTGATTATGTTCTTGGCCTCTTAAGTTCATTATAGCACGTGTATGTGTGTGTGTGTACCTTACTTTAAATAAACAATAAATGTGAGACTCAGGTCTCCTAGTGAAGACCTTAAGTCTTGTACATTGCAATGTCTAATGCATCTATATGTTTTGTGAGGTGAGATGACTTGAAATCACTTTTAGGAAGGTTCCGGTCAACTTAATAGATCCCCTATTAGTTATTCATCCCAACAAAGACACCTAAACTGCTTCATAATTAGGTTACTTATAGTCCTTTGGGTTTAGTACTACAAGAAGAAGATTGAGAGTATAATGAATATTAGGAAAACGTCAGTATTGTCATCCCTCCAAAAACTCTATTCCTTCTCTCACATAAGTACCTTAAAATAAGGACAAGAAAATTTGGAGGGAAGGAGGTCATATATGCTTTTAAAATGCTGTAAACCCAGGGTTTCTGAATAAAACAAAGGATATAAAAGCACTACTGTTTTCAAGATCAATCACAGAAAATTAAATTGGTAGTGATAATTACAAGAGAAATGAGAAATATTCAGATCCACATTTGCAGAAAATGCCCCTAGAAACTTCACCTTATTGCATATGGTGCCAGAGGTTTGCAGCCGGGAAGGCTGTTGCAGAACATGGTGTCTAAACATAACTAGCAGTGGTACAAACCCAGCCTTGCTGTTTACATTTCACACAGGAATCCCCAGAATGCTTGCTCTCCACTTGTGAAAGATTTAGCAAGATCTGTCTTGAAAACTCCAGATAGTAAGGGATCCATCAGAAAGTGTTCACCTTATTTATCACTTAGCTTTATTGTATACCTGCCTCTCATACCTCAATTATATCTGACTTATTTTGTTGTGCCCAAGAAATACCCTTTATACATACAAGTAGAGCTTTAATGAGACATAAACTTATACGTTTGTATTTATTTTATAATTGCTTTATGCAGTAGTCCCCTCTTATCCGAAGGGAGTATGTTCTAAGACCTCCAGTGGATGCCTGAAATTACAGATAGTACTGAACCTGATACATATCATGTTTTCCTATCTATAGATGCCTATGATAAAGTTTAATTTATACATGAGGCATAGTAAGAGATTGACAACAATACATAATAATAAAATAGATCAATTGTAACAAAAAACTGTGATAAAAGTCATGAGACTGTGGTCTCTCACTCAAAACATTTTATTATACCCTACTCACTTTTCTTGTGATGATGTAAGATGATAAAATGCCTACATAATGAAATGAACTGAGGTGAATGACCTAGGTGGACTATGATATATCAGAAGCCCAGAATGAGGATTATCTACTTTGGGTGGTCCTGGATCATGGAGCCATGACAAAGTCAATGGTCGGATGTCAGGAGCAGACAATGTCAATAACTAACAGGTGGGCAGCATATACAGTGTGCATGCGCTTGACAAAGGGATGATTTGTGAATCTGTCCCACATCCTGGGTAGGACAGGGCTACAAGCATGAGATTTCATTACACTACTCAGAAGGGCACACAATTTCAAACTTCTAAGTTGTTTATTTCTGGAATTTTTCATTTAATACTTTTGGTCTCCAGTTGACCTCAGACAACTGAAATTACAAAAAGTGTAATCGTGGATAAAGGAGGACTTCTGTACATAGGGTTCTCCTATGCAATGAACTTTCTCTGATATTATGCAGGAACCAGCTTATTCTGATTCAAACTTGACAGCATTTATCTTCCACTGTCTCTTCAACTGCCATCTGGCTGGGCTTCTCTAGATCTCAGCCAATCTTGCTTGACTTGGTTGCCTTGAAAAGATCTGTCAGCTCCAGCACAAGTCAAACCCTACTGGTCCATGCCAGATGGGGTTTTCTTTGGAGGATGAGAATTAGAAACTCTTAGTGCCAGTTATACTTGTTAATGTCAAGTGAGGCTGAGTATGATTTTTCTTGTTTTTCCAAAAGCATGACTCCAGCAGAGGAGACACTATAAGAATGAGCTAAGAGATGAGATGATCCCTTGGGAAATATTTGTGAATATTGTTGGAGAAGTGTGTTCACCTTCCCAACACCAAAGGATTCACTTCTTAAGAATATGTGCCCAAATGAAAGAGTGAATTTTATTCTTCAGTTGCTGGCTGCTTATCCAGAGCACTTGCCAAAGTATTCCTGTACTATATAGGCAGTGAAACAAACAATATTAGACAGAAATAGAAGAGCAAAGAAAGAGGAAGCTGCCTTGAGTTGCTTGTCCTGATTCACATGTGGCAACATCAGCTGACTAGACAGAAAGAACTTCTTCAGTGAGAGGCTGTGGGATAGACTGACACTGGTGGGAAGTACATGGAATTGAAATGGACATAGGCAGAGCCTTATTTTTGATGTAGGAAATTGTGCTATAGAATGCCCACTTGGAGGGCATTCTATAGAATGCCTAACTGTTGTTTTTTTTTAGGAGTAGGAGGCACTGATTTTAACCTAACAGTGCCTCCTACTAAAAACAAAACAAAACAAACAAAAAAAAACAACAACAACAACAAAAAAAAAAACAGGCAATTGGTACATAGAAAACAAGAATAACCAGTTTCAGTTACCTAGAGAAACAACACAAATCAACCTGACCCCTCATCTGAATAAGTCAAGAAACATTTTCATTTCCCCTATCCATCCCTTCTTCTAACCAAAAATAACTAGAACTAGAAAAATAAAATGGGGAATGTGTAAATAATCATCCTGTTGGCTCTTACCTTCTCCCTCCCTGTTGTAGAATACCAAAGCCACAAGAGATCTAACCTAGACTGGTGAAAGGGAGAAGAAACTTTTAATCTAGTTAAATAATCAAGACAGCATCTTCAATAATGAAAAACTCTTCTAATTACTGAGAAGTGACTAGAAATATATTGAAAACTTCAATATATTAAGGGCCTCATTACGTAGCAACATTTGCATAAATAACACTATTTTGGGCTTATATCATCAGATATGGATATTCTTGCATAAACTGTCTACATTAATTAAATGACCCTGGAAATTCACTTATACTTTTTGATCTTAAAGTTTCAAAACATGGCTTTACATTTAGACAGTTAAAGTTATGAGCAATGGAAATTCATGAAGGATAGTAAAGAGCTGACTGTGTAGAAATCATTTTCCTTCTCTGTTCAGTCCATATAGACAATAAAGTGCTCCACTGGCTAGATATGAAGCTCAATATTACATGGTAAAAAGCCTCATCTGAACTTAGGACAGAAGGGAAACATGAAAAGATGATCTATCTCAGACATTAGAAGATAGGAAATGACATTAAGTGGCCAATGCTGAACAAGACAGGTCACAAACAGGGAAGAGAAGAACATGACAAACTAAAACCAAATGTCAAAGGCAGAACAAGTTTTAGAATTAAGAAAACCAGAACCACAAGTCCTTAGAGGTCTGTAATACAATTACCTTGAAATACTGCTGAAGCATGTGTTCAGTTTACTAAACAAGTTTCAATTAGCGTTGAACTTGCTCATTAATTGGGCCACAGAAGTAAATATGATATTGTCAAATCCTTTCCCCCAAATTGCTTATAATCTCGAGAAAAGGAAAGATTCCAGTGTTCCCTCTCTCTCATTTCCTGTCAATAAAAAAAGTTTTATAAACGTCTATCTTCCTAAGGAATTTCTGGTTCTCTTAATGTAGTTTATTTAAAACAAGTTCATTCCAAATTAAGATTTTAATCTCTTTAACAGTTAAATCACATCAAAATCCTTGTCACGGTGGCAAAGATTTTCATATGTAGCCAATCTAGGCAGAATAAAGGCTAAGATTGACTTAGAGAGCTGTGTGGGGCTTCCCTGATGTTGTCTATACTGGGTCATAGAATTCTGACTGTCACAATTGGCAGAGTTAGCCACGCCAATGTTGCTCAGTATTAACATTCTACAGGCATTCATTAGTTTGGGGATATTCAAGATGAAATTCATATATGTTGATAATGACTGAGTCCAAACTATAGGAGTAGGATGAACTGTATGTGCAGCCCTTCAGCTATGCCCTCCAGGGAGGCTCTAATTTCTGTGTCACAAAATATGTGATGAGAGCTCTTAGTGAGAAAATCTAAGGTCTGGATTTCTGTAAATCTCTTGTTAGGTGATATTTTTCTCTGAAATGCCCTGGCACAATTATTTCTCTTCTGATTTCCATTTATTCTGTGTTGCTGTATAGGGGCCTTATTACTTCTTGCAGACAACTTTCAGTCCTTAACTTCAAAATGTTAGCCGTTTGGTTGATTGATTGATAATGACTGCAGGTGCATTCCTCTCTCTCTGGTTCAGTTAAACATGCTGTCTATACTCTCTCAGCTACATATTTCTCCCTGCCACTTTGCCATACTGCATACTCTGGTGAAGGGCTCCTTGACACAGAGTCATTTACAGCTTGAAGTTCCTTGATGAAAATGGATTATTCAATGAATTTGTGTATTACCATTGAATATTCTTCTTTACGTGATGAAATTGTGCATCTTGCTGGATGCCTCTCAGTGTGGCACATTCATTTCTCCAGTAATCACGAGTACTGGCTGTAGATGGTTTACAACTTTTTTTTTTTTTTTGAGATGGAGTTTCACTCTTGTTGCCCAGGCTAGAGTGCAATGGCATGATCTGGGCTCTCTACAACCTCTGCCCTTCCTTCTGCCTCGGCCTCCCAAGTAGCTGGGATTACAGGTGTGCGTCACCATGCCTAGCTAATTCTTGTATTTTTAGTAGAAACGGGGTTTCACTATGTTGGTCAGGCTGGTCTCGAACTCCTGACCTCAGGTGATCCACCCACCTCAGCTTCCCAGAGTGCTGGGATTACAGATGTGAGCCACCACGCCCGGCCTGGTTTACAACTTTTTTACTTTGAAAATTATCCTCAGCCTGAGTTAGCTGCCTCACACAGGTTTGTCCTTTCCTGTGGTGAGCTTGCGTCCTAGGAGTGGTACATGTGATTTTCCAAGACCTGGCCCTGGTGTGCTAATTTGCGATCATTCTGAGAGGTCAACTCTTCCATGGGTGCCCATGGATCTGACTGTGGCTCTTTTGCTTCTGCATTGCTCTTCAGCTTCTCCCTCTGCCAAATGCTGCTTCCTTATGGATGTTGCTCCAATGTGCCTTTCCTAATGCAGCTCTTGCATGCAAATTTCTGTCTGATGCACTGCTTCTGAGGACTCTGAACTAAGTCAGCTTCTGGCAAGATTGATTCTAAAGAAAAAACTGTAAAGTGGGGTATTAGATCTGTATTACTCACTGGCTGACTGGCATATGGATCTTATTACTGGTAGTAGGAAGAGTATTGATAAGCCTTGTATGCTAGAGCAATGCAATTATTGAACTTTACAGTAGTGAACAAGTGGAAAGTAAGGCATGGGGTAATATAATATCGAAAGCATTTAAAAACTAAAATTGAAGAATTAAAATGTATAGCTCTTGCTGGGTTCTATCAATTCATTAGAAAAGGACCAAGAAAAGTAGAATGTGATTGATTATTATTTTAAGGTGGAGTATAGTAGATTATTTTTTTCATTCTTATGAACACCACAGTGCCTTCTTAGCAATACGGAAAAACGATTCTTCTTTTCTGATGCTTGAGAGTAGAAAAACCTGAGGCTCAGACCCAGAATTGAATTAGATGGGTAGAGAACCTCAGGAAGTGAACTGCTATTGTCTGGTCTTTAACTGGGAAAAAGTGGGACTGTGAGATTACGGATGTTGATATCGGGGTCAATGGTCTCTGAAACTTTGACTCCTGAGATCACCTCAATTTTGCTGGGCTTTCAGAAGCGGCCCATTCCTTTCTGTTTAAAGATTAGCATTTTATCCATGCTTAAAGGTGATCAGATTCCTCTGCTTGCAAAACAACACATGCCTTTTACAGGACATTCCCCTGCTTCTGCTCCATGCCAGAAACTCTTAAGTAGGGAGAAATCTCAGGATAAGTTGGTTGGGGAAGCTGATTGGGCCTATTCAGGGGAAAAATATAACTATGTGCCAAAGAAACTGCAGATCCCAGCCCGCATTATAGACAGGACCCGGGAAACTACATATGGGATTGAGCTGAGGGTGCTGGATCAAGGTCTGCAGACTATACAGTTATATAAGGGATTTCTTCATATGGGAACACTCCCTTATTATACAGAATTTAACACTCTGACAAGGACCCTGTGAGATGGTACTAATATACTGCTAAAATGGCTTCTGAAAGCTCAGAAAAAGTGATTGACTTCACTAAGTAAAGAGAAATACAGAAATGCCCTGGAAAAAGGTGGGAAAAAGGTCACATGCTCACGAACATGGGAGATTCCAGTGGATATACTTTATAAATCTGTGAAACCCATTGGATATCTATGTTCTGTGGAAGGCCCTGAGCACAAGCAAAGCAGAAATGTGTTGGCGAGGGGTATGTAGCATTGTTGTGAGTATGTGTCATGGATATCCTAGGTAGGCTAGAAATGATTCTAACAGATGATGCAATAGAAAGGGCTCCCTGATTTCAGTAAGAACAATGGAAAGACAAATTAATAGAGACCAAGTGGCAAAGGTTAATTGCCATGAGAAAGATGAGATAAATTATTGAAATATGCCTCAAGGTCAGAGTGGAAATTTGAAAGCCAGGGGAGCAGACTAATCATCACTATGAAGATTGTTAATAGAACACAGTGCTCCTGGGAATAAACTAGATTGGTAGGCAACATGTTGTTGCTTAACTTATAAGGCCAGAAAAAAAAATAAATAACACAAGAGGTTGAGGGAAGTGGTCCCAATAAAAAGTCACAATGCCTCATCCTGTTTTCATGATCCAGTTGGTTTTCCGATCAAGAATCCACAGACTAAATGGAGGCTTGGTTCCCAGCATGCTGCAATATTATAGAAAATATGTTAAGTAATAACTCCCCCAGTTCTTCCCTAAAGGAAGCTATGAATATTTACCTGGTAATGATACCCTGAGGATATACGGTGGTAAAATAATAAATAGAGCTGTGGATCAGGTTCATTCCACTTACTCCCTTGGGTAGCATTTGTTGATGGCTGGTGGCTAAGAGTTCAGCTGTGGCTGTCATCCAGAGTAGTACAGGCTGATTCTCTGTCATGGTGTTATTAGGGTATTTGGACTTTTTACATGGGAACTGGTGTCCACTAGAGCAAGCATGCCACAGGGAGCAGGTAGACACTGCATGGCCTCTTCTGAATTAGCTTTGAGAGGCGTATAGCATCATTTCTTCCGTCATTCTACTGGTCACATCAGTCACAGACCACCAAAATTTAAAGGAGGGGGAGATGGATATAAAAATTTTGAGGTCATCTGCTAAAATGGCTTGATCCTTCCATTGAGTCCTGTGATATAAGAGTTATTATAATGGGAAAAGATAAAAGGGAATTCCTGGGACTGTCCTTTCACCAACTTGGTCAAAGTAGTAAATCAAAATCAATAGTCATGTCACAGGAGGAGTGATAGAGATTAGGGTCACCCTTGGAGTCTTAAAGGATGTAGAGGATGTAGTCTGCATCATGTTCCCATTTAATTTATTACTGTCATCCCTATAAAAGCCAAATGAATTCAGGAGTTTGATTGTGTACTATCAGAAATTCAGCAAAGCAGTAGTCCCAATTGATACTATTGTGGTAGACAAGGCTGAAGCACATTAACATAACTTTACACTTATGATATATATTTATTGATCTGAAGAATGCTTTTTAAAACATCTATCAGAAAGGTGAATCCAAGGCAGTTGGCTTTCGTGTAGAATGGACAGGAGTTATATTTATAGTCGTGCCCTAGGATAGGCTAACTCCTTCTTTCTGTCATACTGTAGTCCAAAGAGACATGGATTGTACAAATATTCTATAGAATATCACTATATGATTGACATTGTGTTAGACATGAATAAGTTGGACATGAATAAGAATTTACATGTTGTAAAATTTGGTAAAAATCATCTTGTCCAGTAGGTGGGATTTAAAAACCTATAAGGATTTAAGATATACCCATATTAGAGAAGTATTTATGTATCCATTGGGCGGGGATATGTCAAAGTATACCACCCATAATGAAGAACAAATTATTGCAACTATCACCTCCCATCACTATAAAAAAAAATCAGCCCTTGTTTGGCCTGTAGAGATTATGGAGATAGCATCTTCCACACTTGGGAATACTGCTCTTACTTATGTAGTTGGTGACACAGAAGCCAGCTTTGGATGAGGGACTATCCAAAAACGACTTCATAGCAAGTCTAGACTATAGTATAAACTACACAGCAAGCAGGCTTGATGCTTGAGTCATACAAGTAAGCAGACACCATGGCAGGACCAGTTAAACTACGGCCCTTACACCAAATCTAGCTAGCTGCCTGTTTTTGTAAATGAAATGTTGTTGGAACACAACAGTGCCCATATATGTGCATATTGTCTTGGCTGCTTTCTTGGCAATGGCAGGATTGAGTATAGGCAGCCCTTGCTTTGCATGCTTCTGATGTGCACAAATTTCAGTTAGCAGTTAAAGAATAGCAGCCTCTTAAGAACATAGTTCAAATATCAGTTCCATGGTATATTAACTATAATTACTTAAAGCATAAACTTTATTAACAGCTCTGCAGTTCACAAATCACTTTGTAAATAATACACTTCCATCATAGTCAGTGACCAATTAGTAATGGCCATTAAGCATGAGATCTTCAGCTCACACACAGACAGCAAAGTATGTAGCTGTGTGGCCTCTTTGTTTCCTAGTGATAAACTCATGTAGCCTTTCATAAAGATGGAAAATTAAGAGACCAAAAAGATGAAGGTACTTCAACAACAAAAGAAGTGATACTGCCAGGAGTGAAACTGGATTATAACATAGAGTTAGAGAAGCTAGAGCTCAGCATGGGAACACTGACACTGCAGTTATTAGATAGACTCTTGGTATGGCCAGAAAAATTTGGTGAAGGAGAACCTATCAATGGAATAAGAAAAGTGGTTGTGACAAAAAGGTAACAATGTCTCAGAGGAAGTGATGCCAAGAAAAATCTTCACCATATAGGCACTCTTGGAGATATATCCTGACCTTGAAAGAACAAAGGACAAAATGGTGGAAGCAGATCTGAAGTTAGAAAGAGTCTAACAATTCACAAAGACACAGAAAAGATGCTCACTTTAAATATTTAGCTATATAACAAGCAGGCAGCAAGCATTATTCAAACTACTCTTGATAAGTTTTCCTAATCAATCTTTTTCTTAATTTGAAATTATTTTAAGTTCACATGCAGTTGTAAGAAATAATGCAGAAAATCCCATGTACCTTTTATCAAATTTTCCTTAATGATGACATCTTGCAAAACTGTAGCACAATATCATAATCAGGGTAGTAAATGTTTTAGAATGAAGTAAAATATTTTAATTATCAGTATTTCTAGGGTTTGAGGTCACAGTGTATTAAATAAATATTAGTTTTATTACTTTTTCCATGTTCCTATACACTTACCACTGACTGGGACTATTCAAAGTTTTGATTAAAATTTTAAAGGCTAAGAAGCAATAATAGTTTATTTATTGATGATTAAGATTGCTTTGCATGGCTTGCGTAGTCATTTTTTATGGTCTCTCACTGGCAGGTAAAGGAAGGATTTTCCAAAGTTGTAACAGAAATGTGGTCTGCAAAGCCTTATCTATTTACTACCCTGCCCTTTTGAAAATGTTTTTCAACTCTTGTTCTGAGGTATTTCTTGGCAATTGATGTCCTCAGAAATGTTTACATTTGGCAAGTTATATCATGTGACATAATGCTGAATATTTATGAAAAATTTTTGGGAACTGCCAAGACAGTCACATCTTGGCTATAAATAAGCAACTACTTGAAATGAAAGATATTTGAAGATGTAAAACTTCTAGCATTAGAGAACATTATACTGTTCATTAAAATAGGGTGGCTTCTGTTGAATAGTTGAATGAGTTGAATTCCTCCCTCTACACAGACTTTGATTAGAATATATCTGGAATTATTTTGTTTTTGCCCTTTCTGTCATGTCTTTAAAAAAATGTGGTAATATAAGAAATGAAAAGTTCTGAGAGTTTACGACAGTTCTTTTAAATGTGTTTTTTTGTTAATCTGTCTAGTTCAATAAAGGCAATTATATCTCACTTGTAAAAATTGTTCTAAGATGGAAAGGTTTATGCTTTCCTTACTTTGCCTATACAATATCTTTAACAAAGAAGATCATTGTACACTCTTACATTAAGACACTGAATAATTTTAAAAAGTAGAAGAAAATTCATTTCACGGAGCATATGTTTATTAGTTCCTGTTTTTGAGTATTTACATATTGTTAACTATATGCAAATTTACATTATTATTTGGCATTTTAAAGAACATGACAAGTGATGTTATTAAATGTTTTTACTAATTTTTAAAAATGAAAATTAGAGTTGTAGAAGAACAGGGGGCAATATGAGTTCTGTCTGTTTTACCATCTATGTGCTCATCTCTGTCCATGATAACTTATTGTCGTCATGAGAATCTGTGTTGGAAAGAGTATAGGATGACAAAGAAACACCATGAAGAAACATTGACTTGGGTGATTCTTCTTGAACAACGTGAATATTGAGTTGGAGCTGCAAGAAAATGATGAAGATGAATGGGAGAGATTTGACCAATACAGTGTTCATATCACTAAGAGACCTATTGAGACTTTTACTTTCATTTATTTTCACCTTGCTGTGTGACTTTAGACAATGCACTTAACAACTTTAATCAGCAGTTTTGTCATCTGTAAAATGGAGGCAATAATAGTATTTATTGGAAATGTTATCTTGCAAATGAAAAGAAGTATTGCCTCTGAAATGCTTCATACAAAGCTTAGCAAAAAGTGCTCTCATAGTTATAATGTTCTATGTATGAGCTCTGAGTTTAACTGTCAGTCATTTTTTAAAAGGTTAAATAAAAGATGGCATGATAAGTGTTACAGAAGTCATTTGATATAGTAAGCAGGCAGAAGCCACTTTACCTATTGACTATGATCTGCTTTCTGAGGCAGTCAGATGAATATCCTCTCAGACTTTGTATCAAATTGGTTTCCTTATGTCTTAATAATGCAAAAAATATTATGGACAGAATAATAGGGGGGAATTATAGATTAGGGGATGAAATCAATAAGAAAAAGCACAAACACAGATACAAGCCAGGAGAGTAGTATATTCTGTGTTGCAGGTTTCCAAGCACAGTATCCAGCCGAGGAAAACACAAAAGAAAAACATCTCCTTTTGATGGTCATATCACCAATCCTCGGAAAGAGAAGGTCTTTTCTCATTCTACCTTGATCATGATCAGACCAGAGAAATTTGATTTGCAGTTGCTCTCTCTCTCTGTGTCCTTAGGCTTTAACTCTCAAAATGTAGCAGATTGAAAAGAACCAATAAAAATTAGCCATCCAAGCTTTGAGAAGCATCAATCAACCTAAAATGAGAAACTATGTGGCATTGAAAAGGATTTTGCTAAACTAAGTTACATTGGCTCAAGATGAAGAAAAAACATTTTTAATTACATTGTTACTTAAAAAACAGACAAAAGTTAAGACTTGCCTGTTTTTGTTTCCAATGGATATTGAATTATCTATTTTACCAAATAGATAAAAGGTGACATGATGAAATAATTGAATGCAGAGTGAAATATGACTGAGAGAAAGTGAGCTGGATGAACCAAGGGTATTAAAATAAAAAAAGGAAAAGAATTAATAACTGCATTAGTTATAGGAAGGTAGAAATTACAACACTAAGTAATCAGACAAGCAATGTGAAGAACAAAACTGAGAAGCTCTCCTCTAAAGATAAATAATAAGACAGAGATACTTCAATGATCAGAGAGAGAGAATTAAGAACTTCTATAAATCAATAACAAAATAGAAGTCCCAAAATTAAAATGAGCAAAATAATTTAATAGTCACTTTACCAACAAAAGATACAGAAATCGTTAATAAATATTTGAAAAAGTGCTGAATATCATCATTTATCAAATAAATGCAGATTAAAACCACAAAGAAATATCGCTACGTATCTATTGGAAAGACTAAAAAGTTAAAGAACTGACCATAGTAAGCATTGGCAAGGATGTGAAGCACTTGCACATTGTCAGTAAGAGTATTAAATAGTACTACCACTTTGTAAAATTCTTTGGCATTTCTTAACAAATGTAAACATGCACCTACTGTATGACACTATATTGTATTTATACAGTGGAATATCACTCAGTGATAAAAAAAATAGAATAAATTATTGATACAACACAAATGAATCTCTCAAAGATCATGTCAAATAAAACAAGGCAAACTCAAAAGAATAAATAATGTATGCTTTTGTATACATGAAGGTCAAGAACAATCTGCATTAATCCACAATTATAGAAATCAAAACAGTGCTTATTTATGTGGATGTTGATGACTATGAAGGGTGAGGAAAGAACTTTCAGGTATGATGAAAAAAATCTATATTGTGTTTTGGGTGTTGTGTACATGGCTGGATCAATGTAATACAATACAATTAATCAATTTTGAGTGTACAATTTGTTAAGTTTTGATGAATGTATTAAGTCATGTCATCACCACCACAGTCATGGTATACAACTGTACTATTTCATAATGTAGCTGATAGCCACACGACTAATGGACACTTGATATGAAGACGTATCTTAGGTGTAGGATACACTGTGGGTTTTAAAGCTTCAGTCCAAAAAAGAATGTAAAACACTCTACAATTTTTAAATCAATTGCTTGTTAAAACAGTAATGTTTTGTATACATCTAGTTATGAAAACTATATTTTTAAAATCATTTTCACCTGTTTTTTTTTCTTTTTAAATGTAGCTACTAGAAAATTTAAAATACATGTGGCTTGCATTACAAGCTGTAATGAATAGTGCTGATAAGAACATTGAATGGAATGATTGGCATAGTTTGCATTAAATCTATCACGTTTTTGTCCTATCTCTTAGTCTCTACATCTATTTATTGATTTTTTTCTTTAAGTTCTGGGATACACATGTAGAATATGCAGGTTTGTCACATAGGTATACATGTGCCATGGTGGTTTGCTGCACAGTCAACACATAATCTAGGTTTTAAGCCCCACATGCATTAGATATTTGTCCTAATGTTCTCCCTCCTCTTACCTCCTAACCCCCAACAGGCCCTGGTGTGTGCTGTTTCCCTCCCTGTGTCCATGTGTTCTCATTGTTCAGCTCCCACTTATGAGTAAGAACATGTGGTGTCTGGTTTTCTGTTCCTGTGTTAGTTTGCTGATAATGATGGCTTCCAGCTTCATCCATGTCCCTGCAAAGGACATGAACTCATTCTTTTTTATGGATGCATATTATTCCATGGTGTATATGAGCCACATTTTCTTTATCTAGTCTATCATTGATGGGCATTTGGGTTGGTTCCAAGTCTTCACTATTGTAAATAGTGCTGCAATAAACAAATACGTGCATGTGTCTTCATGGTAGAATGATTTATAATCCTTTGAGTATACACCCATTAATGGGATTGCTGGGTCAAATGATATTTCTGGTTCTAGATCCTTGAGGAATTGCCATACTGTCTTCCACAATGGTTGAACTAATTTACACTCCCATCAACAGTGTAAAAGCATTTGTATTTCTCCACCGCCTCCCTAGCATCTGTTATTCCCTGACTTTTTGATGATTGTCATTCTAACTGCTGTAAGATGGTATCTCATTGTGGTTTTGATTTGCATTTCTCTAATGATGAGTGATTATGAGCTTTTTTTCATGTTTGTTGGCCCCATAAATGTCTGCTTTTGAGAAGTGTCTGTTCCTATCCTTTGCCCGTTTTTTGATGGAGTTGTTTGTTTTCTTGTAAATTTATTTAAGTTCCTTGTAGACCCTGGATATTAGACCTTTGTTAGATCAGTGTATTGTAAAAATTTTCTCCCATTCTGTAGGGTGTCTGTTCAATCTGATGAGAGTTTCTTTTGCTGTGCAGAAGCTCTTTAGTTTGATTAGATCCCATTTGTCAATTTTGGCTTTTGTTTCTATTGCTTTTGGTGTTTTAGTCATGAAGTCTTTGCCCATGCCTATGTCCTGAATGATATTGCCTAGGTGTTCTCCTAGTGTTTTTATGGTTTTGGGTTTTACATTTAAGTCTTTAATCCATCTTGAGTTAATTTTTGTATAAGGCATAAGGGAGGGATCCAGTTTCTGTTTTCTGCATATGGCTACCTAGTTTTCCCAGCACTATTTATTAAGTAGGGAATCCTTTCTCCATTGCTTGTTTGGGTCAAGTTTGTTGAAGATCAGACGGTTGTAGATGTGTGGTGTTATTTCTGAGTTCTCTGTTCTGTTGAATTGGTCCATGTATCTGTTTTGGTACCGGTACCTTGCTGTTTTGGTTTCTGTAGACTTGTATTACAGTTTGAAGTCAGTCTACCTCTATTTTCTTTCCAATTAATTGAGTATTTAGGTTTCTACTTCATCTTCACCATTGGCTTATTAGCTATACATGTTGGTTTTCTCTTTTCAGTGAATTGATCTAGAGTTTATACCAGATGTGTTAGTTGCTCACAGCCTACAGTGAAATAAATGCTATCTTTTTGCATGTACTCTAAGCACTTTATAACTGTACCCTACATCCTCCCACCTTCTGCATTGCTGTTCTCAGATATATTAATTTTACACATGCAAACACTAAAATATCTTATTTTTGCTACAAATTAAAGTTGTATTTTAAAGAAAATTTTAAAAATATAAAGTGTCTTTTGTAGTTAAACACATATTTACCATTCTTGGTATTCTGAATTTCTTCTGCCAGAATAACCTCTGAAACGTATCTTGTAGTGTAGGTTTGCCAGTGATAAATTCTTTCACCTTTTATTTGCCTTCAGAATCTTTATTTTGTTTTTATTTTTGAAAATATGTTTTTGCTGGATTTAAAATCCTAGGTTGACATTTATTTTTGTACTTTAAATATTTAATTTAGCTTTTTCTGGCTTGCATATATTTTGACAAGAAGGCTGCTATTACTTTAGTCTTTTTTCCTTTGTACTTATCTTTTTGTTGTTGTTGGGCTACTTTTAGGTTTTCTTTTTTCACTAGCTTTTAGCAGTTTCATTTTAATGTGTCATGGTGTTGTTTTCTTTACATTTGTTCAGATTTGGATTCTTAGATTTCTAAGAATCTCTGAGTTTATAGTATTCATACAGTTTTGAAAAGATCCATGATATGGTTTGACTGTGTTCCCACCCAAATCTCATTTTGAATGGTAGCTCCCATAATTTCCATGTGTTGTGGGAGGAACCCAGTGGGAGATACCTGAATCATGGAGACAATTTCTCCCAGATTTTTCTCATGGTAGTGAATAAGTTTCATGAGATCTGATGGTTTTATAAAGGAAAATCCCTTTTGCTTGGTTCTCATTCTCTCTTGCCTGCCACCACATAAACCATGCCTTTCACTTTCTTCCATAATTGTGAGGCCTCCAAAATCTTATGGAAATGTGAGACAATTAAACCTTTTTCATTATAAATTACTCAGTCATGGGTATGTCTTTATCAGCAGTGTGAAAATTGACTAATACAATGCAACCATTTATTTATATTCTAACACATATTTTTTCTCTGCTTCCCTTTCTCTCCTTTTATGGGGAAAATTATGATTATTATAGTCCACTGATATTTTTCCACAGATAACAGATTCCCTAGATTTTTGTTTTCATTTTGTTTTGTTTTATTTCTAATATTTCTTTCTGTATTTTATTTTGGAGAGTTACTAAGACTAGGTCTTTAATTATACTGATTTAGTCTTTAATATCTAATTGCTGTTAATTTCATCTATTTTTTTTTCTCTTCCAACATTGAATTTTCCCTGGCATTTTCATTTGTCTTTTTATTGCATCATTCATTTTTTTGTATCACATTTGCATTTTCCTCCACCTTTCTGAATACATAGAAAACATTTTTAAAATCTCTGTTTAATAATAACATTTTGGTTAAAACTTACAACTTAAAAGTTATTTATGTATTTTTGGGTCTATTTGTATAAACTGATTTTTTTTTCTGATTCTGGGTCATATTTTTCTGCTCCTAGCATCTATGGTAATTTGGATGTCAGAAAGTACAGAGGCTACATATTGGGGTTCTTGGTAGTATTGCATTTCTTCAAATAGCATTGAGAGCTTTTTCTGGAGTGTATCTAAATTACTTGGAATTTGTTTAATACTTTTGAGGCTTGCTTCTAAGCTTTGTTAAATTAGTACCAAGCAGTCTTTAATCTATGACTAATTTAGCTGTACTACTAAGTTGGTATTTTCTGTGATCTGTCTGATATCTTGTTTACTGAGATTTTTTGACTCTGGCTAGTGGTAATATAAACTACTTGCATGGCTATGTCTAAGCTTTGGACCTTATTGAGCCTACCGTTTTTTGGTAGGTGTTTCTGCAAGCTTGTATAGTTCCTTTAACACATGCATTGATTAGTACCCATCCATAGAGTTGAGGGGCCCCTTCTGTAGGTCTCTATACCCTTCTTTCTATGCAACAACTTTCTCTCCATTTATTGTGTCACCTGTTATAGCCACTGTGCCTTCCCTAAACTCTGATCTTTGTCTCCTCATGTTAATGAACAACAGGTTCTTTGTAGGTTTCCTCTCCCTGTGCTACAGCCTAGAAACTGCCTCTAGGCAAGAAGCTCAGGCAATCATGGTAGTCACTTCGTGTATTTTTCTTCACTCAGGCCGTCCTCCTATGCTACCTGTTGGCCTATATCTGAGAAATGTTGTTTTTAATATTTTACTCAGTTTTTCAGGTGTTTGAGGCAGGAACATAAATTCGATTACTTTGAATTTATCCAGGCCTGAAGTGAAAATTAATAATTATTTTTTGATTAATATATTTCCATATTCAGCTGACTTTACAGTCAGATACTATTTTTAAGAGGCTCAGACATTCTTGTTAGTTGATGCAGAGCATTCAGGAAAAATGCGTCCTGGGAAACATTGTAAACTTTGAATAGGGAAAAATAAAAAGGAATAAAAGTGTTGGAAAATAGCTTGTTAAGTATTTGAATATTTGCATAACTAATTTATTAGTTCATAGCTTGGCAAATTTTTGGATTAGATTTCAAGAAGTACTTTTGAGAGTAAAACCTTTAAGAAAATAATTCATCTTCCTAAGGTACATTGTTCCAATATTACTTTTTCCATTAAGAGTTGCCAAATTAAGGGACAAACTTTTCTTTCATAGATCCTTTAAACAAAGCTCTCTGAAAGCATAAGGCTAAACAGGATAACTGAGTTCTCTAAGTTCTGTATTTTTTTTTTCCTTTTTTTTAGAAACAGGGTTTCACCATATTGTTCAGGCTCATCTTGAACTCCCGACCTTATGATCCACCTGCCTCGGCCTCCCAAAGTGTTGGGATTACAGGCATGAGCCACTGTGCCCAGCCTAAGTTCTGTATTTTTTTGATTCACTTTTCTCTCCCTCATCTAAGAGTGTTTAATCAGCTAATTTCTATTTTAACTGATTAGCTTTCCCTGTGCCTGGCTCACTGAATCATCCAGTCACCATCTACACTTTCTCAATAATGACTCATGACACATATTCTCCCTACCCTTCACCTGCTCCAGGGTGTCCTATGCCCCAAAGTCTTTTTCATGAAAAAAGTGCTTATTTATCAAGGTATATTATGATTTAAAATTTCAGTGAAAATGAGTATTCTACATGATGGAAATGTTGTTCTCTGTTTACCCACACTCTAAAATGCTCATCAGCTGTGTTTTGCATCATTTTTTCCTCTTAAGCAAAATACTATTTGGTATTTTTGATGTCAGAGTTACCTACTTATGAACATCAATAACTGTGTGATATTCTCACATGCAGTATATGACTTATTTGACTCCTATTTCATATGGCTAAAGTTAATTTCTGGATGAATGTTAAATCTCTGTCTAGGTGAATGCCTATAAAATGACATAGGATATGTCTGTCAGTGGAATTAATGATGGTACTAACCATCATATTTGTTAATCTGTCTATGTATTCAATAAATATTGAGTACTTACTATGCTTCAGAGACTGTATGTATATCTGTGTACATAATAAATACAAATGCTAATTATAAATATTGAGGCTTGGTTTACATTCCTACCCTTATCTTTTTTTTTTTTTTTTTTTGAGATGGTGTTTTGCTCTTGTCCCCCAGGCTGGAGTGCAGTGGCCTGATCATGGCTCACCACAACCTCTGCCTCCTGGATTCAAGCGATTCTCCTGCCTCAGCCTCCTGAGTAGCCAGGATTACAGGCATGTGCCACCACACCCAGCTAATTTTGTAGTTTTAGTAGAGACAGGGTTTCTCCAAATTGGTCCAGCTGATCTCAAACTCCTGACTTCAGGTGATCTGCCCGCCTTGGCCTCCCAAAGTGCTGGGATTATAGGTCTGAGTCACCATGCCCAGCTCCTACCCTTGTTTTTAAAATTGATTTAGTTTTAATAATGAGTCAAATATATCATATTTAATTTATCATTGTACAATTTTATTTTCACTCTTATAATTCCAAGCATAAATTATCAAAGGGCTTAGAGTCAGGATTTGGATAGTTTTGAAAAATTAATTCAAATAATGATTGAATGTAATCTTTTTCTAATTTGCTAGAAAAGTTTTTAAAAAGATGTAAGCAAGATAACCCAACTGCAGCAGAGGTGCAGCCCCAGTTTCATTTTGATAAGGTACCACAACTTGTTGCTTGAAAAGATCCTTTGGATAGTGTATTTCAGTGCTAACATCACTGCTGGAATAATATTAACTGATGAAGATGGTGTTTATGCATATAGTAAGGGGTAGAATTGGGGGAGAAATTTCCTTCCCCTAACCCCCCCTTCTACAGACGTGATCTGTTTTATTGTGGCAACTTGGCACTGCACATTTTTCACCGTCAAGCCCTGAAAAACCACTGTGATAGAGCATTTCTGTAAGTGGTTTCAGAGGATTATTTATGGCCCTGCAAGGATGCCAGATTGCCTCATTTTGAGACAATTAAAACAGAAATTTAGGCAGCCATTATTTGCATCTTTAGGAAGAAAACCCATTAACACAAGGCCAGGGGATCGCTGGGGCCCAGAGAAGCTACCTTGAATAATAATAATCCTGTACCTGGGTAAACTCTATCAAGCAGAGTAGGTAAAATCTGTTAGAGCGGTCTGCATGTAGACAGGCACAGAAACAGAAGCTGTGAGTCTTTTAGGGTGATAACTAATATATTTTTTATGAGATGTACAGAAACAAGACTCCAGAGAGAGTGACAGAAAAGACTGATCAGACAAAGTAAAATTGGTGACAAGAAGATTGGAAAGTAGAACTAAATGTAGAGCACATAAATCATGGGGAAGCCTGTACATGGAGGTACAAGGAAGCAGACTGCCAGAAATCCACATTTTTCTAGAGATCAGCTAAGTGAATTATCAGTGCGGATATTTAAATTCTTTAATATTTTGCAACATATGGGGAAAGCCAGTTGTTGACTAGAAAAAAAAATGTTATCCCTCTGCCAGGAGGTCCAACATCACATTAGGAAATAAGCGTGCATAGATTTGGAATAAATAAGACAGGAGGAATACTTTCAAATAAACACTCCATCTTTTTAAAATTAACAGTCTTTGGTCTTCATGTTAGCAATTAACATACCAATTGATTCACTCTCACAGCTGATATTGACATTGATATTCCCACTTGTTTAAAGAAAGATTTAACTAATGTCAGATGAGATAAGACCAATGTATTTTAAGAATGAGGAGCAAAGTATTCTAATAGGGATAGATGTGTTTAGAAACAAAGATAAAGTGAAGAGACTTTTTTCTTCTTTTATAAAATATCTCCTATTTTTGGCTGAGCCACTTTTCATATGAAATTCCACAAATAAGCTATGTGAAAATTCACCATGTTCAAGTATGTGAAAGGTAGTGGAACCACAAAAGTATAAGATTTGGTCTCTTTACTCAAAGAACTCACATTTGAGGGAACAGATAAACAAATGGTAGGAATTGTGTTTGATATGTACAATGCATGTCTTAGGTCTCTGGGCCAGCAATAAAGAAGTAGACATATAGAATGAAAACATATCTTTTTTCTTCCCCATGAGTAAGAATACTTGCCTAAAGAGTCAGAATACTAAGTCATTTTATCAATTCAAACTTCCCTTCTGAAATGCAGTAAAATCAAGCCAAATTTTAAAAACACAAGTGTTGCTTATTTCTAATGACATTCACAGAAAGCTTAAGAATTTTCCTAAGATATTTATTCTAAAGTCTATATATGCTTCTAATGAGAAATACAAACCTAAATCTCACCTCCTATAACAAGTTCGTTTCATGTTGTTCAACATTCATTCTAAAAAATCAATCAATAAACGACAACAGACAACTTGACTGGATCTGCAACTTCGACTTAAATGTGATTCATAAATAATTTATGTGGTGTTTACACAGAACTTTAAGATTCTAATAACAAATATATCAGTAGAGACAGAACATATGTTTGAAATATTTCTTTTTGTATTTTGAAATGATGCAATATAATTTATGTGTATATATGAATATATCTATATAGTTACACTTTTATATATAAGTGAATATATTTGTGTGTGTGTGTGTGTGTGTGTGTGTGGACACACACATCCACACATTTAGGTATGATGGAAAGCGCAGTTAGAAAATTGATTAACTTATTGCTTAATTTAAATCCTTTTAACTCATTAAAAATTTGTGCTTTTATACATTTTATCCACTCCCAGGGAACTCTTGAGATCAATAATGCAACATCCTATACCCATAATTTTATTCATAGAATCTACAAGTCAAAAGTATCCTACTATAATTATGGAGTGGTTAGTTATTCCACAAATTTTTTAAATCATTTTTTGCTTCATGTTTTGAAGTTATGTTAATTGGTGTATAAAGATGAGTATACTCTATTTTAGAGACTGAGTAGATGCTCTCTAATCCTGTTACTTCTTACTGAGAACAGAGACTGACTATACATTCCAGAGCCCCCTGCAGTTTATTTAAGTCTATATACTGCCTCTGGCTAAAAGAAGAGACATCTGGACCCACAAAAAGGCCAACATATTTACTTTAGCTCTTTCTCTAACTCATCAGAATGTAAAAGAAGGGAGGGGACTCTGGAGGAAGGTTGTAAAAGATGGAAGGAGCAAAAATGGAAGCACGTGGGACACCTGAATCATTGCATGGAAGTCTACCATAAAATATCAGTTGGACTCTAACTTAATCAAATAAACTTCAAATCCCTTAAAAACACTCCTCTGCCTTTCTTTATGTCAACCACCAAACCAATCTGTTGAATTTAAATAAAGTGAATTTTGGTATTTGGGAATAATAGTGTGATGATTATATTGAGTGTCAACTTGATTGGATTGAAAATGCAAAGTATTTTCCTGTGTGTGTTTGTGAGGGTGTTGCAAAGGAGATTAACATTTGAGTCAGTGGACTGGAAAGGCAGACCTACCTTCAACGTGGGTGGGCACAATCTAATCAGCTGCCAGTGCAGTCAGAATGAAAGCAGGCAGAAGAATGTGAAAAGACTGAACTGGTTTAGTCTCTCAGCCTACATCTTTCTCCAGTTTTGCATGTCCACTGGGATCTGG
The DNA here is from genome assembly GCA_036589455.1 of Ateles fusciceps. Classification (NCBI taxonomy): domain Eukaryota; kingdom Metazoa; phylum Chordata; class Mammalia; order Primates; family Atelidae; genus Ateles; species Ateles fusciceps. Next base: position 3,037,214 of record JAZHEH010000851.1, read on the forward strand.
GTCTGTGGCCCTTAGTGCTCCTATTGTGCCATTCTATTCATATTCTTCATTCTTCCAGTCAATGCTGGACAGAGATCAGACCAATCAGTAGTTTCCTTAATGAAAGGGCAGGATACTTCCTGCCCTTGAATGTCGGACTTCAAGTTCTTTAGTTTGGGGACTCTTGGATCTTTGACCACAGATTGAAGGCTGTACTGTTGGCATCACTACTTTTGAGGTTTTGGGACTCGGACTGGCTTCCTTGCTTTCAGTTAGCAAATGGCCTATTGTGGAACCTCGCCTTGTGATCATGTGAGTCAATACTCCTTAATAAACTCCTCTTTATTTATACATCTATCCTATTAGTTCTGTCCCTCTAGAGAACTCTAATACAAGCCATGTAAATTTGAGTTTTGTTTTCGACCTCAAGGTTGAGAACATTTTATCAAGGGGACTACTGGTTGGCCTGATCTCTGTCCAGCAACAACCAGAAGAATGAAGAATACGAACAGAATGGCACAATAGGAGCACCATGGACCATGGACCCAGAGTCCAGAGGATAACAGGTCCAGACAGGCAAAATCTAGAACCAAGCGCAAAAATAATAGAGAAAACGCTGATTAGCTCTTATCACCAAAAAGCAACTTTTCCATCAGACTTGTTTGTTTTATAGTCATGCTATGTTCAGGTGGCAGAGCCTATGACCTTGTGGCTCAAAGGAGCAGGTGCAGTTGATATACCATAAATACAAAGGGATCAGGTATGTGAATCAGGGTTCTAATACCAGTTTTACTGCTTATTAACTGTGTAAACTTAGAACACTATTAAAATCTGCATACTTTTCTCAAATAGGGAGAATGTAACTATAACCCCATTGGATTATTATGACAAGTAGAATGTTAAAGGTGAAATAATTAATCTAGATTTAATGTATTCTTTCCTTTCCTCTTTTCTGATTAATATAGAGCAAGGACTGGATTTTTCTGAGTCTCTTATGGTCACTAGCTGCTGATTTGTTGATATTCTTAGCAACATTAAAAAGTTGTGTTACAGTAGAGGATCAAACTGGGAGATAAACGGTATCTGGGCTGAATTGCTACATCTGCCAGTAATGTAATTCCTTCTATTTTGAACCCCAACTTTTGTGGATTTCACACATGTGATTAAGGGATCGGAAAGTGCTGTAGAGATAAGAATTTGCTGCTCAGCATAAGTGAAAAATGCCTGCCTGTCTCACCTTCCTGCCAACTCCCTTGTACAACTCATAATATCTCTGTGGTTTTTACTCTCTTCATTTAATAACTGTCAGCACTTCATTCTCTCCTGTTGCAGGAAGGAAAAAGATTAATTTTTGTTTGAATATCATCTTGAGTAAATTAGTGTGTATAGGCATGATTTATATAATTACAGCTGTTAGTAATTAGTGTAAATAGAGATCATGTCACAACTAGCAAATGTAACTAAATCACATAAGAAGAAGTCTAGAAAAACCTACATTTGTGTAGGAAAAGAATGCATTAGATAAATTCTAGAATTGTATTATACAAAACACTTAAAAAACGTATTGTACTTCATATCTAGCTACAAATAATTGTAAAAGGTTTCTTAGGAATACTTTTGTGTATTTCAAATATTTTTTAAAATCAAAGAAATAAAATACCCCAAAAGGAAACTTTATCTCATGCTTTCATTTTGTTTAAATGTGATTTATCCCAAAGTAAAAATTCAGGTATAAGACATATTTAGAATGGCTCCAAGAAACCTGTGTTTTACACTGTGTCTTTGAAGGAAGTTTTGTTTTGTTTTTAGTATTAAATAGTTTCACTCTTCTAAATGCTTTGATGGAAATTGCTTCTTTGTGTGTGTTTATCATTTACTATTTTATGTTGCTATTTAAAACCAATTATGACTAGAAAATTTATCCACCTAAGCTACAAACTAAACTGCAAGCTTCGAGTCTTTTAATTTTTACATTCTTCATGTTCACACTCCCAAATATGATGAACTTTAAATAATCCGTAGTTGCTGTAAATGTTGTTTAAAAGTGAGAGAAATGTTTACAGTAGTAACATTTATTTATGTTTAACTTGTCTCAAGAGATAAAATTAATATAAGCAAAAGATAAAAATTTTTTGTTTAGTATTTTAGAGTTTAGAAAATATTTTCTTATGCACTACTTCTTTGGACCTTTCAACAGCCTCGTGAGCCAATTATTTATACAGACGAGGGCAAAAACTCGAAGAGGTTAGAGACTTGTACAAAGTTGTAGAGTGTTCTCTGAAATACAGCTAATAGAGTTATAAATTAAACTCATGAACTCCAGCTTTTAAATACCTAAATACCTGAATCCATGTAATTGAAAGTTCATTATATGTCCTGAAAAGATATAAAATTGCATTTATCTTAAAAAATAAACCTACTTATTCTTATGACTGACATACATAGTTAAAATACCACTTACTCAGAAAAAAAAAAAGCTCTATGTAGTAGATTCTCATTATTGATGCCACTTAACGTTATACAGAGTCACTGCAAACACTAGAATCATGACTCCTAGGGAAACACAGGGTAAGATTCCTGAAAACCTTGGCCACAACGTTTTCACCAACCAATCAATACATAACCCTGTTTTATATGTATTTTTATTTAAAGACATCTTATTTAATATAGATTGTGAGTTCATTAACTTGAACTCAAGGCCAATAGCAGTAAAACTCATGCCTGAACAGAGCTTTTCTAATACATATTTTCTCCATTAAATACATCACAGCATTCTTCTACTTAAGAAGACTAGGCAGCACTTCAGCAGTATGCTTGGGGCCATTTTAAACAGCAACATCGGCAACAAAAACATTTAAAAGAAAAACCCACAGCATTAAGTAGACCACAAAAAGGACACTTGTCTGTAGCTTGAAAGCTGAAACAAGAAGAAAGATTGCCTACCTGATCACCCTTGGTTGGGAAAGTATGTGCTCGGTAAGTCTCACCTCTCTGTACCTGTGCATGTCTTCAAATGATCATATAAAACATTGTGGGTATTGATTTGGGGGTTACAAATACATTTCTGTCACTAGGTAAATTAGCAAATACAGAATCCGTGAATACAGGATTAACTGTATCAAATTCCCAAATGAAATATTGTGCTAAGCATGAAGACATGGAGATGAATAAAATACTAGTGTTGATTCTGAGTTGAGAAGTTCAAATTCTCTCTGAAGAGATGGATTATCAATCAAGAATGATGGTTCAATGGAATTGTGTTCTTACTGCTAGAGAATCATGAAGGAGGAAATAGCTCAATCTTTAGTTTCCATGTCTTTTATTCTTTTCTTTCAATATTATACATTCAGAACAGCGTGGCTAATTCTACTACAATTCTTACCACTTTAAATTTAGAAACCAATTATTCCTTGTTGGTACGAACAAAATCCACAGAAGCCTGGCTTATTTGTTCCTCTATTTAGTGCTCAACAAGGCAAATTAAGGCCTCATGTATATCTGAATTTGGAAAAGTGAAATATTCTTTACATCCCTGTGTTACTACCGTACATCCCATCATTATTATATCCTTCCACTGAACTAGTTCTATAAGCTGCATTAGAAAAAAATCACCAATACACTCATAGAAGACAGTTGTACACTACCACAGTATTATCATTGCCGTGTTCTTCTTTAAGAGAAAACTTCTCTTCAAAAGAGAAGATTTTGGAGTCACATATAAATATGCTCTATGTATTTCCATAAAGTCTAAAATTTCTCATCTATTTCAATTTTCCACTTGATTATATTTCTTTGGATGTTATAGTGCTTTCTAAAACAAATGTATTTTCTGTATAGATTTGAAATCTAATCCCATAAGAATCAATTCATTTCATACTTGTACACCAGGAAATCTAAAATTCTAGTTGTGTTTTCTAATTGTTTTACCTGGTGCTGCACCCTGAAAAATAAAATTGCCATTATTATGTCACTTATTATCTGTAATATACCTGTTTTCCTCTAGATTCTGCTTTTTTCTCCCTTTTATCTGAGAACTGTTTTGTCTTCCAATGTACCCTTCTTTTTTATGTACACACTCTCTCCAAAACACAACACTAGCAACAATCTCAGAACTATTAAAAACTCTACTATTTCACATGTATTAGTCCGTTTTTACACTGCTCTAAAGAACTACCTGAGACTGGGTAATTTATAAAGAAAAGAGGTTTAATTGACTCACAGTTCCTCATGGCTGGGGATTTCTCAGGAAAATTAAAATCATGGTGAAAGGCCGAGGAAAAACAAGGCAGTCTCACATGGTGGCAGGAGAGACAGCAATGGGGGGGACTGTTACACGCTTTTAAACCATCAGATCTCCTGAGAACTCATTCACTTTCAAAGGAACATGATACTGAGTGATCCAATCATCTCCCACCAGGTCCTACCCCCAACACATAGGGATTTGTAATTTGACATGAGATCTGAGTGAGGAAACAGAGCCAAACCATATCATCACATAAATAACACTCCTTTGTGATTATCTTCGGCAGAACTCTGTCTTTTGTTAGAAACCTTTCATTTAACCTTACCATTAACCTCACTCATTTAGAGGGCAGGACAAGGTTCAAGCTCAGTTGAGTGTAATGAGAATTAACTTTCAAGTTCCTAAACTCTGGTTTGCTGTTCTAAAATGCCATTATTTCCTATCAACCAAGTTTAAATTTCATGATGAACTATAGATCCCTTTTTACCTGTTCCAATTTTAAGTTGGATCTCATATTATTATTGTATAGATTTCTTTTTCTTATAAAAATATACATAGTTTTAATGTTTTCATTGAAATCAGCTTTATATTTTCACTAATACAAAGACTCTCTGGGTTGGAATCCTCTTAAATTTGGAATTAACTTCAGCTAATATCTGGAAAAAGTATTTTTTAGGTGACCTTGATACATATATTTACTTTTCATTCTAGAACACTCAACCTCCAAAAAACCCAGCCATCCTACCCCCAAGACTGCAAGCTAAAACACTTGGAATCTTATTTCCTCACCCTTCTAAAGGAGTTGTTATTTGATCTCATTTATTTGTCGAAATGAGGTTCTGTTTTTGTCAGAACTGAAGACTTTTTAATTGATATTTATATACATTTCTAATTAAATTTAGTCACTTATGATCACCTCCGTGGCATAGAAAGAGATTATGCACTTTGGTGAAGTTTGTACTATAACAACCTCACCAATTATTTACCAGTATTCTCTCATTTAGAAAATTGAAAATTGTTCTGAGATGTGTGGGCAGTAAAAATGTATTAATATTTTATAGTTTTGTGTCATTAAAGGGAATAGAGGCTTTTGAAATATCATCTTGTTAATCAGTTGATCTTTCCCCTCAATAACTCGATCTTTCAATTTACTTCTGAAAGTACTGGAAATGGTAATTTCAGGTAATGTAAAGTAAAATTCATTTAATGCAAAAAATGACATTTGAAAATAATACATTTTTCTCTTATATTGAATTCAATTCTCTCACCATTTTGGTAGCTAATTTATTGCTAATATCATTTAAATTTTTGATCTTCTAATTTTTAATGGCTTAAAATTGAGATAATTAGTGAGTACATGATAATGACTAATTAGAAGATGAACAGCATTATGCCTGAAGCACAAATAATGAGTGGAAAATGTGTTGAAGTTTTTAAATGTTTGGAATTATATTGATATTTGAGAAATGCAATTATCATTTTCAATAGCAATTTTGCTCATACAAAAACATTGTAGAACAATTGCAGCTTGAAACCTCCAAATTTGTTCAAATGTGTTAAGATCTCACTGTGTTCTTTGAATTTTGATATATCTAAATGGTAAATTTGGAGCAGATATTTCTATTTGTACAAAGAAACATTTGGGTTACATTAAAATATGTGTCACATTTCAGTTTTTGAAATGTATTAGCAGCCATGATTTATTATAAGCCAGTTCATTAGCATTTGTGAGGCTACCGAGTATTCTATAAGAAATTTAACTAAAGTTGACTTTTTACTTATCTTCTCATCAAATGATTATAAGCTAAAATTATATTTATAGCAGCCGTATATGTAAAGAGATATTTGGTAAAATTTAATACAAAGGAACGTGAAAATATTTTTGAATTTAGTTGAATTATTGGTCATTAGTAAGGATGGTTTGGGAATTGCAGTTAGATTGTAATCATTGTTTTACCACTAATTCTATACCAAAGTTTTAGATTTGGCAGGTATCTATTAGTTCTGGTGGCTAAAATTAAACTCATTGGAAGACCTAACTCTATAAATTTTTCAAGTATTTTAGTGATGTCTAATTTAGGGTTGCTCAACTTTCAGACTTTCCTGTATGACATCTCCATGTTTCCAATTTCAATTAAACTCATATTATGCAATTGGAATTACATGCCCTAGAAAAAGCAAAAAGTGAGACTTCAAACTTCAATTAATTTGATTTTCATAGAAAAAAAGACCACTTAAAAAAATCTCTCTAATACATTACAATAATTTGTGTATTTACAAAAACCTACAGAAAAAAAAAACAAAAAACCCACTATTCATAAATATACTTTTCAAATACACTTTAATTTTGTAATATAAAGTATCTTTAGTTTGTTTAAATATTGATCTCAAAATTAAGATGAATATTTTCTGAATGTGACACATAACATTGTATTTTATTTTCATTTCACTTTGAAAATTGACCAGATCCCCTAAGTTTTGTGAACAGGAAGAAATTGAATCAGCCTAAAAACAAAGAAACACAGAATATGCACTATAGAGCAAACTGAGAAAAAGGTGATTGTATTACCAGCTTCAATTTCTTACTAGATGCTAGCTGAAAGAAGAGAAGAAAGACGCTAAATCAAAGAGGTTATCCATGATATAGCCACGGTCAAGAACTACAACAAGTTTCACTGGAAGTTACTACATTTTCTTCTAACCATAAGCATTTGAATGTTTATATGCATTTTCTTCTTATTTATCAGAAATTTAATGTAAGCATATTTATTGTGATATTTTGAAAGCATGAATTATCATAAATAACCTATATATAACACTCTGTCTATCCAACCTCACTGTTGTCTGAACAGAGGAAATCAGGTTGACAACCTGAGTAGACAGGCCTATCTCACATCCCAACATCAAGCCCTGGAAATGAGAAATCTGAAAAATGGCAATATGTCAGAGCACTCTGGAAAATAAAAAGGAATCAACAGAGAAAATGTAAAATAAACATCAATAAGATGCCTGAATAAAATGAATCACGTTACAAAAAAAATACAAATTATCTATACTGATTCACAAATCAAGAGAAAATCTGATTGTCAAAATAACCATAGAAAAATATCGCAAATGAAAATCAAGTTTTCTATATAAATATACATTAGTTCCCAGTGGGTATGGCTGAGTTTTAAAAACCTCAAAGGAATAAGTAATTCTTAGAAATCAAAACCAAATCACTCTCTATATACTTGTGCTATCAACATGTAAGAATTTCTATTCATTCTTTCTCACCAACATTTGGTGTTAAATTTATTTCTGTAAAAAAAAAAAGAGGAAAATGTCATATTTTATTATTTCAATTTATATTTCCCTAATTACTAGTAGGATTGAGCATCTGTCCATATGTTTACTAGTCATTACTTTTGTTAACATAGATACATTTTTTAATGCTACAGCATATAGGATGTAGTTAATAAATACATTCACTTTATTTGTTGAGTAGGAACAGAAACAGATATAGTAATAATAGTTACCAAATTCTGTATCATGATTATCTCCTAGGAGATCTTAAGCTAGAGTGAGCTTTAACTGTACTGTGTAGATCAGACATTTGTTCATAGACATTCACTTTCTTCTCCCTCTGACATCCATGAAAAGAGTAAATTCATTACTCTGTTGATTTTGGGCTGGGTCAGGTGACCTGATTTGATTAGTGGAATGTGGTTGGGAGTAAAATATGTCATTCCTTCAGAGAAATTTCATGTTTCCACTCACCTCTCCCAGAGTTTTTATTTCCTACATGAGAAGTAGATGTTTAAAGTAGCCATTTAACCTAAGTACAAAATTGGTATAGGTAGAATAGACTCCCACTCAACTGCAGTCTTTGGCAGAGCGAAACCAGCCACCCCTCAGACAGGCGAGCAACAAATCTACATCATGTAAAATATTTCTGCAAATCAATTTAAAAATGACAAAAAATATCAAGAGGTATCTCATAGAAGATAAAATGTAAATGAGCACCATAAAAAAAATGTTCAACTTTGTTAAGGCAATGCAGAAAACATCAGGTAGATTATAGTCAAAATGTTGAAGGAAAATTTTTCTCCTACCAGAATGGAAAAATTGATAGCTTGATTATATAGTATTATTGAGGAATTAAGTATCATGTGCCTTTATTAGAAATGTTAATTATTGCAATCTTTTGGAGCACAATTTGACATTATTTGTTAATTTTAAAAAAGTTGCAAACCAAGAGCCTCAGAATTTCCACTTCTAAGACTCTATCTTTAAAATATCCTCATGTACACACCTGTAGACTCATATACAACTCTATTTATTGTAGCTATATTGGTGAGAATTTAAACATGTCTTCCTGTCCTTTCATTAAACAACATTGAGAACAGGCAAAACGACTTATCTACTTGCTTCAGGAAGATAACACTAAGAACTGAATACAACAGCTTAGCTATCAAGAATAACAGATTTCTCATCAAAAATTTTTTCTAGACCCTCACCCCCTAAGAACACCAATCCATAGGTGTTAGATTATGAATTCTGTCCTGTTGCACTCAGTTACTCACTATATAAAGCCTTCTAAAAAAAAAAAGTCGCTCACCCAGACCCTAAAACCCTGATCTTCCTTTTCTTAGACATTCTCTAAGACTGTCAATTTGATAGCTTCTCTTATTATAGTCAATCTAATGAATTTACAATTACAGTAGCCTTCCCCTTTCTGAGGTTTATCTTTCCTCAATTTTAATTGCCCACAGTCAACTATCTTCATGTTGCAGGATCATCCAAAGCATGTGATCCTGCTAATGCATTGTCAGAAGGTAAATAGTGGCCTAACACTATGTTACAATGTCTACATCATGGCTTCATTTTATTACATAGGCACTGTATCATCTCAAATCATCACAGGAAATGTGAGTACAGCACAATAAGATATTTAGAGAGAGAGAGAGAGATTACATTCATATAACTTGTTATAGTACATTGTTATAATTGTTCTATTTTGTTGTTAGTTACTGCTTTAATTTCTTAATTATTATTGTTGTTAATCTCTTACTGTGCCTAATTTATAAATTAAACTTTATTATTATAATGTATGCATAAGAAAAACATAGTGTATATATGGCTCAGGACTATCTGGGATTTCAGGGATCCACTAGGGATCTTGGAACACATGCCTATGGATCAAGGCATACGGTATTTGGTTACAGATTTTCCTGATGGTCTTTTGAGAGTTTAAGGTCAACATTTGAAATAGTTTGCTAGAAGAAACATAGTTCTGGAGTCAGGTTTCCTGGGGTTAATTTCTGAAATTACATCTTTTTAGCAGTGTGAACTTGAGAAAACATTGCTGTTGGTCTGTAACACAGAGATAATAATAGAATTTATTTATAGAATTCTTATGTGTTATGGACTGCATATTTGTGTCCCTCAAAATTCATTTGCTGAAATTTGTTACTTGTGCTGCTATTAAAAAATACCACAGGGTGGGTAATTTATAAACAACAGAAATGTATTTATCATGGTTACAGAAGTGGAGAGGTCCAAGATCAAGATGCTGACAGATTTCTGGTGAGGGCTGTTCTCTGCTTCCAAGATGACATCCTATTGCTGCCTCCTCTGGAGAAGAGGAATGCTGTGTCTTCAAAGGGCAGAAGATAGAAAGTGACATAACTCACTCTCTCAAACCTTTTTTTAAGGACACTAATCCCATTTAAAAAGGTTGTTCCCCTCAGGTGGCTTAATTACCTCCTAAAGGCCCAACCTCTTAATACTACATTGGCCATTAAGTTTCAGCACAAAAATTTTGGGGAATACATTCAAACCATCGCAAAACTCTATCCCCTAATGAAATGATATCAGAAGGTGGGGTGTTTGGGAAGTAATTAGGTGTAAATGAGGTCACCAGGATAGAGCCCCCGCAACGGGATGAGTGTCCTTATAAGAAGAGAAGAGTCTAGAGTTCTCTCTTTCTTCCATGTGAGGATATAGCAAACAGGCTGCCATCTGCAAACCAGAAAAGTGCCCTTAACAGATACTAGATCTGCTGGCACTTTGATCTTGGAATTTTCAGCTTCAGAACTGGGAGAAATATGTGTATGTTGAGTCAACTACCGAGTCTGTGGTACTTTTGTTATATCCTGAACTAACTAAGACTTTGTGAAAAGTAAATTAATTTATTTAAAGCACTTATATGGATATGAATAAAGAGTAAGATCTCAAAAGGTATAGGATATAAATACCAACCAGTAAATAAATGACCTAAATCTCTATCAACAGAATAACTAAGAAACTACAATATAGCCATAGTATATAATAATCAAAAAGAATAAACATATAGATTTGATGGCAGTGAAAGATAGATTAATAATTGAAGAAAAGCAAATTGTCAAACAAAGCATATAGTGTATTTAAGTAAAGATATGAAATAGCTATACATTTAATATGCAGTCAGTGTATGGAAATGTTCTATAAGGATATCTTCAAACCAAAGACAGTGTTCATGTCTAGAAAGAGAAATGACACTAAAGACAATTGAAAGTGATTGCATCCTGCTTCTTCCCCCAAAGAACATATTTATTAATGTATTAATTGTAATATTTATGTTTTATGTATTAATTGATTTTGTTTCTACAAAGGACATATTTTAATTGAAGTTTTTTTAACATTGCAGTGATGAGAAACTGTATATATAGGACTTGGAATTTTTAAAATGTATCTAAAATGACTACCTTTTTCATTCAAAATTTTCAAGTAATCTATAAATTAATAAAGCAAAGTAGCTTCAAATATTGCTACACTTATAATTTTCAAATTCTCCTTTCATGAAGGAGACCCAGCAGCTGTTTTTACTGAAGCACTAAGCAACTTTAAGTTATAAAGTGAAGAGTAATTCTTTAACCAATGAAAACATCAAGAGGAGTTTAGGTAGGCAAAATCTCATTCTGCCTGGCTGGTTAGATTTCCCGTTGCTTCATTTAATTTTTGGCAAATTGACCCATATTTCTGTAATGAATGCATTTCTAGAAATTACATAATATTTTACATTTGATTGGAAGAAAATATTTTCCTCAATAAATCAAAGCAGCACATTTTATCTAGTTTTCATACATAACAAGGAGAAATTTAAATCATTACACTTTAAAGATTTAAAAAAAACTCCTATAGAGTTTTGATATCTATCCCTTGAATATGATCTTATACCACACTATAGATATAGATGGTTATTCCCAAAGGCAGTTTATGGATTTGTGTCCTATTTTATTTCTTAAAAATGATAACTCATTGCTTAAAAATGTACAAATCTTCTCATTCAGAATCTTGACGTTTTAACACATGTAATGCCAGTGGAACACATTTGCAAAGGCAATAGCTTTAAAGAAAAATACTGATTAGAGAACCCTGAGTTCTCTATTTAATTCTTCTAACTACTGGCTCTACTATGTAGTTTATAATTTTATTTCTGTGCACTTCAATTGCCTCGTCTTAATATAAACTTTAGTCTCCCTTCTTTTTTTTTCCCTTTCACAAATATGAAATTAAGTTTATGATATACTAGATTCTGGAAATGTAAAAATTAAGATGTGTTCTCTCCTTCCAGGTTCTTAGCTGCTGAGATGGGTATCTTAATCAATAATCATTAAATACTATAAAATATGATTTTCTCAGAAGTGTGATCAAACTACTGTGAGAGCCCAGAGAAGGGGAAAGTCTAGCAGTCAGGGAAAGTTTAAAAGTTTAATATGCAATTTACCTGCATATAAGCATGGATAATGTACCAGCCATAATAATGTCAGAAAGAAAATGACACTCCAGGCGTAGGAAAGTGCATTTGCAAAGGCATGGAGATGAGAAGTTGATGATGAGATGTTTGGTGAGACCAAAATACAGACTGAAGGAGGACTGAGCCAGTGACAGAAAATGAAGCTGGAGAGGGAAATTAGAGGTGGAAGAAAGAGGAGCTTGTGCATTGTACAAGTACCTGTATTTAAACTTACCCTAGGGACAATTGAATCAGCTGGATACTTATGGGAAGTCATATGATGATTTTTCCCCCTAAAGACTATCACACAAAAGTATAGATGAGTGCTAATGAGACCAAATACAGACAGATTGCAAAGAAACTGAGAGATATGAAATAGGCCTATGGAATACAGAGTTAATTATATACTGAAATCTGAATACCAAAGTAATGTGTGGATTTCAGACATGTTAAAAAAATATAGAAAAGCCTAAGAAAGAAAATAAATACATCCTCAATCTCACAGCATAGATATCTGTGATTAACATTTCAATATATTTATTTATAGGTTGTTTTCCATATGTACACGAGCATTTTAAAACAAATATGACATCTATGTGAAATATTCTGTAGATAATGTACTGAGACATCAAATATTACATGAAATACCATCCATTACTCCCATTATTAGAAATAGAGAGTTTTTTACCATTAGAAAAACACTGTGATAAACATCTTTGTGCTTATACATTTATGCCCTTGTCTGACTACTTAGAATAAGTGACCAGATACAGAATTTCTAGAGAAAAGATAATATACATCTTAAAGGTCTTAAAAAGTATCTATTCAAAATTCCTTTTTAGAAATCCATTTACATTCCCACCAGCACTCTTTTTCCTGCAGCTTTTAAAACAATGACTATTTTTATTTTTCCCTGACAATAGGCAAATATGACATCTCACCAGTTAATCTGCATTTCTTTGATTACTTATGAAGTTCAGCCCTTTCATGTTTATTGTAACTTGCCTGTTCTTCCAATTTTTCTGTTGGGATGTTTCTAGTTTTATGTTTGATTTTAAAAGGCTTTGGGACCTTCCTGTTTAGGAAGAGCACAAGATAACAATTGGAATTAGTCATTCAACCATAGAGCACTTGTAGAGGCAGCTCAAAAAGTCTAAAGGTGTGGAAAAACAGTAACACAGCAAGACTTCAGGTTAAAAAAAAGATGTGTGTGCAAAATTTTGATGGAAAAGTCACAGCTATGCAAACTTCCCAAAACATGCCATAATGAAGTTAAAGTATGAACAACTAGCTATTTTCAAGGTTCCGGGTGAATGAAGCAATAGAAGTGAGAGTCCTTGTTCTTGTGAATGCAAAGAGATCCCCTAAGGTTTAGGAGAAAAAGGGGTATATCTGGATGTGATCAGCATCCAGTTAGCAATGCCTATTTTCTATATTCTACTTCTCTCTCAGAATGCATCCGAGAATAAACAATGAAGGGCCAAATTGCAATAACCTTGAAAACTATAATAGCTACCAGCAACCTACTAAATTTCAAGAGAGGTAAAAGAAAACTAATCAAGGAAAAATTATACAAGATTAACTCATGTCCACCCTGAATGTTAGTTCCTTGAAATGCGGGCAACTTGCTCCACAGAAAGCAAGTAGCCTCGCCTGAAATTCTCATATATGATTTTTTGACATGGTTAATAAAATACAATAAAATGTACTGACTTGAGTTACCATCATCACAATCAAGATTTGAAAAATGTCTATTATACAAATGTTTCCTCATTCCTCTTTGTTTAGCATCACTATGGGTTAAATTACCTTAAAAATGTTGTATAGATAGAATCTCAAAAGATACGCCCTTTGTTATCTGGCTACTTTTGCTCAATATATTTTTGAGATTCATCCATGTTGCTGTATACATTAGCAGTATACAGCAGTAATATGTATTTTTATTGTTAGATGGTATTTTATGGTACAGATATACCACAGATTATTCACCAACTAATCAGTAGATGGGCACTTGGGTTGTTTGCAGTTGGGGCCTATTAAGAATGAACTTGCAAGGCAAGGTCATATACAAATCTCTTGTTGATAAATGTATTTCTCTTGAGTATTTACTGAGGAGTAGAATAGCTGGATCCTATGTTAAGTACAGCTTCAACTTATATATACACACACACAGACACACACATATATATGTGTATATGTATGTATATACAACTTATATATACACATATATACATATTTATGTAAATATATAAGTTGAATATACATATATACATATGTATACATATATATACGTATATACGTTGTATATACATATATATACACATATGTGTGTGTGTGTGTGTGTGTGTGTGTGTGTGTGTGTATATATGCTGGTTTTTCAAAATGACTACACCATTTTACTTTCTCATCAGAAATACATGACAAATTCAGTTCCTCCAAATCCTGACCAACACTTGCTGTGTCTAATCTTTTTATTACGGCCATTCTTATTGCTATGTATTGGTATCTCATTGTGTTTTTAATTTACGTATCACTGATGATTGATGGTATTGAAAATATCTCCTTTGTTAAATGTTTTCTAAGTATTTGTCTGCACCTTGTTTGTGTTTGGTTTGTTTTTAAAATTCTTTATATGATCTAGAAACAAATCACATGTCAGATAATCATATTGCAAATAATTTTGCCCAATCTGAGTCTTATCTTTTCATTTTTGTAATGGAAAAGAGGAGAACTTAGTTTTGGTAACATGGATTTTATCAATCTTTTTTTCTATTTTGGGCCTTATGTCCAATGTGAGAAAGCTTTGCCTACCACAAGCTCAAAAAAATTTCACCTCTGTAGGATTTTATAGTTTTAGATTCTTACTTGGTGATCTGTAATCAATTTTGAGTTAATTTGGCATATAGTGTTAGGTAAAGGTTGGTGCTTATTTGTTTTTATTTATATATGACAATAGGATAGAAATAATAATTGAGAATTTAGAAGAAGTCAACTTATCTCAGCTAAAAAATAATTTGAACCTCTTAATTTATTAGCTAAAATATATCAATATCTAGATAGCCTGGTGAAAGTTTAAAAATTTCCAAATTAAAAGAATGCCTAAGTACATTTAAGAAGGACAAAATAAAGTTTACATGCACAAGAATAATATCAGGTTGATGTCAAACTCCTTCTACATCATTAACTCCAGAAGATATTGAAATATCAAAAGAGTTTTGAGGGAGAAATATTGCCACCAAGAACTTTATAACTGCTACGTTTGAAGGAAAAAGAAAAAAATTCTCAGATACACATGTCTTAACAATGTAATTTGCAGGCTTTTAAAAGGTGGGGATAAAAGCCCTCACACATATTCCAGCTGTTTAAAAGCTGTATCAAAATAAAGAAGTTAAGAATTTGTAAGTCATGGCAAAAATAGTACGATGGTCAATATAAAGTCAGTTAAGCAGGGCTGAAATATTAGGACTTAAACAAACTGAACACAAATGTCACATTAATATTTGGAAAAAGACATGCATAATATAAAAATAAAGTAAATCTGAAGCTAAAAATATAAAAAATAAATAGGAACAAAATTATGAGTAGAAATAAATGTGTCCTAAATTTTATATCTTCTTTAGAAAGAATCAGTATAAAATATATAAATTTCACTGTGATAAGAGTAATGCAGGTTTGAGTTTGTCATTTAAAAATGTTAATCACTAATATTAATAGAACTGTGAAGGGTCGTATACCTATCAAGTCACTAAAGAAAGGGAACAAAAGAAACTATCTTCTACATCCTAAAAAGAGGAAATGTAATGGAAACACTTAAAATAATAAAGCATGATTATAAGATTAAATACATAAATTTGATAATTAATAAAAATATGCTAAATTCCCTTAATAAATTTTTAAAAGATTCAAATGTTTGTCAACAAACAAAATTCAAACACATTCTGATGCAGGTGACTTGGATTTAGTTTTTTTTATACTTGCTAAAAATTTCAGAATTTTTTGCTATAGATACAAAGTGAAGTGTTTAACAAGAGACTTGTGACTTTATTTACTCAAATATCTTTTGTCATCTACTGGCTGTTTATATTAGACAAATTAATTCACTTCTCTGTGCTGTGGTTTCTTCAACTGCAAAATGAAAACAATAATAGTACCTAGTGCCCACCTTATAAGACTGTTCTAAGGTTTGTCTGAATTAAAAGATGCAAGGTGGCTGGACATAATGGTCACGCCTGTAATCCCAGCAATTTTAGAGGCCAAGGTGGGCAAATCACATGAAGTCAGGAGTTTGAGACCAGCCTGGTCAACACGGTGAAACTCCATATCTACTAAAAAAAAAAATACAAAAAATTAGCTAGGTGTGGTGGCCCTTGCCTGTAGTCCCAAATACTCGGGAGACTGAGGCAGGAGAATCACTTGATCTTGGGACGCGGAGGTTGCAGTGAGCTGAGATCCTGCCATTGCACTCCAGCCTGGGTGACAGAGCAAGACTCTGTCTAAAAAATAAATAAATAATAATAAAAGATGCAAAGTGCTAAGGACATTGCCTGTTTATAGTAAGTGCTACATTCATATTGCTATGTAAAGAATTTCAGTTGGGAAACGTTTGGAAAGAGAGAAATGATACCAGGTGTAAAGTCACCAAAACTATGCTTGAACTGGGGCTGGCTGGGTAGTCCATTTTTGATGTCAGGTGCAGACATTTATCCTTGAAAGTAATAGATTGAGACACCCAGTAGGGAGACATTGGAGGCTCCAATAAGATTTTCTGAAGCTTTCTGAATATCCACCTGACATAGTGTAGAATTTGAGGGGCCAGGAAAGGAAGATTTGGACTTGAAGGTTTTAACATCATTACATCCAGTACAGTCTGTTCCACTGAAGGACTTTAAAGAATAGAGGATATCAGCTATCAAGGACAAAAATAGCTGTTCAATTGACAGATGAGAAATTTCAAATGTTTTCAAAGGAGAACACAGAATAGTTATTTATGATGTTTGAACAAGCAAATAATTATCTTCTCTTTAAGAAAATACAAAGATGATGAATAATGTTTTGGATGCAAAAATGCTTCATTTGCCAGTGTGACTGGCATCCTCTAAATGAGTGGATAGGGAAAGAAATAAAATGGACAGAGAGTGAGGCCCCAGGGCCCATTTAGCTTCTACCATGATTACGAATTGTGTGTTCCCTTTCAGAGAAATGCATTCCACATTTGAAAGCAGACTAGTGTATAGACAAAAAAAAAAAAAGTAATATGCAGATCACATTTGTAAAATAGGCCTTTGTGCTGATATTTCTCTGACTGAGAAAGAAAGGGGGGGGAGGAATATTTAACATATATAAAAATCATGCCAGAGAATTTTGAATGAGTCAACAGAAGAAAATGCAAAGTGAGAAACTTGATACACAAAAGTTATATGATTTATCAAAATAAAAAGAGCAGTAAAAATACTTTTCATGCATGTGGATAGGAAAGGGATATTAAATACTTTAGAAAAGAAAAGAAAAGAAAAATGTGCCAAGCTTTTTGAAGAGGTGTATTACCTGTGGTTCAACCCCAGATAAGTATTAATTGTCATAAACATTAGTTATGTGTGATGAATATCAGCTTCATGAAGAGTTCTGCAGACTCTCCCTCCTCAAACAGCAGGACAAATTCAAGAAAGCTGCATTTTATATGCCTGCTGCTGAAGGTACAGGGTTAAGGAGAAACAACACATACATCTGTGGCAGTATAACTTTCATGTTTCAACATTTAAAAGGAAGACAACAATGCCTAAAAGGAAGTTTCTAATTCTTTCTACTCATGTTGAGCCTTTTGTGAAGGGAGTACACTGATGACGAGAATATTATTCAGAATATAAAAAAGCGCAGATTATGAAAAGAGTATTATGCAAATGAAAAAGTAGAAAATAAAAAGAGAAAAGTAGACACAATTTGTACTTTTATGGTGATTAGGAAAGAATGATCTGAGGAAGTGGAACTGTTAAACCTGCCTAAGAGGAAGAAGGATATCAGCATTAAGTTGAGAAAGGGTGGTTTATGGCTTCTTAAAACCTTCCTAAATTTTGTGTTTAAAGAAAATGTAACAACTTGAATGAAAGATTGCAGGTCATGGGTAGAGAAAGGGGGATAAAGTAATTCAACCTCTGAAGGTAGTAGAGTGTAAGACTTTAAGACCCAGTTACTTTAATAAACAGAAAGAACAAACTAAAATTACAAAGAAAAAATATGTACGGAGAAAAGGAAAGATATACTCGTTATAATTTGAGACTAAGTACTCTGTGTAACATATACATGCAAAAAAACGCAGAGATAAATGGATAAATGTTTCCAAAATTAATTAGTCAATTAATAATAAAACAGAACAAAGAATAGAAAAGTAAAAGGAAACAAACTTTTAGCATACAGTGATTTAGTTTTAAGTAATTTATATTCAATTTCTGTAGAGACTTTGTTGGACTGGCTTATGAGAATTAGATTGTAAATATGTATAATATGTAAATAACTTTTAATATACTTGAAGGATTTAAAAAGAGGGATAATAGATATGAAAGTGCCTTATAATAAATATCATTATAGACACTGGGAATGTTGAAAGGAATATCCAAAGAACATTTCCAATTCTTGTTTCATATCATCTGCTTATATGTATTTAATTTCCCACAGAGGGTCACTTTTGAAATGTAAGCCATTCGTTATTGAATTTACTTTTTCAACTTATCTTCTTTCAAAGCATTACCTCCCAGGCTTTTTTATATAGTGGAGCTTCATTTGCCTGCTTTTCTATGTATATATTTATGGTTTTTGTCATCCAAAGATTCTAAAAGGCAGGAAGCATAACCATTTACATTGCCTACTCCGGAAGAAGTAAATATTATTATACGATAATGATTGTCAGAGATTAATTTACTAGTTGATATTTAAAACAATTCCATCTTGGAAAAGCAATTCAATTTCAATTTCTCATCCAGCTTTTATCTTCTAGTAAAATTCATGGTAAAACTGGATAACTCTTTTTAATAAGTAGTCAACTCTCAATTATCCTGCAAATCTTGCTTGCAAACATTGAAGGATCTTCCAAAAATGTCAATTTGATAACATTACAATGTGATCACAATGACTGAGAACCATATTCCATGCTCTTAGTCATTGAAGAAAGGGTTTTACAAAATATGGGTCCCAAATGTATGGCTTTAAAAAAATACTCAACATCACCATGGTGTACCTGTGAAACTCCTTCCTTTTTGTTTTTACTTTGATTCGGTTTTGCCAAAACTACTCATTATAAAATTTCTTCAGCCAGTCTTATATACTTTCGCATGCTCATTATTTTGCTTAGAACCCACTTGCTAGAATGGCACCTTATTGCAATGCTTCTTCATGTCAGTGATAATCCACAAGTGTCAGCAGAATAAGCATTCGTTCCACATATTGATATTTTAGAACAAATTTTATAATAAAAAGATCAAGATTATCTTAAATATACATCAGAAACTAAGATTTAGGGGAGAGAAAAGAGAACAGGCAATACTCTGAAATGGAAATGGAATAGTGACCCAACTGCCAAATTTGTGCATTGGACTTCCTAAGAATCTCTACAGCATTTGCATTATAGTTGCAAAGCTCATTCCAGCAAAGCTGTCTCCAGTAGGCAATTTCCTCTGTAGAGAACATGTGCAGTTTCATTTTACCTGTCTTCAGACTGACCCTTTGCTCATTATAGTAGTAGAAAACACAGCCCTGGATGGAGATTTAATTTGCTAATGAGACACACAATATATGAACAAGCATATGGTGCTGTGTATGTGCACCCAGAGGACTGCCCAGAACATGCTTACTAGTGACATTTCTCCCCACCTTCTTATGAATAATCATGTAAGACCCCCATAAAGGGAGTTGTCCCAGTAACAGCCAACACTGTCTCATTCTTAGGAGCAGCCTGCTCTGAATCATCTCTCATGATGTTCTATCTATTCCGCATCTAACTTTCAGAGTATTCTTTGTCCTTTGCAATAAATTGCACTATGCTGCGTCTTCTTTGCCGTGTGTCTCTTGTTTAAATTCTTTTAAACCAAGAAGATTAAAACTGAGGTTTCACAACAGCTGTCATCAACTACAGACCACCATCATCTCTTGCATGGATTCATGATAAACACTTTGCTCTCTGGTTCCCAGTCACTCCTCCGTTTCTTATGTGAACTCTCTGCCTTCATCTCTCAGTGCTATTGGCAGTTGGCTGAATGAACTGTGTCTCCTATCATCTCCAAGCCTTTGCTCATCTTGTTTCTTCTGTGTGTACTGCCTGGAATTTTAGTTTGATGTGTGTACTGCTTTCTTTCTACTGTTTTCAACCTTCAGGACTGGGTTTAAATATTACTTCTTCCAAGAACAAAGAATGTTCTCATCTCCTAGGGCTGCTCTAACAATGTACTACTAACAGGGTGGCTTAAACAATAGAAATTTATTGCTTCACAGTTCTGGAGGGCAGAAGTCCAAGATCAATCTATTGGCGGTGTTCAGTACTGTGAGGGAGCCTGTTTCATGCCTCTCTTCTGGATTCTAAAGGTTTGCTGGTGACTTTTGCCGTTTTTGGCTTGTAGATGCATCTCCCCCGATCTCCAGCTTTAACTTCATATGGTATTCTCCCTGTCTCTGTAAATTTCTCAATTTACAAGGGCACCAATTACGTTAGATTGGGGCCTATCCTAATGGCCTTGTCTTAATTAGATCATCTCTGTAGAAATCCTATCTCCAAATAAAATCACGTTCTTAATTACTGAAGGTTACAGCTCAAACATTTCTTTTTGAGAGGAGACACAAGCACAAAACAAATATATGTGCTAGTCCTTCCAGGAAACCTGCTAGATTGCTATTTAAATTTCAAAGCCTTTCTTATTGTTGCTGTTCACATAACCCAGGATTGAAATTATCTGCTTTTGTGTTTATCTCCCAAGTAGACTATAAGAAGGTTAAAGAGAGAAGCCACCGTAAGGTTTTTATCTTTTTTTAACAAAAACGGGGCAAAAAGCATTGGCTTAGTAAGTAAATAAATAGACCCTTGGAATGCCTAATAAATTTTAATTTACCTTGAAAAGAGTCTTACAAGATAAGACAGTAGAAGGATCCATGGGCTGGGATTCAGAGTAATTGCCATCACAGCATGACTTTTGATCTTAGCAAGTGGCATGTCTACAAGCATTACATGGACATGTCTTAGAGGAAACACAATGTATAATTATGCTTGTTAAACTTTAGCTATATTTGCTTTCCCACCATTAATAGGGCAATTCAAAAGCTTTTTAAAGAGGATTTGGAAATTGCAGAACTGCTAATAAACCAGGTGTCGAGACTGGAGTTAAGAAGCGAATTTATATAAGCATTTTCTGAATATTATTAACTGATATCATCTATTGGGCTAAGTACGGTTTTAAAAAATATTCATGTTTTAAGAATATATTCTCAAGAACTAACTACAGGATTGCTATAGTTATGAATACTTAAAGTATGGATGTAGTAAGCTGACGATTCAAATTTTGAGCAACACTCGAATCCACATGGCAACTGGAGTGTCCTGGTCCTTAAAAATCTACATTAAATTGATTGAACCTTCACTTTATAAGATGAAGAAAGTTCAAACACCCCAGTCTTAAAATATTGTACGGGACTTGTACGCCCATGACTAATTCTAGTCATATTCCTGTTTCCAAAGAATTGTAACAATTTATAAATTATATTTCTCTTAACTAGGTGTAGTCAGTTGTGAATTGTTGAAATTGATATAAAACTTATTCTCCCTTAAGATTAAGAATACACACACACACACACACACACACACACACCCAGGCCCATTGGAAAACCTTAAAAATATTCTGGGGACATAGAAGACCATTAAACATTATATAGAAAAATAGATATTCTTCTCTTAAACCTTCTCTCGGTTGACAACCTAGCAGTGTTCTTGCTTGCTTTCTAATCACATCCAAAACACAGTGCTTTCTCCATCCTGCTCCCCATCCTATCATTTCACCCGTCATTCCCTCTCTACCTCCAGTCTACGTTCATCGCAAATTCATCATACATTACACTAAATTATTCTTCCAGAAGTTCAGACGTGTAGTTTTAGCTCATTGTTGCTTACCTAACACCCATCAGAATATATGTGCAAACAAAAGCAATAATCTGTTTAGCAATGTGAAATCAGAGACTCTGGAGGCCTCAACATCATTGTATTAGAAAGGTCCTTGGGTAGGAAATAGACCATTTTTCCTTTCTTACAATTAGAAACCACAATTTTGATTTTGTTTTTCCTCAATGTGTATACGTTTGTAATATGCAAATAAAAAACAGTGAGACATATTTACTTGTGATTGCTCTTAACTGCACCCAACTCTATGCCTCATCCAGTTCTAAGCCCCAGCATCAATCCTAGATAACAAAGCGCCTTGACGGTCAGATTTTCAGATCTCTTTATAGGTAAAGAATGAATCAGAGAGTAGGATGGAAGTAGAGAAACCAAAAGCAAAGAAGGGAGGATTTAGCAAAGAACATAGATCAAGCTACTTAATAAAGAATGAGGAGAGAGTAGAGAAGGAGAAGTGGGAAAGAGAAAAAAAATATATAGCACTAGCTGGAAATTGAAAGACAGCGTCACAGGAGCAGACCTCAGCAGCTGCTAAGGATAAGCACGAGGGAGGGAGAAGAAAGCTTCTGAGCAGACTTGCACTGTAATTTGGATCTCCTTTAATGTTCTTAGAGACTGCAAACAACGACTGCAATTTTCTTTGTAATTATGACTTCATGGATTAGATGTCCATCTTTGAATGTAATCCACAGGTGAGAACAGGACAAGTCTCTAGGATTTATTAGAATCACCTTTAAAAGGCTGGCTGCAGTAGCTCATGCCTGATTTCCCAGCACTTTAGGAGGCCAAGGTGGTAGTATCACCTGAGGTCAGGAGATCAAGATAGAGGCCAGCCTGGCCAACATGGAGAAACCCCATCTCTACTAAAAATACAAAAATTAGCCAGGAATGGTGATAGGATCTTGTTATGCCAGCTACTTAGGAGGCTGAGGCAGAATAATCACTTGAACCCGGAAGGCAGAGGTTGCAGTGAGCCAAGATGGCACCACTGCACTCCAGCCTGGGTGACAGAGTGAGACTCTATCTCAAAAAAAAAAAAAAAAAAAAAAAAAAAAGTAATAAATGTGATAGAGGAAATTAATAAAGATATGTAATTTACATTTACAACAATTACATTTACTGTATTTGGAGAGGATATTAATTAGGAGAAAAAATGTTATGGAACTGTGAATAAGCTATGGTTTGTATTTTTCTTTTGTGACTTCCAGCAGACTTTGAAAGAGCATTGTGGTAAATTTGTAGCATATGAAACAGCATTTATATTTTTCTTTTATGAACTGTATGTATGTATGTATGTACGTATTTATGAGACCTCACTCAATCAAGTTGTTTGTGCAGATTATTTGTTCTCACCCAGTGCTCTCACGCCACATGACTGACCACTTTCATATGATAATGAAAAACTTGCTGTAGTGTTAACATATTGCAAAATTTGACATTTTTATGGACCTAATTTCATAATTAGGAAGTAAAAATAAAAGCAGCAGATGGAAGAGAGAACAGAGACAGCAGACTTCGGCAGCGTCCCTTGGATGGCTGGATGGGCAGATTGTAGGAAACTGGAAAACAGTGACTAAATTGCCAACGATGAAGTCACCAATCAGTCATAATCAACTGACTGTCAAACCACAACCCTGTTCAGCTTTCTCATGGTCTTCAGTCCCTTTCTTATTTTTGTGAATGAAATTCCAACAAGGCAAAATTTTTAGTGAGACAGAACACAAGTCAAAGATTTAGGAATTCTCTTTACCCCAATGCTTTCTTTTATCTTCTCTCTGGTTTGTAAAATTCGTATCATTCTAGCCTAATACGCCAAAAAGTCAAATTTTTATAGTGTGAAGAAAACTGAGCTCTTTACTTGTTTACTATATAGTTTATATGGTACAAATAAATTCCAAGTATCTTATTTTGGTGTGTTATGTGATTCACATATTACTGGGATAAAGGAGAAAATTATTTTTGCCAATAAAGGCTACTACAAAATTGCAGAATGTATGAAGGAATAAAAAGTGACATGGCACAGCCAGATCTTTGGTCCTAAGATTCACTTTTTACTCCTTTTAACAGTATTTAAGACATATTTTCAATCATTTATTTAACAATTATTTGTAATATTCTTATTAGGCATACTAAGTAAAGTAATCTTCTACATCCATGAATCCAACCCATCCCCATAAGAAATTATCTGGAACAAAAACTGCAAGAACCACAGTAATTTACAATAGTTCTAGACGAATGCTAAACATGAGTCAGATTCCTAATGTTAAATTAAGTGTGACAAGATGGGCAGGGACATGTAAGAACATGGCAGCTCCCAGAATAAAGTTGCTGATGAAATGGCAGGAATGGCAGTTCTAAGAAGAGGTTCACTAGCCTGAGAAGTGTGGAAGCAAAGTAGACAGCAAATTAACGTATGTGCACAAAATGGGTTAAGGAAAACTTACTGAACAGATAGGCATTGTGAAAGGATTGGGACACAAATTAATACATGTTCTTCCTAAACTTGATATTAAAAATGGTAATGTTTATAATAATTAAAACATCAGCTACATATGCCTATTTCATTTAAATTTCATTGTAACTTGAGTAGGTATTGTTCTTCAATTTTATAGATGAAGAAATGTATTTTTTTTTTGTGGTCAGGCCATATATTCAAAATTACAGACCTAATAAATCACAGAACTCAGAGGTATCTCAGTCTTTTTCTTTGATCAAGTTGTAATACTTCCTGCTTGTAGATATATGTAGACATATAGCCAGAGTTTTGAGATTGCTGCAGAACTAAGTTAAGCCCATGGTGGTTGAATAGAGAAGGATACAGATAAATACTGGAGCAAGCTAATAAACAAACATGAGAATGTGGGGAAGGAGGACAAGGGGTGGGGCAGAAAACAAGTGTTAAACAAAGTATTAGTTGTGGAATTTCTTTTTGTTTATTAACCGTTAAACAGAAGATTGCTTGTGATCTCAAAAACAAAAAATACTACCCATCTGAAATTTAAAACAACCAAACACCTAAACACAATCTTCATCTCCTTATATGGTAGGATTATCTATAGTGTGTTGTCACCGCAACTAGGTTTCTTTTTCAATAACCTACCACCCCTGAACTGCCTCTTGTTTCCTCCCTGGGAATAAACGTTGTCAGTGTTCTCTGTGATGCAAAGCCCAATAAAAATAATTTACATAGAGTATATTATATTAAACACAAGTAACTCTATTCTTATTTAAAATACTAAAAGTTACCTAGAATTGTATTTGCTTGTAGCTAGTGATCTAGAGAGTACACCACAAAACAAAAGTTTTCCTTTAGATAATTAACTATTTTTATTCGATTATCTGTTTTAGCTGTCTAACCACTTTGGAAAGAAATGCTTCTGGGATGCGCACAAAATACCCTCAAAGTGTCCAATGAATAAATTAATGGTTGAATAAACGTATTTTGAAAGGGAACACTTTGTTATCCTATCCAAGCATGCCCAAAACAATACCTTCCTAGATTAATCAAAGTCTTCATATTATAGAACAATTACCATTCATTTTAAAGACTGTGTTTTATTTTACCATAAAATAATTATGGAGCAATAAGGAGCTATGCCTGCAGAAAGGGTAAAAAAAAAAAACAAACCATGGCCATCTTAAGATGAATTGAAAGAAGCGTAATGTAACCTAGCAAAAGAAGATTATTTCTTTTTCATGCCAATTAAGCAATATATAGTAGAGTAGACAATAATTAAGGTCAAAATTGATTATCACAGGAATTTTCTACCTTCTGTAATAAACAGAAAAAGACAGGCAAAAAAAAAAAAAAAAAAAAGAAGGAAAACTACCTATTGAAATCATACTACAAAAAATTAGTAGGTGATGTTTGCAAAAGATATCATCCTCAAATTTTACCCATCTGATTCTCATTCCAGATGAGGGATAAGGGTTTAGAGTTGAGTAAATCTTAGGGATATCTGAAGCGCAATTTACACATAATACTACTAATAAAATACTATGTAAATATTTACAAGTGGAGAAATCAAATCATCAATGCTTTGCATTTATAAGAGTTTTTTGGTTTGTAGCAGATTCGTTTTTAGAAGGAATATTTTTAATGTCAAGTACTAGAAAAATAAAATAATCACAATAACTTGGGCTTTCAAAATCTGTGGTGAAGAGGGAAGGGGAAAGGTGGAGCCATGGCTAGTTTTGGTTTGTTTTAATTTTAAAATGCAAAAGATGCTGGCAACCTGAGCTATCAACTTCTAGAAAGCACAAATTATTGATAGTTTCAATATTGTTATTTACTGTAAATATTAGAAGCTCAATAATTACTGATTGAATGGATTGAATGATGTGTTTAGAATAAATAGATTCTAAATGTAAAGTGAGTACCCAAAGAACTATTCTTTACCTCTACAGGGTGGAGATATTAGCGTGTCAACCAATTTCAGCTGAGCTGGAAAATTTTTTAAAGCTAGTCCTCAGCTGTGTCTTGATAGCTAAACAATTGTTGTTGTTTAGTTCTAAAAGGATTATAACTGCAGCTATAATTGATTTGCAGGGTAGCAAAGATGTTTTATTTTTTAAGAAAAAATTCTATTGCTGAAATTTACTTGAAGGATTAACGTTAGTAAGACTTTATAAAGTTAGAATTAGCTGACTTTATATGTAATATGTAAATAAGGTACCACCAGGATTTTAGTGAATGTTGAGTTTTATTCACTTATTTGCTCAGGCAACAGAGTTCTTAAAAACTTACCATATGTTGGGCTCTATGAGTCATATTATATGCAAATAAGAACCATTCTGTATTCCAGGTATTCCTATAGTGGTTAAAGCAGTTAGGTAACATTAAAAATTATAGGAAACTGACACAGCTAGAATAAAACTGGGGGACAGAGGTACTGTAACCAGTATGGGATGCCGACTCACCAAAGTTGGCTAGGACAGGTCAGCACAGGGTTAGAGACGATCACATTTAAACCAAGTCCTTGACCACAAGGAGTTGGTGTTTGCCAGACAGACAATTAGAGAATGGGAAGTCCAACCGAGAATTAGGTGAGAAAGAATTGCCTTCTCGCTGAGGTGAAAGAGAGCATGACTCTTGGCATTGGAAAGGAAATTTGGAGGTTTTGGAATGTAAGGCAAAGGTAGAGAAGAGAACAGGAGTATACAAATGGAGATAGGAGATCAATGAACAGATTGTGGAAGACTTTGGATGTTATCGTCAGAAGTTTGTACTTTGTACTGTTATAATAAAAAGGTAAAGAATTATTTTATTCATGGGAGTAATGTGGTCAGATCTGTGTTTCAGAAGGATTACACAGAGCCAGAGTAGTGGCCAGTCACATGGAACAGGACTAAAAGCAGAGATCTTGTTAAAAAATTCTTACAGTAGCCCAGATGAGGAACAATAATGGCTCAACCAAGGAAGGGCAGAGATACTAATTTTGATCATTGTTATCAATATAATGAGAGGTTTGGGTGATATGAAAGCTTTTCTACCGAATCTTTTCTAAATATAAGCTGTGGCATTTGCATTGAAAAAAAAATGAAGTCATATAGTCTTATTTTAATTGTGACCCTGTGGAAGTTGTTTCTTCTACCATATCTGGTAGCTAAACATATGAGATTATGTTCCAGATAGGTTGCTATTTTACCACCCGTATGAGAAGCACCAGGAGGTCAACTTTTCTAAAAGTGATATGCTCAATGGACTTATTATGGGAAAGGGGCAACATAATTACATTAATTGAAAAAGATTTATTTACTCAGAGATCAGTAAGTAAACCTTGACAAGGTAATAATATCTATTTGCTCTTTATAATCTTTTTTTCTCACTAGATTGGTTTCCTTTATTTCTACCAATACCAGGTGTTCATTTCCTGTAGCTAAATATTGCTGTTTATTCTGAGAGTATATCTAAAGTTTTCAAATATTCTTCTATAAATGTTTTATAACTCTCAATCATCCTCATTCACCTACAAAATATTCCAATTTTCATAACCATCAGTAATTCAGTCCACTTCTTTTTTGCATAGACCTCCTTTCATTAAGCACAGAGATTTTACCTAAATATATGCTACCTTGGCTCGGTCCACTGCTATTTGCACTGCTCCCATTTCTTGTAAAATATTATTTTTGATGTTCAGCATTTGTAGACTATTCATAAAACTTAGCGGAGAGAGCAGAGTCTCTGAATGTATCACCTGTGTTTTTAATCTTAAAATTGCTCTCAAGGAAATTAAGTCCTATCCAATAGATTCAATCTTATCTAATTATGCATTTCTTCATTTTATAACTCTACTACACATAATTTTATTCAGTGGAGACTGAAAATATGCTAGTCGTAATAGAACATATGGAAATATCTATTTTATATCAACTGAGCAGAGAATTATAAAAATATATGAATATATATTAGTTAACATGTGTTCAGTGTGAAATAGTTCATTCTAAAGAATGTCCATGGTGAATGATATGCATTTATAAATTAAGATTCTGGGGGAGATGGTTCACAAATTCCTACAAAACTTCCATCTTCTAAGAAATATTCTTGATTATATATTTGCTTCTTTTATCATGTTTACAGCTTTTCAGCAAGAGAATGTGGTTTCAAATATGCAATTTTTTTATTACTTCCTCTTTATTTAATAGGAATGTGGTGATGTATCAGCTATATGGAATGTACTTCAAGAAAGTAAAACATGTTATTTGCTCTTAGAAAACCCTGAAATAAGAAACAAAATGTTATATTACAATGAATTATACAATCCAAATGCAGAATAACAATACAAATAGGAAAGAGGAGAAGTTTACAAATGAAGAAGGAAAAGTATTAGATAATGTGTATTCTCTAAAGGTCTGGCACCAGTATTTGCTAACACTTTACAACATGTTTTTACCATTATTGCAAAGATTTTCTGAAAATGTTTATTTTTTCTTTAGAAAAGTATTGGAAAATATGTAAACACTAAGTATTTCATTGGTTAGCGTCAGATATTATCATATAAACCAAAAAGAAATATTTATAAAGTTAGTTGCTTCATCTATATGTATATAATGCTTCTAACAATATAGCCACATAAACGTCTACTATTTGTGTATAAATAGGTCAGTTAGAAATTATTAAATTTATTTTACAGATTAAATGTAGATTAAGTAACTTAAAATGCCTGCAATTTCTATGTGGTATATAATTTTTCAATTTCTAAAACTGTGAATATTTGTGAACAAAATTGTGGGGCAAAGATGTTTTAAAAATACAGTTTCTTTTTATCTCTTAGATCACAAGTGTTGCAATGAGCTCACTGCAAGATTATGTGTCAGAGTGCTTACTAGTAAATTTTTTAATCTAATTTATTACATTATGTAAGTTAGTTTAGAGCATACATTTTAAAAAATATTTTTTTATTTTTTTTTATAATTTGACTAAGTCCATAACTTGTCAAATCATATATTTTATAAACTTTTATATTCTTAATCATTAAATATACTAGAATGTCTTTCAAGTGCTAGTTCCCCTAACATGGAATCTTCATTAGTTTGCACAGCTTCTAAAATAAGCTGGGAACTACATTCTTTTTTTTCCCATTGCTTTGGTACTTTCCAATATGTAGCATGATGCATGTTTTTATAGCATCCTTGAGGTTTGTTTATTCAATGTTTGACATATTTCCTAGCAACAGACTCAATTATTTGAAAGACAATTTTTGAGAGTGGGTGGGAAGGCAGTTGTTTTTGTAGGGCAACCAAACATAGGTGGTCTTTTTCTGCTATATTTTTTTGAAGTGTAAATATCTGCTTATTAAAAACTAAAGCAACAGACTGAGGTATGTGTACTTGCTTATTTTTTTTTTCTTGTTGTGTGGAGTAGTAAATGACACAGTTTATGTAAAGCACTTTAAACAATGCTTTATACAAAGTATAGCAAAAGCTCAAAAACAATAGTTAAAAGAGATGAGAAAAAGTTCTGTTTTTCTCATAAATTTTCAACATGGAAAACATATTTGAGTATTAAGTTTTCTATATTCAAAATCAACTAAGTACAAGATACTTTGAGTAGAAAATGTCCACAGAATACTGCCTCATTCACCAATAGTAATGTTTTTCACCACCACACACACAAAACATCACATTATAGTGTAAAAATCCCATTTTGCAAATTAAATTGCAATGTTTGTTTTAAAGTCATGTAGTAGTTGCCCATCCTGTTGAAGGAAAACATGACTATTTTCTATATACTTAAGCTTAATTTCTAAGACTAGTTTTTCTTGTGCTTGGTGAGTTGAAGGATCTTTGAAAGTTAAGGACAGAAGCACAAATATTTAAGACAAAGAAAAAATTTGCAGGTAATTGCAGACTCTATTAAAGTCTTAATTAAAGGGCACTAGGAAAGTGAATTAGCACATCTGAGATTTTAATCAAACTGCTATTTTAACCAATTTATTAATTGACTCCAGGATTAGGTTGTAATGTGCACTGTTAAGATGTATGTGCGTGATCTGAAAGCCCTAGGATTATGTGCATTCTTATTTCAGGAAAAACCAAACTGAAATGTGTATGTAAAGGTGATTTCCTAGTTCTACAGGGATAATTGTAAATCTTGTAATAAGTATTTACATTTTACTACAGTAGCCAAACCTAAAATATGTATATATAGAATTTGGAATTCAGCAGACACTTGTTGAATGGCTGAGTGCTTATAGATACCTCATGATTCATTTAAAGACAAAATTTATTGAACTGGTTGCATTCTAATTTGAAATATGGCTCAGGCTTAAGAATACTTATTAGATAATTAGATAAAAATAAAATTGATTTTCAAACATCTTAAAGGTATTTGTACTAAAACCAAAAGTCATTGTCAAAAAATATAGAACAATCTTATAAATTTCAATCTGAACATTGTTCATGGGGCTTATTTTATCCTGAAGGTTTCAATGAATAGGTTATCCTTCTGTATTTTTGAATGTACAATATTAAAGGTGGAGAGCAACCTCACATTTTCCTCTGCATGGAAATGTATTACAATAAAGTTATTACCATCTTTAGAGTGAAATATATTTTCATCTGCTGTAAATAGATTGAGTTAATTTATTTGAATTACAAAGGGGCAAACACAAATCTGTTTTAAATTTATTTTCTATCAGATGATTTTAAACCAGAACTCATGTTCTTATTCCCCTAGGCAAACAGAAAAAGGCATACACCTTTACTTTAAATACAGTTTTTTGAATTAGTGGTGTTAGGGTTGGTGAATATCCAAGTTACCAGTGGTGAATCTGTACAGGTCTGCTGCAACCTGAATTCTTGACTCCTCAGAAGAACAAATTTGACTGAGGGGCATAAGGCAGAAAAAGAGACCGAGGCAAGTTTTCGAGCAGGAGGGGAAGTTTATTAAAAGGCATCAGAGCAGGAAAGAAAGGAAAGTACGCTTGGAAGAACCCAAGCAGGCACCGTAGAGGTCAAGTGCCCCATTTAAACTTGAACCTAGAATCTTATATGCTGGTCTATTTCAGTGACTTGTACCTCCTTCTTTCATTCTTATTTTAGGGTGAGCCACCGGCATGTGTGGTGCCCTCCTTGCACTTGGGAGGTGAGTGTGTGCAATGTGTTTAGGAGGTTGTATGCATGCTCACCTGAGGCTTTCTTCCCTTTTCTAGTGGAATGCCCCCTGCAAATCATACTCTGGCATTTTATCTATTAATGTGCATGCTTGAGCCCACTCAATCAATTCCTGAAATCTTATTGGACGCTGCTGATTACAAATTTCAAGTGTTTTTATATATTGGGAAATTGCCTCTTTCTCTAGCACCAGCTGCAACCAATTATCATTTTAGTATGAGAACTGCCTGACCATCACCTGATGGTCAACTGACACTCCTAATGGGTGGGGGATGCCCTCTCCTGCCCTACTCATGCATGACTAGCTATCTACTGAAACAATGATGTGTTTTCAGAAGTCATGGGAAAACAAAACCAAAGGCAGTTATTAATTTTCTAGTTTCTAGGCTCTCTAAATGTAGAGAGTACTGCCTGTCCAGAAATATCTAGTTGTTGGTAAGATTAATCTCTTGGAAACTGCTGGAAGGAGGACATAGTTAATTGTTTCTTTTTTGTATTTCTTTTTTGGATGACTAAACATAAAGGTTTTCACATTGATGAGTTATATTAATCACGCTTTTTTATTTCTGTGTTTCTGATGCTTTGACATTGAAGCCTTGCTAATTCTGGAGTGACTGCTCCTTCCAAAGCTAGCCAATTCCTAAAGACAGTAAAGGACTCACTTGTGATTGCTCCTTTCATATACAAACCAACTAATCCAGAGCCCACAAATCAACCACCTTTTGAAAAATCAGACTCTCTTACAATCTGGTCCTTATTCTCCTGCTCAAATCACCCCAAGATAAAGTCCTAAACAAGTAGAGACAGATGGTACCCCCTAAAGCCTGTTAAAATTATTCAAACTAGCCAATTGTAAGGCTGCTTACTCTAACTTGCTCATTCCTTCCTGCAGAAACCACAGCAAAGGTTCCCGCCCACATTTTCCTCTCACTTCTGTGCCTTCTAACCCACCCTGGTGGTTTCCTGTGTGGCCTCTGCATAACTTGGCATATCCCCTCTTCTTGGGAACTGTGAGTAGCAAGCTGTCTTTTTAATGACAATTATCTCCTAATCTGTTTACCATGCCATACCTGGATAATAATAAAATCTGTATTTTAAAACAATGAAAAGTGATTGTGCTCTTCAGAAAACAGATGGGTCTCATCTCTTCTATTAATAGGTGAGGTGCAACCTTCTAGCCATCTTAATAGTAAAGTAAAAATGTTGCTTTAAGCAAATGTCCTTAAAAGCTTTATGTTATCTAGCAAGCCATCAAATGCTAGAAATCTTGATACCAGTGGAATTAGTTTGTGTATTGCAACAGCAACTCAAAGTGCACCTGGCTGGAGGCAGCATAATAAAATTTCTCTTTAACGTTTCACAACAGGCAGCATTTAGCAGGGTCTTACTTTAAGAAGTAAAGATCCTTTCACATCCGCTTCTTTGTAAGGATAAACAGTTGTGATGTCCAGATCCAGTGATTACTTCTTTATATATATATAAGGTATAAAGCTATATATGTGTGTGTGTGTGTGTGTGTGTGTGTTTTAACTTAACATTCTTTCTGTAAAAATAACATATATGAAAACTCACAGACTTTCTATCTGTTATCATTCTTTGGCATTTACGGTAAACCTATTCTGTTTTAATTTCACTTTACTGTTCTAAAAATCACCTTTTCTTATTCAATTCTACAACCTTTCTGTTTTTAAGGCTGTTATTTGACCCATCCATATTCAGGTGCAGATTTCTAATAAAATATAGAGCAAAAATGATTTTCTCACCCCTTATTGTGCATTCACACAGACCATGAGGCCAAAATAGACAATAAAACTTAATAGGCATCCTGGGTTAGACTGTTTTATATATTATCTTTTCAATAAGTTTAAGTTCAAGACCTGATTGACACTGGTTAATTGCTGGCATTGATTGATGCATAAACCATTTATGAATTATTTCATAAACTTTTATAGCCACCATTTCTCTTCATCATTATTAACAACCCATGGCAAGGCCATTTATTTCTGCATAGTCAGTTAAATAAAGAAAACTGTATGTATTTGAGCAGATCAATATTATTGATTCATTAAATAAGATTGATATGGTGTTCATAATGAGTCCAGAAATGTTTCAAGACTATTATAAAGTATTTGTCCATCATCAGTGTTTCATTAAATGGCACAATAATCAGCCAATCACCTATTGATAGTGATCTGAAAATTGCTACTTCATTTTGGACATTTTCATCTAATGATTAATTTTAAATTGTCTTAATTCAACCTCTTTAATTTCTCTTGTTCAAATTCTCCCCTCACTGCAATAGCTTTCTAGCTAGTCACTCTGCCTATATTCTTATTCCTTAATAAATTATCCTTCACAGCGTTGCCAGACAAATTGGGCTAACATGTAGTGAGGAGCAATTTTTCCCATGCTCAATATTCTTCAATGATTGTTATTATTTAGAAGGTTTTGTACCAACTTCTAAACAAAGTATAAACAGCCCTTCAAAATCTATTGTCTACAAACATTTTATACAGTATAATCCAGTAATGTTAGACTGTTGCAGATTCCTAAACATGGCATGCTGGTTTTCATCCCTTTTATATGTATCCCTTTTACCTTTTCAATTGCCTTCTAACCTATACTTGACTCACAAAGTTGGTCATGACATTTTTGCTGACTTCTCTAGGTACATGTTGGTGTTATCTATAATTCCATTGGCACCTGTGTATACTTATTCATAAGTAGTATTGTCATTTTTTCTTATGGTTGTGTGTATGTTTGCCTCACTGATAGGTTTCAATCTTCCTGAGTATAGTAAACAAATTTTCAAACACTACTCCATGAATGTAATGTGTTCTCAATTAACAGAATAATCTATCTCAAATAGTTAAATGGATGAATATACATAGGGCTCCTGAAGAATTATAGTGGCTGAACAAGGCTTAATAAAATATTTCATCCCTTTAATTCTAATATTCTGCTATCTAGGTAAATTTCAAGATACCATGGTTTCCGAACTTCTGAGTTTCTTAAAGGCAGAAACAATGTATTAACATTGAACTTCTCTGACACAACACCAGAAAAATCAGTAAACTGAGTAATGTTGTATGGAAGAACACCATCTTTTTTTGTTTTTGTTTTTTTTGAGACTGAGTCTCATCACTCTGTTGCCCAAGATTGAGTGCAGTGGTGCGACCTCGGCTCACTGCAGCTTTTGCCTCCCGGGTTCAAGCAATTCTCCTGCCTCGGCCTCCCAAGTAGCTGGGACTGGAGGCATGTGCCGCCACACTTGGCTTTTTTTTTTTTTTTTTTTTTTTTTTTTTGTATTTTTAGTAGAGATGGGATTTCACCATGTTGGCCAGGATGGTCTTGATCTCCTGACCTTGTGATCCAGCCGCCTCAGCCTCCCAAAGTCCTGTCCTGGGGTTACAGGCATGAGCCACTGTGCCCAGCCAGAAGAACACCATCTTAACAGTCTTGTTGTATGTCAGAAGGGAAGGCCATTGGAGGGCATTTGCAGTGTTTTAAGTTCTGACCTGGCTGGTTGACTTCAACGTGTATGCTGCAATGTGTGGAGCTGATTTGAGTTTATGACAAAATAGCTTTTAAATGGTGAGCACAGAGAAATGAAGGTCTTGAAGCACTTACTGATGAGAATAAATACTGATGAGAAGCGCTTACTGATGAATCTTCATAAATAATCTGTAGTTGTTTTAGTCTTATCTTCCAGAAGCAGGTATTTCATGTAGCAAGCAACAGGTTGATTTTTCTGGATCACAGTAATCCATAATATACTTACAGGAGTGTATGTCCAGCTTCAATATTGTCTAAGCTAAGGACAGAAATTACATTGGTTTTGATTCATAATGACATTCTGTAATTTGTATCTTTAATGTCTGTTATAGTTCCTGATATGTGGAATGGTTTAAATATTTCACATGCTTTAACTTATTTTGATTTGAAGACTTTAAGGCATGGGGATTTTCTCTGAATCACAATGTTATTTTTTATGAAGGCAGAATTAGTGTCATGCAAATATTTGAAATAAAATGACTTTGCCTATAAAACCCATCAGTTCTCCTGTTTAGCACTTCCCCATACCTTTTCTGTTTCTAACATTATCCCATTTTTCTTATCTTCTCTTAGCTATTCATCAATCCCCCAATCTCACTTGTCATTTGTGTTTGGATTCTACTCATTCTATAATGAAGTTAAACTCCACTTTAGTTATGTATCTTCAATACAAATTTAAAATGGTTTTCACTGTAAATATTAAAGACATTTAGAAAAGTATAAAATAAAACTGCCAGAAACTTACTTTTCACTGTTTGCAACATGCACCTTCCTAGAAAGTGTCTAGTGCATATACACAGACGTGTTCTTGACTTCCTGGACACATTTGGGATATCCAAATGTCAGCCATCATAAGAAATTTTGGAGAGTTTACAATGTTCATCTTAATTATTTAACCATCATATCGTGCTGTGCATTTCAAACATCAAAACACAATGCACTTAAATTCACCAAAAAAATGTGTACATCTCCCATATGAAAGGCAATCTATTATATTCTAGGGAGTTAACATAAATAAAACCTTTCTTTCAAAGGTTACTTTTGGGGTTGATCTCAGAAGATACAGAACTGACATTCTTTTCTCCTTTTTGTTGTGTTAAAATGCACTTGACATGAAATTTGCCATTTTAACCACTTTTAAAGTATGCAGTTCAGGGGTATGAAGTGCATTCGTATTGTTGTACCTATTACCACCACTCATCTCCAGAACTATGCATCTTGTAAAACTGCAATTCTACAGCCATTAAATAATAACTCCCCATTGCCTCTCCTCTCAGCCCCTGAAAACCACCATCCTACTCTCTCTGTCTTCATGTTTTTGACTATTCTATGTACCTCATAAAAGTGAAATCATACAGTAGTTGTCTTTTTGTGACTGGCTTATTTCAATTAGGATGTCTTCAAAGTTCACCAATATTGTAGTGTATGTCAGAATTTCCTTCCTTTGTAAGGTGGAATAATATTCTATTGTATGTATTTGACACATGTGGTTATCCATTCATTCATGGAACTAATATTTCTATACAATGGTTGATATGTATCTTTTTTCTTAAGGCTGCTCCTTAGCCAGGTAGATATCTGTAAAGAGACTAACCAATGAAGACTTGAAAATGGTCATTCCAACTGAGTTTGCCATTCTTGTTGCTCTGTGGTACCCAATCCTAGCTTCTTCCAATTATGTGACAATCAGCCAAATATTAATAGTTAACTCACTACCTGCTCTCTCAGTGTTTTAATTTTTTTCTTCTTTTATATGTGCTTTTATTACTATTTTTAATTGATACACAGCTGTACCTATTTATAGGCTACAGTGGGGTGTTTTGATATATATATACAAAGTATAATAATCAAATAATAGTAATTAGCATATCTATTCCTCCAAGAATTTAAAATTTTTTGTGTTGGGCACATTCAAAATTTGTTTCTGTAGCTATTTGAAAATATAAAATAAATTGTTGTTAATTATAGTCGGCTTATAGTTCTGTAAAACACTGGAACTTATTTCTTCTATCTAGCTGTAATTTTATATCTGTTAATCAACCTTGGCTACCTTCCTCTACCCTGTAAACATCTGAGCCTCTAGCAATCACTATTCTACTCTCTGCTTCTATGAGATCAACATTTTGTAAGCTTCCATATCTGGATGAGACATGCAGGTTTTTTTTTTTAATTTTTCTGTGCCTGGCTTATTTAACTTAACATAGTGTCCTCCAAGCTCAGCCATGTTACTGCAAATGATGGAATTTTTTATGGCTAAATAGTATTCCATCATATTATATATATATATATATATATATATATACACACACACACACACACATATGTAACATTTCATCTTCCATCTTCCAATTTGGGGTGCATATATATTTATAATTGTCATATCCTCTTGTGAAACCATTCTTTCCTCCTGGGCCTCTGGGCCCGTGAAAGGAGGGACTGTCCTGAAGACTCCTGAAATGCCTTCAAGACCTTTTTCCTATTATTTTGGATATTAGCACTTGGCTCCCTTTCAGTTATACTATTTAGTACATGGTTGCTCCACAGCCCTCTTATATTTATCTCCTAAAAATGCTTTTTGTTTTCTCTCTGCCACATGGCCAGGCTGCAAATTTTCCAAACATTTTTGCTCTGCTTCCCTTTTAAATATAAGTCCCAACTTTAAGTTATTCATTTGCTTTCATATCTAATTATAGATGTTTAGGAGCAGCCCTATGACTTCTTGAATGCTTTGCTCCTTAAACATTTGTTCTGCCAGATACTATAAGTTGTTACTCTTAGGTTAAAATTTCCATAGATCTCTAGGACCTGGACACAATGCAGCCAAGGTCTTTGCTAGGATGTAAAGTGAGTGACCTTTACTTAGTTCCCAATAAGGTCCTCATTTCCTTCTGAGACATCAGCCTGGACTTCACTGTCCATGTTTCCATTAGCATTTTGATCATAACCATTTAATCAGTCTCTAAGAAGTTCCAAACTTTTTCTTATCCTCCTGTCTTCTTCTGGGCCCTTCAAACTGTTCCAACTTCTGCCAGTTACCCAGTTCCAGAGCTGCTTCCACATTTCAGATATCTTTATAGCAACACTCTACTCCTGTTACCAATCTTCTGTATTAGTTCATTCTTGCATTCCTATAATATCTGGGTCTAAGAAATTTATAAAGAAAAGGGATTTAATTGGCCCATAGTCCTGCAGGCTGTAGAGGAAGCATGCATGTATTTGACTGACATCTCCTTGGCTTCTGGTGAGGCCTCAGGAAGATTCCATTTATGTCAGAAAGTCAAGGGATAAGCAGGTGTATCATGTGGTGAGAGCAGGAGCAAGGTTGGTGGGGGAGATGCCACACTCTTTTAAACAACCAGATCTCAAGTGAACTAACAGAGTGAGAACTCACTCATCATGAAGCAGGTAGCACTAAGTCATTCATGAAGGATCTGCATCCATGATCTAATACCTCCCACTTGGGCCCAGCTCCAATATTGGGAATCACATTTCAACATGAGATTTGGAAGGGACACACATCCAAACCATATTAACTATATTAAATTAACATTTGATAATGTATTTGGGGATGTCTATAGATTGAATAAAGACAGAACTGAATTACCTTCTTATGCTGTATATGGCATTCATATTTTGGGTGTAAATTTTTCTCTTGCCTAGTGACAGTAGTTTGGGATTTTTAATTTTTTATAGTCCAAAGAATTTTAATTACTGCCACAAATGTTTATCACTGAAATAAACTTTGAAAAAATTATTTAAAATTTTATATCATATTTTCATAGTCTATGAAAATATTATCTTTTTCATGGTGTTATTATAAGGACTAAGGAAACAGTCTATGGTCTATAGTAAATGCTTAATGATTGTGATCATTATTGTGAAGACTGAAGAGGCTGTCATTTGGACACCAGAAAGTAATTGTTGAATTTTAAAGATAAGTTTAATGGAATGATATTGACAAGAGGCAGATTGCTGGGGATTATGGAGTAAATTCTGAATGAGGCAGATTGCTGAGGATTATGGAGTAAATTCTGCATGGAAGATACAGGGATAGTAAACTGTAAACCTCTTTTCCA
This sequence comes from Ateles fusciceps, assembly GCA_036589455.1. Lineage (NCBI taxonomy): Eukaryota > Metazoa > Chordata > Mammalia > Primates > Atelidae > Ateles > Ateles fusciceps. Next base: position 3,076,585 of record JAZHEH010000851.1, read on the forward strand.
GGAAGCTTGGTATTTAAAGGTAAGATATACAATTGAATTAGTGAAAGTCAGATACAGAGAATTTGGTTAAAAAAGATATACATTTCTTTTAAACAGTTAAAACAAAACAGTCAGTTTTTAAAATCTGAGTTGTGACAGATATAACCAATAAAAAATGGTGGAAGTTCTAGCCTACTCCTGAGGCTAGTTTACAAAAAGCCATATAGCCTCTGGTTAGGTTTCTTAGATTGTCATTCTGTGGGCATTTGTTCTCAGATCCCAGCCACCATGCCATGAGAAGTCTAAGTCCATGTGGCAACTTCAAGTGTAGGTATTACAGTCAAAAGTTTCAGCTGAGTTCAGGATTTGAGTTATCCCGCATGCCAATTATGGAAATAAAAAAGCCTCCCAATGATTACAGCCCCCAGGGTTTCTTTTGTTACCCCCAGGTGCCAATACTTCCTTGCTGGGGCTTCAGACATTCTTGAGCAGAGAGAAACCATGCCTGCTGTGCTCTTCTGAATTCCTAACTCATGAAATCCATGAGCAAAATAAAACGGTTGTTGTTTAGGCCACTGGTTTATGAGTGGTGCTATTTAATAACCAACGATAGATACTTGGAAGAAATAAAGCATGTGAAATCATGAATTTGAGCCTGTTTGTAAGCCAAGGGAGGGGAAAGAAGACAGGAAGGAAACAAAAAAAACAAAAAATGATTGTCAGAAAATAATTGATAATAGACTAGAAAAGAAAAACAAACAATGGAGCAAGGTTCTGGAGTCAACTAACATGGCAGGGAAAATCGGGAATAAAAAAGTTGGCAGTCAGACCTCTGGAGCTCTATAGATAGCTGTCAGAAGACAGTCAGAGCAAATCTGTGAACAAGAGTAGAAAAATTATGCAATGGCAAGTACTGACAGTGCCTAATATGGTCTACATATAAATTACATACACACACACATGTCAATTTTTGTCACTCATTTTAATATTCTTTTTTGTCATGTTCTGGGACTTCCTTGACAAACCTGTGCACGTTTGAAAAATCTTTTCAAAAGAAAGCTTTTCTAATATCTTATAATTGCTATTCAAGATATTGTTGCATTTGATTTTTTTTTAATTACAGTTAATGATGCCTGATTCATCATCTACTCATTGCTTCTTCCTCATAGAATTAAATGAGGCTGCTGGTGGTTTACAAAGACTATTTGAGAAATGCAGCAAAATCTTGCAGTCAACCATCTGTTTGGGGAGCTGTTTCTTTTCATAGAAAACATAAGGCTTATCAGCAATTGAAACTCTTGATTTCTTACCAGAAGAGATTGGGTAGTGTCCAGTAAGATAAAACCACTTGCTCTTCTAAAGCGTTTTCAAAGTCAATGAATAAAGCATGGCTGAGGCAGCACTTTAAAATATCTTGTCGGCCAGGCATGGTGGCTCACACCTATAATTCTAGCACTTTGGAAGGCTGAGACAGGAGAATCACTTGAGGCCAGGAGTTTGAGGGCAGCCTGGGGCAGCATAGCAAGACCCCATCTTTATAAAATTTAACAAGAAAAGAAATTAGCCAGGCATGATGATGTGTACCTGTAGTCCCATTTACTTGAGATGCTGAGGTGGGAGGATCACTTAAGCCTGAGAGGTTGAGACCTGCAGTCAGCCATGACTGCACCGCTACACTAAGGCTGGGCAACAGAGTGAGATCCTGTCTCCAAAAATAAATGAAAAAATACACTCAAAACTAATAAAGTATCTTGCAAACATTAAATTAGGCCCATTTTATACTTTCTCTTATACATGTTTCAATAAAATCCTGACCGTGGACCTGTCTAGCTCATGGTACAAATTAATAATTCAATTTTCTGAGTCTTTGTTTCCATGCTGTCTTCCTGTAATGGCTGTAACTTCACAGTTGCAGCAAACCTCTTCAGGTCTTAGCACAAAAAAGTGGAGATACTGGCTGGGTGTGGTGGCTCACACCTGTAATCCCAACGCTTTGGAAGGCCGGGGTGTGTGGATCATGAGGTCAGGAGTTCAAGACCAGCCTGGCCAACATAGTGAAACCCCATCTCTACTAAAAATACAAAAATTTAGTCTGGCATGGTGGTGAGCACCTGTTATCCTAGCTACTCAGGTGGTTAAGGCAGGAGAATCTCTTGAACCTGGGAGGTGGAGTTTGCAGCGAGCTGAGATAGTGCCACTGCACACCAGCCTGGATGGGAGTACCAGACTCCATCTCAAAAAAAAAAAAAAAAAAAAAAAACAACTAGAGAGACTGAGCATAATAATCAACCTCATACATAGGTTTAGCAGCAATGCAGAGTTTTTGAAAACATAAAATAGAAAGTATCTATGTTATGTAAAGAAAAATGCAAGGTAATTCACCAATTTCTTTTTCTCATTAAACTCTGAGTCGACTAATGTGCCTTCTACCACCCTTTGATTCTTCATGAGTAATACCCTTATATTTTTCTCATTTCTGGCAACACCATTATGTAGAGAGACCATGTTTTCTTTTACTTGACTTTTTAAGTATACAAATCCTTTGAGGGCCTCTTCTTAGACTTCTTTTCTTTCTTTAAAATTCTTTTTTCTGAAAAATCTGTATCCTTTCCCATAATTCCGATTGTTGTTATCCTTCTGCTAATGCTGAAAATGTTAACACAGCGTTCCCAAACTCACATCCAGCAGCCTGCAGAACAAATGTGGCTTAGAGTCATGTTTTGCTTATTCCCCACAGTGAATTAATTGTATTGAGTTGGTTTCCTTATCAACAATTAAAAACAAGGAAACAATCTAAATGCCTGTCTTGTCTTAGCAAAGCAGGGTCTGTAATGGCAAGGGTACCAATCTGTTGAAGCTGAGTGGCAGCTACTTCCTTTAGAAAGGCATATTTTTCCAGTGTGCTGCCTTACCATTACTTTTTTGTTTCAAACCCAGGCTGTTACTTCAGTAGTTCTTGTAGGCATTTGAGTTTGTAAGCCCTGTTCTAATCCATACATTGAGCACGGAAGATTTAAGCCTGTATTTCCAGCTGGCAGCTGGACAGCTATATTCCAAACATCTTGCATTGATCCTTCTACATAAAACTTTCTGGCTTGTTCTGGTAAAACTCTCAGATACCAAAGCTGGAAGCTGTGTACTATTTTTTTTTTTTTTTTTGCATTTATCTTTACTCTTTCATTGGTATCGATTAATGGTGAGAAAGGTCTTATGGATTCAGCTTCTATAACATATTTTCTCAGCAAGTCCTTCATTATCTCTTACGTAGGACCATTAGTAGCCTCTAAGTGATCTTCCCCAAAGAATTACTCCTATGCATCCCCATTAGATCAATCTTCCAAACGTGCAACTTTACCCATACTACCACCTTGCTCAAAAAATGATCGAAAACAAAATTCTCAACTTAGGACTCTAGACTACTCAAAACAGGAATGAGGCCAGTTGCAGTGGCTCATGCTTGCAGTCCCAGCACTTTGGAAGGCTGAGGCAGGCAGATCACTTGAGGCTAGAGTTAGAGGCCAGCCTGGACAACATGGTGAGACCCTGTCTCTACAAAATAATATAAAAATGGAAACAAAACAAACCAGCCAGGCATGGCTACTTGGAAGGCTGAGGCAGGAGAATCACTTGAGCCCAGGGGTCTGAAGCTGCAGTAAGCCATGATTGCGCCACTGCATTCCAGCCTGGGCAGGAGAGCTAGACTCATAACTGAAAAATAAATAAATAGATACATACATACATACATACAGGAACCAATGTGTTGTTTTTGGATCAGACCACTTCAGAACTGGCATGCCTTTAGTAATTATCTAATTTAATTCCTTCTAAGTGTAGCTGAAAAAACTACGTCTTGAAGGGCTAAGTGACTCATCCATAACTTGATAGATAGTTGGCAGTGCAAAGACAAAAACCTAGCTCTCCAGAATAAGTTCCCAAGGCTAAAACCACACTCCTCATCCAGAGCACTTGGTCTAGCCAAGAGACTGGTTCCTGGCTTCTGTTCCATTCATCATCATTAAGGGCTGAACAGGTGCTGTTGAGACTATCTCAAAGGTCATTCTCCTACTCCTTTTACCCATCCTTTTCCCTTGCTCAGAGCATGAGTTATCTTCATATTTTATTAAAATCCGTTATAAATTGTAATCTTGATGGGGCCATAGCAAATTCACCATATACACTGTTACATTTCAGTATCGTGCTCTCATCCCATCTACTGCTTTCGTCCAGCCACAATAATTGGCTGGAAATTGGAAGATAATTGGTTGGAAATTGGAAGAAGACAATAGTAGTCTATATCATTCTAGCAACTAGTAAAGTGTCTTGAATCTAACAAGGTGGGTTGCCATTGAACTCCAAGCTTGGCCTTCTTTTCTGTCTCTGAACTTTATCTTCCTCTAAGGATGTCTATTACGATCTACTAAATAGAAATTCCTACCTCTGCTCCAGATTGCTTCTCTTCCAAATGGGTCTCTATGTGTTTGTTTCTTTGATATTTTCAAATGCTGGAGGTCATACTTCATTTTTTTTCCCTTAGCATATAACTGATTTTAATACCTCTTCTCTCCCTTTGGACTTCAGAAATTCAAATTAAGAACATTAACAATTTATATTTTCAGTTCCATCAGCGATTTGCAGAGATTTATAAAACTTTATCACAGGTCTGAAGAGCTATAGGCAATATAAATTAAGTTCAAGAATTGTTAAACCACACAGCCCTAAATCTCTGGAAGTCCACCAGGTTGCATTTGTGGGAAATCTATACTATTCCTTTGGTACTTGCTTTCACAGCCTAAGAAATAAGAAATTTAATACTTACTTAGCTTAATATCTATTACTAAGTAATTTTAATTTCATCAAACTGTTCATTCCAGTTATAGCTTCATGCTGTGTTATGAAATTTAATCAAATATTAATTTGAATTCAGGTCATAACACTTCTAGTTATCTCCTCATAATTAAACTCTTGTTTCAAAAAGAATAATAAAAACGAATGTACTTATGCTTAGAATTGCCTGTCTGCTACTTCTTGTTTTGCTGAAAACTGAAATAATTAATACTAAATACAATAACAATCTGTCGTATATTTATATATGCCATAGTATCTCATATTTTTAAGATGACTGAAGCCGATCCAAAATAATCTTTGACTTTAATCTAGGCTGTTGTCTTGATATCTGCATATTTGATCATTACATTTAAAAAAATTACATTTAAAAAAACCTTATTTGATCATTACATTTAAAATTAAAATTGTCGCAACTACTCATTCACTTAACATTTAAACATACTTAACTGCAGGCATTTTTTATAAACCAAAGTGAACGTTATAAACTATTTAAATGACTGTATATTTTCTTATTGGTTTCCATATCATTTTTTTATTGCCTGCCAATGTTAAGGCTTTTTGAAATTATACTTTCTTATTTGGGGGACAACTGATTTTACTTCCTGTAAGCTCTCCTACAAGCACATCGAAGGCAGGGACTCCTAGCAATGAGTACAAAGTTCTCCTAGCAATGAGCATACTACCTTGAGTGTAACCGGTGCACAAGAAATATTTGTTCAATTGTTACCGAAACCAACATCTTACCTTTCCTTCATTTCAATTTGATATTCTTCTGCAGTTTTCTATTCCTGCCTACTAGTAAGAATATGCTCCCTCCTCCACAAAACACACACAAACATACACACACACTCTCTCTCACTCTGCCTCTCTCTCTTAAAATTTTAACGAAGGCCGGGCGCAATAGCTCACACCTGTAATCCTAGAACTTTGAGAGGCCGAGGTGGGTGGATCACTTGAGGTCAGGAGTTTGAGACCGGCCTGGCCAACATGTATTTTTTGTAGAAACCCTGTCTCTACAAAAAATACAAACATTAACCAGGCATGGTGGCACATGCTTGTAATCCCAGCTACTCGGGAGGCTGAGGCAGGAGAATTGCTTGAACCCGGGAGGTGGAGGTTGCAGTGTGCTGAGATTGCTAAATCTCGCTCTCTCGCCACTGCACTCCAGCTTGGGTGAGAGAGCGAGACTCCGTCTCAAAAATAAATAGATAAATAAATTAATTAATTAAAATTTTAACCAAGAATAAATACACAATTTTAGTTCTTAGGAATATTGTAATTGCTGTGCATAGGCTAAATAAAACAAAATGTGTTAGATCCCATCCTCCAGTGTTCTAGATGACTTTAATTCAATAGATACTTATCACGCACTTACATGGTAGCAGTATAGGTCTCAGGAATCCAAAGATAGTCTAAGACATGGTCCTGATATTGAGGAGCTCATAATATACTGGGCAAAAGAAGCACATCTGTATGACAAGAGTGGAATATACAACACCACATGACAACGCACAGGAAAATAGAAACACATAGGTCTAAGAGGCCAGGGAATACAGCACTGAGAAGATAAGATCTGAGATAGGTTTGGACAGAATAAAAAGCTGTCCACGTGGGGAAAAACAAGGTAGAGAAAACATGTTTATCTGACAGAAAATTAGAGGCAAAAAAGAGCTATGAGAGAGGAAAAGAATAAGTTTGGCATAACCACAATAGAAGCTTGAATGGAATTAAGGGCTGAGGCACGACAAGTCATGAGACCACACAGCAGCGTGAAACAAAGCTTTGTAATATCACATAGGAAATGAGGATCTATTGAACATTTCAAACGTGGATAATTCTAAAAGCAAATCAATGTACTCCAGAGTCAACATAGGAGTTACCGTGGAGTAGAAGACAGATGTTAGGTCACATGGAAGATGAGAACTTGAACCAGGGAAGATTTGTAATGTGTGTTTTATTTATCTGTGTTAGGTAAGGGACAACAGCAATAAAAATGTACATTTGAAAACATTTTTTAAAACCATCAAAATTATTCTTTTTTTATATTGCTCCTAATCTATGAAAAGTTTTTCATATAATCACCAATATTTAAATACATAGTACACCCAATATGTCAAAAGGGAATAGAGAGTCTGAATGATAAATAAATGAGTTAACTGTTACTACAGGGAATATATTTACACCTATCTCCATGTAGAGATATTTATTCTAATATATTCTTAATTACACTAATAGGCACACCAGAGGACAGTCTATCCAATCCTGCTGTCTGCCAAATAGAATAATGTCTATTATCCCCATTTCCCCCAGTGATTAGAGTATTATAGTATAATACTATACTATAGATTATAATATAGTGATTATAGTAAGAAATAACACAATTGCTTCTTAGTTCTAGAATTCCTATTCCTTAGTATGATCCACTGTTAGTGGCTCTCTGGAGGACTGGAGTTTTCTCTAATGTGACTAAGCTAGAGAAGTTTGAATCCACTTTTGATGTGGATTCACTTAATGCAGGTGTCAAAAATTGCTTACCTGGTTAGTACCTAAAGGACACTTCCTGGTTAACACCATAATCTGTCTCCAGTCAACAGTAATTCCAGAGAGTAAATAAAACAGTCACTAGATTGGCAGACAATATGACATCAAATAGTATGTGTAAGAATGTTTGAGATATAATGTGCATGTGGACCTCAATAACTAAAAGTCAATGTTAGCTTCTTAATGTTTATTTAATCACAAAATGAATGTATCATGTTTATAATTTTCAATATTTAAGTAGCCTATAATAATACTTCTTGCAAAGACAGTGGTAAGAAATAGAAGGCATATCTTGTTCCTTGAAATTACTTTAAATGTAGTAAGGAAACAAAGATATGTAGGCATATGCTTGCAATTAATTACTAATTATATAATATTTAAATTTTTTATTATTATTCAATATTAAACTAGCTTAATATTAATTGCTAATAATACTTGATGTATGTAGAAACATCAACATACTTTATATATGTTATGAAACATGGTTATATATGTTTGTGGCTAAGAGTTGTTCCTCAGTCTGTCCTCAGGACTGAAGTATTTATTCCTAACCCCCCTGGAAATCACCCTCATCTAGAGAAAGCTGCCCTGATTAGTGAATTCTTCCTTCCCAGAGGCAGCATAAATGTAAAGACTGCTTGATATGGGAATCTCCCCCTCTATGCAACATAAAAAAACTGTGAAGGACCACCCAGACTTCATGTGGGTTGGCTGAGACCTGTGTTGAGACTGCATTGCCTCCAACTTCTTTCTCTACTCCAAACTTCTTCTTTCTATATATGCAGGCATTGGTCCTAAAATTTATAGTTGGTCCTAATAAACTTCCTACATACCAATCTGAGTATTAGAGGTTCTTCCCTAATGAACCAAGCTGAAATACTGTAACTTTATAAAGAAACTCACAATATTATTTTGGACAATGAATCCATGTGTTAAATAGTAGGGTAAATGTGAAATAAACTTATTTAGAGCAATGTTTCAGAGAAGTGAATCTTTATGAGCTTTACATTATCTTCGTGAAGAATAGATGATTTGCTTTTAGTTTGAGGAAAGGCATAAAATTTGGGTAAGCTGAATCTAGAATGAGCAATAGATTTCAATCAAACCACAGTGGAGGGGGAGTCTCGGTTTCTCATCTACAGTTTTAAAGAAGCGAAACTATTTTTTTTTTCCAAGATGGAGTCTCACTGTGTTGTCCAGGCTGGAGTGCAGTGGTGATCTCAGCTCACTGCAACTTATGCCTCCCAGGTTCAAACAATTCTTCCTGCCTCAGTCTCCCCAAGTAGCTGAGACTACAGGCACCTGCCACCATGCCATGCTAATTTTTTATATTTTTTAGTAGAGACGGGGTTTCACCATGTTGGCCAAGCTGGTCTTGAACTCCTGACCTCAGATGATCTGCCTGCCTCGACCTCCCAAAATGCTGGGATTATAGGTATAAGCCATCGTTCCCAGTCAGAACTGAAACTAATTTTAATTTTAACCATATACCTTTTAAATGATATTTCAATATGAATGCACATAATAAATACTTCAATCATTTGTTAAAAGTTCTACTAAATGTCTGTCATATTTCAACCTGTCTGTTAGGTGCTGAGATTAAAAGAATAAGTAGCACATGGTCCCTTCCTTATAAGAATGTGTCATCTATAAGAGCCAGCTTATTTGAAGAAAATTTTAAATAACGCATTGAATATATCATGTTTTTCTCGAAGTGTGGTTCCCAGGCCAGACTAGTGAGTCAACTGGTAACTTACCAGTAATGCATATTCTCAGGTCTCACACCAGACCAGTTAAATCAGAAACACTAGGGAAGAGTCCAAAAATCTGTATATTTGAACAAGATGTCAAGTGATTCTAAAACTCACAAAAGTTTGGGAACCAAAGTTTTCAAGAGTAATGACAAGTGAAATTTCGAGGGCAGTAATTTAGTCACAAATTTCCCTTATGAAGACAAAGCTAATCTGACTAAATCCACATTATATTACTGTGGCATATAGCTAGGTTCTTAGCAAACACTGGATTAGAAAAAAAATTGAACCACACAAAATGATAACCCTGTCCTTTGAAAATATTTTGCAAAATTTCTTATAAAATTATAAATGTGCATGTACATAATATAATATGTATTATATGATGTATATTTCATATTATGAATTAATTACTGCTTCTCAGTTTTCTCATCTGTCAATAAAATATTTAGACTTCTTCTGTTCCTTTGAATTTTACACTGGATTGTAAGACATGTTATTTTTAAAATAAAATGAGGAGTTCTTCATAACTATGAAACATGCTATAGAAAACACTTATCTTACTCTGAACTTTTAAAATATAAAAAATAAAGAACATCAAAAACCAAACCAAAACAATAACAAAAACTTCTTCCATTGGCTAATATCACCTTAACCTAGTTTTTTATTACAAGGCTCCCTTTGCTTCAGTGATACCAGCAGGTAAAAGTACCCCTACAATATTCTGGTAATCAGAGAAGAATCACTGCTGCTTCATTTTGTTTCTTGGGTACAATCTCAGAGAACAGTCATGGAGATCCCTGTGAGTGCCCTGTTACCCTGGGAGAAATCCTTTTAAAGTTTATCAGCATTGAGCAAACCAATCATTTGGCCTGACTCTATAAGGCATGGATTCTCAACTTCAATTACAGTGTCTGGAATTCCCCTGGGTCCAATACTATTCCAATTAGAAAATAATAACTTTTGTTGTATGAATTACCAAAGATTAGGTAGAAACAACAGCCTTCCAAAAGTATTTAATGTATTTTGTGACTTCAATGCATTCAGTAAGGATGGATTCAAATGATTGAGGACAATCTCCAAACTTTCTTTTTTGTTTTTAAGCAGACTCTGCCTATGTCACCAGGCTGGAGTTCAGTGGCACGATTTCTGTTCACTGCACCCTCTGCCTCCCGGGTTCTGCCTCAGCCTCCCGAGTAGCTGAGATTACAGGTGCGGGCCACAACACCCAGCTAGTTTTTGTATTTTTAGTAGAGACAGGATTTCACCATGTTAACCAGGATGGTCTCGGTCTCCTGGCCTGGTGATCAGCCCTCCTTGGCCTCCCAAAGTGCTGGGATTACAGGCTTGAGCCCACATCCAGCCCAAATTCTTTCATATAAATAATTTATTGGGGATGATTCCTTTTATTAAATGAAGGGTGACATTTGCAATTATAAGAAACCCAATATGGCACAGATTATAGAGTACCCCAAATATTCTATATGCTTTCATATATGTAGCTTCCCTTCTAGTCAAATCGAGAACATGAACTTGTTCTACACAATGACTTGTGAAAATAAGTGAAATGTATCACTTCTGGTCTAACGTACATGATAAAAATGAGTCCTCCACGCTTTCTCTTCCCTTGTTCCAGTAACTCTTTGATGCCTCATCAATATAAGGAGGACATTTGAATGCTTGAGTTACCAGACAAATATTTAATGTGGATTGTTAACCTAACTTACATATGACTTTGAGAGAGAAATGCATCTTTGCTATTTTAAAGCTACTGAGATGTTACAGTCTTTTTGTTTCTGCAGTCTAGCCTAATATCCTGTCTATCCTGAGCATCTTATAGTTGCCCTTTTCTTATAAACATCTGCTTTAGGTTATTATAATATCTGTGTTGATTTTTTTCTATATGTTGGCTTGAAGGTGGTGAAACATGGTAACAACACAACCATAGTTCTTTTTGCACAGATTACTTTAATCCCTATGAGGCAATTTGAGGACCATTGTTTGAAATAGATACTAACTCAGATTCTTGGTATCACCCATACTTGATATAGGGCTCTGATTGTGTAGCAAATTTCTGATATACTTTGAGAATATGTTGGACACTCTGAGACACTTTGAGGTCCCAACACAATCAGTATGTTTTTCTCCTGAAATAATCCATCCTAAAAATACAATTTGAATTCTTATCTGAGCAACCCACACATTTCTCATAAACAAGAAAGTGGCTGTGTATGTTTTTGCTTTCAGCGAAATAACTCTTGGATGTGATGCATGTAGTATAATAAAGATATTATGATTACTATTCATTAAGTAGATAAATATTTATTGAGCGCCCATGATGTGTCCTGGGAATATAGCAGTAAACAAAATAGACAAAATTCCTAATTCCTGAAGTTCATATTTTATTTGAAAGAAATCAACAGAAAAGAAGCTGAAAATATAGGTACGTGAAGTGGTGGTATGGTTTTTAGATAAGATAAAATATCAACCCCTGTATAAAAAGAGAGTGCCACCTGCCATTACTTAGAGAAAGACAAAACACTCCAAATAATAGATTCTTAATATTCTACAGGATAAATATAGTGACCTATTTAACTTATTTATCAATAGTACTTCTTTTAAAAAAGACCTTTTTGAAGTGGCTTGTATTGGTTCATTTTCACGCTGCTGATAAAGACGTACCCGAGACTGGGCAATTTATAAAAAAAAAAAAAAAAAAGAAGAAGAAGTTTATTGGACTTACAGTTCTTTACAGTTCCACATGGCTGGGGAGGCCTCACAATCATGGAGATGGCAAGGAGGAGCGATTCACATCTGACGTGATGACAGCAGGCGAAAGAGAGTTTGTGCAGAGAAACTCCCATTTTAAAACTATCAGATCTCCTGAGACCCATTCACTATCACAAGAACAGCATGGGGAAGACCCTCCCCCAGGATTCAGTCATCTCCCACCAGGTCCCCCCCCACAACACATGGGAATTATGGGAGCTACAAGAGGCGATTTAGGTGGGGACACAGACCAATCAGTATCATGGGTTAACTGGTAAGTAAGTACATTACCTAATGCATCCTCCCCTGCTCAGTATTGTGAGGTCTCATCTTTTCTATTGAAGACTCATGAAGACTCCTCTTTTTTAGCTAAAGATCATGAGATTATCCTCCCTTCAATTCTTGGAAGCTTGCATAAACTGCCTCCCATTTGGGGGGTGGGGGAGTGTTTCCCAACTTTCTCTGAGTGATCCTCTCTGTCTATGCTTCCTTCAATGCGTTTTTTTTTTTTCTTTTTTTTTTTTGAGGCAGAGTCTCACACTGTTGCCTTGGCTGGAGTGCAATGGCACGATCTTGGCTCACTATATGCAATTCTCATGCCTCAGCCTCCCTGGTAGCTGGGATTATAGGCACACACCACCACACCTGTCTAATTTTTTTGTATTTTTAATAGAGACAGGGTGTCACTATGTTGGCCAGACTGGTTTCAAACTCCTGATCTTGTGATCCGCCCACCTTGGCCTCCAAAAGTGCTGGGATTACAGGCATGAGCCACTACGCCTGGCCCAGTGCAATTTTTATAAAGGGCAAAGAATTGCTTGTAAATTAAAAATTGGTAGGAGATTTTTCAAACACAAGTAACAATGAAGGAACATTAGCCGTATAACTCAAACTGACAATTTGTATGAATAGTTTAGAATTCTTGGGTGTTGTCTTCACTGAAAACTTCTCCTTTATCTATTTAAAAGCCCCCTTCAATAAAATACCCCACTTAAACATATGATTTAATCATCGTAAGGGATTGTGTCAAAAATGTCTTTAAATGCCAACAATTGTAGAAGAGCACCAAAATATAGAGTATAAAAATACTGAAACAAACATGATAGGGCATCATCATTTCCCCTCTTGCCTTCTAGCTTTGCCCCACATTCTTTAATTTCCTTTTTGCTATCTCTCTCCCAGGCCTCAGGAACCTAGACTAGCTTATAAACTACAAGCATGCAAAAATAGTCCTGGAAAACACCATTTTGATAGTTGTTGTGACCCTAAGCCAAAGTTAGAAAAATAGGAACAACTACCAGTCCTGAATTTCACTAATAGTCAAAAATTGCTGCTCAAGTCAAAACCATAAAGGCAGCTCCTCAAATGTTTCCCGTCCTATCCAAACCCTGACTCTGCTTCGATCAGGAAGTCACTTCATCTTCAGATATTCCCTCTGTTGTACATCAGCTGAATACATCCTTTACCTCTATGAGCCACTTAAATTTATTTTGAAAATACAAGATCAGAGAGTTCAGGGCAAAGGCACAAAAATTTTCTTTAAGGCTTCAAGATAAATAATAGGCACAGCATATAATTTTAGGACTAAATTATGTTATGCAGTAATATAATTTAATGTGTATTTTTATTCCTAGAAAAATTCCCTAATTTGGTTTAGGATTAAAACAAATTGTAAAGGCCTGGTTCAACTTGCCTATAGAAGTTTTTGTGAAATTCTGATTCCTGGTTAGAGAAGGACTCCTCTATTGTTTTATGTATCAGCTTTATCGTAGGTATTATGGTAATTTGTTCCTCAAAGACATCATATGCCTTTTTGAAGAACACAGCTTGAATACTCCAAGAAAATGTATCAATGATATGAAATAAAGAAAAATAATATAACCATTGAGATGACAGCCCAGGAAGAAAGTTTTGGTGTTTATAAGTCTAACACTATGGAACATCCTTTTCCAGTAGGCAGTGTAATACATCAACTGTGCTTTCCATTTGTAGAACCAAAATGTAACAGATTATTGACATTTTAGAAATATTTAGTAAGTTAACTTTCATTGAAAGTAGGTATATCAAAGATTTTTAACATAGTGTTTGATTTAAATTATATTAGAAACAATGTTTCAGTGCTCAGTTTAATGTTCCTCTGTATGTATGTGTTCCTGTGCGTGTGTGTGTGTGTGCTCATGCATTTGTCCTATGTATTAAATTCACTCTTTAAGTTTGTCTGTGGCTCAATTTATACAATTTTGAACCTGTAAACAAGTCATAGAACAGAACAGATAATGACATCCTGAGTTACTTCTAAGGGGAAGAGCCAGTAACGTTTCATCTAGAACCACAAATATGCTTTTTGAGAAAGAAAGATGAAAAGGACAAGGGAAGGAAGACGGAAAAGAAGGAGAAAGGACTAAGTATATAAATAAAACTACTGAAGAGAGAGAGCATCTAAACCAGTAAGGGTCTCTTGATCAAATTAGGTATTTCAGGTGGGCTAGTTATATCTTTAGTTACTTTTAAAATCCTAATGGTAATGGAACACTCTGAAAGAGCTATAAACTTGTAGACCACTAGAGGTTTATAGCCCAGTGTTGTATTTTATTTGGCCATTTTATGATATCTGTACACAGTTTTTAAAAATCAGAGGAAAGGTATGTGATCTGCTTGCCAGGATGCAAGAAACTTAGCCCACATGTACACCTACTTATCACTTAAGCAGGATCAATAACCAGTGGCTATCAGACCTCATTCATTTTAAAATTTGAGCAATTTGGAATCTTTGGAATTCTAAAAAGCAGCATCTTTTTAAAGAATTACACAACAGATGAGGAAAAGATTGTCCAGGGACGAAATTGTTCCAAATTGAAGACATTGACTCAGCAGAAATGGAGTCCGTGCTCAAACTCAACTCATGCTAATTTAAGAGAATCAGATTAAAAGCAAAAAAAAAAAAAAAGAGAAATAAACAAAAAGAAAAGGACATTTTTAAATGTCTTCTTGAAAACTACTACAAAATCTTTTATGATAAAAGCAAAATGATTGCAAAACTATTTCCAAATTGTCTTAAGATTAATTTTTAAAAAATGGGGTGACTCGTGCAAAATAAAAGAGATGAAACTGCTCTAGTTTGACTCAGAGTTACATCTCAGTGTGAGGTACTGAAAAATACTGCAAATATGTTTAGTTTAGAAGAAAAAATCAGCAGCTAGTATTATTTCTTTTGAGGATAGGTGAAGAGACAGAATGGCCATCTGGGAGGAAAATCTCTGAAAAGGGACATTTATCAAGTGGAACAGAAGGACTTTAGATATGCAATCTGGCTGCTATGTTTGTGGAAAAAGAACCATTTAAAACTTAGACAGTTTTTCTATTTCATGGGTCTTTTTTTCACATGAGAAAAATAACTGGTTAATGTGATTCAAATAAAATATTGCACCCTAAGTGTCGTATGTTTATCAGCATTATGAACTTGCTTGGTTAGATGTCAGTAGATGAACCTTGGAAGAGAGATGTCAGGGGAGTACAGTATTTCACCACAGGACTATTCCTCTTATGGTCCATATTACACACACTAAAGTACACCTACCTCTTTTTTTTGACACCACTCCACAATGACAACTTTCCTCCTCTTTCTTTTCCCCACCATATGGTCCTACCATTGCTTGCAAATTTCTTCAATATGTTCCTACTCATCTCCTGAAATGAAGGATGATTCGTCTTGGTTCAGCTCTCCTCAGTGCATCTTGGAATAATGCAGGCTAACCCTAACAATTCATTTGCATATAAAGAAACACTAAATAATAGAACATTGTGCAGAAAATTTCAAGAAGATAAACTTTTAAGGTTTTAATATGAGGGAAGTTTAGACTTAGAAGTACATTTTATACTAAACATCTATGGCAATCAAGACAGTGTTATTTTGATGAAAGGGTAGACACATAGATCAATGAAATAGATACCAGAAACAGATCATAGAAATATAAAAAACTGATTGTTTTTTACAAAGGTCAAAGGCCATTTAATGAACAAAAACAAAGGCTTTTCAACAAACAATGCTGGAAAAATTGGATGGTCATGTGCAAAATAAAGAATCAGAGCAACAAATAAACAAATTTTACCATGTATCCCACCCCCTCACACCAAACCTCAAGAGGGCATAAACGTAAATGTAAAATGAAAAATTATAAAATTTTGAGGAGAAAATACATGAGAAAATCTATGTGATTAAATTTGGCAAATTGTGTTTAGAGACCATACAAAACAATCATGCATAAAAATAAATGATACATTGGACTTCATCAAAATTTAAAAAAAGCTTTTGCTTGTGGAAAATACCATCAAGAGATAAGTCACCAACTGGTGACTTGCAAATATACCTATCTGCTAAAGGATTTGTATCACAAATATGCAAAGAACCAGCAACCCAATTTTTAAAAATTGGGCAAAAAATCTGAATACACACTTCACCAAAGATGATACACAGTAGTTCCCCCTCATCCATGGTTTTGCTTTCTGTGGTTTCAGTTGTCCTCAGTTAATCACAGTCTGAAAATATTAAATGGAAAATTCCAGAAATGAACAATTTACATGTTTTAACTTGTGTGCCGTTCTGGGTAGCATGGTAACCTGATGAGACCTGACTGTGCACTCTGTCCAGCCCAGGAAGTGAATTCTCCTTTGTCCAGCTTACCCACGCTGTCTACATTCCTATTAATTAGTCCTCTTAATGATCAGAATACAATGATACTGTCGCAGTATCTCGGTGCTTGTCTTGAAGGAACTCTTATTTTACTTAATAATGGCTGCAAAGTGCAAAAGTCCTGATGCTGGCAATTTGAATATTACCAAACAGAAGCCATAAAGTGCTTCCTTTAAGTGGAAAGGTGAAAGTTTTCAAGTAAATGAGGAAAGAAAAAAAATCGTTTGCTGAAGTTGCTAAGATCTACGGTAATAACGAATCTTCTATCCAAGAAGTTGTGAAGAGGAAAAAATAAATTTGTGCTAGTTTTGTTGTCACACCTCAGACTGCAACAGATATAACCACTGTGTGATAAATGTTTCACTAAGTTGGAAAAGGTACTAAATTTGTGGGTGGATGACATGGACAGAAATGTGTTCCAACTGACGGCAACCTGATTCAGTACTTCCCATGATTTCAGGCATACACTTGGGGCCTTCGAATGTATTCCCTGTACTTAAGGGGATGTTACTCTATGGATAGCAAAATGCATATGAAAATAAGCTCAAAATCATTTGTTAGGGAAACACGTTAAAATTAAAATGGGGATACTATGGCACATATTTAGAATTCATGTATATAGAATTTAGAATATATTAAGAACTGCTTAAATAAAAATTTGAAAATGAACTGACAATACTAAATATTTGTGAGAATCTGGAGCAACTGGAACTATCACACCTGGTGAGAGGTAAAATGGCATGGTGACTCTGGAAAATAGTTTGACAATTTCATGATTTGTTTCTCAAATATGTTGAGTAACATTCCAAATTTCAGAAATATTTATTAGGGTACAAGTTGAACCTTCTTCCCCTAAAATGGCATATTTTCTAACTCAAGAGGATATCGTTAAATGTAGACATGGTCTGTTTTGAACAACTGCCTTCCCAACCTCATGTACTTCTTGAGTGAGGCGTTTTGTTTTGTTTTTCCCTTGGCTTATTTGACATGGCATAGCTTTTCTCTCAGTCTCTTAATCATACCATGTGTGATGGTTAATACTGAGTGTCAGCTTGATTGGACTGAGGGATACAAAGCATCCTGGGGTGTGTCTGTGAGGCTGTTGCCAAAAAAGATTAACGTTTGAGTCAGTGGGTTGGGGAAGGCAGATCCACCCTTAATCTGGTGGGCACGATCTAATTAGCTTCTGGTGAATATAAAGCAGGCAGTAAAACATGAAAAAGAGAGACTGGCCTAGCCTCCCCATCTACATCTTCCTCCTGTGCTGGATGTTTCCTGTCCTCAAACATCGGGCTCCAAGTTCTTCATTTTTGGAACTTAGACTGGCTCTCCATCTTGCAGACTATTGAGGGAACTTGTGATCCTGTAAGTTAATACTTAATAAATTCCCCTTTATATCTATCCTATTAGTTCTGTTCCTCTAACAGAACCCTGACTTATATACCATGGAACATTTTTCCTACTTTCTGGGTCATTTATAAAACACAAAATAAATTGACTGAAGACACAGGAAACTAGTTCAGCAATCATTCTGAGTATTTAAAGTTTGGACCACAAATTGAAGCCCAGTTTTTCTCCTTTTCCAAGAATTGCATACCAATCTCTTTTTCTTAAGGCCAATCTGTTGGGTCATGAATGAACCCTGGGTAATATCAGGGGTTATTTGTAAAGCAAGTACTAATTTACTAAGATAAGGCTTCGTTTAGTTAGCTGATTGTATTCAATGGAATATTAACCTGCAATATCCATGCTAGTATTTTCTATTTTTAATTTTTATTTATTTATTTTTTTAAAACAGGGTCTTTCTCTGTCACCCCAGCTGGAGTGCAGTGGTATGATGTCAGCTCACTGCAGCCTTCACCTCCCAGGGTCAAGCAATCTTCTCACCTCAGCCTCCGGAGTAGCTGGGACTACAGGAGCATGCCACTATGACCAGCTATTTTATTTTTTTTTTTAATTTTTGGAGAGACAGGATTTCATCATGTTAGCAAGGCTGATTTTAATTCCTGGGCTCAAGCAATCTGCCTGCTCCAGCCTACCAAAGTGCTGGGATTACAGGCATGAGCCACTACACCATGCCTAATATTTTTTTTTTTTTAGAGAAGGGATCTCACTATGTTGCCCAGGCTGGTCTCAAACTCTTGGATGCAAGCGATCTTCCCACCTCCCACCTTTGCCTCCCAAAGTGCTTGGATCACAGGCATGAGCCATCATGCCCAGTCTCCATACTAGTTCTTAAGAGGCCACCAAGTGATTATTTTTAACTTAAGAATCTACTCCTGGATGCCTTCTAAAAGTGCTAAAGAACCTTTATGTTTCCATCAGTTTTGTAAGGATCAAATCTGTTTCACAGAAAAGACTTTGGGGATAGCCACTCTTGTATGTTAGGCAACATCTACACATTTTCTAAGGCCTCTGGGCCTTATAAGTCACCTTAATCATTCTCTTCCCACATAAGTTTTTGCATATGAGGTTCTTAATAGAATGTAAATCAATTGATGTTGGGAAGCTTTGATTATATATTTCTACGTCTATCCTTGCTCAGTCTGTAAATTTCTTTCTATTTTGCCTAGGTTTTAGAAGTGTTTCACATTGACTCTTGGCTCAGACTGAGACCAGGGCTTAAGAGCAATCACAATGGGCCTACTCTGTTTTGAATGACAGTAACTTTCAGAGGCAATTTATCTTGGTGAATGTCTGGCCGGCCAGAACTAAAGGTAGGTGCATTTGAAAGGAGTATGGGCAGAACGTAATGGAGGAGTATGTAGTGGAAGTGGAGCAAAAGCGGTGTAAAGATTCAGTTTACAGAGAGGAGAACCTGAAAGGGAGAGCCTAAATAGTGAGTATCCACAGATTTAACTTTCTTTGTTCAAAGGAACTTTTAAGGATGCAATGTTGTTATCTAAACTTACTTTAGAACTTCCTCACATCAATTTAAAAAAATGGAGATCCCTAGATGCTTGGAATTTTTCTCCCTTTTTGTTTTAAGACACGTCTACATGTCTAAAATAAACACTATTTATATTAAAAGCTCACAAAACATCTACCATAATTTTAAATTATCATTGGTAACATTATACTGACTAGAAAGATAGAAGTTAGAGTTAGAATGTGAATATATGTAAGAAAATAAAATCAGATCCAGCAGAGACATAAACTCAAGTGAGAAGATCATAAAAGGATGGATGGCAATGGTTGGTCAACTATATTACTGGTGCACCTCATGGCTCAGGCTCCCACCCTAGTATCTACCTGGATGCAGTACAGACCCAACAAATCCAGTGGATGGAAGTTTTTGAGATGAAATCTGTCTTTGAATCATACTCTCAAAGACCAAAAAACAACAACAAAAGCCACAAAGGAAAATGCTCATGCATTTTAAATAGCCAAGTTTGTCCTACAAACACAGCCTACTGCAGCAAGGGGGAATATAGCATAGCATTGAACAAATCTTCGTAGTTTCTCAGAATGGAGTGGTAGCTGTATCATATTTATTAAGGTTTAGGGTCTGGGCTAGAATAGGTTAAGATGAATCTTTCTTGGAATGGAGTTATCTGGGATGGAGAGAATTTGTGATATAACTGTTTAATATTGAATTACACAGTGTCAAAATAGTCTTGCAATGTTTAAAAGTAAGGTGAGCAATATACTGTCCTCATAAGAGAGATTTTTGTGCAGAAGCAAATTATTTGCCCAGATAAATTGGTTTATAGTGATTTTCTGAAGCAAACAGTTAAGAAACATTAATATAGATGGTCTCAATTCTCAGTCCTGATAGTGTAGCTATGAGAACAAGGTGATCTCAATTCTATATTTGAGGGGGGAAAAAGTCAAAACAAAGAAAGCTACATGTTTTGAAGCTTCAATTCACATTCCAGTTTTTCTGCTTTCTGAGCATCTAACCATGAACAAATTAAGTAATATTCAGAGGTCATATTCATAATGAATACTATGATTGTATCTTGTACAGACTTTATCAATACTAACTTAATAATCCATGAAAAGAATCTAGTACCTCTTGTAGAAGTTGCACATTGATAATAAGTTCCTTACCTCTTGAGAGAATTAAATCAATAGAGTGAGTAGTGAAAATAATATCTTAAGTCCTCGGAGTGTAGGAAAAAACATAATTCATTTCCTTTTATGTTCACAAGGCAAACTTCTTTACATATACATTTGAAGTACTAATTAAATTGTGTTGATTGATAATTGCCACGTTAGAAAATTTATTACAAAACTTATAATGTTTGGAGAATACATTTATGACAGCTTTACTGAGTTAAACGTTCATTTTTATTGCGTTACAGGTCATAAAATTTACACATCATAAATGTATAGTTTGATGAGTTGAGGTAGATTTATACAATTGTTCAATTATTATCATGTGTAAGATTTAGAATACATCCCCAAAATATCTTAATTGTCCCTTTTAGTCAATGCCTACTGCCACACTTGGCAATAGGCAACCACTCATGTTTTCTATCATTACTGTTTTATTTTTTCTGGATGTTTCATATAAGCAAAAATTATATAGTTTGTAGTAATTTGTGTCTGCCCACTTCTACTTAGCATAAAATTTTGTGAATCATTCATGTTTTTGCATGACTCTAAAATTTGCTCTTTTTTACTGGTTGGTAGTATTTCACTGTATGGATGTACCACATCATGTTATCTACTGACATGTTGATTGACATTTCAGTCATTATAAAGGTTTGGCTATTAGTAATAATGTTGCTGTAAACATACATGTAAAAGCCTTTCTATTGATATGTTTCCTATCTCTTGGGTATATATCTAGGAATAAATTGTTCATGTTTGTCCCCATTTTTCTATCAGGTATTAAGTCTTTTCTTTCTCAATTTTAGAGTTCTTTACTACTTAAGAAGATTAACTTTATCTTTTATATATGGGAGAAATATTTTCTTCTACCTTATTTATATTTGACTTTGCTATATTCTGTTTGTATATACAATCACAAAATTGTTTTATTGCCTATGAATTTAACTCACACTTAGAGAAAATTTTCCCACTCTCGGGTTACAAATGAGTTTATTTCTGTTTTATTGTGGATCATATATAGTTTTCTTGTTTTACATTTAGATCTCTGGATTCTTTGAAGATTTTTTGGCTGAGTGGCTTGAAGTAGGGGCGTTTACATATTTTTCCAAAGGATGTTTGTTGTCCCAACACTAATTTGTATGAAAGTATATTTCACTTCCCCACTGCCAGCGACAAGATGTTAAAACAGGAAAAGTTTCTTTACCCTTCCCTGAGGGCATGCAACATGGGGAGTGGCTCACTTTTTCAGTGTCCTACAGCTCAAACTCCTAGGGGGAGCATGCAAACAGGCAGGTCCTAGGGAGCTGGGCTCAGATCCCACGGCAGTGTCTAGGGTTGAGTGCTTACAGCCCCTGAATCCCCAGTTGTGTGTGTTACAGCATGTTCTTTCAGCTTAGCTGTCCACAGGCGTCTTGTGTTAATCAGCCCAATTAGACCCTCTGCCTTATTGCAAGGACAGAGGGCTTGCTGTATCCCAGGGTTCTTGCCTTAGTGTACGTGGGCATGGAGATTAAGTGCAAGGTTTTATTGAATGGTAAAGGTAGCTCTCACTAGATAGATGGGGAGCCAAAAGTGGGATGGAGTGGGAAGGTGATCTTTGCCTGGAGTTGGGCCTTTCAGTGGCCTACCTTTCCTCTGCCTGGCTTTCCTCTGATCACCCTCAACTGATTTTCCCTTGACGTCTGTGTCATTTTCCTGTCCATGGCTTGTCGACATCTGTGTATTCTTCTGCTGGTGTGTTCCTCTTGACGTCCAGCTGCTTGTGTGTTCTTCCACCAATGTGTTCCTCTCAACGTCCAGCTGCTTGTGTGTTCTTCCACCAATGTGTTCCTCTCAATGTCCAGTTTCTTGTGTGTTCTTCCACCAATGTGTTCCTCTCAATGTCCACTTGCTTGTGTGTTCTTCCACCAATGTGTTCCTCTCAATGTCCAGCTGCTTGTTGTGTCTGTGCCCACTAGGGTCTCAGGGTTTTTATAAGCCTAGGATGGGGGGCATGGTAGGCCAAGATGGTCTTGGAAAATGCAACATTTGAGCACAAAAACGGATGCTCTTGTCCTCACATAGGTCAGTGGGCACAGGCCCGAGGATGGAGCCCTTGCCAGGAACCCCAGAACCCCACCCTCTGCTACTCAGCACTTCCCAGCCCCACTCCCTTATCAATGTGACTTTCTTCATATTACTAAAATGTTATAATATACTGGAGTCTTTTTTAAAACTCTTGTCTTTTCCACACATCTGACAACTTATGTGTCAGTTTCATACTACTCTGCTTTTTGAGTCTTTAATGTATGTTTTAATATCTTAGAGGTCTAGTTTCCCCACATCAATATCCTTTTACAGGGTCTTCCTAGCTTTTCTTTAATGTTTGTTCCATATATTTTAATTTCATTTATTTATCTCCCAAAGTCATTCTTTTCATCCAATTTTTATGTTGATATGGGGATAATTGACATTTGTAAAATGTTCTGTCTTAGTCCATTAGCATGGCTAATGAGCAGAGTATCTTAAACAGCAAAGATTGTTTTCTTACAGTCCTGGAGGTCTTTTGAATTTTGTGTTTTTTGAAGTGTTTTTCAAATATTTTCTCTGGAAGTTTGTCAATTTTTAAATTAAATTTATTCACAAATATTTAATCTTTATTATATATGGAGCCTTCCCCTTATATCTTCATATTTGTACATAAAAAGACTACTGATTTTTATATACTAATTTTAGATACTTTACTTGGATTATTTTATCATTATGAAAATTTTATCTTTGTATTTCTTAGGTTATCTAGAAAAACTGTCAAATCATCTGCAAATAAAAATAATTATTATTTACTGGTGTTTAAATGTATAATTGTTTTCCTTTTTCTAGTTGCTTTAGATAATATGTCCAAAAAAACATTAAATTCTAATGGAGTTAGTGGGCATCTTTACACTCTGAGATAGCATATATTTAATTAAGATTTCTTTCATTTATTAAAATAATTAGTCATTTTTAGGACTGAGAAAAGTGTGTGTGTGTGTGTGTGTGTGAGTGTGTGTGTGTGTGTGTATGTGTGTGTCCAAGTTTCTCCTTTACTGTATATTGAAAAATTAGGAGTGGGTGTTGATATTTTTGTCAAAATCTTTGTCACACCAGAACCTATAGAAGCATTTTCCCCCTTATCCCCTTTTTTATTTTTTTTAATTTTGAAATGTTTTAGGACTTATAAAAAGTTGTAAAAAAATATAGACTTTGTATACTTCACCCCATTTCTCCAATGACAATGACAATATCTTACTATTCACATGTCCTGTTTGCTGTAGTCTTTATTCCTATTGAATTTAGGAAGTTATTTGTATATGCTGGATCCTAGTCCTTTATCTTAAAAACATGGTATTTGCAAATATTTTCTCCTGGTCCATGGTTTGTCTTTTCACCCTCTTTTTAAAATTTTTATTTTATTTTATTTTATTTTATTTTTTGAAACAGTCTCACTCTGTTGTCCAGGCTGGAGTGAAGTCGCACCATCTCACGTCACTACAATCTCTGCCTTAGGGTGCAAGCAATTCTTGTGCCTCAGCCTCCAAAGTAGCTGAAATTACAGCCACGCACCACCAAGTCCACTTAATTTTTTTGTATTTTAGTAGAGATGGTGTTTTACAATGTTGGCCAGACTGGTCTCAAACTCCTGGCCTCAAGTAATCTGCCAGCCTCGGCCTCCCAAGGTGCTGGGATCATAGGGGTGAGCTACAGCACCTGGCCCTTTTCATACTCTTAACAGCTGTTTCTGCATAGCAAAGTTTTAAGATTTGATAATGTCCAATGTATTATTTTTAAATTTTATTTGAAACCATGTCTAAGATTCTCTGTATACCTTTGGTCATAAATATTTTCAATTGTTTTCTAAAAGTGTTTTAGTTTCACATTTTGAGGTATAATGCATTTTTATTTAATTTTTGTATGAAACATGAAGTTTGGGTCAAGGTTTACTCTCTTTCCTGTGACTATCTCATATCCCATCACAACTGCTTGCAAGACCTGTGCTTTCATTGTATGTCACCTAAGGATAAAAAGAGTCTAATACTGTTAACAAAATTGGGAAATGTAAAACTGATACAATACTATCATCTAATCTATAATATCCATTAATGTAGGTGCCCTAATAATGATTTTGTAGTAAAAGAAGATGAAGGTGAAAAGGTTAAAGAAGAAGAAAGAAAAGAAAGAGAAGGAGGATAACAAGAGGAGAGGAAAATAAAAAGATATAGGAAAAGGAGAGAAGAGGAACAAATTGTAAACATTTTCTGCTGCCAGATGAGACATTAGTTAGTAGGCATGTATCTGGTTTCTTTAAAACATTTTCTGAGCCTTTTTTTGCCTTTCTTGACATGGACATATTTGAAGAGTATAAGCTAATGTTTGTATGCTATCCCTCAATTATGTTTGTTTGATACTTACAGTTAGATTCCTGCATTTTTAGCAGAAATATGACAGTTGTGATATTTTTTTCTCTTTCAGTTATTCTGGTAAGGAAATACAAGATTATGTTAGTTTGGCTGATT
Source organism: Ateles fusciceps (assembly GCA_036589455.1). Lineage (NCBI taxonomy): Eukaryota > Metazoa > Chordata > Mammalia > Primates > Atelidae > Ateles > Ateles fusciceps. The sequence continues at coordinate 3,101,751 of JAZHEH010000851.1, forward strand.
ATTGGTAACGTTAACTTTATTTATTCATTTAATGTAGTATCTTCTAGGTTTCCTTATTATACCATTAGTTTGTTTTCCTGCTATTAATTTTAAAAAATTCTTGTGGAGATATGTTTTGATTATATATATTTTGTCCTTCATCAAATTTTCACCCACTAATTTAACATTAATCTATTTTAATACATAGAGATCCTTTATATTTTTATATAATTGGTATTTTTGTTCATAATTGTCTTATGTTTTTCACTATTTTATTATTATGCTATTATTTCATTGTGCAATTTTCTTCGCTTTTTCAAATTTAAAAAATTATTTTGGTATTTTTAAAGTTTGTATTTGTATTTAGGTAGATAGCATTTTAAGATTGATCTTTATAATGACATTAATGCCCTTAAGTATCTATCATTTGATAGCACAGATTTAAATGATATCCTTCTATGTCAACCTCTTGGGTATACTTTTAAAAATGAGCTTCTATTACTTTAATTCTTCCCCCTACTTTTTGAACCCATTTATTTAGTTGTATGTTTTCTTCTTGTCCAAAGCATATGGGATTTATATCCTAATCTGCCACTCTGCCCCTACCTTTAATATCATCTTATATATGTTCCCATAAGTCACTGGGCTAAAGTGTCCCTTGTCACCTTTGGTTGGATGATGTACTTCTTCTGGTAGACATCTTAAGTACTGTGTGTGCATACAGAGTGATCCCTGAATGCTTGTTGCTTTAAAATTATTTAACTACAAGCCATATTCCTAAATGATAGGTGAGCTGTGTATATATTGGCTTTTGTATTTTAAATTTAATTTAATCTGTAACTGACAAAAAATAAGTGTACATATGTACAGAGTACAATGTGATTTTTAAATATAAGTTTACAAATATTCACACACTGATATTTTGTTTATCCTTATATACATAGACTATAAAATATGAACTTGTAAAAAGCAGGTGATCCATAAAGGTCTATCAACTGAGTAAAACATTGTAACCAGAAGAAAACATCATATTCCAGTTATAGAGGGATGGCGCGCAACTGCATGTAGATTCCTTAATAAGGACTGACAACACCCATAGCACTTTTAGAAGACATTTTTCATGAGGATATTAATATACTCACATTCTTCCTTTCCAATATGGAAACAAGTTGGTCCTGTCTCTAAAAAGTCATGTTTTGGCAAGTTCCGTGTATACTCTGTTAGATTCAATTTCTTCTTTTAGTTGGCTAATTAATACTTCACCTATCTAACAATTCTGAGAATCAGGATAAATACAAGTGAAACCCCATTATAAATTATGAATTAAATTTAACTATAGAATAGATTTTAAGAGAGTGAAAGCTTTATTAGGGGACTTTCTTTAGTAGAAAAAATATTTTCATACAACAGTTGAGATAGTACCAGTTATCTAAGGTTCAACTCCCCTCCCCTTTTTCCTAGAAATTACTTTTTTAAACTATCATCTACGGAGATAAAAAGTAGATTTAAAGTAACATTCCCTCATATTTAGATATAAAGATTCATAATTACAGTAATATGACACAATATGCCAAAAATCTGGTTAGAATGGCCTACTTTTTGCTTTGCTGTGGTAGCACAGAGCTCTTAAAAAACCACTGAGATTTTGTTTGCCTTTGTCATAGTTTGTCAACTTCATTTCATCTTCTGTTAGCTAAATGTAATATTGTACATTTCTTGTAAGAAACATGAGACAAAACATCTAGGTCATCCTTTCTTATAGTAAGTTTAAAAAAATATCTTTCCCATTGGAAAGTTTCTCTGATATTATAATAATAAGTATGCAGTGAACTTTACTTTGCCAAATTGCCTCAGTGGTTAGGAGGGATGTGCAGCCTTGTGACTCTCTGAGTGAGAGATGACCTCATTTAGTTTTAATAACATATTAGGTGATTATTATTTTATTTTTATTTTTATTTATTTATTTATTTGAGATGGATTCTCACTCTGCTGCCCAGGCTGGAGTGCAGTGGCACAATCTCGACTCACAGCAACCTCCGCCTCCTGGCTTCAAGGGATTTACCTGCCTCATCCTCTCTAGTAGCTGGGATTACAGATGTGCACCCGCAGTTTTTTGAATTTTTACTAGAGACAGGATTTCACCATGTTGGCCAGGTTGATATTGAACTCCCAACCTCAGATGACCCGCCCTCCTAGGACTCCCAAAGTGCTGGGATTACAGGCATGAGCCACCGCGCCCGGCAAATGATTGATGCATTTTCTACTTTTTATTAGCTTCATAGAAAGTCATGGCAATAGTGGTCACTTGTGGCTGGAGTGTATAAGCAAGTGTGAGTAGCACATGCATCAACTTGTTTAAAAATATACTGCAGCCCCACACAGTGTGTAGGCCAAATATCTGCAAAAAGGTATTATTTTTTAAGCAATGCGGTACTTTGCTATTTTCAGCAAGTTATATTTCTTACAAAATTGCATTTCCAAAAGCTATATTATAGAGCAGATGGCCATAAAATCAATTGTATTTCTTTAGAAATAATGCTATATGTAGATGCTATGATCTTCATCAAAAATGTGTTCTCAAGGTAGCTATAGAATTAACAATATGTCAGAAAATTAAAACACTAAACCTCAGAAATATGCAGTTATTTGGATAGAAGGCACATGCTCCCATGATCATATTATTTCAAAGCTACAGTTATCCTAAAGATCAGAATCCACACTTCTAATTTAAACATGAGGGAATTTAAGCCAAATTTAATTATTTTCCCACTATCAACCATCCAGTTGTTGATAAATATAAAACTAGATTCTAAATCTGTGTGCTCCAGGCCTAATTATATTTCAATAACTTTAGAGCAACCTCCTTTACAAAAATCCAAAAACTAGAGTTATTTACAAGTGAGTTCGTCTGAAGATACATCATGTCTGACAGATGTTCTATTAGGTCTTGCACCTGCCCAGCTCAAATACTTTTGAAGAATTTTATTTACAACCAGATTATGAGAACTGTTTTGCAGGAAATAGGTAACAACTGCCAGATATAAACAAGATGCCTTACACAATGGAAATTTACCATTTTAATTTAGATTCTGCTGGAAAAGGAGGGAGGAAATAAGAGTTACATGTCCGTTTCTCACTGGAGTGGATATGACTAGAAATTTGCGAAGCGGACTTTCTATTGTTATTTTTTATTTACACATTTATTCAATAAATGTTTATGGAAAACTGACATCTGACAGGACTTGGTTTCATCGTAGGGATGAAATAATTCATGACCTCTTTGCATATTTTCTATGCTTTCATAAAACATCATTTGAAGAAAGTATAGTGAGCCTACAAGGTATCTGCTTTTCAGGCTTTGGTGGGGAAAGTGTCTAGTTACTGATACTATTCATTATTATAGCACTCAAAGAGGTAGAAACACAGGAAGGTTGTGACTAGCACTTAACGCATGGTAGTTGTTCTTTTTCATTTTTCTCTGAAAAGCCCACACGTGCTTATCCAGTTGTAAGTGTAAAAGAGCTCTGCTGTTGGCCATCTTTTTTAGAGGATGTAGAGAACATGAATTGCCTTTAAATCAAGTAGGCTTATATCAAGGAACTAATTCCCAAGCCTTAAAGTTGTTATGCATTCACATAAGGAAGTATCAATCATCAAAATGTCAGATAAGAAAAATTTTACATCAATCAATCAATGGGAGATTTCCTGGGTGGCCAGAAGATAACTGATTACTTTGAGAGTTGACAGAGCTGAAGGGGAAGAGAAGTTTGTATTTCTAATCTGTGTAGTAGGAAAGAGTCTGCCCGATGGGAAAGTTCCGTAACTAATCCAGGTAGTGCAGATTAAATCTCTGACAGTGATTTGCGTGGCTCTTAAAAGAGAAGTCTTTCCTAAATGTTGGTCAAAAAAAGATAAAAAGTGCAATTTAGTGTCCAGAAAAATTTTTTAAAGATAATAGGAGGGAAATTTATGCCTAGCTTCTTGATTAGTTTACAGTCGATGCGACACACTGTGGTGTCTAAGGACATAGTTACTGGAACCATAACTGTGGAACTGTCTCCCACTTCCAGCACTTTCTCATAATATTACCTTCCTGTTTCTATTTCCCCATCTGTAACATGGAACTCATAAGAATACCTAATTCATAAATTACTTGTAAAGATAAAATGTGTTATTATAGATACATATTTAGAACAATATCTCTTTACTTATTCACCATTTTAATTTTATTATTATCATTTTTGTGACAGGGTCTCACTATTTTGCCTAGGCTGGTCTTGAAATCCTGGGGTCAAGTGGTCTTCCTGCCTTGACATCTCAAAGTGCTAGGATTACAGGTGGGAGCCACCATGGGAGACTAATGTTGTTATTACTTGATGATGATGATAATGACAATGACATAACTCTTCTGTGATGTCCGATATTTTGTAAATATCTGAAGCCACTTCTAGACTTCAGATATTTACATAAATCTGCCAACATTTTATTAAACTAAGAAGGATAATATAAGTTGTTCTTAAATAAATAATAAAGTTTTTAAAATTCAGAATCTATAGTAGTGGAGAATTACCAGGAGAATTTCATTAATGAAAACATCAACAATGTCTGCCCATCATGACTATAACACTTTGCTACAGATAATGGACACACAAAAAGAGAGCGAGAGAGACACACACACAGAGAAATAAGCATTTATAAAAACTAAGATAAATTAGTATTTAAAAATAAAAGATAATGGAATTATTATTATTCGTGATATGGACAGGAGGCAGGGAAACACTGGGTAGAAGAGGGCGGTGCCCTGGCAAAGGCCTCACTCTCAAGCCTGAAGACCGCTGTCCATAAGTGGGAGCAGGCTTTTCTGTTTTTGCACCCAAAAAGCTGCCTTTGGACTGCTACACTCCTCTGTCCTGTACCCATATAAACTCCGAACCCCAGCCTCCAGAAATAGATGACAGATGAGGAGACAAGCAGGCAAGAAGAGGGACAGTGGAACAACACGGCAGAGAAAAACAGGAGGAGGAACGTCTAAACGCCCACAGGAGTTCGGCTGGGGGTGGTCAGAGAGGGGTTTGGCTGCTGGATGGTCAGAATCCAGGGAAGAACATCTTCCCACTCCATGCCCCTCTTCCAGCTCCCCATCTATCCCGCTGAGAGCTACCTCTACCACTGAGTAAAACTTCTGCACTCATCTTTCAAGTCCCTGTGTGACCCATTTTTCCGGGAAGCTGGACAAAAAGCTAGTGACACAGAAAGCTGTCACATTGGCCTTCTGCCCTTGCAGAATGGCAAAGAGTCCATTAAGCTGATCAACACGTAAGCCCTAGATGGACGGTAGGGCTAAAGAGCATACTGTGACACATGTCCACTTGGGCTCCTGCACCTGCCTATCTGCTTGCTCCCCCTCCCCTCAGGGGTTTGAGCAGCCGCAGCGACCCAACAGGTGAGCCTCAGCCCTGTCTGTCGCATGTCCTGTGAGGGGAATCAGGGAACTCTCCTGTTTCAATAAGATGTCATGGAATTTTCTTTAAGAAAATCCTAAAGAATCAGATAAAGTAAAATTAAAATCATTTGTGAGTCAGTATAAATGCTAGAAATAAAACTAAAATGCATAAACATTTACATATAGGTCAGCCAAAGTGAAAAAAAATAACAGAAAAATATACCATTTAAAATTGTGAAAAAGTTTACAATAGATTTAGCAATATATTAAAGAGAAAATGTGCACGCCTCCAGGGAAAAATATCAAATACACAAAAACCAGTGCCAAAGTGAATGTTAAAATACTAACTGTGTTTTAACAATTTATCAATTTAACTCAATCCTTACTTTAAAAGTTCAATAAGATTATTGTAAAATTTGGAAAATGTTCCTCATATTAATTTTTAAAAGTGCCATTTCATAACAATATCCAAGAAAATTTTTAAAAAATTGATGACAAAAATTAAATGAATATCTTATATAGCACAAGCATCTTATATAACATACTACAAAGTTATAGCAATCAGACATGTAACATGAGCACAAGAAATAAACAACTGAATTAGTAAAATAGCTAAGAACTGCCATTTCAGAGATCACAGAAGAGTTGCCTTACTTGTAACATGAGCAACAGAAATAGATAACTGGATTAGTGAAATGGCCAAGAAACAGGTTCATGAAAAAGTTACTTTTAAATAGGTACAGAAATTATAAATGACATTTATATACAGTGATTGATTATCCATTAGGGGAAATTATTTTTTATCCAATTTACATTATACACAAATTAATTCCCTTAAAGATTAAATAGCTAAAGGTTGAAGACATTGTTTTTAACTGGTCAAATATGAAATAATAATTTTAGAGAATTGTGGGGGACAATACATTTTTAAAGCAATACAACAAATTGAACAGAAAGCAAAAGACTAGCAGACTTGACCACATAAAAATCAAAATTTCTGCAAAAAGTTTCATGAAGAGAAATAAGAATAAGCAACTATAAAAATAGAATAAATGACACATTAAAGGATAAATATTTATAACAGGTAATAGTTATATGAAACATTAAAACCAACCCTATTAAAAAACTGGCCAAAAAATATAGGCAGATAATATACTCAATGAACGCATGTGAAGTGGCCAAAATGAAAAGATGTTCAATCTCTATATAAAAATATGAAAAAAAACCCAACCTCAATAGTAATGCAAATTAAAAGAAAAAAAAATTTATGTCTTACCCATCCAGTTTGGGAATAATTTTTAATCCAGTTTTGGCAAGTTTTAAAAATGGAGTGTAAATTGGTTTAACATTTTTAAATGGCAATATGGCAATATCTAGCAAAACTTTAAATTTGCATACTCTTTGTTTCAGCAATTCTACTAATCTGGACATATACTCACACACATGCAAAAGAAGGGTAACTGCTACATTTTCATAATAGTTCAAAACTGGGTAGAGCTTTGAATAAATGATTTCCCCTAACTACTATAGCAGACACTGTTTCTGATACAAAATAGTTTTTCTGTTAACATTTACTATAATTTTAGTAGTAATTATCATTGTTGGTATCTGTGTTGGATATTTTCCATTTCTCCTCCAGATCTTCACTCTCTACTCATATCTATCTTCTCTGGACCTGGGAAGCTAAACTCAATGGAGTACAACCACGGAGCTTTGCTTTTGTTTGGGTCTCACTAGTAGGTAAGTGGAAGAATGATTAGAATAAGGCTGGATGTTTATTAAATTGACCCCTCCATGGTAAGTCACTGTGGGTTAGATGCTTCTCTCTCATACAGGCCACAATTTCAGTCAGGTCCCCTCTCTGGTAGAAAACCTTCCCTTCCTTGTTTCTTTAGGTTTGTGGTGGTAATAGCTCCCTGCTATTGTGAGCCACAAAGTTCTGCAGTATCCATTGTCTGGTTTTTTAAGCCCCACTCACACCTTTGGAAATAATTCCTATAGTTTACTCTCCTCAAAGTTTCAGTGAACCATTGATTTATTGCCAGTACCCTTTCTGACACTATTCATAACAATGTTACTTTTTCTTTACTGTGGACTGCAATAGACTGAATATTTGTGTCCTTTCCCAAATTCATATGTTGAAATCTTAACCACCAATGTGATGATAGTAGGAGGTGGGGCCTTTAGGAGGTAATTAGATAGTAAAAGTGAAGTCCTTGCGAATGGGATGAGTACCCTTGTAAAAGAGACCCCAGTGAGCTTGTAACCCTCTTTCTGCCATGTAAGGAGACAATGGGAAGATGCACGAATGCAACCTGGAGTAGGGTCTTCCCCAGAGCTTGACCATGCTGGCAGCCTGACCTCAAACTTCCAGCCTCTAGAGCTATGAGAAATACATTTCTGTTTTTTATTAGCCACCCAGCCTATGGTACTTTGTTACAGCAGCCCATGTAGACTAGGATACCAGCAGAGCCCTATTTTATTTGCAGGCCTTTGCCTTCTCTTTTATAGCTTTTTGTTTGGAGAAGGTAACTTTTTCCTCAACATAGTGATCAATCTTGATTACTCTGAGTTTAACATGATAATTCTGTTAACTGTGGGAAAAAATGGTTTAGGAGTGGTTAATGGAATATAAAGAGAGGTGCTTCTAGGGAAAGCTCTAATTAACTTAAAAAAAAAAAAGACAAGAAGAAATTGTTTTCTGGTGGACATGGTGAGTGTGATACATGGCAGCCACTTTGTAACCATTACTGGAGCTGACTTGTGTACCACACCATCTTGCTAATGTGGCACAGAAGGCAGATGGCAAGACCCCGGGCTTTGAAGGACGTTGATGAGCCGACAAATCTATCAACCTTAGGGCTGCCTTCTCTGGTGTATCCCCTTCTGGTAGATAATACATTGTCCCTTATTATTTAACCTACTTTGAGTTGATTTTCTCTTAGTTGCAATTGAAGACATGCCACTGACATAAATATTATTGAATGTTGAAAGGAACTAAGAAAATATGATAAATTGGCTGTTATTGAGTTGCCAATATTTCTGAGACTAACTGTTCACAAAAGAAAATTAAATTCAAGTTTTATATATATACATATATACTATTAGATACTACTATATATAAAATATTATTAGATTATACATATAAATAAAATAATATTTTGTCTCACATCTCCAAACTAAATAAGTATACATGTTATATATATAACTGGTTTATTGAATGTTCTGGAATCAATAGAATATAAAAAACAACTTATTTTTACTTCATGCTACTTCGTTAAGCCCTCTCATCAACTTACTCTTCCCTCCTCTGGATGTAATATTTGACAGATCCCATAGCTCTTGTGAGAAACCTCAAGAATTCATGTGTAACCCATGTCTCCTTTATTAGTCTAACCTAATGGCAAAGTTTCTGTCTTTGGTTAAATTTAAATAATTTTTCAATCCAACTTGGGCTTCCTTAAATTTGTAACCCTGTATTAGGAAAGGCAAACATTTAGGCCTTCACTTTTTCACCACCTTGTTCATCTACTGCCCCTGCTCATGAGCTATCATTGGCTAGACTTGCAAGAGGGAAAGAAGGTGAGGGATATAAAAAGTCTTAATTGATTGCCTGGCATTGGGGCTTTTTGGGTATCATATTGACAATGCTGGCTAATTTTCTCATGGAGTTTATTTATAAATAGCTTCTTTGGAGATTTTCTCTGGTAGGAAACTCAGGCTGAAGCTCTAGATAATGGCAATGCCTCCTTTACCTTATTATTTATCTATTTCCTCGGCACTGGTTTTCTGAGCTCTATCCCTCTGTAGAAGTCATCTCATCCTGCATGAAATACACTTAGAAGGGATTCATTAAAGATTAGCCGTGTTTTTCTTCCTTTAGCAGAGTATATACCAAGAAATATATATATATTTTCCCACTCCTTGTTGTGTGTATTAAACACATGTCTCTCTGTAATATCTCTTTCTTGAGCAATTGTAGTCAAAATTCAGCTCTTGAGATTTCAAGCTTTTATCAGCCTCTATTCTCAGACTCCAAAAGGCCAAGTTCTACAACTGCTTATCCCAAGTTTTGCCTATTATTTACTTCCAAATACATTAAATAATGCTAAAATTCATTAGGTTTCTAAAGGAATTGGAGAATACAAATTTCTTTAGAGGGATATTTGGTGTGCTGTGACATGATTTCTATTTTTTTTTTTCTTGAGAAAAAGAGAGTATAACCTGTCACGTAACTGAGGATAAGTCAATCATGGAGGTAGATATAGACACTCTCTTCGCAAATGGTCTAGAAGTTTATAGTTTGCTGTTCATTGGTATCCCATTTTCTTGGCTTTTAGATAATTAAGACAGAGTCTTCAGTTAAAATTTTCTAGGATCTAGAAAATTTCATTTTAACATGTTATTCCCAGTAATAGATATGCAAACGCCCAGAAAAAAAGGAGGTCTCAGCATCAAGAAGTATCAGAACAATATATCTCTTTTTAAAGGGGGCTAGTTTTAGGGAAGGGAAGGATATGGAATGGGGTGTAGGACAAAGTAGAAGAGAACATTTAATATTTATAGTATACACTTCATTTTTGTTCAGATTGTTAAAGTGAGCATCCATGTATCATTTATGTACCTGCAAACAGCAACAACAAATAAAAAAAGAGGTGAGAGCAACTAGACCTTTGGAACCAAAACTGTTGGAGAATTTATTAGATCATAAATTGTTCAATAATGGAATTATGTATTTTTGTATCACTGACTCCTTGTACTTACAATCTTGATGCATGGAAAGTTTAATAAATTTGTGCTGAATGTAGAAACAGAAGTGAAAACAACATACTTAAAGTTTCTAATCATGGAGTCAGGGTATATTATGTTTAGACACGTTGAAAACACTGCTACACCAAGTAGGGGCACACGTTACCCCATTCCCCTCAAGTATTATGCAGGAAAGGGAACACGTGTATTTTTTACCAGACTTTATGAGATTCATGTGGAATTAAGATCGACTGTCCTGAAAAATGAAAATGAACCCCTAACCTTGTTGTCTTTGGCACACTTTATATAGTTTTGTGGCCACCTACGTATGTAATAAAACATTTTATCTGACTAGGAATTCCTACAGTAAAAGAAAAAATCCAAATCCCTGGGGCTGCACATGTGTATTACATTAAGGCAGTATTAACAGAAAAAGCATTCTAGTTTTGTTTGATATAATCACAAAATATATATACAACATTAATTATATAGGGAGCTTTCAATTATGAAAATATTAATGCATAAAAAATGTAACCCTGTTCCAAACTTAGACCATATAAAATGAATCTACTAACCACCAAAAATGCTAAACATATTTTTTACTATTTTTTGTTTGACTTAAAATTTAGAAGGGTTTTCAGTGATGTTTTCAAAATCTATTATTAAAAAACAAACAGAAAAAAATACATTATTATAAAGCAAGCTGAAATATTCAAAATCATTCTTCTGAAGGCTTATTTGAATATTGTTCCTTGTAGCAATCTCAATCTTTAGAGGCAATGCTTAAGATTGCAATTGCTATAGATTAGAGGAAGCAGCCCTCTCTTACCATGTACATCTCTTGATCATAGCTTCTCACACCCCCACCTTATTTCTCTAGTCTCCCCACCCCCAAGTTTAAGGGCAGAGCAAAAAGGGAATAGTGGTTTGTATGTCCTAAAAGACAAGAAGCATTACCAGGACCTTATGATAAAGGCAAGAGGAAGCAGTCTTCATTGGCTGTGATGCAGGTTGGGAAAAGAATGAACCATGAGCTAATTGGCTTCAGAATGTTCACACCAGCTGTTGGATCCCTTTTCTTGATCATTGCTACAGGGTCGCTGACTATGTGGGACTCTGCTATAGAAACCAACATTCAAGTACGAAAAGTCCTGAAAAGTGAGGAATAGACGTTAATTAGACAGTACTGAACAAGCTGAGCAGTGAAAATGTGGGATTGCCGTACCTTGAGGAGAAATTTGGCCAATGTGATAACCTACATATTGACAGCAAAGAATGTCTGCAAAGGATAATTTTCTAAAGGTTGAGACTTTATTCTTGCCTCAAAGTTCCTTACATAGCAAAGGGGTTTGTCATTCACCTATCACTGTCACAAAAATAATGAGGGCTTTGAGGCTTTCTGCTGAACTTTACAGATATTTGCAAAGCGTTTATGTGACTCTTAAAGGTAAATGTGTTCCACCAGACTTACATAAACACTATGAGGATGAATACAGCTTCTCAGCCGTTTTTCTCTTTTTAATGTCTTTGGAGTTTACAAATATTACCTCTGGAATATAAATGGAACTTCCTTGTTCTCTTACTATGGCATAGACTCTCATCTCTAATTTTGAAACAGAATAAAATTATCTTGCAATGCAGTTGAGATCCTGTATCTGAGATTGTGTAATAAAGGATCATTTGTGTGCTAAAAATTTTGACACAGAAGTCTGAGATGTATAAGGAACAATGCAAACTCATTGAATGCATACAATCCCCAGGCATTTTTGGCATTTTAATAGGGTTTTTAGGCATGACATCTTACATAACCACACTGAAACTGTTTCACTTCTAGTCTTTTATCATCAGCAAGAAATTAGAAAATAGTGCTTCCTATGCTAAAGAAAAATTTGCTGGTGATTACACTTTTCATAGTTGAGCTCTTTATACATGATTTTTCCCACTTGTAAAGAAAGTGGTACTAACCATCTTGTATTTTAACAGAAGAAATGGAAGGAAATAGATCCATTTACATCACATTTCATTGTATTGGGTTTGTAAAGCAGCTCCTCAATCTTCAGAGATTTTGTTTATAAAGATGGTTTCTGTATACTTGGCAATAGTTTCAGTGCCTCTGTAGTTTACAAGCCTCAAAATACGTGAGACTGATAATCCTCCACATATACAACCATGCAGCTGCTCCAGAGGAAATCTTTTCCTTTCTAACTTAAATGGCCAGTGGATATTTTAAGATAGGTGAAGGTTTAATTATAATATGAATATTAATGCTAAGAGAAATAAGATTTTTCTAATAAAGTTTGGAGGGCGTCAAAGAGCAATACATTGCTTTCTTGGACATTCAAGGATTTATAAACATTATGCAGAAAATACAGACAGAGAATCTACACAATGTAATTTAGTTCTTTGCCTTCCACATATAGAAAAATTGTATTTGAAAAGCCGATCTTCAACTAGAATGGGAATCTAGCCTATATTTGGGAGTCAAAATTAATATTAGAAGAAATATTTTACTTTGATTAATGAATGACAGAACTTGGGAATTTTTAACAGAAATATATATGTAAATTATTTTAATTAGGGTGCCCTCAAAGTTTTATAATAATGACAGTAACAAGACTGAGCACTAGTAAAGAGCCAAGGGCTAGTTATGCTCCAGATCCTGTGAAGGATACTTTATGTACATTTAATTTATGCTCAAGCCAATTTTATGAGATAGATACTTTTATTCTCAACTTACAGATAATTTAAAGCAACAATTCTAAAGTCATATAGCTGGAAATCATTAAGCTGAAGTCCAAGTAATAGTCCCTTTGATTTCTTAGCTTGTGCTCTTGGCAGTTGTTTTGATTGTATAATGCTACAGACAAATCACCACAAACATAATGGTGTACAACAAAAACAAAACTCACATTAATATTAACTTCCTGGTCTGAGGGTTGACTGTGCTAAACTAGCCGAGTCTCTTACATGACTGCACTCAGTGTCTGAGGCTGGAGCTATCAGAAGATATATCACTCACAGGCCCAGCTGTTGGTCAGAGAACCCTTACACATGGTTTATTCATGTAGCTCAGGCTTCCTCAGAACAGAATAGCAAGGTTTCAGGGGAGGAGTGTCCTGAATGACAGATCTCAGAGGAAACTTTATTGTCTTTTCTGAACTAGTCTTCAAAAATCACACAGCAACACTTCTGCAGCATTGTAAATATTAGAAGTGACTCACTGAGGCCAGCGTATTGCCAAATGGAGGGAAAATATGCTCTATCTCTTAATGGAATCAGTGTCAAAGATTTTGTGAACATTTATTATTATTATAATTATTATTAATAGTAGTTCAATAGGTTTTTGGGGAACAGGTGATGTTTGGTTACATGAATACGTTCTTTGGTGGTGATTTCTCAGTTTTTGATGCACCCATCACCCAAGCACTGCACACTTTACCCAACGTGTAGTCTTTTATTCTTCACCTCCCATCCCACCCTTTCACCTGAGTCCTTAAAGTCCATTGTATCATTTTTATGCATTTGAGTCCCCACCGCTTGGCTCCCACTTCTGAGGGAGAACAGATGACATTTGTTTTTTTATTCCTGATTTACTTCACTTAGAATAATGGTCTCCAATTCCATTCAGGTTGCTGCAAATGCCATTATTTTATTTATTTTATGACTGAGTAGTATTCCATAGTATGTATGTGTATGTGTATGTATATACGTATATATATACCACATTTCCTTTATTCACTCATGGATTAATGGGCATTTGGGATGGTTCCATATTTTTACAATTGCAAATTGTGCTGCTATAAACACATGTGCATCTTTTTTGTATTATAACATCTTTTCCTCTGGGTATATACAAAGGAGTGAGATTGCTGGATCAAACAGTAGATATACTTTTCATTCTTTAAGGAATCTCTACGCTGTTTTCCATAATGGTTGTATTAGCTTACATTCCCAACAACAGTGTAAAAGTGTTTTCTTTCACCACATCCACATCAACATCTATTATTTTTTGATGTTTTGATTATGACCATTCTTTCAGGAATAAGTTGGTATCATATTGTGGTTTTGATTTGCATTTCCCTAATAATTAGTGATGTTGAACATGTTTTCATACATTTGTTGGCTATTTGTATATCTTCTTTTAAGAATTGTCTATTATGTTCTTAGCCCACTTTTTGATGGGATTATTTATTTATTTTTTGTTACTGATTTGTTTGAATTCCTTGTAGATTCTGGTTATTAGTCCTTCCTTTGATGATAGCTTGCAAAGATATTCTACCACTCCATGGGTTGTCTGTTTACTCTGCAGATTATTTCTTTTGCTGTGTAGAAGCTTTTTAGTTTAAATAAGTTCTATCTATTTATCATTGTTTATGTTGCATTTGCTTTTGGGTTCTTGTCATAAAGTCTTTGCTTAAGCTAATGTGCAGAAGGGTTTTTCCAATGATATCTTCTAGAATTTTTAGGGTTTCAGGTCTTAAATTTAAGTCTTTGATCCATCTGGAGTTGATTTTTTTTTTTATAAGGTGAGGGAAGGAGTTCTGGTTTCATTCTTCTACATGTGGCTTGCCTATTATTCCAGTATCATTTGTTGAATAGGGTATTCTTTCCCCATTTTACGTTTTTGTTTGCTTTGTCAAAGATCTGTTGACTGTAAGTATTGACCTTTATTTCCAGTCCTCTATTCTGTTCCATAGATCTATATGCCTGTTTTTATACCAGTACATGCTGTCTTGGTGACGATGGCCATGTAGTATAGTTTGAAATCAGGTAATGTAATGCTTCCAGATTTGTTCTTTTCCTTAGGCTTGCTTTGGCTATGAGGACTCTTTTTTAGTTTCATATGAATTTTAGGATTGTTTTTTCTAATTCTGTGAAGAATGATGGTGGTATTTTGATGGGATTGCATTGAATTTGTAGACTGCTTTTGATAGTATGGTCATTTTCACAATATTGATTCTACACATACATGATCATGGTGTATTAGTCTGTTTCACATTGCTGATAAAGACATATCTGAGATCTGGCAATTTACAAAAGAAAGAGGTTTAATTGGACTTATAGTTCCACGTGACTGGAGAAGCCTCACAATCACGGCAGAAGGCAAGGAATAGCAAAGCACATCTTACATAGATGGCAGCAGGCAAAGAGAGAGAGCTTTACAAGGAAACTCCTCTTTTTAAAGCCATCAGATCTTGTGAGACTTACTCGCCATCACAAGAACAGCACAGGAAAGACTTGCCATCATGATTCAATTACCATCCACTGGGTCCCTCCCATAACGTGTGGGAATTCAAGATGAGATTTGGATGGGGAGACAGCAAAATATATCACATGGGATATGTTTCCATTTGTTTGTGTCATCTATTATTTCTTTCAGCAATGTTTTTTAGTTTTCCTTGTAGAGGTCTTTCCTCCTTGATTAAGTATATTCCTAAGGATTTTATTTTATTTTTGCAGATATTATAAAAGGGTTTGAGTTTTTAATTTGATTCTCAGCTTGGTTGCTGTTGCTGCATAGCTGGGCTTCTGCTTTATGTACATTAATTTTGTACCCTGAAATTTTGCTAAATTAATTTACCAGTTCTAGGAGTTTTTTAGATTAGTCTTTAGGGTTTTCTAGGTATACAATGATATCATCAGCAAACAGTGACAGTTTGCTTCCTCTTTACTGATTTGGATGCCCTTTATTTCCTTCTCTTGTGTGATTGTTCTGGCCATGACTTCCGGTACAATGTTGAATAGAAAGGGTGACAATGGGCATCTTTATCTTATTCCAGTCCTTAGGGGGAATGCTTTCAGCTCTTCCCCATTCAGTATAAAGCTGGCTGTAGGTTTGTCATCAATGGCTTTTGTTGCCTTAAGTTATGTCCCTTCTATGCCGATTTGCTGACGGTTTTAATCATGAAGAGAGACTGGATTTTGTCCAGCATCATGTGATATTTGTTTTCAATTCCATTTTTGTGGTGTATTACATTCATTGACTTGTGGATATTAAATCATCCCTGCATCCCTGGTATGAAACCCACTTGATCATGGTGGATTATCTTGTGGATATGCTGTCAGGCTCAGTTAGCTAGTATTTTGTTGAGGATTTTGCATCTATTCATCAAAAATATTAGGCTACAGTTTTCTGTTTTTGTTATGTCCTTCCCTGATTTTGATATTAGGGCAAAACTGGATTCATAGAATGATTTAGGGAGGAGTCCTTCTTTCTCTATCCTATGGAATAGTGTCAATAGAATTGGCACCAATTCTTTGAATATTTGATAGGAATTCAGCTGTGAATTCATGAGGTACTGGGCATTTTTTTTGTTGGTAACTTTTTAATTACCATTTCAATCTCACTGCTTGCTGTTGGTCTGTTCAGAGTTTCTAATTCTTCCTGGTTTATTCTAGGAGGTTTGCATATTTCCAGAAATATATTCATATCCTCTAGGTTTTCTAGTTTAGGTGCATAGAGGTGTTCATAGTAGCCTTAAACGATTTTTTTGTATTTCTGTATTTCAGTTGTAACATCTCCCATTTCATTTCTAATTGAGCTTAGTTTTGTCCTCTCTTCTCTTCTTTGTTAATCTTACTAATTGTCTATGAATTTTGTTCATCTTTCCAAAGAACCAGCTTTTTGTTTCATTTATATTTTGCACCATTTTTGCTTTCAATGTCATTTAGCCTTTTTCTGATCTTGGTTATATTTTTTGTCTACCTGGTTTGGGTTGATTTCTTCTTGTTTCTCTAGTTCCTTGGGGTACATCCTTAGATTGTCTTTTTGTGCTCTTTCACACTTTCTGATACAGGCATTTAATACTATGAACTTTCCTCTTAGCACTCACTGCCTTTGCTATATCCCATATGTTTTGATAGGTTGTGTAACGATTATTGTTCAAGTCAAATACATTTTAGTGTTCATCTTGATTTAATTGTTGACCAAATGATCATTCAGGAGGTTATTTAATTTCCGTGTAATTACATGGTTTTGAGGGTTCCTTTTGGAGTTGATTTCCAACTTTATTTCACTGTGGTCTGTGAGAGTACTTGCTATAATTTTAAATTTCTTAAATTTCTTGAGACTTGTTTCGTGCTTTATCATATGGTCTATCTTGGAAAATGTTCCATGTGTTCATTAATAGTATTAATATTCTGCAGTTGTTGGGTAGAATGTTCTGTAAATATTTGCTAAGTCCATTTATTGAGTAAGGTTAAGTCCATTTGTTGGCTTTCTGTCTTGATGATCTGTCTAATGTTGTCAGTGGAGTATTGAAGTCCCCCACTATTATTGTGCTACTGTCTGTTTCATTTCTTAGGCCTAGTAGTAATTTTTGTTTGTTTGTTTTGAGACAGAGTCTCACTCTGTTGCCCAGGCTGGAGTGCAGCAGCGTGATATAGACTCGCTGAAACTTCCACCTCCCGGGTTCAAGCGATTCTCCTGCCTCAGCCTCTCAAGTAGCTGGGACTACAGGTGCATGCCACCATGCCTGGCTAAATTTTTGTATTTTTAGTAGAGGTGAGGTTTCATTGTATTAGCCAGGATGCTCTCAATCTCTTGACCTCATGATCCACCTGCCTCAGCCCATTGTCTTATAAATTTGGGAACACCAGTTTTAGGTGCATATATATTTAGGATTGTGATATTTTCCTGTTGGACTAGTCCTACTATCATTATATAGTGTCCTTCTTTGTCTTTTTAAACTGCTGTTGCTATTCCCTCAAACATGTTCTAGTTGTGGCAACATATATAACATGTAACATAAAGCTGACCATCTTAATCATTTTTAAGAGTACAATTCAGTGGCATTAAGTAAATTTACACTGTTACACAACCATCACCACCATCCATCTTCAGAACATTTTCATCTTTTAAAGCTGAAATGTGGTACCCATTAAACAATAATTCCCGTTATCCTACCCCTGGAACTACCATTCTACCTTCTGTCTCTATGAATTTGATTACTCTTTGTAACTTATGTAAGTGGAATCATGCAATATTTATCCTTTAGTGACTGGCTTATTGCATTTAGTATATCCTCAAGTTTCATACATGTTGTAACATGTGTCAAAATTTTCTTCTTTTTAACATTGTGTAATATGCTGTTATCATTATGTGCCACCTTTCGTTTATTCATTCATCTGTTGATGGACACTTGAGTTGTTTCCACCTTTTGGCTACCATAAATAATACTTTTATTAATTGGATGTACAAATATTTCTTCAAGAGCGGAAATGATGAATCATATGGTAATTCTATTTTTAATTATTCTTTTCTTTTTCTTCTTTTTGAGATGGAGTCTTGCTCTGTCACCCAGGCTGTAGTGCAGTGGTGCAATCTCAGTTCACTGCAGCCTCCGCCTCCTGCATTCAAGCAGTTCTTCTGCTTCAGCCTCCTGAGTAGCTGGGACTACAGGTGCATGCCACCAAGCTGGCAAATTTTTATATTTTTAGTAGTGATGAGGTTTCACCATGTTGGTCAGGATGATCTTGATCTCCTAATCTTGTGATCCAGAAACTATTATACTGTTTTCCATAGTTACTATACTGTTTTACATTCCCACCAACAAATTCTAATTTGTTCATATCCTCACCAAAACTTACTTTCTGTATTTTTTATATAGTAGCCATCCTAATAGATAGGAGGTGGTATCTCATTTGGTTTTAATTTGTATTTCCCTAATGATCACTGATATTGAGCATCTTTTCATGTGCTTTTGGCTATTCATATTTTTTTTGGAGAAATATCTATTAACTTTTTTGTGTATTTTAAAATTGGTTGTTAGTTTTGTTGTTGTAGGAGTTCTTCACGTATTCTGGATATCAATTCTTTACCAGGTATACAATTTGAAAATATGTTCCTCCATTCTATGGATTGCCTTTTCATTCTGCTAATTGCATCCCTTGATGCACAGAAGTTTTAAATTTTGATGTGGTTCAATTTATTTATTTTTTAATTGTTGCCTGTGCTTTTAGTGTCACACCCAATAAATCATTGCAAAATCTAATTTCATGAAGATTTTCCCTGTTTTCTTCTAGGAGTTAAGTGATTTTAGATCTTATGTTTGGATCTTTGATTCATTTTGAGTTAATTTTTGCATATGATATAAGATAAATGTCCAACTTCATTCTTTTGCATGGATATACAGTTTTTCCAACACCTGTTTTTTGTGGAGTGGGAGGAACTGTCATTTCCCTATTGAGCAGTCTTGACATCCTATTGAAAATCATTTTACCATATATGTGAGGATTTATTTCTAGGCTGTCTATTCAGTTCCATTGGTCTATATGTCTGTCTTCATGCCAATACTATATGGTTTTGTTCAATGTACCTTTGAAATATGTTTTGAAATAAGAAAGTGTGATGACTCCAGAGTTGTTCTTTTTTATTATTGCTTTGGCTCTTTGATGTCTTTTGAGATTCCATATGAATTTGAGAATTTTTTTTTTGCAGTGTATATGGGATTGTTTTCTTAATTTCCTTTTTGGATTGTTCATTGTTATCATATAAAAACATATTTTTTGTGTGTGCTTATTTTGCAGCTTACACGTTTATTGAATACATTTATTATTTCTGAAAGATTTTTTTGTTTTTGTTTGGTTTGGTTTTGTGCTTGTATAGAATCTTTAAGGTTTTCTAAATATAGGATTATGCTACCTGTGAACAGAGAAACTTTTACTTCTCTCTTTACAGTCTGGATGACTTTTACTGCATTTTCTTGCCTAATTTTCTGGCTAAGACTTCCAGTGTTATGTTCAATAGAAGTGTCAAAAGTGAGCCTTCCATCTTCTTCTTGATCTTAAAGGAAAGCTTTCAGTGTTTTATAATTTTCTACCGTGTCAGCTGCTGGGAACATCTTTTAAATCATCATAAGAATTTTTAACATTTGTTTAACATATCCTTTCTAGAAGAAAATTTTATTTTACTTATATTTGAGCCACAGGGAATCACTAACATAGCTTTTGTTCAGTTATCCAAGAATTAAAAGATAAGACAGACAAAGCAATCAAGGCAATGACAAAAATATTAGCCAGTTTATTCAGAAATGATAATGGGAAATCAGGTGCTATTGTTGTATTCAGAGCATGCTGGCTTATTTGTAATTATTTTTAATCCCCCCAAAGATTAAAGCTACTACCTTCATAAAAATAGGCAATCAAGTTTAAGTTTCAAATTTGTTTAATTATGTTTAAGATCACTCTTTAAAACACATTTGAAATATGGCAATGATAATATTTCATATAAGTGAAGAAATAATTACTTAATAAATCATGTAGATAAAACTTTATGTTGTTTAGAAAACAAAAGCTAATTTTAATCTTTAACTGCAACAGTCCCCAATGTATTTCACAAAGGTTAAAAAATTAAACAGGAACAATAAAGCCATCAGAATATAAATATAATACATGAAGACAGTTTTTGTAATATTGAGTTACAGGAAATCTTCCAAAAAATGACATAATAACACAGATTGACACACATGACAAAATAACAGTTAAATCTTATGAATAGAAATGACACAAAACGGAAAGGCAACATGGGGTAAATTGTTACATATGTGAACAAGATTTATTATCAAAAATAGATAAAGAAACTCTATTGAAGAAATTTTTAAAAAGATTTATGCATAACCCATTGTAAAAATTTGCTAATAAAATAAGCTGGCAATTCAGAATAAAAGAACAACAAATGAGCAATGGACATTTAAAATCAGTTGACTCAACTGCCAATCAAAGTAAAACAATGATGTTTATTTCTATGCTAGGGTAGAAAATATTGACGCACTTGGTGATCTCTAGAGTCTGGAATTGCTGGTTATTTGCCTATGTACTTGTCACTCCAGTTTTTGCTGTTTCTCTTCTGTATTCTTCATGGTAGGAGGGCTACCTCTTACAGACTGCATTACCCAGCTACTAATGTCCATTGCCTTCCAGCCCCATTTGACAAAGTAATGAACTGGTGGAAAACTGCAGGTTGAACCAAATAATAAGTCAGGTTATTTCTTACCCCTTTCTTTCTAGTTTAGTGGCTGTGGCCAGCAACACTACTTTTTTGGCTCTGTTTCTAGCTGATAATTCCAGCTTCCTGGCTCTGGTAACACCTCCTCCTTCCACCGTCCCTTCATCAGTGTCATACCCAGTGCAAAACACTGGAGTAGTGAGTGTGGGCTATGAGGGGGTTACCTTGTAAGAAGATAATTTGAAAATCATATTGAAACCAACTAACAACCAGTCTGTTTTTATTATATCTATGTACTAGTGTTTCTAAACCATGTCAGTGACAAAATTCTTCTTTTGCAAAGGCTACCACTCACCAGGTACCCACCTTAATTCCCAACTTGACATACCACCTAGGAGTAATAGCAGTAGCTTTCTAACATTACTAAACTCAGAATCACTTTACCACACTTGATTTGATTTCTCAACTCTTCAATTATCTGCGTCACAAACTTTCTATTTTAAATGTAGAGGGTCCAAGGCAGGAGGATAACTTCTTCCCAGGAGTTTAAGGCCAGCTTGGGCAACATAGTGTGACCCCATCTCTACAAAAAAAATTTAAAAATTTAGCCAGGTGTGGTGGTACAGGCCTATAGTCCCAGCTACTAGGGAGGCTCAGGTGGGAGGATTTCTTGGTTTAGAAGTTCCAGGCTGCAGTGAGTGGTGATCATGACATTGCACTGCAGCCTGAGCAACAGAGTGAGACCCTGTTTAAAATGAACAAATAAGTAAATGTAGAGATACCTATTCTCCTATTTGAACCCTGACTCATACAGTTAGTGTATGTGGAATCTGGCACATTCATTTGTTGCGGGTGTTATTGAAATAGATATAAACTCTTAAGACGGCAATTTGAAAATATCCAGTTTTAAATGTGCATTTACTTATTATAGAAATGAGAGTAAAAGGTAGCAGAGCTTATGTTTTCTAGCTTAAATTCTTTTTCATTAGTTACCTTCACTACTCTTTAAGTAAATTTAGGTGTTTTCAATTTGAAAAGGAAAAAAAAGTTCTATACTTTAAGCGTATTTGGCATACTGTCAAGCTGAGAAAGTGTGCATTTCTGATTGTCAAGGTGTTTCTAGATAGCAGAAGTTAAAAAAATAAAAATATTAGTTAAAGACAAGTATGACTGAGAAAAAAATCACAAAAGAGAGGGAGGGAAATAATCAATGGTGAAGGATGGACCTGCTGGTAAGATGCAATTAACTTCCAAGCAAAATACATAATGAACTGGAGTGTTACAAGATATGTTATGAAACCTGCTGTGAAGAAACAAAAAATAAGTAATCATGCCAGCTCAGAAGGATGTATTCTAGTTTTATCGAAAGTTTAAGAGGTAAGCAGGCTTTCAGGGATCACTTTTACCAGGCTGCAGGAGGTCAATGAAGTGGGAGCCATGTGTGTTATTATAGAACTGTGATGGATAATTCATAACTAGATAAAGCCTGCAATGTTGAGTGGTGTAAAACACTAGTTCTCAGAGTTTGTGACATAGTCACCTGGGGAATGCAGTTATTGTCCAGATGCTACACAGGCAGCATGTCTTGACTGTAAACTTACTCAGCAATATGTCTGACGTGTTACTATGAGAAACAACATATTAATCTGTCTGTAATCAAGCAGACCTAAGTTTGAATTTATAACCTCACTAGCAGTGAGGCCCTGAACACATGACTCAAGCTCTCTTAGTTTCTTTTTCTCATCTACAAGATGCAGATAAAAATCCTTACATCGTATACTTATTGTATGACATGGCTAAGCACTTATAATAGCCCAATACACCTCCATTATTCAAATACTTATAATTTGATGAATAATTTATCAAAATTCATTTATATTCAAAACTGGTTAGTTGTCATTATGGAATATTCTCAATTAACCACTGTTGAAAGTATGCCTACTATTACACTGAGTTCCACAAAAAATGATTTTTTATAGCTCAGATTGTAACCAACTGTATGTAAATGTTATGAATATATGACGTGCTGACACTAACGTTTACTAAGGAGATTCCCATGTTACAAAAAATAAAAGTAGTCATTTTAAATGACATCAGTATAAGTGGAGAAAATCTCAACAAAAAAATACCAGTTAGGAGATAGTAAATGTCAGCAATCTGACTGACAGATACTATGTGGTATTTGTATCCAACTTCTGTAATATGAAAAGCAATTAACAGTTTCATGCAATAGTTATTGTATATTTTGTAATAAATAACACACAAAGCACATACTATGCTCCAAGTGCTATTCTAAACATCTCACATAAATTGACTCATCTCATCCCTATAAAAACTTTATGAGATGAATGTTATTATTATTCCCATTGTACAGATGGGGGAAAAGTAGAGGGTAGGTATTTGAAGTTAAGAAAATATTGAGGTATTAAATTTGCTATTTGAATTGTTAGCTCAAGAGTAGACTAATATAATGTAGTACACAAAGCAAAACTGTGAGGTATGGTGACATGGTTTGGCTGTGTTTGTACCTAAATCTCATCTTGAATTGTAATCCCTATAATCCCCTGGTGTCTAGGGTGAGACCTGGTGGGAGGTGATTGCCTCAGAAGGAGTTTCCTCCAGGCTGTTCTCCTGATAGTGAGTGAGTTCTCACAGGATCTGATGGCTTTATAATGGGCTTTTCCCCCTTTGCTATCACTCTTCTTTCTCTTGCCATCATGTGAGGAGGTCCAAGCTTGCTTCCCCTTTGCATTCCACCATGATTGGATAAGTTTCCTGAGGCCTCCAAGCCTTGAAGAACTATGAGTCAATTAAACTTCTTTCCTTTATAAATTACCCAGTCTCAGGTACTCCTTTATAGCAGTGTGAGAACAAACTAACACGAACTAAATGAACACTTGGAGTCCATTTCAAGTGTTGTATCTCTGTCATTATTTCAATTCAAAAAGATGTTACTATAGCAACCCTGTGATAGTGTTTCTGTGCCTGTGTAAGTTTTTTGAAGATTTCTTTGATCAGAATGAGGAAGTTATTATTAATTACTACTTTTCTGACAGAGAATGAATTTTTAATTGATGTTACTGCATCTACTAAGTTGATAACAGGGCTTTTCTCCTCTATGCTATTATTACGATAAATTAGATTGGTTTTAAACTGATTTAACATTTAATTCTTGAGATAAATCCCACTTAGTCCATGCACTAGATCTTAGTTTATGTGCTATTTTTTTTATAAATATATATTGCTGTATTTGATTTGCTAATACATTGTCATGGGTGTTGGTGTCTATATTTATAAATGATGTTGGTGGTCTGTAGACTTCTTTCTTTCTAAGGTCTTTTCTGGTTTTGGTAATGTCCTTACAAAATTCTCTAAGAAAAAGTTCTCCAGCTTTTCTATTTTCTGAAAGAGTTTGTGTAGAATTAGTATTATTTCATCCTTAAATATTTGGTAGAATTTACCAGTAAAATCATCCAAGCCTAGAGTTTTCTTTGTGGGTTAGTGTTGTATTTAATTTCTGTAGTAGATACAGAATTATACAGAGTATCAATTTCTTCTTTACAACTCCCTATGTCATTTTCATATAAAGTATTAATATGTTGGTAAATAATTGTTCATACTATTCTCTTATTATTTTTTTAATCTGTAGAATCTTGTAGTGACAAGTCCTCTTTAATTTCTAATATTAGTGATCTTTGTCCTCTGCTCTTCTATGGATGTGATCAGCTAGTTGTTTATGAATTATCTTCATTCTTTTCAAAGAATCAGCTTTTAAAAAGGTTGATTTTCTTCACTGTCTGTCTTGTAGTTGGTTTATTTCTATTTTTATGGAGTAGAACCTTGGGTTTTTGATTTAGACTTTTCTTCACTTAAATAAAACAAAATTGAAACAAAAAATATTACTTCTAAGCACTATTTTACATGTATCCTCAAGAGTTTTATATAATAATATGTTTTTTACTATTATTCAGCTTGAAATACTTTCTATTTTCCTTTGGTATCTTTTTCTTTACCAATAGATTACTTATTATTTAATTTTCAAATATTTGATGGTTTCCTAAACATCTTATTATTATTTATTCCTACTATAATATCATTGTAATCTCAAGACATAATTTATGTGACTTTAATCATTATAGATTCATCAAGACATATTATTATGTTTCAGTTTCTTGGTAAACACACCATGTGCACTTGTATAAAATGTGTATTCTAAAGTTTTTGCATATTATATTTTATAAATATCAATGAGATTAAGCATTTGTGAGTGGTCTTCAGATGCTCTACTTATTTGCTTTGTGGTAGATTGCTTCATTAATTGTTGACAGAGTCATTAAAATATGTTCCTGTGGTTTAGAAGTTGTTATTTCTCCCTTTCATTTTGTCAATATTGCTTCATGTATTTTGAGGCTATTGTTAGAAATGTAAACAATATTATTGCTATTTCTTCCTGATGCATTGACCTCTTTTTGTGACTCTGAAATGTTCCTCTGTATCTGGGTAATACTCTTTATCTTGAAGTCTATTCTGTCTCCTATTAACATAGCCACTCCAATCTTCTTATGCTTACTGTTTGGATGGTATATATTTTTTTCTATTAATTTGCTTCCAAAGTTTCTGTATATCCATGCTTTCTCTATGCTTCTTGTAGACAACAGACAGGTGAATCTTGTTTTTTATCGGTTTTGATAATCTTTGATGTTCAAATGGAGCGTTTGGTTTATTAAAATCTAACATAATTAGTGTTATGTTTGGATTTAATTCAAAATAATTACTTGTTTTTTGTTTGATCTCACTGATTTTCCTTCATTTTGTTCACCTCTCATATCTTCTTTATAATAAATTAGAAAATATTTTATTTTGTCATTTTTTTGTTCCTCTTGACATTTTTTACTGGTTTTTATAAGGATTAGACATATATCCTTAATTTTTTTTCACAGCCTACTGAAGGTTAATATTTTATCACTCTACAAAAATACAGAAACCTTTCAACCTAGCCCTATTTAACATTCACATGCCATTCTTCATCTTACTGTTTGTATATGCATTGTATCTCCATATATTATAAACCCTAAAAAAGAGCATTAACAATTTTATTTTATACAGCCATATTAATTTTAATGGACTAGGAACAAATATACTTTTATTTAGCAATCTGATTTTATTTATCAACATGATTCACATGTTAAAAATATCATTTCATTGCTTGCATTGTTTCTTCATGGAAACCTGAGAAATATTGCCAACATTACAGTGTACCGAGACCATGTATGAAACTTAGAAAATGAATCCTACTATATGTAATTGCTCTTAAAAAAAACACAGAAAATGACTCTAACTTTATATCTATATTATAATATAATTCTGATATTGCTAAAATAGACATATAAAATCAGCAATTATTTTAAAATCATAAAATTAATAGTTAAATTATTTAATTAGTTAACACGTTTTGAAACTTTTATTCACTCGTTATAAAGAAACTTTTCTGCTATCTTGCCATGAATCAAATATCAATCTGATTTTTTGCCATACTTTTATGTTCATACACATTTTTGTTTCCATGCTGAATCAGTGTCATCTTTTTAAAGGTATTTTAAGGAGCAATTAAAGCATAACACATGTAGTATTAATAATGCATATAACTCAATTGATTTGAAGACCGTATGAGCAACTATGATTAATTTTCGGCTTATGGAGGGAATGACACCTGCATCTTGACTGTTGCCTGGCCACTCATTAATTTTTATATCCTCTCAAATTCAGACATCAAAATGTGCAAATGTGTGTTTCTTAGCATACATAACATACTGCTGAATATTTTACTTTGTTTTTTTAACCAAGAAAATAAGCACACCTATTGCTTGAAGAAGGAGCCATTCCTCTGGATAAATATATTTGTATGAGACATTTTTGTTTGTTCAATTCTTAACAGAACATTTTGGTCTGTTTTCATGTGTTGAAATAACACAGTTGTTGGAAATTATTGCCACAGGCTATATTTTTTGAAAATCCAAAATCCAAAATCAGAAGTCTGGCCAACTTTCTAGACTAAGAGTAAATTAACTTGAGCTTTATTTTATATTTCAGCTTGCACCCTCCCAACACTCCTATATACCATCTGTTTTAATATTGAGAGAGTTTTTGATGTCTGTCAAAAGAACTGCATAGAAAAGTCTGAACTTTACCTTCCTCTGTGCCAAGGCTTGTTTGTCTCATAAAATGAATAGAAAAATTGGGAGAAAGGTCAACTTGTGTTATCCTTTTAAAACAATAGTAACAATGTGAAAATACTGTATTTCCTAATGAGCACTCAGTGCCAAATAATCCTGATGAGGTACATCCAGGGACCAAATTTTAAAGGAAGATTTTCATTAGATATGCATATTGCAGATTTTCAAATAATTTGTAGGCAATCTGATGTGCCCCCAATGACCTCATACACCCTCCCCTTTAGTTTGAAATATTTTCCTTCTCCAGCTCCTTGCAATTCTGCAGCATTATGATGCTGTCACCTGTATGCTTCCTTCATACATCATGTTTCATGAATTGACTTTCTTTTTCATCTTTGCCTAACAAAACTCTTTTTCATCCTTTAAAACTCATGGCATTACCTATTCTAGGAATGTTTTTGTGATATGAGGCTATTTTATTCTAATCCAAACTTTAGTTAAGAGTTTTTGGATTTCTTTTTTTCTCCTTAACTTTTCAGGACAGTATAGGAATGGAGTGTTCTGGTTCTGTATTAGTCAGCCTGGCCACCAGAACAAATCCCACAATCCCAGCCTCCAGAAATGTGATGCATAACCCCATCTGTGGCTTCAACATTAGAAATTTATTTCCTTACAATTCTGGAAGCTGGAATGTCCAAGATTAAGGTGACAGCAGATTTGGTTTGTGCTGGCGACCCCTTCCTGGCTTCTTGCAGGCAGCTGCCTTCTATGCTTTCTCACATGGCAGAGAGGGAGGGAGGGAGGGAGAGAGAGAGAGAGAAAGAGAGAAGAGAGAGAGAGAAAGAGAGACAGACAGAGAGAGAGAGAGAAGAGAGCGAGTGAGCAAAAGAGAAAGAGTGCGCTCTTTGATGTGTCTCATATAAGGACATTAATTCTATTGGATCAGGGCCCCACCCTTATGAATTCATTCATCCCTGAAATTTCTATCTCCAGACATAGCTGCCCTGGGAGTTGAGACTTCAACATATGACTTTTGGGAAGACACAAACATTCAGTCTATAACAGATTCTTTGAGTAGTTCCTTTAAAGTTGGAGGAAACAAAGATCTGCAGTATTAATTTCACTAAAACCAATCCCTAGGTACTCACTTAAGGTGGTCTAAGAAAGTATTCCCTTCTGGGTGGAAAAATAAGAAACTTGCACAGAGAAGCAATCAACAGGCAGCTCTCTAAGATGGAAGCTATGTGAGAAACTGTTTCAGTTACTCCGTTGAATATGTTTATTCCAAAGGAAAAAGTAAATAACTGCCCTATATATTCTAAAAAATACAAATATGTCCCTATTCCGTTGTTTTTACATAAAACACTTCAGGGTACATAAAACACTTCAGGGGCATGAACAGTAATATCAACTCACTCTTCAACTAGAAGTGGCATCATTACAAAATGTCATGATTAGTAGAAAGGATTGTCACCCAAAATGGAGTGAGGTTCCCATCTTTTTTCATTCCCCCCAGGCCCCACCCACTAATCCTCTGTGATTCCAAGATTCCCTGGGAATTATTTTTTGTTTGTTTTCATTTACCATTGATTTTCTAATGTCCTGGGTATTTTCATTTCCCCTTCCAATCCACTCCTTATTCTAATAAGGAGAGAAATGATTGGATTAATAAGTATAGTTCTTTGTAAGCTGCATTTTCAGTCATAATGTTATGTATTATTGCTACAGATTTAGTCCTTAATAACTACAATCATTTTGGTGTCTGTCATTTGGACCACCCTGGATTTTCCAAATGCCAAACAGGAAAGAACAAGTGTTTCCTTTGTGCAGTAAAGATAAATAGTCAGGACAGCAAATGAAAACTCCAATCAGTATGTCCCTTGTTTATGGTGGCTAATATAGAGTTTTCCGAATACCATTAGGGATTTAGTAAAAAGTTGATAGAGCTTGTTGAAGAGCGAGGAGTGAATTTTATCTTATAGAAATAGAACATTGGATTTGCCATCATGGTAAGGCACAACGGAGGAAATGAAAAGGGATCAACTGAATATTACAGAGAGAGGGAGAGAGAGAAAGCCAAATTACCCTAGCATGAATAGAGAGAGTAATGATAGGATTAAAATTAAAATTCTGACATGAGACATATTGTCTTATGGATCTTTTGAATTTGAAAGGTGTGATTTTGTTCATTCTTTCCACTTCTCATTTGCATGTAGGCCCAGATTGCTGAATTTAGATAATTTGATCATACAAATTTTCTCACTTGTTGACTTTCGTTGAGTATGACTTGTTTCAAAGAGACACCAAATGGAGAGAAAAATATACATAACAATTAGGATGTCTCCAAAAAATTACATAGTCTTTTGAAATGAAGTCACAGATGGGAAAATATACTTCTCAGTTTTCCTGAAAAAACATTCTTTTTTTGAGGAGGGGGAAGCCCGTGATACCTATACATAACTGATTAGATGGATAGCGCTATTAAATTTAACTGGAAGATCCAACTACAACCTGACTGGAAATGTTCTCTAGAAAACAATGAAGGCGATCGGTGTAACAGAGCTTCATTTGAAGGAGGAGACATATTTAGCATTATAGAAAAATAATTGTGTTTTGTCTGAGGAAGACCAAAGAGAATGACAAACTAATACAGTATAGTTTTTACCTTGTGCTGGTATAGTGGTCATAAGGGGGCAAAGATCATTGGTAGACCAGTGCTTGTGCCCTCAAACTGGAATGCACCACAGTCTTGAAAACAGAGAGCCTATGGCACAGGAAGACTTTCTCTAAGTAACGATTTAAGTAATTCATGACAGAGTCTGGAGAATTTTGCATGCAGACTGAATAAAGCGTTAGTTAATCCATAGTCCCAGAGATTTGTTCTCATGGTATATGGAAACTTATGGCTGATTAGAAAATAGTTTAGTTCTGAAACACCTAGACGTTTTTATTTTTCTTTCTGTCTTCCTGCCCCTAACTCACTTGCTTTTATTGTTGTTTAAGAAATGCTGTAATATTCCACATGGTGCATCAGCCTTCAGGATCGGGAGAACATTTGCTCTAGCTAATTTAACACCTGTATATTCTCCCAGACATAGCTAGGCCTGGTAGCCTCATGGGTCATGCCTGCCTTTCATAAAGGAGGCAGAACTCACAGTTCTTATTGAGGAATCTGTTCATCAAAGTAGCTCGCCACAACACTGCAGCTTGTTTCTAAACAGAAAAAAAAAAAAATTATCCCAAATATTCAGTATTCCTTTTATTCTACATAAAATAAAGGAATTTCTGATTTTAATGTTCTACAAAGCTAAATTAGCAATGTAACAGCTTAGCTGCATAAAGTGTAATATGTAACAAAATTACTGTGTTAAAATAGAGATCTAATGATACCTTCATTAAGTTGATCACTGAAATGGCAAACCCTTTTCCAACATAACAGTTTCTATAGATACCACATGCTTATGATCAAAATTACTTTTCTGAATGTGATTTTCTCTTGCATTTGATTGTATTTTATATCTTCTTTCTGGCTGTAACTTACAATTAAACATAAGGAAAAATAGTGCAAGGCAAAATATACTCTGCATCTGTTTTACTGCTCAAATAAATACACAATCTGCACAAACAGATTTTCCTAGTGGGCAAATTTCAAATGACTCCCCAGATAGGTTCTAGATTTTTTTGAATGCCACCAGGAATGCACCAAATGTTGCTGGAGGAAATTTCTATGTATTCTAGCTACCTACCAAACAGCTAAATGCTCTGTCAAAAATGTTTAATTTAAGCTGTTATAATAATTGTTACCACAAAAGATGGATCACGGCTGAGAAGTAGATTTTTATCCTCAAGTATAAATATATTTCTCGAATTAAATATTGTTTTACAAACAGAATCAATATTTTTGGGAAAAGAGTCTTCAAAACAAAAGAAAACTTTACAAAAAAATCAATGGAAATGCTTGATTTTTAGAAACTGTCATTTTTTCCTCTAACTTTTCGAGAGTTTTATTGTTGTTTTGTTGTTATTTAGTATTTTTTCCTACATATTATAATAATAAAAATAAATCAGACCACTAAGGAGGACCCAAACAAAATGTTATTCTATTTTCCATGAGAACAGTTTTATGTTTGTAATTTTATGCATATTATTTCTAATTAAATTATGGAGAAAATTATGGCAAAGAATCAGTGGACCAAGGAACCATATTAAGCCTAAGGCAAAAGGAAAATTCAGTCATGCTGGATTTATCTTTACTACAATTTTTGATATTTTGTCCACTACAGATTTTTTGCATTACTTTTGATTTTTTAAAATGTTACATTATGGTAAGATTTATCTTCATTACTGAGGTTTTGGCATGTGCTTAAATTTTGCATGTAACATAAGTGTCTCACTTATCTCATTATCTTCACTGTAGTCATAGTTTTGGATAGAATGATATGTTGTAATTCTGAAAAGTACTGAACTATAGTCTGCATATGTTAAATTCTAAATTATTGAATTATTATTTATTATTATTAAAAACTGAAAAAAAATTATGAATTTTCACAACTTTGATTCAGTTTGGCTTGGGCATCATGATATTATCAGTCATTGTAGCCCCAAATATTGCCAAATAATTTGGCTTGCACCCTCAGCAGAGGTTATGTCATGATAGTGATATTTTATATAGGTTAGTGAACTACTTTATAATTTATAAAATGTAAGACTACCACTTTAATTAATATACTCAATAGTTCAGATGTTTCCACGTTGATGTAGTTTTGTTTCCACATTGACATATGTTTTTAAATACTCTGACTCGAGCTATATTTAAATCCCTTATAATGTCAAAAGTTCTTACAAAAACATCCTCCATGCTCAAATTATATTTTGAAAAGCTGCATAGGGGATTCTCTCTTGAAAGTTCACAGTCCACATTAGAATGTTAAATACTCTAAAATGTTCTGTAATAAATGCACTTGTTTAACTTTAATTAATTCAGTTTTTCCAAAATTATTGACCCTAAAATCTTTTAGTGCATCTTTGGTACATTGTCTTTATAAGTACGTAGATGTATTAGTTCATTCTTGCATGGCTGTAAGGAAATACCTGAGACCAGGAAATTTGTAAAGAAAACAAGTTTAACTGGGTCACAATTCTGCAGGCTGTGCAAGAAGCATAACACCAACATCACTTGGCTTCCGGGGGAGGCCTCAAGAAGTTTTTACTCAAGGTGGGAGATGAAGAGGGAAGCAGGCATGTCACATGGTGAAAGCTGGAGCAAGAAAGAAAGAGTGGAGGGGGAGGTGTCACACACTTTTAAATGACCAGATGTCACAAGAACTCACTATTACAAAGATGGCACCAAGCCATGAGAGATCCACTGCTATGATCCAAACACCTCCCACCAGGGCCCACCTCCAGCATTGGAGATTACAATTCAACATGAGATTTGGGTGTGGACAAATACACAAACTATATCAATAGGATTTCTCAGAGCACAATTTAGGAAATACAGTTGTGAATGCAATTAATAGACATTTGTTATACTGCTATACAATAGCATTTATAGTACTTTTCAGCCTTAATATTATTAGAATGCAAATGGATATATATTTGGCAATATTTCACATGTATAGGATGTGATTTTACATCTTTGAAAACTAAAAAAGATAAGGGAAAGAGGTAAAAGATGAAATTACTTTTCTAACCCTAAACCATATATTAATTCAACAGAATATGATTATTTGAAGAGCACAGGAACTATATTCTATTTTGAATATAAATCCTTGAGATATTTATAATGTCCTATAAACTAGTTAGTTCTCCTTTTTTATATATTTTCCAACATCTTTGAATATCTAGGCTTTCCAGTATCTATCCTGTATTTTGACAGGTGCTTTGATAAATATTCCATGGTTTTCTAACCAATTTCAGAGTTTTCTTGTCTTAGTGCATGTGCCTGCTCTTCAGAGAAGTGTTTCAGGGCTGATCCAAGCTGTCACTTAGATGTTTCATATCATAAAATTCCTCTACTGTCCTGTGAGGTCTTTGAAAGTAAAGGTTTGCTTTATTTTTTAAATCAATTACAATTGGTAGTATATTGCTAAATAAATATAGATGTATCATTAAAATTTCTGACTTAATTAAAATAGCCAAATTATGGGTAATTGTTAAAGTTTTGATAAATATCCTTCATAAGGAAGAAAATCTATACTATTTTCTTTTTAAAAAATGCCAGTTGAGACATTACCAAGTAGTAGAGGGTAATACTGAATACTATCTGGCATAGTTGAAAGTGTCTGGGCTTTGTGGCAGTTATACCAGGGATCAAATTCCATGTTCTTTTATATGTTGCCGGAAATGAAGATGTCACCTTGAATGTATATTACTATAAAATGAAGATTTTGCAGGACTTCTAAGAGGGTTAAATGGCACAATATATTTGATAAAGCCCAGTAGCTCCTGTCAGTTCTCAAGAATTTCTTAATGAAGAGTGGCAGAATATACCACCCTAAAGCATGCCACTTTGACAAAGGATTAATTTGAGATAAAGGTACTTGAAAAACAGCAAATCCAAGAGGAGCATTTTAATGTCCCCTTTTCTTACTGAAAACAGGAGATAAAAGCTCCCATGTGGAAGATGCCCTCCCAGTACCAGGAGAAAAAAAGAATTCTTCCAAGACATGTCAGCAGAGAAAATTCTACTCAAACTGACCTTGTTAAAATAATTCTTAGCTTCTTTAGTCTCCTCACACAGTTTTGTTACTTTTCCACCATTCTCTCTCTCTGTTCAACCCAATACTAAATTTAGGTTTTGTCACTTTTTTGTGTTTTTATTTTCTTATGAGGGCTCACATATCCTATAAAATGTATATACATTTATGACTTTCTCCTGTTAATCTATCTTATGTCAATTTAATTCTCAGGCCTAGCTGAAAATCCTAAGAGGATAGAGAGAAAGTTTTGCCTCCCTTACACTAAGTACTTGCTGGGAACACTGCATCATTTTCACCATTGTTTTTCATCAAAATAAGCACTTAACATAAC
The DNA here is from genome assembly GCA_036589455.1 of Ateles fusciceps. Lineage (NCBI taxonomy): Eukaryota > Metazoa > Chordata > Mammalia > Primates > Atelidae > Ateles > Ateles fusciceps. The sequence goes on from JAZHEH010000851.1 coordinate 3,136,072, forward strand.
ATTAACATTGCATACTCAGGATTCCATAGAGGGAAAACAGAAAGTGTTTTATTTTTACCCATTTCTTTGCCTCTGGATAAGACCTCACTCTGGTTCCCTCAGTTTTTAAGTCGCTTCTGTATAATCAGACTCTGATCATCTTTTTTTCACAAGTGGTTCAATAGGTGATATGGTTTGGATGTTTGTCCTCTCAAAATCTCAGGTTGAGATATTATTCCCAGTGTTAAAAGTGGGGCCTGATGAGAAGTGATTGGATCATGGGGGTGGAACCCTCATGAATGACTTAGCATCATCCACTTGGTGATGAGTGAGTTCTCAGTTAGTTCATATGAGACCTGGTTGTTTAAGTCTGGGAACTTCTCCTTTCTTTTGCTCTCTCTCTCACCATGTAATGCTGCTGCTTTCCCCTTTGCTTTTCACCATGATTGTAAGCTTCCCGAGGCCCTCACTGGAAGCCAGCAAAATGCTGGTGTCATGCTCGTACAGCCTGAAGAACCATAAGCTAGTTAAACCTCTTTTCTTTAGAAATTTCTGAGCTTCAGGTATTTCTTTATAGCAGTGCAAGAACAGACTACCACATAAAATTGATACTGAGGTGTGGAGTGCTGCTATAAAGATACATGAAGATGTAGAAGTGGCTTTGGAACTGGCTAGTGGACAAAGGTTTGAATAATTTGAAGGACTCAGAAGAAGAGAAGAAGATGAGAGAAAGTTTAGAACTTTTTGCAGAGATTGGTTAAATGGTTGTAACCAAAATTGCTGATAAAGATATGGACAGTGAAGGCCAGGCTGATGAGGTTTCAAATGGAAATAAGGAATGTATTGGGAACAAGAGCAAAAGTCACCCCTTTTATGCGCTAGCAAAAAGCTTGGCTGCATTAAGTCCAGCTAAGAGGAATCTGCGGATGTTTGAACTTAAGAATGATAATTTAGGGGGTCTGTTGGAAGAAATTTCTAAGCAGCAAAGCATTCAAGAATTAACATGGCTACTTTTAACAGCCTATGATCATATGAGAGCAAAGAAATGACTTAAAGTTGGAACTTACATTTAAAAGGGAAATGGAGCATAAAAGTTTGGAAAATTTGCAGCCTGGTCATGTCACTGAGAAAGGATCCAAGCAGACTGCAGAGCAACAACTTGCTAGAGAGTTTACAATGACTGAAAGGGAGCCATATGCTGATATCCAAGTGAGTGGGAAAAGGCTTTGAAGGCATGTCAGAGATCTTGAAGGTAAACTCTCCACCACCTGCCCAGAGGGATAGAAGGAAATAATGGTTTCAGGCACCAGGCCCAGAGCCCCACTGTCCTGCACAGTATTGGGACACTGCTTTCCACATCCAGAACACTTCAGCTCCAGCCTTGGCTCAAAGGGCCTCAGGTATAGCTCAGACCACTGTTCCAGAGAGTTTGAGTCATAAACCTTGGTGGCTTCCACCTGGTGTTAAGTCTGCAGGTGCTGAGAATGCAAGTATGAAGGAAGCTTTTTGGGTTCCACCTAAATTTCAGAAGATGTATGAGAAAACCTGGATGCCCAGGCACAAGCTTGTTGCAGGGACAGAGCCCTCACAGAGAACCCCTCCTAAGGCAGTGCAGAGGCGAAACGTGGGGTTGGACCCTCAAATGGCGCCCCTACTAGGGCACGGGCTAATGGAGTTGTGGGAAGAAGGCTGCTGCCCTCTCAGACCCCAGGATGGTAGAACCACTGGCAGCTTGCATCATGAGCTGGGAAAAGCCACAGACTCTCATCTCCATTTCATGTAAGCAGCCATGTGGGCTGCACCCTGCAAAGCCATAGGAGCAGAGCTGCCCAAGACCTTGAGAGCACACCCCTTACAACACTGTGCCCTGGGTACAAGACATGGAGTCAAAGGGGATTACCTTAAAGCTTTAGTATTTAATGACTGCCCCGCTGAGCTTCAGACTTGCATGGGGTCTGTATCTCCTTTCTTTTTGATAATTTATCTTTTTAAAAATTACAATGTATACCAAATGCCTGTAACACCATTGTATATTGGGAGCTTGGGAGTAAATAATTAATTTTTGATCTCACAGGTGGAAGGAATTCATCTTCAGATGAGACTTTAAACATGGGACTTGGAGCTTGGGACTTTTGAGTTAATGCTGGAATAAGTTAAGACTTTTCAGGACTATTGGAAAGGCATGATTTTATTTTGAAATGTGAGAAAGGCATGAGATGTTGGGGGAAAGGGGGCAGAATGATATAATTTAGATGTGGAAATGTGACTCCCAGTGTTGGAGGTGGGCCTGGTGTGAGATGATTGTATCATGTGGGTGGATTCCTCATGGATGATTTAGCACCATCCCCTTGATGATGAGTCATTTCTTGGTCAGTTAGTTCACACAAGATCTGGTTGCTTAAAAGGGTCTGGCACAACCCCATTCTCTGTCTTGCTCCCTTTCTCTCCATGTGATACGCCAGTTTCCTCCTTTATTTTCCACCATGATTGTAAGCATCCTGAGGCCCTTATACGAGGCTGACCAGATGTTGGTGCAATGCTTCCTGTATAGCCTGCAGAACTACAAGCCAGTTACATCATTTTCCTTCATAAATTACCCAGCCTTAGATCTTTGTTTTTAGCAACGCAATAATGGACTGCCATGGTAGGTAAAATATTCAACTTAAATTAACAACAAGATGTTCAAACTGTAAAAATTAAGACTCTTTTTCTCTTCCTTTCAGTAATTTTGTAGGTCAGAAATGAGCTTTTTCCTCCACCTCTCCACCACCTTATAAACTGTGGCTCTGACTTCTTCAGTGTTTAAGACGTGTTGGAAAAATGAGGCAAGGTAAGTTACAGGAAATGTCTTGCTTGCTGGGCACCGGTGTCATCTCACTTTGGCTTCCTCTGAGTTTGGTGTATTTTCTAAGCTGGTTCTTTCTCTGATGGGAATAGTTTCTGCTTCTCCAGATTTTGCTGAGACTGTCCCTTCTGTATTAACATGTCTTGAAGAGAATTATTTTCATCCTTCAGCTCCTGGCATTTCTAAGTCTACCTCCTTTTCTGGATTGCAGTGACTATTCAGTGATTATGCACTGACAGGATTTAAAATGGCATCAAGTCTGCTCTCTTCCATGGGGCCCATATTGATCCATGGACAACCTCTAGAACTGTGAAGCAGTAAATTTCTGTTGTTTAAGTCGTCCAATCTGTGGTATGTTGTCATGGAAGTCCCAGCATACTAATATAACTGAGAACTGGCTAAACTCTGACTTCAGATTTGGGAAAATTATATGTGGATGTTTTTCATGAAGCAGCAAAGGAGGTAGACTAAGAAATGCCCAGGGGCTGAAGAATGAAAATAACCCCTCCTTTGTGTTTCTGTGTCCCAATCTCTTTACAAGGATACCAGTCACATGGAATTAGAGCCTATCCTAATAATCTCATTTAACCTTAATTCCTTCTTTAAGAACTATATCTCCAAATACAGTCACATTCTAAGAAACTGGGGGTTAGAGCTTCAACATACAACTTTTAAGGAAGCAAAGTTCAGCCCATTACATCAATATAGGTCAAATTTTCTCTCTTTCCACTATTCTCTATGCTTAGCCACAGCCTATGCATCATACATTGAAATTTCTCAGGACTCTGTAAAAACTAAGATTGATCTCTCCCACTTTACTTGAGGGGACAAAGAAAAATTATGAACCTCAGCAATTTTATCTAAATACATTTTCTTTTATGGCTTTCTTTTTCAATTGCCACCGTTTTTACATGTTTGAGGTGGCTATTAGGCCAAAATTTGCAAAACACTTTTCATGCCTACCGCAAACTTTCTAAGAACTCATTTTAAAATATGCAAACAATTAATTCTTTCACACATACTTAGATTGAGGGGAAAAATAAATTAGATTCTAGCAAGTAAATTTTCTCACTCTTTAGGTATTGAAAAAATACAGATTTTCCAAATCTTTCTGTTTTGCAAATGATTTGAACAGAAGGAAGCAAAGACAGGCTAGGCGCAGTGGCTCATGTCTGTAATCCCAGCACTTTGAGAAGCCGGGGCAGGCGGATCACGTGGTCGAGAGATGGAGACCATCCTGGCCAATATGGTGCAACACTGTCTATTAAAAATGCAAAAATTAGCTGGGCGTGATGGCACGCACCTGTAGTCCCGTCTACTCAGGCAGCTGAGGCAGGAGAATCACAAGAACTCGAGGAGGAAGTTGCAGTGAGCCAAGATCGGGCCACTGCAATAATCCTGGTGGTAAGAGAGAGAGACTCCCTGATAAAATTTGCTTTTCTACATCTCAGTTTTATCATTGATTCTTAACATTCAGAGGATCCCAGAGTTTACTAAAAATTTTAGGATTTTCTTCATCCCTTTTCCTAAACCTCATAAGAGACAGAAAAATCTATTCTTTAAGATTATTTTGTATTACTGCTACATATTCTCCTGATAAGCCAGAGAAAGGGAGCAAGCACAAGTCTGAAAGAGGGCGGAACCTACCACACATAACACATGGGCACGCGCACAGGCACATCCCCCCCCCCCCCCCCACACACACATATCCACATCAAAAAGAAATTTTGCAGTATACAGATGATTCTCAACATTTTCTGAAATCTTGGATAAGAGAAAACCTTGAATAGTCAAAAATGATCAGTGATATTCTGACAGTATCTCTATGTATGCTAGGTATAAAAACTGCCTCAATGGTAAGAACTTGATTCTTTCATTTAGGACAGAGTGGCTGGAGGATCCCTAGATAACTGTATATATGTATATATATAGATATCTAAGTGACTGGAGGAACTATATATATATATAGGGATAACTATACATATTTATATATATATATATAACTATATATAGTTATAAATATATTTATGTATATATTTAAATACATATCTATCAGAGGACTCTGTATCATCATAAACTTTATGTATCAAAAAATAGCATATTAGCTTTTTTTGTCTTTTGAGGTCTTTAAATTTAGGGAACTAGTATTTCCTTGCTCCGAAATACATTTGAAAACTTAATCTCTAGAATTAGTAAGCTAAATTATATTTCCAAATGTGGTCCTATACACAAAACTACAAAATGGAGCCTGTGCTCCATTTTCTTTATGTACTATTATTTAATTTCTCTTCATTCAGATGAAAGATACACTGATCCAGCTATGATTATATATTTGGCCTATGAAACTTAAGTTTTTTACAATTTGAGAACCATATTCACTAATAAACATGATGTTAATAAAATCTCTTTGTCTTTGTTTTTCCATTTAGTTTTTTAAAATTACTTTTAAAAATAATTTGGTCCAAATCAATCCCATTATCGATCAATACTTGGTATTATTTAAAATAAATTACCATTTCCCGTAACCAACCATTTCATAAAGTCCAGATGATTCTCTTCTACTTGTTTTATTCTGTCATATCCATTTTGAAAAGAATCAGCAGTTTTGCAATGTATATTGTGTCAGAGTGAGTATTAGAAAACAATTAACTCAGTTGAACCTATGGAGAAGGAGTAAAAGAATAAACCATTTCTATTATGGTGATAATATAGGAATTAATGTATTTACTTCAGAAATAATATATAAAATCTTTACAATATTAAAAACTCAATTACTTCCTTTCCAAAATAAGGTTCAAGATACAACAGAGTTGATGGATTTATACAGAGGTAATGCCAAGCATTTTCTGCCATTTATTAGATTGTGAGAATAGCATCACCCAGCATCTGGGTTGTTCAGTGGATGCCTCCCAGCAATGTGTTAAATAGATCTCCTTCTATATTTCAAGCACCCAAATCTAGACTCTGATATGTTTTCCTGAGATAAGAGAAAGATATATTTACCCATTAATGAAGTGAATTTCAGAAACCCAATTTCACTATCTCTTGCCTCATCATTCATTTTCTTCTTTTTCTTCCTGGCTTCCCAGAACAATGAGAAAGGTGACTGAGAAGTCTTGTATATGAATGTGAATAAACATCAAAGATATGATAAATCTAAAATAGTTGCTATTTTTTCAAGTAGTGTTATCCTGCCTTCTATTTCTATTGTATTCCTTGATAGTGTGTAGAAAATGTAAAAAAATGTACAGCCCTATTTCCTTTCTTTTCCTCTTCCAAAAAAATCAATATAGTGTGTATGATGAATGACAACCTCCAAACTAAAGTAATAACACTAATTTACAAAGTCATTTATAGAAATTGGTTAAGGATTTAGCATACTAAACCCATTTTTTTACATTCATGTCGCCCAAACTCTATTTCTTAAAATGGATGATAATAAAATCATATCCACATGTCCCAAGACTCACCAGTCTTGACTATCAAATGAGGTTAATTTTATTGTACATGAATCAATTATGGGGATAAGAGTCTATACCAACCTGAATTTAGGCAGCTAGACTCATCGAAATGTCTTAACTGAGAGATACCAAAGAGTGACACATATGAGCCCTTAAAGGTTTAGCGACTCATCAGAGAAAGACTTTGAAAAAGCAACCAGGCCGGGCGCGGTGGCTCACGCCTGTAATTCCAGCACTTTGGGAGGCCGAGGCGGGCGGATCACGAGGTCAAGAGATCGAGACCGTCCTGGTCAACATGGTGAAACCCCGTCTCTACTAAAAATACAAAAAAATTAGCTGGGCGTGGTGGCGCGCACCTGTAGTCCCAGCTACTCGGGGGGCTGAGGCAGGAGAATGCTTGAACCCGGGCAGCGGTGGTTGCAGTGAGCCAAGGTCGTGCCACTGCACTCCAGCCTGGCGCCTGGTGACTGAGTGAGACTCTGTCTCAAAAAAAAAAAGAAAAAAAAAAAAAGAAAAAGAAAAAGCAACCAAAGCTATGCTGAGAGGAAAATTTACAGTGAAAAATATTTTAAACAAATATTTTTAACAGAATTTTCAAAGCTGTAAACCTCCTTCCTCTATTGCAAACATCATCTTTCCTACTACTCTTCTTTGACTAAAATGGGTAATCCAGCCCTGGGACAGCCCTTTGACCTCTGGTGAAGACACTGTGGGAGATTTAAGATCATCTAAGATCGAGGGCAAATAATCCCTATGCTAAGGGCACTCCTTCCTTTATTTTCTTCTTACTTCTCTCCATCATTCTTCCTCTCATACTTTTAACTCAGGTGATTTGTAGTTAGAGTCTGGCTGCTGCTCCTTTGTGGCAAAATCAGTTATCAAATATCTTTTGACGTTTTCTTTCTACCATGTTTTGTCTTCTTTTGCCCAAGATACTTGGTGAAGTATCACTGATGAGTCTGTTCATCATAAAAAGGTCAGGGTCCCTGTTGACTATGAAAACACATAAAGTACTCTCTGGGTTCCCACAAGAGTGGTCAAGAAGGTCCTAGTCCCCTACTTTAAACCACTATTTGTCACTTTGGACTTGAAGGTATTCTCCCTCCACCTAGAGTCTTACCACAACTCTATGAAAAAAGATCCCACCAGTTTCTGGTTCTTTCACTTGTAACCATGGAGAGCTATCCTGCCCACAGGACTCTTGAAGCAGATGAAATGTCAGCTACTTCACTTTTTAACTTTCTCCTGAATGCTCTCATTATTGTCTCTTTCCTAGTTAAAAAATTTATTTTAGTCATATTTACAGCTGTAACCTAAACAAGAAAGGGGGAATTAAATGAAAAGAGTGTCCCCACTAAGAATACCTATGTGCTGAATCATTTCATGATTTAGATCCACTTTTCACTCTTCTTCATTGTACTCTGTGCCCCTGAGGCTACTCTTTGTTGATTTCATCAACAATTACCTTTCCTTCCAGCTTGGATTGGTCAGTGAGAAGCATGGAGGAAAATGAGGTAAGATTATCTGTCCTACTGAATAGCTCTGGGATGGATCACAGCAGTCAACAGTGTCCCTCTATCAAAGACCACAACTTCTCTCTTCTATCAGGTGGCCCTCTCCTGTGATTTTTGTTTTCTTGGATTTTCAACCAATCACTTCTTCTTGGTTTCAAGATTAGAGGTTATAATGGTTCCTTACCAGTCCCGGGGCTCCTTCCCAACTTCTATTGATTTCCTTTGTGAACTCTCCTTAATCACCTCATTTGGATGTGGAATCTATTTCAACATTCTCATTTAATCTGCTCTCCATCATAGTAAACCTAACACGCCCTGTTAGAGCACTTTAAAAAGAAAAGATACAATAACATCTAAATCACAAAGTTGTGATGTCCCTCCACCTACACAGCTAAGGATTCTCAGCCTGGGTCCTCTGTAGATACCAGCTTCTTATCTTCTTCCTCTATTCACATGGTTCTCTTCCTATCCTGAAAATTAGTGCCTTAGATGATAAGGGAAATGTTAACTAGTTTAGTGAGTCCTTTATTTATATTATTTAGCAATATGAAATAAATCATTTAAAATAATAAATCAGGCCAGGCATGGTGGCTCATGCCTCTAATAGAAGCACTTTGGGAGGCTGAGGTGGGTGGATCACCTGAGGTACGGAGTTCAAGACCAGCCTGGCCAACATAGTGAAACCCCATCTCTACTAAACAAAACAAAACAAACAGCACAAAAATTAGTCATGTGTGGTGGCACATCTGTATAGTCCCAGCTACTTAGGAGGCTGAGGCAGGAGAATCACTTGAACTTGGGTGGCGGAAGTTGCAGTGAGCCAAGATCGCACCATTGCACTCCAGCCTGGGTGATACAGTGAGAATCCAACTTGAATAATAATAATAACAATAAGTCCAAGAACTTTTTGAGAGTTTTATGTTCAAACGCCGAAAGAACAGTTATCTAGAAAGTATTGCAAATAGAAAGTTCCTTAACCCAGTTTCTTCCTGCATTATGGAATCACATAATCTATGACTGCTTCCACCAGGAATATTTCTCTGAAGTGATAGTCATTCTTTGGTACGTGAAGGCCAAGTCACAATTACAGAAAGGTCACTACAAACCATTGCTTCCCACTGTGAGAGAATCTCTGGGAAAGTGCAATTCCCAAGGCATCCCACAGGATTTAAAACAGTACTTCAGAAGTCTCCTTAATGTGTGCTAAAATGAGCAACCTTCCCTCACATCGCTCCACTACTCCTAACCTTAACTTTGCAAGAATTTCGTTACATAAAAACCTATTTTCCCAGATTTTGAATAGTATTTTATAGGTTAGGGATTTGGACCACTTGAATAATAAAAAAAATATGTAAGTAGATAGTTTTCAAAATTTATTCATAATGCTATCATTACAGATAATAAATTGTTAAAATATTGTATTTATGGTCACACTGTTTATACAAGTTTTTTCTGTATTTTTATAAATATTATGACAAAAGCATTTGGTCTGTTTCAAAGCATATGTCTTTGAAATGATTTTTTTATGCTGTATCATATTTTTTACATAATTATATGATATATACTGTAAAGTGCTGAGAGATTCCCTGTTTTTGGGTATTTAGAAGTTTTCCAGTTCCTAATTATATTTTGGATTATTTTATAATTAATTTCTCAAAAACATAATCCCTAGGTTTTATGATTTATAATTATAGATAATTATTAAACTCTTTACTTTTATTGCTAAAATAGATTCCAAAGTCGTGTTTTACATTCCCCCCCAAGAATTAGAGGAGAGGCCTGTTCCCCACATTCTGATCTATTTCTTAATCCTAAAGGGAATTACATCTTAGAGAGTTTACACAGTAAATATCCAAGGCAGAGATAGCATGTACATTTGATATTAGTTGAATTTTATAGCATTTGTATTGTGAGACTTTAAAAAATATTGTACATATATTCTACTTTTAAGGTTTTTTCTGCCGGGCATGGTGGCTCACACCTGTAATCTTAGCATTTTGTGAGGCCGAGGCAGGCGGATCATCTGAGGTCAGGAGTTCAAAACCAGCCTGGCCAACATGGTGAAACCCCATCTTTAAAAAAAAAAAAAGTTTAAAAGATTATTTATATTCCATTTATGTTTTAAAATTATTAATTTTTAAAATATGTTTTGTATCTCAAATGTGTATTATCTGCTCTGAATATTGTAAGTCTCTACCAGCAGCATAAATTAATAATGTTTTAATTATCTTGAGGAAACAATTAACTTCTTGGGAAATAATAAATTTTATCTTCATGTACATTACTAATTTTCAAAAAGAGAATACTGAAAATATTCTGTTTTATTTGAAACATTCTAAAATCTTTCTGTTCATTTTAATGTATTCAGAAGAGTCCTTAAAATATACCAATGCAAAAAGTAAATCATACTTTAGCTGCCATCTCTACTTCCATTTTTATTAGTTTTACTTCTCAAAGTTGAAATATACAAAGAAATTAGTAGCATTTTACCTTTGTAACTTTAAGACATTCACTCAAACTCTTCTGTAAAATAATTGGCAGTTTCTGACCTTCTCATTTTTCTTCTCATATCCAGAACACCCAAGCACTTTGGAAGACCTTATGGCAAACTGCTCCCTAAATGTGTGTGATACGTAATTCTTGCATTTACTAAATCTAATGACAGTTGAACATTCAGGTCATTGCTTTCCTTTCAAATGATAGAGTAATGGGGGAAATTGACAAGTGTGTTCCTTACAACAGAATCATTTCCAATGTCATTTTGACATTTACTTATGTTGCCCAATCAGACCAATATTCTGATATGCCAAGTTCAAATCAGGACTTTCCTGATGAGGAAAAGTTGTTTCTCTGTTCACATATGAGAAGAATGAATCGTAGAAGAATGTGAGTTACCATTGCCTAGGGCAGAAATATGGTCTCAAGAGATTCCTGTTTAACTTCCCTGCTCAATATTTAGTGGCACATTGGGGACGTCAAAGACAGCAATTCAAGGAGCCAGCTGGCAATGTAGAGAGCAATTTGGCCTGGAAACTTGACCCCATATGAAGATGAACTGAAATGACTGGGTAAGTTCCTTTAAAAAAAAAGTGTTATAGACAAATGGAATATATTACTACTTAGGTCGGATAAAATATGTGGACAAAGACACGTCTTTTTCTTGCATTCTCAGGGCAGTGCTTGTACTACAGTTGGGCTGTAACATGGACCTTTCATAGGCTTTAAGATAATTCCTGGAGAAGAGTAAGCCCAGTGGCCTTTTTTATTCTTTTAGAAGGCAAACAAGAGACATAAAATAAAACATAGGCTCCAAAAGAGCAGTTATGTAGAACTAAACAATCTAAAACGTAAAGGTCACAAGCAGATTTACTTTGTGTGTTTGTTTTAGACAGAAATTTAATTTTTTAAAAGGGTAGATGTAGAGACAGCTTTAGAGGGGGAACCTAAATGTGTCATTTACATGTGTCATTCCTCAGTGTATTCTCAAACCCTAAAGAAGAGCCTGGCACAAACAATATTCTTTTGAATTAGTGAATAAATATATGGCATGCATTTTGTCCCAAAGGTCTCTAATTACCAGGTCTCTTTAAGGGATTACCCTTGACATTGTCTCCCCCGCTATCCTCTTAAAGCAGAACCACAGAATTCAGGAACAACTGAGCTGATAGTCTAGATTACCATAATATACCCTGCCACTGACCTCAAAATGATGTTCCTATTAATCTAAAGATATTTCTTGTCTTTGCCACTCTTGAGCTCATAGAGCCAAGTTCAAGTCCATCTATCTTGTCATGATACCTCAAAGGATCAATACTTTTCAGTTTATAAAATACTTTCCTTGCTAAGCTAAGTTTATGGTAGCTATCTGTATCACATATTACCTTCCTATACATATTCCCTTAACTATTACCTCTGCTACTGTCCTTGGTTTTTGCCCTAATAAGTACTAAAGCAGCTCAGCCAAGATGGTTTGTTATCTGTTGATGGCAGACAGGACATTTTGGGGCTTACATTTCTACTGAATCATCGAGACACTGGTGACAGATAGCAAAAAGCAAAGCTGAAATACGAAGCAAGTGCATGCCTACTCTGGTAGTTCCTCTGGAGGCCACCTGCTGGAGTCAAAATTTCTGTGCCTTTGATACCTGTGCAGTTAGCCGATCAATGAGGACCCTGATTCTACAAGACTAGTGGGTGCATGAATGAGGCACCCAGTGCTCACCCATGGCCCCTGCATGGGGTTTTCCACTAGCAAATTGCTGATCTAGCTTACTAACTTCATTGGTTTCCTAAGAATGCTGCAATAAATTGCCACAAACATGGAGGCTGAAAACCACAGAAATTTACTTGTTTATAGTTCTGGTGATCAGAAAATCAAAATCAAAGTGTCAGCAGGGCCATATTCTCTCTGAAGGCTCTCAGACAGAATCTTCGCTGCCTCTGGTGGCTCCAGGCATCTTTCGGCTTGTGGCTGCATTGTTTCAGTCTCTGCTCCAGTCTTCACCATAATCCACCACTCCATCTCCTCCTTGTCTACAGGAATATTTGCCATTGGATTTAGAGACCACCCCTATCCAGGATGATCTTATCACAAGATCCTTAATTATACCGGCAAAAATACTTTTTTCCAAAGGAAAAGTTCCGGGGTATCTTTCGGAGAGTCACAATTCACTATTCACTACACTGATAAATAAAGAGTGACTAGTATTCAAGATTCCCGCCACCCCCTCCTATACAATTACTCTGTCTCCCAACTTTTGCCCACCTTAGCAAAAGCTCCTCTTCCCTTATCGTAGCCCTTATCATAGCCCTTGTAGAAAGTCTCAGTGGAGCATTACATTTGGAGTCCAAATGATAAGCAACCAAAAACTAGACTCTTAAATAAACACAGACCTTAATCATAGAATAATTTTTCCTAATTCTTCTCCTTTGGAAAGAGGGAGGTGAACTTTCCAATCAGCCTATGACTGAATAACTCCTCTTAAATAATGAAAAAGTCAAAATAGGCCAAAATCTGGTAATATTTAACACATTCACCTATGTTGTAAACCTTGAACAACTACAGTCTGCTAAATGTAAACAAAAAACTAAGCATAAACTTTCTATATTTAAATATTTTATTTAACTATGTAAGAGAATGTATTTAGAAATTAAATGATTACAAAACAGCTAAATAGACATCATTCAAATTTTGACTTTAATTGAAGCTGAAAGATGATTATTTTCTGAAATTAAATGACCACCGGTGAGACAAATGTGATTGCTGACTACTGAATGTATTCTGAGATGTATTGAAAAAAGAGTCAAATTCTGTAAAATATTTGAAGAGATTTATTCTGAGCCAAATATGAGTGACCGTGGCCCATGACACAGCCCTCGAAGGCTCTGAGAACATGTGACCAAGGTGGTCGGGCTGCAGCATTTTAAGGAGACATGAGACTTCAATCAAATAGACACAGGAAATACATTTGTTTAGTTCAGAAAGATGGGACAGCTTGAAGTGGAGGGGTGCAGTGTGTGGTGCTTTCAGGTTATAAATAGATTTAAAATTTTTCTGATTGACAATTGGTCACATTTATCTAAAGAATTGGGATAAATAGAAATAAAATGTCTGGGATGAGATAAGGGATTGTGGAGACCAAAGTTCTTACTGTGCCCCAGAAGCCTTCACGTAGGAGGTTTTAGAGAGAATGGATTGTAAATACTTCTTATCAGACTTAAGGTGTCCTGATGTTAATGCTGGGGAGGTGTAGTGTGGCATGTGTCACCTCTGCTTCCTGTCATGGCCTGAACCAGACTTCCAGGTTAAATGTTAAGTGTCCTGGCTGAGGAGGAAGTTCATTCAGATGGTTGGGGGCCTTAGAATTTTATTTTTGGTTTACAGCTCTGTGTTGTGGGATTGTTCCATCATGTTGTCTACCCAAGTAACTGTCTGACCTTTTTCCTATACTGGGCTGAATTGGCATTTCTCCTCTTTAGGTAAACTCTGTTTCTTTCTCCTCAGAATAATGAAGGGTGCTAATTGGGTGCTAATATAACTTTTAAAATGCAACTATAACACCAAAACAAATGCAGGGCTTTAAACTCTTAAGTAATTACGTAAATTATACAATGAATCTTCAAAACTAATCCATCCATACTTACTGGCTTCAGGTTTGGGATGGAAAACTGTATGTTACACTTTTTGGGTTGAAAAGATGATGCTGATGTCTGGAAATTTAACTCAACACCAAGGTGCCCAGGGAATTTCTTTTTACATTTAAAAAGTCTTGCTTTCATCTGAGAATTAGGTACTGAGATGCTTTTTTCTCTGGCTGAATTTCAAGGAAATCAAGAAATATATGTTTTTTATCAGAGGGAGGAAAGGGATATCCATAAAGTCATATCACTCAATTTTTCCAACTGGCTCTGAGACCAATCCTGAGAGCAATAAGGGACGTTTTTTTAACTGTTTCTTAACGACTGCTTTTAGATTAGAGAGTGACAAAAATATATTGCTTTTAACTACATCATTGTTATTCAAGTAGAACAGAGATTGTTTTATATGGAAAGTACTGTCTCTGTAGAAAATAGACATGGAAACAGGGGACATTGCTATTCAAATAGAACAGAGATTGTTGTATATGGAAACTAATGTTCCTATAGAAAAGGAGGAGACAGAGTGGAAGGTTATGGTGAAGACTGAGGCAGACAGCAGTGATGCAGACATGAGCCAAGGAACAACTGCAGTCGTCACCAGAAACAAGGAAAGATTCTCCTTGAGAGCCTCAGAGAGAAAGAATATAGTTTTATGCATAGTCTCAAACACATAAAGTAGATAGGAACATTGTTGTTCTGCAAGTGTCTAGAACAGTCAAGTAAAGAATGTTTCGTTCTCAATGATCTAACGTATTATAGTGTAATGAATTAAATTGTGTCCCTCCAAAATTTGTATGTTGAAGCCCCTACCATTAATGTGACTGTATTTGGAGAGAGGACCTTTATGGAGGTTATTAAGGTTAAACAAGGTCATAAAAATGGGCCCCTAATCAGATATAACTTGTGTCCTTATAAAAAGGAAGCATCATGGCAGCTCGCTGGCTCTCTGAGCAAGCACAGAGGAAAGGCCATATGAGAATACATCAAGAAGGTGGCCATCTGCAAGGCAGGAAGACATCCCTCACCAGAAACCAAATTCACCAACACCTTGAGAATGGACTTCTGCCCTCTAAAACAGTGAGAAAAGAAATGTCTATTTTTGGCTGGGCATGGTGCCTCACGCCTATAATCCTAGCACTTTAGAAGGCCAAGGTGGTCTGATCACAAGGTCAGGAGTTCAAGACCAGCCTGACCAACATGGTGAAACCCAGTCTCTACTAAAAATATAAAAATTAGCTGGGTATGGTGGTGTGTGCCTGTAATTCCAGCTACTCAAGAGGCTGAGGCATGAGAATTGCTTGAACCTGGGAAGCAGAAGTTTCAGTGAGCCGAGTCGGTGCCACTGCACTCCAGCCTGAGTGACAGAGCAAGACTTCATCTAAAAAAAAAAAAAAAAGGAAAGAAATGTCTATTGTTTGAGTCACCCAATCTGTGGTACTTTGTTAGGCAGCCTGAGCTGACTAATACACATATACACATAGCAAAGTTTCACTGGTCTCTATAATTCCGTATATTAACCCTGCTCTGCACTTTGCTGTCCACATTTAGTTATAACTGTTACCGGTGGAAGTTATCCCAGGTTGCTGGCAGCAAATCTGTATGGGTTCTGCAGCAACCTGTATTATTGCTTCCTCAGAAGAAAGTATTTGACTGGGAGCATAAGGCAGAAGAAGAGATTAAGGCAGGCTTTAGAGCAGGAATGGAAGTTTATTTAAAAGCTTTACAGCAGGAAAGAAAGAAAGGAAAGTACACTTGGAAGAAACCCAAGCGGGTATCTTAGAGGTCAATTGCAGCATTTGACCTTCGACTTAGGGTTTTTTATATCGGCATAATTTCGGAGTCCTGAATCCCTTTTCCTTGATTCTTCCCTTAAGGTGACCTGCCTACATGCATGGTGGCCTGCTAGCACTTGGGACGTGAGTATGTGCAATATGTTTACTGAAGTCATATGCATGCTCACCTGAGGAGTTCTTCCCTTTTCCAGCAAAATGCCCCGAGAAGGTCATACTCTGCCATTTTGCTTCTTAATGTGTATGCTTGAGCTCACTCGCCCAATACCTAAAAAGTGCTAATTACCAATTACAGGTGTTTTTTATCTATTGGGAAACTACCTCTCCCTGGTGCCGTCTCAAGACCAATTATTATTTTAGAGAGGCAGTGTGACAACTGCCTGACCATCACCTGGTGGTTAGCTGACATTCCTGGTGGATGAGGGGAGCACTCTCCTGCCCCTCTCATGCACGGCTAGCTACCTACTGTAACAGTAACTATAATGTCAAAGTTTGGCATCTGTGACTTCATTGAGACATCGTGAAAACATTTTGTTTTGCAGAGTGTGTGAAATGATTTTAAGTTTAATCACAAGTTCTTAAAGGACAAAAGTTAGCATCACAAAAACTCCCGTCACCACTGCAACTAATTAGTCTTCTTCCTGACAGCTGAAGTAGGTATGACTAGGGCTAAATATTAAACCAAGATGGAATAAATCACTTTCTCCCTTAGAGTTTATCTTTCTTTCGTGTTGTTGAGATATTTTCCCCGAGAAATCAGTGGAAATTTGTACTTTGCCATCCTGGTTTTCTGACCAGTTAGAGTATTTTATCCTTTTGTTATTATGACATATTCTACCATGGAAAAAGGACAGAAACAAACAAACAAACAAAACAACTTATGACTACTCCAAAAAGTAATACACAACAGTAGTATATTTTGAAAACACCTGAGTAACATAAAACCTTTTGTTCACATTAGAAATGATGCACGCAGTATTCATTCCTGTATTTCCGACATGAGTTTTTAAAAATGTACTAAAAAGGCTTTAATTTATTTTGAAATGTAGAAGAAAGCATTCATTAAATCCATAAGTCATTGAAAATTCAAATCGGGTGACCATCAGGTGAGTCCCTTCTTTTTATTTAGCTTACTTAGCACTTCTACTTTGTACTTTGAATTTGCAAAGAGCTTATCAGCCTTATTAGTTAACCCTTGTAATGTGCCCATGAAGTAGATGGATGGCAAGCATTAGTGTGATGTACATTAGTGTAGTCTTTTGAGAGATGCTATCAATGAAGCACAGGGAGGTTAAATGATTGTTACACGATTGTCCATCAAGCCTAAAGAAAAAGTCTTGGTCTTAATTTCCTACCTTCTAACCCTTAGCAATAACAAGGGTAAAACTAAACATAAGATCACCTGCAAGCATCTAATGTGTAGTCCCCTTTAAAAATGAAAGCTCTCAAATGCATTTTCTTAGGGTACCGAAAATCTATCCATTGAACAAGTATATTAGACATATATTTCTTTGTCACTTCCCCATTTAAGATGGGATCATCTTAAAAGGCTGTGACATAAATTGTTGTGGAAAAGATCGATTAGTTTAAAAGCTTTTTCCTTTTAACAGATCAGATAGTCATTATATTTCACCCTTTTGTGTGATTTTCATTGAGCAATTTTAATCATTTATTCATCTGAAGAAATTTCATCAAAACCGGGTTCTACAAATCATTTATCAGTTATGGCTTTCCTTGCTAATCGCTGGGTTTGAACTTCTGGGAATTGGGGACAACTGCTTGACTCTAGAATCCATATCTTCAGAAGCAGATTTTAAGAGCTTTTCAATTCTCCTCATGGGTGAGACTCACTACTTCACTTATAATCCTTTAACTCATTTGAGAACCTCATGAGAAAATGTTTATGAGACATCAAAGAGGGCTATGTTTTGAACCCAAAAATAAAGGGAAAGATGTTACAGTCAGCTCAATGGGAGGAAGCCTAACTATTACCCTTTTTGGATGAATAAATCTTTTAATTTCGCTTCTTTTACCATATTTTGCCCCTTTGTTATTTCACACCTGCATGGCACTTTTAGTTGGAAATAGACACAGAGAAAAAAAGCATTCAGGGTAAATTCATATTATTCCATTGTTTCTTTTGTAATATTAAAAAAAAAACAGGTGGAAAAAATAAAGTTAAAACTATTAAGATAAGAAAAAGAAAATTCACAGATATAAATTATTCCACTGTTTGGATCCCAAACTTGAGAAATCTAGCATTTTGAAATAGCATCATAAAATAGTGACTGATATTTGAAATAATATTTGAATTTTACAGAATACTCCCATATTTAAATTTTAATTTGACACTTATTTTAAGTTTGAGAAACTGTTATTATGTATTATCAATTCTAGTTCGCATGTTAAAAAAAATAAAGTTCAAAGAACCTGAGACTTGTTGAAATCACATGGATGATATAAGTTACAGAGCTAGGACATGAACTTCTTGACACCAAGTCCAAAGAAATTCTTTTTATAATTTCCTCTTACTATTTTATACTATAGTTCTAATAGTCGAGCATTTTCACATACATATATTATATCTTGAAATATGTGCATTATCACTTAGTTGCACCTAAAATGACAAATACAAAAGTCGTGGCTGAGACAATACCAATATAGATCTTGACAAACATTTCTCATATTAACCCATATTAACTCATGGATATAGGCCAAAATAACATTTTCAATAAGCTGTTAAAGATTTTTGACATCTTATCTGCAATTAACCAAGTGAGTGGTTTTCAAATGAAAATTGATCCAGAAATGCTTCATGTGATTATTGCATAAGAGCTAAAAATTACTTTTAAATGCTCCAGAGAATAAGTACTTCCGTGTTAATTCAGTACCTGTCTATGTGTCCAGAAATCTTGTTACATCGTCTAAAAATTTTTTTCAGTATTTTACGTATCTTTCTTATGGGCCGTTAATCATAGTTAACACACTCTGAGAAAGACTCATCTCATGACAATTTCTGCCCACCTTAGGAAATCATGTTGCCTACAGAATCAAGTCAAATCGTCTTACCCTGACATTCAAGGCCCATCAAGACTGGTCCCAGTTTCCTCTCCAGCTTTCCCCTAATTAATCACATTCATAAATCTACTTTTATTGGTAAACTCATCTCCTGCCCCTTCTTTAGATTTACAGTGTGCTCTTTTACATGTGCACTTAAAATATCTTATCCTTCTCTCCTATCTATGCAACTCTTACTCCCTTATTACTATCCAAATCAAGACAGAGTTTCTCTAAAATTTCTCTTTACTATTACTCCAGGTTTAATACATGTAATATCAATTTGAAATGTAAAATGCACTGCTATTTTTGCATCATATACAGATTTTTAAATCTCTGGCATCATTTTACTTTCACAATTTCATTTTTTAAATGGATCAATGTAATCAAACACGATGTTTGCTAGAAATCACTAAATGTTAGGGTCAGACACCAGCTAAACACTTTAAATATGTTTCCTCACTTAGAACAGCAATGCAGAAGTTGTTCTTATTTCAAAACTGAGAAATCTGGGGCCTAAAAGGTTTAGTTACATGACTAGTGTTACAATGGTGAGGTAATTGGAAAAACAAGAATTTGAAATTAAGCATTTCTGATCCTAGAACCCAATGTTATCTTACCTCACCACTTCTTTCAAGGATCACCATTAAGGATGCAAGTTATGAATTAAAGTAATTTATATTCTTAATGCAATAGTGTATTCTGGATTAAATCCTAGAACAGAAAAAAGACACTATTTAAAAAACTGTCAATGAAAATAAAGTCTGTGGTTTAGTTAATTGTAGCGTATTAAGTTAATTTCTTAGTTTTTACCAATGTTCCATTGTTATAAAAGATATTCACATTGGGGGAATCTGGATATAAAGGTGTCTCTGCAGTGTCTCTGAAAAATTTCTGTAAATCTAAATGTGTTTCAAAATTTTTAAAAGTTTTAAAATTTCATGCAAAAAATTTATATCTGCTCATAATTAACATTCCATTTATAGTTTCTCAGTCATCTAATTTTTTGTTCTTTCATAGCCTCAAAATAACGTATTTACCTGTTTAATAGAATTTGCCTTGTTACTTATATTTGTGTGTGCATGCATGTGTGTGTGTGTGTGTGTGGAGAGAGAGAGAGAGAGTGAAAGAATAGTTGTTCTCCTTATAACTTTGTCAAGTTTATGATGGCAAGCATTGTGTCTTATTGTTTGATTTTTCCATAAACTTTTGCTAAAATCTCATATGTAATAAAAGTGTAAATAAAATTTGTTAAATTAATTTATATTTGAGTTGATAATTTTGAGGTGATCAATTTTCACATAGTCATCCTCTTTCCTTCCACTTTGATTTTCACCACATGTACACAGCAAGATGACCATTAAGATGGATAACTATAGTCTATGGCTATTAAATAAAGAGGCTAAGAAATATGATCTCAAAACTATGGCACATGACACTGTTATGAAGATTCAACCCCAGACGGTGGTTTTAGACATTGCGGAGAGTGAAATCCACTATAATGCAATATCTATCACCCAAGGAATGTAGATTTTGAATTCAGAAAATAACAACGGAAATGCAAAATCATAACCTGATGTTTTTCCTTTCCGTTTCTTATTTCAAAAATGTATTCATCTATGCATGGAAGTCTAAAAACTTTTCAAAAACAATTTTATTTTTTTCTTAGCCTGAATAAGGGGAGGATTTCTAAAAATAATAATAATGGTAATACTGAAAATAAATCAACACCTTTCTTTTGGTGGTTAAAGTTTCTCTGAAAACCAAATAATCATGTCACCTAAGACGTCAGGACAATATATGTGGCTTAATATAGGCAAAAACCTCTCCCAGTCCCAGACTCCAGGCTCAGCTTTCAAGGAAGCATGCCTGTCAGTGCACGCCTGGTTGCAACGAGTAAAGAAAGTGGCAAGAGACGCTAACAAATCTACCCGCTCCTACTCTAAGGGCTCGTCTTTTCTTGAACTAAAAGGTAGTTTAAAAAATTAACCCTCCAGCATTACTGTGCCTTGTCTCATTGGTAAATGTAACAGATCAGTGGCAGTTGAATTAAAATTCTTTGCCCTTGACACCTCGAAGTACTGCTCAGCCCAGTGAGTTAACAGGATATTGCAATGGCATATTACAGCATCCTGATTTCCGAACACTTTCATACTTAAGAACAAACTGACAGGACACTTTAAGTCATCAACCAGAAAAGATTTCTCCACTTGTGCCTTGAAAATGGGAATAAATGCACAAATCTATACCATTGTACTTCCTTTGCTATCTGTCTTGTCAAAATGAAAATCGACGTGGGAATCAAGTCAAATGTGCTTCAGCAGATTAGAGAGAAATAATGTATATTTTTTCCCTTGAGTCACTCAGAGCAACTATCATTTCCTGCTGTGCTAATTTGTCTTGGGCAAGTGGTTCTGAAGGTGAAACTTTGAAGGTCCTGTATATGAGAAGCCAGTGCTACATAGAGTGAAATAAACACAGAAAGAACAATGTGTGGATAAAATAAGGTATTGCAGAATAACTACTAGTTGCATTTTTTTAATCTTCAAGAGAATATAGTGCTCCCTTGAATACTATTAGAAATAATTAAAAGAGAAACTGTAAAATTATAAGTAAAATATGTTTCTGATAAAAAATAAAAGAAGCTGTTTAGTTATTTCTGTTTTTCATTCTGTGTGTTTTCTGTTATTCGAACTCAACTTATCCTGAAGCTCCCTTGTGTAAGGTTGGAGAAGCAGGGTTGCACAGGAGAGGTGGGGACGGCCTGTGGAAAAAAAAAAAAAAGAAAGAGATAACTGATGGATAAAACTTGGACTATTTGAAGAATGAATTCTGGTCAGTGTCAAAAGCCAAATGTGATTCACTGTATAAACCACTCATTCATCACCCTGCCTACATGTTTGCTTTCTCCACTAACACTATTATATTCCCTTTAGTGCACCCCTACCACCATGATAATATACTCACCTATGTACAGATCCTTATTCTTTTTCAAGGAAATGACATGTTGCCCTCATTTCTAAGTCTAGATGTAATCTTTTTAAAGAAGAAACACTGGGATATTGAAAGAAAAGAACAGATAATTCTTAATAATGTTTTACATTCATGAGACCACTTTTTGAAATCCATCAAAGTGACCTACATTGAAGACCCAAAATATTATAATGCCCTTACCCCCACCCTTGGAACTCACCAGCAAGTCAGGTTGTCTAGGAAAATCTCATTACTGCAGAACTCACTGTCCAGACTACTGTTAGTAGAGAGGAAACAGGGAGAAAAGTAACCCAGGTGACTGTCTGCAAATTGACACAGATTAACCGTTCTTTGTCCAGAATCCTGGTAGAATACTGAAGAACTACGGAAAGTCATTTTCAGACACAACATTGAGAACAGAGCTGAAAGACGATACATGCATTTCCATGAACTGCAATGACTGCCACACAAGTGGAAGAATCATGAGTAAAATTAATCTGGCCCAAAACTGTATCCAAAGGAATAGTTTTAGGCAAGCTTCAGCATGTTCCTGACAATTTGTTTAATTGGGAAGGTTATTAAACCATTTGGTTGAAATGGGCAAAATTCTATGTGATTGTGGAGCATATTCGTAGTCACAGGTTTATCTTCTCTCCCTGTATTCAATTGAGGACACTAATTCAATTCATTTACAAAGCAGTAGATTTTATTGTGGACGATGTTGGTTTCCTTCCAGGAATCAATTCCCATTTTAAAAGGAGGCCTAAACTGTCTGGGCCTCAGCCAGATGTTTCTAAGAGGAGAATGATTAAAATGATTGCTAATTCCATGGTGAGTATGTTTCTCACCATTCTCACATTGCACCTTCAAGAGTCAAAATGAACCGTACTCTGGATTACTTATTTCTGCCAAGGTTATTTTAATTTGTATTAGTCTAAAATAAATTTTATGAGTCTAAAAAGAATTTAGAGGAAGTACAAGTTTGATATGGACATATATACAACATTGAGGTCAAGACAAATGATATTGATCTATGGAAAGATAAATGTACAATCTGAAATTATGACCATTCCAATTAAATTAAAACTTTTTAAAGAAGTTGCAATCACTAAAAATCACTTTGAATTTTTTTTTGGAGTTAATCATACAGATGCTCCTTGACTTATGATGGGGTTATGTTCTGAAAAACCCATGGTAAGTTGAAAAAATTGAAAGTCAATAATACCTTGAATTCACGTTATCTACTAAACATCAGAGTTTAACCTAGTCTACCTTCAATGTTCTCAGAACACTTGCGTTAGCCTTAGTTGGGCAAAATCATCTGGGCAACACACAACACTGTATAGCATCTGTTGTTTGCCCTCACAATTACATGGCTGATTGGGAGCTGTGCCCCAGTGCCACTGCCTGAATCATGAAAGAGTATTGTACTGTGTAATACTAGCCCAGAAAAAGAAAAAGATCAAAATTCAGAATTCAAAATATGGTTGCTACTGAATGCATATGGCTTTTACATCATCGTGAAGTCAAAAAAATCCTAGGTGGAAAAATTCTGTGTTGGGGACCATCTGTATTTCTAACTCTTTACTTATAACAATATTTTAATCTGTAAGTTTATGATACTAACCCACAACATCTGCATTTTCAAAGGGGCAGTAAAAGGAAAATGACTGGTTCCCTGTGAGAACCCAATTGTTATGAGTAACACACAAATGTCAGCACCAAAACCACAAATTCTAGAATTTATGGATGATATAAAACTTTCCATTAGTCTATCATTTGGCCACAGGTTTGCTTGTCTGGTCATTTTTCATTTCTATTGCTGTATAATAGTTACAAAGAGCCCTGATCTTTCTACTGGAGACTGCTCAAAATCAAGATATTAAAATGTAAGCATCTGCTACAACTCTTTCGACATTTGTGCTCCTATTGCATTTGCTACTTACATTTCAGTCTTTAAACACTATTATATAAATCTATGCAATGGGAGAAAATTAGGAGGTATGATTATCCTTTGTAATTATTTTCCAGAGAAAAGCACTAAAGAGATTTCGCTGTCTATAATGCATACTGTTGCAGAAGTTGTTTGGAAATCAAGTTGGCCTCGAGTAGGAGAAATTTAAATATCACAACCACTCTACAAGAAAATATTGATTTTTATATTCCAGATGAGGAAATTTAGCATCAGAGAAAATATCATAATCAGTAAATCCTAGGCAATAAGAGAGATAGCAGGAAAGCTATGATGTCATCACATGTCCTCATAGAGCCCTTGGACAAGAGTTAGGGATGATGATGACAGCACTGGGTTTATTAGGAAAGGCTTTGGCATCTCTCCTTATTTAGAGCACAGCAGCTTCACAACTAATTTATGTTGAAATTCCAAGTAAAATTTTGTTTGAATAAAAGATAAATAGCTTAGATGATTTACTACATTACACACAGAGTAAGCAACTATTCTGGTTTTCCTGGAACTGAGGGGTTGCCAGGAAATAGGAGGTTCAGTGCTAAAATGGGGAAAGTCTTAGAAAAACAAGGATAACTTGGTCACCCTATTAGTCTACTTCCCATCAAAATATTTATCTTTTGAAGTCCTCAGACTGAGCAGATGGGAAATAATGCATAGCAAGGGCTCTATGTGTATCTAACATAGCCCTGGATATAGCTTCACATGATTCAGCGTTGCAAGGATTTGTACATTTCCCCTGAGCCTTGACTTAATGCAAGAGGAATCCAACTCAGTACATACCCATCTTACCATTCCTGTTCTTATCCTTTTTAAAAGTATGCATAAAAATCTACATTTAGATTGTTTTACATATTTTACTTCACTAGAACAAGAGCTTTCAAAATTTTTTGACTACAACCCACAGTAAGAAATCAATTTTACAATATTGCTCAGTACCTGGATCATATATAAGTGTTACAGAAGTTTCACAGATAATTTTTTTTTGTTTCTAACTTTCAGAATACTACATGCAGGACAATAGCAATTGAATGGCCCAAGGCTATGATTCTCTACTCATAGTGAACAAAAACATTACCAGGGAGTGTGTTAAAGTTGGTAATACTGTAGTACAACAGAAAGAGATCTCAATTCCAGGGTTGATTATGAGCTAGGATTAAGAAAATTGCTTTAGCAATGGGTAATCCAGGCCATGTTGAGAACATTCTCTTCAGGGCTCTAGTCCTGAGGTGTCCCACAGCTTATATATCATCGACTTATTTTTCTGCTATTTATTTCTCCATCCAATTAACATATGTAAAAATATGTGGGAGATTCTCAAGGTACAAGCTTCACATTGCTAGGACACAGTTGAAAGAAATGTGTAAGTTTAAATTAACAAAGTTTATATAGTATTTCAGTGCAAGATGTGATTTAGTTTTCCCTAAACCATAGGTAACCACTAGAGAAGTTTGTTCATAAAAAGGGATACCCCTTTATATGCTGGCTGCAATGATCACTCTGTTGTGGAAGAAAGCAAATTAAGAGATAAGGTGATCTGGAAAAGGTTGTTGGAACAACCCAGGTAAGAGATGGTGAGGTAATTGATATGGTTTGACTCTGTGTCCCCACCCAAATCTCATCTCAAATTGTAATCCTCACATGTTGAGAAAGAGACCTGGTGGGAGGTGACTAGCTCATGGGGAGGTTCCCCCAAGCTGTTCTCATCACAGTGAGAGAGTTCTCACAAAATCTGATGGTTTAAAAGCATGACACTTCCCCCGACCCCTCTCTCATTGTCCTGCTGCCTTGTGAAGAAAGTGTTTGCCTTTTGCCATGATTGTAAGTTTCCTGAGGCCTTTCCAGCCATGTGAAACTGTGAGTCTATTAAACCTCTTTTTTAAAACAAATTACTCAGTCTCAGGTAGTTCTTTATGTCAGTGTGAAAATGGACTAATACAGAAAATTGGTACTGGGATTGTGGGTTACTGCTATAAAGATAACCTGAAAGTGTAGATCTGACTTTGGAACTGGGTAATAAGCAGAGGTAGGGATAGTTTGAAGGGTTCAGAAGAAAACAGGAAGATGTGGGAAAGTTTGAAACTTGTTAGAGATCTGTTGAAAACTTTTGACCAAATGCTGATAGCGATATGGACAATGAAGTCCAAGCTGAGGTTGTCTCAGATGGAGATGAGAAACTTATTGGGAACTGGAGCAAAGGTCATTCTTGCTATGCTTTAGCAGAGACTGGCAGCATTTTTCCCCTGCCCCAGACATCTGTGGAACTTTGAACGTTGGAGAGATGATTTAAGCTATCTGGCAGGAAAAATTTCTAAGCAGCAAAGCATTCAAGATGTGAACTGGCTTCTTCTGAAACACACAGTCATTTGTGTTCACAAAGAGATGATCTTAAATTGGAGCTTATGTTTAAAAGGGAAGTGGAACATGAAAGTTTGAAAAATTTGCAGCCTGACCATGCAGTAGAGAAGAAAATCCCATTTTCTGGGAAGAAATTCAAGCTGGCTGCAGAAATTTCCATAAGCAAAGAGAAGCCAAATGTTAATAGCCAAGATAATGAGGAAAAATATCTCCAAAGTAGTTCAGAGATCATCATGGCAGCCTCTCTTATCACAGGCTCAGAGACTTAGAAGAAAAAAAAAATGGTTTTGTGGGCCAGGCTCAGGACTATGCTGCTCTGTGCAGTCTCAAGACATTGTGCCCTGTGTCCCAGACACTCCAGTTCCAGCCATGGCTAAAGAGGCCAAGGTACAGCTTGATCAATTGCTTCAGAGAGTGCAAGCTCCAAGCCTTGGTGGCTCCCAAATGGTGTTGGGCATGTGGATGCTCAAAAGACAAGAGTTGACCTTTGGGAGCCCCCACCTAGACTTCAGAGGATGTGTGCAAATGCCTGGATGTCCAGGCAGAAATCTACTGTAGTAGTGGAGCCCTTATGGAGAAACTCTACTAGGACAATGCAGAGTGGAAATGTGGGGTTGGAGCCCCCACACAGAGTCCTCACTGAAGCACTGCCTAGTGAAGCTGTGAGAAGAGGGCCATCATTCTTCAGACCCCAAAATGGTAGATCCACCAACAGCTTGTACTGTGCACCCGGAAATTGCACAGCCCATGAAGAAGCTGTCCAAGGCCATGGGAGCCCACCCCTTGCATTAGCATGCCCTGGATGTGATAAATGGGATCAAAGGAGATCATTTTGGAGCTTTGAGATTTAATGATTGACCCACCTGATTATGGACTTACATGGGTCCTGTAACCCCTTTGTTTTAGACAAATTTCTCCCATTTGAAATGGGAAAGTTTACCCAATGTCTGTACTCCCATTTTATCTTGCAAGTAAGTAACTTGCTTTTGATTTTACAGGCTTATAGGTGGAAGGGATTTGCCTTATCTCAGATAAAACTTTGGACTGTGAACTTTTGGGTTAATGGTGGAATGAGTTAAGAATTTGGGGGACTGTTGGGAAGGGATGATTATGTTTTGAAATGTGAGAACATGAGTTTGGGAGGAGCTAGAAGTGGAATGATATGATTTGGCTCTGTGTCCCTACCCAAATCTCATCTCAAATTGTAATTTCCACATGTCAAGGGAGGGACCTGGTGGGGGGTGATGGGATCATGTGGGTCATTCCCCCCATGCTATTCTAGTGAGTGAGTTCTCACAAGATCTGATGGTTTAAAAGTATTTGGCAGTTCACCCCTTCTCCCTCGTCTCTCCTGCTGCCTTGTGAAGAATGTGCTTGCTTCACCTTTGCCTTCCACCATGATTGTAAGTTTCCTTAGGTTTCCCCAGCCTTGTGGAACTGTGAGTCAATTAAACCTCCTTTCTTATAAATTACCTTGCTTCAGGTAGTTTGTTATAGCAGTATGAAAATGGGCTAATACAGTAATGTACTAAATAGGCTGAAAATGGTTGTAGGTGATGAAGATACAGCAAGCTATAGTAAGTGTAATCTCTCATAGTATAATAAATGAGATAGACAAGCAGGTGGTCATCCAGATGCAGTGCAGCATGTTCTGTGCTAATGGTATTTCTAATTTGCAAAGATTACAAAAGGCAGAAACCCACTCAGAAACACTGTAGTATGCACTGAAACTCTGTCTTCAAGCAATCAGCAGACTGTGGATGAGCATTTGACACTCAAATCAAGGTGGCTGAAAACCAGATGAGCTCAGAATCTTTAAATATCTTTTAATAAATTCCAAGATAAAATACCATTTAACATTGTAATGAATTAGAGATGAAGAAAGCAAAACTTCTTTCTTATGCACTCAATTGTAAAGTTCATTGATCTAAATCTAGTTGCATAAAAGGCAGGGTGCTATAGCATTTTCTCTCAATTTTATGTAATATTCTGACTTGGTCTACATGTAGCAGAACCATTTGTTGAAAATCCTCAGGACCTTTTCCAAGGCAATCCAGAGACTGATGATCTCCTCCCCATGACATTCCTGTTCAATTAGGTAGAGGTCAGAGAGACATCTGCTTCATATTTCAGCAATGAGTATTAAGGACTTTGATGGAAATGAAGTTCTTTAATTTTAGGTCTTGGCACACAAAAAGGAAATTCACCTTTCACTTATAAAAATAGATGACAATTAGTTGAATTTTTCCACCAATTTTATTTTCATCTTTAAAAAATTTTACATTTATTATTTACAGCATTATTTCCTTAGTGTGAGCTTCCCTTTCCAACCTCCTTGTTTACTCTCTTTATATACAGCTTGACTTGGGATCAAATGCAGTGGAGGGTCTCATTAAATGCTGAGCAGCCAGTTTTGACAAACTCTACTTTCACACAAGTTACACAAGAGAAATACATAATATAATTTTTATGGTTGACTGCCTTGAGAAAATTTAGCACACCAGAAGCATAATTCATTCAAGGAAAAAAATTCTTTAGCTGACTTATTACCTGAGTGCAGCTCTGCTGCTAGAAATAAAGTTTGAAAGCTTCTGCGTTCATAAGGAGTACAAATGGATTTGGGTCATCAATAACGTGACTAAGTTAAGAATCAGAGTGTTAAGGGATTTCCCTCTATCGAGTAATGATAATACGCCTTGTGCTTGTGTCTCTGATGTGACAGAATCTATGCCCTATACATTGAATATGTTACCTTGCTGTAATTCTAACATCCCTATCATGTGAACACCATTATCCCCACTTACAGATGAGAATGCTGAGGATCAGAAAGGTTAAATAACTCCCACAGGATCATACTGCTGGTGAATGTTGAACCCAAGTCTGTGAAACCCTACAACAAAGGGTTATCCTATGGCTTCCATGAACTTTGACTTCTCATCCTGGAAGGCTGGATCATCACTGAGTGTCTGCAAACCATATATTTGATGTTCTGCCCATTGTCAGTGCAAGCAAGAGACAGTACTAAAAGTGCCACAAGAGATAATTTGATCCAAATAAAAGCAATCAAAAAGTTTTAGACTCCGAACCTCATTCAGTGAATGTTTTAACAGAGCAGTCAATGATGAAGACAGAGAGGACAGGAGCCAGAGCTGATTCTGATGCTGATGCTCAAGCACATGAGACTGTGTTTCTCTTGCCAAATCATTTGTTTGCTGTTGTTTGCAAAGTCTAATTGTATCACACTACAGAGTGTAAAATGCTAAGCAAAATGTTTCTTTGCCATATCTATCTATATATAGACAGAGCTTTGATTTTCTAACTCCAATATTTGCATATATCCAATATAGTTATAAAGACAGAATCAAACTGCAGTAGCATTTTAAAAAAGTCATTTAGAAAGTAAATGAGAAATAAATATAGGACCTGTAACTAGGGATATATTATGCTTCTTTATCTTCTGATTCCTTGCCTATTCCCTTTCTTCCTGTGACAATTAATTCATCTGTGTCTTTTATATGAAGACTCTTTGTTATAACAAACAAACCCTAGCTTTTCATGAAGTAGAAAGAAAGGAATGTGGTCAGATATGAGAAGAATAAAACCTGGAAATGCAAAGATGTCAGGCACTTGAAGTAGACTGTTCTCTCATCTGTAGTCTCCACTCTCTATGGTTTGAGATCTCTCTTCCCCTGTGAACTTTCTCTGATACTCAATCTACCCGAAAGGCATGGGATGGTCATTCAGTGACTCAAAAGTTTGTGTGTTATGAATGTAACAAAATGAAAGGACAGATAATCTTAGTGCTAACTTCAATTTTCTAGAAAAGAAATGCCGATTTACTCATTTTATTTAAATCTCCACTCAAGGTCCATGTCATGTGATCAGGTGCTCATAAAATATAAATATGACTTTGGTTTTCCCCACTTGGAAATCTAAGGTCAACTGAGAATCATCCTGAATAGAACAAATACTTCAGAATGATTCACTGTACCTTCTTTGGCTCAATTATTCAAGCTCTATACCTAAAATATCTCCTTCTTTCAAAAGTTTTCTCAAAATAGCTTTATAATAAAACTCATCTGGGCCAGTTGCAGTGGCTCACGCCTGTAATCCTAGCACTTTGGGAGGCCAAGGCGGGTGGATCTCAAGATCGGGAGTTTGAGACCAGCCTGGCCAACATGGTGAAACCCTGTCTCTACTAAAAATACATAAAATTAGCCCAGTGTTGTGGCTTGCATCTGTAATCCCAGCTACTCAGGAGGCTCAGGTAGGAGAGTTGCTTGAGCCTAGGAGGCGGAGGTTGCCGTGAGCCAAGATCATGCCACTGCATTCCAGCCTGGGCACCAGAGCAAGACTGCCTCAAAAAAAAAAAAAAAAAAAAAAACATTATATTTCTCCATCCAGAGGTAGCTTGGCACAGTTGATGGAGTCACTTTGGTTTTCCCACTTAACTGACCAATATGGATCACAGCATGCCCATTAGATCATGGAGATTGGTGCCAATTAGAAAACATTAAAATATTCACACCAATGTGTTGCTTGTATTATAAAAAATCTGTTTTTACCAGTTGTCGCTTCTGTCCTATTTCCAGTCTATAAACACTTGCATAGGAGCCCTAAATAGTCATAATTTGATTATTAGATCCTTTTCTCCTGTTCTTTCTCCTGTCTTGTTGCTACTGGCTATAGAAATTAATGTCATCTGTTTATACAGTTTAACTTCTTGGTAATATGGGGAATAGCCAAAGAATTTTGCCTAAATACTTGTAAACTTCCAAATGAAAACCCTTAATAATTATCATTTAATGGTAATGATCATGAAGAAGATGATAGAAAATAAAATGAAACAATATATTAATCAGTAAAATAATATAATCAGTAACTGAGAATAAAAATAAACATTCTCATTCCAAGAACATTATGCCTAGAGACAAAGCATCTGTTTCCTGTGGCTTAAAGTCCTAAAATCACTTCAGGGAAATTTGAAATATTTAGTGAATTATCATGCCAAAGCAGAAGTTCATAATATAGTAGAGACAGTAAAATAATCTAAGAGCAAACATTATTTAACTCTTTTTATTATAAGAAAAACTGGTTTTATGTTAGGTCTCATGCTAACAAAGTACACAAAATATTCCACTAGAAAAATCTTTTGAAAAATCTCATCTTGAATAAAAGACCTTTGTACATATGTGACAAGAAACTCATTGACTAAGAAATTACATGTGAATTGGCTGAAGACATATTTACAAAAATGTATATAAAGCTCACCATGTGTAATGACTAGTAGAAAAAATCGTTATGGAGAACTTTTATCATAAATATAGTGTGGAAAAATATATATATATACATATTCATCTATCAAAAGAGAAATATTCCTATAGATGTAGAGATAGAGTATATGTATCACTCCAGACATATTGATAAACTTCATTTTTGTTTACATGTGGTCTGTGTTAACCTACAATAATGAGAAGTTTGAGCCAGGTGATATTTGAAAAATGCTTTGATTAAAGTCAAGGTACCAAAGAGGCAGAGATTAATTTATGACCACAATTAGTCTATTAGGCTAGATCTTTCCATGTATGTGATCAGTTATGTCCTGCTCCTACCAGAAAGTCTCAATATCTTTAGCAAAGGTATTTCCTCTCAACAGAATGGATGTCTCTTTGGGAACCTCCTTGCATCAGTACTGGTCTGAGAAGAGTCTATTTTTCCTTGATCATGTTGACTAGAAAAGAGTACTGTAGCTAATTGTTCTTTTCCTGGGTTTCAACTGCCTTGTTGCCCCCACCTCCAGAGCACAGGACTTGACAATTGACCTTTAAATACGTGTATCACCTCTTAGGTGAAAGACTTTAAAATTCCAAATTATCTTTTATCTCTGTGTAGTAGGCCATCGACCAAAGTTGATTCCTTTTAGTACTGGCCTTCAATTTGTCCACGGTTTCATTTTATGGTAATTTCAACCAGAAATTTACATGTAAACTAAACATGAGTAAGGAACATACTTGAAAGCAGGAAGAATGCAGAAAAGCTATGGACAGAGTCTCCAGTACAAGTCTTAGAAAGACTAAGGCGTTGAAGTGTCTTGTATAGAAAAAAGAAAAATACAAATCAAGTTGAAAATTCATTGTTAACTCCTAATATTAAATTTCTCGTCTGAGATGGATCTGTATTTTCAGTAGATAATTTCACACATGTATCACAATTTACTGTGCTTCCCTAATAATCACCACATGGTGCAAAGAGTAATTTTTGCCAGCCTCATTTCATACTGGCCTCCTAAAGAGAACACATGGTGGCAGGTCTGGGTGTGAGGCAACACAGAGCCTTACAACAGTGATGGAGAAACCATGAAGGCTAAAGGAGCTATCAGAGAGATTTGTCATGAACACATTAAGACCAAATTTTATGAATCCACTATAAAGTGAGGCCAATATTGAAATTAATAAAAAAAGGGTTCAGAAACCACAGCTTTTGTTTTGTGGAATGCTTTACACATGAAGATAAGCTAACATCAACAAAGGAAAGAAAAGTTCTGCTTAAGCACAAAGATTCAAGACACTTTTAGAGAAATTCAAAATCCAAGGTAGTATTTTTCAAAATCAGGCTAATTTGAATAAGTGGCTGCTTTGGGAGGGATATATAGGAAAGCATGTAGTAATGCTTTTCTAGGAAAAACAAGAGGGCTGGGGCTACTCTATTTCCATCATCTGGTTCCAAAATGTGACTGTTAACCAAACAACTTTGGTAGAAAGCCGAAGGAGAAGAAACTTCAGGCTCCATTAGAGAATGAAATCTAAGAGCATGATTTTAGCAAGGAACATTGAATTCATGTTGAGAGTCATGGAGTTATTGCAGGAAAGAATTCATGTCAAATTCCTAACAGGTGGGGGTTTCAGAGCATGGGAATATGTTTGTTGCCATACCTTCTTAGTGAATTCTTCAGTACAACTCTGGGCCACGGTGCAGTCATCACACTCACGAACATGCTTTCAATGTGGAGACAATTATGAGAAACATGGTGGATAGTCCTGGAAACCCAAAACCTCATGATGGGTGGGAAAGTTGGAGAAGAAAGAGAAGTGGATCTCCTGGTAGCCTGTTATTAGTTGACAATCTGAACATGAGAAGTTATTCCAAAAATGAAAGTTGGGAAATTATGGAGGGACCTGAGGCCTGAATTCATTTGACATCAAAATAATTAAAGCTCTCCATTTCCTAGGGAAGAGGCTAGGTCCATGCTAGGTGCTCATCTGATGATGCTCAAATCCCATGTGAGGGGTTAGAACATCTCTAATTATGGAAGAAGTGTGGCAGAGGAATAGGCTGAGCAGCCTGTCTCCTGGATTACCTTTAAATTTTAAGCTGCTGTATATAACCTATGACATTTCCAGAGACATCTACCAGCATCTCTTCGCCTCTTTCACTGGGTTTCTGTAGTGATTATATGTGATATTTCAGCTGGCTGTGTTTCCATGATAGAAGAAACTGCTGACCTGGAGGAAAGGACAAGAACTTTTTTTCTTACCTTAGGCTCTAGGATAAACCAGAAAGTCAGCCCATTAAAGGGCCGTCAAAGAAAAATCTCTCCAAATCCTTCAGAGACAACAGAAAAGAGGAAATGTTCATCTGTGAGTCCAGAAGATCAGCATCTGTTAATAATCTTCATCTCATGTACCAACAGGAGACAAAATAATTTCCAGTGAGCTGAAACTAGTTTCTCAAGAAAGGCACTATAATGTGTGTGTATATGTGTGTGTGTGTGTGTGTGTGTATGTGTGTGTGTGTGTGTGTGTGTGTGTGCGCGCGCGCCAGAATTTTCATGGTACTAACAAAAAAATGCAGTACTCTGGAGGTACATTAACCCCCTCAATGGTGCTGCCTTTGACTTGAGGCATAAAATATCAGAAGTAAGAAATTCAGGAAGGTTAGGGAATGAAATGTTGGCAGTCCACAATTCCATACTTTCTGCAATGCTCAAAATCTCTGGACAGTTTAAATACATAAAATGTATGGCTTAGTTGAATTTAATTTTTTTATTGCATCTGGTGAAATCAAGAAGCTCATACTGCATTTTGTGAAACAGAATTTGAGCAATAGATATGGACCAAAGGATAGGAAAAGAGGCAACAGAGGAAGGTTAGAGATGTACTAAAATCCTAGTCAATATCTGAATTTAATAAGCCTTGAAATTGGGAGTTTCAGTCAATGTTTTAGCCATGATTTGAAGAATAGAGATATCAAATAAAACATGGTATACATATAACTCACCTCTGCATTTCAAATGTTCTCTTGATTGGTACTATAACCTTCCAAGAACTAAAATATGATTTTAGCATACCCAGTGTTCATGATTCTTGGAATATCTAGCTTTCCATGCTCCTTAATGTGGTTCTCAATCTTAGCCACATTAGAATTAACTTGGAAATTATTTTAAAATTTTTGATGCCTGAGCCTTTCTCCAGAACATTTAATCTTTTTGTGTGGTACCTGAGAAATAACTTTTTTCAAACTTTCGTATAATTACAGAGCTAGCCAGGTTTGAAAAACATTGACCTAGAAGCACTGCAATTTCCAACTAGCAGTTACAGCCTTAATTGTAACCTGGATAAATTAGGGCAGCAATTTAGTTGGGTCTGGAATTTTATTATTGTATGCTATCATTCATTCATGTATTTATTTATCAATTGAACTATTATTGACTACATTGCTTTTAGATAACAATATTGTGTTGATACTGAAAATGCAGTTGTCTTAGTCTGTTTGTGTTGCTATAACAAAATACTTGAGGCTAGACAATTTAAAAAGAAAAGAGGTTTATTTAGCTCACAGTTCTGCAGCTGAACAAGAAGAATAGCTCCAGTATCTGCTTCTGGTGAGGGCCTCAGACTTCTTTCACTTGTGTCCGAAGGTGAAGGGGAGAGCTGTCATGTGCAGAGATTATAGGGCAAAAGAGAAAGCAAGAAGAGAGGGGGATAGAAGGAATCAGGCTATTTTAAAAACAACCAGCTCTCCCAAGAACTAATAGAGTGAGAACTCATGGAAGAGTGACACCAAGCCATCCATGAGGAATCAGCTCCCATGACCCAAATATCTCCCACTATGTACCCACCTCATCCAACATTGGGGATCAAATTTCAACATTATATTTGGAGGGGTCAAACATCCAAACTATAGCAGCAGTAATATGCTATATAATGTAATGAACAAAAATCTTACCACCAGACTTGGTAGAAATGATAGTCTTGTAGAAGAAAAATATGGATTAAATGGTCACTAAAATAGTGTGTAATGACAAACTATAATACATGTTATCATGGGAAGGTAATATTTTGATTAAATTTTAACAAAGGCCCCTGATTTAGATTATTAAGTAATGTAAATAATCTCTGGAAAAGTTTTGAAGCAGAAGCCTAAAGAATGAGATATGAATTATTGTAAAAATCCTAGAAGGTAAAGGGACTCTAAGCAGAAGAACCATTTTGTGCAAACTGTGGGATAAGAAAGATGAGACATATATTTGAAGAAACGAAAGAGAATCATTCTGCTGGAAGGTGAGAAAGTGATGAAGTAAGGTATAAACCTGAAGAGGTAGCAAATGTCAGCGAAAGCAGGGCTTGGAGACCTTGCTAAGTATTTAGATTTTTTAGTGAGTTGTGCATGTGTGTGTCCTTCTTGCTTTGTTTTGCTTTTGTTGTCAATTTTATATTCAGTAGAACACCACTGAAAGGGTTTTAAGTAGAGGAAGCCAGTATCTAGTTTGCAAATTCAAAGATTATTCTGACATTCTGGCTGGCTGCTGGAGAATGATTTCAAGGGAGGCAAGATTAGAAGTAAGATCAGTTTATAGATAATTGCACTAGGTCAAGAAAAATACGATAATAATATGAAACAAAGGGAAAGAGTTGCAGACAAAGGAGTGAAATCGAGCTATAGCTTGAAAAAAAGTCAACATGTCTTTGGGGACTAGATATGCCATGATAGAAGAAGAGAAATTGTATGGAATCCTGATTCTTCCATCGATCTTTGAGATATGAGGTGAGTTATTTAACCTCTCTATGCCTCAATACTCACAGATAGAATGAGAATTATATTAGTTCTTTCTTAATGCATATGCAAATATTATATAGCAGTCAACTTCTGATCTTCAAAACACTACCAACAAAACCATTTTGATCAAACAAAATTCAGTTTAGTAGACTTACCACACTAGGGAGAATACCACCTTGACCAATCTTAGTATTTTCTCAGAACAAGGTTGCCTGAAGAAGATGTATAATTACAGGACCTGAACTGAGTAATTTTCAGGTGAGTTGTGCAAGTCAAGAAACCGGTTGGGACTGGACAGTGTGAGTGACATAACAGCTTTGGATTGACCAGCATAACAAGGAATAGGGCTTGCCTTGATCAACCAGTGGTTGCTCTTGAAGTGTTTACCATTCCATTTAATTTGGTCTCATCTTCCAGGAGCAAGAGCTAGTTTTTGTTGTTTTCTCAGTATTTTAAAACACATGTATGGGAAACTACTGCCATTCCAGAATAGTTTAACAGGTAATGTCTATAAGTTTCTGTAAGTTGTTAATATTCAGAATTCAAGAATGAGAAATAGAAATTCAGAAATTCTTGGGAATTCTTAAAAATATAGTTATTCCTTGTTTTTCATGAAAATTTATGTACATGATTTTACATAATTATGAGTTATGATAAACTGAATTATTTCCTATTATTTGGCTACATTAAAATTTTCAAGTAATTTTCAAGAATAATAAAAGTGAAAGTTTCACTGTTAAGACAAACCAGTATATTATGAGAAGATTAAATACTTCAAACACATCCAAATTTATTCCTAACCTGATAGAGATATTTCATAAAAGAAGAACATATTAAAACAAAGAAAATGCCAAACAGTAATGTTAAGATTTAAAAGGGGATATAATAAATATTTAATATTTAAATGGTACTCCTAAAATGAAATTTTAGAGCACACAAGCATTGTCATCTTCAAGATAGAGTGTACATTGCTGTATATAAGCTTGTTTTTTAACTATAAAAATATTTTTTGTGTTTGCTATGGAAATCAATTTTGCTTTTGTTACTTCGGATCTTATATCTGTTTTGAGTTCATATCAAAGTAGTCTCTAATAATATCACCATTGGCTTCTCCTTGCATCTCTTCTTAAGGTATTTACAAATAACTGTAAGCTAAAGCAAGTATTTAAATACAGAAAATCACCCGTGGATATTATCAGGTAGAATTCAAATAACCTAACATTCTGTTTCTCAACAAAGGTAATGACACTACATAATCACATTTCTAAACTGTCAATTTAAGGACTTATTTTGCTTCTAAAACTTTTTACTTCCTAGAGTACCACAGATGGGATTTGTATAAAATATACAATGTAGACTTATTGACGTTTATTTTATTTATAAGAAGGACTCACCATTAGCAGCAGACAGGACCATGAAAGCACACTTACAATACAGCAACAACTATGAGCAAACCTGAGTGATTGGATCATCAACATCTCTTCCCAGAAACGTCCAGCTTTATTCTCCAACTCTGAGTGTCAGTGCACCCAGCTCTCACTTTCGGTGTGACATCAATGGGTTTTGTCAAATCACTTTCTACTTCTTTTAATTCTACAGCAGAATTAGAGTACTTTTATAGTTTTACTAATTTCTTGATAGGTTTTTCTTGGGATACTAGATTTGGAAAAACATTTAAATTTCCAGAGATATCAAACACACACACACACACACAAACACACACAAACAGACACAATGTATGTGCTTGACAACACCAGCCACAGGAAAGTATCTTGGCTCACATTGTTTAAAACAAGATTATATTTGTTTTGGTTCTAAAAGCTGATGACATCAAACACTGAAAACATCACTTAGCACACATTAAATAATCAAACATTTTAGTAATTCTTATGATTGGAGCATCATTTGGATGAAGTGTCATTCATTGAGAGATGGATCTGGTTGGGAAAAAAGAGAAGAGGTGATGATTTCAGTTTGGGGTGTTAAGTTTTAAAAGCCTACGGGATACTCAAGTGCAGATAGGAAGCTAGGGTCTGAGATCTGTGACTAATAAAAGTCTGATGTGGACGTATAAATAATATTAGTATGTAGACAGTATTTAAAGCCATGAATGAGAATAAGATCATGCACACAGAAAGTGGACTGTGAGAAGAGAAGAAAACTAGGCTCAAATACTGACTGGGATACCTGATTCCTCATGTATCCCCTGAACTGCACTTTTCTACTCACCTTAATTTATCCTCTTAGTAAATGGACTGTCTCTTAGTTTTCTCAATAACAGGTTATCTGCTATTGAAAAATTTCTTGATTTAGTGTCCTAATACCCTGCCTAATCCTTCCTATACAGTCTCCTTCAGCCAGAAGTACCTTCTCTATTCCTAATTTGCTGAGTTTTTTAAAAATTATTATGAACAGGTATTGAATTGTGTCAAGTATATTTTTCTGCATCTATTCACATGATCATGTGGTTTTCCTTCTTTAGTCCGCTGATGTGATGGATTACATTAGTTGATTTTCAAATGTTGAACCAGTCTTGCCACCTGGGATAAATCCCATTTTGTTATGGTGTATAGTCCTTTTTATACATTATTATACATTGTTGAATTTGATTCGCTAATATTTTGTTGAGGATTTTTGTATATATGTTCATAAAATATATTATTTTGTAGCTTTTTTTTCTTGCAATGTCTGATTTTGTTAGTAAGCTAATGCCTGCCTGATAGAATGTATAAGAAGTATTCTCTCTGCTGCTATCATCTTCTGAAAGAAATTGTGGACAATTGTTTCCTCTTTAAATGCTTGGTACAATTCACCAACAAACCCATTTGGGTGTGATGCTTCTGTTTTGGGAAGTCATTAATTGTCAATTTAGTTTCTGTTGTAGAAATAAGCCTATTCATATTGTCTATTTCTTCTTGTGTGAATTCTGACAGATTGTGTCTTTCAAGATGTTGGTCAATTTCTTTTAGAGTATCACATTTATGGGAATCAAATACATAGTATTTCCTTATTTGCCTTTTTAATATTCATGGTTCTGTAGTGATACAACTTGTCATTTCTGAGAGCAGAAATTTTTAGTTCAAAATCCTTCAAGATATTTCTCTTGAGACTTTTAATTTGCCCCACAGGTTAGGTAGAAGTGTACTGCCTAATCCTTAAGCATTGATATGTTTCTTGTGATTTTGTTTGTTTTACCACATCCTTGCTTTCTGGCACTGCAAGATGCTATAGGCTTTTCTTGTATTTTTCCTGCCCCTTACCTGGAATCAATCAGTTCTCCAAGGAGCCCTGGTTCCTTTTATTAGGAAAATTGTATTTCCTAATCTAGTATTCAACTGACCGTGACTCTTCTGCTGTATGGTTGTCGCAGTATTGTGAAAAAATATTTTAAGTCAAATAACTTTAGATGTAATTGGGTTAACAAAGGCAAACAAGTTTATTTAGCACATGAAGTGTTGGCCCAGTTTTTCAGTAATGCACATAGTGAGTCTCTGAGAGAGGGGTTGTGTTGTTAATGTGCTGTGCTTTATTAGACAATGTGAACCTACCAAAAGCATAGCATCTATTAACTCTCATTAGAAAGTGTTACATTAAAATGTCATCATACTCCATAATTTCTGTTGAGAGTTGAGATATTCTAAGAATGATTTTTGAGCAATATAATTTTCATCAAAACTCAGTAACTGAAACCTTTGATCCAGTATCAATGAACACACTAAACACCCAGATATTGATTTTTAAATACCATTTTCCGATAAAAGGAACCAGGGCTTCTTGGAGAACTGATTGATTCCAGGTCTAGGGCAGAAAAATACAATAAAAGCCTATAGTATCTTGCAGTGCCAGAAAGTAAGGATATGCTAAAACAAACTAAATCAACAAAATGACACGAAACATATCAAAAGGGCACAGAACTTGGCATGAAAGAGTACCTAATGGTTAAAGTTAAAAAAAAAACTGAACAATAAAATAAATAATGATGACACTGATTACATTCCAAAATATAAAATAATATTTATAATAAGTAAATACAATAAATGAAGAAGAAAGAAAGGGAAACAGCTTTTCTTTATTGAAGAATTCCAAATAACACATATAAAAGAAATGAGGGAAATATAAAATCACCATTAAACCTCATAGTAATATTTACATCAAACAAGGTCATTAAATGGATAATAAAATGAGTGGGTGAAAGTTTAAGCATAAACAAGACATTTATATTGCCTCAAAGTATATCTCCCAAAGTTTTTAGTAATTACAAAACAGAAAAATAGTGATTCTACAGTAGAGGATTCTAAAAGACACTGCTTTAGGCAAATGATCGAGATTTAGATCACCATTAATGCATATGAACATTATGTACCACTTAATACAATGCTCTGGGAAGAAAAACAGCACATCATCTCTGTGGCATACTTTTCAGTAATCCATAACCTGCATTTAAGAGGAAGAAAACATCAATAAAACCCAAACTGAGGCATATTACACAAAAGAAAAATTAACCAGTACTCTTCAAAAGTATCAAGATCATGAAATTTGAGAAGAAACTAGTATTTGTTACAGAATGGCAGAGACCAAGGAGACACAGAACTAAATGGAATATGGGATTCTGAATTAGATCTTGGATCAGAAAAAAAGGACATTCTTTGAAAAACTGGTGAAATCTGAATAAGTTCTGGACTTTATTTTACAATATTGTACCAAGATTAATTTCTTAGTTTCAGCATAGGTCTTATGGCTTTCAAAGATGTTAAAAAAAACAGGAAGAGATGGGATAAGCATACAGGAAAATTATCTTTGCACTATTTTTGCAACTACCCTGCACGTCCACAATTTTTTTAAAAATTCATGCAAAATATAATAATCAATTTTTACATGAAAAAGCTGAGAGTATAATGAATAATTAACTAATATTTTGATATGACAGTATTTAGACGTGGCTAATATCAGCTAGATTCTAGCATGATCACTCCTAAAGTGGAATCTCTTACCTGTATTAAGTATTGCTATTGTAAATACAAAATGGGGAGAGTTCTAATTTGCTTCAGACTAATGAAAATATTTCTCTTGACTTTTCCAATTCTGACTTCTTTTCTTTGATTTTCAAAATGCATTGCTCATCTCACAGCAATTGTTAAATAGATCTTCCTAAACTCCTGAATTCAACAAGATGAGAATGAAAAATCCGTAGGATATCTTGTATGATTTCTCTTGGTTGCAATTTACCAAGTTAAGAGTTAATATATCAACAAAATAAAATGTTATAACTTTTTAGTTCAAGCAAAAACTATAAGAAAGTTGAAGATATCTGAGTACATATTACCATGCTATGCATGAAATTGCCTATTTAGAAACAGAAATAGTAAAGTGATCATTGTTATTATGTTAAAATCTCTGAATGAAAATTGACATAGGCAAAGCCAACATTTCCAGTTGGCTTGTCAATAACATTGTCATTCCCTTGGGATCCACTGTGCTTTCTACTGTCTTCTGAATAAATTTCCTGTCTTCTACCAACACAGGTAATTGACTTTCTCTAGGAGGATGCAGTGGCTGGACAGCTACTCTAATGCTCATGTCCACATTTTCTTCTGGTAAACTGAGTTTAAAATGATCAGCAAGGTCGGGCATGGTGGCTCATGCCTGTAATCTCAGCACTTTGGGAGTCTGAGGTAGGTGGATCACCTGAGGTCAGGAGCTCGAGACCAGCCTGGCCAACATGGTGAAACACCATCTCGAATAAAAAAAATATACAAAAATTAGCTGACATGTTGGTGCTTGTCTGTAGTCCCAGTTACTTGTTGGCCTGAGACAGGAAAAATCCCTTGATCCCAGGAACCAGAGGCTGCAGTGAGTTGAGATGGCACCACTGCACTCCAGCCTAGGTGACAGAGTGAGACTCTGTCTCAAAAAATAAAAATAAAACTAAAAATAAATAAATAAATAAAATGACCAACAGGAGTGATGAGGGAAAAGAGAGGACATGAGAA
This sequence comes from Ateles fusciceps, assembly GCA_036589455.1. NCBI lineage: Eukaryota > Metazoa > Chordata > Mammalia > Primates > Atelidae > Ateles > Ateles fusciceps. Next base: position 3,178,199 of record JAZHEH010000851.1, read on the forward strand.
GCACTGACAAGTCTGTGTAAAAGCTCTCAGAGAATGAGCCTTGCTAAGTAAATGATCCTATCTTATATGGCTTTTAGAAGGAAGCTTACAACATATTGCATGCGTGCATTTGCATCTTGGATATTGTCTTAGTCTATTACATCGGTATAAAGGAATACCTGGGGCAGGGTAATTTATAAAGAAAGGAGATTTATTTGGCTCATAGTTCTGCAGGATATACAAGAAGCATGGCACCAGCATCTGCTCCTGCTGAAGGCTTCAGGAAGCTTCCATGCATGACAGAAGGGGATGGGGAGCAAACATCACATGGCCAGGGAAAAAGAGGGGAGGAGGAGTGCCATGCTCTTTTAAACAGCCAACTATTAGGTGAATTAAGGGAGGGAATACTCACTCATTACTGTGGGATGGGGACAGAGGGACACAAAGTGAAGGATCTGCCTCTACGATGAAAACACCTCCCACTAGGCCGCACCTTCAAAATTAGGGATCAAATTTCAACCTGAGATTTGGAGGGAATAAATATTCAAATTATATCTAGTATCTTCAGTTCCTGCTAACTGCCTCTACAAATCACTGGCAGATCTAGAAAGAATTCAGCTAAATATCAGGATAATCCCTGAGTCTTGATGTCCCAGGAATAGTCCTGGGGGGAAGTTTTAGATATTGGCTAAAGGATGGAACATCTGAGTACAAAAGGAGCTTTTTTAGTTGTACCTGGGCTTTCTCCAAAGCTACAACACAAGCTCATTTTACTCTCAGCCTTCCAGGAACTGTCATCCTGGAGTGCACCTCATTTGATTTAAAAATAATTGAAGACTTTCCGTTTTCCTTCTCTCTCTTGATACAAATAATCTTTTAGTTTTATAGTAGTAAGTGATGCAACTGTGGACCTTTCAGTCTTGAACAGAGGGTTTCCTCTCTTTTACGGTCACCTGAAATCCAAGATATTAATTATTTGCAATTTTGCTAATTTTTAATAGTAATCCTAAGGGCTGTATAGTGAGATACAATGATTAATGAAATATTTAATGAATACCTTAAGCCAGTTAGTCAGTATTCTCATCTAAACATGAGAATTATAATTTTATTCATTCCTGTGGGTGTATATTATAAGGAGAAGGGGAATAGAAGATAAACAAACACTGTAGAGGTAACTACACATTTTAAGTGATTATTTAAAAATTCCACGTGTCAACCCAAATTAATTTATTGGAACTATTACACTTTATTGGGAACAATACATCTACTGAGTGGATGGATTCTAGCTTCACAATAGGCCTTCATTTCTCAAGCTATTATTTCTCTATCTTCTGCTAAAGCACATGACAAGAAGATATGCTTATAATCACCTCTTGGGAGCTTAAAAATTCAGCTTATTCTTCCTCTTCCCAAATGCCTTTATCAATTTTCTGCTTCTATAATTATCATGGACAACTTCAGAGCCAGATGCATAATTGCTTACTTAAGGTAAAAAAGACCTGTGCTGGAGCCCTATGTCACGTTCTGCCTACCTTTTTATTAGGGTCAGACTTGTCCAACATGTTTTGTGTTTTAGCAGTGTTTGGCCCAGAGCCTGTTTTGTACTCAGCTGCAACCATTCTTAATATTTCCTTTGGCACTTGTGCTTCGGAGGGCTCAGCAGGACTCCAGTTCTGTGTTTCATTGGTGCTTACCCTAGTGCCTGCCTATCAGGCTTTTCTTAGCCTTGTATTACATGTATCCTTTGAAAGACCGCCTTGGCTTTTTGACTTTGATTAATCTGCATCGCAATTCTTTTTGGTTGGTCTATACATTTAAATTCTTCTGTTCCTTTCCCTTCAGTTAATAAAGGGAAATCAATTTAACTGCCACATAGCACAACATTTCCTGTTCTTCATGGTGTAAGATTTCTTTTCTGCTAGAGAGGAAATTTGGTATTCAACACCAAATGCTGGACCTTGTTCTCAGTCAATAGATGATCAAAATTACATGCATATTTAAATTAATATTGATATTCATTGATAAACTTATCAAACTTAACAGAATACTTCCTTAGACTCACCTATCCAAACAATAAGAAAAAATTATGACAATTTGTTTGATGAATATTATCACAGGAAACCTAAGAAGAGAAAATGCGACTGGAATTAGAAACGACTGGGGGCTTGGCAATCTCTGTCATTCATTCCTTCTTCCTATCCCTCCTCCATATCCCATGCCACTCCACAGTCAGATACTCTGTGTATTTACTTCATTTTTTTCTTCTCTTCCTCTAAAAGCCCTCCATTATCTGCTTTTGAGTACACATGGCCACCTAAGCCTCAACTTCCATGGCCTCTTAATTCCTCTACAAATACACCCTGAGTGCCTGAGTGCCAATTCCAAACTCTCTGCGGAAAGAATTTAAATGGCTTAGTTGTTCATCCCTGGTCCCATTAACAGTGGCTATGAGCCAGGCACCTTCCTCATCAGAAAGGCTATGTAAAGAGACTTTGAGAGAAACGGACCAAATGCCCAGGTACCAACTCAGGTATAACTGATTGGTTTAGAACATTTAGACATAGACTCCAGCTTTTCATTGCACTGGAAGGTGTAAATTTTTACGTCTTTTTTTTTTTTTTTTTTTTTAAGACGGGGTTTCACCATGTTGGTCAGGCTGGTCTTGAACTCCCGACCTCAGGTGATCCACCCGCCTTGGCCTCCCAAAGTACTTGGATTACAGGCATGAGCCACCATGCCCAGCCTAAATTTTTATGTCTTTATGTTGATTTTGCATGTCACTGTCTCCCTCCAACAAAAATAATATTAAAGTATTTGAATGTGATTGGTACATTTAAGTCTTTGCTGATGAGGTTTCCTCTCCTGTTACAGGAACTCAATTCTAAGAAAAACTTTCTCTTTTCCTTTTTCAAAACCTTTAGTGTCATTAATTAGGTGAAGATCATTTTCAAGATTACTTTCACTAGACCTAACAATAGGAGACTACTTTTCTAGTCGCATACACGGTGCATGGTCAGCGATGTTACATACGCACTTCCCTAATTCAGTGGTTCTCAAACTTCAGCAAGCATGAGACTCACCTGGAGGGCTATAAGAGCACAGGTTTTTTTGGGTCCACTTCTAGAGTTAATAAGTTAGCAGGTACAGGCAGAGCCTGATAATTTGTATTTCTAGTAAGTTCCCAGATGATACTCATGTTATTGGTTCTAAAATGACACTTCGGCCAGATGAATGGCTCATGTCTGTAATCCCAACATTTTTTGAGGTCTAGGTAGAGAATCCTGGCTTGAGGCCAGGATTGCAAGATCAGCTTGAGCAACATAGTGAGACCCGTCTCTACAAAATATTGTGGGTTTTCTTTTGTTTTGTTTATTTCTTTGTTTTTAATGAACTGGCTGTGGTGGTATGTGCCTGCAGTCCCAGCTACTCAGGAGGCTGAGGCAGGAGGATTGCTTGAACCCAGGAGTTCAGAGTTGCAGTGAGCCATGATGAAGCCACTGAACTCCAGCTTGGGAAACAGAGCAAGATCCTATGTCTAATAAATAAATAAATAAATAAAATAAAATCACACTTAGAGAACCACTATGCTAATTCGTCCTTACTCTCATTGTAAGGGAAAATAGGTGAGAAAAGATCTCATGCTGTAGATTCAGGGGTCCAGGTTTGAGGAATATATTCTCTTGTTCTCTAACCTACATTATGTCCGAATTGTAAAATACATAGTCTATTATAATGGGAAGGAAGGACCTTTGAGATTGCGAAGTCCTGCCTTTCCTAAGCATGCTCATAATATGTTAATGTGCTTTGGCACTTTCATGTACCATCTCCACTCTTATGTTCTTAATGTCTTTATCTTACATACAAGGTGAAAATTACATCACTCTTTAAGAAGGAAAGGAAATAATTTTTGCTTTATTTTGAAGGTAGCGATACAAATAAATTTAAAATGTTACTTTATTTTAAAAAGTAATGGGTGTAAGTAATACCAAATCAAATTGTTTCAAAAATATATGTGCAAAAATAAATTATTCAGTGAGAATAAAAAATGCTTATAATTCATTCTTAATAAAGGGACAGTCATCTCAGTGTCACTTCGCTTAAGATAAAAAAGAGATTCAATGCCATTAAGTTAATTCCACTTTTTAGCTGTGGCATTTGCTTCCACAGAGAATCCCAATACATCTGTGTGTGCAGTCAGAAAAGGCCAAAGAGATCTCAGAACTTTTTTTGAAGAAGTTGGATATTAATAGTTATTCCTAATGCTGTAATGCAGGTTATTTTGTTTAACCAACAGAGTTTCAAGAAAACTTCCAAAGTCATCTTCAGAATTGTTCTTCTACTGGATTTGCTAATGTGCAATGTGAAGGAAAACAAAATTTGTTCTCTCCCACACTGCCATATACTTTTTAGAAAAATTAATGGAAATGACATTATTCATATTGTATTTTCATAATGCTCACAAATGCCTTCATTGACTTACCTGGTAACTATATTTAGGTTCTTCCGAGAAGAATCATTTTTAGTTTAATTTAATGAATGAATAAAGTTCACAGACCCTCTCTCCAGTCCCTCTATGTACCATGTCAATCACAGCAAAACAGTACCATGCACTGAATGCTATATATAAAAAATATCTTTTGGCCAGGTGCAGTGGCTCACATCTGTAATCCCAGCACTTTGGAAGGCCGAGGCAGCTGGATCACCTGAGGTCAGGAGTTTGAGACCAGGCTGGCCAACATGGGGAAATGGCAAAACCCATCTCTACTAAAATACAAAAAAATTAGCTGGGCACGGTGGCAGGCACCTGTAATCCCAGCTACTTGGAAGACTGAGGCAGGAGAATCACTTGAACCTGGGAGGCAGAGCTTGCAATGAACTGAGATCGTGCCCATTGCACTCCACCCTGGTTGACAGAGCGAAACTCTGTCTCAAAAAGAAAAAAAAAAAGATCTTTTAAATCTCACTAACTTCCTGAGGTTTGCATTATTATTCCCATTTCCAAGGGGGCAAAAAAGGGTTGGAAATGCAGAGAGGTTGAAGTGATTTGCCAAAGTACACCTAGCTAACAACGACTGAGTCAAGACTGTTCTACACTAGAACATTCTTTCAGCCCTGAGTCTGCTGTCTCGGGGGATTGAATCAGAAGTGGAGGCTAAAGGTAGGATTATTTTTCCCATGGATGGTCTGCTCTCTCTACCCTGTCCTGGCCGTGTGTCCAGCTTTACTCAGATACAGCCTAGAAGACTCATTTTCTGAAATCCCTATACTTGCTGATCTGGAGAGAGGTGAAGATAGTCCACTGGCCTGCAGTAGTCGACAAATCTGTCAGTGTCAGACCTAGAATGTACATAACGCCAGTCACCTTGTCTTACCTCACTTTCTTCTCCTTCCATTGCTGCCTCCACTCTGTCAATTAATAGATATGCTTCTGTTCATTGGAAAGCACTAATTTAAATTAATCTCAAAATTTTATGGATAGGGAAAGTATTTTTACTCGCACTGAAGCAACCCATCTTAAAAAGAGAGAACTGCATGATTTTTAAATGTTAAAATGCAGAATAATTAGTATTATATTTACATAATTAGCACACCCCAAATTTATACCAGTTTATGTAAAAATTCACATGAAAATGCGTTTATTTTTTGTATTTTTGTACATGTTTGAATGAAGATTGTAGCATGACTTGAAGAGAGTTCTAAGGCCCTATCAGTCCAAAAACTTTTATCTAAGGTCTCCCATTATACCAATAATGCCAATAATTGTCATCATTAACAGTGTTAAGAGGAGCTATACCATTAGATTCATCTGCATGCTGAAGTGTTTACTCGCTGTATCATGTGGGGAACTTTGTCTTCTCTGTGCCTCAGTTTCTCCCCTGCTTCTATTGTGCAGGTGCCCAGTGCCCCATCCCACTGTTGGTGCATGGCAAAAATTTTGATGCCATTTAGTGAAAGCACCTTCCAACAGAAGTGTAGGATGGCGCTCAAGAAACCTTCTAAATCCCCTGTGGCTCCTTGGAGGTCAGCCAGGACAATAGAGCTGTGGAAGAGCCCTCAAGTGGAGGGGAATTCTATCCCTGCACTAGTCACATATTTGTAGGTTGGACTCAAAGTGGGTAAAGCACACCTAAAGTTTTATACACAAAGAGACTTTCTGGCCTAAGGCCCTTGAGAAGCCTCCGAACTGAGCTAGAGATTTGAAACACTAATGCTACTGCATCAGTCTGAGGCTTTGTTCGAATTCTGTAAAGTAGTTCAGTCCAACTAATCCAACTCCCTGCTGAGCCACTGGAAGAACGTAAGAAGGGCAGCCCCACAGTCACTGGAGACCAGAGATCTTTCTTTCCTTAACTTCATAGGAATTTTATTGAAGATTAAATAATAATACTGTATATGTTTATATGCATATAGAGCATTTTCTTTAATATTAATTATATGCATATATAGTATTATTTAATTATATATTATTGTACACAGTATTATTATATTATATATAGTATTATTGTATTAATTGTATACAGTCTTATTTAATATTATTATATGCATGTACAATATTATTATTTAATCTTCACAAAATTCCTATATGCAAACATATACAGGACAGTACAAAGCACACAAATTCTCAATATTAACCATTCATCTTATTACGTATTATGTATGAAGCACTTTGCAAGCACCTTACTTGTTTTGGTTTGGTTGTTTTCTTTGATTCTCTCAACACTATGCGGTAAGCATTATTATTAATTCTCCTTTTAGAATATTGAATAACAATAATAATTGAAGCTCAGAGAGGTTAATTTTCATATCCAAGTTTCCACAGATCAGTGGAAGCCAAGCTGTCAGACTTCAAGGTAGTTTAATTCTCTAAAGTACGAACTCTTACGAAACCTTTACAATGGTCACTGGAGAGCCTGTTAGAAATACTGTGAGGTGGCCTCATGCTGCAGTTTATTTAGGAGGACTGGGGAACATCTGTAAATTAGTAAATTAAAAACACAACTTTCCAGGTGACATTGACCTGAAGATAATCTGGGAATTAGTAGAAACATTGTCTATAGATGAGGAAGGAGGATCATAAAAGTTATCATCCAAAACATGCTTTTTAGAAAAGTAGATATAATGGAAAAATAGAAAACCTAGAATGCCTGGGGCCACTTGTCTGCAGGTAAAATGAAATAAGATGATCAAATTTTTGTACAGATTGATGACTTACTGGGTTAAAGTTTAAGATGGTTTTCATGGTCTCATAGAGGTTTTATCAGGACAGAGACCAAGTTGAAAAATTGGGAGTGCTTCCAGGGGCATGTGGGATCAAGTAAACACCGCAGGACAGGCAGTGAGTGTTAGTGAAAAGGCCGGAGACAGAGCCAGGTCTCCACAAGCCTGGAGTGCTGGGGGAGGTTTGTCTCACATCTCTTCAACGTGGGCACATATTCAAATACAATTTCACTGGATCACCATGCAAGCCAACACAACTAATAACATTTACAATCATTTGTCAAAAACTATCCTCTTCACGTCAAATCTAGAATCCTACTATTTGGTCACAGCTGTAATAAAGTATAAAAACAAGAAAGGAAAGTAAAAGAGCAGACAAAGACAAATTTCATCTCCTTTGAAACATTGTCTATGACTAGTCTCTCCACACAACTGATTCAGAATCAGAAGAGGAAAAAATGGAGGTAGGTACAATTTGCCTCTAATTTCTTTCAACGTGTATTTTTTTTCTTGTCCCAAGATAGCAAATATCCTTCAATTAAAAAAAAAAAATGATCTTCATAAGGAAGGACACTGTGACAGCCTACAAAAAGAGTGGTGTTTTTACTCTTTTGTGAAGCTGGTAACATTCTTGTAAAATTGTTTTTACAACTCTATATTGTATTTACTCTAGGTGAGATTTTACCAACAATAATTGTCTCTGATAGCTTAGTACCTATTCCATCACATAAATCACCTAAGTTCTAATTTATCTCAGTGATTTGAGATTTGGTGGACCTCTGTAAAAAACATCTAAAACTTTCTAAATTTTGTGAAATGCTTCTGAGGTAGATACTCAGCGAAAACCACCATCGTAACAATAATGATACACAGTATACAGGAAAAGGCCCAGTTTACACCTCATTATAGGGCTGGTTTATGTCAGAGGCCAAAGGATTACTACGTGCGACTTTTTGTCTTTGAGTAAGAAAGTGTTGTCATGGTTTCTGATCTTCCTAGTTACAGGTCTGCATGAAAAGGAAACAAAAATTATCAAAAACATGAAGAGTCCATAGCTTTGATAAGGAATTTAAGTGCAAATTGATTTATCTCAAATGAAGCAACTACATAGCTTAAGTAGTAGCATATATTTCATTTTCTAAGAGAAATAAATAATAAACAGGTTCACCACAGGAATTGTTTGAAAGGAAACTAATAATCTGAAAAAAACGCATGTAATGAAGCCAATATTGACTGACTTGTTGGCCTTCACTTCTGAGATTCCAGGGTGATTTTATCACGGCAATGTTATAAATAATAGCCTTGAAGCACAGTTAGAAGTATGCCTTAAATTATCAAAGAAATATTTTATAATTGTTTGAAGTATACTCCTTTAATTTGAAGTTGTTTTCTTTAGCGTGATGGCACTATAGTCTAGATATTTGGGAATATTTCTAAAGTAGGATTACTTGCCTTCACATCCCAGTTCTGTTAATTACTACTTACTGATGTCAATTTTCACGATGTAAAAGAGATAATGGTAATATCAAACTCATAGGATTTTGGTATGTTCGGCCTATATAAGCTATCAAATACTAGTTACTATTGCTAAAAGAATTATCTTTTAAGGTAATATTTGGCAACATTAACCAGGGAGTCTATTGGGAATTATTATTACTAAATGTTAAATATCTCACATATAGGTAGATAAAGTAAATCCAAATTTCATTTCTGCTATATACTTCCTCTAAAAACCCAGGCAAGCTAATTACTTGATCCTCAGTTAACTCATCTATAAAGTAGAAGTAATAAAAAATGCTTATTTCATAGGCTAGTTGTAAAAATAAATACTGTATCTGCAGAGTCTAGTATAATGTATAGCATGTAGTAAAGTATTAGGCAATAGGGACACTATTTTTTTCTCCCAATCACTTGGAGAACTCCCTATTTACTAAAGTGATGATGCAATTGCAGTCCACTAAAAATAAGTTTTCTGCACCAAGTCACATTTTCTAGCCAAATTTTGGTGAAGACTGTTTTTGAAATAAGGACAACAAACTTCATTTTCAGATAGTAAAACATACCCATACTATTTAGTAACATTTATGCCACTGTTGTATTAAAGCAAGGAAAAAGTTTACAATGTTTCTCCTTCAGGTTTAATCAGGATTAATCCGTGCTAAATCTCCTTCTTTCCCTTTGTCATGTTCTGAGACCTGAGAAAGCCTCACAGTGATGGGGACAAAGATTATTGAGTGAATCAGAAATAAAGGCAAAGCAATCTGGTGGAAACCTTTATTTAAATGATTATTGAGATACATGAGATGGTGTGCAGGGCTAAGTTCTTTTCTTGTATTTTTTATTGTTTGGAATAGAATATTTTATATAAACAAAAATATTTTTGTCATTCTTTTTAAATAAGTCATGCCTTTCTAATTAAAAATTAAAACCTAGTTTGGTGTTTAAAAAATCTAAATACATTTTCTTATTTTCTTACCTGGAAAATAATGGCAGTGAGAATTTCTCTGCCCTCACAGGAGTTACAGAAGTAAACAGAAGTGTTTCTTTGCTCAGAGCTGGGAAGACAGTAACAATGCTGCAGTGGAAAGTGCATAGGCTGGATAGACTTTCAGAATATTTGAATTGGAACGTGATTTTGCTTCAGTGATTTTAAACGAGAAATAAAGGCAATTCAGAAGATCTTTTCTGGAAGTTGTTTTATTGTCATTTCTAATTGACTTGTATAATGCTCTTATATAATATGAGACAATGCATAATTCTTTGACTTAACTCTCTCCGGAAATATATACCTTAAAATAGTGACACATTCTAATAAGAAAATTACATTTTCCCCCTGAATCACCAGGATTTTTTTCTTTGTCAATAGTGGAAAACGATTCTTGCAAAGATTACCACCGTCCACACCCTCTCTGGCACTTATATGCTGTAGTAGAACAGTAGATTGGACTAAGAATAAGAAATTTGCTCTTATTTTCAGTTTGGACATTAACTAATTGTGTGACCATAAGAAAGTCATTTCATCTCTCTATGTTTTCATTTTCTTCATCTGTTAAATCAGAAAAATGAACTAAATGAATTCATAGGATTCATAAAATGTTAGAGATAAAATGGACCATAGTCTACAAATGGATAATGTATTTTTTGTTACAATGAAAGAACAGAGATCCAGAAGGATTTAGTGTCTTGACCAATGCTCAATTGTGTTAGGGAGAAAGTGAAAAATATAACTCAAGTATTCTGATATCAATCCAATGCTCACTTCTCCACATTGAAACTTTATATGCTTATCTACTAGACAAAGAACCTATGAATTAAACACTTTTCTAATTTATAGATTTAATAAATATATAAAAAATATTTAAATATATGCATACTATATTTGTTATATTAAAATGTGTTCACTTAAATATATATAATATTTGTCTCTTTGTCTAGATTACCAATAGCACGTGAAGACGATTTTTGTATATTTTAGGGTTTCTTGTTTGAATTTTTAGAAAATTTGATATTTAAAAACAACCTATTGATGCCATATAAATAAGTATTTGTTCATGGCTGCTTAACAACAAATCCGTAATCATTGAATGTGGTTTAGATAATACTTAAAGGTAGACTATGTTATAAAGTTCTTTACAATGATAGGAAATCATCATAAAATTTCCAATAGGACAGAGAATTAGACCTGTACAATAGCACAGAGGGATGCTCCCTGGGATGACATGGTAACTGACTTCCCAGGTCCCCATGGGATCTCATTAACTGGGTGAATTTACCTCAACTTTGGAAAGCTGATTTGTCAAATCCTTATATTTTTCAAGTCACAGAAAATCTTTCAGGACTTGCTCCAGTGAACTAATCTCATAGGAGAAGATATGTAAAACCCAGAAGACAATTTACTAATTATGACTAAAATATAAATTTCAAGGTAACTAATGAGTTTTTCAGTCTTTTGACCAATTCATTCTTATTGTAGATAAAACACCAGGGTAGTCAATTTATAATAGAAAGTTTGCCTTCAAATAAAATTAAGGACAGATAACTTCTTATTGTGAATATTAAGTGATGTTAAGTGGGGTAACTAGTCATTTTCTCAGTGACCATGCCCTCTGCTTAGAGAACATAGCACTTGTTCACAGATCGACTTATTCCCAAACATTCTTGTTTTTCTTAAGTCATATATATATTTTTCAAGTCATATATATGGAGACATTAAAGTAAATAAATTTTCTTTGGTAAATATTTGTACCAGTAAGAGTAATATACATCGTAGTTGGCAAAAGTAGGGGAACAGAACAGATAGTTCTGTAAGTCTTAGAACAGCAAGCCCTTCAGCCTCTGATTCAGCCAGCCACTGTTCTTATAGTTGCTGAGCCGGGGGCTTGCAGTCTGGAACCCCCTGTGGTGGAGGCAATCTGGTGTGCAGGGCAGCAGCTACCAACCCATGTGGAAGTATTTCAGTATTTTTAGCTGGCAGTTGAGCTGTCCTGGTGCATGCTGGCTGAATATCTCTTGTGAATGTTGAGAGTCTTTCTGAATACATTCATTTTTTTTGTTCTGCCCACTTCAATAAATTATAACTTAAACTTTTTCCTAATGTTTAAGGTGGATGTTTAGAACATGAATTATTGCAGTAAGTTATAGCAATAATGCCCTCCAGGTTTCCAAAGTGCACCAAATGATGCCAGATTGCTATGACTTTCAGAATTCTTAAATCTGCTTTCGAAAATCTTTTTTTCTGTCTCTTTCTGTCAGGGCTGTCACTTCTCATTTTTATCCATGCACTTTCCTCTAGCAACAACCCTCAAATTTCTCACATACTGAACCTAATTTAAATCTACTCTGCGTAGGAAACCTGGCCAATTTCTTAGAAATATGTGTAAAATAATGACGAATAAATTCTAAGCCGTGGCCTAAGGAGCGATTTTATGAGTAAAGGTACATAAATTTTAGTTTTGGACCTTGTGACAGTTGTGTTATCTATTTGGAATACCTTTTCAGATACTCCATGGTCCTTTAATGTATTAAAAATATTCTAGTTTGACTCAAAGGAAGCACTGGATAAGTAATCTAGTGTGCCTCGTATAATTGTGAAGATTGAAAATCAGTAGTCTGTAAATCCACCTAGCCAGTAGTTGTGTTTTGCCAGCAAAATATTGACTTAATGACAGTGTTTTTAAAATTTTGGTAGGTAGTCAATATTTACAAATTGGAATATTTAAAATGTAAAGTTAAATCTCTAGATTCTCTTGATAAACAAAAGTCTGACAACACTGGACCTATATCTTAACATGAAAGCAATAGGTGAGAGCTAAACAGCACCTGATTTCTTTTGATTGTCTTACGGGTTGATGAAGTCTCCCCCTCAACACCCCACCCTCAAAATGTTGAAGTCCTAACCCTGAGTATTTCAGCATGTGGCATTATTTAGAAATAGTATTATTGACAATGTGATTAGCTAAGAAAAAGTCATACTAGAGTAAGATGGGCCCCCTAAGCCAATATGACTTTATAAACATGGCACCTTTATAAAAAGACTGCCATGCGAAGAAATGGAAAAACACAGGGAGGAGAAAGCCAGGTGAAAGTGAATGCAGAGCTTAGAGTTAAGCAGCCACAAGCCAGGAAATTCATGAGGCTGCCAGAGGCTGGAAGAGGCAAGGGAAAACCTTCCTCTATGGATTTTAGGGAAAGTATGACCCTACTGACACATTGATTTTTGCCGTCTAGCCTCTAGAACTATGAGAGAACATGTTTTTGATGTTTTAAGCAACCCAGATTGTGGTACTTTATTCTGGCAGCTGGAGGGAACTAACACAGATAGAATTTCCAGACTGCTTTTTCTGACAATATGGTTCACTAGATGATCAGAATTCCTCCACAGAATTAACTTAATGTTGAAAAATGTCTAAAGACATTTTTTGCATAGCTAGGCCACAGACAGATAAGAGACAAAGCTCTGAATATGCAAGAAACAAGAAACAAGAATTGACCCTTAATGAAAAGAACTTTTTATCATCAGTCAAAAGTGAAAGAGAAGCAGTCTTCCCCCCTGGTAAAGGAGTCCACAGAGACAGGGACACTGGTCTGTAACTGCCCAAGATCTCAGGGAAAAAGTAAAGTCAGAACAGCAACCAAAAAACCGATCTGT